>CM077032.1:45178882-46627215 GCA_039090855.1 Macrothele yani
GCGTATTGATGGTCTCAGCAACTGAGATGTCGTCATCTGGTGGCATTTAACGCAACAGCTATTTTAATTATAGCTGATAAATTCAAAGGGCGATAGAAATGTTTAATATATATCAAATACGTGGAGATAATGTAAATGGACGATGTAATCACTCTTTCCACGTTATTTTTTTTTTTTTTTTTAAACAACGCATAGCGACTGAAAAATTGTATTTTGGCACTGCTGGGATCGAACCCCAGAACTCTCGATAACTAGTCGAGTGCGTTCGAATTTACGCTACAGCGCCAACAATTCTCAGCGCAATGCGTGGTTTATCAGTCAGCATCTGACTATACGAATGCGTATTGATGGTCTCAGCAACTGAGATGTCGTCATCTGGTGGCATTTAACGCAACAGCTATTTTAATTATAGCTGATAAATTCAAAGGGCGATAGAAATGTTTAATATATATCAAATACGTGGAGATAATGTAAATGGACGATGTAATCACTCTTTCCACGTCATTTTTTTTTTATTTATTTTTTTTTTTTTTAAACAACGCATAGCGACTGAAAAATTGTATTTTGGCACTGCTGGGATCGAACCCCAGAACTCTCGATAACTAGTCGAGTGCGTTCGAATTTACGCTACAGCGCCAACAATTCTCAGCGCAATGCGTGGTTTATCAGTCAGCATCTGACTATACGAATGCGTATTGATGGTCTCAGCAACTGAGATGTCGTCATCTGGTGGCATTTAACGCAACAGCTATTTTAATTATAGCTGATAAATTCAAAGGGCGATAGAAATGTTTAATATATATCAAATACGTGGAGATAATGTAAATGGACGATGTAATCACTCTTTCCACGTTATTTTTTTTTATTTTTTTTTTTTTTTAAACAACGCATAGCGACTGAAAAATTGTATTTTGGCACTGCTGGGATCGAACCCCAGAACTCTCGATAACTAGTCGAGTGCGTTCGAATTTACGCTACAGCGCCAACAATTCTCAGCGCAATGCGTGGTTTATCAGTCAGCATCTGACTATACGAATGCGTATTGATGGTCTCAGCAACTGAGATGTCGTCATCTGGTGGCATTTAACGCAACAGCTATTTTAATTATAGCTGATAAATTCAAAGGGCGATAGAAATGTTTAATATATATCAAATACGTGGAGATAATGTAAATGGACGATGTAATCACTCTTTCCACGTTATTTTTTTTATTTTTTTTTTTTTTTTTTAAACAACGCATAGCGACTGAAAAATTGTATTTTGGCACTGCTGGGATCGAACCCCAGAACTCTCGATAACTAGTCGAGTGCGTTCGAATTTACGCTACAGCGCCAACAATTCTCAGCGCAATGCGTGGTTTATCAGTCAGCATCTGACTATACGAATGCGTATTGATGGTCTCAGCAACTGAGATGTCGTCATCTGGTGGCATTTAACGCAACAGCTATTTTAATTATAGCTGATAAATTCAAAGGGCGATAGAAATGTTTAATATATATCAAATACGTGGAGATAATGTAAATGGACGATGTAATCACTCTTTCCACGTTATTTTTTTTTTTTATTTTTTTTTTTTTTTTTTAAACAACGCATAGCGACTGAAAAATTGTATTTTGGCACTGCTGGGATCGAACCCCAGAACTCTCGATAACTAGTCGAGTGCGTTCGAATTTACGCTACAGCGCCAACAATTCTCAGCGCAATGCGTGGTTTATCAGTCAGCATCTGACTATACGAATGCGTATTGATGGTCTCAGCAACTGAGATGTCGTCATCTGGTGGCATTTAACGCAACAGCTATTTTAATTATAGCTGATAAATTCAAAGGGCGATAGAAATGTTTAATATATATCAAATACGTGGAGATAATGTAAATGGACGATGTAATCACTCTTTCCACGTTATTTTTTTTTTATTTATTTTTTTTTTTTAAACAACGCATAGCGACTGAAAAATTGTATTTTGGCACTGCTGGGATCGAACCCCAGAACTCTCGATAACTAGTCGAGTGCGTTCGAATTTACGCTACAGCGCCAACAATTCTCAGCGCAATGCGTGGTTTATCAGTCAGCATCTGACTATACGAATGCGTATTGATGGTCTCAGCAACTGAGATGTCGTCATCTGGTGGCATTTAACGCAACAGCTATTTTAATTATAGCTGATAAATTCAAAGGGCGATAGAAATGTTTAATATATATCAAATACGTGGAGATAATGTAAATGGACGATGTAATCACTCTTTCCACGTTATTTTTTTTTTATTTTATTTTTTTTTTTTTTTTTAAACAACGCATAGCGACTGAAAAATTGTATTTTGGCACTGCTGGGATCGAACCCCAGAACTCTCGATAACTAGTCGAGTGCGTTCGAATTTACGCTACAGCGGCAACAATTCTCAGCGCAATGCGTGGTTTATCAGTCAGCATCTGACTATACGAATGCGTATTGATGGTCTCAGCAACTGAGATGTCGTCATCTGGTGGCATTTAACGCAACAGCTATTTTAATTATAGCTGATAAATTCAAAGGGCGATAGAAATGTTTAATATATATCAAATACGTGGAGATAATGTAAATGGACGATGTAATCACTCTTTCCACGTTATTTTTTTTTATTTTATTTTTTTTTTTTTTAAACAACGCATAGCGACTGAAAAATTGTATTTTGGCACTGCTGGGATCGAACCCCAGAACTCTCGATAACTAGTCGAGTGCGTTCGAATTTACGCTACAGCGCCAACAATTCTCAGCGCAATGCGTGGTTTATCAGTCAGCATCTGACTATACGAATGCGTATTGATGGTCTCAGCAACTGAGATGTCGTCATCTGGTGGCATTTAACGCAACAGCTATTTTAATTATAGCTGATAAATTCAAAGGGCGATAGAAATGTTTAATATATATCAAATACGTGGAGATAATGTAAATGGACGATGTAATCACTCTTTCCACGTTATTTTTTTTTTTTTATTTTTTTTTTTTTTTTTTTAAACAACGCATAGCGACTGAAAAATTGTATTTTGGCACTGCTGGGATCGAACCCCAGAACTCTCGATAACTAGTCGAGTGCGTTCGAATTTACGCTACAGCGCCAAAAATTCTCAGCGCAATGCGTGGTTTATCAGTCAGCATCTGACTATACGAATGCGTATTGATGGTCTCAGCAACTGAGATGTCGTCATCTGGTGGCATTTAACGCAACAGCTATTTTAATTATAGCTGATAAATTCAAAGGGCGATAGAAATGTTTAATATATATCAAATACGTGGAGATAATGTAAATGGACGATGTAATCACTCTTTCCACGTTATTTTTTTTTTTTTTTTTTTTTTTTTAAACAACGCATAGCGACTGAAAAATTGTATTTTGGCACTGCTGGGATCCAACCCCAGAACTCTCGATAACTAGTCGAGTGCGTTCGAATTTACGCTACAGCGCCAACAATTCTCAGCGCAATGCGTGGTTTATCAGTCAGCATCTGACTATACGAATGCGTATTGATGGTCTCAGCAACTGAGATGTCGTCATCTGGTGGCATTTAACGCAACAGCTATTTTAATTATAGCTGATAAATTCAAAGGGCGATAGAAATGTTTAATATATATCAAATACGTGGAGATAATGTAAATGGACGATGTAATCACTCTTTCCACGTTATTTTTTTTTTTTTTTATTTTTTTTTTTTTAAACAACGCATAGCGACTGAAAAATTGTATTTTGGCACTGCTGGGATCGAACCCCAGAACTCTCGATAACTAGTCGAGTGCGTTCGAATTTACGCTACAGCGCCAACAATTCTCAGCGCAATGCGTGGTTTATCAGTCAGCATCTGACTATACGAATGCGTATTGATGGTCTCAGCAACTGAGATGTCGTCATCTGGTGGCATTTAACGCAACAGCTATTTTAATTATAGCTGATAAATTCAAAGGGCGATAGAAATGTTTAATATATATCAAATACGTGGAGATAATGTAAATAGAATTGTTGGCGCTGTAGCGTAAATTCGAACGCACTCGACTAGTTATCGAGAGTTCTGGGGTTCGATCCCAGCAGTGCCAAAATACAATTTTTCAGTCGCGATGCGTTGTTTAAAAAAAAAAAAAAATAAAAAAAAATAACGTGGAAAGAGTGATTACATCGTCCATTTTCGATTAAAATAGCTTCATTTTATAACTTGGAATGCTTAATATTTTCTAAAACGTAATCATAATTATGCAATCCAACATTAGTTTGTCTACTGACGTCATCAAAGTACAGGTCGCGCCATCTTTTTGCTGGACAATTAATGCGTTCCCAAGAATGAAAATTTGAACATCGATTAAAATAGCTTCATTTTATAACTTGGAATGCTTAATATTTTCTAAAACGTAATCATAATTATGCAATCCAACATTAGTTTGTATACTGACGTCATCAAAGTACAGGTCGCGCCATCTTTTTGCTGGACAATTAATGCGTTCCCAAGAATGAAAATTTGAACATCGATTAAAGTAGCTTCATTTTATAACTTGGAATGCTTAATATTTTCTAAAACGTAATTATAATTATACAATCCAACATTTGTTTGTCTACTGACGTCATCAAAGTACAGGTCGCGCCATCCTTTTTCTGGACAATTAATGCGTTCCCAAGAATGAAAATTTGAACATCGATTAAAATTGCTTCATTTTATAACTTGGAATGCTTAATATTTTCTAAAACGTAATCATAATTATGCAATCCAACATTAGTTTGTCTACTGACGTCATCAAAGTACAAGTCGCGCCATCTTGTTTCTGGTTTCAACACCACCAAAGGAAAAGTTGTTGATTTTTAATATAATTATGGTTATGTTTTAGAAAATATTAAGTATTTCAAGTTATAACATGAAGTTATTTTAATCGATGTTCAAATTTTCATCCTTGGGAACACAATAATTGTGAAGGAAATGTGTAAAAAAATTTTTCCGTTGAAAGTATAGGAAGCAAAATTACTTGACGTCCACCTTAGCATAACGGTTTACGGAAATGCTTTTTGGACCGCTTTTGTTTTCCTTAGTGGTAAGTGCTATAAGCTTCGAACAACAAAAGTCCGACCTTCCAAAAATTAACGACAGTAAAAACACCTCTGAAATTTCGGATTAACAAGCCTTATTTGCTTAGACATGCAATAAAAATTGAAATTTATATGAATTTTCTAGTTTTTATTTCATGTCTTATACTTGAAGATCGGGCTGCAGGGCTCAAGAGCTACTCTGGAAACGAGCAAAGCAAGCCTAAAGGCGCAGCCTCTAGTTTTGAAAAAAAAAAAAAAAATGAGGAAAGAGGTGGGTATCAAGTCTATACCTTTAGCTCATATTCTTTCTTGGAGCGGGAATCGCACCTTCCGATTTCCGGTTGAGCATGCTGGTCATCACACTACGCAGGACAAGGGAATTCCAAGTAACTGACTGTAGATATCTGAGAACCTTCAGATTTGCTTTAGGCGAAGCAAAAACCGTCCCATCGCAGCGTCTCACGACCCATTCTCACATCCAGGGACGGATGTAAGTCACAAATTCCAGTGATGAAAGTACGTCATATAAAATTGGGAAATGAATTTTCGCGAAGAAATAATTCTTCATAAAAACATGGTGGGCATTGTAATTCTACACTGAAGAGCAATTGAATTAGAGATACCTGTCTAGTAACGTGTAGCACAACCTTTCGTCCTGATGAAGGTGGCGATTCGACTCGGCATGGACTCGGCATACGGATCCACGACCCTTAAACAAGCTCCCACAGTTCACGAAGATTTGATGGAGGGGGTCAGAGCCTCGAACATCTCTCTCGATAGCTTCCCAGATGTGCTTAATGGGATTGAGGTCAGATGACCTAGCTGGCCAAGGAAGCGAGGTCTCGTCGGTGGAGTGTTCATCCAACCACTCGGATACAATTCGAGAGCTGCATTGTCTTGTTGCAGGATGAGGTCCCCAATGGGATATTGAAGACTCACAAACGGGAGCAAATGGTCATCCAGGATATCCTGGTAACGTTGACCTGTGAGGGATGATGTCACACGTACCAGGGGTCCCATTTCAGTCCACGTAAACAGTCCCCAGACGAGAATGCCATCCCCACCAGCTTGAAGAGTACCCTGCTGGCAAGAAGGATCCATCGCTTCATTTTGTTTGCGCCGTACTCGTATCCTGCCATCCGCATGTACCAACGTGAATCTCGACTCATCAGTCCACGCAACATTTTCCCACAAGTCTAGGGTCCAGTGGCGATGTTCCCGCGCCCATGCTAATCTTTGCACCCTGTGATGTGCGGTCAACAGCGGTACCCTCGTGGGACGATGGCTTCTGTACCCCATAGCGAGGAGATGGTTCTGGATGGTGTGGCTGCTTAAACGTTTTTGTGCGTCAGCGTTAAATTGCCAAGTGATTTCTTGCACTGTGGCCCTTCTATCCGCTGTTACAATGCGAGCTAGCCGACGATGACCCCGCTCATCCACACGCTGTTGTCCATGGCACTTGGTCCTTGTAGGGATGGTTTTACCGGATTCGATGTACTCACCGTGCACCCGTGACACAGTGGCTCGTGTAAATCCCAGTGCCTGCACGACTTCCAAGATGGAGTGACCCATTCGTCTGGCCCCGACAAGTTACCCACGATCAAATGGGCTTTCATCCTTCGTCTTATCCATACGGCATCTAACTCTTACTGATTCCCGTCGCATCACTTCTTATATTGTCGGATCGCTGCATACGTCTTGTCGTTTCCGTTTACAGGGCCGCCCACAGCGCCACATTTGCATAACGCCAGCTGTCTCTAATTCAATTGTTCTTCAGTGTAATATTCGCATATTTTCACTTTATTCCATGTAACCACTTCCTTCAGAAAATTTTATATTATCAGTTTTGGATTAGCTGGTAGGTAATACTTGGTCAGATACGGATTGGCAGTTTTGAAATACTTTATAAAGAATGTTTCAAAAGTGAGTGCTTACCGTCGTGTGTTCTTGATTTCCATGGGGGTTCCGTTTTAGGCTGATTAGGAGTTGTAGAGGCTGGCTCTTCGTCGTATTCCTCCTCTTCAATTCCTTCCTCCTCCGTCATCTGCTGAGAAAACATTATTTCATTTTCAGTTTTTTCGCTGCTTGGATTCGATGGTGTTTCAGTATCTTCATCTAACTGCTGAACGGAAGTCTCATGTAATCGCGCGTCCTCATACTGCACCTCATCATCGCTACGATTTTCTGCAGTTACGTTTGCGTTGTAGTCAAATTCCTCGCTGTCCTCTGAGTTTGGTGTAATGGTCAGAAACAGCATCTGGTCGAGTGAAAAGCTCGAAGGTTCTTCTACAAGTGAATTCTCCTCGTCATACTCTGAAGGTACCTTTTCATTATAATCATCTTCGTCATGGCTTGGTTGATCCTCTTCTGATTGTCTTCTGGCAGTCACTAACGAGTCCTGAATGATTGGATTGACGGAAGTTACCTCCATCGATGAAACAATGTCGCCAGAATATTCTCCAGTTCCAAAGTTTTCCTCACTTCTTGGCTTATAATAGTCTTCATTGTCTTCAATAATTTTATGCTTTACTGTTTCGATCACGTGGCCTTAAAATAATAAAATAAGCAGAAGTATATTAATTTCATCTCCAGTAGAAGTACAGGGGGATTCATAAATAAGTACGCAGTTTCAGCGCGCTATAAAACAAGAACAATGTAAGATATTTTATGTTACCTGTAACAGAGTTGAACGGGAATGTTTGAAGTTTTTTTAGAGACAGTCACAGATGTTCTATGTGTGCACCCTTAGTCACACGACACACACATCGAACCGGTGATCCATATCCACCCAAATGCGATGTAAGATATCTGAATTAGGTAAATTTCGCACGTGTTGCACTGTAAATCTGGGATTTTTTTTTTTTGGATTGGAGGTTTAACGACCACCGTGAGCAACTCAATGGGCTATAAGCAGTCGCCCGTCCCTAATTTAGGGTCACTGGTTCCAGGGAAGGGAGAGAGCCAGTGCCGTAAGACAAACACAACATCCATGCCTGACCGGGATTCGAACCCGGACCCCTTACGGACGAATGATCAGAGGCCAGCGCCTTAGACCACTGCGCCACCGGGGCGGCTAAATCTGGGATTCTCCGTTCCACAAAAGCAAACATTGCGCTTGTTTGCCTGACAACTCACGTCAAATGTCTTCATCGGTGAAAACTAAGTGACCGGCAAAATCGTCATTTTCAAAATGATGCTGCATTTCTGCACAAAATTCAAAGCGCTTTTTCTTGTCAAGGTCAGTGAGATTTTGCAACATCTGCACTTTGTATGGAATCATTTTCATCTTCTTTCTCAAAATTCTCCAGGCTGTGAATTTTGCACTTCAAGACTCACCCTACGCTGTGATTTTCCCGGGCTTCGTTGAATGGCGGTGCAGGCACTATCGACGACTGCCACGAAGAATCGACGTAGTATTAAAGGCAAAAGGTGCCCGAACGAAGTACTGAGGGGGTGGTCATAATAAAGTGGCCACTCAGTGTATAGTGTATTAATCTGCGTCACAACTACTTTTACCCCAGTGGCATTATGGGCCGACTTTGATCCATTAGCGCTCCCAAGAAAGCAAGCTGCGACAGAGATTTGTGTAAGAGAAGCGGGGGTATGTCCAGTTTGGGTGGGAAGTCTAAAGCTGGTGTGGACCAGAGGCAAAGTGCATCCGACACAGACTTCACAGAAAAACGTCCAGGCATTCACGTCTCCACTCCCATGGCGTCTATGGAAAAGCACGAGGACAGGATGAGGACAGGATGAGGACAGTTTCTTGGCTCTTTTGGTAACCATTGATGAAACGTGTTTATATCTCTATGATTCGGAATTCCAAGGAACGATCCAAAGAATGAAGACACAGTGGTATTCTTGGCTCCAAAAGGGTTTGAGCACAGTAGGCTGCAGTAAATGTGTTGTCATCTGTTATGGGACAAGGACGGGGTTTTGTTTGCGGAATACCTGACCCTCAACATTTTTTGATGTTGAATGGGATGCCTCGGCGTTGTTCTGATTATCCTGATAGTTTTTTTTTAGCTTGAAATGTGGTGTCTCCATTAAGTTCTATCATATCCTTGTTAGCTGCTGGTGATGTTAGTGCGTGAGTTTTCGGTGGTAAAGTTCGGAGTGGGAAGAGGATATTATGTGGGTAGTTCGATAAAGTGGCAACACGAAAAGAAACCACTATCACATTTATGTACAGTAGTGGCCAAAATTGTGGAAATCTTTTGGAAAAAGCGTATTTTTGAGGTTTGATGACTCATAACACCACTTGGTTTTGGAGTAATACCATAAAAATATATATCAATGGAAAGATAATTTCATCAGAAGTGTGATGAAATAAAGTTTATTGAATTATCTGTATTCTATAAAAAGTTATAGCCAAATAATCAGAAAAAGGCAGCACAACTTGCTTAGGTTGATATGAAGTGACTTTCCTTCATTTGAATATAACCAATGAGCATGAGTGTTTAGAGAGCCAATCAGGTGCCATCTTGTTTTGGCAATGAGCCAGTCAGGTCATAGTAGAATTCAGCTATTGATGTCCTGTATTGGAGCTGAGAGGATTACATTTGTCAGTGTAATATTTGATTGCTATCAAGTTGGTTGTGTTTTTTTTTGTGTTCTTTCATTTAGTGAGCTTGTAAAACGTAATAAAATTAAAGAAATGGCGCAAAGACTTGACTGGTCACCAAGAAAGCGATGTAAAATAGTACTATTAAGTAAACAAGGCTTCAGTTATGAAGAACTTAGAAGAAAAATTAGTGGAAAATTGTGTTTCACTTTTCTTCTTTGTAACTGCTGTTCTAATACAAAATCCTTCATAAAAGTAATTCCATTACATTCTTGATGAAATTATCTTTCCATTGATATACACTGCCGGACAATTGCTAAGGACGGATGACAATAGCAACGATAGCAACCATAAAATGGAAGGCGGGAAAATGTGGAAATTACCATAAGTGCGGGATATAGTAAGACGTGTTGTGCGTATGCAAATTTTGGATTGCCGAACTTGTTCGTGACGTCATAGCGCTGATAAGAGATATAAAGGATTTGACGCGTATTGACCGTTGTTGTTCAAACGCAAAGTTGAAAGGGAAAGAATCAATTGACGAACTTGCAATTTTCAGTATGTCTTCCCGACATCACCTAGATGATTTTACACGTGGCCGTATTATTGGCAAGATTGAAGAAGGGCGAAAAATAACAGATGTTGCCAGGGAGTTCGACGTCAGCCACAGTGTTGTTTCAAGGCTTTGGAAATCATTTCAAACAAATGGAGAGTGTAGCAAACGTCACGGGGGAGGTCGTGTTCGCAGTACGACACCTGCAGAAGATCGGTACATAGTGCTATCAACAAAAAGACACCGGCGCAGCACAGCTAGTGAGGTAGCAAATCAGTTTATGGCTGCTACTGGCAAGCGGATCTCCCGAAAAACTGTCGCCAGACGTTTGCATGAAGGAGGACTATACGCCCGCCGTCCTGTTGTGTGCATCCCATTGTCCTGACGTCACCGTACCTCCCGTTTGCAATGATGCCATCAACATCGCAATTGGACTGATAACGACTGGTCTGCTGTCCTCTTCTCAGATGAGAGTAGATACAGTCTATCGTCTGATTGTCGACGACAACTGATCTGGCGTGATAGTGGTACTGCATACTGTCCAGCAAACATACAGGAAAGGGACCGATATCCGACACGTTGTGTCATGGTATGGGCTGGCATCATGATCAATGGCCGTACGTCCCTCTATGTGCTTCCAACTGGGACTATGACTGGCCAACGATACATTAATGATGTTCTGCTACCTCATGTTCGCATGTTCCGTGGTGCTGTCGGTGATAGATTCATTTTCATGGATGACAACGCAACATGTCATCAAACAGTCGCTGTCCAGGAGTGTCTTGAGAGCGAGGATATTCAACGCCTCGTATGGCCAGCACGTTCTCCAGATCTGAATCCCATTGAAAATGTGTGGGATGCTTTGGAGAGGAGTCTTGCTGGTCGCCAATGCCCTGCAATAAACAAGGACACTCTCATCCGTGCACTGACAGAGGAATGGGATAAATTACCCCAACAGCTGCTTGATAATGTTGTGCAAAGCATGACACGACGTGTGGAATCTTGCATCGTCCTCCATGGTGGCCATATCCCGTATTTACATCTTACGCCGGAACGCCTGCGGACGGTAATTGCATTTTTTTCACGTTTACGTATTCTGCACAAAATGGCCTGTTTGTCCCTTGAACACGTTCCAAAGCCTTCTGGATTTCAGAGCACAATAAATTGTCTTTCTGGCATTCTGACATTATTTTATTTCACTTGGCATCCAACCACACTTACTTTTTTATGCGCTATATAGCCGTTTATGATCCGTCCTTAGCAATTGTCCAGCAGTGTATAATTTCATGGTATTACTCCAAATAAAAGTGGTGTTATGAGCCATCAAATCTCAAAAATATACTATTTCCAAAAAGTTTCCATAATTCTGGCCACTACTATATGTATTGTATGAATAAGCTGAAGGAAGAACTAAGATCAAAACACAGGGGTAAGTTGTCAAAAGGGGCTCCGTTTCTTGCAGGGCAATGCTTCGTCCCACACTTCTGGAATCTCGTAGGTAAAGTCTCGTAAAATTCATTTTGAACTGTTGAAACTACCTCTTTACTTATCGGATTTGGTACTGATTGATTATCCTTTTTCTGCAAATTGAAAAAGCATTTCAACGGAGCAGAATTCTAGTACATTCCCGACGCCAAAGAGCTGTTGAAACGTGGTTTCAAGCACAGCAGTAGGAGTTTTGTTTGGAAGACTTAAACCAGCTTGGAGCATCGGTTCCAGAAGTCGTGACTCTGGAGGAGAATATGCGGAATATAAAATATTAAAACCATTCTCCTGATTCCATACTTTCTACGAAAGGCTGGGGGTTATCGGTACCTCCTAGTATATCAGTCAGTTAGTATACACTGAAGAGCAATTGAATTGGAGACAGCTGGCGTTATGCAAATGTGGCGCTGTGGGCGGCCCTGTAAACGGAAACGACATGACGTACGCAGCGATCTGACAATATAAGGAGTGATGCGACGGGAATCAGTAAGAGTAAGACGCAGTATGGGTAAGACGAAGGATCTAAGCGCATTTGATCGTGGGCAAATTGTCGGGGCCCGGCGAATGGGTCACTTCATCTCGGAAGTCGTGCACACACTGGGATTTTCACGAGCCACTGTGTCACTGGTGCACCGTGAGTACATCGAATCCGGTAAATCGATCCCTGCACGGGCCAACTGCCGTGGACCACAGCGTGTGGATGAGTGGTGTCATCGTCGGCTAGCTCGCATTGTAACAGCGGATAGACGGGCCACAGTGCAAGAAATCACTCGGCAATTTAACGCTGATGCACAAAAACGTTTAAGCAGCCACGCCATCCAGAACCATCTCCTCGCTATGGGGTACAGAAGCCATCGTCCCACGAGGGTACCGCTGTTGACCGCACATCACAGGGTGCAACGATTAGCATGGGCGCGGGAACATCGCCACTGGACCCTATACTTGTGGAAAAATGTTGCCTGGACTGATGAGTCGAGATTAACGTCGGTACATGCGGATGGCAGGATACGAGTACGGCGCAAACCACATGAAGCGATGGATCCTTCTTGCCAGCAGGGTACTCTTCAAGCTGGTGGGGGCCGCATTCTCGTCGTGGGACTGTTTACGTGGACTGAAATAGGACCCCTGGTACGTGTGACATCGTCTCTCACAGGTCAATGTTACCGGGATATCCTGGACGACCATTTGCTGCCGTTTGTGCGTCTTCAACATCCCACTGAGGACCTCATCCTGCAACAAGACAATGCAGCTCCCGAATTGTATCCGAATGGTTGGATGAACACTCCACCGACGTGACCTCGTTTCCTTGGTCAGCTAGGTCACCTGAGATTAATCCCATCGAGCACATCTGGGATGCCATCGAGAGAGATGTTCGTGGCTCTGATCCCCCTCCATCAAATCTTCGTGAACTGTGGGAGCTTGTTCAGGGGTCGTGGATCCGCATGTCTTCCCAACGCTTCCGGTGTCTTGTGGAGTCCATGCCGAGACGAATCGCCGCCGTCATCAAGGCAAAAGGTGGTGCTACACGTTACTAGACAGGTATATCTAAATCAATTGCTCTTCAGTGTATGTTGTTCAGAGAGAAAGAATAGTGACATAACCTCAGTGAACAAGATCTGCGGAAGTTATGCCAAACCGGAATGCGAACTACAGCTTGCTTTGAAGATCCCTATCTGGGTGAAGAGCATTCTGACAACTAGGCAGGATTATGCGCTTGAGGAGGTGAGGAGCCAGCTCCTGTCTAATCAACATGAAATACAGTGAACATTGGACGGTGATGTGTAATTTACGAAAAAAGAAAAAGCAATGACCTTGTCTATTTATATTATCTCCACGTATTTGAAAGATTTTCCCAATTTCTCTCGCCCTTTGGATTTATTACCTATAATTAAATCCTTGTGCCTTTAAGCACCATCAGATCGAGACGTCTCAGTTGCTGAGCCCATTCCTACGGATTTTTGAAGTCGGATGCTGATAGATAAACACACATAGCGTCGTAGATAGTTAGCACCATAGCGTAAGGTGAACGCACTCGTATTTTTGAGAGATCTGGGGTTCGATCCCAGGGTGTTGAATAAAATTTTTTTGGCTGCTGTGTTGGTTAAAGAAAAATGTGGAAAGAGCGATGACCTTGTCTCCACATATTTGGAAGATTTTCACCAAAAAATACCAAGATAGATAGTGTATACCGGAAAGTTTGAAGCACATTCCTGTGTCAGTTGAAGAAAGATATTTCAGAAGCTCTGAAGGGTTTGAAGAAAATGGAGTTCGAGGTTTTACGAAAGTCACATCTGTTGTTGATTTGGATACGGACGGATTAGACTTCTGTGGAATCTAAGATTTTCGCCATTCAGAAAAATTTGGGTATTATGACAAAGAACGATGGAGGATGTTGTTATGGTCTCCTGGAGAGGTCCTTCGGTTTCGAGATTAAGCAGTCCCTACCGAAGAGGAATGGGATATTCTCATTGCGGACTGTTTATCTCGGAATAAAGAAAGCTATGAGCAAATACTTATTCATAAAAGAACTTCCGACGACGGACTGTAATGAAAAAGTGTCCCCTGTGTAGACATTGCTATAACGAAGTGCTGAAGCACACCTTGCAATCTCGGGGGTGCAGTTCGTATTCTGGTTGATTGAAGCTGACTGCTCCGAGCTGACCTTTTTGCGCATTTAATTCATTCTTTGATTTTGTTTTGCGCCAGAAATGTAAAGGAGAGAACATCCTATATCACGTTATTTGTACAGAACTTACAATCAGTGATATTTCATTACTCAAATCATAGGCGCCGACTATAGGGGGGAAAGATGAATCTTGCCCCTCCAAAAAATTCACTGGGGGGGGGGGTGTCCACCCAATATTTTTGGTCCTGTTTAGTTAAATAATCGCTTTAGCCTCATACGATGGGCCAAACTTATTAGGCCAAAGCGGTTTATGCCGCCCCGGTGGCGCAGTGGTCTAAGCGATGGCCTCTGATCGTTCGTCCGAACGGGGTCCGGGTTCGAATTCCCGGTGAGGCATGGATGTTGTGTTTGTCTTACGGCACTGTCTCTCTCCCTTCCCTGGAACCAGTGACCCTAAATTAGGGACGGGCGACTGCTTATAGCCCATTGAGTTGCTCACGGTGGTCGTTAAACCTCCAATCAATAAAAAAAAAAAGCGATTTATTTTCAAAAAGTTAATAAATAAAAAAAGAAAAAACAAAAGCTTTTTTCCCAATCTCAGCATTTCTCTTTGGATGAAAATCTGGATATTAATAGAGTTAGACATGCTCTCACGATACGCGGTAAATGCTTAAAACAATTATCAAAAATAAAATAAATAAAATACAGAAACGTGTAATCTTTAGCGCCTTTATTCATCTTTTTATTTTTTTGCACTTCTTGTTCTTTGTTTGAGTAAATCAGCTAATTTCTCATTTCTTACTAAACTTTGGAAATAAAATCTTTCTGGATATTTTTATAAAATCACGGGCAGAGTTTTATTTTTTAAAATATTAATTCAGCAAAAGAATATTTCAGTTTCCTTGTTCGTTTGCTGATGAGCAATTACAATTGCGTTTTAAAACATACGTCGCCGCCCCGGTGATGCGGTGGTCTAAGCGATGGCTTCTGATCATTCGTCCGAGATGGGTCCGGGTTCGAATCCCGGTGAGGCATAGATGGTGTGTTTGTCTTACGGCACTGGCTCTCTCTCCCTTCCCTGGAACCCTAAATTAGGGACGAGCGACTGCTTATAGCCCATTGAATTGCTCACGGTGGTCGTCCATAATAAAAAAATATATATATATATATTAGGTGTGCAACTTAATTCTCGGCCCCTAACCGCAAGCGATCATAGAACGTCGGCAAATGCAAATAGCTGTGTGCGATAATGGCTGATTGCAGCGCCATCCAACAGCTTTCCAGGCAACCGTAACCGCTCGCAGCTGTAGTTACAGAAGGGACGAAAGTTGACTGGGAAAGCAATGTCGTTCGAGAAGCGACATTTGAGGCCAGGCCTCCTGTTCGCGTTTCAGCTGAAAAAAGCACCGCGGAAGACCATCAAATGATCTGTGCTGCATTGGGCGAGGCTGCTATGTTCTACACTGCGTGTAAGAAGTGGTTCCAGTGGTTTAAGCAGGGAAATTTCGATCTCCGTGATGCAGAACGTCCGGGACAGCCACAGAAAGTTGACGATGAGGAACTGGAACAACGGTTGGACGCGGATCCCTGTCCCATACAGTTAGAGCTCACCCAGGAACTCGGAGTAACACGGCAAGCTATTGCAAAGAGCTTGGACGGATTCACAAGGAGGGCCGTTGGGTGCCCCACCAACTCACAGCTGCGAACAAGTCTAGGAGCTACGATGTTACTGTATCCTTGCTCTCCAGATTCAAGAAAAAGGATTTCCTCCACAAGATTTTGACCCGTGATGAGAAGTGGATCCTCTACGATAACACTAGTCAACAACAAAAAAATAATAATAATATTCTGGGCTGGACTTTTGCAGCTGTTTTAGACTAATTTCAGGGCTTGCTGTATCACTACTCATTTTTATGCTATCGGCATACCCCATTTTCATTGATTTTACCGGAAATTACCTCTTCGTCAATTATGATTGCAAGTTGTTGCGAGTCAGTGACTGCTTTGGTGTTAAAATATGGTGTTGTACAATATTTTTAGTATAGTGTGTTTATAATATCATTTTATGTAGATATCCACATTTATTTAATATTTTGCTTCTGCAGGTCGTGATCTAACAATGGCTACAACATCCGAAAGAAGGAAATGCAGTAATGACCCAGATATCTTCTGCTACATCTGTGGCAGCTTCACTTTGCAGGATCAAAGGCGCAACATCAATACCTTTGTCAAGAAGGTTTATCTTGCCTACTTTAAAGTACGACTTGGAGACCGAGACAAAAATTGGGCTCCTCACAAAGTGTGTAAAACCTGTGTTGAAACTTTGCGATCATGGTCTAAAGGAAAGAATGCTAAGCTGAAGTTTGGTGCGCCAATGGTTTGGAGAGAACCTACAAACCATTTGGATAACTGCTACTTCTCCCTTGTCAATGTAAAAGGTTTCAATAGGAAAAACAAACAACACTTACAATACCCAGATATCCTATCTGCCAGACGACCAGTTGAGCACTGTGAGGAAATACCTGTGACTGTATTTACTGAGCTACTAGAGATTGATGGTGAATCCCTCAGTTTACCTGCTTCTACAGATAATGATGATGATGCTCAGATCGAATATACGCCATCTGATGCAGATTGTGATTAAATTCCTCTGTTTAGTCAGCCTGAATTGAATGATCTTGTAAGAGATTTGTATCAAATACATTAATACAGTATTTGCCGAAGCAGCCTGCTGAATTGTTGGGTTCCAGGCTGCAAGACTACTCAGACTTGGCACTAGTGTCTCCTTTTATCGTAACATAGAAGCAGCACTGCGAAAGTACTTCCATTCAGATGGTCAGCTTGTTTATTGTAATGATGTTGAAGGGCTTCTTCTCAATATGGGACTGCCCGCATATGATTCAAGTGAATGGAGACTTTTTATTGACAGTAGTAAAAGGAATTTGAAATGTGTGTTACTTCACAAAAGAAATATATATGGTTCAATCCCAATAGGACACTCTGTAAAAATGAAAAGAAGAGTATACCAACATCAAGATTGTTCTGGATAGATTGGAATACCATGTTCATGGATGGGTAATTTGTGTTGATTTGAAAATGGTTAATTTTCTGCTGGGTCAGCAAGGAGGTCACACCAAATACCCTTGTTTCCTGTGCTACTGGGACAGTAGGGCTACATTAGAACACTGGGTTAAAAAGAACTGGCCACCAAGAATCAGTTTGACGCCTGGTGACAAGAACATCAAGAATGAACCTCTGGTTGATAGGAATAAAATTGTATCTCCCCCACTGCATATAAAACTTGGGTTAATGAAGCAATTCGTCGACGCTCTTGATCACACTGGAGACTGCTTCAGCTATATATGTTCTACCTTTTCAAGTCTCAGTGCCGAGAAGAAAAAGGCAGTAATATTTGATGGCCCTCAAATAAGAACACTCATCAGGGATCCACACTTTGTTACAACAATGACTGCGGCAGAGGCTAGATCTTGGAATGCATTCTCTGATGTGGTGCGGAATTTCCTTGGGAACTGGAAAGCGGACAACTATCGAGAGATTGTGGAGGAGCTGCTCTTGAGTTTCCAAGCACTTGGATGTAGAATGAGCATTAAGGTTCACTACTTACATAGTCACTTATCCCAGTTTCCAGAGAACATGGGTCACGTGAGTAAAGATCAATGTGAACGCTTTCATCAAGACATTAAAGTTATGGAAGAATGTTACCAAGGCCAATGGGACTCAAACATGATGGCAGATTACTGCTGGTCCTTGATGAGAGACATTCCACAAGCTGTACATCGGAGATCGCCAAAGAAGAGGTCGTTTATGCAGATGTAACATCACTATTGTTAATAACCTTTTTGTGCATATTTTTCTTATTTTCACATTCAATTCTTACATGGTCATATGCATTCATCCACATTAATATGCAGTCACTCTCACAACTTTGTGCTACGGCTCATTAAATGTTTGTTTCATTATTATTGTACATTGTATCTTATCTTATTCTTGTATGTGTGTCTGTTTAGCTATTCGTATATAAGCATAAATTTGCTATTTTTATTGAAAATGCAATGTTTGATATCTCAAAAACCTGATGTGATAGACAAAAACTGATGCCAGATGATTTGAAATCAGCACCCCAAAATTACCTTAAAACCGTTGGAATACCTTATGCCAGAAAAAGTGTGTTGACCAGTGTAATCCAAAGATGCGCAAATCGTGGGTTTATCCAGCAAATCGTGGGTTTATCCAGCAAATCGTGGGTTTATCCAGTCTACCACCAGTACCGCGAAACCGAATATCCATGCCAGGAAGTTGTTGCTGAGCATATGGTTGGATGAGAGTGGTGTCGTTCACTATGAGTTGCTCAAACTTTGTGAAACGGTCAATGCTGAGCGTTATTGTCCGCAACTCATTCGTGTGAGTGACGCAATGAAGGCGAAAACGCCATACGCCGGCAAGAGCACGAAGGTCGGTCCTGCTGCTTCAGGAAAACGCGCGTCCTCACACCGCGAAAACGACTTTAGACACAATCACCGACCTGGGATGGGAGATTTTGTCCCACCCGGCGTATCCTCCAGACTTCGCCCCGTCTGAATACCACCTCTTTCGCTCCCTGCAACATCACCTGAGTGATACGCACTTCACTTCTATCGAGGAGGTCCACACAAGTATTGATGACTTTATCAACTCGAAACAGCTCCCCTTTTTTCCGCAGTGGCATTCGGCAGCTCCCTGGCCGATGGCTCAAATGTACCCAACACATCGAGGATTATTTCCGTAGTTAGATACGTATTCGATTTGCTATAATTTGCTGTCAACATGTCGTGCCTGTGGCCGAGAATTAAGTTACACACCTAATATATACGTCGAATCTCATAGTTTAGATCAGATCAGATCTTATGTAGAGGATTTTAGGAAGGGAGTGTCTGACCCCAGGTCTTAAACAACCCTAAGAAATAGGAAGCTAGGAGATTTGGGCTAGATTGCCCGATAGAAAAGTGACACGGAAACAAGGTAGAAAGGGGTGTGGCGTACCTGCCAGCAGGACGCACACGACATAAAGGCAGATAGGAATCAGAATAAACGTCTGCGTAGCTCAGGTGGTAGAACGACTTGTTCCGGAATAAGCGGCCTCGGGTTCGAATCCCTGCGTAGACCAAAAATGACGGAGAAATTTACTTCGTTATAATGGCGCCCGAACTATCCGGATGACCCGGCCGTTCAAAATCTCGCATTGGAGTGATGTTCTTTCCACACCGCGAGATAGGAAAAATCAGAGAATCCCATCTCCAGCGCTTCGAAAAATAAAAATGTGTGATGCTGCATTCCACACAGCAGATTGACTGGGAATTCTCAAGTGCACGTTCTACAGTGGATGGCTGCCTGCAACGATTCATGGTCACGGCTGACCCGTGGGTCATACCCCCGGTCCTCTTTCGGGGGGAGATGTGACGTACCTGCCAGCAGGACGCACACGACATAAAGGCAGATAAGAATCAGAATAAACGTCTGCGTAGCTCAGTTGGTAGAGCGACTTGTTCCGGAATAAGCGGCCTCGGGTTCGAATCCCGGTGTAGACCAAAAATGACGGAGAAATTTACTTCGTTATAGGGGGAGGAAGACGCCCTTATTTATTACCGAGGAGCCAGTACCCCAGGTCCGACGGCTTAACGTGCCCACCCAACGCACGGCGGGTATTTATTGGTTCGAACGTTCGTACCTGCCCAGGATCGAACCTGAGGTTATCTCCATGGCAGTCACGAACGCTGACCACTAGGCCACCCGCTGCCCCATCTCATAGTTTATTCTTTTGCCCCCACTTTTATATTCCTTCTAACAATGGAAGAGACATGCCCCTCACACGTCTGATCTCTTCACGACTGCCACCCCCTCCAATAATTTGGAGATGTCGGCGCCCCTGACTTAAGTACGTAGGAGGAAGGATCGAAAAGTAACGCACAGCAATTCTTTTTCTCTTTGCAGGTTGCAGTTTGGCAGACAACGAGTTCGAGTATCACGCTACAGTCCGGTTTGGCTGGATCACGTGTCGCCGAGGTGGAAGACAGTGTGAACGACGGCACAAAGATATCGCGTTTGTTAGCGCCGTCTACAAACGAAAAAAGAAACGCGGTGTAGTCCGATTTTTGTGGTCTAAACGGAAAACTCCGATGGAAATTCACGAAGAAAAGGGTCAAAGTGTCCGGTGGCTGATTGTCTGGACCACAGCAGCATCTGCAGATGGTGGTGCAGTTTCTTAGCGTAGGGCCGTGGCAAACTGACCAATTCGCCACGTTCCAGTCGACCAGTAACTGCGTCATCATCTGCCACTGTGAGAAGCATTGAAAAGGCCATTCTGAGTGACCCCGACGCATCCATCTGCGCACACTGGCTCAAGAGTTCAACATTTCGTACGGTGTAGCGTACGATATTGTGCATGATAAATGGCAATTTCTCAAGGTCAGTGCGCGATGGATGCCCAACAACTTGAGAGACGTCCAAAAGGGGGGCAGAGAAAATTGCGCAATTTGGCTGGGATGTGCTCCGGCACCCGTCGTACAGGCCCGACCTGGCTTCTTAAGACTTTCAACTGTTCGGTCTCTTGAAAAAGATTCCTGGACGGCCAAGGTTTCGATTCGACAGTTGTCCAAGGTAGCTTTACTCCCAGAAAACGGACTTTTACGAACGAGAGGGTGCTTCTTTGTCTCTAAAACGGGTGCCACGCTGGGATAAATAAACTCCAGCGTCTCGGCTGTTATGCTTAAAAATAGCTAAGCCATCGTGTAGGCCCGATCTGGCTTCTTAGGACTTTCATTTGTATGGTCTCTTGAAAAGATTCCTGGATGGCCAAGGTTTCGATTCGACAGTTGTCCAAGGTAGTTTTACTCCCATGAAACGGACTTTTACGAACAAGAAGGTGCTTCTTTGTCTGTAAAACGGGTACCACGCTGATATAAATGTCTCCAGCGTCTCTGCTGTTATGTTTAAAAATAGCTAAGAAATGTAGTTTTACTATGTATATCTTTTCTTTTGCCTATATATTAAACTGTTGCGAAAAAAATAGTGTGCGTTACTTGATCTTCCCTCGTACAGCCGGATTTTTTTCTTGGCATTTGACGATAATGGAATCGCCTGATTTTGCTGGTGCATCAAGCAATTCCAAGGTCTAAACAGATGTGATTTGGCGAAAGGTTCTGTAGTAGTCTCACCCTAAGGCGAAATTCTCGTGGAAAGTGTGGCAGTAAACATTGCTTGATCTGAAAGGAGGGGGAAGGGCGCTTCTATGTCTCTTAAGTGATCTTTCTTAAGGGAACAGTGGGTTCTCTCTCGCCAGCGATTATGTTCCCAGCAAGCAATATGAGACAATGGGGGAGACAACAATGGACACAGCGGCTGAAGGATGAGCCAAAGGGTGAAACTGCCACTGTAATGGGTATTAAAATCTTTGCAATGCAAAAACAAGTGACTGGGGAAGTTTTCGCCTGTTGCCTCTGAGCACCGGAAATCACCTCCTTCTACACGTCGCACCCAAAATGCTTGCACTATCAAAAATAGGCAAATCTATTTGCCAAGTAAAAAAAATCGGACTATATTGACAAAATTCACCGGACACCCCTTCAAAAGCAAATGAACGGATCCGCTGCGTTGTAAAGATGCGCGGTACAGCTGCAAACGATATAAAACAAGCCTGCAGCTGACCGCAATCATATCGCACTGTAAGGTTGAAAGAAAATGTCGCGGAACTGTATTTGAGAAAGAAAAGATTGTTCGGTGTTATATTAGAGGTTGTCCATAAGAGAAACCGAGAGGCGTTTAAACATACCTAAGTCAACTGTTTCGGATGTACTGAATAAGTGGAAGACACATGGCGTGCCTGAAGCAGCAAAACGTACCGGTGGACCAAAGAAAATCAGTGACAGAGGACGTCGAAGCCTCAGGAGAGTCGTTACAGCTAATGCACGGAGTACTGCACAAAACCTAAGTGTACAGGGAAATAAAAATGCTGGAACCTCGGTATGTACACGTACCATTCGCAGATAACTTCATTCCATGGGTTACCGTGGTCGTGCAGCCCTTTCATCTCCACTGGGAATGCTACTCGTCGCTTAGCATAGAGTAAAGAACATTTATCGTGGACCGTAAATCAATGGAAACGGGTCCGATGGACTGATGAATCCAGATACACGATCCATCAGTCTGATGGCCGTGTGTGGGTATGGCGGCAGCCGGGGAATGCTTTTACCACAGTGTACTGTTCCTACGGTCAAGGTTGGTGCTCCCAGTATACTCGTGAGGGAGTGTCTTTCGTGGTATGATCCCGACCCATTGGTTATCGTGGACAAACCGGTTAACCAGCACGTCTACCTCGATATTCTGGAATATTATGCCCTACCAACTCTGTGGCAATACTATGGAACCGAGCCTTGTTTGTACCAATGCACCGAGCCATAAAGCAAGGACTGTTACGGCGTGGTCTGACGATAATTCCGTATCGTGTATGGACTGGCCAGCACAGAGCCCTGATCTTAATCCCATTGAGCACCTATGGGATGAATTAGAGGGAGGCATAAGAAGTTTGGAACCAAGGCCTACTACTAAGCAACAGTTAGCGGCAGCATTATGTACTGAATGGAAGCGCATACCTATCCCTGTGTTCCAAAACCTTGTCGAAAGCATGTCTCGAAGGGTCAGTGCATGCATTAAGGCCGAAGGTGGACCGACACCATACTAATGTATGTCAATAAATGCTATGTTATGTTTCTCTTCTATAGGTGTCCGGTGACTTTTGTTAACATAGTGTGTGTTATTTCAGCTCTGTAATGAACTCTAGCTGTAATTTTGCCATGTTCCTTCAGGGAGAGTTGTGGCAAAATCCATCAAAAGAAAATGACTGTTCAATCAATCACTAATTCTTAAAAAAATGCAGAACTAAGACAGACGAATCTCAAAATGGATTCCAGTGCTCGTTTTGTTAATTATTTTGAGTATCATTTTTTCATTAAATAGCCGTGCTGCGATACTTCTTAATATACTTACTGAGGAAATTCAGTGGGGCTTTTGTCATGATGTGTGTCCTGTACAGCACATGCGCTTTACGTTCTTCTTTTGTGTGTTTGTAATCAGGCTTGTGTGTTCCACCTGGAGAATTCTCATGGGAAGAATTATCTTTCATTTCCACCGTCTGTTTCTGATTGAAAACACTCCGTTCGTCTGATACGTGAACATTTCTTGAGTTTCCTTTCTTTCCCGGGCGTTCCTCAATGACTGTGATGTCCTGCTCCTTCACTTTTTCTTTTTCTTCCTTCAAATCCTTAAAGGCATCAGGTATGTAGTGCCTGGTGTGTTGCAGTATATCACGATCCGCGTATTTCCGCAGTTGCCTCTCAATGTCACTCAAGTCGTCAGCTGCTTCTGGGAGCTGATTCGCTTTCATAGAAATTTCAGAAACTTGTTTTTGCACTTCGATCGAGCGGGCGTTGGGCGGTATATCGATAACGGGCGTGCCAGCATAATACGCTTGTTTCGTTTTGCCTTCGATCGAAGCTGTTGAAGTTCCTCCTGTCTTAAGAGAGCTATGTTCCGAATTTTTCTTGAGAGGCAAAGGATGCGATTCAGGACCCGAAATAACTGATGTGGTTAAATGCGAGGAAGTTCTTTGAGGAGGCTTTGTTCGTCGGAACACACTCGACCATTCTTCTTGCAGTGAATTCTGCTCTTTCGTCAGCATACCTGTGAGGAATAATTCCAGAAAGCGACGTTACTTACTTCTTAAGTGCACAGGAAATTATTTTCTCGGAGCTCCTTTGTCAAACAGATGACAGTAATTGATTTTAAAACATGTTTACTGGAACTATTGTAGTACACTCTTTTCTATAAAAAATCGAACAAGATATGAAGCATATCTTTAATTTCACCTTCCTTTAGAGCTTCTGTTCTTATGTAAAATTTGTCGATTTTCCTTCTCAACAGCATATCACATCCCCGAATTTCCTTATTCGTTTTCGCACCACTCAGAGTGAGTTAAAGAACAAATAAAACGACATAGAGAGCAAAATGTGCAGAGAGCGTAGCAGACTGGGAAACGGGTTAAAAAGTATGGACCTGCACCCAACCCGTACCCAAACGTCACATAATTGGACCCGACACGGACCCGGACGCCACATAATTGGACACGACCCGACACAGACATAGACGTCACATAATTGGACTCGACCCGAACCCGGATGTCACACAATTGGACCGAATCCCGACCCAGTCGTCACATAATTGGATCCAACCCGGACCAGAACGTTACATAATTGAACCCGACACGCACCCAGACGTCACGACCCGACACGGACATTACATGATTGGACCTCATCTGGACCGGGACGTCACATAATTGGACCCGACACGGACCCAAACGTCACGATCCGACCCGGACCCAAACATCACGACCCGACCCTGACCCAAACGTCACGCCCCGACCCGGACGTTACATAATTGGACCCGACACGGACCCAGACGTCACGACCCGGCCCGGACATTACATAATTGGACCCCACCCGGACCCGGATGTCACATAATTGGACACCACCCGGATCTGGACGTTACATAATTGGACCCGACACGGACCCAGACGTCACATAATTGGACCCGACATGGACCAGACGTCACGACCCGACCCGGACATTACATAATTAGACCCCACGCCACCCGAACGTTACATAATCGGACGCGACACGGTCCCAGACGCCACATAATTGGACCCCACCAGACCCGACCCAGCCCTAGAAGTCACATAATTAGACCCCACCCGAACCCGGATGTTGCATAATCGGACCCAATCTGGTCCCGGATATCACCTAATTGGACTCGACCCTGACCCGGATGTCACATAATTAGACTAGATCCGGACCCGCACGTCACATAATTGGACTTCACCCGGACCCGGACGTTACATAATTGAACCCGACAGGGATCCAGACGTCACGACCCGACACGGACCCAGATCACGACCTGACACGGACCCAGACGTCATGACCCGACACGGACATTACATAATTGAACCCCACCCGCCCCCAGACGTTACATAACTGGATCCAACCCGATCCAGAAGTCACATGATTGGACCCGACCCGAATCCAAATGTTACATAATTGGACCCGATCCGGACCCGGATGTCACATAATTGGACCCGACCCGACCCAGCCCTAGAAGTCACATAATTGGACCCAACACGAACCCGGATGTTACATTATTTGACACGATTCGGACCCGGATGTCACATAATTGCACTCGATTTGGACGTTACATAATTGAACCCAACACGGATCCAGACGTCACGACCCAACACGGATCCAGACATCCCGATCCGATCCGGACGTAACATAGTTGGACCCCACCCGCACCTGGACGTAACATAATTGGACCCAACCCGACCCCGAAGTCACATAATTGGACCCGGCCCGAACCCTGATGTTACATAATTGGACCCGATCCGGATCCGGATGTCACATAATTGGACCCGATCCGGATCCAGATGTCACATAATTGGGCTTCACCATTACCCGGACGTTACATAATTTAACCCGACCCGACCCGACACAGCCCTAGAAGTCACATAATTGGACCTGACTCGAACCCGGATGTTACATAATTTGACACGATCCGGACCCGGATGTCACATAATGGACTCGATCCGGACCCGGACGTTACATAATTGAACCCGACACGGATCCAGACGTCACGACCCGACACGGACCCAGACGTCACGATCCGACCCGGACATTACATAGTTGGACCTCACCCGCACCCGGACGTTACATAATTGGACCCAACCCGATCCAGAAGTCACATAATTGGACCCGGCCCGAACCCTGATGTTACATAATTGGACCCGATCCGGACCCGGATGTCACATAATTGGGCTTCACCCGTACCCGGACGTTACATAATTGAACCCGACACGGACTCAGATGTCACGACCCGACATGGACATTACATGATTGGACCCCACCCGGACCCGGACGTCACATAATTGGACCCGACACGGACCCAGACGTCACATAATTGGACCCGACCCAGACGCATATGTTACATAATTGGACCCGACCCGGACCCAGACAGCACACAATTGAACCCGACCCGGACCCAGACGGCACACAATTGAACCCGACCCGGACCCAGACGGCACACAATTGAACCCGACCCGGACCCAGACGGCACACAATTGAACCCGACCCGGACCCAGACGGCACACAATTGAACCCGACCCGGATCCGTAATTCACCCGGAACAGTAACTGACTCCGACAAATCTGCTTTGAACTGTATAAATTCGGAACTCCATTTATAATTATAAGTCCTTCACTTACAAGACATAACTGTTTTACATATGCTTTCAAAAGTTCCTCCGCAGTAATGCTAAGGCTATTCCACTTAATTCTAATGGCGCTGCAGTCAAAACCTTTGAATTAAGTAACTTACTCTATGCTTAGTTTCATTCTTTGCTGTTTTCCTGATATCATACCAAGTTTCAGAATGTGTTTCACAGCAACACTAATTTTCACAAGCTTCTGATGAGTTGAAAATTTCCAAAATATGTATATTGATTTCATCATTGCCCCTCAGAAGGAAAGGCCACTCATGAAATGAACATTCACCTTTTGGAAACTTCCAACTCATCACAAGCATGTGAAAATTGGTGTTGCTATTCTGATTTCTTACTCAGACGAAACAACTTCCAACATTCCCTCTTCCCCTCTTTGTTTTCAACCAGGACGTATTTGTTGGCCTCGAAGCGTTTTTCAATTTGCTTAATATTAAATTCAGCCATTTAACAAATAACGCACTAATTTCTACACGAAATGCAATGGAACGGGATATTAGCACGTCAAACGAAAACCTTTGAATGCTCAATGCAAAGGATGGTATGTGAAAAGTAACTCTTAGCCTTACAATGTGACACGCGGGGCGTGAAAGAATGAATCAGCAGAGAAGCAAGCCACGGGCGTTTGCCTGTATCTTGCTCTAGACAAATGCGCTGAAACCAGACGCAAAGGAAGTATCGCTTTACGATGTGGTATCGTCGGTCGGTGGAAATCTTCTTTGCTTTAAGAAAGGGACTACAATACTTCTGTATGACAAATCATTTTTCACTCCGCTGGCATCAGTGTCAAGCACAAAATTCTACATTTTTCATTGAAATATATTTTTCTCTCTCCGAAAACAAAACTGAAATAAAACCGGGTCCAAATCGGATCAGGAACACCTGAACCCGATCCGTTTGACCCCTTAAGAAATTGTCGACCGGTTGACCTGCTGACACGTGACTTTTTTCCATCTCTGGGTTGTAAAGATTGTGAAAAGGGTGTATCGCCAGAGGATTGTCATTTTTAACTAGACAGTGCGAAGGTGGTTGCTCCTGCATGACATAAACTGAATGAACAAATTGTTATACAGCTACCAAATACGAAGGTGATAACAAAAGTTCTGCACACGTTAATCTAAAATGGAAGCGGATGATGCAATCGTCATAATGATTGCGTCATGTCAAGGTCAGACTCTCAGGAACGCAATGGTGTCAGAACGACGCGCTCTCATTTGCTGTGTGGGCGTGGGAGAGGGTTGGAAATGGAAGCGTACAGCTCCTTAGGGTGAGTCATGGCGTTAGAGCAGCACTCGTGCGTGAAAATAGAAACTCTGCGGGGAAAACTTCGACACAGATCCACACTGCCTTGGAAGAAGTTCGTGGAGAAGAAACTCTTGATCGAAGCGCAATTTCTTTCTGAGGACAAAGTTGAGACCAAGCATTCTTCAAAATCGTCCCAACTTGTTGGAAGTGGGAGATACCTTGCTTCGTGATAACGCATCGTGTCATGGTGCAGCATCTGCTTAATTTATAAAAATAAAGGGAAGGCAACGTGACACCGCATCTTGTATGATGCAGCATCTGCTTAATTTATAATAACAAAAGGAAGACAAAGTGACAACGCATCTGCTTAATTTATCATAATAAAAGGAAGACAGCGTGACAACGCATCGTGTCATGGTGCAGCATCTGCTGAATTTATAAAAATAAAAGGAATACAACGTGACAACGCATCTGCTTAATTTATAATAATAAAAGAAGACAGCGTGACAACGCATCGTGTCATGGTGCAGCATCTGCTTAATTTATAATGATGAAAGGAAGACCGCGTGACAACGCAACGTGTCATGGTGCAGCATCTGCCTAATTTATAAAAATAAAAGGAAGACAACGTGACAACGCATCTGCTTAATTTATAATAATAAAAGGAAGACAGCGTGACAACGCATCGTGTCGTGGTGCAGCATCTGCTGAATTTATAAAAATAAAAGGAAGACAACGTGACAACGCATCTGCTTAATTTATAATAATAAAAGGAAGACAGCGTGACAACGCAACGTGACATGGTGCAGCATCTGCTGAATTTATAAAAATAAAAGGAAGACAACGTGACAACGCATCTGCTTAATTTATAATAATAAAAGAAGACAGCGTGACAACGCATCGTGTCATGGTGCAGCATCTGCTTAATTTATAATAATAAAAGGAAGACAGCGTGACAACGCAACGTGACATGGTGCAGCATCTGCCTAATTTATAAAAATAAAAGGAAGACAACGTGACAACGCATCTGCTTAATTTATAATAATAAAAGGAAGACAGCGTGACAACGCATCGTGTCGTGGTGCAGCATCTGCTGAATTTATAAAAATAAAAGGAAGACAACGTGACAACGCATCTGCTTAATTTATAATAATAAAAGAAGACAGCGTGACAACGCATCGTGTCATGGTGCAGCATCTGCTTAATTTATAATGATGAAAGGAAGACCGCGTGACAACGCAACGTGTCATGGTGCAGCATCTGCCTAATTTATAAAAATAAAAGGAAGACAACGTGACAACGCATCTGCTTAATTTATATAATAAAAGGAAGACAGCGTGACAACGCATCGTGTCATGGTGCAGCATCTGCTGAATTTATAAAAATAAAGGAAGACAACGTGACAACGCATCTGCTTAATTTATAATAATAAAAGGAAGACAGCGTGACAACGCAACGTGTCGTGGTGCAGCATCTGCTGAATTTATAAAAATAAAAGGAAGACAACGTGACAACGCATCTGCTTAATTTATAATAATAAAAGGAAGACAGCGTGACAACGCATCGTGTCGTGGTGCAGCATCTGCTGAATTTATAAAAATAAAAGGAAGACAACGTGACAACGCATCTGCTTAATTTATAATAATAAAAGGAAGACAGCGTGACAACGCAACGTGACATGGTGCAGCATCTGCTGAATTTATAAAAATAAAAGGAAGACAACGAGACAACGCATCTGCTTAATTTATAATAATAAAAGGAAGCGTGACAACGCATCGTGTCATGGTGCAGCATCTGCTTAACGTGACAACGCAACGTGACATGGTGCAGCATCTGCCTAATTTATAAAAATAAAAGGAAGACAACGTGACAACGCATCTGCTTAATTTATAATAATAAAAGGAAGACAGCGTGACAACGCATCGTGTCGTGGTGCAGCATCTGCTGAATTTATAAAAATAAAAGGAAGACAACGTGACAACGCATCTGCTTAATTTATAATAATAAAGAAGACAGCGTGACAACGCATCGTGTCATGGTGCAGCATCTGCTTAATTTATAATGATGAAAGGAAGACCGCGTGACAACGCAACGTGTCATGGTGCAGCATCTGCCTAATTTATAAAAATAAAAGGAAGACAACGTGACAACGCATCTGCTTAATTTATAATAATAAAAGGAAGACAGCGTGACAACGCATCGTGTCATGGTGCAGCATCTGCTTAATTTATAAAAATAAAAGGAAGACAACGTGACAACGCATCTGCTTAATTTATAATAATAAAAGGAAGACAGCGTGACAACGCATCGTGTCATGGTGCAGCATCTGCTGAATTTATAAAAATAAAAGGAAGACAACGTGACAACGCATCTGCTTAATTTATAATAATAAAAGAAGACAGCGTGACAACGCGTCGTGTCATGGTGCAGCATCTGCTTAATTTATAATAATAAAAGGAAGACAGCGTGACAACGCAACGTGACATGGTGCAGCATCTGCCTAATTTATAAAAATAAAAGGAAGACAACGTGACAACGCATCTGCTTAATTTATAATAATAAAAGGAAGACAGCGTGACAACGCATCGTGTCGTGGTGCAGCATCTGCTGAATTTATAAAAATAAAAGGAAGACAACGTGACAACGCATCTGCTTAATTTATAATAATAAAAGAAGACAGCGTGACAACGCATCGTGTCATGGTGCAGCATCTGCTTAATTTATAAAAATAAAAGGAAGACAACGTGACAACGCATCTGCTTAATTTATAATAATAAAAGGAAGACAGCGTGACAACGCATCGTGTCATGGTGCAGCATCTGCTGAATTTATAAAAATAAAAGGAAGACAACGTGACAACGCATCTGCTTAATTTATAATAATAAAAGAAGACAGCGTGACAACGCGTCGTGTCATGGTGCAGCATCTGCTTAATTTATAATAATGAAAGGAAGACCGCGTGACAACGCAACGTGTCATGGTGCAGCATTTGCCTAATTTATAAAAATAAAAGGAAGACAACGTGACAACGCATCTGCTTAATTTATAATAATAAAAGGAAGACAGCGTGACAACGCATCGTGTCTTGGTGCAGCATCTGCTGAATTTATAAAAATAAAAGGAAGACAACGTGACAACGCATCTGCTTAATTTATAATAATAAAAGGAAGACAGCGTGACAACGCATCGTGTCATGGTGCAGCATCTGCTGAATTTATAAAAATAAAAGGAAGACAACGTGACAACGCATCTGCTTAATTTATAATAATAAAAGAAGGCAGCGTGACAACGCATCGTGTCATGGTGCAGCATCTGCTTAATTTATAATAATAAAAGGAAGACAGCGTGACAACGCAACGTGTCATGGTGCAGCATCTGCCTAATTTATAAAAATAAAAGGAAGACAACGTGACAACGCATCTGCTTAATTTATAATAATAAAAGGAAGACAGCGTGACAACGCATCGTGTCGTGGTGCAGCATCTGCTGAATTTATAAAAATAAAAGGAAGACAACGTGACAACGCATCTGCTTAATTTATAATAATAAAAGGAAGACAGCGTGACAACGCATCGTGTCGTGGTGCAGCATCTGCTGAATTTATAAAAATAAAAGGAAGACAACGTGACAACGCATCTGCTTAATTTATAATAATAAAAGAAGACAGCGTGACAACGCATCGTGTCATGGTGCAGCATCTGCTTAATTTATAAAAATAAAAGGAAGACAACGTGACAACGCATCTGCTTAATTTATAATAATAAAAGGAAGACAGCGTGACAACGCATCGTGTCATGGTGCAGCATCTGCTGAATTTATAAAAATAAAAGGAAGACAACGTGACAACGCATCTGCTTAATTTATAATAATAAAAGAAGACAGCGTGACAACGCGTCGTGTCATGGTGCAGCATCTGCTTAATTTATAATAATGAAAGGAAGACCGCGTGACAACGCAACGTGTCATGGTGCAGCATTTGCCTAATTTATAAAAATAAAAGGAAGACAACGTGACAACGCATCTGCTTAATTTATAATAATAAAAGGAAGACAGCGTGACAACGCATCGTGTCTTGGTGCAGCATCTGCTGAATTTATAAAAATAAAAGGAAGACAACGTGACAACGCATCTGCTTAATTTATAATAATAAAAGGAAGACAGCGTGACAACGCATCGTGTCATGGTGCAGCATCTGCTGAATTTATAAAAATAAAAGGAAGACAACGTGACAACGCATCTGCTTAATTTATAATAATAAAAGAAGGCAGCGTGACAACGCATCGTGTCATGGTGCAGCATCTGCTTAATTTATAATAATAAAAGGAAGACAGCGTGACAACGCAACGTGTCATGGTGCAGCATCTGCCTAATTTATAAAAATAAAAGGAAGACAACGTGACAACGCATCTGCTTAATTTATAATAATAAAAGGAAGACAGCGTGACAACGCATCGTGTCGTGTTGCAGCATCTGCTGAATTTATAAAAATAAAAGGAAGACAACGTGACAACGTATCTGCTTAATTTATAATAATAAAAGGAAGACAGCGTGACAACGCATCGTGTGATGGTGCAGCATCTGCTGAATTTATAAAAATAAAAGGAATACAACGTGACAACGCATCTGCTTAATTTATAATAATAAAAGAAGACAGCGTGACAACGCATCGTGTCATGGTGCAGCATCTGCTTAATTTATAATGATGAAAGGAAGACCGCGTGACAACGCAACGTGTCATGGTGCAGCATCTGCCTAATTTATAAAAATAAAAGGAAGACAACGTGACAACGCATCTGCTTAATTTATAATAATAAAAGGAAGACAGCGTGACAACGCATCGTGTCGTGGTGCAGCATCTGCTGAATTTATAAAAATAAAAGGAAGACAACGTGACAACGCATCTGCTTAATTTATAATAATAAAAGAAGACAGCGTGACAACGCATCGTGTCATGGTGCAGCATCTGCTTAATTTATAATAATAAAGAAGACAGCGTGACAACGCATCGTGTCATGGTGCAGCATCTGCTTAATTTATAATAATAAAAGGAAGACAGCGTGACAACGCATCGTGTTATGGTGCAGCATCTGCTTAATTTATAATAATAAAAGGAAGACAACGTGACAACGCATCGTGTCATGGTGCGCAACATCTGCTTAATTCGTAATAAGAAAAGGAAGACAACGTGACAACGCATCGTGTCATGGTGCAGCATCTGCTTAATTTATAATAAGAAAAGGAAGACAACGTGACAACGCATCGTGTCATGGTGCAGCATCTGCTTAATTTATAATAAGAAAAGGAAGACAACGTGACAACGCATCGTGTCATGGTGCAGCATCTGCTTAATTTATAATAAGAAAAGGAAGACAACGTGACAACGCATCGTGTCATGGTGCAGCATCTGCTTAATTTAATATATTAAAAGGAAGACAACGTAACAACGCATCGTGTCATGATACAGCATCGTTACGGGGACTTTTATCGCAATATGGCAGGGAAACTTTATACCATATACCATACAGCCCTGATCTCAGTCCAGCCGAATTTGATCTGTTCCCAAAGTTAAAAGAATCGGCTCCGTGGCGTCCGCCACGAATCGCTGGACGAACTGTCATTGGACGTGACCCGAGTAATACGACAGCTGAACAAAGATGGCGTACTACAGGTCATCCGGGACTTACCTCACCGCTGGGAAGCTGTCATTAGAAGCGGTGGGGAGTACATTGAACAGCAATAAAGTAAGTTTTCTCCGTTACTTCACGCTTTCCTCAAAAATGGACAGTGTGAAGAACTTTGTTATGATCCCCGAAACGTGTTGCTCCCACTTTTGTCTTCACAACAACAGCTGGACATACCGATAAGGACTCAGTGAAGTGGTGAAAATACGGAAGTGGTGTTGTCGCCCATAAAGTGAGGATCGCATGTCCTAGAAAAAAATAATAAGGGTAGGCTCAGTTCTGATTGAGCCGTCAGTTTGGAACGTAGAACTACGACTTGCAGATCGGAGAGTTGAAATGAACTAGTCGTGTATGGTTTCAAAGCGTTTATTCAAGTTGTTATAGTCAACACAGGTCCATGATACGAAAATTAGCTTACATATTTTTTTACAAATAATGCTGAATACATTGCGAACACAAAGCAGATCGACACACGAATTAACTTCTTAAGCTTCTTATATTCAATTTAGTTCATTTTTTTTTGCTGAGCTAAGAACTAGTGTTACATAAATATCTATTAAAACACTGCACTGCAAGGAAGCAAGGGAAAAAGTCCAGCCAGGCCTGACAAGGCCCACGCTCCCTCGGCTAGTTTTACATTGAGATCGGTAGTTGTATTTACAAACAAAAGTTTCGTAGCAACAATAATAAAAAAAAAGGTAATGATAAATGAAAAGATAATAAACATTAACATTACAGATAATAATACCATTGAAAAAACAAGATAACAGGCTCTCGTGCGGAATGACTCAATTACAAAAACTTAAGGTAGCAATCTTAAAAGCACGATAATTAAAACACTACGTAGGCTTCCGATGAAGGGAAGAACTTATTTAATGTATAAGTTAAAAGATTAAAAATAAAGCCATAAGAACTTTCGGTCTTCCTAAAGACCATCATCAGATGGAAGGCCTATATATCAAAAAGCTTCAGTACTTCCATCTGGTAATGGTCTTTAGCAAGACCGAAAGTTCTTATGGCTTTATTTTGAATCTTTTAACTTATACATTAAATAAATTCTTCACTTCATCGGAATCCTACGTAGTGTTTTAATTATCGTGGTTTTAAGATTGCTACCTTAAGTTTTTGTAATGGATTGAAAAAACAATTTACATCATGATATCATCATAATCATCATCATCATTGTCAACCAGTATCAATCCACTGCTGGACGAAGGTCTCCCCAAGTTTCCTCCACACCGGTCTCTCTTGGGCCAGTCTCTTCCATGTCACTCTCGCATACTTTCGAATTTCATCCACCCATCTCATATGTGGTCTTCTTCTGGGTCTTTTCCTGTCCCTTGGAATCCAATCTAAAATTTCGGTTGTGCATCGATGATCTGTCCTTCTGGCAGTATGTCCAGTCCATTGCCTATTCAGGGATTTTACTCTGATCATGATGTCTTCCACTCTTGTCATTTTTCGGATCCACGAGTTCCTCTTCTTACCTCTCCTGGTTACACCAAGCATGCACCTCTCCATGCTGCTTTGAGTTGTCTGCAGCCTTTGTATATCTCTTTTAGTTAAGGTCCATGTTTCTGCACCATACGTAAGCACTGGAAGGATGCATTGATCAAACACTTTTCTTTTAAGACATAATGGCATATTGCTCTTGAAAATTATGCTGTTTCTTCCAAAAGCTCTCCAGGCAAGTTTTGTACGCCGATTAATTTCTTCATCAATGTGACCCTCACTTGATATCTGCTGTCCAAGATAAACGTACGTGTCTGTTATTTCCAGCTTTTCTCCATCAATCGATAAATCTTCATTTCTTGTAAAAGCATTGAACATCCCTTTTGCCTTCTTAAAGTTCATTTTTAATCCCACTTCTTTACTCTTGTCAGCAAGTTCCTGGATCATACTCTGCAGCTCTGATGGGGTAGTTGCAAAAATGACTATGTCATCAGCAAAACGAAGGTGGGTTAGATAACCTCCATTAATCTTTATCCCTTTGTTTTCCCAGTTCAGTGATTGAAAGACATTTTCCAATGTGGCATTAAGGAGCTTCGGAGATATAATGTCACCTTGTCTCACTACTTTTCCAATTTTTGTGTGTGTTGTATTTTCAAACAGCCGAATCTTTGCACTTGCATTTCCATAGATGTTATTAATAATATTAATGTACGCATCTTCAATAAGGCAGGATTTCAGGGCCATTGTAACTGCTGATGGTTTCACCGAATCAAAGGCTTTTTCATAATCGATAAAAGCCATGCACAATGGAAGTTCATATTCCCTCGCTCTTTCAATTAGTTCTCTCAGTACGTGGATATGATCTATTATGCTGTAGCCACTCCTGAATCCAGCTTGTTCTCTCGGTTGAGCCATGTCCAGTGTCACCTTTAAGCGGTGTGAAAGAACTTTAGTAAAGATTTTATAAACCACTGATAGGAGGCTGATAGGTCTGTAGTTCCCGAGATCCTCAATATCACCTTTTTTGTGTAGCAAGATACTTGTAGCGTTGTTCCAATCCTCAGGAATCTTCCCTTCAATAAGGCATCGAGTGAAAATTTGGGCGAGTACTGTTTCGATTTCTCCACTTGCTTCTTGTATGATGTCTACAGTAATTCCATCTTTTCCTGGAGCTTTCCCCCGCTTTATGTTCTTGATTGCATGTGCAACTTCTGCTGGGAGGACTGGAAGAACTCTGGTACCTTTCATGATGTCTGGAGTACATGTATCATCCCTTTCATATAATTTGGAGTAGCAATCTTTCACTCTTGTCAAAATTTCGCCTCTATTTCTTGTTACAGAACCATCTTCTTTTCTCAGTGCCATAATCTGTTTTCTTCCCTTACTGAGATGTCCTTTTGCTATCTTTAGGCTTTGGTTGTTTTCAATTGCTTTCCTTACTAGTTCACAGTTGAATTTCCATACGTCTTCAGTGATACATTTTCGTACTGTCTTGCATAGCTCTATATATTCCACTTTGGACGTCACATCTTCTTTAGTTGTCCTCATCTCTCTTCTTTTTTTGCATCAACAATTTGGTTTTTCCTGATAATTTGTTCACATGCAATTTGTTCTTAAACCCAGCTAATTTTGTTGCTGTTTCCATAAGAGCTTTGGTTACTTTTCTGTTAACTTCAGAAAGATCCACTTCTTCCGATGTTAGGCCTTCTAAAGCAGAGGATCTGTTTTCAGTTCCAACGTGAAGGTATTTTTTTGCTTTTTAAGGTTGGTTATGTCAATACATTTTGTTTGTCTTATGAGCTTGCCACGTTCGAGTTTATTGTTGAGGTGCATCTTACATCTCACCAATTTATGGTCACTACCTGTATTGAACTTGTTTAGCACACTGCAGTCTTCTATGACGAATTTTTTGTTACACATAATAAAATCAATTTCACTTGTCGTCCCATTTGGATGTCTCCATGTCCATTTCCTGTGTGGCTTTTTCTTGAAAAAGGAGTTCAAGATGAAAAACCCTTCTGCCTCTGCAAACTCTACGAGAGTATTTCCACGCTGGTTTCTGTTGCCGTGACCAAATTTACCTACTGAAGTTTCATTCTGTCGGCGTTGCCCTATTTTTGCATTGAAATGTCCCATAAGTATCTTCAAGTGCTGCTTACCTTTATTATTTAGATGACGAATTTCCTCATAAAATTCTTCAATTTCTTCTTCAGGATGACTTGTGGTGGGTGCATGAGTTTGAATAATCTGTGCCTGGTATCTTCTCGAGAGTTGGATAACGAGTGGTGCAGCTCTGTCAGAGGAACTTTCAACTTCTACAACTTTATCCTTCGGTTTCTTGTTTATTATAAATCCAACACCACTAGTTCTGCCAGTATCTGTCCCACGATAGTAGAAGAGATGTCCACTTTTCAGTTCAATGAGATCCTCTCCTTTTCTCCTTACCTCACTTAGCCCGACGATGTCCGACTTGATTCTTTGTAGTTCCTCTTCCAATTCAAGAAACCTTGAATCAGAAGATAGGGAGCGTCCATTATACGTAGCCAAGGTCAGCATCAGATGACAGCCTAGTCCGGTCCTCCGGGGATTCTTAGCACCCTCTGCCTTCATGTCGCTCTGGCCGCTGCCTTGGCCAGGTACATTCCAGCTGCCGGAGACTAAGGGGCAAAGATTTAATTTGAGGATTCATTTTAGAGGGATTTGGCCGTAACTCACCACGCTGGCCAAGCGGGTTGGTGAGTGTGGGATAGCATTTCCTCTAATCCCGATGATATAGTTATACCGCTATTGGCGGTCGTCAGAGCCCCTTTAGTGGGAACAGGATGTACCACGAGAAGGCGGGGTTGACATTTCTCAAGGAGAGGCTGTGATGTTACGCATCACCTGACCTTACATCCCACATCATGATATACAAGTCATTATACTTGTCACAGTTTCCATCCACTGTAACCATTAATTTCGGGAGCTGAAATTCATTATGACGTTTTTTAATTTTCTTTTAAAAAGGTTAAAATTATTTAAACAAATTACTACCTTCGGAAATGAGTTCCAGTAGTGTGGGCCAATGTAATTTATACTTTGCTTCATAGTCTCAGTTTTCGGATGAATAGGCCGAATATGTTATTTAGTGCGTGTGTCATGTGTGTGCATCCTGGGCATAATTTGTATGATGTCGGCGTGTAAATTATTCTTAATGCGTCTGAACATAATTTTCGCCGCCTAGGTGGCGCAGTGGTCTAAGCGATGGCCTCTGATCATTCGTCCGAATGGGGTCCGGGTTCGAATCCCGGTGAGGCATGGATGTTGTGTTTGTCTTACGGCACTGGCTCTCACCCTTCCCTGAAACCAGTGACCCTAAATTAGGGACGGGTGACTGCTTATAGCCCATTGAGTTGCTCACGGTGGTCGTTAAACCTCCAATCAAAAAAAAAAAAAAAAAAGAACATAATTTTCCCGACATTGAAGTATTATAATTGGTTAATCGTAAAAATGTTGTATTCGTTTGAAACAACTCTTGTACTATTATATAGTGTTAGTTGTGTATTTTTATCAAATTTTAGATCTATTAATCTTATACACTGGTGTACAAAAATTAAGGACGAAGAGGAGAAATTAGCATAACAGCGGAATGAGCAGGCAGAAGGGACCGAATGATCACTCATAAGATAGACTAGGGTCCGGTACGATAGGGCATGTGCATATATGTAGCATGACGTAGGGGTGGGGAGAGTCGGAAGGGTATAAAACACACGGGCGGTGTACGCTCAGCAATTCGGTGAAAGCTATTGCACGGTGTACATCGGTTTGAACGACCTCGAGTTGCTGCCAGCGTGTGATATGGCCAACAGGCAATCCCATGGAAGACATCTGGATGACTTTACCCGAGGTCGCGTCATTGGGAAGTTGGAAGAAGGTCGAAGTGTGACTAGTGTGGTCGAGGAGTTCGGGATCGCTCAGAGCATCGTTTCACGAGCTTGGAGAGCATTTCAAACGACAGGAACAGCTGTCCGAGAGTATATCAGTGGTAGTCCACGAGCAACTACGGCGGCGGACGACCGGTATGTTGTGCTACAGGCCAGAAGAGACAGACGGCAGACAGCGGGAGAAATAGCAAGGCACCTTCAACAGACAACTGGTAGTCCGTTATCGCGTTTTACCGTGGCCAGGAAGCTGCACAAAGGTGGTCTATTTGCACGACGACCAGTACAGTGTGTGCCATTAACACCAGCTCATGCATGGTAGCCGTACTGAGCTCCACATCTTCCAAGGAGGTTCAGTCACTGGTGTCAGCTATTGTACCGAGGTTCTCCTGCCTCACGTGCGTCTGTTTAGAGGTGCTGTGGGTCCTGAGTTCCTCTTCATGGACGACAACGCTACACTCATCGTACAGTGGCTGTCGCAGAGCTGTTGGATACTGAAGATATTCAATGCGTGGATTGGCCCGCAAGGTCCCCGGACCTAAATCCAATCGAGGTCGTGTGGGACCTTCTCAGGTGACGCTTGGAAGCACGTCACCAGCCGCCAGCAATGATTCCGTTGCTGAGATTGGCGCTGCAAGAGGAATGGGGCGCGATGCCTCAACAGCTCCTTGACAACCTCGTCCTCAGCATGGGCAGACGTTGTAAATCCTGCAACGCAGTCAGGGGTGATCATATCCCCTACTAAAGACTGGATTTTTCTTGGCAGCCGCCTGTCACATGGACATTTCTGTCTTCTGTCCAGTTGTGCTCGAAGCTACCTTTTCAATAAAGTGCCTTTGTATCCTTTGGATTCCTTGTTTGGACGGTTTTGCTCATTTGTCCCATATTCTTACATCTTGGGGATCTTATGGTGTGATTTGAGTCGATGTGGAGCACTTCTGCACGACGTTACATTCGAGAAACCGTCTCGTCCTTAATTTTTGCACGCCAGTGTATTAGTCATACTTTCCATCCACTGTGAGCATTAGTTTGAGGAGCTGCAATTCATTATGAAGTTTTTTAGTTTTCTTTTAAAAAGGTTAAAATTATTTAAACAAGTTACTTCCTTCGGTAATGAGTTCCAGTAGTGTGGGCTAATGTAATTTATACTTTGCTTCATAGTCTCAGTTTTCGGATGAATAGGCCGAATATGAGGTTTAGTGCGTGTGTCATGTGTATGTATCTGGGGTATAATTTGTATGATGTCGACGTGTAAATTATTCTTAATGCGTCTGAACATAATTTTCCCGATATTGAAGTAATGTAATTGGTTAATCGTAAGAATGTTGTATTTGTTTAAGAAAACTCTAGTGTTATTATATAGTGTTAGTTGTGTATTTCTATCAAATTTTCGATCTATTAATCTTATATATTTGTTCTGAAGAATCTGAAGTTTATTGAAATTATATTTAGTAGTCTGTCCCCACGATAACATAGCATCATTAATCTGAGTCTGGAACATGGTATAGTATAAATGAATTGGTGTTTTATAGGTAAGGTTTGTGAATACGAAGCTGATAACTCCAATGTTTTTGGAGAGTTTGAGAAGAAGGGAGTCCACATGTTGGTTCCATCTAAGGTCTGTAACGTATACTCTCGATTCACTTTCCTTTTGATTTTTGCTATCTCTGGTTATTTTATTTTACTATGTAAATTATCTTCTTACTGAACGAGATGTTATTTCACCCGCTGAATGAGATCTGGCAATGAGTGTAAGTCATGACGTGGTGGTAGCCAGTATAAATAGGCGCGTTCAACGATACCTAGGGAGAGCGTTTGTTGTTGTATAGAGAGAGCTTTTTGTTGATGTGCGTAGAGTGAGCTGTTGTTGTACGAAGTGAGCTGTGGTTTATGTGTCAGAAAGCTGTTGTTGTATAAAGAGATTTTCGTTTATGTGAGAGCCAGAAGTTTCACTAATAAAGAATTGGTTGTAAGTACGTTTTTCTCAGTTCATAGTTTTGTCAGATCTCTGTCTGGCTGTTAGGTTAATTTCATTAGTTGATTATTATTAACAACCAGCATAAGACTTTATTCATCTTAATTACTACTACAACATTACTAGCAGTTAAAAGCTTGGTCATTATTATTACTACACTACTACCAGGAAAGTTTATTCATGATATAATTAACAAACAACAAGCATTAGAAGAAGCATTAGCTTAGAAGAAGCGTTATATTCATTATAATTAGCTTAGTAGAAGCAATATTCATTATAGGCCTCTATAGTGCGTCGCATAAATATAGAGACAGAACATATTCTCAAATAAAAAAGAAACAACATCGAGCTGAAATGAACGCCTCATATTTATCGCAAAAATAGCATAGGACACGCAGTTGCACAATAGTTTGACGGAAGCATAACAATTCCAACGCCAAGTACATGAAAAAAACAGAAATACGCTGTCTCAAAAACATAAAGTCTTACTAGTAATGAGCACCTCCGGTACGAGTAGTGGAACTGTTGTTCCGAATAACACTGAAAACCCATTTTGGGCATGCTGTCCACCCATTGATGTAAGTGTTCCGGACGGAGTGCGTACCAGCTTCGTTTAATCTGCTCTTTCAATGCCACCACACTTGAGAACTGCCGTCCATTCGCATACACATCACGAGCTAGGATACCCTAGAGGTTCTCGATAGGGTTCAGATCTGGACTGAGTGCTGGACAATCCATTACGGTCACATGATGAGTGTTCAACCAGCTTCTCGTTGATGCAGACCGATGGATAGAGGCATTGTCTTGCTGGAACAGATAATCAACACCCGCTAGAGTTTCGGAAAACGGTAGAAGGTGGCTGCTGAGTATGTCTTGATACGTTTCGGAGTATCGACTGCCTTGAAGAAAAACGATATCCGTTGTCCCATTGAACGCAAAAGCTCCCAAGACCATCACAGACCCCCCCCTCCGTTGTTCTGTGTGCTGAAAAAGGTGCGTGGCTCGCGTCGTAAATCATTCCAATAGCAGTTCCAACCATCAGGGCAGTCCAGGTTGAACCTTTTCTCATCGGAGAAAATAGTTGTGATCCACTCGTCCGTCCAGTGCATGTGGCTGCTTGCCCATAACAATCTAGCTTCCTTGTGGCGCCGCGTGAGGTGTGGCAGACGGCGCATTTTTGTTGCGACTTTCCTTGATTCGTCGATGAACTGTGTCCTTTGAGACGGTGACACCAACAGACCGATAAACTTGACGTAGTGATAACCTTTGGGATGAAACTAACCGCATGATGGCACGATCATCTCGTTTGGTTGTTATTCGAGGCTTTCCAGTCCCTTTTCTGGCAGTCAACGCACCGCGTTTCGATAAAGTCTTATAAATGACTGTCCTACTCTTCCCCATGGCTTTACAAATTTTCGCTACAGACAATCCATTTGCTCTCAGTCTCCATATCTTCTGCACCTCCTAACCAGAAACTTGACTGTTGCGTGGCATTTCGGCAAATGAATGTCTGACGGCAGGTCCGCTGTCTTTTGTAGACTGGACTGAATTACGGCGCGTGCGTACAACATGCTAATTTGTACATCCCATTTGCATGTGGCTACTTTACATAGTTGTCTTTATATTTATGAGACACCCAAAATTACACTATTTCACTTTGTGGTGTTCTTTTCACATAATCCGGTCATCTCGACGGATCGAAACGTTTGTTGCAGGGTTATGTCTAACTATAATAGGTACCATTTCAGCTTCCTACCTATATTCGCATTGCGTTCACGGCGCAGTCGACTATCTCTATATTTATGCGACGCACCTTATGCAAGGTAATCCCCAAATAAAGTAAGGAGTTAACCTCTTCGATATTTGAATCATTAATTAATGATGTGATAGAAGGAGGTTGTGAAATATTTTGTTTTGAGAAAATTAAAGATTTTATTTTGGTAGTATTTATTATTAATTCATTGGAATTAAGCCCATCTGAGATGTTATTAAGTTGAATATTAACATTTATAATAGTGTCAGTGTTGAATTAAATGAAGTGAGGATGGTTATGTCGTCTGCATAGAGGAGTAAATCAGTATCACCTATTGAAATAAAGATGTCGTTAATATATATTCTGAAAGTATAGGTCCCAAAATTGAGCCCTGTGGAACACCAGTTGGTATGAATCGAAGAGTGAATGTTGTTTTTTAATTTGTGTGCAGTAGTGGCCAAAATTGTGGAAACCTTTTGGCAAAAAATGTATTTTTGAAGTTTGATGGCTCATAACACCACTTATATTTGGAGTAATAACATACAATTATATATCAATGGAAAGGTAATTTCATCAATAATGTAATGCAATACTTTTTATGAAGGATTTTGTATTAGAACAGCAGTTATAGAGAAGAAAAGTGAAACACATAGAAAAAATGAGATATACAAAAATTCTCACCATGTCAGTTAATACTTAGTTGGGAAACTTTTAGCGTTAATTACGGCCTTACAACGCCTTCCCATGGAGGGAACCAAGTTCTTTAGTTCTGCAGCTGTTATAATGTGAAACCAAGATTGAAATATTGCTTGTATTAACTGGGGTTTATTGCCGGGTTGCTTCTGACTAACAAGTTTCTTTAGTCGGTTGCATAGATTTTCGATGGGGTAAAGGTCTGGGCTATTCCCAAGCCATTCCAGCAGTGGAATATGATTATCTTGAAACCACTTTTTTCCACACAGCAGCAACATGATATGGAGCTGAATCCTATTTAAATATAAATGCTTCTTTATGTTGGAAAAGATCACGTGCGGAAGGCTTCAGTTTGGGCTCAAGTATTTCATTAATGTATTTTGGGCCATTTATAATCCCATTAATCACGCAAATTCTGCACACACACCTTTTGCTGTCATACAACCCCAGATCATAACACTAACTGGGTGTTTCACGGTACATGTAATGCAATCAAGTTGCAAGCCTTCTCCGATTCTTCTTCTTACGTATTTTATGCCATCACTACCAAACAGGGAGATTTTGGTCTCATCACTCCAAATAACACTGTCCCATTGTTCCGCTGTCCAGTTAGCATGGGTTTTAGCTCAGTTTAATATTTTCAACCTTTGTTTGCGAGATAAAAATCGCTTTATTTGTGGAATTCTAACTTTTAGACCAAATTCCTGCAGTCTGCGCCGAATAGTCCTTGCACTCAACTGCACATTGCATTGCGCCATTTGATCTTGTACACACCCAGAAGATTTTCTTCTGTCAACTAGGCATACTCTCTTAATTCTTCTATCATCACTTGCTGTTTTGCACCTTATTTAGAAATGACACCTTTGGTTAAGTTTCCACCAATTTTTCTTTTAATTTCTTCATAACTGAAGCCTTGTTCCCTTAATAGTACTATTTTACATCGCTTTCTGGGTGACCAGTCAACTCTTTGTCCGATTTCTTTAATTTTATTTCGTTTTAAAAGCTCACTAAATGAAAGAACACACACACACACACACACACACACAAAGACCAACTACATAGCAATCACATAAATGACATCAATAGCTGAATCCCACTGTGACCTTATTGGCTCATTGCAAAAACAAGATGACACCTGATTGGCTCTCTAGACACTCATGATCATTGGCTACATTCAAATGAAGGAAAGCTACTTCATATCAACCTAAGCAAGTTGTGCTTCCTTTTTCTGGTTATTTGACTCTAACGTTTCATAAATACAGATAACTGAACAAACGGTATTGCATTACATTCTTGATGCAATTATCGTTCCATTGATATATAATTTTATGGTATTACTACAAAAAAAGTGGTGTTATGAGCTATCAAACTTCAAAAATATACTTTTTCCAGTAGGTTTCTACAGTTTTGGCCACTACTGTATATTGTTGCCTACCTGATAAATAACTTTTAAAAAGAGAATGTTCATTATTCCTTATTCTTATATTGTGCAATTTGTGTAGTATGATATTGTGATTTATGGTATCAAAAGCTTTGGATAGGTCTAAAAATAAAGCGATGGTATATTAGTTAAGTTTAAAATTATGTTAGAATGTTTGTTGTAGGTATAATAAGTTGGCATTCAGATACCCCAGAAGAAACGTTTTTTTTTCTTTGAAGGGTTAGTGTAGTTAAATAATTAATTAAGTAATGATAGGAAAGCTGTGAGGTGGTGGTTATACGAGTTGGGACTGAAATCATGTTTTTTGTGTCCAGAAGCATTAAGTGATTGTAAAAGTTGAAAAGATTTATTGGTGTTTTGTAGTAAGTTGACATTCAGATCCCCCAGAAGAAACGTTCTTTTTCTTTGAAGGGTTAGTGTAGTTAAATAATTAATTAGGTAATGATAGGAAAGCTGTGAGGTGGTGGTTATACGAGTTGGGACTGAAATCATGTTTTTTGTGTCCAGAAGCATTAAGTGATTGTAAAAGTTGAAAAGATTTATTGGTGTTTTGTAGTAAGTTGACATTCAGATCCCCCAGAAGAAACGTTCTTTTTCTTTGAAGGGTTAGTGTAGTTAAATAATTAATTAAGTAATGATAGGAAAGCTGTGAGGTGGTGGTTATACGAGTTGGGACTGAAATCATGTTTTTTGTGTCCAGAAGCATTAAGTGATTGTAAAAGTTGAAAAGATTTATTGGTGTTTTGTAGTAAGTTGACATTCAGATCCCCCAGAAGAAACGTTCTTTTTCTTTGAAGGGTTAGTGTAGTTAAATAATTAATTAAGTAATGATAGGAAAGCTGTGAGGTGGTGGTTATACGAGTTGGGACTGAAATCATGTTTTTTGTGTCCAGAAGCATTAAGTGATTGTAAAAGTTGAAAAGATTTATTGGTGTTTTGTAGTAAGTTGACATTCAGATCCCCCAGAAGAAACGTTCTTTTTCTTTGAAGGGTTAGTGTAGTTAAATAATTAATTAAGTAATGATAGGAAAGCTGTGAGGTGGTGGTTATACGAGTTGGGACTGAAATCATGTTTTTTGTGTCCAGAAGCATTAAGTGATTGTAAAAGTTGAAAAGATTTATTGGTGTTTTGTAGTAAGTTGACATTCAGATCCCCCAGAAGAAACGTTCTTTTTCTTTGAAGGGTTAGTGTAGTTAAATAATTAATTAAGTAATGATAGGAAAGCTGTGAGGTGGTGGTTATACGAGTTGGGACTGAAATCATGTTTTTTGTGTCCAGAAGCATTAAGTGATTGTAAAAGTTGAAAAGATTTATTGGTGTTTTGTAGTAAGTTGACATTCAGATCCCCCAGAAGAAACGTTCTTTTTCTTTGAAGGGTTAGTGTAGTTAAATAATTAATTAAGTAATGATAGGAAAGCTGTGAGGTGGTGGTTATACGAGTTGGGACTGAAATCATGTTTTTTGTGTCCAGAAGCATTAAGTGATTGTAAAAGTTGAAAAGATTTATTGGTGTTTTGTAGTAAGTTGACATTCAGATCCCCCAGAAGAAACGTTCTTTTTCTTTGAAGGGTTAGTGTAGTTAAATAATTAATTAAGTAATGATAGGAAAGCTGTGAGGTGGTGGTTATACGAGTTGGGACTGAAATCATGTTTTTTGTGTCCAGAAGCATTAAGTGATTGTAAAAGTTGAAAAGATTTATTGGTGTTTTGTAGTAAGTTGACATTCAGATCCCCCAGAAGAAACATTCTTTTTCTTTGAAGGGTTAGAGTAGTTAAATAATTAATTAAGTAATGATAGGAAAGCTGTGAGGTGGTGGTTATACGAGTTGGGACTGAAATCATGTTTTTTGTGTCCAGAAGCATTAAGTGATTGTAAAAGTTGAAAAGATTTATTGGTGTTTTGTAGTAAGTTGACATTCAGATCCCCCAGAAGAAACGTTCTTTTTCTTTGAAGGGTTAGTGTAGTTAAATAATTAATTAAGTAATGATAGGAAAGCTGTGAGGTGGTGGTTATACGAGTTGGGACTGAAATCATGTATTTTGTGTCCAGAAGCATTAAGTGATTGTAAAAGTTGAAAAGATTTATTGGTGTTTTGTAGTAAGTTGATATTCAGATCCCCCAGAAGAAACCTTCTTTTTCTTTGAAGGGTTAGTGTATTTAAATAATTAATTAAGTAATGATATAAAAGCTGTGAGGTGGTGGTTATACGAGTTGGGACTAAAATCATGTTTTTTGTGTCCAGAAGCATTAAGTGATTGTAAAAGTTGAAAAGATTTATTGGTGTTTTGTAGTAAGTTGACATTCAGATCCCCCAGAAGAAACGTTTTTTTTCTTTGAAGGGTTAGTGTAGTTAAATAATTAATTAAGTAATGATAGAAAAGCTGTGAGGTGGTGGTTATACGAGTTGGGACTGAAATCATGTTTTTTGTGTCCAGAAGCATTAAGTGATTGTAAAAGTTGAAAAGATTTATTGGTGTTTTGTAGTAAGTTGACATTTAGATCCCCCAGAAGAAACGTTTTTTTTTTCTTTGAAGGGTTAGAGTAGTTAAATAATTAATTAAGTAATGATAGAAAAGCTGTGAGGTGGTGGTTATACGAGTTGGGACTGAAATCATGTTTTTTGTGTCCAGAAGCATTAAGTGATTGTAAAAGTTGAAAAGATTTATTGGTGTTTTGTAGTAAGTTGACATTTAGATCCCCCAGAAGAAACGTTTTTTTTTCTTTGAAGGGTTAGAGTAGTTTAATAATTAATTAAGTAATGATAGGAAAGCTGTGAGGTGGTGGTTATACGAGTTGGGACTGAAATCATGTTTTTTGTGTCCAGAAGCATTAAGTGATTGTAAAAGTTGAAAAGATTTATTGGTGTTTTGTAGTAAGTTGACATTCAGATCCCCCAGAAGAAACGTTCTTTTTCTTTGAAGGGTTAGAGTAGTTAAATAATTAATTAAGTAATGATAGGAAAGCTGTGAGGTGGTGGTTATACGAGTTGGGACTGAAATCATGTTTTTTGTGTCCAGAAGCATTAAGTGATTGTAAAAGTTGAAAAGATTTATTGGTGTTTTGTAGTAAGTTGACATTCAGATCCCCCAGAAGAAACGTTCTTTTTCTTTGAAGGGTTAGTGTAGTTAAATAATTAATTAAGTAATGATAGGAAAGCTGTGAGGTGGTGGTTATACGAGTTGGGACTGAAATCATGTTTTTTGTGTCCAGAAGCATTAAGTGATTGTAAAAGTTGAAAAGATTTATTGGTGTTTTGTAGTAAGTTGATATTCAGATCCCCCAGAAGAAACCTTCTTTTTCTTTGAAGGGTTAGTGTAGTTAAATAATTAATTAAGTAATGATATAAAAGCTGTGAGGTGGTGGTTATACGAGTTGGGACTAAAATCATGTTTTTTGTGTCCAGAAGCATTAAGTGATTGTAAAAGTTGAAAAGATTTATTGGTGTTTTGTAGTAAGTTGACATTCAGATCCCCCAGAAGAAACGTTTTTTTTCTTTGAAGGGTTAGTGTAGTTAAATAATTAATTAAGTAATGATAGAAAAGCTGTGAGGTGGTGGTTATACGAGTTGGGACTGAAATCATGTTTTTTGTGTCCAGAAGCATTAAGTGATTGTAAAAGTTGAAAAGATTTATTGGTGTTTTGTAGTAAGTTGACATTTAGATCCCCCAGAAGAAACGTTTTTTTTTCTTTGAAGGGTTAGAGTAGTTAAATAATTAATTAAGTAATGATAGAAAAGCTGTGAGGTGGTGGTTATACGAGTTGGGACTGAAATCATGTTTTTTGTGTCCAGAAGCATTAAGTGATTGTAAAAGTTGAAAAGATTTATTGGTGTTTTGTAGTAAGTTGACATTTAGATCCCCCAGAAGAAACGTTTTTTTTTCTTTGAAGGGTTAGAGTAGTTTAATAATTAATTAAGTAATGATAGAAAAGCTGTGAGGTGGTGGTTATACGAGTTGGGACTGAAATCATGTTTTTTGTGTCCAGAAGCATTAAGTGATTGTAAAAGTTGAAAAGATTTATTGGTGTTTTGTAGTAAGTTGACATTCAGATCCCCCAGAAGAAACGTTTTTTTTTCTTTTAAGGGTTAGAGTAGTTAAATAATTAATTAAGTAATGATAGAAAAGCTGTGAGGTCTGAGTTCGGTGGCCTGTAGCAAACAATAATTATATAAAATCAGTTACGAATAGTTAGAACTTCGGCATTTTGATTCGATACTGTGAAATTTGGAATAATTAAAAATCATTATAAATATCTTTTACAAAAACTGCAACCCCTCCACCAGTTGAGTAAGTTCTGTTTAAGTGGAAAGTCTGTGTTAGTAATTCGATTCCTTATCACTTGCTCTTGCCTCTCGTTTGGATTTTCTCCACTTTTGCTTGCATACATTCTTCAAATTCCGTGGCATTGGCGAAAATGTTAACCCGTTCACACGAAAACAAATTTTAAAAATTTTAGTTTAAACCACCGCGATATGTTCTTTATACATTTCAATAGATCTCGTTGAGAGCTTTAAAACGATGCCACGCACAGTCGTGTTGCACTCACGGTTTGTGACGTCACTAGAGCAGTCCGTAGTCGCGGAGAGGCAGCATTACGGCGAAGTGCGAAACGAACGCGTCTTTACGTACACCAACTAACCAGGTCGTGCGTTCTTTCAGAGTTTCACTGCATTTAAATAAAAACTTCTGTGTTAGTTTTTTACGCTTTCCAACCGTAGGTTGAACCGTCTGTCCGTCCGTCCGTCCGTCTGTCGGCACCATAACTCACGTAAAAATGGTTCGATTTCGATTAAATTTTAGTATGTCGTAGGGGACCACCAGGGGACGAACCCTATTGAAAATGGGTGAAGTGGGGTCATAGTTCACGCCATAAGAGCAGGATCCATTCAATTACCCTTATACGTCATAACTTGCGTAAGTATGGTTCGATTTCGATGAAATTTTAGTATGTGGTAGGGGACCACCAGCGAACCAACCCTATTGGAAATGGGTGAAGTGGGGTCAAAGGTCACGCCATAAGAGCGGGATCCATTTCATTGCCTTTATGCGTTATAACATGCGTAAATATGGTTCGATTTCGATGAAATTTCAGTATGTGGTAGAGAACTACCTGGGCACGAAACCTATTGAAAATTGGCAAATTGGGGTCAAAGGTCAGGCAGGGTATAAGAGCGGGATTTATTCCATTGCCCTTATGCGTCATAACTTGCGTAAAAATGGTTCGATTTTGATGAAAGTTTAGTATTTGGTACGGAACCACCTGGGGACGAAACCTCCTGAAAATGGGCGAAATGGGGTCAAAGGTCAGGGCATAAAAGTGGAATCTATTCCTTGCCTTTATGCGTCATAACATGCGTAAATATGGTTCGATTTCGATGAAATTTTAGTATGTGGTAGGGCACCACCTGGGCACAAATCCTATTGAAAATGGGCGAAATGAGGTCAAATGTCAGGCAGGACATAAGAGCAGGATTTGTTCCATTGCCCTTATGCGCCATAACTTGTGTAGAAATGGTTCGATTTGGATGAAATTTTAGTATGTGGTAGGGAGCCACTGGGGACGAACCCTATTGAAAATGGGCGAAATGGGGTCAAAGGTCAGGACACTGGAGTGGGATCCATTGCATTGCCCTTGTGCATCATAACTTACCAAAAAATGTTTCGATTGTGACAAAACGTTATCATGTTGTTCCGGAGGTATAGTGAACCGGTTCTGTTGAATATCAACGAAATGGGGTCAAAGGTCATTGCACAAAAGCAAGATTTATTCCACAGCCATTATTCTCATAACTTGCGTAAAACTGCTTCTATTGCGACACAACTTTGGTATGTTATTCTTGAGGTGTACTGAACCGGTTCTGTTGAATATCATCGAAATGGGGTCAAAGGTCAAGACACAGGAGCGAGATTTATTCCACAGTATTATCCTCATAACTTGAGTAATAATTTCTGGTATGTTGGAAAGCGTATCATAATCAATGCATTGCATGATTTTACTAACTTGTTAAATAACTGCAGAGTTAACACGTTTGTTATATAATATTTTAAAATACAGAAGAAAAAGAAATTACGGCGTAAAATTTAGCGTAGCAATAATTTCGACTTGAAAGGGTAAGCAAGACAGATTCGTCAACTTAATGCAAGCATCGCTGTCATTTCACTGGAAGTGATAAGCCATTCCTCTAATCAAAATTATAAACTGTTGTCGTAGTTTTACTTGGAGTTATAGTGTCTTTATAGTTAACCAAATGATTTCTGTACTTGTGAACAAATCGTTCTTGTACTTGAAAGATTAGTTTGATGGTACATTACGAAATATCGCCGTCGTTTCAAAAGATGCCAATTGGCTAATTTAAAGAATCAGATTTTTTATTCATTGCAAACTTATGACTATGAAAATTTTAGTAATGAAATAATTCCTTTAGTGAAAATGTATTTTCTCATCAGATGGTAACGAGCAATTCATGTGCAATCCGTGATCACTAATATATAAAAAAAGGTGAAGAAAAACTGAATTTTTTTCTGTGTTTTTAGCACGTCTTTTGTAAAAAAAGATCGTGCTTATGTTATCGGGTTGTCCGTCCGTCCGTCTGTACCCACGGTATCTCTGCAACTATTAGTCCGATTTGAAAAATTCTTTTTGCATTCAAAAGCTTGAAATATGCGAATGATGATCCTTCATTTCTTTTTTTACAATGTACAGTTTCGCCGGTAGAGGGCGTAAAGGCAGATGATATTGAACTAAAAAATATGTTTTATTCCACATATTTGCTTCTAAACATCAGATTGAAAAAAATCTTTTATCTTCCGATTCTATTTACGTCGAAGAGTATTTTGGATATAGTTTCTTTTTAAAATTACAAACAGATTTCCCCTAGGAGCGTAAATGTAAATTGCATTTTTTCCGATAAATCTTCTTCTAAAACTCCGATTTGAAATTTTTTTTTTAAAGGATACATCTCCTGATGCACAATCTTTTGCATATAATTTCAAATTTTTGGTAAATAATAGTTTGGCCACCAGGGGGCGTAAGAGTTAATTTTCGCTTCTGATGTATTTGCCATAAAATCTGAGCTTCTAAAATATCGATTGAACAAATTCTTTCGTGGACTGATGCCACTCTATTCGGTACACCTTTTCGGAATATTTTCCCCCTAAAATATCCCACAGTTTCTCCGCCAGGGGGCGTAGATGTACATCTTATTTTTGTCAATATCTCTACTTCTAGGAGTCCGATTTGAAAAATTCCTTCTTTGTTGGATAGTGTTTTCCGTGTGACATGTTTTTCATATAATTTCAAAATTTTCAAGTAATTCATAGACTTTCCGCTAAGGGGCGTAAAGGTAAATTGCGTTTCCCCCTATATCTCTGCTTCTAAATCTCCGATCTGAAAAATTCTTTCTGCACCGGATACAGCTCCTCATGGGAAATCGTTTGCACGTAATTTCTAATTTTTGTAAAAAAATTGTTTGGCCACCAGGGGGCGTAAACCTTAATTTCCGCTCCTGATGCATTTGCAGCAAAATATGAGCTTCTAAATTCTCGATTGAAAATAACATTGTTTGTACACTGATAGTACTCATGTCGACAAACCTTTAGAAACATTTTCTTCTTAAAATAGTGCACGGTTTCTACGCCAGGGGCGTAGATGTATATTTTATTTTTGTCAATATCTCGACTTCTAAGAGTCCGATTTAAAAAAATCCTTCTTTGTTTGATAGTGTTTCTACTGTGACATGTTTTTCCTATAAATTCAAAATTTTCAAGTAATTCATAGAATTTCTGCTAGGGGGCGTAAACGTAAATTGCGTTTTCCCCTATATCTCTGCTACTAAATCTCCGATTTGAAAAATTCTTTCTGCACCGGATACAGCTCCTCATGGGAAATCGTTTGCACGTAATTTCAAATTTTTGTAAACAATTGTTTAGCCACCAGGTGGCGTAAGTCTTAATTTCTGCTTTTGATGTATTTGTAGCAAAATATGAGCTTCTAAAATCTCGATTGAAAAAATGTCTTTTGTTGGCCGATACTACTCATGTCGACAAACATTTTAGGAAAATTTTCTTCTTGAAATAATGCATGGTTTCTAGCCAGGGGCGTAGATGTATCTTATTTTTGTCAATACCTCTACTTCCAAAAGTCCGATTTGAAAAATTCCTTCTTTGTTTAATAGTGTTTTCGATGCGAAATGTTTTTCCTATAAATTCAAAATTTTCAAGTAAATAATAGACTTTCCGCTAGGGCGCACAATGGTAAATTGGGTTTTCTGCTCCTAAAACTCCGATTTCAAAAATTCTTCTTGTATCGCATACAAGACCTGACGGAAAATATTTTTCACGTGATTTCTAATGTTGGTAAAGAATGGTTTGGCCACCAGGGGTCATAAGTGTTGATTTCTACTTCTGATGTATTTGTAACAAAATCTGGGCTCCTGAAAACTCGACTAATTTTTTTTTCTTGGACCGATACCGCTCATATGGATGAAATTTTTGTGAATACTTTCTTCCTAAAATAATGCATGATTTTCCCACCAAGGGACGTAAAGTCACATCTTGTTTTTGTCGATAACTCTGTTTCTAAGAATTCGTAAGCTCACGATTCTGTTTACAGCAATATCTGAGGGATTAAAGACCCGATTGAAAAACGTCTTTCTTCCGTCAGATACTATTGTTTTCATACCAGTTCCATTGACTTTGAATAGCTTTGATAAATTTAATTTGCGTCAGAACGGATTCAAAAGACGTGCTTATTACACCCGAAAATTCGGTGTCATCTTTCTTGTTTTTAATTATTACCAAAGGCTCAATTAAACACTTTTTAACATACATACAGTGAATTGCTGCTTGATGCACTGATTGCATCAAATAAATTAAGATTTCAAGAAAATTATGCAATTGCTACATTATTAAACGTACAATAATGACATTTTAATGACATAACAAGTTTTCCTAATTTTAGTACCGTCTAGTTACGTGTTTGGACAACTTCATTTTGATAAACAAAATATAAAGTTTATAATTTTCGTCTTCCAGAGCACTATTTCAAAAAAGTTGCCTTGTCAAAGTTCAACACATCTGTATTAAGTATATTAGTAGCATTAAGCAAAACTATTTGGATCCACAATAAAAGCATTTCTTTTTATCTGGAAAAACACAAGAAATTGGCAGAAATTTCCTGAAATTCGATTTTCAAGAAGTATTCATGAAAACTACCAATGTCCAAATAATTATGGTTGTGTAGTTCTTTGTGTAACACAAATACAAATTAATTATGTGTCCGTTAGCTGTTCCTTGAAGAATTTCAAAGACACATTTCTAAGAAAATCTGAAATTTGTTCCAATAATTTCTTAAAGTATTTTTCCAGATAATTATTAAATTTTTTGAGAACCTGACAAATGCACATGCAGTTATTGTACTGAATAAATCTAAACGATTGTTTTGGTACTATAGGATGTATTTTAAAAGATGTACATGTCTCATTATAAATTGACTAACTTGATGTACCATTTTCTCAGAAACTATAAAAAACAATATTATAAAATTTTGCACAAATGTTTTGTCATTACTAAAGCTATTGAAAAAGATTGTTTTTTTTTCCTTTTTTTATGATTTTGGTTTCAAAATAAATTCTATGAAGGACTGGAGAAGTTTATCCCCATACAAAGATTGACACCCACCCCCACGTTTGGAAGCACACTTTCCAGTAGTTATCGGATAATATGAGATATATTAGTTCCAGTTATTATTATAGCTGTAGCTTGTGAAGACAGTGCTGGAAACAGATAAGTCTAGATAAATGAATAAAAAGTTGATCTCTCATTTTAAGCAAATGTTTTCCAAAAAAAAAAAAAAAAAAAAAAAAAGCGAGTATATATTTCTACTTGCATTTTAAAAACCTTGTTTGTTTAGAACATAGTTTCCACAATATGTGGATTCATGCCGACCCGGGTACCTTTTTTTTTTCTCTTAAAAATAAGAATATCCAGGGCTTAAAAATATCATGCCCGAGATGCCCAGGGCATGTAAATCATTCGCCTGGGCAGGTAAATAAAAAATCTAATTGCCTGTGCATGGCAATTAAATTTTAAAATAAAAAAGTTTGTAATAAAACACTTACACAGAGTAAGCAAGCTCATGCGAGCCGCGGATGGCTTAATGGTTAGCGAGTCAGACTATCGATGCAAGGTCCAACCTGGGCTGATCTTTCAGAGACGGTGTGATTTACTAACAATCACTGAATATCCGCTGTGCATCGGATGAGCACGTTAAGTGACGGCCCCCAGGCTGGACCCACTGGTTAAATGGGTGTCCTTTCCTATGCCCCTTACCCACTGAAATTCTCTCACCCCTCTGTGTGTGCAACATCGTACTTGTACGGTGGCGCCATCTACTGTACTCTAATCTCACTACAAACTGTTCTGAGCTAGACTTGCTCTCATTCCTTCTGTTTCTGTGTCCTTCCCGAAAGCCGATCTCGCTGTTGGTGGCTGGGACCTAAACTCTACTGACTGTGGACCGAAGTCCTACAAGAAAATGACAAATACTGTAGAGCAAGCTCATGCATGCTCGAACACCCACCACGGATGACCAGACAACTCTCCCCTACGTCACCCAGCTTCCGGTATTTGGTGCGCGGGCCTGTAAAGCTATTAGGGGGTGATGGTCAAACGCAGCGGCACCCCGAAATATTGCATCATCTCCCCCGCGCACCGAGAGCGAGGGGAGCGTCATGCGCATGTTATTTAGGATGCAGTACGCACGAATTGGACTCCATGCTGTATGCGAATATGCTAAGACGATTCGTGTGTGGCACGTATTTTTAGAGCTATAATGATTTCAATTGGGACCTATTTTTTGTCACAGGCCGTAAGTCGCTCCATACCATCCGCGGAGGTAGACGTATAGTCCTATGTCCAAAAAAAATATTATAGGAAAGCTATAAATACTCCAAGTGAGTTCAGATTATATTCTGTTATAATCAGATTATATGAGCTCCATTACTCTACCTTGCGCTAGGAAACACAGCAACAACTTTATCTCGGATTACTGCGTTAGATGCATTGTTTATGACGTAATATTTAATATAACAAAATGTAATAAGTTTTCTAGAAGCAAAGCTACTCATAACGCTAAAGAAGATTTTTTTTAAAACATTTGGAAGTGCTACGTAGGTTACCATTTTCCCCATGGAGTTTATGTCCAGAGGTATTCCTTGTCGAAGAAGTATGTGCTTCCAATAGTACAAAAGCAAAAACCGTTAAAATATTTGTATTCATATTACTTTTTCCTAGCAAAATGTTTACAAGATTTCCCGTTTCTTTAAACTGAGAATGCTGCTTTTCAGATACACGCAACAGTTCACAGATTTTGATATCTTTGTTTAACTGTAAATAAGGAAAATGCAAATTTAGTCTCAAGGCAAATATTTTTTTTTTTTTTCTCGGATCGCTACGAAGAAACATTTGCTTTAAATAATTTTGAGCGTCATTAGCAGAGCTTTAAAGGATACACATAGATTGTAGACTAGGGATGGGCGATAGTATTCGCACTATCGATACTATCGATAGTTGCAGCACTATCGACAGCCCAGTTTCGAATAGTTTAGTCTTCTGATAGTATCGCGATAGTTTTTGCAAACTATCGACTGTTCATGTTATTCGCTTGGTTATTCGTTACAAAACCGTTGCCTAAAACGCTGCGCGATAGGTTTTGGAAACTATCGACCATCTAATTATCGACAGTTCATGTTATTCGTTGTAAAATCGTTGCCTAAAACGTTGAACATTTTAAAATGTATGGATAGTTCGACAATTATCTAACGAATGGTTCTACATTTCGAAAACACTGGTAGTTTTACACACTGTGAGATCAACTGTCGAATAGTTCGTAATTTTGGAAATGCTGATAATTTGTCCTGAGTGACAATGAAATCTTTTCCTTTCAAGTAATTTATTAAATGTGACAGAGCGATCGTCGAGTGTCCAAGACTACGCAATTCAAGAACATTGATGGTTTTACGATGAGATCTATTGTGGAATAGTTGCGCATTCAGAAAATAATAACGATAAATAAATAAACGATAGTTTCACACACAATGAGCCCAACTATCGAAAAAAGAATTTCCCATTTCTAAAACACGACATTAGTATGCAGTGAAATTAGCTATCGAATGGTTCTGAATTTTGAAAACACCGATATAGTTTGCCATAAATGACCGGCAGAAATCCCTGAAACAATGCCTGCAGAAAAAAAATACTCACTGAAAATGACACTTCTTGGTATCTGGAAAAATGCCCAAAATATCAAGCTGTAGACGTGTGTGTATGGTTTTTTTTATGTAGGAGGGTGGGGGGAATGATCACTGTGAGTAACTTTATGTGCTGTAAGCAGTTGCCAGTCCCGAATTTAGGCTCATATTGGTTCCAGATAATGTAGAGACAAAGCAGTAAGACAAGCACAACATCCGGTGCCGCCCTGGCCCCTGGTAATGCAGTGGTCTAAGCACTGGCTTGTGGCCATTCGTCCGGCCTCGAATCCCGGTAAGACACGAGTGTGTTTTTTTAATCTTGCAGCACTAGCTCTCTGCCTTCCCTGGTGTCAGTGGCTTAAGACAAGTCCATAAGTATGGCTACAGCCTATACTACTTAACTCCAAGTAGTATAGCAATACTTTTTAGTATCTATACTACCTAAATCCAAGTAGTATAGCCATACTTTTTTTAGTATTCATACTTGAAGAAGTAATAATATATATGTATATATATGTGTGTGACATGGAGAAGATAGGCTCAAGACAGACAATTGTGGAAGAAACTTGAGGAGACCTTCATCCAGCAATGGATTGATAATGCTTGATGATTATATATATATGAAGAAATTAATCGGCGTGTACCTCAACTAAAAGGGACCTACAAAGGCTGCAGACAAGTCAAAGAGGCATGGAGAGGTGCATGCTTGGTGTAACCAGGAGAGATAAGAAGAGGAACTTGTGGATCAGAAAAATGACAAGAGTGGAAGACATCATGATCAGAGTAAAATCCCTGGAATGACAATGGGCTGGATATATTGCCAGAAGGACAGACCATCGATGGGCAACCGAAATTTTAGACTGGATTTCAAGGGACAGGAAAAGACCCGACCTCATGGGAAATGGGTGGATGAAATTCGAAAGTATGCGGGAGTAACATGGAAGAGACTGGCACAAGACAGACCGTTGTGGAAGAAACTTGCGAAGACCTTCGTCAAGCCGTGGATTGATAATGGTTGATGATGATATAGATCCTGATCCTGTTTGTGAGGTGGGAGTTTTGATTTCGCATGTATTTAAGATTCATTCACTTCGGGAGCTTCGTTAAAGCCGCCTCCCTTTTAATACGCCAGTTCCTAATTCCCGGCGAGAATGTTGGAAGCACGTTTTGCCTTAAACATAGTTACGTTTCTTGGAAGAACTGAGAACGTGTGACTTTGAACAATGTGCCTGTTTTGTCATTTAGGAATAAAACACGATGCCCTTTGCCCAATATTATTGGTGGCACAAAAGTGCCGTAATTTCACCGTGTCCATGTAGTTTAGAAAACTTGAAGATTACATTGCACTGGAGCAAGAATCAAACCCACGGTTCCTGTATTGGTTTCCATGCATTTGTGAAGAATTCTATCTTCAGGGAGGTTCGTTTCTCAATTATATGCAAGATAATCAATACCTAGTTTAGATTCATTCATACAGTCTCTTGTTACAGCATCTTCTTCATATGCACAGAGATTCCTTGTAACAAAACCTTCAATTAGTGCTGAATGACCATTTTAAACCTGTTCACTCGGATGAGTTCAGAAATATTCTTCTGAGCCTTTTGTGGTCTTACATTTCTTTACAAACCAATGGTGTGTTATTGATGTCTCATTTGCTGGAATTCAGGCTTACATTTTTTTTATTGGAGGTTTAACGACCACCGTGAGGAACTCAATGGGCTATAAGCAGTCGCCCGTCCCTAATTTAGAGTCACTGGTTCCAGGGAAGGGAGAGAGCCAGTGCCGTAAGACAAACACAACATCCATGCCTGCCGGGATTCGAACCCGGACCCCTTACGGACGAATGATCAGAGGCCAGCGCCTTAGACCACTGCGCCACCGGGGCGGCAGGCTTACATTTGCATCCTTTTACTTTGCAACTTAAAAAAAGGAAGACGTATATGTTGATTTATTTTAGGCTTACATGCTATTGCCATATTAACTTGTTTGCAAATAACATTTGGCCGCCCCGGTGGCGCAGTGGTCTAAGGCGCTGGCCTCTGATCATTCGTCCGTAAGGGGTCCGGGTTCGAATCCCGGTGAGGCATGGATGTTGTGTTTGTCTTACGGCACTGGCTCTCTCCCTTCCCTGGAACCAGTGACCCTAAATTAGGGATGGGCGACTGCTTATAGCCCATTGAGTTGCTCACGGTGGTCGTTAAACCTCCAATCAAAAAAAAAAAAAAAAAAAACAAATAACATTTGTGGCTGATCATATACATGCTGAACAAATATACAGTATATACATATGATTATACAATTTCAATTGCTTAATTTTTATACATGAAGATAATAATTCTTTATAAGATTTCTTTTGCCTTCAGAGGATAATGTTTGCTGGCATTGAATAGATGCCAGTGTAGTGATTAAATCCTTTTTGCTACTTTGAATGAAAGGTTTGATATTTAATGCATGGGTTCAATTAAATCATTTAATTTGCTGTCATTTTCATGGTTTTTCAGAAAATGGTGGAGAGTGTGTATAGTTTTATCATCTGTATAGTACACTTTAGATACTAATTATGATTTTTTTAGTCTGTCACCAACAGGGCAGTCATGTTTTCAGTAATTTGGTATAAGTTCATTGATCTCATATTTCTTACTTGTCGCAAACTGTATATATTTTTTACTTGTTGGTGTTTTGACAACCATAAGCAACTTAATGGACTACAAGCAGTTGTCTATTCCTAATATAGGGCTACAGGTTTTAGGTAAGAGAGTGAGAGAAAGCCAGTGCTGTAAGATGAACACAACATCCATGTCTCACTGGGATTCAAACCCAAACCTATCTTCAATGAATGATCACAAGCCAGCACTTAGACCACTGCACCATCACAGCAGTGAAGTTGTTTCTATTGTGCTGCTTTTTTGTTACAGCACGGAATTGTTTGCCCCAGCCATTGAATTCCATACTGACAGTTTCTTTAGAAAATTCAAAAAAAAAAAAAAAAAAGTTTTGCCACAGTAATTTTTATACCAATTTTTTCTTTTTGACCAATCATAGCAAAGTGATACCTTCTGCAGTGGTTATTAAGTAACCCAAAAATGTACATCACTCTGGATCAGTCCACTTGTATCAGGCAACATTGTTTTCAATATGGATCACAAGTACAAGAAGCTGCTCTGTAAAATAAAAAATGCTTTTCAGGTGGAAATAAAAATATCTCATATTTGTAAGTTTACCATTTGTGTGTGTGTGTGTGTTGTGTGACAATCACCACGAGCATATCCATTGGTTATAAGCAGTTGTCTGTCCCTAATTTAAGGCACTTGGTTCCATGGAAGGCAGAAAGAGAAAGACAAACATACTACTCATGCCTCATTCAGAACTCAAAACACAGATCCAGCAGACTAGTATACCACTAAGATGGTCATTATATTTCAAAAACCCATTTTAACACCAAATCTGCATAATAATTCCAAACACAAAACTTCTTAATATTGTACCATAGCATGAATGCTTTTTGTACTTAATCACTTTAATACATAAGATTAATATTACTGACATACATTAAAAATAGAGCAAACTGAAGTTTTTTTTTTTTGATTGGAGGTTTAACGACCACTGTGAGCAACTCAATGGGCTATAAGCAGTCGCCCGTCCCTAATTTAGGGTCACTGGTTCCAGGGAAGGGAGAGAGCCAGTGCCGTAAGACAAACACAACATCCATGCCTGACCGGGATTCGAACCCGGACCCCTTACGGACGAATGATCAGAGGCTATCGCTTAGACCACTGCGTCACCGGGGCGGCCAAACTGAAGTCAATCTTTTTACTTTCTGTGAACACTTATGAAGTATTCAAGATGCCATTTCAGTTTTTTAAATGAATAAAACACTTGAAAAATCTTATCTGCTGCAGAAATGTTTTTTACAGTGCCATGTTGATTTCACCAACTTCCACTTTTCAAGCTATTTTTCATTGATTATGGCATTAATGGAATCAAGCATGTTGGGAAAAAAATATTTTTGGTGAGAAACAACTGTGGCTACAGTCCATCAACCAGTGGCAGATATATCAAGGAAGGTAGCTGTTATTGTTGAGGAAATGCAAATGAGTGCTAGCGCAACATGGTATTTGCATTTCTACAATTTTTCAACCAGAACTATAAAAATTTGGATGCATGACACCCAAGTCTTCTATATTTGTTGAAACCAAAAAAAAAAAAAAAAAAAAAAAAAGCAGAAATTTGAAAAAACTTCCTTAACAGTTGGGAAACATATATATACACACATAGACATAGTTTTTGTTTTTTGGGTGCTTTATATTTTCTCCTAAATTTTTTTTTTGGGGGGTGGGGAAGGTTATCTGTGGGGGTTTTTTAGTTGTTTTGGAGTAGGTTAATTTTATTTTAATTTTTTATTTGCATTTTCTGTTTATCATTTGCTGTTTTTGTAGCAGACTGGATGATGCAAAATCCACACTTGTTGGTCTTTACAGAGGTATGAGGTGTTATCTGTGCCTAGCTCTTGATGAAACCATAGATAGCATCTTGCCATAGTTCTACATTCCTCTTTCTTTTCTCCCAGTTGGTTGTTAGATCTGTTCTTTTGATTTCTCCAAATCAGTTGCTACTGCTTTCAATTTTGTATGTTTTTGATTTTTCTTTTATGTAGCCTCAGGTGCTTTGGAATTTCAAAAGCTGTTTTGAAAATTTACATGTAACCTTTATTATGCTTATATATATATTCTGTATATAGTTATTTGCTTTTTTGTCATCAGCTTACTTTATATTAATACGACCATTCTTTGAGAACCTGCTTTCCCTCTTTCTGTGACGTTCAACTACTGATCAAGGTCAAATAGTGAGTACACTTGTGCAAAGAAAATTTTCTCATTGTTTACATGATTTTATTACAAAGCAAAGCCAATGCGCACCCGCAGCAACTGTACTCATCATTATAATCAAGTAAAATGTCAATACTAGGAAGTTTTCATGTTTACTACCCTTACTTATAATTAAAAGCTAAAATGTGACAGTTCATATTTTTATTTAACAGATGAGCAGTATAATCAAAATGGATAACATACCGAATTTACAAATTTTACCTATACTGTGAAGTATAAATTTTTGCTTTCTTTTCCATTACAACACAAAATGCAGCCCGCGAGAACCACCGAAATGCCCAGCTGACACGGTCCGTGCTAGTCGGAGCAAAACGTCCCCTCGAAGACGGTAAAGGAGTATTACCGAAAGTACTCGGGTATGAATAAATATTGAAGTAAATGAGGACGCCGCAAAGGAAAAAAAACTCATTTGGTGATGAGGCAAAATAAATTCCAACGAAAAAAAAAAAAAAAAGCGGACCCGTGGCCAAATGAAAAACCCCCGTGCCGCATCCACATAACGGAAATATGAATTGAAAGCCAAGCCCCACGTGCGATAAGTGTTCATCGAACTTTACCAACTAAAAGTGAAGTTCAAAAATTCAAATGCATTAATGCACGTTAAATAATATAACCTCCAATATCGGAAGTAAATTGAAAAATATTAAAATTTTGTTTACAATCTGTACCAAACAACACTAACACTTAAAATAAACTTTAAATGTTCTCCTCAGCAGAAAGTGACCACCAATAGATAACTGAAACATCAGACTGAATACCAAAAGACAGAAGACCACATCTAAATGTTCTCCTCAGCAGAAAGGTAGCAATATGAAAACACATTTTGGAGAAATTCAAATACTGTTTGCTTTAATAAAAAGGAATGAATTCTAGTTGTCACTGTACATTACATTCTGTGACCAAATATCATGTCTTCTAAAACTATGAGCAATACTATTTTAAATGTGAGTAACAGATGCAACAGTAATGAAATGTTTTTTTCACTCCCATAAATCATAACATTGCACTAAAAACATATACAATTTGTGACTGTAGTTACAAATTTTGATATAATATATAAGGAATGAAGGATCAAACTTTAGAACATGATAACAAGAGATTCAAAGCACACATTTCATCACAACATGGACTTTTTTTTTTATATTTTAGTTACTGTACAAAAGGCATACATTGCAAATGATATGAAAAATAAGGACATTATATTTAAAAAGTTTAAAACTTTGATATCAGGAAATCAAATTTCAGAATTCAATAGTGAGATTAAATACCGCAGATTTCAACACACTTCTTCAATGAATTGACAGCCTTGTGTGGGCCCTGGCTTTTTCAATGAGCATTTTTGTGAGATTTCGTAACATTAACCCCACGTCCAACATCCCCCCCTCACACACACCTGGAGGACCAAGGGACAACTTCACAGGGAACCATCCACACATTCAGGTCCCCAAACACAGGGAGTCTGTGGAAAACAAAGACCAGAAAGCCGGCAGGACCGGGATTTGAACACCCGTCAGAAAGTGCCTCCCAGACAGTGCATAGTGACTTAAGCAACTGCACTATGCTGGTGGTTCATCACAACACTGTGACAATTTATAAGATTTTTTCAATTACAACACTAAAGGCATACAGTGTAAATTACATGAAAAGTAAGAAAATCATATTCAATTACAAACAATTTATTTACGGTTTGGATGATTGTACCAAACAAAATATATCTTTAAATAAACAACTAATTACTTATTCTCAGCAGAAAATGTAGCAATATAAAAATGCAAAATGTGGGAGAAATCAAATGCTTTGTTCATTTTAATACATAAGAAATAAAACTTATATCAAGAAATCATATTTCAAAATGTGATAATGATATGAAACCCACATTACATCACAACACTGCAAAGTGTGACAATTTGTACAATATTTTTTATTACAATGCATAAGACATACATTTGCAAATGACATGAAAAAATGTATTGAATTGCTAGAATTTTACTTACAATCCAACTGATCATATTCAAATAATTTGTTCTTAGCAGAAAATAGTTAGTATAAAAAATATAAAGCACTGTGAAAAATCAGAATTTTTTTTGATGCTTATGAAACAGGAGATATGGTCTAGACACCAAATTTCAAAATATGATGTGATGCCAAATCAGATTTACATAATTCACGGAATGAAGGGTAACTTCTACAGGGCCATACATTCACTGTAGAGCTGATTGTAATCAAATGTTCTGAGATCTGTCATTGACTTGAAACTGACATTACTTTATTTCTTTTTAACCAATAATCAATATAAAACTAACATCATCATCACTGTTAACCATTATCAATCAACTGCTGAATGAAAGATTCCCCAAGTCTCTTCTGAAGCTGTGTTGAGCCACTCTGCTCCATATTACTTTGGTATGCTTTTGAATTTCAACCACCCATCTTCCCTGTGCTCTTCTTCTTCTGTCCTTCGGTATCCAGTCTAATATTTCATCCAGTTATTTATCGGTGGCAGTTCTATAGATATTGTCCATAATACACACACATATATATTATAGAACTGACCACCAATAGATAACTGAAACATCAGGCTGAATACCAAAGACAGAAGACCACACGGAAGATGGGTGGGTGAAATTTGAAAGCATGCCGGAGGGAAATGGAGGCAACTGGCTCAAGATAGACAGTTGTGGAAGACTTTAGTCAAGGCCGTATAGAAAACACAAGGCCATGACATTTGAGAGATGAGTTCCTTCCGTTTATGATGTCACTCTCATATTACACGGACTGATGCGTTGGTGTCGTGTTTGACGCCACACATGACAGCGTTGGAAACCAATTGGTAGCCATGGTTTCTGTGCAACATCAAAAGGAGAGAGAACTTATCTCTCTAATGTTATGGGCTTATGTTTTCTAGATGGCCTTGCTTTCATTTAGCAGTGGACTGATAATGATTGCATTTACCTTGGGCAACAGGTATTATGCAAGGGTCACATTGATGAAGAAATTAATCGGTTTATATAACTTGGTTGGACAGCTTTTGGAAGAAACACATTTCTCAAGAGCAATATGCTAATTACTATTATTCTTAAAAGAGAAGTGTTTAATCAATGTATCCTTTCAGTTCTTATATATGGAGTAGAGACTTGGACTTGACTAAAACACACATACAAAGGCTGCAGCAACTAAAAGTAGCATAGAAAGATGCATGTGTGATGTAACCAGGCAAGATAAGAGGAACTTTTGGATCAGGAAAGTGACAAGAATGGGTGGCACTATGATCTGAGTAAAATTCCTGAAATACTAATGGGCTGGACATATTGCCAAAGGAATAGACCACTGAAGGACAACCGAAATTCTAGACTAGATTCCAAGGGATAGGAAAAGACCACACAGGAGATAGGCGGATGAATTTCAAATGCATGCGGGCATGACATGGAGGAGATTGGAACAAAATAGACCATTGTGGAAGAAACTTGGGGAGACCATCAAACAGTGGATTGATAATGAGATATGCAATATATGCAGAGTTATTATAAATCAAACAGACAATTTCAACACCAAATACGTACATATATATATACAATATATGTGAAACAAGCAATCTAACAGATAACCACCATTTGTAGGGGAAAAAAATGATGAAATGATAAATTATGCTTTGCAGCTTTCCTGCATAGCAATTAGTACAAGTTAAGCCAGAGGAATATTTTTTCTGATATTTCTGCTTTATCCTGACACATTTTTTAAGGCAATATTTTTAAAAATGGAAACTAATTCATGGTAGTTGGAAGTTTTCATCTCCTATCACTCTGTGCAACTTATATGGGTACTTATAATATTTATCTAGATTTTTCAACTCATATTGTTTCACATTACAGACCTGGGTAACAGGGCCATAGCCAGACAGAGGAATTAGAGGAGGCAGTTGATGACTGAGGTCGGGCAGAGGATATAAAACAGCTGTGGAAGTGGACTGTAGTGAGAGTCACAGAAGCGTATCTAGGGATTTCTGCGCCCGGGGTAAACCGCAAAATATTGCGCCCCAATCTGTCTTTCTATTTTCTACAAATGCATATCTATATATGTATATACAGTACTTGATCCGAACTCCAAAACATTATATATATCACTTAACTTAAAAAACTGTAACCTGTAACTTGCAAACAAATGTAATATGATTTCTGCAAAACCACACCATGCTGCAGGTTTCAAACATAATCAGCATATTAATGAGTTCAAATATAGATAAATTACAATCGTAATACAGAATCCAATAGCAACATCCCTAAACTCCTAACAAGAGGGAATATCCTTCAAAAATCAAATAACCCCCTTCTCCTCCTCCCCTTCTTCACCACCAAAAGAAACCAAACATTTTTTAATAATAATATGAAACTGTAGTGAAGACAGAGTGCATAAGGTAGGGAAGACAGAGTGCATGAAAGAGATATTTTTAAGAAATTAATTAAGATATCTAACTATTGGCTTCAAAATTTAGCACTCTCATGAATGAACCTGAACCTCTACCCCAGAGTACCAAATGTCTTTCCCTGATGAGTGATCTGGTGTACAGTTATATATTATTAAAAAATGTTTTTTTGTGGTGATGAAGTGGGGGGAGGGGTTATTTGATTTTTGAAGGATATTCCCTCTTGTTAGGAGTTTAGGGATGTTGTTATTGGGTTCTGTATTAGGATTGTAATTTATCTGTGGTTGGACTGAACTCATTAATATATATATATATATATATATATATACAAGAGTGGAAGACATTGTGATCAGGGTAGAATCCGTGAAATGGCAATGGGCTGGACATGCTGCAAGAAAAACAGACTACCGATGGACAACTGAAATTTTAGACTGGTTTCCAAGGGACAGAAAAGGATCCAGAAGACCACACAGGAAATGGATGGATGAAATTCAAAAGCATGCCAGATTAACATGGAGAAGATAGGCTCAAGGCAGACAGTTGTGGAATAAACTCTGGGGAACCTTCATCCAGCAATGGGTTGATAATGGTGATGATATATATATATATATATGTTTCGGAGTTCGGGTTTTCAATTTCACATCAAATGGGCCGAAATTATCAGGCAGTCATGGCTCGTAGCCACAATAATGATCGAATATCCCCGAGAGAATCTTCAATGTGAATGACATCCTTATCTTATCCATCCAACTAAAGAAAAACAGCGGGCACCATTCTTATGAACAAAAGCTGTGGTTCTACTTTAGTTAGACGAACTGTACAACTACGTCTTCATTTACAAATGAAGGTAACTTGATCACACTAGTTACGTTAAATGAAAACTTTTACAAAAAGTTCGTAAGTTGGAAGCTTTCGACCTTATTGGGCAAAAGGAAACCCAGCTCAGGCTTTGCTCATTTTGGCCCTTTCCTGGCTACAGCCTTGCTGGGTAAGACCATATTAGACCTAAGATAAGGTTGAAAGCTTCCAACTTACGAACCTTTTGTAAAAGTTTTCATTTAACGTAACTAGCGTGATCAAGTTACCTTTATTTGTTAATATTGTTACGTGTTTTGCCAATCATCGTCATACGTCTTCATTTCTGAATGTAAGCAAATAGCATCCTCTTAACATTTTGAGAAAGAAAATTTAACTGTAAGTGTACCCGAAACTGGTGAAGTTTCAATTATAAATTAAAGCAGATTGCAAGCAGTAATTTTTGCACCTTCTCTTGATCTGTGGCCAGGTCAATTTTTCCCACCCTTACGCCTCTAGTGAGTCACTAGGTTGGGCAAAAGGAAACCCAGCTCAGGCTTTGCTCATCTTGGCCCTTTCCTGGCTACAGCCTTGCTGGGTAAGACCATATTATACCAGACGAACAAGTTTCACTGTAGTATAGAAGAGCTGTGAGCATGTTAGGTTATTTAGTCATGATGATGTGTTGTCGGCTTTACCACAAAACTTAATGCATGTTGTGTTGTTATTTTTTTGTCTTCTAAATAGCTAAAATGCTTACTGTGGGTTACAGTGAACTACTTTGAATAAATATTACATCAAAGCATACTGGATCCTGATCTCCTTTGTGTAGGTTAGTGATGTTTGATAAACTGTATAAGTTTCTTTTACCTATAATGAGTTCACATGAACAGAAAACGAAGTTACATATTTACTGAGTTTGTATTCTCTATGTACCAGCATGGACTTTCATACGCATTGTGTTTCAGAGACTTCCACCGCATCTTCTTCCTACATGTTTTGAACTGTTCCTGCAGTGTCGTGTTTCACTGGTCTACTCCCTTAAGCTACTGCTGGTTCTACAGCATTCACTGTAATTATTATCATCAACCTTTGTACATACACTTCATTGTATTTACCATTTCATGTTTTATTTTCTGCCTTCCATCACACTGCCTGTGTTGCTGGCGTGACTGTGTTTCATGTATTTTTGTAACGAATAAAGCGAATTTTGAGAGTGCTCTGAAATGAAAACATTGACCATTATTATAGAAAAAGGTTATGATGTGAACAATTTATCTGAGAAATATTTTTGGGTTTTATAACACTTTTTTTCTTTTATCAAATATTAACCCTATGGTAGGTAGCAAGTTGAGAAAACTTAAAAATGCATAATCAAGAATTTTGCAAATTCAGTCTAAGAAACTTACACTGCCCACATAAGTAAAGAAATCCACAGTAGATAGTACATCTGGGAGTGAAATTATAGAAATTTACTCAAAAAGGCTTTCTTTTAGGCACACTGCCAGCAGGTAACCTTTTGAATTCAAACTTTGGAGAAAGCTGGCAAAATAGAAATAATATCAGTTAGCCATATATAATGAAAACATTTTGCTTCCCTTTCCCAAGAAAACATCATGGAGCCAGGACTTGGTCAGGGATTTAATGAAAATGGAGCTGTGGAAAGTGTGTGCCAGGATTCGTACTGACAGACAAAAATTCTGAATTTATAACTCTGATTTAGAACAACCAATTCCATAAAGTTATCGTTTCATGTGATTAAGATATGATCTCATCAAAATAATTATTCTCACTACATACATTTCCAGGGATTGTATTAACAATGAGTTTTCAATTTTTATGTAATCCTTTTAACAATTACTCTATTTACTGCAGTGGTTTAAACTATGATTAAATTTTGCATATTTCCTGAGAATTAAGAAAATACACTGAGTTTATGTCTAGTAATTCATATAAACAGCAGTTTTTGACCATGCTATGTATGGTCTTGATCACCCTCAACAGAATCAGAGGACTGGTTGCCAGATTTTAGGAGACATCCAAATAAGTGGGATTTGGTGAGGGATATCTGAATTGCAGTTTTTGGCTAGCAATATTTCAATTCAATACTTTCTTGAAAATGTAGAAATACTTTGTTCATAAAGGAGGTAATTTTTTCCCCAAGGGGACTGCAGAAATGTTTTCAGTTAGTAATGATAATGCTGTTTTTGGAAGATCATCTGGGCACATACTGTTTATGTTCACACAGTCTTGTGTTGATGCTTCAGTACGAGTCACCAAGGTATACTGAGTCCTGAGGGGGATGAAATAGGTATGGCATAAACTTTAGGGGTGTCTAGGGATAGAACAGGATCTCTGTTTTTTTAGCAGACACTTTATAATAACAGGTTAAGAAGATGGGCCCTGGAGAGTTTACAGATCTTATAAGAAAATGAACAATGCTAAGGGACTGAACCAATAAATAGGGTTCTATTTTAGTGTTAGTGTAAGAGTTGGAAGTTTTTCATGTGGAAATCATAGAGAATTTTGTTTATTATAGATGGTGGGTATTGATGGGCTTCAGAAATTTTCTTAATTGTAGCAACTTCTTGTTTGAAGGATGATTCACTGTTGCAGACAATCCTGGCACAATTAGTATTTTAAAACAATAAATTTGTGAGTAGTGGTGGAATGCACTGGGAATATACCAAAACATCAACACAAGCCTGTGTGAGAACAAACAGGATGTGTTAAATGGTCTTTCAAAAATAGGGTTATCAGCACCAAACCTTGAAGGCATTTCTGCAGTCCCCCTCCCCCTTTGGAAAGAAAAAAATAAAATAAAAAAAACTCGACACCTTTATAAAGAAAGCAACTCTATGTTTTCAAGAAAGTATTGAAATATTGGTGACTACGAACTGCAATTCATGTATCGCTCACCAAATTCCATTTATGTAGATCTATCTACTAAAATCTGATAATTGTTTCTGCATCGCCAATTCAAGTAGTACTTCTGGCAACCAGTGCTTTGATTCAGTTGATCGCAGGTGATCAAAACTATAGCTCAGTCAAGAGCTTCTGCTTATATGAATTTAATTACTATACAAAACTTTGTGTATTTTTACTTACTTTTCACATAGTTAATGTTGCATGATGCCTGTTGTTTCAAACTATTCTGCTTATTTGATATCATAAGAGGTTTGGCATGTTTGTATCTTTTTTAAAACAACTTTGAAATTTTAGGTATTTTACATATGTACTATTTCCCAAATTTATATGTAATATCTGTTATGTTTACTTTTCTTGCCATTCCTGATGACTACAATTTGCCATGATAACCAGCTTCTCTAGCCGTTTGGGATGAAGTCTGTTACGTTTTGCTGTCATCACATTACCAGACTTTGAGAAGAGCCTTTCAGATGGAACTGAAGTTCCAACAATGCACAAATATTTTTGTGCAAGATCATAGAGCCCAGGATATACATATTTATTCCTTTCCCAGAACAACAATGGGTTTTCATTGCGATCTATAACTGGAAGTTGCAGATATTGCCTCAAGGAAACACTTATGCCACCCATAGTGTCACTGCTTGAACAATTTGTGCTGACCAGATTGTCATGAAAAGCCCATATGCTGTCTGTGCTTTGTACAGGTGACACAGGTGTTTCAGTAGCCTTCTCATGTTCATGCAACAAAGAATTAAGGCCAGTAATTGCACGTGAGCAGAACAAAACATTCTCAAAATGCAATCGCTTAAATCTTGGATCCAAGATTGTTGCTATGGCAATGCATTTTACATTTTCAACTGCCCCAAAACGTCTAGTGAAATTTTCGAGCAATGTTTTCTTTAACAATTCTGCACCATGTGCAACTGGTACATTTTGAATTGCCTTTTTGCAACAGCGCAACAAGGGAATTAAAGCACTCACAATTACATGATTTTGTGAAGATATTTCCCTTGTCACTTCTTCCACAGGCTTTAAAACTAACATGATGCTCTTTAATTCATCAATCTGGCTCTTGTGCAAGATCGGTGGTCCATCCACAACAGTTAAAACAGTTGCTATGTAGCCATATAATTGTATAAATCTCTCTAACATATAGAAAGTACTATTCCAACGGGTGCCTACTTCTTGAGTAAGTTTTAGTGTTTGCCCTTCAGCGACACCATCCTTCATTTGCTCAGCATGGAGCTTTTCTGTTGCACTTGCACTATGCTTGAAAAAAGTAACTGTCCTTTTTACTTCTCCTAATAAGTTTTTTATAATTTCTATAGCATTCAGAGAGTCTACTGCAACTAGATTTAGCAAATGTGCCACACAGTGTAAATGCCTGTGTTGTGAAAACATCTGCTGAGCTGCTTTCACAATGTTTGCACCACCATCAGTGACACAGCAAACAACTTTCTCATTAGTGATGTGCCATTCATTCATAACCTCCCGAAGAGCACTTTCAATGTTCTCTGAGGTATGTGGTGCTTTAAGAGGCTTTACAGCCAAATCCATACTTTGAGCATTACATTTGGTAATGAAATGTGCAGTAACACCAATATAACTCTTGCTATTTATATCAGTCCATATGTCTGTTGTGAGACACAACCACTTGGATTCCTCCAGTCTCTTAGATAAACCAATTTTTATCAGCTCATATTTCTTATCCAATAATGTGATGGTTTTGCGAGAGGGCACCTTGTACCTGGGATTCAGTTCCTTAACAAATGTTTTAAAACCTTCCCCAGATACTACATCCAGGGGTAAGGCATCTTTTGCTATAAAAAACAGCAAAGTATCAGTTATTCGTTGAGACCCTGCTCCAGTAGGTGTCATTGCTTGCTGCTGGGTCAAAGTTTCAAAGATTGTGGGTTGCCTTGCTCTGGAATGAGTTTCGTTAAATTGCCCAGAAACTGATGGCACTTCACTGTTTAATTGAAGATCATTCAGTACCTGAACATCGGGTGCAATACTACTGGTGTACATGCTTCTGTGCTTACGTTTAATGTGGTCCCACAAGTTTGAGGTATTTCGCGAATATGAAATTTGCTTTTCGCAAATCTTACATTTTACCTGTGTTAAACTAACCTGCTCGAAAAATTCCCACACATTACTTTTTCTTCTTTTAGAAAACGTCGCCATCTCCGTTAATCGACAATTTAAAAAATCGAACAGGAAAAAAGCAGAAAAAGTAAAGTAAACGTGAAGAACTGTGACACAAAAACGGTAAATTTGAACTAGCGCTTTGAAAAACTGAAGGAGAAAATTATTCGTGAAAACTATTCGTGAAAACTATCGATAGTTTCGATGTGTTACAAAAACTGTCGATTGTTTGTCGAGAGTTTTTACAAACCAGTCGATAGTTTATCGATAGTTTTATTTGGTCTATCGCACATCCTTATTGTAGACACAATGTTTAACGAAATTTTCGAATCTCTTTTTCCAAACAATTTGTGCTTGTATACAATCTGCTGGAAATATTTCGTGTTTAACATATAGTGTAGATATCACTGTATTTACGACACAAATACCAAACGAGCTCTAAGGTTTGCAGGAGCGTATCTGCAGAAATCCACCTGGGACAGAATTAGTGAACTTTCAGGAAAAGGGATTACGGTAAAAAAAAAAAATAGTTTAATGATAAAAATTCTACATGGCGTAAAATTCCTTAATGAGCAACAAAGAAAATAATGTCTCTAATCTGTTCTACTTTACAACCTTCTTTCGTTTTAAAGGCAACGCAAACTGTTACAGGAAACTGAGAAACAAAATTGGGACCTTTCATCATTGTTACATAAAATGACACTATTTGACTTCTGAATAAGAACGCTTTCAAGCAGTTCCCGATTTTGAGTGTAACGTTCCGCTTTGTTTACATGAAACCTGATCACACCCAACATAAGAGAAAGTAGTTCACGAAAAATGTTATGGAATTTTTTTTTATTGGCATATAAAATGACACTATAAATAGCAAAAACCCACTTATTCACTTTTTAATAAAATCTAAACTGTTTAAGAAGCATACACTGCTGGCCACCCAAAATGCAACACCAAGAAGGACACTTTTTTTTATTGGTATATAAAATGACACTATAAATAGCAAAAACCTACTTATTCACTTTTTAATAAAATCTAAACTGTTTAAGAAGCATACACTGCTGGCCACCCAAAATGCAACACCAAGAAGGACACTTTTTTTTTTATTGGTATATAAAATGACACTATAAATAGCAAAAACCCACTTATTCACTTTTTAATAAAATCTAAACTGTTTAAGAAGCATACACTGCTGGCCACCCAAAAGGCAACACCAAGAAGGACACTTTTTTTATTGGTATATAAAATGACACTATAAATAGCAAAAACCTACTTATTCACTTTTTAATAAAATCTAAACTGTTTAAGAAGCATACACTGCTGGCCACCCAAAATGCAACACCAAGAAGGACACTTTTTTTTATTGGTATATAAAATGACACTATAAATAGCAAAAACCCACTTATTCACTTTTTAATAAAATCTAAACTGTTTAAGAAGCATACACTGCTGGCCACCCAAAATGCAACACCAAGAAGGACACTTTTTTTATTGGTATATAAAATGACACTATAAATAGCAAAAACCTACTTATTCACTTTTTAATAAAATCTAAACTGTTTAAGAAGCATACACTGCTGGCCACCCAAAATGCAACACCAAGAAGGACACTTTTTTTTTTATTGGTATATAAAATGACACTATAAATAGCAAAAACCTACTTATTCACTTTTTAATAAAATCTAAACTGTTTAAGAAGCATACACTGCTGGCCACCCAAAATGCAACACCAAGAAGGACACTTTTTTTTTTTATTGGTATATAAAATGACACTATAAATAGCAAAAACCTACTTATTCACTTTTTAATAAAATCTAAACTGTTTAAGAAGCATACACTGCTGGCCACCCAAAATGCAACACCAAGAAGGACACTTTTTTTTTATTGGTATATAAAAATGACACTATAAATACCCAAAAACACTACTTATTCACTTTTTAATAAAATCTAAACTGTTTAAGAAGCATACACTGCTGGCCACCCAAAATGCAACACCAAGAAGGACACTTTTTTTTTATTGGTATATAAAATGACACTATAAATAGCAAAAACCTACTTATTCACTTTTTAATAAAATCTAAACTGTTTAAGAAGCATACACTGCTGGCCACCCAAAATGCAACACCAAGAAGGACACTTTTTTTTTATTGGTATATAAAATGACACTATAAATAGCAAAAACCTACTTATTCACTTTTTAATAAAATCTAAACTGTTTAAGAAGCATACACTGCTGGCCACCCAAAATGCAACACCAAGAAGGACACTTTTTTTTTTTATTGGTATATAAAATGACACTATAAATAGCAAAAACCTACTTATTCACTTTTTAATAAAATCTAAACTGTTTAAGAAGCATACACTGCTGGCCACCCAAAATGCAACACCAAGAAGGACACTTTTTTTTTTATTGGTATATAAAATGACACTATAAATAGCAAAAACCTACTTATTCACTTTTTAATAAAATCTAAACTGTTTAAGAAGCATACACTGCTGGCCACCCAAAATGCAACACCAAGAAGGACACTTTTTTTTTATTGGTATATAAAATGACACTATAAATAGCAAAAACCTACTTATTCACTTTTTAATAAAATCTAAACTGTTTAAGAAGCATACACTGCTGGCCACCCAAAATGCAACACCAAGAAGGACACTTTTTTTTTTATTGGTATATAAAATGACACTATAAATAGCAAAAACCTACTTATTCACTTTTTAATAAAATCTAAACTGTTTAAGAAGCATACACTGCTGGCCACCCAAAATGCAACACCAAGAAGGACACTTTTTTTTTATTGGTATATAAAATGACACTATAAATAGCAAAAACCTACTTATTCAGTTTTTAATAAAATCTAAACTGTTTAAGAAGCATACACTGCTGGCCACCCAAAATGCAACACCAAGAAGGACACTTTTTTTTTATTGGTATATAAAATGACACTATAAATAGCAAAAACCTACTTATTCAGTTTTTAATAAAATCTAAACTGTTTAAGAAGCATACACTGCTGGCCACCCAAAATGCAACACCAAGAAGGACACTTTTTTTTTATTGGTATATAAAATGACACTATAAATAGCAAAAACCCACTTATTCACTTTTTAATAAAATCTAAACTGTTTAAGAAGCATACACTGCTGGCCACCCAAAATGCAACACCAAGAAGGACACTTTTTTTTTATTGGTATATAAAATGACACTATAAATAGCAAAAACCTACTTATTCACTTTTTAATAAAATCTAAACTGTTTAAGAAGCATACACTGCTGGCCACCCAAAATGCAACACCAAGAAGGACACTTTTTTTTTTATTGGTATATAAAATGACACTATAAATAGCAAAAACCTACTTATTCACTTTTTAATAAAATCTAAACTGTTTAAGAAGCATACACTGCTGGCCACCCAAAATGCAACACCAAGAAGGACACTTTTTTTTTATTGGTATATAAAATGACACTATAAATAGCAAAAACCCACTTATTCACTTTTTAATAAAATCTAAACTGTTTAAGAAGCATACACTGCTGGCCACCCAAAATGCAACACCAAGAAGGACACTTTTTTTTTATTGGTATATAAAATGACACTATAAATAGCAAAAACCTACTTATTCACTTTTTAATAAAATCTAAACTGTTTAAGAAGCATACACTGCTGGCCACCCAAAATGCAACACCAAGAAGGACACTTTTTTTTTTATTGGTATATAAAATGACACTATAAATAGCAAAAACCTACTTATTCACTTTTTAATAAAATCTAAACTGTTTAAGAAGCATACACTGCTGGCCACACAAAATGCAACACCAAGAAGGACACTTTTTTTTTTATTGGTATATAAAATGACACTATAAATAGCAAAAACCTACTTATTCACTTTTTAATAAAATCTAAACTGTTTAAGAAGCATACACTGCTGGCCACCCAAAATGCAACACCAAGAAGGACACTTTTTTTTTATTGGTATATAAAATGACACTATAAATAGCAAAAACCTACTTATTCACTTTTTAATAAAATCTAAACTGTTTAAGAAGCATACACTGCTGGCCACCCAAAATGCAACACCAAGAAGGACACTTTTTTTTTATTGGTATATAAAATGACACTATAAATAGCAAAAACCCACTTATTCACTTTTTAATAAAATCTAAACTGTTTAAGAAGCATACACTGCTGGCCACCCAAAATGCAACACCAAGAAGGACACTTTTTTTTTATTGGTATATAAAATGACACTATAAATAGCAAAAACCTACTTATTCACTTTTTAATAAAATCTAAACTGTTTAAGAAGCATACACTGCTGGCCACCCAAAATGCAACACCAAGAAGGACACTTTTTTTTTATTGGTATATAAAATGACACTATAAATAGCAAAAACCTACTTATTCACTTTTTAATAAAATCTAAACTGTTTAAGAAGCATACACTGCTGGCCACACAAAATGCAACACCAAGAAGGACACTTTTTTTTTATTGGTATATAAAATGACACTATAAATAGCAAAAACCTACTTATTCACTTTTTAATAAAATCTAAACTGTTTAAGAAGCATACACTGCTGGCCACCCAAAATGCAACACCAAGAAGGACACGAGATAGCAAAGCCAGATTTACTGGACACATAACAACAGATACAAAGATGAAGCGATTGAGCTTACAGGCCCGTGCGACTTGCGGAACACGCAGATATCATTAATTCGTGTGGCCCCTATGGCTGGCAATAACGGCCGCTACACGCCGCGGCATCGAACGAAAGAGGCTTTGGATGTGTGCTTGGGGTATGTAGGTCCAGGCTGCTTCCACACGTTGCCACAGTTCATCAGGCGTAGTCGCGGGTGGTGCTTGCCGGGCCACTCGTTTGCCGATCAGCGAACAGACGTGTTCGATGGGCAACATATCGGGAGAACAGGCGGGCCACGGCAGCAGTGACACCTTATTGGGCCGTGAAGAATTGTTGCACGATGCGTGCCACGTGCGGGCGCGCATTGTCCTGTTGAAACGTGGCAGCTGGAAGGTCCTGCAGGTAAGGGAGGAAAAACGTCGGAGATGTAGCTGTGGCTGTTGAGTGTACCGGCGATGCGTACCAGAGCGGTGCGAGTGTCATATCCAATTGCGCCCCAAACCATAACGCCAGGCGACGGACCGGTATGGCGATGCATAATGCCGGCGTCATACAGTCTCTCGCCGCGGTGCCGCCACACGCGGATCCGACCATCGTGGTGTTTCAGGCAGAAGCGGAATTCGTCGGAGAAGACAATGTCGTGCCATTCCGTAGTCCATGTGCGGCGTTCAACCGCCCACTGCCGCAGCACTCGCCGGTGGTGTAACGTAAATGGTAATCGTAGCAATGGGCGCCGTACGACAAGTCCACGCTCCTGCAGACGACTTCGAACGGTACGTGCTGACAGAGGGTGTTGCGCAACACACCTAATTCCTGCGCTAACTTTCGTGATGTGGCGGTCCGAGACGTCAATGCCCGCCGCACAACATGCCGGTCCTCTCGAACAGTGGTGTGCCACGGTTGCGACAATCGCTCACGTCGGTCCGTCCGTCCCTCCTGCACCCACCGAATCCATACTCGCCTCACTGTGGCTGGATGTCGTACCACACGGGCGCCGATGTCTCGGTACGATAAACCGCTGTCGCGATAAGCCACTATTCGTCCTCTGTCGAACTCAGAAACGTGCTGGAATGACTGCCGTATTCTGCGACGAAGCATCAGGAAGCTTCCCACGCACAGGTCCGGCAGCACAACACACTTCCACTACTTACACCCCGCCTTCTGTGTACCCTTCGTATAGTGCTTCTCGGTGTCTTGCCGGGCGCACATGATGTGCATATGACCTGCAATGCTAATCGTTTGCATGTCCTTCCGCGGGCGAAGCATGCTGCAAATTTCAGGCCAATCGGATGCTTCCTTCTTGGTGTTGCATTTTGGGTGGCCAGCAGTGTATAAAAGAAAAAAAAAATACAATATAAGAAAACAAATAGCTACAAATTAGGTACCAATAACACTCTGGGGGCCAAACGCAACCATGTCTTTCATAATTTCTGAAAATGGATCGTCATTAGTTTTCAATCATTTTCGCTACGTAAACTTAAGTAGGTACGAATCCAACATGCTCCTACGAGTGCCTCGACGAGTTTTAATTTCAAATCTAGCGCAGAAAAACAGTCAAAAGAACGTGATCACTGCGCATAGGTGGTACGCATATATATTTACGTGATCGCTGCGCATCTGCTGCTGAGGGTTCTGTGTACTACTTTCGAAATCGGGAACTACTTGAAAGCGTTCTTATTCGGAAGTCAAATAGTGGCGGGCAGATAACAGGAAAGGTCCCAAAATTCTCGAGGTGTCGTTTCTAGCGTGCCTCTTGAAAATCTTAAGAATATAACTACGTCGGTTCTGAAAACACAAGTTTGTCCGCGCAATGAATCGAACGCAGGTCTCTTCACTTAGTAGTAAGTCGCTCTTCCAACTGAGCTACGCGGACGGAATACCTCACTGCAGATTTGTCGTCTTGACACACGTTTTCACCTCTGTATTACGTCACACGGTCGAAGAGCATATTCATACGTGCACACACGCAGTCCTTTGATTGGATTAGAACCTTCATCCTAATACATTGGGTTGTCGGAAAAGTCATGACGTATTTTAGCTATGTTTTGAAAAAGTAATTTATTGGTAGAAAGAACAAAGATCAATCAATGATATAATGCCCGTTTTGTTCGATAACCTTTTGCCATCTTTCAGTGAGCTGCAGAATGCCTCGTTCATAGAAGGACCTGTCTTTCGTGGCGAAAAACTGTACAAGGTGCTGATTTACAGACTCATCTGAATTGAACGTTATACCACGCAAGGAATGTTGAAGAGAGCGAAACAAGTGGAAGAATGACGGCGCAAGGTCAGGCGAGTATGCTTGTTGTGGCAACACATCCAACCCAAGCTCCAATAATTTTTGGCGGGTGATCAAACTTGTGTGTGGTCTCGCGTTGTCGTGATGAAACACAACGCCTTTACGACGAACGAGCTCTGGACGTTTCTGGATGATGGATTCGTTCAAACTGTCCAATTGCCGACAGTACACATTCCAACTGATCGTTTGGTTCCGTGGTAGGAGCTCGAAAAACACGACACCTTTTAAATCCCACCACACTGAGACCAGAACTTTCCGTTGATGAACGTCTGCTTTGGATGTCGTTTGAGGCGAAGCAGCACGTCGGGACCAAGACCGTTTGCGCAGCACATTGTTGTACACAATCCACTTTTCGTCAACAGTTATCAGTCGCTTCAAAAAAAGATCGTTTTCCTGACGTTTAATGAGCATATCGCAGATGTTTATACGCGCCGCCAATTGAGCTTCTTTGAGTTCATGAGGAACCCACACATCGAGCTTGCTTACGTATCCCAGCTTCTTCAGGTGGTCGTGAACGCTTGAATGATGGATGTGCAATGTGTCTGCAATCTCTCGTGTCGTGTAACGTCAGTTTGACTCGATCAATTGCCTAGATTTGGTCGTCATCAACCTCGGTGGGCCTCCCGGACCGAGGAGCATCGTTGAGGTCAAAATCACCAGCACGGAATTTTGGGAACCACCGCTGGCACTGACGTTTTTGTAGATCATTATCACCGTACACTTTACGCAACTTTTAACAAGCTTGACGCGCGTTCTTCTCTTTACGGAAGTAAAACAGTTAAATCTGGAGAAAATGCACAATTCGGTCTTCCATCTTCAACTTGATGTCAAATCTTCCCAAATCAACTAAATCGCTCACTATTCCTTTTAGACTGCAGCTAGAACTGGCATCTGTCGAATGCCATAGCGATAACAGAGCTGCGCATAACTCTAGTACTTCCAAATCCGCACAACCGTCATCGGGTGCCAATATACGTCATAACTTTTCCGACAACCCAATATAATCTGCTGGAGACCTCCTCCTCCTCCTCCTCCGTGCAATTTTTTAAGTCGTCATAGCAACAACCGAGAAACAAATGTTTGTGACGTCACGCTTAGCTTTTCGCGTAGGCTACGTCATCACCCACAGGCGCACAGTCCACGCGTATACCACTTTGTTTTGTTGTCATAGTAACAAAGAATACAGTTGCTATATGACATAGCGGCAGTGACGCGTGACGTCACACGGTCAACTCTTTGGAGACACGAAAACTTTTTTTTCTTTTTCTTCTTTTTTTTTTTTTTGATTGGAGGTTTAACGACCACCGTGAGCTACTCAATGGGCTATAAGCAGTCGCCCGTCCCTAATTTTAGGATCACTGGTTCCAGGGAAGGGAGAGAACCAGTGCCGTAAGACAAACACAACATCCATGCCTCACCGGGATTCAAACCCGGACCCCTTACGGACGAATGATCAGAGGCCAGCGCCTTAGACCACTGCGCCACCGGGGCGGCTTTTTGGTTTTTCTGTTTGCTGGTTTAATGTCTACTGTGATAAGCTCAGTGGGCTATAAGCAATTGCCCTTCCCTAATATATGGTCACCGGCTCCAGGGAAGGGAGAGAGCCAGTGCCGTAAGACATACACAACATATATGCCTCAACGGGATTCGAACCCGGACCCCTTTCGGGCGAATGATCACAGACCATCGCTTAGACCACTGGCCCACCGGCGCGGCTACGAAAAGATTTACATCAGGAATTTTGGTTCACTACCTGAACCGGTGTTTAGCCACCTGTATGTGGCAACGTTAAGAGTACGACGATCTGACATCAAGATAAAAATAGTTCACGGAAAAGAACAGGGAAAATGGATACAGGGTTCACAGTCAGTGTATACGAAAAATGTTGTGTACAAGGAAGTGTTGACGAAATAGGGACTAAAGGTTTTACAAAACACATAACAAGCAGACAGCCCGTCGTATCAAATTCCATAACCGACTGCTCGGGAAATTTTCAGAAAGCTGTGAGCCAACGTCGCCATCTATTGACGTGGAACTCAAAAACTCAATAAATAAATGTCAATAAATTCTGTATCATAAATTTTATTTTCCCCAGTCATTATTGGCGGGATTTCATCTAGTCATGCATAAATCTGACTAGAACATTTTTTGAAACGCACCTCTGTATTGCCGTAACAATGCCTGTAGGTCAGGGATGGCGAACCTTTTCCGACTAGTGCGCGACTTAAAGCTTACTTTGGTGCTTTCGGGTGTCTACTGTGAAAATTCTTGTTTGCGTTTTCACGTAGGACTACTTTCTATCTCCGCGGATAATATGGGGTGACTTACCCCCGACCGCCTGTGACAAAAATAGGTCCCAATTGAAACCATTATAGCGTTAAAAATACGTGCCGCATACTAATCGTGTTAGCATTTTCGAACACAGCATGGAGTCCAATTCCCGTACTGCGCAATAAATCGTGCGCGCGACGGTTCCCTCGCACCATGTACGCGGGGGAGATGATGCAATATTTCTCGTGGTGCCGCCATGTTTGACTCAGTCTATCTCGGTACCCGTGAGCGCGACGCGACTGTGCGCGGTATTGTTTTAAAGCTCTCGACAAAATCTATTCAAATATACGAAGAATATTTCGCCGGGGTTGAACAGAACATTTAAAAAATTATTTTCTTGTGAACTGGTGAACACTTTTGACAATATCGCGGTTTATCTGAACAGTGAGTACAAAAACGACTGTGCGCGGTATCGTTTAAAAGCTCTCGACAAGATCTATTCAAATATATGAAGAACATTTCGCAGGGGTTGAAATGAACATTTTAAAAATTGTTTTCTTATTAACTGGGGAACACTTTTGACGTAATCGCGGTTTATCAGGACAACAGTGAGTGCAAAAACGATTGTGCGCGGTATCGTATCGTTTTAAAGCTCTTGGCAAGATCTATTCAAATATATGAAGAACATTTCGCAGGGGTTGAAATGAACATTTTAAAAATTGTTTTCTTATTAACAGGGGAACACTTTTGACGTAATCGCGATTTATCAGGACAACAGTGAGTGCAAAACCGACTGTGCGTGGTATCGTTTTAAAGCTCTCGACAAGATCTATTCAAATATACAAAGAACATTTCGCAGGGGTTGAACAGAACATTTCAAAAATTGTTTTCTTGTGAACTGGTGAACACTTTTGACAATATCGCGGTTTATCTGGACAACAGTGAGTGCAAAAACGATTGTGCGCGGTATCGTATCGTTTTAAAGCTCTTGGCAAGATCTATTCAAATATATGAAGTACATTTCGCAGGGGTTGAAATGAACATTTTAAAAATTGTTTTCTAGTGAACTGGGGAACACTTTTGACGTAATCGCGGTTTATCAGGACAACAGTGAGTGCAAAACCGACTGTGCGTGGTATCGTTTTAAAGCTCTCGACAAGATCTATTCAAATATACAAAGAACATTTCGCAGGGGTTGAACAGAACATTTCAAAAATTGTTTTCTTGTAAACTGGTGAACACTTTTGACAATATCGCGGTTTATCTGGACTACAGTGAGTGCAAAAACGATTGTGCGCGGTATCGTATCGTTTTAAAGCTCTTGGCAAGATCTATTCAAATATATGAAGAACATTTCGCAGGGGTTGAAATGAACATTTTAAAAATTGTTTTCTTGTGAACTGGGGAACACTTTTGACGTAATCGCGATTTATCAGGACAACAGTGAGTGCAAAACCGACTGTGCGTGGTATCGTTTTAAAGCTCTCGACAAGATCTATTCAAATATACAAAGAACATTTCGCAGGGGTTGAACAGAACATTTCAAAAATTGTTTTCTTGTGAACTGGTGAACACTTTTGACAATATCGCGGTTTATCTGGACAACAGTGAGTGCAAAAACGATTGTGCGCGGTATCGTATCGTTTTAAAGCTCTTGGCAAGATCTATTCAAATATATGAAGAACATTTCGCAGGGGTTGAAATGAACATTTTAAAAATTGTTTTCTTGTGAACTGGGGAACACTTTTGACGTAATCGCGGTTTATCAGGACAACAGTGAGTGCAAAACCGACTGTGCGTGGTATCGTTTTAAAGCTCTCGACAAGATCTATTCAAATATACAAAGAACATTTCGCAGGGGTTGAACAGAACATTTCAAAAATTGTTTTCTTGTGAACTGGTGAACACTTTTGACAATATCGCGGTTTATCTGGACAACAGTGAGTGCAAAAACGATTGTGCGCGGTATCGTATCGTTTTAAAGCTCTTGGCAAGATCTATTCAAATATATGAAGAACATTTCGCAGGGGTTGAAATGAACATTTTAAAAATTGTTTTCTTGTGAACTGGGGAACACTTTTGACGTAATCGCGGTTTATCAGGACAACAGTGAGTGCAAAACCGACTGTGCGTGGTATCGTTTTAAAGCTCTCGACAAGATCTATTCAAATATACAAAGAACATTTCGCAGGGGTTGAACAGAACATTTCAAAAAATTTTTCTTGTGAACTGGTGAACACTTTTGACAATATCGCGGTTTATCTGGACAACAGTGAGTGCAAAAACGATTGTGCGCGGTATCGTATCGTTTTAAAGCTCTTGGCAAGATCTATTCAAATATATGAAGAACATTTCGCAGGGGTTGAAATGAACATTTTAAAAATTGTTTTCTTGTGAACTGGGGAACACTTTTGACGTAATCGCGGTTTATCAGGACAACAGTGAGTGCAAAACCGACTGTGCGTGGTATCGTTTTAAAGCTCTCGACAAGATCTATTCAAATATACGAAGAACATTTCGCAGGGGTTGAACAGAACATTTCAAAAATTGTTTTCTTGTGAACTGGTGAACACTTTTGACAATATCGCGGTTTATCTGGACAACAGTGAGTGCAAAAACGATTGTGCGCGGTATCGTATCGTTTTAAAGCTCTTGGCAAGATCTATTCAAATATATGAAGAACATTTCGCAGGGGTTGAAATGAACATTTTAAAAATTGTTTTCTTGTGAACTGGGGAACACTTTTGACGTAATCGCGGTTTATCAGGACAACAGTGAGTGCAAAACCGACTGTGCGTGGTATCGTTTTAAAGCTCTCGACAAGATCTATTCAAATATAAAAAGAACATTTCGCAGGGGTTGAACAGAACATTTCAAAAATTGTTTTCTTGTGAACTGGTGAACACTTTTGACAATATCGCGGTTTATCTGGACAACAGTGAGTGCAAAAACGATTGTGCGCGGTATCGTATCGTTTTAAAGCTCTTGGCAAGATCTATTCAAATATATGAAGAACATTTCGCAGGGGTTGAAATGAACATTTTGTGAACTGGGGAACACTTTTGACGTAATCGCGGTTTATCAGGACAACAGTGAGTGCAAAACCGACTGTGCGTGGTATCGTTTTAAAGCTCTCGACAAGATCTATTCAAATATACAAAGAACATTTCGCAGGGGTTGAACAGAACATTTCAAAAATTGTTTTCTTGTGAACTGGTGAACACTTTTGACAATATCGCGGTTTATCTGGACAACAGTGAGTGCAAAAACGATTGTGCGCGGTATCGTATCGTTTTAAAGCTCTTGGCAAGATCTATTCAAATATATGAAGAACATTTCGCAGGGGTTGAAATGAACATTTTAAAAATTGTTTTCTTGTGAACTGGGGAACACTTTTGACGTAATCGCGGTTTATCAGGACAACAGTGAGTGCAAAACCGACTGTGCGTGGTATCGTTTTAAAGCTCTCGACAAGATCTATTCAAATATACAAAGAACATTTCGCAGGGGTTGAACAGAACATTTCAAAAATTGTTTTCTTGTGAACTGGTGAACACTTTTGACAATATCGCGGTTTATCTGGACAACAGTGAGTGCAAAAACGATTGTGCGCGGTATCGTATCGTTTTAAAGCTCTTGGCAAGATCTATTCAAATATATGAAGAACATTTCGCAGGGGTTGAAATGAACATTTTAAAAATTGTTTTCTTGTGAACTGGGGAACACTTTTGACGTAATCGCGGTTTATCAGGACAACAGTGAGTGCAAAACCGACTGTGCGTGGTATCGTTTTAAAGCTCTCGACAAGATCTATTCAAATATACAAAGAACATTTCGCAGGGGTTGAACAGAACATTTCAAAAATTGTTTTCTTGTGAACTGGTGAACACTTTTGACAATATCGCGGTTTATCTGGACAACAGTGAGTGCAAAAACGATTGTGCGCGGTATCGTATCGTTTTAAAGCTCTTGGCAAGATCTATTCAAATATATGAAGAACATTTCGCAGGGGTTGAAATGAACATTTTAAAAATTGTTTTCTTGTGAACTGGGGAACACTTTTGACGTAATCGCGGTTTATCAGGACAACAGTGAGTGCAAAACCGACTGTGCGTGGTATCGTTTTAAAGCTCTCGACAAGATCTATTCAAATATACAAAGAACATTTCGCAGGGGTTGAACAGAACATTTCAAAAATTGTTTTCTTGTGAACTGGTGAACACTTTTGACAATATCGCGGTTTATCTGGACAACAGTGAGTGCAAAAACGATTGTGCGCGGTATCGTATCGTTTTAAAGCTCTTGGCAAGATCTATTCAAATATATGAAGAACATTTCGCAGGGGTTGAAATGAACATTTTAAAAATTGTTTTCTTGTGAACTGGGGAACACTTTTGACGTAATCGCGGTTTATCAGGACAACAGTGAGTGCAAAACCGACTGTGCGTGGTATCGTTTTAAAGCTCTCGACAAGATCTATTCAAATATACAAAGAACATTTCGCAGGGGTTGAACAGAACATTTCAAAAATTGTTTTCTTGTGAACTGGTGAACACTTTTGACAATATCGCGGTTTATCTGGACAACAGTGAGTGCAAAAACGATTGTGCGCGGTATCGTATCGTTTTAAAGCTCTTGGCAAGATCTATTCAAATATATGAAGAACATTTCGCAGGGGTTGAAATGAACATTTTAAAAATTGTTTTCTTGTGAACTGGGGAACACTTTTGACGTAATCGCGGTTTATCAGGACAACAGTGAGTGCAAAACCGACTGTGCGTGGTATCGTTTTAAAGCTCTCGACAAGATCTATTCAAATATACAAAGAACATTTCGCAGGGGTTGAACAGAACATTTCAAAAATTGTTTTCTTGTGAACTGGTGAACACTTTTGACAATATCGCGGTTTATCTGGACAACAGTGAGTGCAAAAACGATTGTGCGCGGTATCGTATCGTTTTAAAGCTCTTGGCAAGATCTATTCAAATATATGAAGAACATTTCGCAGGGGTTGAAATGAACATTTTAAAAATTGTTTTCTTGTGAACTGGGGAACACTTTTGACGTAATCGCGGTTTATCAGGACAACAGTGAGTGCAAAACCGACTGTGCGTGGTATCGTTTTAAAGCTCTCGACAAGATCTATTCAAATATACAAAGAACATTTCGCAGGGGTTGAACAGAACATTTCAAAAATTGTTTTCTTGTGAACTGGTGAACACTTTTGACAATATCGCGGTTTATCTGGACAACAGTGAGTGCAAAAACGATTGTGCGCGGTATCGTATCGTTTTAAAGCTCTTGGCAAGATCTATTCAAATATATGAAGAACATTTCGCAGGGGTTGAAATGAACATTTTAAAAATTGTTTTCTTGTGAACTGGGGAACACTTTTGACGTAATCGCGGTTTATCAGGACAACAGTGAGTGCAAAACCGACTGTGCGTGGTATCGTTTTAAAGCTCTCGACAAGATCTATTCAAATATACAAAGAACATTTCGCAGGGGTTGAACAGAACATTTCAAAAATTGTTTTCTTGTGAACTGGTGAACACTTTTGACAATATCGCGGTTTATCTGGACAACAGTGAGTGCAAAAACGATTGTGCGCGGTATCGTATCGTTTTAAAGCTCTTGGCAAGATCTATTCAAATATATGAAGAACATTTCGCAGGGGTTGAAATGAACATTTTAAAAATTGTTTTCTTGTGAACTGGGGAACACTTTTGACGTAATCGCGGTTTATCAGGACAACAGTGAGTGCAAAACCGACTGTGCGTGGTATCGTTTTAAAGCTCTCGACAAGATCTATTCAAATATACAAAGAACATTTCGCAGGGGTTGAACAGAACATTTCAAAAATTGTTTTCTTGTGAACTGGTGAACACTTTTGACAATATCGCGGTTTATCTGGACAACAGTGAGTGCAAAAACGATTGTGCGCGGTATCGTATCGTTTTAAAGCTCTTGGCAAGATCTATTCAAATATATGAAGAACATTTCGCAGGGGTTGAAATGAACATTTTAAAAATTGTTTTCTTGTGAACTGGGGAACACTTTTGACGTAATCGCGGTTTATCAGGACAACAGTGAGTGCAAAACCGACTGTGCGTGGTATCGTTTTAAAGCTCTCGACAAGATCTATTCAAATATACAAAGAACATTTCGCAGGGGTTGAACAGAACATTTCAAAAATTGTTTTCTTGTGAACTGGTGAACACTTTTGACAATATCGCGGTTTATCTGGACAACAGTGAGTGCAAAAACGATTGTGCGCGGTATCGTATCGTTTTAAAGCTCTTGGCAAAGATCTATTCAAATATATGAAGAACATTTCGCAGGGGTTGAAATGAACATTTTAAAAATTGTTTTCTTGTGAACTGGGGAACACTTTTGACGTAATCGCGGTTTATCAGGACAACAGTGAGTGCAAAACCGACTGTGCGTGGTATCGTTTTAAAGCTCTCGACAAGATCTATTCAAATATACAAAGAACATTTCGCAGGGGTTGAACAGAACATTTCAAAAATTGTTTTCTTGTGAACTGGTGAACACTTTTGACAATATCGCGGTTTATCTGGACAACAGTGAGTGCAAAAACGATTGTGCGCGGTATCGTATCGTTTTAAAGCTCTTGGCAAGATCTATTCAAATATATGAAGAACATTTCGCAGGGGTTGAAATGAACATTTTAAAAATTGTTTTCTTGTGAACTGGGGAACACTTTTGACGTAATCGCGGTTTATCAGGACAACAGTGAGTGCAAAACCGACTGTGCGTGGTATCGTTTTAAAGCTCTCGACAAGATCTATTCAAATATACAAAGAACATTTCGCAGGGGTTGAACAGAACATTTCAAAAATTTTTTCTTGTGAACTGGTGAACACTTTTTGACAATATCGCGGTTTATCTGGACAACAGTGAGTGCAAAAACGATTGTGCGCGGTATCGTATCGTTTTAAAGCTCTTGGCAAGATCTATTCAAATATATGAAGAACATTTCGCAGGGGTTGAAATGAACATTTTAAAAATTGTTTTCTTGTGAACTGGGGAACACTTTTGACGTAATCGCGGTTTATCAGGACAACAGTGAGTGCAAAACCGACTGTGCGTGGTATCGTTTTAAAGCTCTCGACAAGATCTATTCAAATATACAAAGAACATTTCGCAGGGGTTGAACAGAACATTTCAAAAATTGTTTTCTTGTGAACTGGTGAACACTTTTGACAATATCGCGGTTTATCTGGACAACAGTGAGTGCAAAAACGATTGTGCGCGGTATCGTATCGTTTTAAAGCTCTTGGCAAGATCTATTCAAATATATGAAGAACATTTCGCAGGGGTTGAAATGAACATTTTAAAAATTGTTTTCTTGTGAACTGGGGAACACTTTTGACGTAATCGCGGTTTATCAGGACAACAGTGAGTGCAAAACCGACTGTGCGTGGTATCGTTTTAAAGCTCTCGACAAGATCTATTCAAATATACAAAGAACATTTCGCAGGGGTTGAACAGAACATTTCAAAAATTGTTTTCTTGTGAACTGGTGAACACTTTTGACAATATCGCGGTTTATCTGGACAACAGTGAGTGCAAAAACGATTGTGCGCGGTATCGTATCGTTTTAAAGCTCTTGGCAAGATCTATTCAAATATATGAAGAACATTTCGCAGGGGTTGAAATGAACATTTTAAAAATTGTTTTCTTGTGAACTGGGGAACACTTTTGACGTAATCGCGGTTTATCAGGACAACAGTGAGTGCAAAACCGACTGTGCGTGGTATCGTTTTAAAGCTCTCGACAAGATCTATTCAAATATACAAAGAACATTTCGCAGGGGTTGAACAGAACATTTCAAAAATTGTTTTCTTGTGAACTGGTGAACACTTTTGACAATATCGCGGTTTATCTGGACAACAGTGAGTGCAAAAACGATTGTGCGCGGTATCGTATCGTTTTAAAGCTCTTGGCAAGATCTATTCAAATATATGAAGAACATTTCGCAGGGGTTGAAATGAACATTTTAAAAATTGTTTTCTTGTGAACTGGGGAACACTTTTGACGTAATCGCGGTTTATCAGGACAACAGTGAGTGCAAAACCGACTGTGCGTGGTATCGTTTTAAAGCTCTCGACAAGATCTATTCAAATATACAAAGAACATTTCGCAGGGGTTGAACAGAACATTTCAAAAATTGTTTTCTTGTGAACTGGTGAACACTTTTGACAATATCGCGGTTTATCTGGACAACAGTGAGTGCAAAAACGATTGTGCGCGGTATCGTATCGTTTTAAAGCTCTTGGCAAGATCTATTCAAATATATGAAGAACATTTCGCAGGGGTTGAAATGAACATTTTAAAAATTGTTTTCTTGTGAACTGGGGAACACTTTTGACGTAATCGCGGTTTATCAGGACAACAGTGAGTGCAAAACCGACTGTGCGTGGTATCGTTTTAAAGCTCTCGACAAGATCTATTCAAATATACAAAGAACATTTCGCAGGGGTTGAACAGAACATTTCAAAAATTGTTTTCTTGTGAACTGGTGAACACTTTTGACAATATCGCGGTTTATCTGGACAACAGTGAGTGCAAAAACGATTGTGCGCGGTATCGTATCGTTTTAAAGCTCTTGGCAAGATCTATTCAAATATATGAAGAACATTTCGCAGGGGTTGAAATGAACATTTTAAAAATTGTTTTCTTGTGAACTGGGGAACACTTTTGACGTAATCGCGGTTTATCAGGACAACAGTGAGTGCAAAACCGACTGTGCGTGGTATCGTTTTAAAGCTCTCGACAAGATCTATTCAAATATACAAAGAACATTTCGCAGGGGTTGAACAGAACATTTCAAAAATTGTTTTCTTGTGAACTGGTGAACACTTTTTGACAATATCGCGGTTTATCTGGACAACAGTGAGTGCAAAAACGATTGTGCGCGGTATCGTATCGTTTTAAAGCTCTTGGCAAGATCTATTCAAATATATGAAGAACATTTCGCAGGGGTTGAAATGAACATTTTAAAAATTGTTTTCTTGTGAACTGGGGAACACTTTTGACGTAATCGCGGTTTATCAGGACAACAGTGAGTGCAAAACCGACTGTGCGTGGTATCGTTTTAAAGCTCTCGACAAGATCTATTCAAATATACAAAGAACATTTCGCAGGGGTTGAACAGAACATTTCAAAAATTGTTTTCTTGTGAACTGGTGAACACTTTTGACAATATCGCGGTTTATCTGGACAACAGTGAGTGCAAAAACGATTGTGCGCGGTATCGTATCGTTTTAAAGCTCTTGGCAAGATCTATTCAAATATATGAAGAACATTTCGCAGGGGTTGAAATGAACATTTTAAAAATTGTTTTCTTGTGAACTGGGGAACACTTTTGACGTAATCGCGGTTTATCAGGACAACAGTGAGTGCAAAACCGACTGTGCGTGGTATCGTTTTAAAGCTCTCGACAAGATCTATTCAAATATACAAAGAACATTTCGCAGGGGTTGAACAGAACATTTCAAAAATTGTTTTCTTGTGAACTGGTGAACACTTTTGACAATATCGCGGTTTATCTGGACAACAGTGAGTGCAAAAACGATTGTGCGCGGTATCGTATCGTTTTAAAGCTCTTGGCAAGATCTATTCAAATATATGAAGAACATTTCGCAGGGGTTGAAATGAACATTTTAAAAATTGTTTTCTTGTGAACTGGGGAACACTTTTGACGTAATCGCGGTTTATCAGGACAACAGTGAGTGCAAAACCGACTGTGCGTGGTATCGTTTTAAAGCTCTCGACAAGATCTATTCAAATATACAAAGAACATTTCGCAGGGGTTGAACAGAACATTTCAAAAATTGTTTTCTTGTGAACTGGTGAACACTTTTGACAATATCGCGGTTTATCTGGACAACAGTGAGTGCAAAAACGATTGTGCGCGGTATCGTATCGTTTTAAAGCTCTTGGCAAGATCTATTCAAATATATGAAGAACATTTCGCAGGGGTTGAAATGAACATTTTAAAAATTGTTTTCTTGTGAACTGGGGAACACTTTTGACGTAATCGCGGTTTATCAGGACAACAGTGAGTGCAAAACCGACTGTGCGTGGTATCGTTTTAAAGCTCTCGACAAGATCTATTCAAATATACAAAGAACATTTCGCAGGGGTTGAACAGAACATTTCAAAAATTGTTTTCTTGTGAACTGGTGAACACTTTTGACAATATCGCGGTTTATCTGGACAACAGTGAGTGCAAAAACGATTGTGCGCGGTATCGTATCGTTTTAAAGCTCTTGGCAAGATCTATTCAAATATATGAAGAACATTTCGCAGGGGTTGAAATGAACATTTTAAAAATTGTTTTCTTGTGAACTGGGGAACACTTTTGACGTAATCGCGGTTTATCAGGACAACAGTGAGTGCAAAACCGACTGTGCGTGGTATCGTTTTAAAGCTCTCGACAAGATCTATTCAAATATACAAAGAACATTTCGCAGGGGTTGAACAGAACATTTCAAAAATTGTTTTCTTGTGAACTGGTGAACACTTTTGACAATATCGCGGTTTATCTGGACAACAGTGAGTGCAAAAACGATTGTGCGCGGTATCGTATCGTTTTAAAGCTCTTGGCAAGATCTATTCAAATATATGAAGAACATTTCGCAGGGGTTGAAATGAACATTTTAAAAATTGTTTTCTTGTGAACTGGGGAACACTTTTGACGTAATCGCGGTTTATCAGGACAACAGTGAGTGCAAAACCGACTGTGCGTGGTATCGTTTTAAAGCTCTCGACAAGATCTATTCAAATATACAAAGAACATTTCGCAGGGGTTGAACAGAACATTTCAAAAATTGTTTTCTTGTGAACTGGTGAACACTTTTGACAATATCGCGGTTTATCTGGACAACAGTGAGTGCAAAAACGATTGTGCGCGGTATCGTATCGTTTTAAAGCTCTTGGCAAGATCTATTCAAATATATGAAGAACATTTCGCAGGGGTTGAAATGAACATTTTAAAAATTGTTTTCTTGTGAACTGGGGAACACTTTTGACGTAATCGCGGTTTATCAGGACAACAGTGAGTGCAAAACCGACTGTGCGTGGTATCGTTTTAAAGCTCTCGACAAGATCTATTCAAATATACAAAGAACATTTCGCAGGGGTTGAACAGAACATTTCAAAAATTGTTTTCTTGTGAACTGGTGAACACTTTTGACAATATCGCGGTTTATCTGGACAACAGTGAGTGCAAAAACGATTGTGCGCGGTATCGTATCGTTTTAAAGCTCTTGGCAAGATCTATTCAAATATATGAAGAACATTTCGCAGGGGTTGAAATGAACATTTTAAAAATTGTTTTCTTGTGAACTGGGGAACACTTTTGACGTAATCGCGGTTTATCAGGACAACAGTGAGTGCAAAACCGACTGTGCGTGGTATCGTTTTAAAGCTCTCGACAAGATCTATTCAAATATACAAAGAACATTTCGCAGGGGTTGAACAGAACATTTCAAAAATTGTTTTCTTGTGAACTGGTGAACACTTTTGACAATATCGCGGTTTATCTGGACAACAGTGAGTGCAAAAACGATTGTGCGCGGTATCGTATCGTTTTAAAGCTCTTGGCAAGATCTATTCAAATATATGAAGAACATTTCGCAGGGGTTGAAATGAACATTTTAAAAATTGTTTTCTTGTGAACTGGGGAACACTTTTGACGTAATCGCGGTTTATCAGGACAACAGTGAGTGCAAAACCGACTGTGCGTGGTATCGTTTTAAAGCTCTCGACAAGATCTATTCAAATATACAAAGAACATTTCGCAGGGGTTGAACAGAACATTTCAAAAATTGTTTTCTTGTGAACTGGTGAACACTTTTGACAATATCGCGGTTTATCTGGACAACAGTGAGTGCAAAAACGATTGTGCGCGGTATCGTATCGTTTTAAAGCTCTTGGCAAGATCTATTCAAATATATGAAGAACATTTCGCAGGGGTTGAAATGAACATTTTAAAAATTGTTTTCTTGTGAACTGGGGAACACTTTTGACGTAATCGCGGTTTATCAGGACAACAGTGAGTGCAAAACCGACTGTGCGTGGTATCGTTTTAAAGCTCTCGACAAGATCTATTCAAATATACAAAGAACATTTCGCAGGGGTTGAACAGAACATTTCAAAAAATTTTTTCTTGTGAACTGGTGAACACTTTTGACAATATCGCGGTTTATCTGGACAACAGTGAGTGCAAAAACGATTGTGCGCGGTATCGTATCGTTTTAAAGCTCTTGGCAAGATCTATTCAAATATATGAAGAACATTTCGCAGGGGTTGAAATGAACATTTTAAAAATTGTTTTCTTGTGAACTGGGGAACACTTTTGACGTAATCGCGGTTTATCAGGACAACAGTGAGTGCAAAACCGACTGTGCGTGGTATCGTTTTAAAGCTCTCGACAAGATCTATTCAAATATACAAAGAACATTTCGCAGGGGTTGAACAGAACATTTCAAAAATTGTTTTCTTGTGAACTGGTGAACACTTTTGACAATATCGCGGTTTATCTGGACAACAGTGAGTGCAAAAACGATTGTGCGCGGTATCGTATCGTTTTAAAGCTCTTGGCAAGATCTATTCAAATATATGAAGAACATTTCGCAGGGGTTGAAATGAACATTTTAAAAATTGTTTTCTTGTGAACTGGGGAACACTTTTGACGTAATCGCGGTTTATCAGGACAACAGTGAGTGCAAAACCGACTGTGCGTGGTATCGTTTTAAAGCTCTCGACAAGATCTATTCAAATATACAAAGAACATTTCGCAGGGGTTGAACAGAACATTTCAAAAATTGTTTTCTTGTGAACTGGTGAACACTTTTGACAATATCGCGGTTTATCTGGACAACAGTGAGTGCAAAAACGATTGTGCGCGGTATCGTATCGTTTTAAAGCTCTTGGCAAGATCTATTCAAATATATGAAGAACATTTCGCAGGGGTTGAAATGAACATTTTAAAAATTGTTTTCTTGTGAACTGGGGAACACTTTTGACGTAATCGCGGTTTATCAGGACAACAGTGAGTGCAAAACCGACTGTGCGTGGTATCGTTTTAAAGCTCTCGACAAGATCTATTCAAATATACAAAGAACATTTCGCAGGGGTTGAACAGAACATTTCAAAAATTGTTTTCTTGTGAACTGGTGAACACTTTTGACAATATCGCGGTTTATCTGGACAACAGTGAGTGCAAAAACGATTGTGCGCGGTATCGTATCGTTTTAAAGCTCTTGGCAAGATCTATTCAAATATATGAAGAACATTTCGCAGGGGTTGAAATGAACATTTTAAAAATTGTTTTCTTGTGAACTGGGGAACACTTTTGACGTAATCGCGGTTTATCAGGACAACAGTGAGTGCAAAACCGACTGTGCGTGGTATCGTTTTAAAGCTCTCGACAAGATCTATTCAAATATACAAAGAACATTTCGCAGGGGTTGAACAGAACATTTCAAAAATTGTTTTCTTGTGAACTGGTGAACACTTTTGACAATATCGCGGTTTATCTGGACAACAGTGAGTGCAAAAACGATTGTGCGCGGTATCGTATCGTTTTAAAGCTCTTGGCAAGATCTATTCAAATATATGAAGAACATTTCGCAGGGGTTGAAATGAACATTTTAAAAATTGTTTTCTTGTGAACTGGGGAACACTTTTGACGTAATCGCGGTTTATCAGGACAACAGTGAGTGCAAAACCGACTGTGCGTGGTATCGTTTTAAAGCTCTCGACAAGATCTATTCAAATATACAAAGAACATTTCGCAGGGGTTGAACAGAACATTTCAAAAATTGTTTTCTTGTGAACTGGTGAACACTTTTGACAATATCGCGGTTTATCTGGACAACAGTGAGTGCAAAAACGATTGTGCGCGGTATCGTATCGTTTTAAAGCTCTTGGCAAGATCTATTCAAATATATGAAGAACATTTCGCAGGGGTTGAAATGAACATTTTAAAAATTGTTTTCTTGTGAACTGGGGAACACTTTTGACGTAATCGCGGTTTATCAGGACAACAGTGAGTGCAAAACCGACTGTGCGTGGTATCGTTTTAAAGCTCTCGACAAGATCTATTCAAATATACAAAGAACATTTCGCAGGGGTTGAACAGAACATTTCAAAAATTGTTTTCTTGTGAACTGGTGAACACTTTTGACAATATCGCGGTTTATCTGGACAACAGTGAGTGCAAAAACGATTGTGCGCGGTATCGTATCGTTTTAAAGCTCTTGGCAAGATCTATTCAAATATATGAAGAACATTTCGCAGGGGTTGAAATGAACATTTTAAAAATTGTTTTCTTGTGAACTGGGGAACACTTTTGACGTAATCGCGGTTTATCAGGACAACAGTGAGTGCAAAACCGACTGTGCGTGGTATCGTTTTAAAGCTCTCGACAAGATCTATTCAAATATACAAAGAACATTTCGCAGGGGTTGAACAGAACATTTCAAAAATTGTTTTCTTGTGAACTGGTGAACACTTTTGACAATATCGCGGTTTATCTGGACAACAGTGAGTGCAAAAACGATTGTGCGCGGTATCGTATCGTTTTAAAGCTCTTGGCAAGATCTATTCAAATATATGAAGAACATTTCGCAGGGGTTGAAATGAACATTTTAAAAATTGTTTTCTTGTGAACTGGGGAACACTTTTGACGTAATCGCGGTTTATCAGGACAACAGTGAGTGCAAAACCGACTGTGCGTGGTATCGTTTTAAAGCTCTCGACAAGATCTATTCAAATATACAAAGAACATTTCGCAGGGGTTGAACAGAACATTTCAAAAATTGTTTTCTTGTGAACTGGTGAACACTTTTGACAATATCGCGGTTTATCTGGACAACAGTGAGTGCAAAAACGATTGTGCGCGGTATCGTATCGTTTTAAAGCTCTTGGCAAGATCTATTCAAATATATGAAGAACATTTCGCAGGGGTTGAAATGAACATTTTAAAAATTGTTTTCTTGTGAACTGGGGAACACTTTTGACGTAATCGCGGTTTATCAGGACAACAGTGAGTGCAAAACCGACTGTGCGTGGTATCGTTTTAAAGCTCTCGACAAGATCTATTCAAATATACAAAGAACATTTCGCAGGGGTTGAACAGAACATTTCAAAAATTGTTTTCTTGTGAACTGGTGAACACTTTTGACAATATCGCGGTTTATCTGGACAACAGTGAGTGCAAAAACGATTGTGCGCGGTATCGTATCGTTTTAAAGCTCTTGGCAAGATCTATTCAAATATATGAAGAACATTTCGCAGGGGTTGAAATGAACATTTTAAAAATTGTTTTCTTGTGAACTGGGGAACACTTTTGACGTAATCGCGGTTTATCAGGACAACAGTGAGTGCAAAACCGACTGTGCGTGGTATCGTTTTAAAGCTCTCGACAAGATCTATTCAAATATACAAAGAACATTTCGCAGGGGTTGAACAGAACATTTCAAAAATTGTTTTCTTGTGAACTGGTGAACACTTTTGACAATATCGCGGTTTATCTGGACAACAGTGAGTGCAAAAACGATTGTGCGCGGTATCGTATCGTTTTAAAGCTCTTGGCAAGATCTATTCAAATATATGAAGAACATTTCGCAGGGGTTGAAATGAACATTTTAAAAATTGTTTTCTTGTGAACTGGGGAACACTTTTGACGTAATCGCGGTTTATCAGGACAACAGTGAGTGCAAAACCGACTGTGCGTGGTATCGTTTTAAAGCTCTCGACAAGATCTATTCAAATATACAAAGAACATTTCGCAGGGGTTGAACAGAACATTTCAAAAATTGTTTTCTTGTGAACTGGTGAACACTTTTGACAATATCGCGGTTTATCTGGACAACAGTGAGTGCAAAAACGATTGTGCGCGGTATCGTATCGTTTTAAAGCTCTTGGCAAGATCTATTCAAATATATGAAGAACATTTCGCAGGGGTTGAAATGAACATTTTAAAAATTGTTTTCTTGTGAACTGGGGAACACTTTTGACGTAATCGCGGTTTATCAGGACAACAGTGAGTGCAAAACCGACTGTGCGTGGTATCGTTTTAAAGCTCTCGACAAGATCTATTCAAATATACAAAGAACATTTCGCAGGGGTTGAACAGAACATTTCAAAAATTGTTTTCTTGTGAACTGGTGAACACTTTTGACAATATCGCGGTTTATCTGGACAACAGTGAGTGCAAAAACGATTGTGCGCGGTATCGTATCGTTTTAAAGCTCTTGGCAAGATCTATTCAAATATATGAAGAACATTTCGCAGGGGTTGAAATGAACATTTTAAAAATTGTTTTCTTGTGAACTGGGGAACACTTTTGACGTAATCGCGGTTTATCAGGACAACAGTGAGTGCAAAACCGACTGTGCGTGGTATCGTTTTAAAGCTCTCGACAAGATCTATTCAAATATACAAAGAACATTTCGCAGGGGTTGAACAGAACATTTCAAAAATTGTTTTCTTGTGAACTGGTGAACACTTTTGACAATATCGCGGTTTATCTGGACAACAGTGAGTGCAAAAACGATTGTGCGCGGTATCGTATCGTTTTAAAGCTCTTGGCAAGATCTATTCAAATATATGAAGAACATTTCGCAGGGGTTGAAATGAACATTTTAAAAATTGTTTTCTTGTGAACTGGGGAACACTTTTGACGTAATCGCGGTTTATCAGGACAACAGTGAGTGCAAAACCGACTGTGCGTGGTATCGTTTTAAAGCTCTCGACAAGATCTATTCAAATATACAAAGAACATTTCGCAGGGGTTGAACAGAACATTTCAAAAATTGTTTTCTTGTGAACTGGTGAACACTTTTGACAATATCGCGGTTTATCTGGACAACAGTGAGTGCAAAAACGATTGTGCGCGGTATCGTATCGTTTTAAAGCTCTTGGCAAGATCTATTCAAATATATGAAGAACATTTCGCAGGGGTTGAAATGAACATTTTAAAAATTGTTTTCTTGTGAACTGGGGAACACTTTTGACGTAATCGCGGTTTATCAGGACAACAGTGAGTGCAAAACCGACTGTGCGTGGTATCGTTTTAAAGCTCTCGACAAGATCTATTCAAATATACAAAGAACATTTCGCAGGGGTTGAACAGAACATTTCAAAAATTGTTTTCTTGTGAACTGGTGAACACTTTTGACAATATCGCGGTTTATCTGGACAACAGTGAGTGCAAAAACGATTGTGCGCGGTATCGTATCGTTTTAAAGCTCTTGGCAAGATCTATTCAAATATATGAAGAACATTTCGCAGGGGTTGAAATGAACATTTTAAAAATTGTTTTCTTGTGAACTGGGGAACACTTTTGACGTAATCGCGGTTTATCAGGACAACAGTGAGTGCAAAACCGACTGTGCGTGGTATCGTTTTAAAGCTCTCGACAAGATCTATTCAAATATACAAAGAACATTTCGCAGGGGTTGAACAGAACATTTCAAAAATTGTTTTCTTGTGAACTGGTGAACACTTTTGACAATATCGCGGTTTATCTGGACAACAGTGAGTGCAAAAACGATTGTGCGCGGTATCGTATCGTTTTAAAGCTCTTGGCAAGATCTATTCAAATATATGAAGAACATTTCGCAGGGGTTGAAATGAACATTTTAAAAATTGTTTTCTTGTGAACTGGGGAACACTTTTGACGTAATCGCGGTTTATCAGGACAACAGTGAGTGCAAAACCGACTGTGCGTGGTATCGTTTTAAAGCTCTCGACAAGATCTATTCAAATATACAAAGAACATTTCGCAGGGGTTGAACAGAACATTTCAAAAATTGTTTTCTTGTGAACTGGTGAACACTTTTGACAATATCGCGGTTTATCTGGACAACAGTGAGTGCAAAAACGATTGTGCGCGGTATCGTATCGTTTTAAAGCTCTTGGCAAGATCTATTCAAATATATGAAGAACATTTCGCAGGGGTTGAAATGAACATTTTAAAAATTGTTTTCTTGTGAACTGGGGAACACTTTTGACGTAATCGCGGTTTATCAGGACAACAGTGAGTGCAAAACCGACTGTGCGTGGTATCGTTTTAAAGCTCTCGACAAGATCTATTCAAATATACAAAGAACATTTCGCAGGGGTTGAACAGAACATTTCAAAAATTGTTTTCTTGTGAACTGGTGAACACTTTTGACAATATCGCGGTTTATCTGGACAACAGTGAGTGCAAAAACGATTGTGCGCGGTATCGTATCGTTTTAAAGCTCTTGGCAAGATCTATTCAAATATATGAAGAACATTTCGCAGGGGTTGAAATGAACATTTTAAAAATTGTTTTCTTGTGAACTGGGGAACACTTTTGACGTAATCGCGGTTTATCAGGACAACAGTGAGTGCAAAACCGACTGTGCGTGGTATCGTTTTAAAGCTCTCGACAAGATCTATTCAAATATACAAAGAACATTTCGCAGGGGTTGAACAGAACATTTCAAAAATTGTTTTCTTGTGAACTGGTGAACACTTTTGACAATATCGCGGTTTATCTGGACAACAGTGAGTGCAAAAACGATTGTGCGCGGTATCGTATCGTTTTAAAGCTCTTGGCAAGATCTATTCAAATATATGAAGAACATTTCGCAGGGGTTGAAATGAACATTTTAAAAATTGTTTTCTTGTGAACTGGGGAACACTTTTGACGTAATCGCGGTTTATCAGGACAACAGTGAGTGCAAAACCGACTGTGCGTGGTATCGTTTTAAAGCTCTCGACAAGATCTATTCAAATATACAAAGAACATTTCGCAGGGGTTGAACAGAACATTTCAAAAATTGTTTTCTTGTGAACTGGTGAACACTTTTGACAATATCGCGGTTTATCTGGACAACAGTGAGTGCAAAAACGATTGTGCGCGGTATCGTATCGTTTTAAAGCTCTTGGCAAGATCTATTCAAATATATGAAGAACATTTCGCAGGGGTTGAAATGAACATTTTAAAAATTGTTTTCTTGTGAACTGGGGAACACTTTTGACGTAATCGCGGTTTATCAGGACAACAGTGAGTGCAAAACCGACTGTGCGTGGTATCGTTTTAAAGCTCTCGACAAGATCTATTCAAATATACAAAGAACATTTCGCAGGGGTTGAACAGAACATTTCAAAAATTGTTTTCTTGTGAACTGGTGAACACTTTTGACAATATCGCGGTTTATCTGGACAACAGTGAGTGCAAAAACGATTGTGCGCGGTATCGTATCGTTTTAAAGCTCTTGGCAAGATCTATTCAAATATATGAAGAACATTTCGCAGGGGTTGAAATGAACATTTTAAAAATTGTTTTCTTGTGAACTGGGGAACACTTTTGACGTAATCGCGGTTTATCAGGACAACAGTGAGTGCAAAACCGACTGTGCGTGGTATCGTTTTAAAGCTCTCGACAAGATCTATTCAAATATACAAAGAACATTTCGCAGGGGTTGAACAGAACATTTCAAAAATTGTTTTCTTGTGAACTGGTGAACACTTTTGACAATATCGCGGTTTATCTGGACAACAGTGAGTGCAAAAACGATTGTGCGCGGTATCGTATCGTTTTAAAGCTCTTGGCAAGATCTATTCAAATATATGAAGAACATTTCGCAGGGGTTGAAATGAACATTTTAAAAATTGTTTTCTTGTGAACTGGGGAACACTTTTGACGTAATCGCGGTTTATCAGGACAACAGTGAGTGCAAAACCGACTGTGCGTGGTATCGTTTTAAAGCTCTCGACAAGATCTATTCAAATATACAAAGAACATTTCGCAGGGGTTGAACAGAACATTTCAAAAATTGTTTTCTTGTGAACTGGTGAACACTTTTGACAATATCGCGGTTTATCTGGACAACAGTGAGTGCAAAAACGATTGTGCGCGGTATCGTATCGTTTTAAAGCTCTTGGCAAGATCTATTCAAATATATGAAGAACATTTCGCAGGGGTTGAAATGAACATTTTAAAAATTGTTTTCTTGTGAACTGGGGAACACTTTTGACGTAATCGCGGTTTATCAGGACAACAGTGAGTGCAAAACCGACTGTGCGTGGTATCGTTTTAAAGCTCTCGACAAGATCTATTCAAATATACAAAGAACATTTCGCAGGGGTTGAACAGAACATTTCAAAAATTGTTTTCTTGTGAACTGGTGAACACTTTTGACAATATCGCGGTTTATCTGGACAACAGTGAGTGCAAAAACGATTGTGCGCGGTATCGTATCGTTTTAAAGCTCTTGGCAAGATCTATTCAAATATATGAAGAACATTTCGCAGGGGTTGAAATGAACATTTTAAAAATTGTTTTCTTGTGAACTGGGGAACACTTTTGACGTAATCGCGGTTTATCAGGACAACAGTGAGTGCAAAACCGACTGTGCGTGGTATCGTTTTAAAGCTCTCGACAAGATCTATTCAAATATACAAAGAACATTTCGCAGGGGTTGAACAGAACATTTCAAAAATTGTTTTCTTGTGAACTGGTGAACACTTTTGACAATATCGCGGTTTATCTGGACAACAGTGAGTGCAAAAACGATTGTGCGCGGTATCGTATCGTTTTAAAGCTCTTGGCAAGATCTATTCAAATATATGAAGAACATTTCGCAGGGGTTGAAATGAACATTTTAAAAATTGTTTTCTTGTGAACTGGGGAACACTTTTGACGTAATCGCGGTTTATCAGGACAACAGTGAGTGCAAAACCGACTGTGCGTGGTATCGTTTTAAAGCTCTCGACAAGATCTATTCAAATATACAAAGAACATTTCGCAGGGGTTGAACAGAACATTTCAAAAATTGTTTTCTTGTGAACTGGTGAACACTTTTGACAATATCGCGGTTTATCTGGACAACAGTGAGTGCAAAAACGATTGTGCGCGGTATCGTATCGTTTTAAAGCTCTTGGCAAGATCTATTCAAATATATGAAGAACATTTCGCAGGGGTTGAAATGAACATTTTAAAAATTGTTTTCTTGTGAACTGGGGAACACTTTTGACGTAATCGCGGTTTATCAGGACAACAGTGAGTGCAAAACCGACTGTGCGTGGTATCGTTTTAAAGCTCTCGACAAGATCTATTCAAATATACAAAGAACATTTCGCAGGGGTTGAACAGAACATTTCAAAAATTGTTTTCTTGTGAACTGGTGAACACTTTTGACAATATCGCGGTTTATCTGGACAACAGTGAGTGCAAAAACGATTGTGCGCGGTATCGTATCGTTTTAAAGCTCTTGGCAAGATCTATTCAAATATATGAAGAACATTTCGCAGGGGTTGAAATGAACATTTTAAAAATTGTTTTCTTGTGAACTGGGGAACACTTTTGACGTAATCGCGGTTTATCAGGACAACAGTGAGTGCAAAACCGACTGTGCGTGGTATCGTTTTAAAGCTCTCGACAAGATCTATTCAAATATACAAAGAACATTTCGCAGGGGTTGAACAGAACATTTCAAAAATTGTTTTCTTGTGAACTGGTGAACACTTTTGACAATATCGCGGTTTATCTGGACAACAGTGAGTGCAAAAACGATTGTGCGCGGTATCGTATCGTTTTAAAGCTCTTGGCAAGATCTATTCAAATATATGAAGAACATTTCGCAGGGGTTGAAATGAACATTTTAAAAATTGTTTTCTTGTGAACTGGGGAACACTTTTGACGTAATCGCGGTTTATCAGGACAACAGTGAGTGCAAAACCGACTGTGCGTGGTATCGTTTTAAAGCTCTCGACAAGATCTATTCAAATATACAAAGAACATTTCGCAGGGGTTGAACAGAACATTTCAAAAATTGTTTTCTTGTGAACTGGTGAACACTTTTGACAATATCGCGGTTTATCTGGACAACAGTGAGTGCAAAAACGATTGTGCGCGGTATCGTATCGTTTTAAAGCTCTTGGCAAGATCTATTCAAATATATGAAGAACATTTCGCAGGGGTTGAAATGAACATTTTAAAAATTGTTTTCTTGTGAACTGGGGAACACTTTTGACGTAATCGCGGTTTATCAGGACAACAGTGAGTGCAAAACCGACTGTGCGTGGTATCGTTTTAAAGCTCTCGACAAGATCTATTCAAATATACAAAGAACATTTCGCAGGGGTTGAACAGAACATTTCAAAAATTGTTTTCTTGTGAACTGGTGAACACTTTTGACAATATCGCGGTTTATCTGGACAACAGTGAGTGCAAAAACGATTGTGCGCGGTATCGTATCGTTTTAAAGCTCTTGGCAAGATCTATTCAAATATATGAAGAACATTTCGCAGGGGTTGAAATGAACATTTTAAAAATTGTTTTCTTGTGAACTGGGGAACACTTTTGACGTAATCGCGGTTTATCAGGACAACAGTGAGTGCAAAACCGACTGTGCGTGGTATCGTTTTAAAGCTCTCGACAAGATCTATTCAAATATACAAAGAACATTTCGCAGGGGTTGAACAGAACATTTCAAAAATTGTTTTCTTGTGAACTGGTGAACACTTTTGACAATATCGCGGTTTATCTGGACAACAGTGAGTGCAAAAACGATTGTGCGCGGTATCGTATCGTTTTAAAGCTCTTGGCAAGATCTATTCAAATATATGAAGAACATTTCGCAGGGGTTGAAATGAACATTTTAAAAATTGTTTTCTTGTGAACTGGGGAACACTTTTGACGTAATCGCGGTTTATCAGGACAACAGTGAGTGCAAAACCGACTGTGCGTGGTATCGTTTTAAAGCTCTCGACAAGATCTATTCAAATATACAAAGAACATTTCGCAGGGGTTGAACAGAACATTTCAAAAATTGTTTTCTTGTGAACTGGTGAACACTTTTGACAATATCGCGGTTTATCTGGACAACAGTGAGTGCAAAAACGATTGTGCGCGGTATCGTATCGTTTTAAAGCTCTTGGCAAGATCTATTCAAATATATGAAGAACATTTCGCAGGGGTTGAAATGAACATTTTAAAAATTGTTTTCTTGTGAACTGGGGAACACTTTTGACGTAATCGCGGTTTATCAGGACAACAGTGAGTGCAAAACCGACTGTGCGTGGTATCGTTTTAAAGCTCTCGACAAGATCTATTCAAATATACAAAGAACATTTCGCAGGGGTTGAACAGAACATTTCAAAAATTGTTTTCTTGTGAACTGGTGAACACTTTTGACAATATCGCGGTTTATCTGGACAACAGTGAGTGCAAAAACGATTGTGCGCGGTATCGTATCGTTTTAAAGCTCTTGGCAAGATCTATTCAAATATATGAAGAACATTTCGCAGGGGTTGAAATGAACATTTTAAAAATTGTTTTCTTGTGAACTGGGGAACACTTTTGACGTAATCGCGGTTTATCAGGACAACAGTGAGTGCAAAACCGACTGTGCGTGGTATCGTTTTAAAGCTCTCGACAAGATCTATTCAAATATACAAAGAACATTTCGCAGGGGTTGAACAGAACATTTCAAAAATTGTTTTCTTGTGAACTGGTGAACACTTTTGACAATATCGCGGTTTATCTGGACAACAGTGAGTGCAAAAACGATTGTGCGCGGTATCGTATCGTTTTAAAGCTCTTGGCAAGATCTATTCAAATATATGAAGAACATTTCGCAGGGGTTGAAATGAACATTTTAAAAATTGTTTTCTTGTGAACTGGGGAACACTTTTGACGTAATCGCGGTTTATCAGGACAACAGTGAGTGCAAAACCGACTGTGCGTGGTATCGTTTTAAAGCTCTCGACAAGATCTATTCAAATATACAAAGAACATTTCGCAGGGGTTGAACAGAACATTTCAAAAATTGTTTTCTTGTGAACTGGTGAACACTTTTGACAATATCGCGGTTTATCTGGACAACAGTGAGTGCAAAAACGATTGTGCGCGGTATCGTATCGTTTTAAAGCTCTTGGCAAGATCTATTCAAATATATGAAGAACATTTCGCAGGGGTTGAAATGAACATTTTAAAAATTGTTTTCTTGTGAACTGGGGAACACTTTTGACGTAATCGCGGTTTATCAGGACAACAGTGAGTGCAAAACCGACTGTGCGTGGTATCGTTTTAAAGCTCTCGACAAGATCTATTCAAATATACAAAGAACATTTCGCAGGGGTTGAACAGAACATTTCAAAAATTGTTTTCTTGTGAACTGGTGAACACTTTTGACAATATCGCGGTTTATCTGGACAACAGTGAGTGCAAAAACGATTGTGCGCGGTATCGTATCGTTTTAAAGCTCTTGGCAAGATCTATTCAAATATATGAAGAACATTTCGCAGGGGTTGAAATGAACATTTTAAAAATTGTTTTCTTGTGAACTGGGGAACACTTTTGACGTAATCGCGGTTTATCAGGACAACAGTGAGTGCAAAACCGACTGTGCGTGGTATCGTTTTAAAGCTCTCGACAAGATCTATTCAAATATACAAAGAACATTTCGCAGGGGTTGAACAGAACATTTCAAAAATTGTTTTCTTGTGAACTGGTGAACACTTTTGACAATATCGCGGTTTATCTGGACAACAGTGAGTGCAAAAACGATTGTGCGCGGTATCGTATCGTTTTAAAGCTCTTGGCAAGATCTATTCAAATATATGAAGAACATTTCGCAGGGGTTGAAATGAACATTTTAAAAATTGTTTTCTTGTGAACTGGGGAACACTTTTGACGTAATCGCGGTTTATCAGGACAACAGTGAGTGCAAAACCGACTGTGCGTGGTATCGTTTTAAAGCTCTCGACAAGATCTATTCAAATATACAAAGAACATTTCGCAGGGGTTGAACAGAACATTTCAAAAATTGTTTTCTTGTGAACTGGTGAACACTTTTGACAATATCGCGGTTTATCTGGACAACAGTGAGTGCAAAAACGATTGTGCGCGGTATCGTATCGTTTTAAAGCTCTTGGCAAGATCTATTCAAATATATGAAGAACATTTCGCAGGGGTTGAAATGAACATTTTAAAAATTGTTTTCTTGTGAACTGGGGAACACTTTTGACGTAATCGCGGTTTATCAGGACAACAGTGAGTGCAAAACCGACTGTGCGTGGTATCGTTTTAAAGCTCTCGACAAGATCTATTCAAATATACAAAGAACATTTCGCAGGGGTTGAACAGAACATTTCAAAAATTGTTTTCTTGTGAACTGGTGAACACTTTTGACAATATCGCGGTTTATCTGGACAACAGTGAGTGCAAAAACGATTGTGCGCGGTATCGTATCGTTTTAAAGCTCTTGGCAAGATCTATTCAAATATATGAAGAACATTTCGCAGGGGTTGAAATGAACATTTTAAAAATTGTTTTCTTGTGAACTGGGGAACACTTTTGACGTAATCGCGGTTTATCAGGACAACAGTGAGTGCAAAACCGACTGTGCGTGGTATCGTTTTAAAGCTCTCGACAAGATCTATTCAAATATACAAAGAACATTTCGCAGGGGTTGAACAGAACATTTCAAAAATTGTTTTCTTGTGAACTGGTGAACACTTTTGACAATATCGCGGTTTATCTGGACAACAGTGAGTGCAAAAACGATTGTGCGCGGTATCGTATCGTTTTAAAGCTCTTGGCAAGATCTATTCAAATATATGAAGAACATTTCGCAGGGGTTGAAATGAACATTTTAAAAATTGTTTTCTTGTGAACTGGGGAACACTTTTGACGTAATCGCGGTTTATCAGGACAACAGTGAGTGCAAAACCGACTGTGCGTGGTATCGTTTTAAAGCTCTCGACAAGATCTATTCAAATATACAAAGAACATTTCGCAGGGGTTGAACAGAACATTTCAAAAATTGTTTTCTTGTGAACTGGTGAACACTTTTGACAATATCGCGGTTTATCTGGACAACAGTGAGTGCAAAAACGATTGTGCGCGGTATCGTATCGTTTTAAAGCTCTTGGCAAGATCTATTCAAATATATGAAGAACATTTCGCAGGGGTTGAAATGAACATTTTAAAAATTGTTTTCTTGTGAACTGGGGAACACTTTTGACGTAATCGCGGTTTATCAGGACAACAGTGAGTGCAAAACCGACTGTGCGTGGTATCGTTTTAAAGCTCTCGACAAGATCTATTCAAATATACAAAGAACATTTCGCAGGGGTTGAACAGAACATTTCAAAAATTGTTTTCTTGTGAACTGGTGAACACTTTTGACAATATCGCGGTTTATCTGGACAACAGTGAGTGCAAAAACGATTGTGCGCGGTATCGTATCGTTTTAAAGCTCTTGGCAAGATCTATTCAAATATATGAAGAACATTTCGCAGGGGTTGAAATGAACATTTTAAAAATTGTTTTCTTGTGAACTGGGGAACACTTTTGACGTAATCGCGGTTTATCAGGACAACAGTGAGTGCAAAACCGACTGTGCGTGGTATCGTTTTAAAGCTCTCGACAAGATCTATTCAAATATACAAAGAACATTTCGCAGGGGTTGAACAGAACATTTCAAAAATTGTTTTCTTGTGAACTGGTGAACACTTTTGACAATATCGCGGTTTATCTGGACAACAGTGAGTGCAAAAACGATTGTGCGCGGTATCGTATCGTTTTAAAGCTCTTGGCAAGATCTATTCAAATATATGAAGAACATTTCGCAGGGGTTGAAATGAACATTTTAAAAATTGTTTTCTTGTGAACTGGGGAACACTTTTGACGTAATCGCGGTTTATCAGGACAACAGTGAGTGCAAAACCGACTGTGCGTGGTATCGTTTTAAAGCTCTCGACAAGATCTATTCAAATATACAAAGAACATTTCGCAGGGGTTGAACAGAACATTTCAAAAATTGTTTTCTTGTGAACTGGTGAACACTTTTGACAATATCGCGGTTTATCTGGACAACAGTGAGTGCAAAAACGATTGTGCGCGGTATCGTATCGTTTTAAAGCTCTTGGCAAGATCTATTCAAATATATGAAGAACATTTCGCAGGGGTTGAAATGAACATTTTAAAAATTGTTTTCTTGTGAACTGGGGAACACTTTTGACGTAATCGCGGTTTATCAGGACAACAGTGAGTGCAAAACCGACTGTGCGTGGTATCGTTTTAAAGCTCTCGACAAGATCTATTCAAATATACAAAGAACATTTCGCAGGGGTTGAACAGAACATTTCAAAAATTGTTTTCTTGTGAACTGGTGAACACTTTTGACAATATCGCGGTTTATCTGGACAACAGTGAGTGCAAAAACGATTGTGCGCGGTATCGTATCGTTTTAAAGCTCTTGGCAAGATCTATTCAAATATATGAAGAACATTTCGCAGGGGTTGAAATGAACATTTTAAAAATTGTTTTCTTGTGAACTGGGGAACACTTTTGACGTAATCGCGGTTTATCAGGACAACAGTGAGTGCAAAACCGACTGTGCGTGGTATCGTTTTAAAGCTCTCGACAAGATCTATTCAAATATACAAAGAACATTTCGCAGGGGTTGAACAGAACATTTCAAAAATTGTTTTCTTGTGAACTGGTGAACACTTTTGACAATATCGCGGTTTATCTGGACAACAGTGAGTGCAAAAACGATTGTGCGCGGTATCGTATCGTTTTAAAGCTCTTGGCAAGATCTATTCAAATATATGAAGAACATTTCGCAGGGGTTGAAATGAACATTTTAAAAATTGTTTTCTTGTGAACTGGGGAACACTTTTGACGTACATCTGACAATATCGCGGTTTATCTGGACAACAGTGAGTGCAAAAACCGACTGTGCGCGGTATCGTATCGTTTTAAAGCTCTCGACAAGATCTATTCAAATATACAAAGAACATTTCGCAGGGGTTGAAATGAACATTTTAAAAATTGTTTTCTTGTGAACTGGGGAACACTTTTGACGTAATATCGCGGTTTATCAGGACAACAGTGAGTGCAAAACCGACTGTGCGTGGTATCGTTTTAAAGCTCTCGACAAGATCTATTCAAATATACAAAGAACATTTCGCAGGGGTTGAACAGAACATTTCAAAAATTGTTTTCTTGTGAACTGGTGAACACTTTTGACAATATCGCGGTTTATCTGGACAACAGTGAGTGCAAAAACGATTGTGCGCGGTATCGTATCGTTTTAAAGCTCTTGGCAAGATCTATTCAAATATATGAAGAACATTTCGCAGGGGTTGAAATGAACATTTTAAAAATTGTTTTCTTGTGAACTGGGGAACACTTTTGACGTAATCGCGGTTTATCAGGACAACAGTGAGTGCAAAACCGACTGTGCGTGGTATCGTTTTAAAGCTCTCGACAAGATCTATTCAAATATACAAAGAACATTTCGCAGGGGTTGAACAGAACATTTCAAAAATTGTTTTCTTGTGAACTGGTGAACACTTTTGACAATATCGCGGTTTATCTGGACAACAGTGAGTGCAAAAACGATTGTGCGCGGTATCGTATCGTTTTAAAGCTCTTGGCAAGATCTATTCAAATATATGAAGAACATTTCGCAGGGGTTGAAATGAACATTTTAAAAATTGTTTTCTTGTGAACTGGGGAACACTTTTGACGTAATCGCGGTTTATCAGGACAACAGTGAGTGCAAAACCGACTGTGCGTGGTATCGTTTTAAAGCTCTCGACAAGATCTATTCAAATATACAAAGAACATTTCGCAGGGGTTGAACAGAACATTTCAAAAATTGTTTTCTTGTGAACTGGTGAACACTTTTGACAATATCGCGGTTTATCTGGACAACAGTGAGTGCAAAAACGATTGTGCGCGGTATCGTATCGTTTTAAAGCTCTTGGCAAGATCTATTCAAATATATGAAGAACATTTCGCAGGGGTTGAAATGAACATTTTAAAAATTGTTTTCTTGTGAACTGGGGAACACTTTTGACGTAATCGCGGTTTATCAGGACAACAGTGAGTGCAAAACCGACTGTGCGTGGTATCGTTTTAAAGCTCTCGACAAGATCTATTCAAATATACAAAGAACATTTCGCAGGGGTTGAACAGAACATTTCAAAAATTGTTTTCTTGTGAACTGGTGAACACTTTTGACAATATCGCGGTTTATCTGGACAACAGTGAGTGCAAAAACGATTGTGCGCGGTATCGTATCGTTTTAAAGCTCTTGGCAAGATCTATTCAAATATATGAAGAACATTTCGCAGGGGTTGAAATGAACATTTTAAAAATTGTTTTCTTGTGAACTGGGGAACACTTTTGACGTAATCGCGGTTTATCAGGACAACAGTGAGTGCAAAACCGACTGTGCGTGGTATCGTTTTAAAGCTCTCGACAAGATCTATTCAAATATACAAAGAACATTTCGCAGGGGTTGAACAGAACATTTCAAAAATTGTTTTCTTGTGAACTGGTGAACACTTTTGACAATATCGCGGTTTATCTGGACAACAGTGAGTGCAAAAACGATTGTGCGCGGTATCGTATCGTTTTAAAGCTCTTGGCAAGATCTATTCAAATATATGAAGAACATTTCGCAGGGGTTGAAATGAACATTTTAAAAATTGTTTTCTTGTGAACTGGGGAACACTTTTGACGTAATCGCGGTTTATCAGGACAACAGTGAGTGCAAAACCGACTGTGCGTGGTATCGTTTTAAAGCTCTCGACAAGATCTATTCAAATATACAAAGAACATTTCGCAGGGGTTGAACAGAACATTTCAAAAATTGTTTTCTTGTGAACTGGTGAACACTTTTGACAATATCGCGGTTTATCTGGACAACAGTGAGTGCAAAAACGATTGTGCGCGGTATCGTATCGTTTTAAAGCTCTTGGCAAGATCTATTCAAATATATGAAGAACATTTCGCAGGGGTTGAAATGAACATTTTAAAAATTGTTTTCTTGTGAACTGGGGAACACTTTTGACGTAATCGCGGTTTATCAGGACAACAGTGAGTGCAAAACCGACTGTGCGTGGTATCGTTTTAAAGCTCTCGACAAGATCTATTCAAATATACAAAGAACATTTCGCAGGGGTTGAACAGAACATTTCAAAAATTGTTTTCTTGTGAACTGGTGAACACTTTTGACAATATCGCGGTTTATCTGGACAACAGTGAGTGCAAAAACGATTGTGCGCGGTATCGTATCGTTTTAAAGCTCTTGGCAAGATCTATTCAAATATATGAAGAACATTTCGCAGGGGTTGAAATGAACATTTTAAAAATTGTTTTCTTGTGAACTGGGGAACACTTTTGACGTAATCGCGGTTTATCAGGACAACAGTGAGTGCAAAACCGACTGTGCGTGGTATCGTTTTAAAGCTCTCGACAAGATCTATTCAAATATACAAAGAACATTTCGCAGGGGTTGAACAGAACATTTCAAAAATTGTTTTCTTGTGAACTGGTGAACACTTTTGACAATATCGCGGTTTATCTGGACAACAGTGAGTGCAAAAACGATTGTGCGCGGTATCGTATCGTTTTAAAGCTCTTGGCAAGATCTATTCAAATATATGAAGAACATTTCGCAGGGGTTGAAATGAACATTTTAAAAATTGTTTTCTTGTGAACTGGGGAACACTTTTGACGTAATCGCGGTTTATCAGGACAACAGTGAGTGCAAAACCGACTGTGCGTGGTATCGTTTTAAATCTCTCGACAAGATCTATTCAAATATACAAAGAACATTTCGCAGGGGTTGAACAGAACATTTCAAAAATTGTTTTCTTGTGAACTGGTGAACACTTTTGACAATATCGCGGTTTATCTGGACAACAGTGAGTGCAAAAACGATTGTGCGCGGTATCGTATCGTTTTAAAGCTCTTGGCAAGATCTATTCAAATATATGAAGAACATTTCGCAGGGGTTGAAATGAACATTTTAAAAATTGTTTTCTTGTGAACTGGGGAACACTTTTGACGTAATCGCGGTTTATCAGGACAACAGTGAGTGCAAAACCGACTGTGCGTGGTATCGTTTTAAATCTCTCGACAAGATCTATTCAAATATACAAAGAACATTTCGCAGGGGTTGAACAGAACATTTCAAAAATTGTTTTCTTTTGAACTGGTGAACACTTTTGACAATATCGCGGTTTATCTGGACAACAGTGAGTGCAAAAACGATTGTGCGCGGTATCGTATCGTTTTAAAGCTCTTGGCAAGATCTATTCAAATATATGAAGAACATTTCGCAGGGGTTGAAATGAACATTTTAAAAATTGTTTTCTTGTGAACTGGGGAACACTTTTGACGTAATCGCGGTTTATCAGGACAACAGTGAGTGCAAAACCGACTGTGCGTGGTATCGTTTTAAATCTCTCGACAAGATCTATTCAAATATACAAAGAACATTTCGCAGGGGTTGAACAGAACATTTCAAAAATTGTTTTCTTGTGAACTGGTGAACACTTTTGACAATATCGCGGTTTATCTGGACAACAGTGAGTGCAAAAACGATTGTGCGCGGTATCGTATCGTTTTAAAGCTCTTGGCAAGATCTATTCAAATATATGAAGAACATTTCGCAGGGGTTGAAATGAACATTTTAAAAATTGTTTTCTTGTGAACTGGGGAACACTTTTGACGTAATCGCGGTTTATCAGGACAACAGTGAGTGCAAAACCGACTGTGCGTGGTATCGTTTTAAATCTCTCGACAAGATCTATTCGAACATTTCGCAGGGGTTGAACAGAACATTTCAAAAATTGTTTTCTTGTGAACTGGTGAACACTTTTGACAATATCGCGGTTTATCTGGACAACAGTGAGTGCAAAAACGATTGTGCGCGGTATCGTATCGTTTTAAAGCTCTTGGCAAGATCTATTCAAATATATGAAGAACATTTCGCAGGGGTTGAAATGAACATTTTAAAAATTGTTTTCTTGTGAACTGGGGAACACTTTTGACGTAATCGCGGTTTATCAGGACAACAGTGAGCGCAAAACCGACTGTGCATGGTATCGTTTTAAAGCTCTCGACAAGATCTATTCAAATATACAAAGAACATTTCGCAGGGGTTGAACAGAACATTTCAAAAATTGTTTTCTTGTGAACTGGTGAACACTTTTGACAATATCGCGGTTTATCTGGACAACAGTGAGTGCAAAAACGATTGTGCGCGGTATCGTATCGTTTTAAAGCTCTTGGCAAGATCTATTCAAATATATGAAGAACATTTCGCAGGGGTTGAAATGAACATTTTAAAAATTGTTTTCTTGTGAACTGGGGAACACTTTTGACGTAATCGCGATTTATCAGGACAACAGTGAGTGCAAAACCGACTGTGCGTGGTATCGTTTTAAAGCTCTCGACAAGATCTATTCAAATATACAAAGAACATTTCGCAGGGGTTGAACAGAACATTTCAAAAATTGTTTTCTTGTGAACTGGTGAACACTTTTGACAATATCGCGGTTTATCTGGACAACAGTGAGTGCAAAAACGATTGTGCGCGGTATCGTATCGTTTTAAAGCTCTTGGCAAGATCTATTCAAATATATGAAGAACATTTCGCAGGGGTTGAAATGAACATTTTAAAAATTGTTTTCTTGTGAACTGGGTAACACTTTTGACGTAATCGCGGTTTATCAGGACAACAGTGAGTGCAAAACCGACTGTGCGTGGTATCGTTTTAAAGCTCTCGACAAGATCTATTCAAATATACAAAGAACATTTCGCAGGGGTTGAACAGAACATTTCAAAAATTGTTTTCTTGTGAACTGGTGAACACTTTTGACAATATCGCGGTTTATCTGGACAACAGTGAGTGCAAAAACGATTGTGCGCGGTATCGTATCGTTTTAAAGCTCTTGGCAAGATCTATTCAAATATATGAAGTACATTTCGCAGGGGTTGAAATGAACATTTTAAAAATTGTTTTCTAGTGAACTGGGGAACACTTTTGACGTAATCGCGATTTATCAGGACAACAGTGAGTGCAAAACCGACTGTGCGTGGTATCGTTTTAAAGCTCTCGACAAGATCTATTCAAATATACAAAGAACATTTCGCAGGAGCTGAACAGAACATTTCAAAAAATGTTTTCTTGTGAACTGGTGAACACTTTTGACAATATCGCGGTTTATCTGGACAACAGTGAGTGCAAAAACGATTGTGCGCGGTATCGTATCGTTTTAAAGCTCTTGGCAAGATCTATTCAAATATATGAAGAACATTTCGCAGGGGTTGAAATGAACATTTTAAAAATTGTTTTCTTGTGAACTGGGTAACACTTTTGACGTAATCGCGGTTTATCAGGACAACAGTGAGTGCAAAACCGACTGTGCGTGGTATCGTTTTAAAGCTCTCGACAAGATCTATTCAAATATACAAAGAACATTTCGCAGGGGTTGAACAGAACATTTCAAAAATTGTTTTCTTGTGAACTGGTGAACACTTTTGACAATATCGCGGTTTATCTGGACAACAGTGAGTGCAAAAACGATTGTGCGCGGTATCGTATCGTTTTAAAGCTCTTGGCAAGATCTATTCAAATATATGAAGAACATTTCGCAGGGGTTGAAATGAACATTTTAAAAATTGTTTTCTTGTGAACTGGGGAACACTTTTGACGTAATCGCGGTTTATCAGGACAACAGTGAGTGCAAAACCGACTGTGCGTGGTATCGTTTTAAAGCTCTCGACAAGATCTATTCAAATATACAAAGAACATTTCGCAGGGGTTGAACAGAACATTTCAAAAATTGTTTTCTTGTGAACTGGTGAACACTTTTGACAATATCGCGGTTTATCTGGACAACAGTGAGTGCAAAAACGATTGTGCGCGGTATCGTATCGTTTTAAAGCTCTTGGCAAGATCTATTCAAATATATGAAGAACATTTCGCAGGGGTTGAAATGAACATTTTAAAAATTGTTTTCTTGTGAACTGGTTAACACTTTTGACGTAATCGCGGTTTATCAGGACAACAGTGAGTGCAAAACCGACTGTGCGTGGTATCGTTTTAAAGCTCTCGACAAGATCTATTCAAATATACAAAGAACATTTCGCAGGGGTTGAACAGAACTTTTCAAAAAAATTTTTCTTGTGAACTGGTGAACACTTTTTGACAATATCGCGGTTTATCTGGACAACAGTGAGTGCAAAAACGATTGTGCGCGGTATCGTATCGTTTTAAAGCTCTTGGCAAGATCTATTCAAATATATGAAGAACATTTCGCAGGGGTTGAAATGAACATTTTAAAAATTGTTTTCTTGTGAACTGGGGAACACTTTTGACGTAATCGCGGTTTATCAGGACAACAGTGAGTGCAAAACCGACTGTGCGTGGTATCGTTTTAAAGCTCTCGACAAGATCTATTCAAATATACAAAGAACATTTCGCAGGGGTTGAACAGAACATTTCAAAAATTGTTTTCTTGTGAACTGGTGAACACTTTTGACAATATCGCGGTTTATCTGGACAACAGTGAGTGCAAAAACGATTGTGCGCGGTATCGTATCGTTTTAAAGCTCTTGGCAAGATCTATTCAAATATATGAAGAACATTTCGCAGGGGTTGAAATGAACATTTTAAAAATTGTTTTCTTGTGAACTGGGGAACACTTTTGACGTAATCGCGGTTTATCAGGACAACAGTGAGTGCAAAACCGACTGTGCGTGGTATCGTTTTAAAGCTCTCGACAAGATCTATTCAAATATACAAAGAACATTTCGCAGGGGTTGAACAGAACATTTCAAAAATTGTTTTCTTGTGAACTGGTGAACACTTTTGACAATATCGCGGTTTATCTGGACAACAGTGAGTGCAAAAACGATTGTGCGCGGTATCGTATCGTTTTAAAGCTCTTGGCAAGATCTATTCAAATATATGAAGAACATTTCGCAGGGGTTGAAATGAACATTTTAAAAATTGTTTTCTTGTGAACTGGGGAACACTTTTGACGTAATCGCGGTTTATCAGGACAACAGTGAGTGCAAAACCGACTGTGCGTGGTATCGTTTTAAAGCTCTCGACAAGATCTATTCAAATATACAAAGAACATTTCGCAGGGGTTGAACAGAACATTTCAAAAATTGTTTTCTTGTGAACTGGTGAAAACTTTTGACAATATCGCGGTTTATCTGGACAACAGTGAGTGCAAAAACGATTGTGCGCGGTATCGTATCGTTTTAAAGCTCTTGGCAAGATCTATTCAAATATATGAAGAACATTTCGCAGGGGTTGAAATGAACATTTTAAAAATTGTTTTCTTGTGAACTGGGGAACACTTTTGACGTAATCGCGGTTTATCAGGACAACAGTGAGTGCAAAACCGACTGTGCGTGGTATCGTTTTAAAGCTCTCGACAAGATCTATTCAAATATACAAAGAACATTTCGCAGGGGTTGAACAGAACATTTCAAAAATTGTTTTCTTGTGAACTGGTGAACACTTTTGACAATATCGCGGTTTATCTGGACAACAGTGAGTGCAAAAACGATTGTGCGCGGTATCGTATCGTTTTAAAGATCTTGGCAAGATCTATTCAATTATATGAAGAACATTTCGCAGGGGTTGAAATGAACATTTTAAAAATTGTTTTCTTGTGAACTGGGGAACACTTTTGACGTAATCGCGGTTTATCAGGACAACAGTGAGTGCAAAACCGACTGTGCGTGGTATCGTTTTAAAGCTCTCGACAAGATCTATTCAAATATACAAAGAACATTTCGCAGGGGTTGAACAGAACATTTCAAAAATTGTTTTCTTGTGAACTGGTGAACACTTTTGACAATATCGCGGTTTATCTGGACAACAGTGAGTGCAAAAACGATTGTGCGCGGTATCGTATCGTTTTAAAGCTCTTGGCAAGATCTATTCAAATATATGAAGAACATTTCGCAGTGGTTTGAACAGAACATTTTAAAAATTGTTTTCTTGTGAACTGGTGAACGCTTTTGAAAACATCGTGGTTTATTTGGACGACTGTGTGTGCAAAAACCTCTGTGCGTGGTATCGTTTTAAAGCTCTCGGCGAGATCTACTCAAATATATAAAGAACATATCGCAGTGGTTTAAATTAAAATTTTAAAAAATTGTTTTCCTGTGAAACGTGTTAACCTTTTCGACACAGCCGTAGAATTCGCAAATGAACGCAAGGAAAAGTGGAGAAAATCAAAACGAGTGGGAAGAGCAAGTGATGAGAAATGTGAGAAGCCCAAGAAGACAGAGCACCACGTTGGGTAATTCGCGTATGGATCTGCTTTGTGTTCGCAATGTATCCAGCATTATTTGTAAAAATTATGTAAGCTACTTTTGATATCATAGACCTGTGTTGGCTATAACAAATTAAATAAACGCTTTAAAACCATATTCGACTTGCTCATTTCAACTCTCCGATCTGCAAGTAGTAGTCCTCTGTTCCAAACTGACGGCTCAGTCAGAACTAAGTAGGTGAGTTTTAAGACTAAGACAATTTGAATTTGAATCTGATTTAGTTTGTAAGAAGATGATTGAAAACAATCACACTTACATAATCACATCTGTTGTCTTGAACATCACGCAAGATGGACTTAAGTCTGAACCATGACTATTTCTGACCGTCGACTTTACAAAGTTCACTGCAGAAAACAGCTGCTCACAGCAGTATGATCGTCCGAACAAAGTAAGTAGCCATGTATCAAATCTCTTCATGGCCGAAATTCCTGCTGGAGGCTGTTCCACTATTCAAGTATCTAGTTCTCTGGCTTCTGGGTATAGTAATCAGAATCAACAGCATACTCGACTTTCTTCAATGCTTTGCCAAGTTCGACGAATTTATTCATCCACGTAGAGCTCTCTTGAAACCCCATCAACTCCATTTCCGAATTGTCAACATCCAGGCACTTGAAAAAAGTCAAATTAAGGTTACTCATTTTAACAACATGAGGCATTATGATAAACTACAGTGTTTTCTCCAAATCTCGAAACTGAGAAAATCGCGTCGAGATTATTTATTTTGAATTTTCTAAAACATCTAAATACCTCTTAAGGATGTTTTCTGCGTCTTCTGGAGCGAGGTTAACTGTGAAACATGACAGTAATTTAAGAGCTAAGTGAAGAAATGTACTTAAACTTCTTTGTTTCAACATTTCTGAAGAATACTTCAAGTTTGCGCTTAAGGCATTGATATACCCTGAATAAAATTTTTTTAATGCGATTTATAAGAATGTTAAACACGTATACCATCTTCATATGTGTTGTTCGAAACAATTTATGAAGTAAAAAACAAAATTCAACACATAATTAATTAATAATTTATTAATTTCATGTTAATTGATGACCTTTTTTGGAAACAAGATATATGATTTTCAAATCATAAGAAAGCAAAAATATTAGTGGATTGAGAGCTCCTTTATATCTCTAGGGATTGTACTAGAATCATAGAGTTAATATATACAGGGTGTCCCACGATTCATTTGACAGTGGAATATCTCGTGATCGGGCGAAACTATTGAGGTGAAACAAAAAGCAATGTAAATTAGTGAAGATGAGCTACCACGGAATGCAAAAGTTGACCCCATTCCCTGGGATTTGGAGGAATGGGAGGAAAATGAAAACGAAAAATCTGCGATAAAAAATATCGTCAATGTACAACCTATGTCCAAAGACTGTGCATTTGAAAGCCATGCTTATGAACAGATCATTAGCGAAGACACAATTGAATTTCACCGAAAGCGCGCGAAATGGCGGGGGTGCGAAATGTGATGTTCCATGCGGCCAAAACCCCAGAAATAACTCAGAAAGGAAACTGTTCGTTGCAAATGTAGATGAATGGAGGCGTGAAACAAACGTGCTATAGGATATTGACACCTCCCCGATCCTCATATCGGGTCATAAGGACGAGGCGGCGCACCATCTGGCTGAAACCATGGGTTTTCCGATTCACTTAGTGTAGGTCCTCCAGCAAACTACGCAGAATATCGCAAAATACCATTGCGGTGGTAACGCATGCTGCGCCATAAGTACAATACCCATACTCATTGAAACAGATTACGGCTCATCGAGGGTGAATGTACGACATTCCGCGAATAAATGCAATTGTGCCGTTGGCCGATTCCATTGGTCTGTGTTATGCGATGTAAAAAAAAACAAATGAAATACCGAACAATAGACACAACAGCTTGTGCAATTAACTGTTCTCCCGTGTTGGAGGGAGAGGGGTGTAAGGTAGAAGTGGACGAAAAACATCGCAAAAATGAGTTTGCGGTGTAAAAGATATCTACCAAAAGACAGCTGCTTTCGATGTCGTTATAGGGAATATCGCCTAGAGTCGCCTAGGCGATATTCCCTAGCGTGCCTAGAGTCGCCTAGCAGCACGGACTCTAGTGCTGCCATGTAAATTTGTAAATATTTCAGTGTAATTTTTCTGTGTATTTTATCAGTTCTCTGTGAGGGGGTACGTGAAAATAAAGGTGTCTTCCCATATACACGGAACCCCCAGTGTATATATGTGCTTGTGCTTTTATAGCCAGGACCTAATAAAGGGCTGTTGCCCCAGAAACACTCGCGTTGCCGGGCAAATTCTCCCAGCCAGACGCAAAGTTAAAAGCCCCTGCCCATTAGCACGTCTCACATACGGGCTTTGGCAAGGGGGGGGAGTGATGGTCCCGTGGGGGTGGCAGGTAACTGCTGGTCTACGGTCCGATCCTGTCCGGGTGAAGGACTGCCGGATCCTGGTAGGATTGCTCTCGCAATGCCTTCACAACATTCTTTGAGAGAGTTCCATATTTCCCTGCGAAGTCCGCATTTGGACGGTGCAGGTAGAAGTCATCAAACTGTTACTAAAGTTCTAACAGAGATGGTGAGAAGTTATGAAAAGCGCTTTATCACCGTTGTCTGTGTATAACTTTTTTTAAATGCATTTTAAAAAAAATAAAGTGTGTTGCATTACATTCTGCATTATGTTACCTTTCTAATGATATATAAGTTTATGTTATTCTAAAGCAGACTGAAGTTATTAGCCATCAAACTTTAGAAAAGCAAATTTTCGTAAAGGTTTCCAAAATTTTGGCCAGTAGTGTATTTCTGCAGTTTTCATAAGTTACAAAGTACTTCATTTAAAAGCCAAAACTGAGTAAATGAATGACATTTTCCGAAGTATGTTTTAAAAAGTAAATAAAAAATTCTTCGGATTTCCGTTTTCCCATGGAACAGTACTCAAAATAATTTCAAATTAAAACACATCAGAAGAGGGAAGAAATTCACTGCAAATAACAAATGCATCGGGAGGGGGAAGAAATGCGCTATAGACACCGCAAATACAAAGGAAGATGGAAGAAATTCACTACAGACACCGCAAATGCATCGGGAGAGGGAAGAAATTCACTCCAAACACCGCAAATACATCGGAAGAGGGACGAAATTCACCACAGACACGGCAAATACATCGAAATAGGAAAGAAATTCACTACAGGCACAGAAAATACATCGGAAGAGGGAAGAAATTCACTACGGACACGGCAAATACATCGGAATAGGAAAGTAATTCACAACAGACACCGCAAATACACCGGAAGAAAGAACAAATTCGTTACAGATGATTAACTACAGGAGTGTGTCCTACAGTCGCTACCGCAGAAGCCAAAATCGTACAACCTGACTTAGCTCCAAGTGATTTCCATCTGTTCGTCCTACTTAAAGAGCCCTTAAGAGGGAAGAAATACACTACAGATGAATAACTACAGGTGTGTCCAGCAATGGCTACGACACAGCCCATGTCTTACAGTCCTGACTTGGCTAGGAACGATTTCCACTTGTTCATCCCACTTGTTCATCCCACTTAAAAAGCATTTCGGAGGGCAGAAATTCACTACATATGAAGAACTTCAGAACTGTGTCACTTAGTGGCTATGACAGCAAACTAAATTCTTCTACATGGCTGATATATATGGTATTCCACGGAGATGGGGCAAGTATGTTAATGGTAAGGTACAGTACCTGGAGAAGAGCTCATAGTTTGGTAAGTGTATTCCTCTTCATTTCTACGTAGCCGGAATACAGAGTTCTCTATGGAGATGAGACAAGTGTGTGAATATTGAGGAAGAGTATCTTGAGAAGGATCCACAGTTCGTTGAAAGTGTATTCTTATTCATTTTTACATAGCAGGAATACAGTGTCTTCAACGGAAATGAAACAGATGCGTTGACATTAAGGGAGAGTGCCTGGTGAAGGACTCATTGTTTGGTAAATCTACATATGCATACTCGCTTTTTTTTGTACAAAAGAAGGGTGTTCCCTTCTTGAAAGTGAATAGGTTTTTTTGTTCAAAAGAAGGGTGTTCTCGTCTTTGAAAGTGAATAGATATATGCATATTCGTTTTATTGTACCAAAAAAAAAAAGGGAATATGAAAGTGAATAAGTGTATGCATATTCGCTTTTTTGTACAAAAAAAGGGAATATGAAAGTGAATACGTGTATTCATTTGCTCTTTTTGTACAAAAAAGTGAATAAGTGATTGCATATTCGCTTTTTTGTACAAAAAGTGAATATGAAAGTAAATAAGTGTATGTATATTCCCATATTTTTTGTACAAAAAGTAAATAAGTGTATGTATATTCGCTTTTCTTTTGTACAAAAAGTGAATATGAAAGTGAATAAGTGTATGCATATTCACACATTTTTTGTACAAAAAGTGAATAAGTGTATGAATATTCGCTTTTTGTACAAAGAGTGAATGTGAAAGTGAATAAATATAGGTGTAGTCGCTTTTTTTCTGTACAAAAATGTGAATATGAATAAGTGTATGCGTATTTGCTTTTTTGCACAAAAAAGTGAATATAAATACACACGTGAAAGAAGTTTGAAAGCAAAATTTATTCTTTTTAATAAATGAAACGAACGTCTTTTATTGCAGAAAAAACTTTAATGAAATATTTTCATGTACAAATTGTTCGAAAGTGTGAAGAAGAAGCAAAACGACAAAACACAGTTTTTCCAAAAACGGGTGAGGCACACACTCGGAGAAAGGAGGTACAAAGTTGCAAACAGTTAACTATCAACAATCTTATGTACAGCACAATGGTCTGCGAAGTTGAACAGCAAAATTCGTCACTCACAAAACGTCAAAGTTTTTGACGCAATAAATATATTTATATATATATATATATGTATGTATTGTTCAAGTTCGTAGAATAATCATTTCACAAAATATACGATGATCAAATCAATAAACTTTACAGTGCTTGAGAAACACCAGCTGGATGTCCAAACGTCAGTGATATACTGTACTTGGGACAAAAATCAGGAATGTTAAATCGATAAAACGTGCACTTCTTCGAAGTCACATGCCATCCATTAGTGGAGGACTGCGTTCTTCTTGGATCTACTTCTTGGTACTTTGTCTCTCTTCGGGGCTGGAATAAATGGCACTAGTGGCTCTTCCTTGTAGAAGATGCCAATAGCCTTTTTGTTTCCCTTTTGCTCGATAAAATCAGGTAAAAGACAACTTCCTGTATGTACGCCAGAGATGCAGTTCTAAATAAAAAAGTGCCTTAGCGGTGGACTGGGAAAAATACGCTCAAAATTTTCAAAATCTGATTCGTTCTTTTTTGTTATTATTTATTATTATTTTTAATTTTCGTTACTGATTTCCAATACCAATTTATATGGAAACTGCGTAATCTACACAATTTTAAATAACTGGAAGAATGTAACGTCAGGAACATATGCTAAGGTTAATTTTTTTTATTTAAATACGGTTCTGTGTTGTTCTATAGGATTTTAAATATTGGGAATATTTGTGACTTAATCCTTTTAGTGGCCGATGTACTGTGCTTGAACTAAGCGGTGCCCAAAACTTTCACTCCCTCCAAAAAGAAAGCGACGGTGTTTTACGAAAGCTACTGTAGAATAATTTATCTTTACGCCCTCTCATCTCAGCAGCAGCAAAAATTGACATGTCATAGGTGATAAGCCCTCATCTTTAGTCCTATATTCCCTGTTCCATTACCTTAAATGTAATAGGGAAGTGCTAGTCTCCTTGAAACGAACATCATGTGACTGGGTAAGGAAAGTTGCTCAAATGCCTTCTCGCTCCTTCCTTAAATTCGTCTACATCCCCATATCCTTTTATCTAATTTGTCAGAAGGGATTGGTGTCAATTATACGCCTGCATGAATGAACAGTCTGAAAAACAAATCAAAGGATGAAAGCAACTTTTTGCGATGCTCTACTGTTGAAGATAACTCGTACGAGCAGCTTCAGGACCACTAAACCGGAATGAATCCGTTCCAGTAGCGTTCGACCCACTTCTTAGACAGCGAATATATTCATTTGAGTTGAGTTCAATCCATTTTGTTAACTCGTTTCAGCCGGTTACAGGGTTAACAGAGTAACATCAAATCATTATGATTAACGCGCCGCTTTCAGTAAGATACTATACTGTGCAAATTAATAGGGACAAAGTAAAAAATCACTCTTTTTTCCAAAACTATGCCTTTATATCATTCTATGCCTTGATATACACTGATAAATACCGGTATTAGTATGAAGTATGTCCTCCTTTAGCAGAAATGACCTCTTGAATTCGTTTTGGCATTGACTCCACTAATTGAGTGCACATATTTTTGACTTCATAAACCACACTTTTATAGCATTCGTTATCATGCGTTCTTTGGTTGTACAGTGCATTTTACCTAAACGTCTCTTCGAAATATTCCACAAGTTTTCTATGGGATTTAAGTCTGGTGAATTTCCAGGCCAATTAAGCAAATGAATTTGATTTTCCAGCATGAAATTCTTGACCAATTTCGAATTGTGACATGGGGCCAAGTCATGTTGAAATGTCGCGTCAAAAGTTTGCAAGAATGGAACTATCCTACGATTCATCATACCTTGAACAGTAACTAAGCTTCCAGTGCCATTTGATGTGATAAAAAACCCAAAACATCTGTTTTAGAGGGTGTTTTACAGTTTGTTTCACATGCTCAGGTCTTAACGGTTCACAGTTGCTTCGTCTAACGACCTTTGCTTGGTAACCCTGCACAAATAAATGAGTTTCATTACTGAAAATTACCTTTTTCCAGTCGTCAGCAGTCCATGATGTATGTTTTTTGGCCCATGCTAAACGTTTTATCTTCATTTTCGCATTCACATATTGTTTTTTCGTTGGTCTTCTTGTCTTCCGGCCAACTTCCAGAAGCCTACGGTGTACAGTTGAATCACTAACATCACAACCACTAGCCAATAAATCTCTTTGAAAGTCGGTGCTTGTTTTTTTTATTCATTTTACTATTTCTGATTAGATGTTTATCGGTTCGTGGAGTTGTTTTTCGTATTCTTCCACATTTACCTCTCCTTTTTGGAGACGATGATCCAGATGCATTGTATCGCGTAAGCAGTCTTGATACACTTTCTTTGCCTACATCAACTTCAGAAGCGATATCTCTCACTGTCATAGAAGTGTGATCCTTCAGAGCAATTATTTTTGCACGCTTTCTTGGAGAAATATCCATTTTTCAATACACGAAAGCAACACGTACTTACAGAGAGCAAAAACCAACATCCACCTGTCACACACAAAAGCTCACAACTGAAGCTGAAGTGTCTATTTCCTGTTTAAAACCGGTCAAATCACTTTCTTACTATCAAGTTCTAACAGTCACACCACCTCAAAGCTGATAAAACCAGTTTACGTGGGTTTCCGACATCAACTAGCGATCACATTACAATTCTGAGAATAAGACAGCTTGTCCCAATTCATTTGCACGGTATAGTAATGTAGCACACATTTAAGATTTTGTGTTTCCCGTAAGGGGTTAAGGAGTGACTTAGGGGTAGAGGTCTGCACGTGCCAGGCTAACCCGCGGGCCTAGTCGGGCCTTTTTTTAGCTTAGAGAACAAAGCAACGGGCCGGGCCAAGTCGACCCATTCTTTTTATCGGATTGGTAAAGAAAGAAAACAGTCGTGTTCCCCGATTACCTGGTGTGTTTAACTGTCCCTATTAACTGTTTACCGAACTATTCCTAGAGACACTCAGTGTTTTTACCAATCTGCAGGTATTAAGATGGTAAAACCATTTTTGGTCATGTTCACAAAAAAAAAAAAAAAAAAAAAAAAAAGATTTGTCCCCGAGTGAGTGTGTGTGTGCTGTGTAGAGTGGGGGACGGAGGATGTCTGCAGTGGGGTAATGGTGTGTGGGTGTGTGTTTGTATGAGAGAGTGGGACGACATGGATTTCTTATTTTATCCCTAATCTGTATAGGGATTGACTTTTGTAGTGTTACCTCTTACTAGTTCAAAGAAAGGGAGATTCCGAACGCGCTTAGTCTTCCTTTTCTACGCTTTTCAACCGTAGGTTGAAGAAGCGTATATGCTCCAGCTTTGTCCGTCCGTCCGATAACTCGCGTAAAAATTGGTTGATTTCCATACAATTCTAGTATGTGGTACGGGACCACCTGGGAACCAACCATATTGAAAATGGACGAAATGGGGTCAAAGGTTAGGACATAGGAGCGGCATCCATTCGATTCCCCTTATGCGTCATAACTCGATGACATTTTAGTAAGTGGTAGGGAACCACCTGGGGACAAACCATATGAATATAGATCCATTCCATTGCCCTTATGCGTCATAATTTACGTAAAAATGCTTCTATTGCGACAAAACTTTAGTATGTTGCTCCGGTTGGTATACTGAAACGGTTCTGTTGAATATCATCGAAATGGGGTCAAAGGTCAGTGCACAGGAGCGAGATTTATTGCACAGCCATTATCCTGATAACTTGAGTAATTGTTTCTGTTATGTTAGAAAGCGTATCATAATCAATGCATTGCATGATTTTACTAACTTGGTCTGGTCTCTGCTTCTAAAGGTTATATTTTTCGATAATTGTCAAAGTTCAGTTAATATTTTTAGGCTTGCATTCAACTAAATATTTTCAATAATATCTCATTTCATTATTTAATTTTCGGATTTTAATAAAATACAATAGAAAGACTAAATGATACCAAATGGCCCATCAAGATCCGTGCCACGCCGGGCCCTAAACGCACGGACAAGGCTCATCAAATTAGGCCCATGCAGACCTCTACTTATGGGATTACTTTTATTGGAACCTATACCCAAGGAGGTTATATTACTGGAGACATCACTGGCTCTGCCGTCATAGGTCACAGCTAATCTGTGGTGTGACGTCACAAGCAGGCAAAAATGAACTGAATCATACCGTTGATGAAACAGTAAGCTTCTGTATCATTGATAAAGATTTTTGAATTACTCATTTTATCTGTTTACACACTTAGAAGCTTTTGTTCCATTGGTTTCCAAGCAGCTTCTCTTCTGCGGCTGCGTCGTGCCTGCTCATGACGTCATTTGCAGCACAGACGGTGACTTATGGCGGCCAATGCTGCGTGGATAGGAGTGGTGTCTCCAGTAATGTAACCTCCTTGCCTATACCAGTGGCAAGTTGTTTAATTCAAATGTCCATCACTACCGTTTTCTATCTGAGCACTGCGGTCTAAACTCCACGGACAAGCCATCACCTACGAATTTATTTTGACTGTCGCCTAGACAAAGTATTTCAAATTGTCTTTGTGATAGACTCTTATTATGATTTCTGGGACGCCCTACTGCGTTATCCAACAGTTTTGACAAATATATACAGTATTTTTTGTTTGTTTGTTTCTGGGTTTAACAACTACCATGGGCAACTCGTGTGATTATAAGCAGTCGCCCGTCCCTAATTTCGGGTCAGTTGTTCCAGGGAAGCACCTTTGGCTATGCACACCACCCACGACTCATCCAGTGTTGGGACTCAGTCTTAGCTCGGAAGAATGATGAGAAGCCTGCACCTCAGACCACTCTACTACCACAGGGGTGGCCATTTCTGTAGCATGAACATTCAGTTAAGATACGAGAATGTTTGCATACACACAGTTGTTCCTAATTTTACGTACATAATCATTTCTTTTATTCGAGGTTTAACAACTACCGTGAGCAACTTAATGGGCAGTTGCCCGTCCCTAACTTAGGGTCACTGACACTAGGGAAGGGAGAGAGACAAACACGACTTCCATGCCTCACCGGGATTCGAACCTGGACCCTTGTCGGACGAATGGTCATCAGGCAGGGCTTAAACCACTGCGCCATCGGGGCGGAACATAATAATTAAAAAAAGTTCCTTTGCCCAGATTCTCTTGCCATGTACCCACGAAAAGTGCCTTAGCGCTGCTAAGGGACCCTAAGCCCCGCTAAGGCGCCCTAAGCCCCTTCTATATCACTGATGTACGCTTAGCAGCCCCGGTGGCGCAGTGGTCTAAGCGATGGCCTCAGATTATTCGTCTGAAAGGGGTCCGGGTTCCAATTCCTGTAAGGCATGGATGTTGTGTTTGTCTTACGGCACTGTCTCTCTCCCTTCCCTGGAACCAGTGACCCTAAATTAGTGCCGGGCGACTGTTTATAGCCCACTGGGTTGCTCACGGTGATCGGTAAACCTCCAATAAAAAATACGCTTATTATAAAAATTACTCGTTCACATGACCATAAACAGTTTTTAAATACTCTTAGTTTGCCGCCCCGGTGGCGCAGTGGTCTAAGCGATGGCCTCTGATCATTCGTCCGGAAGGGGTCCGGGTTCGAATCCCGGTGAGGCATGGATGTTGTGTTTGTCTTACGGCACTGGCTCTCTCCCTTCCCTGGAGCCAGTGACCCTAAATTAGGGACGGGCGACTGCTTATAGCCCATTGAGTTGCTCACAGTGGTCGTTAAACCTCCAATAAAAAAAAAAAAAAAAACTCTTAGTTTCTAACTCTTGTTGTTAATACTGATCATCTGGATCCAGTAAGAAAAGAGAAAAAAATACGCTTATTATAAAAATTACTCGTTCACTTGACCATATACAGTTTTTCAATACTCTTAGTTTCTAACTCTTGTTGTTAATACTAATCATCTGGATCCAGTAAGAAAAGAGAAAAAAATACGCTTATTATAAAAATTACTCTTTCACTTGACCATATACAGTTTTTTAATACTCTTAGTTTCTAACTCTTGTTGTTAATACTCATCATCTGGATACAGTAAAGAAAGTTAAAAAGAGAAAAAGAATGAGCATTTTTAAGGGTCAAGAAGCTGAAACGATAAAAAGCGATTCTACAAAAATTAATGTATAGTGAAACCTCGGTTAAGCGTTTTTTCAAGGAGATGGTCTTAAAAACGCGCAAACGAAATTCAAAAATGTTAAATGCTGTTGTAAATTTTATGCTTTAAACAGTATAAAATGTTCCTTAATAATGATTTATTTAAGGGTGCCTTTAAATGCGTGTTATTGTTAGTCTTGTATCCTGCATCTGCAATGTAAATTATTTTGCAGACATTTTCCCGAAGACTATTACTTTGTAGTGTTTGAAATTTTGAGCACAAATAAAAACGACGCATAGCTAATATATGCCGCAATTATTATTCCGAAAAGTTTGTTAGAATATTTTTCTTTTATTTAATTTATCTGACTCGAAAGTTTTCCAATTCGGTGATAGATGGTGCGATCAGATAGCTTAGCAGTGTTTCTATCAGGAACAAACGAAATATCTCATTTCTGTCTGATTTTTCAAATTATCTGAGCCAAATAGAAATAACTGAATGGGGACAAAAGTGGGATTAGAATTTTTTCTTCCATAAATCATCTTAGTACGTTCATTTTTTGAAGAGAAAATGTGTACATAAGCAAAGAATCCCTGAATTTGAGCTATAGAAGCTCCACCCCCAAATAACGTCATTGCTTAAAACGTAACAGCGCGTATTTTGTCTTTTCATTCTGGAGCCAACGAAAGACTGTTTCCATTCTGAATATAGTGAGGTCTGCAGTGATTCGCTGACGCCAACTTCTGGGACAGTCACTCAAGACGTAAAAGCCACGCCCAAGAAGTGATATTTTGCTCCATTTATCGCAGAACATAAACCCTAACACCATTCAAAGACTGCTTTAAAGTCGGATTGGCGGCAAAAGAGAAAAAAAAAGCGCTACGAATTGTAATATATTTGATCGCATTACAAAAACCATAAAGCAAACTACTATTTTGACAACTCTTTCTGTCTATAAGTAATCCTGATTTTAGATAAAGGGAAATCCTCACAACTAAGAATATGAGACCTGTGCTTCAGTCTGGCCGTTAAAATTACAATAAAAAAAATGTTGAATATTGATAAGACATTCAGGATTCTGTTCTACTTCTCCACGGAATAGTGAAGCCACAATGTTATGTCATAAATGTTTATTTATCAATTTTCAAATAGCGCATATGTGTGCGAGTCCAGATATGCGAACCGGTTTTTCATCCAAACCGAAAACAAAAATCAGCATATCCTTCTGTGTTGGATTCAAGGTTCAACTTCTGTAACACCAAGAATAAACACAGCAATGCTGTCTCGATTCTCTCAAAGTTGTAACATACAGGTTTACATATAAAAGAATCAAAGAACGGTGTAGTTTCGATAATCTGAAATTTAAAATTTAACATATGATCGCAAGCAGCACATAAATTAATTAATTACGAATACCAGAGTTAAAAAAGTGGTAAAAACTATAGTAAAATATCAAGACTAAAACAGAATTACGAACAGCGGTAAAAGCAGGCAGTTTGTTTTGGAGGAACGCAATGTGATTAAGTCTGGGTGGATTTTTTTCTCTCTCTCTCTCACACACATGAATTTTATATGTCTGTGTTCTATTATATGCATATAGATAAAAAATATATATATTTTATATGTCTGTGTTCTTTTATATGCATATAGATTATACACTATCTACCAACAAGTAATTGGACACCCCTGCAATCGACTATATCTGCGATCCTGATACACGTCACGGCCGCCGCCATTAAATATCGTGTGGAAAACAACAACGCAACCAGTCGCATGCAAGATGCCACGCAGTTCGGAGCTCTCTGATTTCCAGAAAGGTGTAATCGTCGGGTATCACAGAAATGGCCGATCCATACGTGACATATCCAGCGAGTTGAAGTGCCCAAAATCGACAGTGGCCTACGTGATTGGCAAGTGGAAGATGAGAGGTAACTGTCGCAATGTGCCGCGACCCGGCAGACCCACAAAACTGGGAGTTAGTGACCGACGGGTGCTGGTCAGAGAAATTCGGAAGAACCGCACCAAATCGATGGGCCACATCTGCGAGGAGTTTCGAAAGGCATCCGGGAGTGTTCTTTCTATGAATACCATCCGGAAGGAAGCCCATCTGCTCGGTTATCATGGACGTGCTGCCGCCCGCAAGCCTTTGATCACCAAGTCCAATAGCGCTGATCGGCTAAAGCGATGCAAAGAACGTCGACAGTGGACCGTTGAACAGTGGAAACAGGTTCTCTGGAGCGACGAATCAAGGTTCACCCTCTACCGTTCAGATGGCAGGATCTGGGGTTGGCGTCTGCCTGGAGAACGCCTCCTGCCGGAATGTATTGTGCCAACTCTGAAGTTCGGCGGCGGTGAAATTATGCTATGGGGGTGTTTCTCCTGGTATGGCACGGGACTCTTGGTCGCAATTCCTGGTAGACTCAACGCCGAGACCTACTGCACCATTTTGGATGACCATGCGCTTCCTACGTTGTGGCAGTTTTACGGGGTGGATCCATGTTGCTTTCAGGATGACAATGCCACCTGTCATGTTGCGAGGTCCACCATGGCTTGGCATGGTGACAATGGGGTTAATCGAATGGACTGGCTCCGGACCTTAACCCTATCGAGCACCTATGGGACGAGTTGGAGCGTCGACTTAAGGGGTGCCCCCACCGTCCGAAATCGGTGAAAGAACTGACCTGTCTTTTCCAAGCCGAGGGGAAGAAAATACCGCTAGCCGTCGTACAACGCCTGGTTGAGAGTATGCCCCGGAGAGTCGCAGCTGTAATCGCCGTTCGTAGAGGCTCCACCAACTATTGAAGGTGAATAAACTTCGTTTTCCTTTGCTATCACAGGTGTCTGATTACTTGTGGTAGATAGTGTATACTTTTTTTGATTGAAGGTTTAACAACCACCGTGAACAACTCAATGGGCTATAAGCAGTCGCCCGTCTCTAATTTAGGGTCACTGGTTCCAGGGAAGGGAGAGAGCCAATGCCGTAAGATAAACACAACATCCATGCGTCATCGGGATTCGAACCCGGACCCCTTTCGGACGAATGATTAGAGGCCATCGCTTAGACCACCGTCACATCCAATACACATCCCGATAACTTAAACTCAGAGAGGTCACCTAGGTGGCGCAGTGGTCTGAGCGCTGCCTTGTGACCATTCGTCCGAGATGGGTCGGGGTTCGAGTCCCGGTGATGCATGGATGCTTTTTTTGTACGGCGCTGGCTCTCACCCTTCCCTGGAACTAGTGACCTCAAGTTAGCGACGGGCGACTGCTTATAGCCCATTGAGTCGCTAAACACCGAATAAAACAAAACAAAACAACAACAAAAAATACGAACAAAATTTAGAGGGGAACACCTTAGGGAGTTTTCATTTCTAAATTTAGGTTATCAAAGAAACCGCTGCTTTTAGATACCATTTTAAACAATTAGAGAATTATATATAATTTATGACTACAAACTTGTGGTGTTGAATAAAGTAAAAATATCAACGTTTACCACAATCAATGATTTATTATATATTTTATGCGAAGTCTATATGCGTCATTTTGAGGACAAACTCTTTCAGCTCGTTACGTTTGACCTTTGGATTCGATATGTTGATGATAATTTTGTTCTCTGGAAAGGCATGAATTCGGAAATATCTAAATTAGTGGAACTCATCAATTCAATTGATCCTCATATACAGTTCACATGTGAGACTGAAAATAATGGCTGCTTATCATTTCTTGACGTCCTTGTGTAACGCTCTGAAAGATCCTTTAGCACAACAGTTTATCGAAAACCATTCGCTGTTTCCTTACCCCCACATGCAAAATCAAATCACCCATGGAAACAAAAAATCTCTGCCTTCTACACATACGTATATCGTGCAATACATATATGCTCAGCTGAGGATTCCTTGCAGAAAGAGCTAGATTTTCTTAAACGAATTGCAGTACACAGAGGATATACACGTTCCGTCGTAGATAAAGCTGTCCACAAATTTAGGAAACCAAAGCCTGTCTGCACACTCACGCCGGTAGACCACCCAATACGACAGAATTGGGCGGTTATCCCATTTGCTCCACAGATTTGCTTCGGAATTTCAAAAATTCTCAAGAGTTTTAATTTTGAAGTTATTTTCAAACCCATAAACAAGATAAATTTTTTCGGATCCAAAGATTACGTCGAAGACATAAATTCCTGGGGAATTTATCAGATACCTTGTGAATGTGGACTTTCGTATATAGGACAGACCCGCAGGGCTTTAACTTTTCGTGTGAAGGAACACCAGGCCTACGTACGGAATTGTAAACTGAAGAAGTCGTCTATAGCCCAGCATTGTCACGAAAACAACCATAAATTTCTGTTCGGAAACGCTATGCTCATTGATAAACCTGATTCAACGATGAAGCTTAATGTATTAGAAGCGTCATGTCGTTGACAAGCAGTGAAGAGTTCCGGTATATGTGAAAAATATACCGGAACTCTTCACTGCTTGTCAACGACATGACGTCGACTCCATTTCTTTCAAGCGCGTGGAAACAACTTAGCCGCCCCGGTGGCGCAGTGGTCTAAGGCGCTGGCCTCTGATCATTCGTCCGTAAGGGGTCCGGGTTCGAATCCCGGTAAGGCATGGATGTTGTGTTTGTCTTACGGCACTGGCTCTCGCCCTTCCCTGGAACCAGTGACCCTAAATTAGGGACGGGCGACTGCTTATAGCCCATTGAGTTGCTCACGGTGGTCGTTAAACCTCCAATCAAAAAAAAAAAAAAAAACCTACTAAAAACCGTGACCGTCAGAATTCTGATGATGTCACAATGATTTGAATGTTTACGCGCCATTCGTCCTGATGAAGCCGAGCCAAAAGCTCTGCGAAACTATAGTCGATATATAATAAATCATTGATTGTGGTAAACGTTCAATTAGAGAATGCCATCTCTTCCTGGAGCCAATGGGGTCTTGGTCAGCTGCTATTAGGTGTACAAATAAGTTTTAAAGCGCTTTTTATGTGACGTATACCGCTAATTTACATATCCGACATTCCCCGCGTTGTTGTCATGTGACCGCAATTGGTCCAGAGTATAAAATGTAACACACAATCTTGCCCGACAGACAAATGCACTTGCACATCGGTAGGTGAAAGATGGCAAGCGACACTGCAGTTATTCGACACTGCAGTTATTCGACACTGCATTCGTTACGAATTCATCTAAGGAAAAAGCGCTGCAAAACTATGTGCATCGATTTGTTCTGTTCTGTGGTGAATATTGTATCGAAAAGCACGTGTGAGTTTCGGTTTAAACGGTTTAAAGCAGGTGATTTGGATGTTAGGGATTCAAGAACGTAGCGGCGCCCAGCAGAAGGTTGCACATGAGGAACTTCAAGCATTGCTGGATGAAGATTCGTCTCAAACGCAAAAAAAACTAGCTGAACAACTGGGGGTAACTCTACAAACCATTTCCAATTATTTACGCGCAATGGGAAAGATTTAGAAGGAAGGAAAATGATTGCCACGTGACCTCAGCCAGAGTAATAAGGATGAGCGTGTCATGAAGTGTTTGAATTGGCTGAATAAACAACACACAAAATCTTTCCTGGGAAAAATCCTTACGGGTGATGAAAGTGGATATGGTACGACAATCCGAAATGCAAAAAAAAAACACTGGGTACACCCCGGTGAAGCAACGACTTCGACACCGAAACGCAATGTTCACTCCAAGAAAGTTCTGCTGTGTATCTGGTGGGATATGAAGGGTGTGCTCTCTTATGAACTATTGGAAAAGGGTCAAACTGCTACTGCTGATCGCTACAAGTAACGATTGCTGCGATTGAACCACGAAATCTGTCAAAAAACGTCCATTCGCAGGCAAAGGATTGCGTCCCCTGAAATTAGTGCAAGACAACACTAGGCCACAAGTCGCGAAATCGGTCAAGAAACGTTATTGATGCTTGGCTGGGAAGTTTTGGAGCGCCCGGCGTATAGTCCCGACATGGAACCTTCAGATTATCGTTTGTTCCGATCGATGCAACATGGTTTGTCTGCTGTACGGTTGCGGACATGTGACGAAGTGCAAAAATGGATTGATGACTTCATCGCGTCACACGACGAAGTATTCTTCAGGGATGGAATGCGTCAGCTGCCCAAGCGATGGTGGAACGTAACAGATAATGACGGTGCACGTTTTGTTTCGTAAAGGTATTGTTGCTTTTTTTTTTTTTTTTTTTTTTTTGATTGAAGGTTTAACGACCACCGCCAGCAACTCAATGGGCTATAAGCAGTCGCCCGTCCCTAATTTAGGGTCACTGGTTCCAGGAAAGGGAGAGAGCCAGTGCCGTAAGACAAACACAACATCCATGCCTGACCGGGATTCGAACCCGGACCCTTTACGGACGAATGATCAGAGGCCAGCGCCTTAGACCACTGCGCCACCGGGGCGGCATTTTTGCTTTCTTACAAATTTCATGTTGCCTTGTTTTAAAACCCTTTGAAACTTATTTGTACACATAATATACACTGAAGAGCAATTGAATTAGACACAGCTGACTTAATGCAAATGTGGCGCTGTGGGCGGCCCTGTAAACGGAAACGACATGACGTATGCAGCGATCCGACAATATAAGGAGTGATGCGATGGGAATCAGTAAGAGTCGGACGCAGTATGGGTAAGACGAAGGATTTAAGCGCATTTGATCATGGGCAAATTGTCGGGGCACGACGAATGGGTCAATCCATCTCGGAAGTCGTGCAGACACTGGGATTTTCACGAGCCACTGTGTCACGGGGGAACCGTGAGTACATCGAATCCCGTAAAATTATTCCTGCAAGGGCCAACTGCCATGGACAACAGCGTGTGGATGAGCAGGGTCATCATCGGCTAGCTCGCATTGTAACAGCGGATAGACGGGTCACAGTGCAAGAAATCACTCGGCAATTTAACGCTGGTGCACAAAAACGTGTAAGCAGCACACCATCCAGAACCATCTCCTCGCTATAGGGTACAGAATCCATCATCCCACGAGGGTACAGCTGCTGACCGCACATCCCAGGGTGCAAAGATTGGCATGGGCGCGGGGACATCGCCATTGGACCCTATACATGTGGAAAAATGTTGCCTGGACTGATGAGTCTAGATTCGTGTTGGTACATGCGGATAGCAGGATACGAGTACGGCGCTAACCACATGAAACGATGAATCCTTCTTACCAGCGGGGTACTCTTTAAGCTGGTGGATGTGGCAATCTCGTCTGGGGACTATTTATGTGGACTGAAATGGGACCCCTGGTACGTGTGACATCGTCCCTCACAGGTCAACGTCTTGTGTCTTCCACATCCCACTGAGGACCTCATCCTGCAACAATACAAGCCAGCTCCCGAATTGTATCCGAATGGTTGGATGAACACTCCACGGACACGACCTCGCTTCCTTGGCCAGCTAGGTTACCTGACCTCAATCCCATCGAGCACATCTGGGATGCCTTCGACAGAGATGAACTCCATCCATCAAATCTTCGTGAATTGTGGGAGCTTGTTCAGGGGTCGTGGATCCGTATGGCTTCCCAATGCTTCCGGTGTCTTGTCGAGTCCATGCCGAGACGAATCGCCGCCGTCATCAGGGCGAAAGGTGGTGCTACACGTTACCAGACAGGTATCTTTAATTCAATTGCTCTTCAGTGTATACCGAATTGTAAATGTGAATGAATTTCAGACTGGTATTCTAAAGCCAATGTTAGTGGACTTGTTCTAAATCAAGCCTGCAACATTGTTACTAGTTCAGCATTCCACCCTGCGGTATAACTAACATACGGGAAGATACGAACGCAAAACAGTCGAATGTGAACATCCCCTCTGGGCACGTGCTTTTAGCTAAGAGTCCGAAGGACAAAATTTATTGTCTCGGGTCAAAAGCTCTTAAAACTGCAAAATCAGAGACAAAATTTTCAAATGTAAAACCTTTACACCAAATTACGAACAGAATTCATCGATAGGAGGGTTGTACCGAAAGTAATGCAAAAATGGGCATAACTTTTTTATTAACTGCCAGAGGTCATTCAAATATCACATGTTGGTAGAGTAACCCTTTATCGATACAAAGGTATTACTCAACATAGTCTCAATCACAAGTGATGCATTTGCGCCATCGTTGAACCCAACTCTCAAATCCTCTTTATAAAAATTCAGTTGTGGACTGTTGTAGTCACTTCTTCACAGCTACTTTCACCTCGTCTGTGTCATTAAATCTTTGTTTCCGGTGACTGTGCTTCATTGGACCGAACAGGTGGAAGTCACAGGGCTCCAGATCTGGGCTGTACTGTGGATGAGAACCACCGACCAAACTAATTTGCTGATTGCCTGATTAGTTACCAAAGATATGTGGGGTCTCACATTGTCATTTTGAATATGGATCCTTTTCAGATTCTTGTTCGGCGACTTCCTCCTTATGACTTCTCTAAGCTTTTGGAGTGTCTCAATATGCCGCTCGCTGGTCACGGTACGTCCAATTTCCAGAAAATCAAGGATAATGAAACCCCTGTCATCCCAAAAAACAATCACCATGACTTTTTGTACTGACCGCTAGCTCTTGAAACTTCTTAGGCCTTGGTGAAGAGGTGTAGCGCCATTCCATGGATTGATTTTTCGTTTGCGGAATGTAAAGATTTGCCCACGTTTCCTCTCCTGTCACCAGATCTAAAAAAACGTGTATTCATTTGCTCCAAACGCTTCCAGAAAATCAAAGCAGACTTCCACCCTTCTGTCCTTCAAATCGGATGTCAACTGCCATTTTACACACACTTTCCGATATCTTAAGTCTTCCACCATCTTCTGTAAGCGTTGTGACCACAGTCCAGTTGTACAAAAAGTTTTATAACGAAGTAAATTTCTCCGTCATTTCTGTCCACGCCGCGGCTCGAACCCGGGTCCCCTCATTCCGGAATAAGTCGCTCCACCAATTGAGCTATGCGGACGTTCGTTCTGACTGCTCTCTGCCTTTATGTCGTGTGCGTCCTGCTGGGCAGGCACGTCACATCTCCCCCCCCTTTCCCGAAAGAGGGCCGGGGGCATGGCCCACGGGTAAGCCATGACCATGAATCGTTGCAGGCAGCCATCCGCTGTAGAACGTGCACTTAAGAACTCCCAGTCAATCTGGCGTGAGGAATGCAAGGTCACACACATTTATTTTTCGAAGCGCTGGAGAAGGGATTCTCTGATTTTTTCTCTCTCGCGGTGTGGAAAGTACATCTCACCATTGCGCGATTTTGAATGATCGGGTCATCCGGAAAGTTCGGGCGCCATTATAACGAAGTAAATTTCTCCGTCATTTCTGTCCACGCCGGGGCTCGAACCCGGGTCCCCTCATTCCGGAATGAGTCGCTCCACCAATTGAGCTACGCGAACGTTCGTTCTGACTGCTATCTGCCTTTATGTCGTGTGCGTCCTTCTGGGCAGGCACGTCACAGTTCACGGATTGTGATTCGTTTCTCCGTGAGAATCATTTCATCCACTCGCTGACGATTCGTGTCAGTGATCGCAGATGATGTTTCTCCCACTGCGTGGTTTGTCTTCAATGCTCCTTCCCACTTCTTTAAACTTCTTCACCCATCTGTGCACAATGCTGTTGTCAATGGAGTCATCTCCGTAAAGATTTTGTAGCTTTCTGTGGATGTCGGACAGCCTGCACCCTTTCTTCGTCAAAAACTTAATGAAGGCTGTTTCTTTCTTCTCGGAATCCATTATTTACTTGCAATGAAGAAGAAGGGTTACTAGAGGAAGAGGTACTCTACAAACATGTGCAATTTGAAACATGTGCAAGGATTTCTCTGCCTTTATGTCGTGTGCGTCCTGCTGGGCAGGCACGTCACATCTCCCCCCTTTCCCGAAAGAGGGCTGGGGGCATGGCCCACGGGTTAGCCATGACCATGAATCGTTGCAGGCAGCCATCCGCTGTAGAACGTGCACTTGAGAACTCCCAGTCAATCTGGCGTGAGGAATGCAAGGTCACACACATTTATTTTTCGAAGCGCTGGAGAAGGGATTCTCTGATTTTTTTCTCTCTCGCGGTGTGGAAAGTACATCTCACCATTGCGCGATTTTGAATGATCGGGTCATCCGGAAAGTTCGGGCGCCATTATAACGAAGTAAATTTCTCCGTCATTTCTGTCCACGCCGGGGCTCGAACCCGGGTCCCCTCATTCCGGAATGAGTCGCTCCACCAATTGAGCTACGCGAACGTTCGTTCTGACTGCTATCTGCCTTTATGTCGTGTGCGTCCTTCTGGGCAGGCACGTCACAGTTCACGGATTGTGATTCGTTTCTCCGTGAGAATCATTTCATCCACTCGCTGACGATTCGTGTCAGTGATCGCAGATGATGTTTCTCCCACTGCGTGGTTTGTCTTCAATGCTCCTTCCCACTTCTTTAAACTTCTTCACCCATCTGTGCACAATGCTGTTGTCAATGGAGTCATCTCCGTAAAGATTTTGTAGCTTTCTGTGGATGTCGGACAGCCTGCACCCTTTCTTCGTCAAAAACTTAATGAAGGCTGTTTCTTTCTTCTCGGAATCCATTATTTACTTGCAATGAAGAAGAAGGGTTACTAGAGGAAGAGGTACTCTACAAACATGTGCAATTTGAACGACCTCTGTCAGTTAATAAAAAAGGTATGCCCACTTTTGCATTACTTTCGGTACAACCCTCGTATTTACCTGCAATGAAGAAGAAGGGTTACTATACAGGAAGAGTTACTTTACCAAAATATGCAATTTGAACGACCTCTGTCAGTTAACAAAAAAGTTATGCCCACTTTTGCATTATTTTTGGTGTAACTCTCGTATTTACCTGCAATGAAGAAGAAGGGTTACTGTAGAGGAAGAGTTACTCGACCATAATGTGCAATTTGAACGACCTCTGCCAGTTAACAAAAACGTTATGCCCACTTTTGCATTATTTTCGGTGTAACTCTCGTATTTACCTGCAATGAAGAAGAAAGGTTATTATAGAGGAAGAGGTACTCTACCAGCATGTGCAATTTGAATGACATCTGTCAGTTAATAAAAAAGTTATGCACTCTTTTGCATTACTTTCGGTACAACCCTCGTATTAACCTGCAATGAAGAACAAGGGTTACTATAGAGGAAGAGTTACTCTACCAACATGCGCAATTTGAAGGACTTCTTTCAATTAACAAAAAAGTTATGCCCACTTTTGCATTACTTTCGGTACAACTCTCGTATTTACCTGCCATGAATAAGAAGGGTTACTATAGAGAAAGAGTTACTCGACCAAAATGTGCAATTTGAACAACCTCTGTCAGTTAACAAAAAAGTTATGCCCACTTTTGCATTACTTTCGGTACAACTGTCGTATTTACCTGCCATGAATAAGAAGGGTTACTATAGAGGAAGAGTTACTCGACCAAAATTTGCAATTTGAACAACCTCTGTCAGTTAACAAAAAAGTTATGCCCACTTTTGCATTACTTTCGGTACAACTGTCGTATTTACCTGCCATGAATAAGAAATGTTACTATAGAGGAAGAGTTACTCGACCAAAATTTGCAATTTGAACAACCTCTGTCAGTTAACAAAAAAGTTATGCCCACTTTTGCATTACTTTCGGTACAACTCTCGTATTTACCTGCCATGAATAAGAAGGGTTACTACAGAGGAAGAGTTACTCGAAAAAAATGTGCAATTTGAACAACCTCTGTCAGTTAACAAAAAAGTTATGCCCACTTTTGCATTACTTTCGGTACAACACTCGTATATCGTCCCGGGTAAAAAACCTCTGGAATCTGTAAAATCCGAGACATAATTTTCAAATGTAAAGATCTTACACAAATTCCGAAAGGGATTCATAGATATAAATAAAATGCTACCCAAAATCTCCTCGGCGTAGTTCTGCAGGACATTTTGTTTCAAATATTGTGGACTTTAATTCACCACTATTCAAGGCAAAGTTGTTCCCCTTACCAACTTCTTAAGGGAACGCCGTTCCCCACCGTTCCCGCACAATTTCACCACTGATTACGTATAAAACCGTAAAACGTTTAGCTGTTAAACGTATAAACGCATAACTGACGGAAATGCACTTCCATTATTTTTTCTCCATATCTTGCTTACAGGAATGAGAAATTTCTTTCTGAGGAGACTGCATTTTCTCATCACATTTGTTCTACTCTCCTGATCTGAGCTTAAATTTCGAATGGCTTTCGTCACGTTTTTTCCCCACGTTATCAGCTGTTTCGCCTTTAGCGAATACAAAAAGGGCAAGAGAGAAAGCTAACATTGCAATCTTTCAGGGAGTAGTTGTTCGGAAATGCACTTCCATTTTTTTTTCTCTTTGCTCTTTTGGTCACTCAAATGAGCGAAGATAAGTGTGTCAGGAAGCAACTCCATCCAGAGGTGGTATTGTGATCAGAGGAAGGAAGAATACCAAAGATCAGGGCATTCATTGGGAAAGAGAAGAGTCGGAAATGGGGATGGGAGTGGTTGCGAAAGATAGCCATACAGAGGAAGATCGCCTAAGAGATGAGTATGGGGGCAATATAGAATTCAACAAATTTCGGTTTACTTTGCCGCTTCAGTGGGCGAAGAGAGAATGTTACGAAGATACTTTATGTTGATGGATCTCATCGACTAAAAAAAAATCGAGAGTACACCCTGGTTCTCTCTTTGTAGATAATTTATGCTATGCATCTCTCGCATGCCAAGATCTTTGTGGGTTGGAAATAAAACGAGTGATTCGAGAGCATTCATTTATTATTATTAAATGAATATTCATTTATTTATTCATGGCATTCACGACCACACTAAGTCACAGTATGTTACATACTAAGTGAAATTAAATCATAACAACAAAAAATAAGGTTTACTAATTCCTCATATTGAGTGGTACTTAGGGTAGGTGGATAAATGAATGATGAATGCTATTGCCGCAAAACCAATGAAAGAAGATATGTGGTCATAAAATGAAATATATATGTATATCAGATCAGATCAGATGTAGAGGACTTTAGGGAGGGAATGTCTGATCCCAGGTCTTAAGCAACCCTTAGAAATAGGAAGCTACGAGATTTGGGCTAGAGTGCCCGATAGGAAAGTGACACGGAAGTGAGGTACAAAGGGAAAGGAAGACGCACTTATTTATTACCGGGGGGCCAGTACCCTGGGCCAGACAGCTTAACGTGCCGATCTGACGGCTTTACGTGCCCATCCGACGCACGGCGGATATTTAGTGGTTCGAGCGTTCGTTTCCTGCTCGGGATTGAACCTGAGTGTCTATCCTGAAAATTAACAAAACTTGACTGGGACGAGAGACTGGGTGATTAACAAAACTTGAATGTGACGAGAGACTGGACACACACACACACACACACACACACACATATGGGGATTGGTTCCCGGTGGCAGATTACATCAATTTTTTGTGTTTTTATAGTAGTGATTTGATCTTCAGCGTTTTATGTTTTTTGTGTTGTCATGAATATGGTAAGTCTGAGTGAATTTGTCTTTTAAATATTATCTATCTTTAATTCTTGCAGCAAGGTGCAGTTTTGAGATGGTTTTGACTTTACATCGTTTCTATGATTATATATATATACATGGTCGAGACACATTATTATGACCACGAGCTAATATCCAGAGTGCCGCCTCGGTGGTGCAGTGGTCTAAGGCGTTGGCCTCTGATCATTCGTCCGTACCGGGTCCGGGTTCGAATCCCGGTCAGGCATGGATGTTGTGTTTGTCTTACGGCATTGGCTCTCTCCCTTCCCTGGAACCAGTGACCCTAAATTAGGGACGGGCGATTGCTTATAGCCCATTTGAGTTGCTCACGGTGGTCGTTAAACCTCCAATCAAAAAAAAAATAATATCCAGAGTAACTGCCGTCTGCAGCGCCTGCAGCGCGGACAGCAACTAGACGCGCTGGGAGTGACTCAATAAGGTACTGGAAGGTTTTCACAGGTATGTGGTGCCATGCTGACTGCGGTGCATCTGACACCTGCTGGAGGTTGCGTGTTGGAGGATCCATAAAGCGAACAACACGATCGAGGTGGCCCCACAGATGCTCAATTGGGTTTAAGTCTGGGGAATTATGGGGTCAGGAAAGTACTTTGAAGTCTTCATCGTGCTCTTCCAAGCACTCTCGAACATTTCTAGCTGTGTGACACGCCGCATTTTCGTGCTGGATGATCATATCAGCCTCAAAGATGACAATCAGCATATATGGGTGTGCGTGGCTTTGCAAGGATGGGTTCATAACGAATTCGGTCCATAGTACCTTCCACAGATATGAGTGAACCCAAAGAATGTCACTAAAACATCCCCCTTACCATAACTCCGCCCCCACCAGCTTGTGTTCTTCCAGCAATGGCTGACGAGTGTTTGTTCTCCGATGTTTCTCGCCTTATACGCCAACGTACATCCTTTCGATGAAGCAGAAAACGTGACTCGTCGGAGAAGGCAACCCTTTGCCAATCAGCGGAGGTCCAATTCCGATACTGCCGTGCAAATGTATGCCTTTTCTGCCGATGAACCTTCGTTAGCATAAGTGCAGTGACCATCCGTCTACATAGGAGCACAACTGTCGTTTTAGACACACTTCCGGTAGCCTCCTGGTTCATTCGGCCAGTGAGTTGCTCCACTGTAGCATGTCGATCGGCCCTCATGCACCTTCTCAGACCGACGTTCCTCTCTCACATCAATGTCACTTGGTGCTCCGCAGTTTCCATGTCGCTTATTCGCAATGGTGCGATTTCTCCAATCACGATACACTTTAACCACAGCAGCACGCGAACAGTTCACAAACTGCGCTGTTTCAGAAATACTACTACCCTTGGCCCGAAAGCCGATAATCATCCTTTTTTGCAAATCTGCTAAATCACTCCTTTTATAAATTACAGAAAGGGAAAATTAGGGGTAAATCCTCTTCCAAGAATTCTAGGTCATCATTTGCGCGTTCATAGATAAAGATCGGTACATTGCTACATACAGTACGTATGTATTCTCTGTTCTCATCTTTTCATTTTGCACTGTTTTTGAGTTCTAATTCTTCCTGTTTGCATTAGCGATTGAACTAGCGATCTGACTGTTTGATATGAAAGGACGCGCTTAAAATTGCGCGCCAAAGATTGGAACCACTGAAAATTGATGTGAAAATTAGCAATAACTTTGTACACACCGCTTGGAATGCAGTGGACACTATAGTAATTAAGAATTGCTTTCGGAAAAACTGGATTTTATAATGAAGAAAATTCTGAACTGGAACAAGACTTTGAGGATGAAGTTCCTCTTGATGAGTGGGTTTCAATTGGATGTGGAAGATGTTTCGTTTGAGGATTTTGTCACTGTAGATAACGGTGTGCAAACATCTCCTGAGCAGACAGACGTCGAAATTTTTTTTTTTTTTTTTTTTTTTTTTTTTTTTTGATTGGAGGTTTAACGACCACAGTGAGCAACTCAATGGGCTATAAGCAGTCGCCCGTCCCTAATTTAGGGTCACTGGTTCCAGGAAGGGAGAGAGCCAGTGCCGTAAGACAAACACAACATCCATGCCTAACCGGGATTCGAACCCGGACCCCTTACGGACGAATGATCAGAGACCAACGCCTTAGACCACTGCGCCACCGGGGCGGCCGTCGAAATTTGGTCCAAGTGCATCCTGTTGAAGAAACTGGAAGCAGCAGTGAAGAAGAGGACGACAACTTTTCTGAGCCGCAGCTACCGACGTGGGTGGAAGTCATGGGTAGGATGCAGAAGCTAAAGGACTACACTGAAGAGCAATTGAATTAGAGAAACCTGGCGTTATGCAAATGTGGCTCTGTGGGCGGCCCTGTAAACGAAAACGACATGACGTATGCAGCGATCCGACAATATAAGGAGTGATGCGACGGGAATCAGTAAGAGTCGGACGTAGTATGGGTAAGACGAAGGATCAAAGCGCATTTGATCGTGGACAAATTGTCGGGGCACGAGGAATGGGTCAGTCCATCTCGGAAGTCGTGCAGGCACTGGGATTTTCACGAGCCACTGTGTCACGGGTATCCCGTGAGTATATCGAATCCCGTAAAACCATTCCTGCAAGGGCCAACTGCCGTGGACAACAGCGTGTGGATGAGCAGGGTCATCCTCTGCTAGCTCGCATTATAACAGCGGACAGACGGACCACAGTGCAAGAAATCACTCGGCAAGTTAACGCTGGTGCACAAAAACGTGCAAGCAGCCACACCATCCAGGATCATCCTGGATGGTGATCCTGGATGATCCTCGCTATGGGGCACATAAGCCGTCGTCCCACGAGGGTACCGCTGCTGACCGCACATCACAGGGTGTAAAGATTAGCATGGGCGCGAGAACATCGCCACTGGACCTCAGACATGTGGAAAAATGTTGCCTGGACTGATGAGTTGATATTCACGTTGGTACATGCGGATGGCAGGATACGAGTACGGCGCAAACCACATGAAGCGATGGGTTCTTCTTGCCAGCAGGGTACTCTTCAAGCTGGTGGGTGGCGCATTCTCGTCTGGGGATTGTTTACGTGGACTGAAATGGGACCCCTGGTACGTGTGACATCTTCCCTCACAGGTCAACGTTACCGGGATATCCTGGACGACCATTTGCTCCCGTTTGTGCGTCTTCAACATCCCACTGGGGACCTCATCCTGCAACAAGACAATGCAGCTCCCGAATTATATCCGAATGGTTGGATGAACACTTCACCGACGTGATCTCGGTTCCTTGGCCAGTTAGGTCACCTGACCTTAATCGGGCACATATGTGATGCCATCGAGAGAGATGTTCGAGGCTCTGACCCCCCTCCATCAAATCTTCGTGAACTGTGTGAGCTTGTTCAAGGGTCGTGGATCCGTATGGCTTCCCAACGCTTTCGGTGTCTTGCCGAGTCAATGCCGAGACGAATCGCCGCCGTCATCAGGGCGAAAGGTGGTGCTACACGTTACTAGACAGGCATCCCTAATTTAATTGCTCTTCGGTGTATATGAATAGGATTCCAGGTGCCCAAGGAGCAGAGAAAGAGCAATGTTTGATTGGACCCCCAAAATGTGAGACGATTGTAATGGTAAATGCAAAAAAAAAAAAAAAAGCAGACTTCCATAAAATATTTTTTTTAATAAAAGGTATGTATTGATGTAAACCTGTTAATTCATAAAATACATGTACTGTACGTTATGTATCTTATTTAATTTCGAAGTTTTAACCATTTCAATCGAAATTCGGTTATTAGAAATTTCGATTACAAGAAACTAATTTCCAATTCTATATAGGTATTGATAGCTCCCAAAAAACCCAACACCGCGGGGGGTGGGGGTTAGCAAGAAGGCTTAAAAAATTTTTTTTTACGGAAATGTCTTATGAAACTGGCTAAAGAAATAAACATGAATTACAACAGCTTTCAATGAAGTATTAAAGACAAAAGCAATTTTTTTCGATTTCTTTTTCAATAAATCTCTGAAACAATTGGCTGATGCTCTGACCTACGAATGGCACAACATTTCACCTGAGACTTCAAAAGCTGTATGAATCTGTATTCCAAGAAGGTTGGAAGCTGTATGAAAAACCTTATGATGGAAGACATTTCCCTTGCAGTGAAGATATATCCGACATCTTATTTTTTTTTTCAGTTCAATTGAGTTTATTTAGCTGTTACATTAAAACCAAAAATACAATGTAATAGAACAACAGTGTAAGTAAGGGTAACAACAAGGGAGAACTGGGAAAAGGACAGAAAAGACCTGACAAGGCTCTGATCTCCCCATACAAATGTAGGCAGGTCAAAGTTACACCTGAAAGCATGGCACATAACATTTAAAGGTATTAGTAGAAATTAGTATCAGTAAAATTGTCTCCCATTCCCCTTTTTCTCCACCCACCAAGCTTCTCAACTTCCCTGCTACTTTGTCCTCCTGTTCACATTTTTCTAGTGTATCCCTTTGACCTTTTAATTCATTCTCCCCCCCCCACTCCTTTTATTTTTTTACATTTTCTGTTTAATTTCTCCATATTCCCTTTTTTACCTTTCTTATATTCATGGATGTCCAAGAATGTAAAGTTTTTATGATCTTTAAATTGAAATTATTATTATTGTAAGGTCATGCGTTGAGAATTTCAAAATTGAATCCCAGTATGCCGCCCCGGTGGCGCAGTGGTCTAAGCGATGGCCTCTGATCATTCGTCCGAAAGGGGTCCGAGTTCGAATCCCGGTGAGGGATGGATGTTGTGTTTGTCTAAAGGCACTGGATCTCTCCCTTCCCTGGAACCAGTGTCCCTAAATTAGGGACGGGTGACTGCTTACAGCCCATTGAGTTGCTCACGGTGGTCGTTAAACCTCCAACCGAAAAAAACAACAAATAAAAAAGAATCCCAGTATTACTTAGAGACTGTTTAACATACTGAGTCCTGGGAGAAATTGTGTCTTTTTCTCAACCTTCCTCATTTCCCTGCTACTTTGCCCTCCTGTTCACATTTTTCTCGTGTAACCCTTTGATATTTGAGTCCCATCTTCCCTCCCCCCCTTTTTTTTTTTACATTTTCTGTTTAATTTCTCCATATTCCCTTTTTTACCTTTCTTATATTCATGGAAGTCCAAGAATGTAAAGTTTTTATGATCTTTAAATTGAAATTATTATTATTGTAAGGTCATGTGTTGAGAATTTCAAAATTAAATCCCAGTATGCCGCCCCGGTGGCGCAGAGGTCTAAGCGATGGCCTCTGATCATTCGTCCGAAAGGGGTCCGGGTTCGAATCCCGGTGAGGGATGGATGTTGTGTTTGTCTTAAGGCACTGGATCTCTCCCTTCCCTGGAACCAGTGTCCCTAAATTAGGGACGGGAGACTGCTTATAGCCCATTGAGTTGCTCACGGTGGTCGTTAAACCTCCAACCGAAAAAAAAAAAAAAATTCCCAGTATTACTTAGAGACTGTTTAACATACTGAGTCATGGGAAAAATTGGTCTCAGTTAAGGTATCAGTAAAATTGTGTCTCATTCCCCTTTTTCTCCACCTTCGCGCAACCTTTCTCATTTCCCTGCTACTTTGCTCTCCTGTTCACATTTTTCTGGTGTATCCCTTTGATATTTTAATCCCTTCTACCCTGCCCCCGTTTTTTTTTTACATTTTCTGTTTCATTTCTTCATATTCCCTTTTTTCCCTTTCTTATATTTTTTTTTAGTCCCAGGATGTAAAGTTTTTATGTTTTTTAAATGGAAATTATTATAAAATTATTAGATGATGAGATGAGAATTCCTAAATTGAGGCCCAGTATAACTTAGAGACAATTTAACATACTGAGTCCTGGGAAAAACTGGTCTCAATTAAGATCCATCTGGTATCAGTAAAATTGTTTCTCATTCCCCTTTTTCTCCACTCTCCTCCCAACCTTTCCCATTTCCCTATAACTTTGTCCTCCTGTTCACATTTCTCTAGTGTATCCCTTTGACCATTTAGTCCCTTTTTCCCCTACTCCCTTCTTTTTAACATTTTCCGTTTCATTTCTCCATACTCCCTTTTTTTCCTTTTTTATCTTCTTGGTACTCCCAGAATGTAAAGTTTTAATGTTTTTTTAAATTGAATTTATTATTATTGTAAGATGATGAGGTCGAGAATTCCAAAATTAGGCCCAGTATAACTCAGAGACTGTTTTGAGTCCTGAGAAAAATTGTTCTCAGTTGAAATCTGCGTTTAGTATTATAGTCATGGGTAGGTAATTAAATTACAATTAACGTATGATCTATATAATTTTTTATTCTCTTGTACATGGCTTTCCCATATTATAATTATATAATTGTTTTAATGTTAATATATTATACTTATTTGGGTCAACAAGTATATAGTACAAAGTTTGTCCGGAAAGTAATGAGACCACTTTTCTTGGGCCAATCAGAAGGGCCGGAGGGCTGAGTCTCCGGGCGTGACGGGTGGCGGGGTATGTTAGGTAAACGATCGATGCCTCGTCAGTTGGCTGTGAGCTTTTACAGAGTGATAATCGCTTGCGAAGTGGACAGCTGTGTGAGCGTCGCGTAACGGTCAAAATGCAGAAGAATGTCAAACAGCGATACGCGGTAACGTTTTGTGTTAAACTTGAAAAATCCGCGATTGAGACGCTTGCTATGATACAGTAACCGTACGGGAAGGACGCTTTATCGAAAGCACAAGTGTTTCGGTGGCACAAAATGCTCACAGAGGGAAGAGAGGGCGTCGAGGATGAGTCGCGCCCTTCAACGTTCCATACTTCGGACAATGTGGAAAAGGTGAAAGCGGTTTTGCACTCTGACCGAGTGTTAGATTGGTAGCAGAGCACGTGGGACTCGCGAAATCCATTGCGCATTAAATCATCACGCAAGAATTGCAGATGCGGAAAGTTTGAGCCAAATTGGTTCCTAAGGTTTTGAACCGATGACCAGAGGAACAACCGTGTGTCGATTTCTCGTGAGCTTGTGGACCGTGTGAGGAGCAAACCTGTTTTTGTGGAGAAAGTGATAACAGGTGATGAAGCGTGGTTCTTTGAGTACGATCCAGAGAAGAAAAGACAGAGCTCAGAGTGGCACACTCCCGAGTTTCCTGGATCACTCGAATGTGGAAATCGAAGATGAAATCGATGCTCATTGTCTTCTTTGACTGTAAAGGTGTTGTCCATAAGGAGTCCTTACCACCCGGACAAACGATCAACGCTGCATTTTGCGTGGAAGTGCTTCAACGGCTGAAGAACAGAGTTGCGCGCGTCCGCCCGGAGATCACCAACACTTGGGTTCTTCACCACGATAATGCGCCGAGCCATGCGTCGCTGAGAGTGAGAGGGTTTCTGGCGAAACACAACATGGCAACGCTTCCCCAACCTTCCTACATCCCTGACTTAACCCCAGCTGACTTCTTTTTGTTTCCCAGGGCTCAAATCCAGCCTGAAAGGACACCATTTTGGGACTGTTACAAACGTGCAAACTTCCTCGACGAGTGCTTTGAAAGCGATCACTGTTCTCGACTTCCAGGCAAGCTACGCGGTGTGGCAGAACCGCTGGCAGCGGTGTATTGATGTTCAAGGATGTTATTTCGAGGAATGTTAATGTTATGTAAGTATAACTTTAATTAAACGCTTGTTATTGAATGAGTCTCATTACTTTCCGGACAGACCTTGTATATAGGTGAGCTCCTATCGCCGATAAGGAAGACATATCCCCTGTTTCAAAGTGTTCACATTATTTTGACCAGACCCTGTACGTTCGCCACAGCTGCTAGCAAGCACCTGACTTAGAAATGTTAAAAGGCCTCTGTGGCAAGCTAAAACAAATTCTTACAGCCACAAAAGGCCTTCCTCAAGTGGCATACGAAAATCAGCCTCATCACTCCGTAGTCGCACGGAGAATGTACGCTACCCCTTGTGACAAGGAGTTACGAATTGGTAGCATATAATGGGACCTATTATCATTAGTTGTTTCTACAGAGTCCTCAGATCTGTACTACAGGTTCCTGTAAATTTCGTGATAGGAGACAGGTATTAATGAAATATTTTTAAAGGTTTCATTGCCGTGGGGTGACTTCTCCGAAGAGCCGCAAGGAAATTATGAACCCGAAAACTTAACGTAATATAATTAGAAAAATATTCGAGATCCCAGGTAGCAATATTATGTTGGACCAACCGTGGGCTATCAACGGTCGGCCCAGCGACGAGGCGACTCGGAGGCCAACAATTGGATATGTGTTGGTTCAACGGTTGGACCCACATTGGAAAACTGTTGCAAACAGTTGTAACGTACCAGGATATGTGACGTACCTGCCAGAAGGACGCACGCGACATAAAGGCAGATAGGAATCAGAATAAAACGTCCGCGTAGCTCAATTGGTAGAGCGACTTATTCCGGAATAAGGGGATCCGGGCTCGAATCCTGGCGACGACAGAAATGACGGAGAAATTTACTTCGTTATAATGGCGCCTGAACTATCCGGATGACCCGACCGTTCAAAATCTCGCAATGGTGTGATGTTCTTTCCACACCGCGAGATAAGAAAAATAAGAGAATCCCTTCTCCAGCACTTCGAAAACAAAACAAAACAAAAATAATAAGGGGGAGATGATGTAACGTACCAGGAGATGTGACGTACCTGCCAGAAGGACGCACACGACATAAAGGCAGATAGGAATCAGAATAAAACGTCCGCGTAGCTCAATTGGTAGAGCGACTTATTCCGGAGTAAGGGGATCCGGGTTCGAATCCTGGCGACGACAGAAATGACGGAGAAATTTACTTCGTTATAATGGCGCCCGAACTATCCGGATGACCCGACCGTTCAAAATCTCGCAATGGTGTGATGTTCTTTCCACACCGCGAGATAGGAAAAATAAGAGAATCCCTTCTCCAGCACTTCGAAAACAAAACAAAACAAAAATAATAAGGGGGAGATGATGTAACGTACCAGGAGATGTGACGTACCTGCCAGAAGGACGCACACGACATAAAGGCAGATAGGAATCAGAATAAAACGTCCGCGTAGCTCAATTGGTAGAGCGACTTATTCCGGAGTAAGGGGATCCGGGTTCGAATATTGGCGACGACAGAAATGACGGAGAAATTTACTTCGTTATAATGGCGCCCGAACTATCCGGATGACCCGACCTTTCAAAATCTCGCAATGGTGTGATGTTCTTTCCACACCGCGAGATAGGAAAAATAAGAGAATCCCTTCTCCAGCACTTCGAAAACAAAACAAAACACAAATAATAAGGGGGAGATGATGTAACGTACCAGGAGATGTGACGTACCTGCCAGAAGGACGCACACGACATAAAGGCAGATAGGAATCAGAATAAAACGTCCGCGTAGCTCAATTGGTAGAGCAACTTATTCCGGAATAAGGGGATCCGGGTTCGAATCCTGGCGTGGACAGAAATGACGGAGAAATTTACTTCGTTATACAGTTTTCTAATGTGATCATGTGTTGCTCGACAACTATCAGACAACCATTGGACAACCGTTAAGTGGTCATTTGTTGATAAATGGTTGGTCATGTAAGGTTGGGAAAACCGTTGGCCAATCTTCGATAAACAACCAACCTTCGCCCAACGCTGCCGACGCAAAAATATCATTGAGCCAACCGTTGGCCAATGTCAATGTGCTACTTGGGATGATGCAGAAGCCCCAGTGCTTAAACGAAATGAATATTCAGCGGTTCTTTGCATACATTCGCATTACTCCTTTTTACATGTTATGTGCAGATTCCTGCTAAGAGGCAACGCAGTAAAATCATCAAGTTTTCATTTATAAACTGCTTACCGGAACAGTTTAAAACATGCGCCTGTCTATCTCCGTTATTCTTAAAAATGCGCTTGCAGCTCAGTATGAACGTTAAAAACAGAAAACTGTAACTTTTTGTTTGTCCAGCGCATTTTGTTCCATTGTGACTGTTTGATCTTACTGTAATCGTCTTTGTTAAAAAGTAGGTTAATATGCACATTGAAAATGACACATAGCTATTCGGAATGCGATCGTTAGTCGTGGCATAGCCTTCATTAGATATATTTTTTTCTGCTAACAAACGAATCTTCGGAAAATAAGACGCTGAAGAACAAAATCATAACTGAATGACATGAATTAGCAGCAAATTACAGCCTTTCTTTCGCAAAACGGATTTAACCTTAATTATTGTTGGATTACTCGGTGATTTAAAGAATCATCGAGTAATGGTTCTACGGGATAAATTCAAATTTAAAGTGGAAGCAAATACCTTTGTGGTTAACTTCTCGTTTTCCTGTACTCTGAGCTTTTAAAGAGATGAAAGAGGTCCATCTGCTTAAATTAATTAAAAATAAATTTTTCTTATTCGATATTAAGGTCCATAGAAAACATCCTCCTTATTGTACACAGTATCAAGTAGAAATTTCCAATGAAACGTTGTTGGTCCTGCGGATTTCAAAATGTAATTTTTAAGGCATTCTCATCTTGCACTTATAGTGCTGAAGCTCGCACACACACACACACACACTTACATCTGATTATCGCACCAATAATATCAAAGCTGGAGAATTTCAGCCCGAAACGTTCAGTGTTCAAAAGACTGCGAATCATTTTTCTTCAGTCCAAAAACTCTCGAATGGTGTTCAAATGTTCCCCGAATTACAAGGACTATCTGACAGCGGTTGTCCTTGATCCTGCCAAGTCCTGCAATCCGTAGGTCCTGATACCCTCCTTGAGAAGACCGCGGGTGGTTTCCAAGTGGTCCCGGATGAATCGAACTCCAGGATAGAGAACCGCTGCTTCAGAAAAGCACTTTTCCGCTGTGTAGATTTCGCCCTTTTCGAGATGGACCACGCACAGGTTATGAAGTCCCTGCATGTTGTTCGGTTCCAGTGCCATTACCCTTCGATAGCACTATAATGAAACAAAGAGATCATTAATGTCCCGCAAATTCAATTGTTTCGGGTTATTTATTTAAAACATATTAACAAATTAATGAACAAAGTGTCATCAAGTATTGGGATAGTTAGTCGTGATCTTACAAACTTATCAGTTTCAACACCTAAGCTTCTATATTATTCTCTGTTACACATTTAAATAACATTTAAATTATTGCATTCTATTGTGGGGGCAAACAACTCACTCTAATTTCAGGAAACTTTTCAAACATTACAAAATAAAGGCATTCAACTCTTAGAATTAAAACATAACTTTGATGAGAATTACTTTTCACTAATGAATTGACCTATATATACAGGGTGTTTAAAAATTAATGAAACAAACTTTAAGGGGGTGATAGAACACCGAAACAAGCACTTTTCGTCATAGAATACATGATCGCAAGTCACACCCCACACACGCCATCTATCGCAACGCAAAGACCCATATCTTGTATCGGAGCGTCTGGATGGGAGGACGTACCTTATTTTCCTTCAAAAAGTCTCGCCTGAATTGATCCAGCATGTACCAGCAGCCGTCAGCCGTAAAATGTGGTTCCAGCATGATGGGGCGCCAGCTCATTTCAGCACTCGGGTGCGTGATTACTTGAACGCCACATTTCCAGGCCAACGGATTGGCCTAGGTGGACCCATCGCTTGGCCCCCCACGGTCACCAGATCTGTCCCCTCTGGATTTCTTTTTGTGGGTACATCTGAAGTCCGTAATGTACGGCACTCCCATTGTTTCCAATGAGGAACTGGTCGCCAGACTTTCAGTCGCTGCTGCAGCTGTCCGGGAAATGCCTGGTATTTTCCACAACATACGGGCATCTTTACGTTGACGATGTGTATCAGGAGTGGCTGTCGCCCTTTTGAACAGCTTTTGAAAATGCAATTAGCTTCAGCATTTTCTTATTAATGTTTGCAAATTTGATGTAATTTTGTGACGTCACGTTTTGTTTCTTATTTTGTCTGCAATAAAGCTTTGTTTTGATTTGTTGTGCCATTCCTGTCTTTGCGTTGCGAAAGACAGCGTGTGTGGGGAAACGGAAAACGCCCTCCAGCGCCTAACAGCGAAACTTGCGACCATGCATTCCATGACGAAAAGCGCTTGTTTCGGTGTGTTCTATCACCTCTTAAAGTTTGCTCAATTAGTTTTGAAACAACCTGTATACGCGTTATTCCAAATAAATACACTGAAGAGCAATTGAATTAGAGATACCTGTCTAGTAACTTGTAGCACCAACTTTCGTCCTGATGATAGCGGCGATTCGTCTCGTCATGGACTCGACAAGACACCAGAAGCGTTGGGAAGCCATACGGATCCACGTCCCCTGAACAAGCTCTCACAGTTCACGAAGACTTGATGGAGGGGTCAGATCCTCGAACATCTCTCTCGATGGCATCCCAGATGTGTTGGATGGGATTGAGGTCAGATGACCAAGCTGGCCAAGGAAGCGAGGTCACGTCGTGGAGTGTTCATCCAACCATTCGGATACAATTCGGGAGCTGCATTGTCTTGCTGCAGGAATGAGGTCCCCAGTGAGATGTTGAAGACGCACAAACGGAAGCAAATAGTCGTCCAGGATATCTCGGTAACGTTGACCTGTGAGGGACGATGTCACACGTACCAGGGTTCCTATTTCAGTCCACGTAAACAGTCCCCAGACGAGAATGCCACCACCACCAGCTTGAAGAGTACCCTGCTGGCAAGAATGATCCACCGCTTCATGTGGTTTACGCCGTACTCGTATCCTGCTATCCGCATGTCCCAACGTGAATCTCGACTCATCAGTCCATGCAACATTTTTCCACATGTCTAGGGTCCAGTGGCGATGTTCCCGCGCCCATGCTAATCTTTGCACCCTGTGATGTGCGGTCAGCAGCGGTACCCTCGTGGGGCAATGGCTTCTGTGCCCCATAGCGAGGAGATGGTTCTGGATGGTGTGGCTGCATTTTTGTGCACCAGCGCTAAATTGCCGAGTGATTTCTTGCACTGTGGCCCGTCTATCCGCTGTTACAATGCGAGCTAGCCAACGATGACCCCGCTCATCCACACGCTGTTGTCCACGGCAGTTGGCCCTTGCACTGATGGTTTTACCGGATTCGATGTAATCACGGTGCACCCGTGACACAGTGGCTCGTGAAAATCCCAGTTCCTGCACGACTTCCGAGATGGAGGGACCCATTCGTCGGTCCCCGACAATTTGCCCACGATCAACCGCGCTTAGATCCTTCGTCTTACCCATATTGTGTCCGACTCTTACTGATTCCCGTCGCATATATTGTCGGATCGCTGCATACGTCATGTCGTTTCCGTTTACAGGGCCGCCCACAGCGCCACATTTGCATAACGCCAGCTGTCTCTAATTCAATTGCTCTTCAGTGTATAACATATTAACGTTAAAACAATTATGTAATTACAATTTGGGAAAAGCCATGTACAGGAGAATGAAGAACGATATAGGTCATACATTAATTGAAATTTCATTACCTACCCATGTCTATGATACTGGAGGTAGAACTCAACTGAGACCAATTTTTCCCAGGACTCAATATATTAAACAATCTCTAAGTTATACTGGGCCTCAATTTTGGAATTCTCTACCTCATGATATTACAAAAATAAATAATTTCAATCTATTTAAAAAAAATGAAAACTTTACATTCTGGGACTACCAAGAATATAAAGAAGGGAAATACAGGAATAAGGAGAAATGAAATGGAAAATGTAAAAAAAAAAGGGGGGGGGGGTGTTGAAGAAGCGACTAAAAGGTCAAAGGGATACATTAGGAAAATGGTAACAGGAGGGCAAAGTAGTAGTGAAGTGGGGATGATTGTGGAGAAAAATGGGGATGGGAAACAATTTTACTAATACTAATTTCTACTAATACCTTTGAATGCTATGCGCCATTCTTTCAGGTATAACTTTGACCAGCCTACATTAGAATAGGGAGATCAGGGCCTTGTCAGGACTTTATTGGCTTTCTCCCAGATCTCCCTTGCTGTTATTATTACTTACTCCGTTGTTATATTACATTACATTTTTGGTTTTCATGCAACAGCTAAATAAACTGAATTGAATTGAAAAGAAAAATATTAAAAATCCTCGTCGAAAAGATGACGAAACATGAATTATCAGTAAATAAACGATGAACAAATGGTTCTCTAAAACAATAAAATTTTCATGATATGACTAACTTCGGCGTAAGTGTTTTACCATACTTTGTAATGGTATAAAACTAGGGCAATCGTTTTAATTACAATGTGCACATTTGTTACACGCAATAAAATGCAACAATTTGGTTTAACGAAAAATACCTATAGGTTCCAAATAATTTGAATCATTAAACCGCTCTCGAAACCTAATTAGTAACGTGGAATTTAAAAATTTCAGTAAATGATAGCTAATAGAATTTTGCGAAAAGGCCTCAAAAATGTTCTTCGCGGGTGGTCTCACGAAAAACATTTCAAGGACCTTTACAAAATTCTATTGAGATATCAGTTTTTAACATGTGCGGAATTCTATTAAGGCCCGTTTTTAAGATACAGTAGTGGCCAAAATTGTGGAAACCTTTTGGAAATAGTGTATTTTTGAGTTTTGATGGCTCATAACACCATTTGTTTTTGGAGTAATACCATACAATTATATATCAATGGAAAGATAATTTCATCAAGAATGCAATGCAATAACTTTTATGAAGGATTTGTTTATTAGAACAGCAGTTATAAAGAAGAAATGTGAAGCACATAGAAAAAATGAGATACACAAAAATTCTCACCATGTCAGTGAATACTTAGTTGGGTAACCTTTAGCGTTAATTACGGCGTTACAACGCCTTCCCATGGAGTGAACCAAGTTTTTTAGTTCTGCAGCTGTTATAATATGAAGCCAAGATTGAATTATTGCTTCTATTAATTGGGTTTTATTGCTGGGTTGCTTCTGATTAACAAGTTTCTTTAGTAGGCTCCATAGATTTCTGATGGGGTTAAGGTCTGGGCTATTCCCAGGCCGTTCCAGCAGTGGAATATGATTATCTTGAAACCACGTTTTGCACACAGCAGCAACATGACATGGAGCTGAACCTTGTTGAAAAATAAATGCTTCATTATCTTGGAAAAGATCACGTGCGGAAGGCTTCAGTTTGGGCTCAAGTATTTCATTAATGTATTGTTGGCCATTTATATCCCCATTAATCCCGCAAATTCTGCCCACACCTTTTGATGTCATACAACCCCAGTTCATAACACTAACTGGATGTTTCACGGTACATGTAATGCAATCAAAGTGCAAATCTTCTCCGATTCTTCTCTTTACGTATTTCATGCCATCACTACCAAACAGGGAGATTTTGGTCTCATCACTCCAAATAACACTGTTTCATTGTTCTGCTCTCCAGTTTACATGGGTTTATGCGTTTAATCTTTTTAACCTTTGTTGGAGAGATAAAAATGGGTTTTTCTGTAGAGTTCTAGCTTTTAGACCAAATTCCTGCAGTCTGCTCCGAACAGTCCTTGCACTCAACTTTACATTGCATTGCGCCATTTCATCTTGTATACACCCACATGATTTTCTTCTGTCACCTAGTCACAGTCTGTTAATTCTTCTATCATCACTTCCTGTTAACCTTTTTCCTGCCTTTACCAGTCTGGTTTTGTAGTGACTGAGTCTCCTTATACCTCTTCAAAAATTTAGAAATGCCACCTTTGGTTAAGTTTCCACCAATTTTTCTTCTAGTTTCTTCAAAACTGAAGCCTTGTTCACTTAATAGTACTATTTTGAATCGCTTTCTGGGTGACCAGTCGAATCTTTGCGCCATTTCTTTAATTAATTACGTTTTACAAGCTCACTAAATGAAAGAACACACACACACACACACACACACACACACACACACACACACAAAATCCAACTTGATAGCAATCACATAACACACTGACAAATGTCCTCCTCTCAGCTCCAATACATAATATCAATAGCTGAAGCCTACTGTGACCTGATTGGATCATTGCCAAAACAAGATGACACTTGATTGGCTCTCTAAACACTCATGCTCATTGGCTACATTCAAATGAAGGAAAGCTACTAAATATTAGCCTAAGCAAGTTGTGCTTCTTTTTTCTGGTTATTTGGCTATAACATTTCATAGAATACAGATAATGGGACAAACGTTTTTGCATTACATTCGTGACGAAGTTATCGTTCCATTGATATATAATTTTATGGTATTACCCAAAAAAACAAAATGGTGTTTTGAGCTATCAAACCTCAAAAATAAACTTCTTCCAAAAGGTTTCCACAATTTTGGCCACTACTGTATGTTTACGGAACATTCTGAATTTTCGGAAACCTTTCTGCAATTCCTTTCTTATAGTGACCGTAAATTTCCCCTTTTTAAGATATGTTTGCGGAAAATTCTGAATTTTCAGAAAGCTTTCCGCAATTCTTTCGCATATTGACGGAAAATATCCTTTTTAAGATCTGTTAACGGGAAATTCTGAATTTTCAGAAACCTCTCCGAAATTATTTCGCATAATTCGTATTGCCGGTAAATTGCTCTTTTTACGATGTATTAACGGAAAATTCCGAATTTGCAGAAACCTTTCCGCGATTCCTTTCTTATATTGATGATAAATTGCCTCTTTTCGAGATATGTTTACAGAAAATACTGACTTTTCAGAACCCTTTCCGCAATTCTTTCGCATATTGACGCAAAATATCCTTTTTAAGATCTGTTAACGGGAAATTCTGAATTTTCAGAAACCTTATCGAAATTCTTTCGTATACCTCGTATTGCCGGTAAATTGCTCTTTTTACGATGTATTAACGGAAAATTCCCAATTTTCAGAAACCTTTCCGCGATTCCTTTCTTATAATGACGGTAAACTGCCATTTTTAAGATGTGTTACGGAAAATTCCGAATTTTCAGAAACCTTTCCGTGATTCCTTTCTTATAATGACGGTAAACTGCCATTTTAAAGATGTGTTGACGGAAAATTCTGAATTTTCAGAAGCCTTTCCGCAATTCTTTCGTATATTGGCGGTAAATTGTCCGTTTGAAGATCTGTTCACGAAAAATTCTGAATTTTCAGAAACCTTTCTGCAATTCTTTCGTATGTTAACGGAAAAAACTTTTCCGGTATTCATATGACAGAAAATTTCTGTTAATAGGAGTCATTCGCGGTAATACTTGAGGTTTGATTAACTATTAAATTTCAGTCGTCTGTCGGAGGAGATGTTTTTGAAGTTGTGTAGCGATATCGGATACTGTGGATAACATATCGCATAAAATTTTGGTTATTGTGGGACTGGATATTTCTTCTCCTCTCCCTCTCCCTATTTTGTGCACCAGCTATTGTATTGGGTTGTCAGGAAAGTCTTGAGGGTTTTTTTTATGTGAAATGAAGCAAATGCAATGAGTTTAAGAACATACCTTTATTTCAAAATTTTGTCCATTTTTTTCTACGACTTTAGTCCATCTTTCCGGCACTTTTAGAATGTAGAATGTGGTTTGCTTGTAGGCAAAAAGTCATCCACGTGTTTCTTGACAGCATTGAGAACACCGAATGATTTGGCATTTGAAGATTTTGCAGAGACCGAAACAATGGAAGTCGGAGGGCGCAATGTCCGGGAAATAAGGTGGGTGGGGGTAAGACATCCCAGCCCATAGTGGGTGACTAAACGGACGTGCGGCCGCGAGTTGTCTTGCTGGAACACAACACCCCTTCTGTTCACAAGTTCTGGTTTCTTCTGTTGCTGGTTTTGGTTCAATTTTTCCAAAGTGAAAATCCTCCAAATACGTGGCGTCAGTAAATAAATAAATACATCGCTCTTTTGACGTTCCAAAAACACATAGCAACCAAAAAATTGCTATTCGATCACCGCCGGGGAATTGAATCCACGGATCTCTGGATATCTAGCCGAGCGCGTTAGCCTTACAAAAAGGTGGCCAGCAATCCACGGTGCTATGTGTGCTTTTCTGTCAGCTTCTGACATCATAAATCCGTAAGATGGGCTCAGCTACTGAGACGTCTTCATCTGGTGGGCATTAACGGCACTTGACTTTATATTAATTATAGCAGTTAAAACCAAAGTGAAAATCCTCGAAATACGTGGCGTCAGTAAATAAACAAATACATCGCGCTTTCCACGTTCCAGAAACACATAGCAACCGAAAAATTGTTATTTGGTCAACGCCGGGGAAATTAATCCACGGATCTCTCGATCTCTAGCCCCGTAGTGTAAGGCTAACGCACTGGGCTAGATATCGAGAGATCCGTGGATTCAATTCCCCGGCGGTGACCAAATAACAATTTTTCGGTTGCTATGTGTTTCTGGAACGTGGAAAGAGCGATGTATTTGTTTATTTATTCAATTTTTCCAATTGGCTGCAGTACACATCCGAATTGATTGTTTGATTGTGTTGGAGGAGCTCATAGTAAATGATGCCTCACGTCCTTGCTTATGACGTCACGCACACGCACACGCACGGCCATTTGTTTGAGAAATGCTTACCACTGTAACCAAGCGGAAACTCGCAAGGAATGCTGGGTAGAACCTTGGATGTTTTCTTATGACGTCAGAGCAGAAACAGAAGTTTCGCTTTTTCTTCGTGTGTGGTGATGTTCCAAAAGTGAAATCTATGGGTGTGTGTGATATTTCTAACGGAAACCTTTTGCGCGTGAAACAGGTATTTCAATGAACTCGTACTAAAGATATAACAATTCACATGTGATGTTTTGTGGCTTATGCGCTGTGAAAACTTAATGCTGCATAAAGGTAAATCATGGTAAGTTTGGGATCAGTTCAAAGAACCAAAAAGAAATGAAGCTACACATAATGGAGGCTCACATCGTTCATTGAGAAGTTTCGTCCTTCGATTGATATATTTTTATTTTTCATTATTTATGATTCAGTTTTTGTTCTCATTGTGTGAATATTAAAAAATAAATTTGCAGAAAAGTAATTAGAAAGTATCAACATTATTATTTCCGAAGTCTATTGAATATGAACAAGAATACTGTGGCAAAGTACCGACCATCTTTTGTTATGAAAGCATGGTAGTTCAACTTTATAATACATACAGTGCTCAATATTTGAACTCCAAGTACGCAATCTCACCAAACAGAGAGCATAACCTTGCGTCCATGAATATTCGGTTTCGGTGTTTGTTTACGTATTTCGACAGCGTTACCCCAGGATGTCTTCCGCATTACATTGTCGTAGACTATCCATTTTTCATCTCCTGTCACTAATCGTTTCCTAAATGGATCTCTGTTGTTGCATTTTAGGACCATATCGCATACCGAATAACAGTCCACGCAGTTTTTCTCGGACAGTTTGTGTGCGTCCCAAACGTCATAACGAGAAGTGTATCCCAGCATGACTAAATGTTCATGAACAGTACTTTTCGGCATTTTCACAGTCTTTCGGCATTTTCACAGTGCTAACTCCCGAGTCGTTAATTTTGTGTTGCACCCAATTTCTGCCTTTATGAGATCGTCGTACACTACTGAAGGTCTTCCACATTAATCCCCATATTCTAAACGAGTGATCTTTTAGCTGGTTCCTACCGCTCACTAGAGGGCGATTCAAGCTTTCATGGTGGGCGGTAGGGGTTTTTGTTAATTTTTACACGATACGATACGATATTTGAAGGTTTTAGGAATGGAGTGTCTGACCCCATGTCTAAAACTGCCCTTAGAAATAGGAAGCTAGGAGATCTGAGTAAGTGAACTCAATAGGAAAGACAAACAGAAAAATGTAGTGAAAGGAAATGGGATCCGTGACAGCACTCCGTGTAGAAGGGGGCAAAGGGAACAAAGCACCTCACAACATCACAGAGAACCACAACACCAACCCAGCCGCCGACGCACCAGGGAGTCACTGCAACCCAAAGAGACGAAATCCAAATGCCCGAGCAGAATCTATTTTCACCATCTCGATGCCAATCTGATAAAGAAGGTAGTGGTGGTCTGTCTAACACCCACCAATGGTTACATACTTATTCAGTCTCTGTCAAGGGGGTGAACGAGCGCCGCCTTAGCTCTGGGATACCTAAGGAATTCGCTGGGATTGTGATCAACCGCGCCCCTAACAAGCCCATTAGAATGGGTTTCCGCTTTCTTGAAGAACGTTCTGGCGAGTCTCGTGGAAAACTGATGTACCTTCTCGATTCCAAGTCTGTCCCTCAATTTCCGAAGTGGGGTCCAAGGAGAAGCCCCAGTGGTCATTGGAAGTGCTGGGCTCCGCACCCTCTCGATTCTCTATCGCTGTTTCCTACTAATACCAATCCAGATGGAGGAGGCGTAGGTAAGCACCGGCCTGATGACTGTCTTGTACAGCAGTACTTTGTGCCGTATTGTAAGGAAGCTTCTCCGGTGGAGTAGTGGAGCCAGCTGCCCAAGCCATTGCCTAGGTTTATTCGTGCGGTAGCTGGTGTTCGCCACCCACGAAAGTCGACAAACTAGTTGGAGCCCTAGGCACTTCCAGTTTTACAAACATGATCATGATCACATGTAGAGGATTTTAGGAAGGGAGTGTCTGACCCCAGGTCTTAAACAACCCTTAGAAATAGGAAACTAGGAGATTTGGGCTAGAGCGCCTGATAGGAAAGTGACACGGCAGCGAAGTAGAAAGGGGGAGGAAGACGCCCTTATTTATTACCGGGGGGCCAGTACCCGGGGTTCGACGGCTTAACGTGCCCATCCGACGCACGGCGAGTATTTAGTGGATCGAGCGTTCGTACCTGCCTGGGATCGAACCTGAGGCCTTTCCCGTGGCAGTCACGAACGCTGCCCACTCGGCCACCCGCAGCCCCCATTTTTACAAATCATCATCATCCTATGTAGAAGATTTTAGGAAGGGAGTGTCTGACCCCAGGTCTTAAACAACCCTTAGAAATAGGAAACTAGGAGATTTGAACTAGAGCGCCTGATAGGAAAGTGACACGGCAGCGAAGTAGAAAGAGGGAGAAAGACACCCTTATTTATTACCGGGAGGCCAGTACCCGGGGTCCGACGGCTTAACGTGCCCATCCGACGCACGGCGAGTATTTAGTGGATTGAGCGTTCGTACCTGCCTGGGATCGAACCTGAGGCCTTTCCCGTGGCAGTCACGAACGCTGCCCACTCGGCCGCCCGCAGCCCTCCATTTTTACAAATTTTGTTCTTCCACCATATATCGAAATTTTTCCAAGAAGTGTAACATACCAAGAGATGTGACGTACCTGCCCGAAGGACGTACACGACATAAAGGCAGATAGGAATCAGAATAAAATGTCTACGTAGCTCAATTGGTAGAGCAACTTATTCCGGAATGAGGGGACCCGGGTTCGAATCCTGGCGCGGATAAAAATGACGGAGAAATTTACTTCGTTATAATGGCGCCCGAACTATCAGGATGACCCGACCGTTCAAAATCTCGCAATGGTGTGATGTTCTTTCCACACCGCGAGATAGGAAAAATAAGAGAATCCCTTCTCCAGCACTTCGAAAAAAAAAAAAATAAAAAAAAAAATAAGGGGGAGATGATGTAACGTACCAAGAGATGTGACGTACCTGCCCGAAGGACGCACACGACATAAAGGCAGATAGGAATCAGAATAAAACGTCCGCGTAGCTCAATTGGTAGAGCAACTTATTCCGGAATGAGGGGACCCGGGTTCGAATCCTGGCGCGGATAAAAATGACGGAGAAATTTACTTCGTTAGAGAAGTTAGTGCGCATTACGACGGTGGTGCTTACCACAAGCCATCAATCAGTCTTCGAGCTGTACCTCTTTTATGGTGGTGTGCAGTACGTGGTTAGATTTGTGAGAGTAAGCACGTGTCTACAGCTTGGAACTAGTGGATAAGTTGTGCAACAAATTGTAAACCCATGTTTCAAAAAAAAAAAAAAGAAAAAAAGAAATATGCTATTGCCTATTTACCAGAGTATCTGAAGATGGGTTTCATCAAATTTGTTACAAATAAACAGCTTCTTATGTGTTCATTGTGCCACAAGACATTATGCAATGAAGCCAAGTCAATTGCGAAAACGTCTTGCTACAAAGCATTCAAAAGGTAAAGATAAACCCATTAAATATTTTCAAGAAATGTAAAAAAGATTTCAAAATCGTTCAACAATAACTGCATCATTTAAGAAACAACATGCAAACAACCAAGATGGATTAATTGCAGCTTATCGTATATCACAGTTAGTTGCAAAAAGTGGTAAAAGCCATAATATTGGTGAAACTTTGACAATACCCTCTAACAAAGAATTTATCTCAACACTAATGTATCAGGAGATACCTGAAGTTTTAAAAACATTGCCCCTTAGCAGTAGCATAGTGATGCGACGCATTGAAGAAATGCCGGTTAATGTTGAAAATAAACTTATAGGTATTCTCCAAAACTCTTCATTTTCCATACAGTTGGACGAGTCTACAGGTGTGAAACATAATTCTCGGCCCCTAACCGCAACCGATCATAGAACGTCTGTAACGTACCAGGAGATGTGACGTACCTGCCAGAAGGACGCACACGACATAAAGGCAGATAGGAATCAGAATAATCGTCTGCGTAGCTCAGTTGGTTGAGCGACCGGAATAAGCGGCCTCGGGTTCGAATCCCGGCGTAGACCAAAAATGACGGAGAAATTTACTTCGTTATACGTCGGAAAATGCAAATAGCTGTGTGCGATAATGGCTTATTGCAGCGCCATCCAACAGCTTTCCAGGCAACCGTAACCGCTTACAGCTGTAGTGACAGAAGGGACGAAAGTTGACGGTGAAAGCAATGTCGTTCGAAAAGCAACATTTAAGGCACTGCCTCCTGTCCGCGTTTCAGCTGAAATGAAAGTGGCCAGCAAATGATCTGTGCTGCTTTGGGTGAGGCTGCTGTGTCCTACAGTACGTGTGGAAAGTGGTTCCAGCGGTTTGCGCATTGAAATTTCGATCTCCGTGATGCAGAACGTCCGGGACAGCCACAGAAAGTTGACGATGAGGAACTGGAACAACTGTTGGACGCGGATCCCTGTCTAACACAGTCACAGCTCGTCTAGGGACTCGGCAAGCCATTGCAAAGGGCCTGCACAAGCTTTTGGATTCACAAGGAGGTTCATTGGGTATCCCACCAACACATAGCTGCGAACAAGTCTAGGCGCTACGATGTTGCTGTGTCCTTGCTCTACAGATTCAAGAAGAAGGATTTCCTCCACAAGATGTTGACCTGTGTTGAGAAGTGGTTCTTCTACGACAATCCTAAGCGGCGCAAATCGTGGGTTTATCCAGGTCAGCTTACCACCAGTACCGCCAAGCCGAATATCCATACCAGGAAGTTGTTGCTGGGCATATGTTGGGATCAGCGCGGTGTCGTACACTATGAGTTGCTCAAACCTGGTGAAACGGTCAATGCTGAGCGTTATTGTCAGCAACTCATTCGTGTGAGTGACGCAATGGAGGCGAAAAGGCCATACACCGTCAAGGGCAGAAGGTCGGTCTTCAAGATAACGCGCGTCTTCACACCGGGAAAACGACTTTAGACACGATCACCGACCTGGGATGGGAGATTTTGTCCCACCCGGCGTATTCTCCAGTCGTATTATCACCTCTTTCGCTCCCTGCAACGTCCCCTGATTGATACGTACTTTACTTCTTTCGAGGAGGTCCGCACAAGTATTGATGACTTTATCAACTCGAAACAGCCCTCTTTTTTTCAGCAGTGGCATTCGGCAGCTCCCTGACCGATGGCTCAAATGTATCCAACACGACGGGGATTATTTCCCTGATTAGGTACGTTTTCGATTTGCTGTAATTTTCTGTCAACGTGTTGTGCCTGTGGCCGAGAATTAAGTTGCACACCTAATAGATAATGATGCTCTATTGATGACTTATGTACTGTGACGTACCTGCCAGCAGGACGCACACAACATAAAGGCAGATAGGAATCAGAATAAAACGTCTGCGTCGCTCAGTTGGTAGAGCGACTTGTTCCGGAATAAGCGGCCCCGGGTTCGAATCCCGGCGTAGACCAAAAATGACGGAGAAATTTACTTCGTTATAATGGCGCCCGAACTATCCGGATGACCCGGCCATTCAAAATCTCGCATTGGTGTGATGTTATTTCCACACCGCAAGACAGGAAAAATCAGAGAATTCCTTCTCCAGCGCTTCGAAAAATAAAAATGTGTGATGTTGCATTCCACACAGCAGATTGACTGGGAGTTCTCAAGTGCACGTTCTACAGTGGATGGCTGCCTGCAACGATTCATGGTCACGGCTGACCCGTGGGCCATGCTCCCGGCCCTCTTTCAGGGGAGGGGGAGATGTGACGTACCTGCCAGCAGGACGCAGACGACATAAAGGCAGATAGGAATCAGAATAAACGTCTGCGTAGCTCAGTTGGTAGAGCGACTTGTTCCAGAATAAACGGCCTCGGGTTCGAATCCCGGCGTGGACCAAAAATGACGGAGAAATTTACTTCGTTATAGTACGGTACCTTGATGAAAACAATACATTGCAAGAAGAAATGCTATTCACTGTAAATCTTATTACAGACACAAAAGGATTATCAATATTTATTTACTTTCATTTTCTTCAATTTACGTAGCTCCCGCACTAGTAGGCGTAGTATCCATGGTGATGCTGACATTCTTTAAATTGGAATTATCTGTGTATATACATACATAAAGTGTAAATAAAAAGATAAATTTAAGTACATATTTTGTACAAACCCTCCCCTCTGAGAATTAATTCGCACTTGCGCTAAATTGAATTACTGCGGCACGGGTGTCCGGTAAGGAAATTTTACCATCAACAAAGATACAAAAGTGGGGGGGGGAGGTGTTTAAATGTTGACGACCCCTGGTCTCAACGGAAATCGCCGGCTTTGAACTTTGCAAACCACCTCCGAACCGTTGATACACCAACAGTATTTCCTCTGTACACTTCACAAATGTTTGTACACGTCTGTGCAGCGCCCCCCCCCCTTTTTTTTATACAGGAATATCATCGCATGAAGAAAATGCAACTTTTGATCATCCATGTTTAACAACTACTAAACAAACACAATTCCGAATTATTGTCAACTACACGTGACTGAATGCCGCATGCAAATGCCATTTTTCATTGTTGCCAACATCTCGTACGTTTTCAAAAAGCACAAACGTCACGCTTAACCATACACCTGTCACAAACGCTCAGAACTTTCCGGGCAATTCAATATACAGGATGTCCGAGAATTATTGGACACATTACAAAATTATGTAAAAAAACAAACAACTATGAGCATTGTCTGCTTTTCTATGTCAAGTATTACTAACACGGTTTCTATATTTTTGTTTTGCACAAATGTTATTTCCAGAATCTGATAGATGGCGCTGGGTGTGGCCTCATCAGGCATGACGCCATCTATTAGATGGCGTCATGTAGTCATGCCATCCGTACAGCAGAAAGCGATGTGTGTGTTATGGCTTGCGGAATTAAAGTCTGTCATTAAAGTTAAAAGACGGTACAGTTTAGAGTATGGTTGTAATCCTCCGTCAACGAATTCAGTTAAGCGGTGGATGAAACAGTTTAAAGAAACTGGCAATGTGGAACATCGTGGAGGAGCCGGTAGGACTAGCGTCAGCGGTGAGACGGTTGACCAAGTTTAGGAAAGTTTCCGACGAAGCCCCAGGAAATCCGTTCGTAAAGCGAGCAGAGAACTGTGCATTCCGAAATCGACAGTTCACGATATCTTACACAAGAAATTAAAGTTTCATGTTTATAAAATTCAAATAGTGCAAAAGATGCATGTAAATGATCACACTCTGCGATACGATTTCGCTGTGGATATGCTGAATCGAGTGGAAAACGACGAAAACGTTCACAGTACTGTAATTTTTAGTGATGAATCCACATTTCATGTATCAGGTATTGTGAATCATCACAACTGTAGGGTATAGGGCAGTGAACCGCCTCATGCTGCTATTGAACTGGAACGTAATTCTCCAAAAGTTTATGTGTGATGCGCCCTATCAAAAAGAGAAGTGATTGGCCCTTTCTTCTTCTGCGAAAAAAACATAAATGGTGACATTTACTTGGATATGCTAGAAACGTTTGCTATACCCCAGATCAAAAGATATGGCAACGTCGCTTTCCAACGAGACGGCGCTCCTCCGGATTGGTCAACGTGTGTACGTAAGTTCCTAAATGAGCATTTCCCCAATAGATGGATTGGGCATGGTGGTATCATTCCGTGGCCTCCTCGCTCTCCAGATCTAACTCCATTGGATTATTTCATGTGGGGTTATATGAAGGATCGTGTCTATGAGACGCCTTGTACTGATTTGCAGGAACTTAAGCAGCGTATCACAGCTGCTATTAATTCCATAACTCCTCAGATGCTAGCCAATACATGGCATGAAATCGAGTATTGCTTGGACGTACACCGAGCAACCAAGGGATCTCAGATCCAAATTTATTAACTTGTGTAGTTACATTGTAAGTTAATACAGTCAGCTTCTTTCTATCTGTTTAATGTTTTGTTTTACATAATTTCGTAATGTGTCCAATAATTCTCGGACACCCTGTACTATGTTTTCGTAAGAAATCGGGAAATTAAATTATTGTACAGCTGATTATAGGATGTCCATATATCAGTCTGGGGAGTCCTAAAAGAAAAGCTATTACAACTATCAAGAATAAACTAGACGAACCCCGTCCGAATCGACGGTTAGTTTTTTTTTGTTTTTTTTTTGAAAAGAATAAATTCATGTGAAACAACAAATGTAAACTTTATTTGATTGACAAATTCATTCAACCACTTCAGTAAAGACAATAGTCGAGATTCTTTTTTTTTTTTTGACTGAAGGTTTAACGACCACCGTGAGCAACTCAATGGGCTATAAGCAGTCGTCCGTTCCTAATTTACGGTCACTGGCTCCAGGGCAGGGAGAGAGCCAGTACCGTAAGACAAACACAACATCCATGCCCCACCGGGATTCGAACCCGGACCCTTCACGAACGAATCATCATATGCCATTGCTTAGACCACTGCGTCACTGGGGCGGCCAGGTTCGTGATGAGCATCACGACTGCAGCCTTTTGCGGTTGTAGAATGTGAGGCGGTAGTCCACTCATGTCGATCGTGAGCAAAAATTCAACTGGATAGCGCAGCCTTTTGCAGTCGTAGAATGTGAGGCGGAAGTCCACTCATGTCGATCGTGAGCAAAAATTCAACTGGTAGCGATTTCTTTTGCAGTCGTAGAATGTGAGGCGGAAGTCCACTCATGTCGATAGTGAGCAAAAATTCAACTGGATAGCGCAGCCTTTTGCAGTCGTAGAATGTGAGGCGGAAGTCCACTCATGTCGATCGTGAGCAAAAATTCAACTGGATAGCGCAGCCTTTTGCAGTCGTAGAATGTGAGGCGGAAGTCCACTCATGTCGATCGTGAGCAAAAATTCAACTGGATAGTGATTTATTTTGCAGTCGTAGAATGTGAGGCGGAAGTCCACTCATGTCGATCGTGAGCAAAAATTCAACTGGATAGCGCAGCCTTTTGCAGTCGTAGAATGTGAGGCGGAAGTCCACTCATGTCGATCGTGAGCAAAAATTCAACTGGATAGCGCAGCCTTTTGCAGTCGTAGAATGTGAGGCGGAAGTCCACTCATGTCGATCGTGAGCAAAAATTCAACTGGATAGCGCAGCCTTTTGCAGTCGTAGAATGTGAGGCGGAAGTCCACTCATGTCGATCGTGAGCAAAAATTCAACTGGATAGCGCAGCCTTTTGCAGTCGTAGAATGTGAGGCGGAAGTCCACTCATGTCGATCGTGAGCAAAAATTCAACTGGATAGCGCAGCCTTTTGCAATCGTAGAATGTGAGGCGGAAGTCCACACATGTAGATCGCGAGCAAAAATTCAACTTTATAACGCAGCCTTTTGCAGTCGTAGAATGTGAGGCGGAAGTCCACTCATGTCGATCGTGAGCAAAAATTCAACTGGATAGCGCAGCCTTTTGCAGTCGTAGAATGTGAGGCGGAAGTCCACTCATGTCGATCGTGAGCAAAAATTCAACTGGATAACGCAGCCTTTTGCAGTCGTAGAATGTGAGGCGGAAGTCCACTCACGTCGATCGTGAGCAAAAATTCAACTGGATAGCGCAGCCTTTTGCAGTCGTACAATGTGAGGCGGAAGTCCACTCATGTCGATCGTGAGCAAAAATTCAACTGGATAGCGCAGCCTTTTGCAATCGTAGAATGTGAGGCGGAAGTCCACACATGTCGATCGTGAGCAAAAATTCAACTGGATAGCGCAGCCTTTTGCAGTCGTAGAATGTGAGGCGGAAGTCCACTCATGTCGATCGTGAGCAAAAATTCAACTGGATAACGCAGCCTTTTGCAGTCGTAGAATGTGAGGCGGAAGTCCACTCACGTCGATCGTGAGCAAAAATTCAACTGGATAGCGCAGCCTTTTGCAGTCGTACAATGTGAGGCGGAAGTCCACTCATGTCGATCGTGAGCAAAAATTCAACTGGATAGCGCAGCCTTTTGCAATCGTAGAATGTGAGGCGGAAGTCCACACATGTCGATCGTGAGCAAAAATTCAACTGGATAGCGCAGCCTTTTGCAGTCGTAGAATGTGAGGCGGAAGTCCACTCATGTCGATCGTGAGCAAAAATTCAACTGGATAACGCAGCCTTTTGCAGTCGTAGAATGTGAGGCGGAAGTCCACTCACGTCGATCGTGAGCAAAAATTCAACTGGATAGCGCAGCCTTTTGCAGTCGTACAATGTGAGGCGGAAGTCCACTCATGTCGATCGTGAGCAAAAATTCAACTGGATAGCGCAGCCTTTTGCAATCGTAGAATGTGAGGCGGAAGTCCACACATGTCGATCGCGAGCAAAAATTCAACTTTATAACGCAGCCTTTTGCAGTCGTAGAATGTGAGGCGGAAGTCCACTCACGTCGATCGTGAGCAAAAATTCAACTGGATAGCGCAGCCTTTTGCAGTCGTAGAATGTGAGGCGGAAGTCTACTCATGTCGATCGTGAGCAAAAATTCAACTGGATAGCGCACTCTTTCACTCTCGTCTTCAGTCACAAATGTGTTTGCAAATGTTGTTGGAATGAGATTCGCGCTGCGAATACTCTTCATTCTCTCTTGTCTGAGACATATAGTCGCAACCCATTGATCGCTCACACCTTCCAGTAAGGCTCTTACGTTTTCTTTTCTTTTTTTACGCTTTCCAACAGTAGGTTGAAGAAGCGTATATGCTCCAGCTTTGTCCGCCCGTCCGCACGATAACTGGCGTAAAAATGGTTCGATTTCGATGAAATTTTAGTATGTGGTAGAGGACCACCTGGGGACGAACCCTATTGAAAATGGGACAAATGGGGTCAAAGGTCACGACGTAGGAGCGGGATCCTTCCATTGCCCTTATGCGTCACAACTTACGTAAATATGGTTCGATTTCAATGAAATTTTGCTATGTGGTAGGGGACCACCTGGGGACGAACCCTATTGAATGTGGACGAAATGGGGTCAAAGGTCAGGACATAGGATTGCGATCCATTCCATCGCTCTTATCCCATATTATTAAGGTGGACATCAAGTAATTTTGCTTCCTATACTTCCAATGGAAAAACGTTTGTACACATTTCCTTTACAATTAATGTGTTCCCAAGGATGAAAATTTGAACATCGAATAAAATAACTTTATTATAACTTGGAATACTTAATATTTTCTAAAACATAACCATAATTATATTAGAAATCAATAACTTTTCCTTTGGTGGTTTTGAAACCAGAAAAAGGATGGCGCGACCTGTATTTTCATGACGTCAGTAGACATACAAATGTTGGATTGCATAAATATGTTTATGTTTTAGAAAATATTAAGTATTCCGAGTTATAAAATGAAGCTATTTTAATCGATGTTCAAATTTTCATCCTTTTGAACACATTAATTGTCCAGAAAAAGATGGCGCGGCCTGTATTTTCATGACGTCAGCAGATTAAAAAATGTTGAATTGCATAATTATGGTTAGGTTTTAGAAAATATTAAGTATTCCAAGTTATAAAATGAAGCTATTTTAATCGATGTTCAGATTTTCATCCTTGCGAATGCATTAATTGTCCAGAAAAAAGATGGCGCGACCTGTATTTTCATGACGTCAGTAGACAAACAAATGTTGGATTGCATAATTATGGTTAGGTTTTAGAAAATATTAAGTATTCCAAGTTATAAAATGAAGCTATTTTAATCGATGTTAAGATTTTCATCCTTGCGAATGCATTAATTGTCCAGAAAAAAGATGGCGCGACCTGTATTTTCATGACGTCAGTAGACAAACAAATGTTGGATTGCATAATTATGGTTATGTTTTAGAAAATATTAAGTATTCCAAGTTATAAAATGAAGCTATTTTAATCGATGTTCAAATTTTCATCCTTGGGAACGCATTAATTGTCCAGAAAAAAGATGGCGCGACCTGTATTTTCATGACGTCAGTAGACAAACAAATGTTGGATTGCATAATTATGGTTATGTTTTAGAAAATATTAAGTATTGCAAGTTATAAAATGAAGCTATTTTAATCGATGTTCAAATTTTCATCCTTGGGAACGCATTAATTGGGAAGAAAATTTGTACAGAAGTTATTCCATTCGAAGTACAGGAAGGAAAATTACTTGACGTTCACCTTAAAGGAGCAATTCCTGTATGTATGTATGTATGTAAATTTTATTTTGAAAACGGCTCTAAGGATTTTGATGAAAGTCGTTAACCTACCGTTTTCTGGTACTAGAAATCGATGTAGTTTGATCTCGACTTTAAGAAAATTTGTTTAGTGGGTTAAATAACCACCCCGAATTACCAAGTTTGTAGTGTGGTGTCATTGCGTCGCCCCATTAGATGTTGGCGCGCGGTCATGCAATCTATCTCATTACGTCACGCGTTGTTTGTTGATCCTATTAAAGTTTTATGACGTTACACCTTGCTAGCAGATGGTCGCGATTCCCATCTGTCTCATTACGTCACGCGTTGTGTGCGTATGTTTGTCCGCACGATAACTCGCGTAAAAATCGTTCTATTTCGATGAAATTTTAGTATGTGGTAGGGGAACACCTGGGAAGGAACCCTATTGAAAGTGAACGAAATGGGGTCAAAGGTCAGGACAAAACAGCGGGATCTATTCCACTGCTCTTATGCGTCATAACTAACGTAAAACAGGTTCGATTTCGATTAAATTTTAGTATGTGGTAGGAGACCACCTGCGGACAAACCCTATTGAAAATTGGCGAAATGGGGGTCAAAGTTCAGGACATAGGAACGGAATCACTTCCATCGCCATTATGAGTCATAACTTACGTAAAAATGTTTCGATTTGGATGAAATGTTGGTATGTTGTAGGGACCTGTCTGGGGACGAATCCTGTTGCAAATGGGCGAAATAGGGTGAAAGGTTAGGACACAGGAGCGGGATCTATTCTATAGCGCTTATGCATCATAACTTACGTAAAATTGCTTCTATTACGACAAAACTTTATCATGTTATTTCGGAGATATACTGAACCAGTTCTGTTGAATATCATCCAAATGGATCAAAAGTCAAGGCACAGGGGTGAGATTTATTCCACAGCCATTTTCCTCATAACTTGAGTAATAGCTTGAGTAATGATTTCTAGTATATTGGAAAGCGTATCATAATCAATGCATTGCATGATTTTACTAACTTGTTTACTTTTTCTGCGGGTGAGACATTGTGTTAAGGGTAAGTATGCAATGAAGTATTTACTTACTTTAGGACTGATCATAGAACATCATGCACACACCAAGTCTGACACTGAACTGAGCGCCTGATGCGGATAACGGCCACACGTTTCTCCCGTAGACTTTACATGGGAACTTTGCCGCCCTGCCCGAACCGTTACCCCAATCTCAGTTTTCTCTTCGACTGGCACATCTACATGCTAAGACCTTTATTTTGATACCTCAACCATATTTGTACGTTTAGCCGTTCTCTCAAAATAGGTCTCACAGTTGAAAAACTTACAGAATGAAGATATAGATGGCGCAACTCAATATGTGCATTCTAAATATTTTCACTAACAATGGTCAATGAAATGCTTATTTACATCTTTACATTATGGGAAACGTCTTACCTACGTGAATAAACTGGATCGAATGAATATTAAATTGCATATATATATATATATATACACATCACACAGTCCAACGGCAAAACGCAATCAGGTCTTCGAGAGTGTTCGCTGTTCCGATGAGAAGAACTTTGATAGGAATGCTTGCTAGCGTTGCTTTGCGCAACGGTTCGCTCAGAAAAGAGAAGACTTCGGACTTTGGACTATTTTAGTCGCTCCATACGGCCGCCTTCTACAGGCCGTGAGTCAACCGCACGCTTCTCCCATAGACTTTACATGGGAACTTTGCCGCCCCACAATGCCCGAACCGTTGCCCCAATTTCATTTTTCTCTTCGACTGGCACATCTACATGCTAAGACCTTTTTTCTGATACCTCAACCATATCTTTACGTTCAACCGTTCTCTCAAAATAGGACTCACAGTAAAAAACATAGGATTAATATATAGATTCTATATTTAGGAGTTTTGTGAAATAATATTATAAAACAGTATATTTCACCTTTTCGTAAAGACGCCACTTGTAAATGCCCAGGAAAGCATTAACGTTATGTGAACGCTGACAACAGAACACTCCACAGAAATGCAGAACGAAAAACAAACTAGCTCAGAAAGAATGAGTATTGGATAGTGAACGTAACAATAGGAAGAAGCTTTAGGATTAAGGCTTAAGAAAAATTTTAACGCTCACAGAACTTTCTGCGACAGAGCAAAAATGATTAATTATCTCTTCATCCCAACCAAGCCCGATGACAGGATTTCAGGGCCCCTGGGTAATTTTCAGGCGGGGACCCCCAAAAGTTTTCGTCAGTCCCACCTCCCCACGAAAACGAGTTTAGATGTGTGCGGAATTAATATACTTTAAATTAACCACATGTATAAACTCTTGTAAATGATAAAACAAACGTTCATCAAATTGCTAATATCTTATCAGAATTATTTTATGGTTGTTATGTACAATTCTTAAATTCATTCTTAACTTATACATAAAATCACTTGACATAATTTTAAAGCTAAAACATTTTTATTAAATGTTGAGCATTCAATATTTGAAAACTAAAACAAGGTCAGATTAGTTATTAATTTACAAAAACACACTTTATAATTAAATAGCAAAATAGGAAAAAAAATTTAATAAAAAAATTCTTTTACTTATAAGTTTTTAGAGTTTCTGTAAAAGCTCTTATGGCTCTGAAAAGTCGTCAATTACTTCACCAAAGTTCAAAGTACGAGCAAGATCAGCCTTCATGGCAAGTCCACACAGTCTTTCTTGCGGCCAAAGTTCAAAGTACGAGCAAGATCTGCCTTCATGGCAAGAGTGGTTAGTCCACACAGTCTTTCTTGCCACCAAAGTTCAAAGTAGGAGCAAGATCTGCCTTCATCGCAAGAGTGGTTAGTCCACACAGTCTATCCTGGCACCAAAGTTCAAAGTACGAGCAAGGTCGGCCTTCATGGCAAGAGTGGTAAGTCCACACAGTCTTTCTTGGCACCAAAGTTCAAAGTACGAGCAAGATCTGCCTTCATGGCAAGAGTGGTTAGTAGACACAGTCTTTCTTGCCACCAAAGTTCAAAGTAGGAGCAAGATCTGCCTTCATGGCAAGAGTGGTTAGTCCACACAGTCTTTCTTGCCACCAAAGTTCAAAGTAGGAGCAAGATCTGCCTTCATGGCAAGAGTGGTTAGTCCACACAGTCTTTCTTGCCACCAAAGTTTAAAGTAGGAGCAAGATCTGCTTTCATGGCAAGAGTGGTTAGTCCACACAGTCTTTCTTGGCACCAAAGTTTCAAATACGAGCAAGATCTGCCTTCATGGCAAGAGTGGTTAGTCCACACAGTCTTTCTTGCCACCAAAGTTCAAAGTACGAGCAAGATCTGCCTTCATGGCAAGTCCACACAGTCTTTCTTGCAGCCAAAGTTCAAAGTACGAGCAAGATCTGCCTTCATGGCAAGAGTGGTTAGTCCACACAGTCTTTCTTGCCACCAAAGTTCAAAGTAGGAGCAAGATCTGCCTTCATGGCAAGATTGGTTAGTCCACACAGTCTATCTTGGCACCAAAGTTCAAAGTACGAGCAAGGTCGGCCTTCATGGCAAGAGTGGTTAGCCCACACATTCTTTCTTGGCACCAAAGTTCAAAGTACGAGCAAGATCTGCCTTCATGGCAAGAGTGGTTAGTCCACACAGTCTTTCTTGCCACCAAAGTTCAAAGTAGGAGCAAGATCTGCCTTCATGGCAAGAGTGGTTAGTCCACACAGTCTATCTTGGCACCAAAGTTCAAAGTACGAGCAAGGTCGGCCTTCATGGCAAGAGTGGTTAGTCCACACAGTCTTTCTTGGCACCAAAGTTCAAAGTACGAGCAAGATCTGCCTTCATGGCTAGAGTGGTTAGTCCACACAATCTTTCTTGCCACCATAGTTCAAAGTAGGAGCAAGATCTGCCTTCATGGCAAGAGTGGTTAGTCCATACAGTCTTTCTTGCCACCAAAGTTCAAAGTAGGAGCAAGATCTGCCTTCATGGCAAGAGTGGTTAGTCCACACAGTCTTTCTTGCCACCAAAGTTCAAAGTAGGAGCAAGATCTGCCTTCATGGCAAGAGTGGTTAGTCCACACAGTCTTTCTTGCCACCAAAGTTCAAAGTAGGAGCAAGATCTGCCTTCATGGCAAGAGTGGTTAGTCCACACAGTCTTTCTTGCCACCAAAGTTTCAAGTACGAGCAAGATCTGCCTTCATCGCAAGAGTGGTTAGTCCACACAGTCTTTCTTGGCACCAAAGTTCAAAGTACGAGCAAGATCTGCCTTCATGGCAAGAGTGGTTAATCCACACAGTCTTTCTTGCCACCAAAGTTCAAAGTACGAGCAAGATCTGCCTTCATGGCAAGTGTGGTTAGTCCACACAGTCTTTCTTGCCATCAAAGTTCAAAGTAGGAGCAAGATCTGCCTTCATGACAAGGGTGGTTAGTCCACACAGTCTTTCTTGGCACCAAAGTTTAAAGTACGAGCAAGATCTGCCTTCCTGGCAAGAGTGGTTAGTCCACACAGTCTTTTTTGCCCCAAAGTTCAAAGTAGGAGCAAGATCTGCCTTCATGGCAAGAGTGGTTAGTCCACACAGTCTTTCTTGCCACCAAAGTTCAAAGTAGGAGCAAGATCTGCCTTCATGGCAAGAGTGGTTAGTCCACACAGTCTTTCTTGGCACCAAAGTTTCAAGTACGAGCAAGATCTGCCTTCATGGCAAGAGTGGTTAGTCCACACAGTCTTTCTTGCCACCAAAGTTCAAAGTAGGAGCAAGATCTGCCTTCATGGCAAGAGTGGTTAGTCCACACAGTCTTTCTTGCCACCAAAGTTCAAAGTAGGAGCAAGATCTGCCTTCATGGCAAGAGTGGTTAGTCCACACAGTCTTTCTTGGCACCAAAGTTTCAAGTACGAGCAAGATCTGCCTTCATGGCAAGAGTGGTTAGTCCACACAGTCTTTCTTGCCACCAAAGTTCAAAGTACGAGCAAGATCTGCCTTCATGGCAACAGTGGTTAATCCACACAGTCTTTCTTGCCACGAAAGTTCGAAGTAGGAGCAAGATCTGCCTTCATGGCAAGAGTGGTTAGTCCACACAGTCTTTCTTGCCCCCAAAGTTCAAAGTAGGAGCAAGATCTGCCTTCATGGCAAGAGTGGTTAGTCCACACAGTCTTTCTTGCCACCAAAGTTGAAAGTACGAGCAAGATCTGCCTTCATGGCAAGAGTGGTTAGTCCACACAGTCTTTCTTGCCATCAAAGTTCAAAGTTGGAGCAAGATCTGCCTTCATGACAAGAGTGGTTAGTTCACACAGTCTTTCTTGGCACCAAAGTTTAAAGTAGGAGCAAGATCTGCCTTCATGGCAAGAGTGGTTAGTCCACACAGTCTTTCTTGCCCCCAAAGTTCAAAGTAGGAGCAAGATCTGCCTTCATGGCAAGAGTGGTTAGTCCACACAGTCTTTCTTGCCCCCAAAGTTGAAAGTAGGAGCAAGATCTGCCTGCATGGCAAGAGTGGTTAGTCCACACAGTCTTTCTTGCCACGAAAGTTCAAAGTAGGAGCAAGATCTGCCTTCATGGCAAGAGTGGTTAGTCCACACAGTCTTTCTTGCCCCCAAAGTTCAAAGTAGGAGCAAGATCTGCCTTCATGGCAAGAGTGGTTAGTCCACACAGTCTTTCTTGCCACCAAAGTTGAAAGTACGAGCAAGATCTGCCTTCATGGCAAGAGTGGTTAGTCCACACAGTCTTTCTTGCCACCAAAGTTCAAAGTAGGAGCAAGATCTGCCTTCATGGCAAGAGTGGTTAGTCCACACAGTCTTTCTTGCCATCAAAGTTGAAAGTAGGAGCAAGATCTGCCTTCATGGCAAGAGTGGTTAGTCCACACAGTCTTTCTTGCCACCAAAGTTCAAAGTAGGAGCAAGATCTGCCTTCATGGCAAGAGTGGTTAGTCCACACAGTCTTTCTTGCCACCAAAGTTGAAAGTACGAGCAAGATCTGCCTTCATGGCAAGAGTGGTTAGTCCACACAGTCTTTCTTGCCATCAAAGTTGAAAGTTGGAGCAAGATCTGCCTTCATGACAAGAGTGGTTAGTTCACACAGTCTTTCTTGCCACCAAAGTTTAAAGTAGGAGCAAGATCTGCCTTCATGGCAAGAGTGGTTAGTCCACACAGTCTTTCTTGCCCCCAAAGTTCAAAGTAGGAGCAAGATCTGCCTTCATGGCAAGAGTGGTTAGTCCACACAGTCTTTCTTGCCCCCAAAGTTCAAAGTAGGAGCAAGATCTGCCTTCATGGCAAGAGTGGTTAGTCCACACAGTCTTTCTTGCCACCAAAGTTGAAAGTACGAGCAAGATCTGCCTTCATGGCAAGAGTGGTTAGTCCACACAGTCTTTCTTGCCCCCAAAGTTCAAAGTAGGAGCAAGATCTGCCTTCATGGCAAGAGTGGTTAGTCCACACAGTCTTTCTTGCCACCAAAGTTGAAAGTACGAGCAAGATCTGCCTTCATGGCAAGAGTGGTTAGTCCACACAGTCTTTCTTGCCACCAAAGTTCAAAGTAGGAGCAAGATCTGCCTTCATGGCAAGAGTTGGTTAGTCCACACAGTCTTTCTTGCCACCAAAGTTCAAAGTAGGAGCAAGATCTGCCTTCATGGCAAGAGTGGTTAGTACACACAGTCTTTCTTGCCACTAAAGTTCAAAATACGAGCAAGATCTGCCTTCATGGCAAGAGTGGTTAGTCCACACAGTCTTTCTTGCCCCATGGTTGATCTCTTATAAGTTCCATTGGTAAGGGAATTCGTACGGGAAGTTCTAATTGTTTTAGTTTTAGTGACAGCGGTCGAATGCAAGCGGGAGAACCAAAGCAGCTGCTCCGGGAGGCGCAAATGATTTACTTTTCTGCTGGACACTTTCGCTAAACATTCGTGACAAACGCCCACTAGGATCGGGGACCCGACGCCTTGGCCTTTGGGCAGTTACTCCCTTTGCCCCTCCCTCTCGTCGGGAATGATCCCAACGACATATTCGGAAAGGTCATGGAGGTTAGGTATATCAACATATTGTTTTCTATGACTCCATTCACTTTTTCGGAAAATTCCAATGCCGCCCCAGTGGTGCAGTGGTCTAAGCGATGGCTTCTGATCGTTCACCCAACGGAGGAGTCTGGGTTCGAATCCCGGGTAAGGCATGGTTGTTGGTGTTTGTCTTTCGGAGGTTTTTCCGCTGTGTTCCTTTTTCACCTATGCACATTGCTGTCGTTGAAACACAGAATGTCTCTACTGTATTTACTATATTGACAAAAGTCACCAACCACCTAGAAGAGAAAAGCAGCATAGCATTTTTTGACATACATTAGTACGGTATCTGTCCACCTTTGGCCTTAGTGCATGCACTGACCCTTCGAGACAGGCTTTCGACAATGTTTTGGAACACAGCGATAGGAATGCGCTTCTATTCAGTACATAATGCTGCCGCTAACTGTTGCTTAATAAAAGGTTTTGGTTCCAAACTTCTTATGCGGCGCTCTAATTCATCCCATAGGTGCTCTATGGGATCAAGATCTGGGCTCTGTGCTGGCCGGCCGATACACGATACGGAATTATCGTCAAACCACGCCGTAACAGTCCTTGCTTTATGGCTCGGTGCATTATTCTGCTGGTACCAACAAGGCTCGGTTCCATAGTATTGCTACAGAGTTTGTAGGTCAAAATTGTCCAGAATATCAAGGTAGACGTGCTGTTGGTTAACAGGCTTGTCCACTATAACCAACTGGCCAGGACCATACCACGAAAAACACCCCCACGCGAGTACACTGCCAGCTCCAAATATGACCGCAGGAGCAGTACACTTTGGTAAATAGCGTTCCCCCGGCTGCCGCCATACCCACACACACCCATCAGACTGATGGATCGTGTATCTGGATGTATCAGTACATAGGACCCGTTTCCATTGATTTACGGTCCGCGATAAATGTTCTTTACACCATGCTAAACGACGAGTAGCATTCCAAGTGGAGATGAAAGTCTTATGAGCAGCCGCACGACCACGGTAACCCATGGAATGATGTTCTCTGCGAATGGTACTTGTACATACCTAGGTCCCAGCATTTTTACTCATCTGTACATGTACACTGAGGTCTTGTGCAGTACTCCGTCAATTAGTTGTAACGACTCTCCTTGGGCTTCGACGCTCTCTATCACTGATTTTCTTTGGTCTGCCGGTACGTTTTGCTGCTTCAGGCACGCCATGTGTCTTCCACTCTTTCAGTACATCCAAAACAGTTGACTTATGTATGTTTAAACGCCTCTCGGTTTCTCTTATGGACAACCCACTAATATAACACTCAGCAATCTTTCCTTTGTCAAAGTCAGTTCAGCGAAACTTTCAGTCAACCTCAGAGTACGATATAATCGTGGTCTGCTGCAGGCTTGTTTTTATATCGTTTGCAGCTGTACTGAGCATCTTAATAACTCAGCGGATCCGTTCATTTGCTTTTGCTGGTGTGTCCGATGACGTTTGTCAATATAGTGTATATCTGTCAACCAAGTTCAATAAGTAATTTCTTCAAGCCTCCAATCAAAAGAAAAAAGAAAATTCCAATTATGGATATGAGAGTTCACGCCTCATAGCGTATTTTACTCTGTAGCTTAGTTAACTGCATGGAATACTGCATGAGTCTAACTAAAGTCCTTAAAAGAAAAATACTGAAGGGTGTAACTTTCTTTTTTAGTTGCATTTCTATTTTTTACATTTCCCAGAGCATGAATTCACACTCCTGGAATGACCCCTGCCCTGCCAGTAGCTACGGTCTTGGGTACAATCATAACGCGCAAAGTAGTTCACGTGATTTTGTACGTGAAGAATATATCTGCATTGCCGATATGGCACGTGATAGTAAAATATTGCAGGATTTCTAAATTTAATCCTTTTTTTTGTCAAAGAAACCCGCTCATTGCATGGAAGTCGCCAGTGGTCATTTTTCTTTTAATTTATGCACGCAAATAACGTTTCGATTAAGTTTGTCTAACATTTTGTGCGTTCCTAGGGAATAATGCCATTTGGACAATGCAAAGTTAAAATGATGAATGGGATTCCTGAAAACAATCTGGAAATTTACTTAATGGCCAGAGCAAAAATTGGAACAATACAAAGAAGAAAATAAACGAAACACAACACACACACACAATTACTGACGAAAAAAGGAAAAGTAAATAATTAAACGCTCCAAAAAGGTTAATGCGATCTTGCAGAGAAGATATAATGAGATGGCATTCAAGTGATTAAAACCAGGGAACGTAATCATCTGCCCATTACCGAACCATTTGCGATCAGGAGCCGTTGGGGGGGGGGGGGGGTTCCTTTTCAATTTTCGATGGAGCAACAAATTATTTGTCTTCCTGATGGCAAGGCTTTCTTTTTTTTGTTTGCTCTGCAGGTGGAGCCAAAATAACGCTGTAGAACGGAACGCTTCTACCTCTTTTGTCTGTTTCTGCGTCGGATAAAAAAAAAGGAAAAGAATATAAAAAAAAATGTCCAGCTCTCTTTGTCGTTATTGAACCTGTGTAGAGTAAAAACTGCGTCGCGTGACATTAGCTCATAGCAAGTGCTATTGAAAGCAAAGAATAACGAGGAGATATGATTTAATTGCCAGGATGGGTATCGAAAGCACTTTACCTTAACAGCCGTAATGGCGTAATTACTTTTATCCCACCCTTGGGGGTGGAAAGCGCGTTGCTATTGATTTTCCCCTAATGCGTGATATGTTGTTGCAGGCAAAAACCTCTGGGATACGAAAAACATGGCATTTGAGAGGTGAAATTCTGTATAGTTCTTAGAAAATAGGGCTAATGACACAGAATGATGAAAACTACGCCATTTTGAGATAAATTACGGCTGCTCACTGTGTCAAGACAAATTATTTTGACTAATGACTCCGAAATGAGGTCATTTTTTATCTCCATGAATTCCATTCTGTAAAATTGAAATGCGGTCTACGTTTTGTTTGGTAAAAACTCCTAAGCGATGTGAATTAATAATCTTTTTAATGCATTCAAATTTCTGGGAATTTAAATGTGCGTTGTGCATGTGTAATTTACTATTTTCATTTTCACTTCGTGTTCTTCTTTTTTGTTTGGTATCAATCCTTTATAACTGATATTCTAATTTGACGTTCATTTTTAGTTTCTTTCCCTGTGAAAATTTTGAGTTAATTCTCTTTAAGCGTTTCAATCACTGAATGTTATGTGGTAGAAGTCTCGGGATCATGTTGAATAATGAGTGTATATTTTGATATGATAAGAACGATGTATATAATGTGTGCAGTGAGCAGTGCTAAGTGTAGGTAGATTAGAGCAGCCTTACATTGTACCTTCAAAACTATTAGGGGTATGCAAAACTTTTCGCCATTTTAAGGAGAAAGGAGACAGGAACAATCAGGAAACCAGTACACATTTATTCAACAAAATACTGGCCGTTAGCATCAATGACCTTTTGCCATTTTTCGTGAAACAAATGAATGCCCCTGTGATATAGGAATGTCGTAAAAGTGATGACGTATTTTATCCATGTTTTGCAAAGGTAATTTATTGATAGAAAGAACAAAGATCAATCAATGATACACTGCCCGTTTTGTTCGATAACCTGTTGCCATCTTTCAGCAGAATGCCTCGTTCATAGAAAGACCTGTCTTTCGTGGCGAAACACTTTACAAGGTTCTGATTTACAGCCTCATCTGAATTGAACGTTATACCACGCAATGACTGTTAAAGAGAGCGAAACAAGTGGAAGTCTGACGGCGCAAGGTCAGGCGAGTGTGCTGGGTGTGGCAATACACCCCACCTAAGCTCCAATAATTTTTGGCGGGTGATCAAACTTGTGTGTGGTCTCGCCTTGTCGTGATGGAACACAACACCTTTACGATGAACGAGCTCTGGACGTTTTAGGATGATGGATTCGTTCAAGCTGTCCAATTGCCGACAGTATACACTCGAACTGATTGTTTGGTTCCGTGGTAGGAACTCAAAAAACACGACACCTTTAAAATCCAACCACACTGAGACCAGAACCTTCCGATGATGAATGACTGCTTTGGATGTCGTTTGAGGTGAAGCAGCACGTCGGGGCCAAGACCGTTTGCGCAGCCCACTGTTGTACACAATCCACTTTTCGTCACCAGTTATCAGTCGTTTCAAAAAAAGGATCGTTTTCCTCACGTTTAATGAGCATATCGCCGGTGTTTATACGCGCCGTCAATTGAGCTTCTTTGAGTTCATGAGGAACCCACACATCGAGCTTGCTTACGTATCCCAGTTTCTTCAGGTGGTCGTGAACGCTTGCATGATGGATGTGCAATGTGTCTGCAATCTCTCGTATGGTGTAACGTGGGTTTGACTCGATCAATGCCTTGATTTGGTCTTCACCAACCTCGGTTGGCTTCCCGGACCGAGAAGAATCGTTGAGGTCAAAATCACCAGCACGGAATTTTGCAAACCACCGCTGACACTGACGTTCTTGTAGATCATTATCACCGTACACTTTATGCAACTTTTCACAAGCTTGACGCGCATTCTTCCCTTCACGAAAGTAAAAGAGTAAAATATGGCGAAAAAGCACAGTTTGGTCTTCCATCTTCAACTTGATATCAAATCTCCGCAAACCATCCAAATCGCTCACTATTCCTTTTAGACTGCAGCTAGAACTGGCACCTGTCGAATGCCATAGCAATAACAGAGCTGCGCATGACCCTAGTACTTAGAAAACCGCCCAACCGTCATCGAGTGCCAAAATACGTCTTGACGTTTCCGACAACCCAATAGAAGGACTCGGGGTTTGAGCTGAATAACGCAATTTCCACCTCTGGAACTGTGGTGAACCGCTGTTGGGCTAGGGCATGTTGCGTAGAGCGAAACAGATGAAAGTCTGAGGGTGCAATGTCCGGGGAGTGAGCAGGGTACGGTAAAACCTCCCAGTGCAACTGTTCAAGGGTTGATTCCGTGGTAGCCCGACATGTGGTCTATCATTATCGTGTAACAGGATGACTGGGCGGCGTCCTTTTCCTGTCCATGGGCGATTTTGCTCGATTGAGGCGTTCAGTTTCATCAACTGATTCCTATATCGTTGCGCAGTGATTATTTCGTCCGGTTTCAACTTCTCGAAGTACAGCACTCGGCGCATATCCCACCACACACACAACAGCACCTCTTCCCGGTAGATATCCTGTTTTGCAGTAAGTGTTGATGGCTAGCCTGGGTCGACCCAGGATCGCTTGCGAACGGGGTTGTCGCAATAGACCCATTTTTCAACCCCGGTGACAACCTTCCACAAGAAATTCTTTCCTTGAAACCTCTTCAGCAACGACATGCAGATGCCCAATCGTTGAAGAATATTACGATCCGTTTAAGTATGCGGAACCCACTTACTGATCTTCTGGTTCTTCCCCTAGGCTTCCAGACGCCGTACCATCGTCGACTGAGCCACTTTCAAACGTTTCGCCAGTTGCGTGGTCGATTGTGTTTGGCATCCTCTTGCAACAGCGATTCCAGCTCCTCGTCTGCGAGTTCCCACGGTCTACCTGCACGTGGCTTGCCTTCCAAGCTTTGATCACCTTTCTTAAACCTGGCAAACCATTCACGACACGTCCGCTCACCCATAACCATTTCGCCATACGCCTGACATATTGAACCGTATGCTTCACTCGCACTTATCCCTAAATTAAACATGAATAACGAACAGTGCCGCAAATGAACTTTATCGATCGCCATGCTTGGCTTCACGTACGACCTGATGGCACGGGTCGCCGGCTGGTCAGACCCCTACAGCACTCGCTAGCGGGGGAGGCGGAAACTTTTGCATTCCCCTAATAAATAATTACATCTTCGATGGAAATTCTTTAGACTAACAGTTTCACCCACACCAAAGTTTCCTCTTGAAAGATCAACACTCGAAAAAAAAAGAACGCTTCTGCTCTGAAGTTGTAAACAACATGCATAGGTCTTCCCAGCATTCCTTGCAGGTAGAAGCTTGGTTTCCGTGGTAACCAGTTTGCAAACAAACTGGCGGTGCAGGTGCGAGACTTTAACGCAAGGACGCGAGTCAACAATCAATAAATAAAGTGACTATTCTAAACTATTCTCTTCTGCCCGCTAGAAAGCATACTATTACTTCTTATGTAATTTTCTGCTAGTTATTCGGAGCATAACATTAAAAGGCTACAATGCTACAAGAATCTCAGTACAAGTAATGTTATAATTGCAACGTTAATTAAAAAAAACACACTTTTCTTTTATCCTCTTTTCAGTACGGTGCCATGACACGACTTTTATTCGGAAGCTTCTCTGTCTGTACTCTAAGTGTCGCATGTATGGTATTTTAGGAGATGTACCTCTAATTTGACTTTCCATTTGGGGTTCTGTTGCTCATTTAAATTTCCTTACTTCTCGCGTAAAGAGTTTCTTACTAAACTTCACATTATTTCACCGAACAACTTGTGTTTTGACAGTGCTGACGGTGAGTCAAATGAGAATCAAGGGAAAGGTCGAAAGTCCTGAACGTGGAGAGATGAGAAACGTGTAGTAGGTATGTGGTGGAGAGATTGTACCAATATTGTGGAGGTCTATCAGCATCAGAGTACGAGGACGCATCTGCTGTCTCTGAGCAGCATGAAGTACAATGTGCTGGAGGTCTGTACGGGTGTTATTTGTCCAGCCCAGCCCGTTTCAGATATTAAGCACTCTGTCCGGCCCGTGATATGCCATTTTGCATTATTTTGTCTTTCTATTGTATTTTATTATATTGTGAAAATTAAATAATGAAATGAGATATATCTGGGTACCATAATGTCAACAGCAGGTGCTCCAGTTCCTGTACATCTCAGGGTGGTGGTGATTTATCGCGAACCCGCTTTTCCAAGTTGGACCACAAATGTTCGACTGGGTTCATATCAGGTGAATTTGGAGGCCAGGGCATTAACAGAAAGACACCAGCATGTTCCTCGTACCACTCCTTGATGATCTAGCATGACGCATTATCCTGTTGGTAATGGCCATCACCAGCAGGGAACACAGTTGCCACGAATGGGTGAACTTGGACCGTAACGATGTTCAGGTACCTGAAAGCTGTCAGGGATTGTGCTATTGGGATAATGGGGCTTAAAGTGTTCCACGAAAACATCGCCCACAGAATAACACCGCTGCAGCCGACCTATTTTCGGGCCGCCGGTGCCTAGTGGTCAGCGTCCGTGACTGCCATTGAGATAACCTCAGGTTCGATCCTGGGCAGGTACGAACGTTCGAACCATTAAATACCCGCCGTGCGTCGGATGGCCACGTTCACCCGTCGGACCACGGGTACTGCCCCCACGGTAATAAATAAGGGCGCCTTCCTCCCCTTTCTACCTCGCTTCCGAGTCACTTTCCTATCGAGAACTCTAGCCCAAATCTCCTAGCTTCCTTTTTGTAAGGGTTGTTTAAGACCTGAGGTGAGACACTCCCTTCCTAAAATCCTCTACATATGATCTGATCTGATCTATTTTTCCCCAACAGTGCATCCCCAGGTGCTATAGCCTCCGTTGGTAATCTGCATATCCGCGCTCGGTCGTCTACGTGATGCACCAGGAATCTCCATTCGTCAGACCAGGCCAATTTCTTCCAATCATCCACGGTCCAATCTCGATGATCTTGGGCCTGCTTCTTTTTTTTTTTTTTTTTGATTGGAGGTTTAACGACCACCGTGAGCAACTCAATGGGCTATAAGCAGTCGCCCGTCCCTAATTTAGGGTCACTGGTTCCAGGGAAGGGAGAGAGCCAGTGCCGTAAGACAAACACAACATCCATGCCTCACCGGGATTCGAACCCGGACCCCTTGCTGACGAATGATCTGAGGCCAGCGCCTTAGACCACTGCGCCACCGGGGCGGCTGGGCCTGTTTCATGCGTTGTTGGTGACGGTGTGCAGTGAGCGTGAGGACCCGGCTGGGTCTTCGGCTAGGCAGACCCATGCGCAGAAGGTTGCGATGAACTGTGCGCTGTGGCGATTTGTCATACTCTGGCCCTGCGGTCGCTGTGAACAATGCGCGACAGTATCCGCTCCACTCTAGCATCAATGTGCTGCCGATGACGGTTCGTCGTTTGGCCATCTGTGCACCACTTATGATACGTACTCACTACAGCGGCACGTGAACAACCCGCAAGCCGCGCCGTTTCCGAGATCTTAGTTACGAGGTGCCGCGCCATCGCAATTTGTCCTCTATCAAACTCCGATAAATCGGAAGCTTTTCCCATTCTGACTACGAACACTCTACTAACCGAAAGCCTGTCCTCGGGTTGTATGTATACTGCTCTTCCTGCGCCACCGTTTGGTATCCAGGCGCGCTCATTTTTTTTAGGTTGGGGGTGGTCATTGGTGTAAGTATTGAGTGTGTTATACGGTGAGGTTAAACCTAATGAGCTCTGCAGCAAATCTAACTTAAAAAAGTAATTACAATCAACTGAAAGATTCAGTTAAAGACTAATAGTTTAAAATATGCAAATGTGAATGCTAACACGAAACCCTGTAGTTAACAAGCGACCTCTTTTTTTGGGTGTGAAATCTCTTCGTTTACATTGTCTTTGACATAAATTTTCTGCGAATTATATTGAATTTGTTATCATTCCTCTCTTCTGCAATAACTAAAAATAAAATCCATTATGAAAACTAGAAAGGAAAATATTTGAAACATTTCTAAATCAGCTTTAACGTGCCAGTAATTAAAACTTCGTTGCATTCATGAATATCGTGACAAAAAGTGTTTTCTACGAAACAAAAAAATCACAGTTTTGAAAAGACATAATTTTATCAGAAAACATTTCCTAAAGTTTAATTTACTGCGGTAAAATCCACAGCTCTATTCTGAATTTTATGACAGGCATTAATATACCATTACCGCAAGAAATAACCATTTAGTAAGAAATTACATATAAAAAAATAAGGTTTTTCAGGAGAAAAATGAACATATCTCCTCCTAAGAAAAAAATTCATACAAAATTAATGAGGATTATTTTTAGAAGCAATTAACGTGCCATTAGGAAATATACTTTCAAGAAAAAATAATCTTTTACTTCTTACGGAACTAATTCTTTTCCGCAAAACAGTTGTTTATTGAAATAACTGCTCAGCCTAAAAAAAAATTGCTTCTTTTATTTAATTTATAAAAAAACTATTCGAAAACATGTCTGTGTTGCATACCAAGTTGGTGAATATTTTGCCAATTTTTACATCTTAGCTCATTAACATGAACTTGTATTAAAGAAACATCTTGAGGGAATAATAATAATATTTACTTCATTGCAGAGTTTTTTTTTTTGTATGTCTTTGTTTTACATTTTTAACAATTTGACTTATGAATAATAAACATGACAGAAACATAGATGAGGAAACTCCCTACAGACCTAAGGAGCTTTGAATACATATGCTAATTCTTTGAGAAAGTTGCCTTCACGAAGTAAGATATGTCCTACAAGCAATCGGCTGTGTGCATTCAGAAGCCCACTAGTACGAAATGGAACTCATTATGTTCAAGACAACCCAACCCCTCTTCCCATTTTCATTCAATGTAGGGATTTTTGCACTACGAGGGGTATGAAAGAGTGGATTACCGTATGAAGATTAAACCCTTTTTGCTGAAACTTAATCTAATGAGAGAGAGAGAGATGCGATCTCTCACCCTCAAGTAGGGGGGTGCCGCCGGGTGGTACGTACTTCATCATATTATTGATCTGTCTAATTTTCCCAAGACTCGTGCGTTTAAGCCACTTTTCCCGGATACATAAGTGGTAAAAAAAAAAAAAAAAAATTAGAGAGGGAGAGAGAGAGAGAGAGAGAGGCATATGCGTGCACGTCAAGAATGTGTGTAAAAGATGAGAATGTGTGTTTATCAAAACTGACATGATACAGAATACCTCGGTCTGTCCACCCGTCGATAAAGACAATATTACCACATCTACGCTTCAGACTTAAAAATTTTCAGGCATTTTCTAGTTTCGCGTGATGCGCAGTTTTCCCACAATCTCCCCAAATGCACTATTGTTTGCGAAAATTGCAGCACCAAAAAGGAACCATGCGATTCGAATGAAATTTATACCACACGTTGCTGATATGACTATACACAAGTGATTTAATTTTCAGAACAATACCATACCGTGCAAATTAATTGGGACAAGCTATTTTATTCTCAGAATTGTAATGTGATCGCCAGTTGATGTCGGAAACCCACGTAAACCGGTTTTTATCAGCTGTGAGGTGGTGTTCCTGTTAGAACTTGATAGTAAGAATGTGGTTTGACCGGTTTTAAACAGGAAATAGCCACTTCAACTTCAGTTGTGAGCTTTCGTGTGTGACAGGTGGATGTTAGTTTTTGCCCTCTGTGAGTACGTGTTGCTTTCGTGTATTGAAAAATGGATGTTTCCCCAAGGAAGCGTTCAAAAATAATTGCTCCGAAGGATCACACTTCTATGACAGTGAGAGATATCGCTTCTGCAGTTGGTGTAGGCAAATCAAGTGTATCAAGACTGCTTACGCGATACAATGCATCTGGATCCTCGTCTCCAAAAAGGAGAAGTAAATGTGGAAGAACACGAAAAACAACTCCACAAACCAATAAACATCTAATCAGAAATAGTAAATAGAATAAAAAAAAAACAAGCACCGACCTTCAAAGAGATTTATTGGTTAGTGGTTGTGATGTTAGTGATTCAACTGTACGCCGTAGGGTTCTGGAAGTTGGCCGGAAGGCAAAAAGACCAACGAAAAAACAATATTTGAATGCGAAAATGAAGGTAAAACGTTAAGCATGGGCCAAAAAATATAAATCATGTACTGCTGACGACTGGAAAAAGGTAATTTTGAGTGATGAAACTCATTTATTTGTGCAGGGTTAGCAAGCAAATGTCGTTAGACGAAGCAACTGTGAACCGTTAAGACCTGAGCATGTCAAACAAACTGTAAAACACCCTCTGAAACAGATGTTTTGGGGTTTTTTATCACATCAAATGGCACTGGAAGCTTAGTTCCTGTTCAAGGTATGATGAATCGTAGGATTGTTCCATTCTTGCAAACTTTTGACGCGACATTTCAACATGACTTGGCCCCATGTCACAATTCGAAATTGGTCCAGAATTTCATGCTTTAAAATCAAATTCATTTGCTTGATTGGCCTGGAAATTTACCAGACTTAAATCCCATAGAAAACTTGTGGAATATTTTGAAGAGACGTTTAGGTAAAATGCACTGTACAACCAAAGAACGCATGATAACGAATGCTATAAAAGTGTAGTTCCACGATTATGAAGTCAAAAATATGTGCACTCAATTAGTGGAGTCAATGCCAAAACGAATTCAAGAGGTCATTTCTGCTAAAGGAGGACATACTTCATACTAATACAGGTATTTATCAGTGTATATCAAGGCATAGATTGATATAAAGGCATAGTTTTGGAAAAAAAGAGTGATTTTTTACTTTGTCCCAATTAATTTGCACAGTATAGTACATCAATTTTTACCTGCAATACATCAGTATCTAGTGAAGCCTCCGCAAGCTGAAATAAAAGCTTCTAGACGGCGTTGCATTGAATCGCAAAGGCGTTGGATGATGTCCTGGGTAATTGCTTGCCATGCGGCGTGTGTGCGAGTCCACAGTTCATTGGTACTGACCGCTGGACGACTTTGATTGGCCAGTTGCCGAATGACAATATCCCAGACACGTTCAACAGGCGACATGTCTAACGAACGTGCAGGCCATAGAAGAAGCGGTATCTGGGTCAAAGGAATTCGCCGCAAAGGGATGCGTGCAACTAGTCCTCTGGGCAGCAGACGGCGTCGAACTGTGGAAGCAGACAATTCCACAACTGTTGCAGTGCTCTACCGTTGTGCTAACCCTTGCAAAGATGCGAAACGGTTTTTTATCACTGTCATGCGAACGAGGTGTCGGTTATCCCGCGGTGTCATCACATTTTTCGGTCCACCGCCGGATTGTTGAGCTCCTGGTTTTTCTCGGTCCACTGCCGTCACACGCGCATCACTTTCGTGGCGTTATATCCCGTCCGAGCCGTAATGCTGCGGTAAGAAAATGCACCTCCACGAGACTAATTATTCGCCCCCGTTCAAACTCTGTCGTATGGTGATATTACGCCCTTCGTCGTCGCCGAGGCATTATTGAATCCCGGGGACCCTTTTACAACTCGCTGTCTGCGATGCACTATTGGTGTGTATCCTAAACAACCAGGGCCGCCTTGGTGGTGCAGTGGTCTAAACGATGGCCTCTGATCATTCGTCCGAACGGGGTCTGGGTTCGAATCGCGTGAGGCATGGATGTTGTGTTTGTCTTACGGCACTGGCTCTCTCTCTCTTCCCTGGAACCAGTGACCCTAAATTAGGGACGGGCGACTGCGTATAGCCCATTGAGTTGCTCACGTTGGTCGTTAAAAATCCATAAAAAAAATAAAAATAAACAACCATGTCTGTATACCCCTCACTAAACAGTTAAGAAAGCGCTGCCGGCCCCAGACATGCGCAATGACTCTGCACTTCTAATCATTTGCATGTCCTACTTTGCTCTGCATATCCTGTAAGTTTCACGTGATTACAGTCATTCCTTCATGTTGTTGCCATTTTCACAAACAGTAATTTACAAATCTGCACTAAAACATCGGATTAGAAAGTATTAATACATTAAAGGCAAATGCTATCCCAACATCTTATAAATAAAGACACATCGCCTATTTTCCAGGTGTTCACATTATTTTGTCCACCACCTTTACATACACTTACATAACCTAATGAGAAAATTGTCGTTCAAACAATTCTCAGAATATGTAACATTTAATGATTTTAGATCAAAAAAGTCATAACTTAATGACAAAAAGGTAGCTCAAACAATTCTAAGAATATGTAATATTAAATGGCTTTAAATTAGAAAAGTCATAACCTAACGAAAAAATTGTGGCTCAAACAATTATAAGAATATATAATATTTAATAACTTGAGATTAGAAAAGTCATAACCTAATGACAAAATTGTAGCTCAAATAATTCTAAGAATATGTAATATTTAATGGCTTTAGATTAGAAAAGTCATAACCTAACGACAAAATGTTGGCTCAAACAAATATAAGAATATGTAATATTTATTGGCTTTAGATTAGAAAAGTCATAAACTAACGGCAAGATTGTGGCTCAAACAAATATAAGAATATGTAATATTTAATAGCTTTAGATTAGAAAAGTCATAACCTAATGACAAAATTGTAGCTCAAACAATTCTAAGAATATGTAATGTTTAATGGCTTTATATTAGAAAAGTCACAACCTAACGACCTAATTGTGGCTCAAACAAATCTAAAAATATGTAATGTTTAATGGCTTTAATTAGAAAAGTCATAACCTAACGACAAAATTGTGGCTCAAACAATTCTAAGAATATGCAATATTTAATGGCCTTGAACTAAAAAGTTATAACTTAAAAAAATTGTGGCTCAAACAATTCTAAGAATATGTAATATTTAATTACTTTAGATTAGAAAAGTCATAACCTAATGACAAAATTGTAGTTCAAACAATACTAAGAATATGTAATATTTAATTACTTTAGACTAGAAAAGTCATAATCTAAGGAGAAAATTGTGGCTGTGATGTTTAATGAATTTTGACTAGAATAGTCATAATCTAATGGCAGAATTGTGGCTCAAACAATTCTAAGAATATGTAATATTAATTACTTTAGGCAAGACTAGATAAGTCATAACCTAATGGGAAAATTGTGGCTCAAAGAATTCTAAGAATATGTAATATTTAATGACCAAAGACTAGAAAAGCCATTAAATATTACATATTCTCAGAATATTCTTTGAGCCACAATTTTCTCATTAGGTTACGTAAGTGTATGTAAAGGGGGTGGACAAAATAATGTGAACACCTGGGAAATAGGCATTATGTCTTCATTAATAAGATGTTGGACCGCCATTTATTTGCCTTTAATACAACTTCCAACCTTCTTGAAATAGGTTTACCCAGTTTTTGCATAGTCTCCAGTGGAATGGTTCAACATCGTGGATCAGAACATTAGGCAGTTATTTCAGAGATGTTGGAGGAGGAAATCTGCTTCTCAATCTGCTCTCCAAAACGGCCTATAGCGGTATAATGATATTCAAGTCAGATAATTGAGCAGGCCAGAGCTGATGTTGAAGTTCACCTTAGGGCACCTCAAACCAAGTATGAATTGTTCTGATGGGTTTGTATGGGGTGCATCATCATCTTAAAAAGGACATAATTGTTGCGAAAATTTGTTTTTATTATAAGATGTACAGGATCACCTAGAATGTTCAAGTACTTGCTGGCAGTAAATCGACCATGTAGGGTAACGACTGGGCTAGCCAAATACCTAGATATTGCCGCCCAAATCGTTACAAATCCAGCCCCATGTTTGGCAGTTGGAAAAAAACTTTCCTAATTGTACACTTGCTTGGGGGTTCTCCATATATAAACCCGACTTACTGTAGGCAGAAATACAAATGAAGATTCATTGGACCATATCACTCATTTCCAGTCATCAGCTGTCCAGATGTCATGGTCATTACATCATCTTTTTTCGCATTGCAGTGTCGGTTTCTTTGATTTATGGTTTAGCAATGGCAGCTCTTCCATAGATGTTGGTTTTGTGAAGTTGTCAGCGGATTATTTTTGTGGAAAAAGGGTCTTCACGGTGGTTATTAAGTTCTGCTATCACTTTTGTTGCAGCAGTTCTGTTTTGCTTGGACACAATCCGTATTAGTTTTAGACGGTCCCGCTCATTCAATCTCGGTTTTCGCCCACTATTATTCTTCGCCGTTGAAGACCTGCCGTGCTTTGTGCACGCAGTCGTAACCGAGGAACCGCCCCGGTGGCGCAGAGGTCTAAGCGATGGCCTCTGATCATTCGTTTGAAAGGGGTCCGGGTTCGAATCCCGGTGAGGCATGGATGTTGTGTTTGTCTTACGGCACTCACTGGCTCTCTCCCTTCCCTGGAACCAGTGACCCTAAATTAGGGACGGGTGACTGCTTATAGCCCATTGAGTTGCTCACGGTGGTCGTTAAACCTCCAATCAAAAAAAAAAAAAAAAAAAAAAAACATAACCGAGGAAACTTGCTCTGGAAATACCAAACAATTTGGATCTTATAGTTACGGACTCCCACGACTTGCTCTCTTTGAAAGTCTGACAAGTCACCCATTTCACCGACGGCTCGTATGAACCCGTGATGAACACAACTTGTACTACACTGATATGCAACCTAGATATTATATACAAATAAAACATACACAAAAGGTAATCCCTCTTTTTTTCAGTGTAGCCTACATAAATAATATTAACCCTTATAATCGCGATGTTCACATTATTTTGCCCAATCCCTGTATTTTGTATGATACATCCACCATCTGGAAGCAGGACTGAAAAGAATCATCACACAAGTTAAATGTATCCATCGCCGATGACCAACTATCCATTTCCGATTTGTCCAATGTATGCACAACGGCCGTTCCATAAAAACGTAGTAAAATCACACAAAATGAAGAAATACAGGAACAGCAAAATATACGCTGAAGTGCCAGAAAAACGGGTACACCAGTCTAATACTCGTTAGGTCCCCCACGGGAATTCAGGACTGCAGAAATACAACGACGGGGCATGGACTCCACTAGCTTCTGGAAATATGCTGTAGGCAATGCACACCATACTTCCTGCAGAGCGTTCCACAATTCGGGTACATTCCGAGGTCTCGGATTCCTGTGTTCGATAGCGCGTTGAATGGCATCCCAAATGTGTTCTATCACGTTCAGATCTGGGGACTTGGGAGGAAATGGCAACACCCCAAACTCAGATGAATGGTCCTCTAGCCATAGTGTGGCATTCCGTCATTTGTGTGGAGCTGCATTGTCCTGTATAACAAACAAAGCAAATTTCTCTGTCATTTTTGGTCCACGCCGGGGATCGAATCCGAGTCCACTTATTCCGGAACAAGTCGCTCTACCAACTGAGCTACGCAGACGTTCGTCCTCGCTGCTATCTGCCTTTACGTCGTGTGCGTCCTGCGGGGCAGGCACGTCACACCTGTTGGAACAGGCCCAACCCATCAACATGAATGCAGGACATGAACGGGTGCACCTCGTCAGAAAGGATGCACACTAAGATTTGGCCGGTCACAGACGTTTGTAGACGTACCAGGGGTCACACGGAAGTCCAGCTAAACACACCCCATACCATTACGGACCGCCCACCAGCCGGTACAGTTCCCTGTTGACAGGCGGAATCCATAGCTTCATGGAGTTTGCGCCACATACGAATCCTTCCATCTGCCCGATACAGCTGGAAACGCGACTCTCAGACCAGGCTACTTGTTTCCAGTCATCAAGCGTCCAGTGGCTGTGTTGCCGTGCTCAAGTGAGGCGCATAGCTATGTGTCGTGCACCTATCAAGGGGACTCGAGTTGGGCGTCGGCTCCCAAAGCCCATATCGTGCAGGGTGCGTTGCACAGTCCTGACGCTGATGCTTGTTGAGGGTCCAGCATTGAATTCCGATGATACCCGCGAGAGTGTTGCACGCCTACCGCATGAAACGATTCTTGACAGCCGACGATGGGCACGTTCACCCAATGTCCTTTTACGGTCACACTTATATCGTAGGTTGGAGGTTTTGCCGGAAATTCTTGTAGTCATGGTACACCCTTGCAATGGTCATCCGTGAAAATCCGAACTTCGTTTCTACCTGCGAAATACTATGGCCCATCTCACGCGCGTCAACTATGACACAGCGTTGAAAATTGCTGAAATCGTTATTACTTGTCATTCTCATGCCGAAAACAGCTCTGACAGCTGGCAAGGATGTCTATCGCTTTATATATGCACTGGCGGACGGAACCGAGTACGTGCATAGGTGACGTTGCTATGTATTTTGCATAAGTTCGTCTGTACCAGTTTTTCTGGTACTTGAGAGTACATTATTCTTTTGAATAATGTACACTGAAGTACCAGAAAAACTGGTACTTCTTCTTCATCAAGGACAAATTTGTGCTTTCACACTACGGCGCTAGTAATAGCCATTTTCCTGGAACCCTTGACGCTAAATCAATGACAAGTGGCATCTCATAGCCTTAAATCTTCACGGGAGCCGTTACCACACAGCACAGAACATTTCGTATTTGTTACAAGTACGTAGCACTGAAACATTCTTAACTTTCAGATACGTTGCGCAATGTAACAGTAATGTTTCAGAAACCGTACGGTTACGTCAAAATGTCCTCAAACGTTACATAACTTTGAAACATAACCGATACGTTACAGTGAATGAATGGTCTTTGTAACTTCAACATACCAACTTCGTGTTACTGTTACGTATTTAAATGATATTTGTAACTTCGTTACATTACTGTTACGTATTTGAAAGATATTTGTGACATCATCATATTACTGTTACGTATTTAATACGTTGGCCATTATAGTTTTAATAAACTTTGTAAAATTACAATAAAAATCAGTACACTGGACAGCTGTTTCAGATGCAACAACAGTCGTATTACGAGTTCTTTACGTTTTCACAGGTTCAACGTAGTCAGCAGCTGTCCATTGGGAACAGTGGAGGTGTTTATATATTGATAACAAAAAAACCAAAAATCGATACCAAATGAGGGTGCCGAATTTCTATTGTACATGTGGAGTAAACTACATTTCAGCGAAAAAGAAAGAAAATCAAATTCGTCATTTCCGTAAATACCTACCAATATGATTTTTTTCTCAGCTTCAAGTTAAAAGAACGTGCTGGTGTAGTATACTAATACAGCAACACAGCCATCTTCTTAGATTTTATAAAATGCTTTTTAGAATTTTAAAATTATAATAATTAAAACAATTACTTACTTTCAAATAATCTTGAATCACAAAAAGAAAAAAAAAAGGATATTAAATCAACTAACTAGCAAACTCGAGTACGACAGTTTCACCAAAGAATATCCCAGTAGCACTTGGAAATACGACAACGAGAGTGCTTCTGTGAAATGGCATAAATGCGCATGCGCATCCACGCCGTTGCCAAACCAAAAATCTTAAACATCGCCGAATGTAACATCAAGGTAGCAATTACGCACAATGGAAACTATTGGGTTGTCGGAACAGTCATGACGTATTTTAGCCATTTTTTACAAAGGTCATTTATTGATAGAAACAACAAAGATGACTCAATGATATAATGCCCGTTTTGTTCGATAACCTTTCGCCATTATTCAGTGAGCTGCAGAATACCTCGTTCATAGAAGGACCTGTCTTTCGTGGCGAAAAACTATACAAGGTGCTGATTTACAGCCTCATCTGAATTGAATGTTATACCACGCAAGGACTATTGAAGAGAGCGAAACAAGTGGAAGAATGACGGCGCAAGGTCAGGCGAGTATTCTGGGTGTGGCAACACATCCCACCCAAGCTCCAATAATTTTTGCCGGGTGATCAAACTTGGGTGTGCCCTCGCGTTGTCGCGATGGAACACAACACCTTTGCGATGAACGAGCTCTGGACGTTTCTGGATGATGGATTCGTTCAAAGTGTCCAACTGCCGACAGTACACATTCGAATTGATTGTTTGGTTCCGTGGTAGGAGCTCGAAAAACACGACATCTTTAAAATCCCACCACACTGAGACCAGAACCTTTCGCTGATGAATGTCTGCTTTGGATGTCGTTTGAGGCAAAGCGGCACGTCGGAACCAAGACCGTTTGCGCAGCACATTGTTGTACACAATCCACTTTTCGTCACCAGTTATCACTCGCTTCAAAAAAAGGATCGGTTTCCTCACGTTTAATGAGCATATCGCAGATGTTTATACGCGCCGTCAATTGAGCTTCTTTGAGTTCATGAGGAACCCACACTTCGAGCTTGCTTACGTATCCCAGCTTCTTCAGGTGGTCGTGAACGCTTGAATGATGGATGTGCAATGTGTCTCTAATGTCTCGTGTCGTGTAACGTGGGGTTGACTCGATCAATTCCTTGATTTGGTCGTCATCAGCCTCGGTGGGCCTCCCTGACCGAGGAGCATCGTTGAGGTCAAAATCACCAGCACGGAATTTGGCGAAACATTGATGTTCTCGTAGAGCCTTATCACCGTACACTTTACGTAACTTTTCACAAGCTTGACGCCCGTTGTTCCCTTTACGGAAGTAAAAAAGTAAATTGCGGTGAAAATGCACAGTTTGGTCTTCTATTTTCAACTTGGTGTCAAATTTCCGCAAATCCACCAAATCGCTCACTATTCCTTTTAGACTGCAGCTAGAACTGGCACTTGTCGAACGCCATAGCGATAACAGAGCTGCGCATGCCTGTAGTACTTCCAAAACCGCCCAACCGCCACCCGGTGCCAAAATACGTCACGACTTTTCCGACAACCCAATATAAAGCATTAGTGTCGGTGAATGGTATTTTTAACGTAACCGTAATGTACAAAGCGTTATGTTCCAAAATAGATGTTGCTGAAACGTAATTGTAAGATATCTCTGAAAATCTAATGAAAATGACAGAATGTAACATCATTGATACATATCTGAAACCAGGAAGGTTTCTTGTGTCCGTGACTTGGGCTATGCCCCCACCCCACCACAGCACTGTTTTTTTAAAAATTGCGAAGTTTATCTTTTAATTGTTAAGTAATAGAAGTAACATCTTTTTTTAGTTTTAGGTAGATGCTATTCCTAACATGATACCAAATAATTATGAGGATTAGGATTTGAACACTTATTTGTACATGAACGTCATTCTTCTTTCCTTTTGTGTGAACTTGAGCGTTACGTTTTCACAAAAATATTTCTTCCGAGTACTTTTTCATATTTAAAAGTAATGTTTTTCGATATTAACGAACCAGTTAAATTGCTGGAATGTGCATGTCCTTGTGCTCTAAGATATATCTTGATTCTTGTGAATACGGAAAAACTTCTTTCGGCAGTTGCAGTTGTTGATGAACAGTTTAATATTAGATCTGCTAATTTGTACACCTCAATAAACACTATGTCCAATTATTTAACTTTATGTAACGAGTAATGTCTCTGTAACGTACCAGGAGATGTGACGTACCTGCCAGAAGGACGCACACCACATAAAGGCAGATAGGAATCAGAATAAAACGTCCGCGTAGCTCAATTGGTAGAGTGACTTATTGCGGAATGAGGGGGATCCGGGTTTGAGCCCCGGCGCGGATAAAAATGACGGAGAAATTTACTTCGTTATAATGGCGCCCGAACTATCCGGATGACCCGACCGTTCAAAATCTCGCATTGGTGTGATGTTCTTTCCACACCGCGAGATAGGAAAAATAAGAGAATCCCTTCTAAAGCACTTCGAAAAAAAAATAAAAAAAATAAGGGGGAGATGATGTGACGTACCTGCCAGAAGGACGCACACGACATAAAGGCAGATAGGAATCAGAATAAAACGTCCGCGTAGCTCAATTGGTAGAGTGACTTATTCCGGAATGAGGGGATCCGGGTTTGAGCCCCGGCGCGGATAAAAATGACGGAGAAATTTACTTCGTTATATCTCTTACTGATTTGTTTTATATTCATCAAGGAAATTAAACACTTTCAGTTCATTTTTTAATCGAGCTGTATCAAAATTTGAAGCATAGACTTCTTTTCGCTCTGACAGTAGATGTTCAGGGAAGCTTTCACAAAACTTATCAAAACAGTTCGAATCTAACAAAGCCACAAGTTTAAGATATAATATCACTGATTTTATTTCATTGACACTTCACACAAACTGAGACAACTCTCGCGAAACACGCACTGGAAGCATGAGGGACTGAGGTTCTCCTAAATCCTCCTTTTTTCGGAGCGAACCCTTGGCCAAAGCAATGGCCACTCACGAGCTCCGTAGCTCATTCATGTTGTCATGGAAACGCTAGCAGGAGATAGTATTGAAGCTCTTCGAATCAGAACAGCGAAGTTTCTCGAAGACCTACTTGCGTTACATTGATGCCCTTGATCATCGCTCGCCAGATTGATTCTCATAATCGAAAGAAGCGAATCCGCTCGTGTTTTTCGCACCGAAAGCATCGACATATCTTAATACCGTCGATATTTGACTTTTATTTGTGCATTCTCTGGTAGCCTAGCTAGCCTCGAATATACGCCACTGGCTGATATATACGTTTTGTGCTGTATGGGTAAAGTCCAAAACAAAGGAAAAGAAATCCACTGTGGTTCAGAAGTCACGGTAAACCACAGGTACCGGAAGTAGAAAATCGCAGGCAGATACACCCAGAAGTTTCGTTTCTCGTAGGGTTGACACCCACAGGGGAGGTTTAGACCCAACGTCTTATGCCGCATCGGACTTTTGTGCTGCGTGTCAGAAACCACGCTATATTAGATTGAATCCAAAGGCTCATATATCAGAGGGCAGACATTGGAGAAGCAGGGCCAGATTGAAATTTCCAGTCGACATATTTAGAACTGCCAGGTTGCAGGTTCACAAGGACAAATTACGGGATGCAAGGAAAAAATGGCCTTATCTGTGGAGGGAGGAGATTGATATCCCGGGAAGGGGGACTTTAAAGCATCCAGCACACTCCTACTATTCAGTAGCGGCTCATCCTAACCTAACAGGAATCGACTCCGCGACCATGTGGTCAAAAGGTCTTTACTCTATCCACCAACATGTCCTCCTTTCTATAGTAGCCTTACCTGTAGAATAAGTAGCACTCAGTCGGGAATTAATCAGCAAATAACTCCATCTGCAAGCCTCAAGTAGTCGCGACTGAACAGCCAAGTTCCCAGATTGTTACCTGTAGAACAGCCAAGTTCCCAGATCCTTACCTGTAGAATAAGTAGCACTCAGTCTGGAATTAATCAGCAAACAACTCCATCTGCAAGCCTCAAGTAGTCGCGACCGAACAGCCAAGTTCCCAGATTGTTACCTGCAGAACAGCCAAGTTCCCAGATCCTTACCTGTAGAATAAGTAGCACTCAGTCGGGAATCAATCAGCAAATAACTCCATCTGCAAGCCTCAAGTAGTCGCGACCGAACAGCGAAGTTCCCAGATCCTTACCTGTAGAATAAGTAGCACTCAGTCGGGAATTAATCAACAAATAACTCCATCTGCAAGCCTCAAGTAGTCGCGACCGAACAGCCAAGTTCCCAGATTGTTACCTGTAGAACAGCCAAGTTCCCAGATCCTTACCTGTAGAATAAGTAGCACTCAGTCGGGAATTAATCAGCAAATAACTCCATCTGCAAGCCTCAAGTAGTCGCGACGAACAGCCAAGTTCCCAGATTGTTACCTGTAGAACAGCCAAGTTCCCAGATCCTTACCTGTAGAATAAGTAGCACTCAGTCGGGAATTAATCAGCAAATAACTCCATCTGCAAGCCTCAAGTAGTCGCGACCGAACAGCCAAGTTCCCAGACTGTTACGCAGTGCGATCATAAAGTTCCACAGCGCACCAACAGATGGCAGCACGCGGATGCGCGAAGAGCGGTCGAGTGCAGTGACCTTCATGAGTCATTGTGCCCAGTGGCGTCATTCTGTGAACACCAGGAGCTCTGCTACACGATGTTTGGTGACCACGTGCAGATTTATGCCATCCCACTAAAATACCCGGACGGCTCCAGGCGATACTACATCGGAATGACCAAACGTTCGTTTGGAATTAGAATCAGCGAACATAAAAGGGATACAAGAGACGGGAAAATAACCGCTGCCCTATCAAGAGAAGTGAAGTTCAAGTCCGCCGATCCTATATGGAGTGATGTAAAGAAATTAGCTTCATACTCCACACCCAAATCTACCGCTATTCGCGAAACCTTGGAAATCTTGACCAGCTGCGAGGCTTGCAATGATAGGTCGCTCTGGGGTTGCCACGTATTTGGAATCAGTTCTTCAAATAATGCTGAGTTCTCTACCATTGTACCGTGTGCCCAACCAACGTGACCTCGTCTCTTCGAAATGTCACGTTTGCTCCTAATCATTTATTGTCTAGTCAAGTCACCGCGTTCAAAATGTTGAAACGTTCTATTATCCAGTTAGCTGTCTACCTTCCTTGAGCAAGCCATCTGGTTGATGTGCGAAAGCTTGGAAACTTTTATTTCTATTCTACGCCAAGAATTTTCGGATTTTTAGTATAGTTATACTATTTTGAGTATAATTTGGTGTATAGTTCCTACTTTTTGAATTTGTTCAAGATAATTGGGTAAGACTAATAATATCTGTTGGCTATTTGACAGTACCATCATGTTCTGGGGATAATATTATTAAACAGTTTGAAAAGATTTTCTGCGTAGTTCACGACAGGACATTTAAAAAAAGAGAAAGGTGTTATTAGAGAACTCATAAATGATCTAGAAAAACGTTTTCTATCTGCCAACACAGATGCTATTTGTCGGTTTTGCAAAATACGAACATTTATTCGAATTCGTTTTCTGAACAGAAATTCATTGTTAGTGCGGCGCAGGAAAGCTCTGCAGAAAATGAAGAAAGAAATGAATTGACTCAAACGCAGTCAGAAAAAAAAAAAAAGAAAACAGTTTTACATTTTGTACAACGAAAAAAAAAAAAACATTTTCCAGTTTGTGCAATAATGAACATACCTTCAATTCATGAAGAAAATTTTGTTCACCACTTTTTAAACTCAGTGACCTTCAGAAACCATGATGGATGCAAGATGTAAGTAAATAATTTTTATTTTATACATTAACAGAGCGTTTGAACTAGTTTTGCGGAGTTTGAAGAACTCAGTAACTTTCCGTGCCTTAAAAGTTTTAAACAATTAATATTGGTGACAGAGAGAAAAGGTTGTTAACCACTAACCTTTTCTAGGGAATTACTAAAAAAAAAAAAAAAAAAAGGAACCATACACTGAATTTTTGACATCAGAAAAGTATAGTTATTATGGTAAGCAAAATACTTTTTAATGGAAAAGATTCATGACAGAAATTGTTAATTTAAAATTATCGCATTTATACACTGGTGTGCAAAAATTGAGGACAAAGAGGAGAAATTAGCATACTGGTGTGCAAAAATTGAGGAGAAATTAGCATAACAGTGGAACGAGCAGCCAGAACGGACCAAAAGAACACTCAGGAATTTGACTAGGGTCTGGTACGTTAGGGCATGCGCATACATGCAGTATGACGTAGGGGCAAGGGGGTTGCCGGAAGGGTATCTAAGCACACAGACGGTGTACGCTCAGCAATTCGGTGAAAGCTATTGCACGGTGTACATCGGTTTGAACGACGTCGAGTTGCTGTCACCGTGTGATATGGCCAACAAGCAATCCAGTAGACGACATCTGGATGACTTTACCCGAGGTCGCGTTATTGGCAAGTTGGAAAAAGGTCGAAGTGTGACTAGTGTGGCCGAGGAGTTCGGGATCACTCACAGCATCGTTTCACGAGCTTGGAGAGCATTTCAAACGACAGGAACAGCTGTCCGAGCGTTTAGCAGTGGTCGCCCACGAGCAACCACGACGGCGGACGACAGGTATATTGTCCTACAGGCGAGAAGAGACAGACGGCAGACAGCGGGAGAAATCGCAAGGCACATGCAACAGACAACTGGACGACCGTTATCGCGTCTTACCGTGGCCAGGAGGCTGCACAAAGGTGGTATATTTGCACGACGACCAGTACGGTGTGTGCCATTAACGCCCGCTCATCGGAGACGGCGGTTTCTGTGGTGCCAGGAACACAAGAACTGGACAGATCAGCAATGGGGTCGAGTTATCATTACGGATGAGAGCCGATTTAGTCTGACGAGCGAATCTGGACGTATACACATCTGGAGAAAGCAGGGAACACGCAATCACACCCCCAACATGATCGAAAGGGACCAGTTTGGAGGTGGCAGAGTTCTCGTTTGGGTCGGTATCATGCTTGGTTGCCGTACTGACCTCCACATCTTCCAAGGAGGTTCAGTCACTGGTGTCCGCTATATTACCGAGGTTCTCCTGTCACATGTTCGTCTGTTTAGAGGTGCTGTGGGTCCTGAGTTCCTCTTCATGGACGACAACGCTACACCTCATCGTACAGTGGCTGTCGCAGAGCTGTTGGAGAGTGAAGATATTCAACGCATGGATTGACCCGCAAGGTTCTCGTACCTAAATGCAATCGAACATGTGTGGGACCTTCTCGGGAGATGCTTGGCAGCACGTCACCAGCCGCCAGCAACGATTCCGCAGCTGCGATTGGCGCTACAAGAGGAATGGGCCGCAATGGAGCTGGCTGTGTACTCGTGTAGGGGTGTTTTTCATTGTATGGTCCCTGCTCATTGGTTTTCGTGGACAAACCTGTTAACAAGCTCGTCTGCCTCGATATTCTGGACAATTATACCCTACCAAGTCTGTGGCAATACTATGGAACCGAGTCTTGTTAGTACCAGCAGGGTAATGCACCGAGCCAAAAAGCAAGGACTGTTACGGCGTGGTTTGACGATAATTCCGTATCGTGTGTATACTGGCCAGCACAGAGCCCTGATATTAACCCCATAGAGCGCCTATGGGATGAATTAGGGCGCCGTTTAAGAAGTTTGGAATGAAGACCTACTACTAAGCGACAGTTAGCGGCAGCATTATGTATTGAATGGAAACGCATACCTATCGCTGTCTTCCAATACTTTGTCGTAAGCATGTCTCGAAGGTTCGGTGCATGCATTAACGCCAAAGGTGGACCGATACCGTACTAATGTACACAGTGTGGCAAATAATTTTTAAGACTGGGTCTGTAAAATGAAATAGAAACAAGAAATTATAATTTGTTTTGGTTTGTTATTCAAAATAAGTCCCTCCGGCTTCAATACACATATTACATTGATTTAATAATGATTCGAATGCCTGTTCCAGTTCACTTTGCGGAATTGCCTCCAAAGCACACGTCGAAGCTGTTTGTATGGTTGAAATATCATCAAAATAACACCCTTTTAACGTCATTTTAAGTTTTGGGAATAAAGAAAAGTCACAGGGCGCTAACTTAGGCGAATACGGTGGATGATTCAACACACAAACGGTATTTTTTGACAAAAATCTGCGAACAAGAAGTAAAGTGGGATTGGGTGCATTATCGTGCAACAAACACCAACTGTTTTTATCCCGACATTCTGGACGAATGCGACGAATTCTGTCCATTAAACGCCTCAAAACATTTAAATAAAACTCACCAGTAATTGTTTGTCCACTTGGAACAAATTATTTGTGGATAATATCCATACTATCGGAGAATGTAATGAGCTTTGTTTTGATTTTCGATGGAACTTTTCTTGTTTTTTTTTACTTCCATTCCGCACTTTGTCGCTTTGTTTTGATTTTCGATGGAACTTTTCTTGTTTTTTTTACTTCCATTCCGCACTTTGTCGCTTTGTTTTGATTTTCGATGGAACTTTTCTTGTTTTTTTTTTACTTCCATTCCGCACTTTGTCGCTTTGTTTTAGGATCATATTGAAAACACCATGTTTCATCACCTGTAACAATCCATTTTAAGAAGTTTGGATCATTTTCAGCGGCTGAAATGATGTCTCTGCAATGTGCACTTCTCCTTGATTTTTGTTCATTGGTTAACGTGTGTGGAACAAATTTAGCACAGACTTTTGTTTTGCCCAAATCTTCATGCAGGATGGTTCGAATCGTTTCTTTGTTGATGTTTAAAGACTCTTCAATCATTCCTAGTGACGCACATCGATTGTTTGCCACGAATTCACGCACTTTTTCAATAATCTCAGGTGTCCTAGATGAACTTGGTCTTCCGGTATGCTTATCATCTTCTAGCGTATTTCTTCCGTCCAAAAAAAAAAAAACGTTTGTGCCACAGGAAAACAGTTGATCTACTTAAACAAAACTCACTGTAAACTTGTTTTGGTACGTTTCCGAGGCACTTTTACCAAGTTTTGCGTTAAATTTAATAACAACCCTTTGTTCCATCTTAATAATTCAACATGAAAAAAAAATTACTTCTCTAATGAACGCCCGTTTCGTTTGAGTTACTTTAACAACTGCGCAGTACTTTTGGCAGAAAGCAAGCAGATGGTCACGGTTTATAATACATTCGGGATAACACTGGTGGCGCCACCGTAGGTTGAAATCTAGCGCCAGTCTTAAAAATTCTTTGACGCACTGTGTATGTCAATAAATACTATGTTGTGTAGTTATTGACATACCAGAAGTTTTTTTCAGTCTGAAAATAATCCAAGATCAAATGAAATTGGGAAACACTGAGTTTTACTATATAGTAATAGTTTTAAAATATCAAGAATTCAGTAGTAGTAAACTTAGTAGTTGGCTAATTTACTTTCTAAGTAAAGCAAGATATATCACTGGAGGTATTGATGTATCAAATTTACATACAGATTAATAACGTATTTTAAGACTGAAAATTTTCAAGGATATTCTGACCTGTTCGGCAGCATCCAGATTTTTGAGATATGTAACAGAAATATCTCCCAGGAGCAGCAAACCTTTCACGTGGTGCGGATAGTTCTGAAAAAAAAATGGATATGCATTACTTTTCCTATAAGCGTATAATTTGCAGTTTTCGTGGCATACACGTTTCAGATTTTCATAAGTTTTTTCCAAACTTATGAAAATATGAAACCTAATGTTCGCTTTCCTGAAGAGCATGCTGGAAATGTGTTAAAGAAGTTATACACAATCGAGTCACATAATTGTGACCACCTTCTACTTTTGACGTCACCAGCGCGTAGCCCATGAAAGAAGGCACGTGTCGTGTGCTGACTTGGGGGGGGGGGGTGTATAAGGTATGTTGCATGCATTCTGAAAACATATCATTCATTGCTGTCATGCATAAAAGGAGCGATTTATCAGATTTGCAAAAAGGGATGATCATCGGCTTTTGGGCCAATATTTCTGAAACAGTGCAGTTTGTGAACTTGTTCGCGTGCTGCTGTACTTTAAGTGGCACCTTTACGAATAAGTGACGTCAAAACTGCGGAGCACCACTTGCAATTGATGTGAGAGGTGAACGTTGACTTCGAAGGTGCGTGAGGGCCGATCGACACGCTACGGTGGAGCAACTCACTGACGGAATGAACCAGCGAGCTACTGGAAGTGCGTCTAAAACGATAGTTCAACGAACCCTGCTGCGTATGGTACTCCGATGCAGACGGATGGTCACTGCACCTATGCTAACGAAGGTGCATCGGCAGAAAAGGCTTACATTTGCACGGCAGTGTCGGAATTGGACCTCCGCTGATTGGCCTTCTCCGATGAGTTACGTTTTCAGCTTCATGAAATGGATGGACGTTGGCGTATAAGGCGAGAAACATCGGAGAACAAACACTCTTTAAACACTGCTGGAAGAACACAAGCTGATGGGGGCAGCGTTATGGTAAGGGGAATGTTTTCGTGGCATTCCCTGGGAACTCATACCTATGGAAAGCACTATGGAACGAATTCATTCTGAACCCATTTTTGCAGACCACGTACACCCATTCATGCTGATTGTCTTCCCTGGGGCGGATGGGATCTTCCAGCACGACAATACGACGTGTCACACAGCTAGAAATGTCCGAGAGTGGCTGGAAGAGCACGATGAAGACTTCAAATTACTTTTCTGGCCCCCTAATTCCCCAGACTTAAATTCAATTGAGCATCTGTGGGACCACCTCGATCGTGTTGTTCGCTCTATGGATCCTCCACCACGCGCTCTTCAGCAGCTGTCAGGTGCACTACAGTCAGCATGGCTCGACATACTATAACGAAGTAAATTTCTCCTTCATTTTTGTCCACGCCGGGGCTTGAACCCGGGTACCCTCATTCCGGAATAAGTTGCTCTACCAATTGAGCTACGCGGACGATCGTTATTGCTGCTATCTGCCTTTATGTCGTGTGCGTCCTGCTGGGCAGGCACGTCACAATACTTGAGAACACCTTTCAGCTCCTAACTGATCATTCGTCTGACCACGTTCAGACGAATGATCAGAGGCCATCGCTTGGACCACTGCGCCACCGGGGCGGCTCCTTCAACTTCCTGCACACGGCTTGTCGTTGTCGTAACTGTAACCTCGAACGCGATGGCTTGGTTGTATTTTGCGTTGCGTTTCTTGTAGTCTGATGGAAGCCGCCCCGGTGGCGCAGTGGTCTAAGGCGTTGGCCTCTGATCATTCGTCCGTAAGGGTCCGGGTTCGAATCCCGGTCAGGCATGGATGTTGTGTTTGTCTTACGGCACTGGCTCTCTCCCTTCCCTGGAACCAGTGACCCTAAATTAGGGACGGGCGACTGCTTATAGCCCATTGAGTTGCTCACGGTGGTCGTTAAACCTGTAAACAAAAACAAAAACAACAAAAAAAGAAAAGACCTTTAACATACATAGCTGGAAGTTGTTAGCCGCCCCGGTGGCGCAGTGGTCTAAGGCGTTGGCCTCTGATCATTCGTCCGTAAGGGTCCGGGTTCGAATCCCGGTGAGGCATGGATGTTGTGTTTGTCTTACGGCACTGGCTCTCTTCCTTCCCTGGAACCGGTGACCCTAAATTAGGGACGGGCGACTGCTTATAGCCAAATTGAGTCGCTCACGGTGGTCGTTAAACCTGTAAACAAAAACAAAAACAACAAAAAAAGAAAAGACCTTTAACATACATAGCTGGAAGTTGTTGGCCGCCCCGGTGGCGCAGTGGTCTAAGGCGTTGGCCTCTGATCATTCGTCCGTAAGGGTCCGGGTTCGAATCCCGGTCAGGCATGGATGTTGTGTTTGTCTTACGGCACTGGCTCTCTCCCTTCCCTGGAACCAGTGACCCTAAATTAGGGACGGGCGACTGCTTATAGCCTATTGAGTTGCTCACGGTGGTCGTTAAACCTGTAAACAAAAACAAGAACAACAAAAAAAGAAAAGACCTTTAACATACATAGCTGGAAGTTGTTGGCCGCCCCGGTGGCGCAGTGGTCTAAGGCGTTGGCCTCTGATCATTCGTCCGTAAGGGTCCGGGTTCGAATCCCGGTCAGGCATGGATGTTGTGTTTGTCTTACGGCACTGGCTCTCTCCCTTCCCTGGAACCAGTGACCCTAAATTAGGGACGGGCGACTGCTTATAGCCCATTGAGTTGCTCACGGTGGTCGTTAAACCTGTAAACAAAAACAAGAACAACAAAAAAAGAAAAGAACTTTAACATACATAGCTGGAAGTTGTTAGCCGCCCCGGTGGCGCAGTGGTCTAAGGCGTTGGCCTCTGATCATTCGTCCGTAAGGGTCCGGGTTCGAATCCCGGTCAGGCATGGATGTTGTGTTTGTCTTACGGCACTGGCTCTCTCCCTTCCCTGGAACCGGTGACCCTAAATTAGGGACGGGCAACTGCTTATAGCTCATTGAGTTGCTCACGGTGGTCGTTAAACCTCCAATCAAAAAAAAAAAAAAAAAAAAAGTTACTAAATTTCTATGTCTTGGCTTTCTCGGCGTGAACCGAATTCTCGTGTAGAGGAACGTCGCTCTTTGGGAAGCAAAGCTACTGACCAGATAAGGGGCAGAGCGCCTGTTGAGGGGCCGCCCAAAAATTCACAGTGCATGGGGGGGGACGAACAATCTGAGAAAGACTAGATGACATTTTGCACCGTTGTTCAGAGAGAAGGCTTGACGACGCTGAGCTCGGGACAAGAAGAAAAATGGGGACTTAGGAAAAGAAAGAGACCGGAGACACCCGCTGGAACGGGGACACTGATTTTTTCGCTCGGATCGCCTTGCAGCAGAAAACAGAAGGAACGAAGGAGAATAGCGGACGCCAAGTCGCAAAAGATGGCAGCCAAATTACGGCAGCGGGAACGAGTTGCGCTATTCCGCAGCCTTGTGGAGGAACAAGCGGAGAAGTGAAACGACTGCCGTCCGAGGACAGGGCAAAAAGACACGTCGTCAAGAAGAGCGAGGAAGAGACGCTCTTTAGACCAGCGGCCTTCACGGGTGCAGAGAGGACCACTCCTACATGCTCCACCCCCCTCTACCCCTCCCAATCGGTGAGAAGAAGGAAATCTGGGTATGATAGATGCTATCTCGTGGTGAGCAAAAAATATTCCTAGGCCATCACACAGACTGGCCCTCACAGGTGATACCCAGAGAGTGCTTCATCCCCAGTGATTACTAGTGCGTGGTGCGTGTGTGTGCGTTACTCCAAAGCGTTAAATTGGCGCAAAAATGTCAAAGGGTTACCTTGAGGGCATGTAATTACTTTTTTTTGTCTCTCATTGTAAGAACTACGGGGAGTGGATCTCCGAGAACCAACGCCGGACACATGAGCGGTGAACTCCTTCGCTGTAAGAACTACGGGGAGTGGATCTCCGAGAACTAACGCCGGACACATGAGCGGTGAACTCCTTCGCTGTAAGAACTACGGGGAGTGGATCTCCGAGAACTAACGCCGGACACATGAGCGGTGAACTCCTTCGCTGTAAGAACTACGGGGAGTGGATCTCCGAGAACTAACGCCGGACACATGAGCGGTGAACTCCTTCGCTGTAAGAACTACGGGGAGTGGATCTCCGAGAACTAACGCCGGACACATGAGCGGTGAACTCCTTCGCTGTAAGAACTACGGGGAGTGGATCTCCGGGAACTAACGCCGGACACATGAGCGGTGAACTCCTTCGCAGAATGTTCATCTGGTCAGGGGTGATTAACGCCTCTAGCTAATAATGGTGCAGGGTATTTCTTCTCTATAATTCCTATCCAAGATGTTAACAGTGTAATTAAATGTTGTGTTCGTGCTAAGTCCTTCTGATTATTATTGTGAGTGTGTGTTGCGTGGTTTCCAGCCAATCAGCGGAATCCAAATTGCTTCTCATATTTTTATTCTCGCTGTATTGTAACGAATTCATCCTCAGGGACGCAACCCTGGTATAGGGGGGAAAGCGTAACAATATATTTGTATTTCTCGCCTCTACAGCTGCACAATGCGGCTCCTTTGTTACTCTTGCCGCATGTTTTGTGTAAGCTTTTCCCTAAAAGTGGGAGGATGAGCAGAACTTTCCCTGTCGTTTATTAATTTATTTTGTTTTGGTATTTTTCCCTGTTTGTTAGTGCTTCTTCAACTTTGTTGCTTTTTTGCTGTACCCATTATTAGACTTTATTTTAAATAAGTCGTTATACAGTAGCGAACAAAAGTATTTGGCGAAACACTTTTGCGACCATAATTTGTTTTGCTGCTGGACCAAATCGGGGTTATTTTGGGATATGATATGTGTTATACAGTTGTAAACATAACCCATATGCAGATGGATCGGAAACCTTAACACAGATCAGGTACCAAGCTTAATCGCAAAGATCAAACAAATTGACCGACAAAGTAGGTGTGTATCACATTCATTTAATTCAATGATAACAGAAAACAAGTACGAGAAAACGACAAAACAATAACTAATACTTAGTGGGATAACTACGAGACTTAATAACAGCTGCACAACGGGCCGGCATCGAGTCCACTAGCTTCTCAACGGTGACCCGCGGAATTCGCGCCCATTCTGCAGACAGCTGGTCGAACTTCTGGGCCCTATTCCGGCAGGATTTCTTCGTACATCGTCTCTCCAGCTCCTCCCACATGTGCTCGATGGGGTTGAGGTCTGGAGATTGGCTTGGCCAGTCTAGAAGTGTGCCCTGTTGATGCTGGAAGGCTGCCTTCGCTACTCTGGAGGTGTGCTTCTGGTCGTTGTCTTGCTGCATGATCCATCCGGGTGGCATGTTCTGCTTTGCCCATGGGAAGACATCGTTGATGAGCATGATCGTGTAGCTCTGGCCGGTCATTATTCCGTCAATCTTGATGATGGGGCCCATTCCATTGCGAGAGAAGGCGCAGTAAACCATGAGCAATCGTCCTCCGTGCTTGACAGTCGGCTGAATGAACTGGGGGTTGAATCTCTGGCCACACGGACTTCGTACGTATCGGATGCCACCACTTCCTAACAAGTTGAACTTGCTCTCGTCGGTGAAAAGCATCTTACTCCAATCCGCCGCGGTCCAGTGTCGATGACGGCGCGCGAACGCGACTCTGGCTCGTCGATTCTTGTCGACTCCGATGAGTGGTTTCTTGGTGGGGCGTCTTCCATTCAATCCACCAGCAATGAGGCGACTGGAGATGGTCATTCGGCTGACGTCCAGGTCGTTACTGTCGCGGAATTCGGTGGCGATGTCCACAGCAGTCAAGGTGAGATCAGCACGAGATCGACGGAGGATGCGTCTATCTTGACGCAACGTAGTGAAACGAGGCCTACCACATCGCGGACTGTTCTCGACGGTCCCAGTCTTCCTATAACGTTGAAGGATAGCTGAAATAGACTGGTGTCGGATCTTCAGGGCCCTCGCAATGTCGGTGACGCGCATTCCGGATTCCATCGCGTTCAAGGCCGCCTGGCGAGCTCCAACAGGGATCTCCGCCTTTTTACCCATTTCTGAAAACCTAAGATTGACTTATTATCACACTACACATCACAAAACTCACAAAAATCACAAGAAAAACATTAATACATGCAGCAAACAAATGGGTAATAATTGGCGACTCTTGAATATGACCCATGTCGAGCGACAAATTCGCTCTGAGCGAAATACAAACTACGCAGCATTGTAACCCACGAATCAACACATATCATATCCCAAAATGACCCGATTTGGTCCAGCAGAAAAAAAAATTATGGTCGAAAATGTGTTTCGCCAAATACCTTTGTTCGCTACTGTATGTGTCCTTTCTTCCCTTTGAAGAGTAAAAGTCCATTGTCTTACAATTATTTCAGTTCTACCACAGTTCTGCTCTGAAGTTGTCCGAAAATTGTGATTGTCTTGCTGTTTTCTATTACTATTAAACTATTTTATTTATATATATAAATTGTTAATAAATGCACGAGTCGATTTCTGTTTAATAATAATATAACAGAATAATAAAAGAAGAATATAATAGATTAATAATAATAGGTTGATTACATTACGTATGTATATTAATAGTGTCATATTACACTTTGTTGAGGGGATTAGCATTTTGGTGTGCCGTGTTGAGTCATGGATAATTTATGATGTGCCGCGAGTAGAAAAAGTTTGCTGAACACTAGCTTAGACCACTGCGCCAATTGACGTTTGTAACGTACCAGGAGATGTGACGTACCTGCCAGAAGGACGCACGCGACATAAAGGCAGATAGGAATCAGAATAAAACGTCCGCGTAGCTCAATTGGTAGAGTGACTTATTCCGGAATGAGGGGATCCGGGTTCGAATCCTGGCGTTGACAGAAGTGACGGAGAAATTTTCTTCGTTATAATGGCGCCCGAACTATCCGGATGACCCGACAGTTCAAAATCTCGCATTGGTGTGATATTCTTTCCACACCGCGAGATAGGAAAATAAGAGAATCCCTTCTCCAGCACTTCAAAAAAAAAAAAAAAAAAAATAAGGGGGAGATGACGTAACGTACCAGGAGATGTGACGTACCTGCCAGAAGGACGCACGCGACATAAAGGCAGATAGGAATCAGAATAAAACGTCCGCGTAGCTCAATTGGTAGAGTGACTTATTCCGGAATGAGGGGATCCGGGTTCGAATCCTGGCGTGGACAGAAGTGACGGTGAAATTTACTTCGTTATAATGGCGCCCGAACTATCCGGATGACCCGACCGTTCAAAATCTCGCATTGGTGTGATATTCTTTCCACACCGCGAGATCGGAAAATAAGAGAATCCCTTCTCCAGCACTTTGAAAAAAAAAAAATAAGGGGGAGATGATGTAACGTACCAGGAGATTTGACGTACCTGCCAGAAGGACGCACACGACATAAAGGCAGATAGGAATCAGAATAAAACGTCCGCGTAGCTCAATTGGTAGAGTGACTTATTCCGGAATGAGGGGATCCGGGTTCGAATCCTGGCGTGGACAGAAGTGACGGAGAAATTTTCTTCGTTATAATGGCGCCCGAACTATCCGGATGACCCGACCGTTCAAAATCTCGCATTGGTGTGATATTCTTTCCACACCGCGAGATCGGAAAATAAGAGAATCCCTTCTCCAGCACTTTGAAAAAAAAAAAAAATAAGGGGGAGATGATGTAACGTACCAGGAGATGTGACGTACCTGCCAGAAGGACGCACACGACATAAAGGCAGATAGGAATCAGAATAAAACGTCCGCGTAGCTCAATTGGTAGAGTGACTTATTCCGGAATGAGGGGATCCGGGTTCGAATCCTGGCGTGGACAGAAGTGACGGGGAAATTTACTTCGTTATACGTTATGAAAGTAAATGGGAGACAAACACTATTAAGCCTAGTAATAAGAATTAATCCATCTTATTGCACGATGATGACATTTATTGAGTTAAAAAACCAAAGCTGTACTCAGGTTTAAAGCATGAGTACTTTCGGAGTCACAGTGACTCCTTCAATAAATGCAGTTGCTCTTATGTGGTTGCATGCGGATCTTACATACGTGAAACAGATTCATCATGAGAAAGGTAACGTCAGTAGCACATGATGTACCAGATAACAAGACAGTCAAGGCCCTTCTGTAGTTCCACGTAGGTGTTAGGTTGAAGGTCTAGTGTTTGTATAAAGCTGTGAATGGTCTTAGGTTACAACTCCTGTGGCTGATATTACTATGGGGACGGTGGTGACGTTCTCCATATGCCACATTTCCTTGAATTCGTATCGCAGGTCGTTATGCTTTGACAGCTTTTCTCCGTGCGTCTTCTGGATGTTGCACGTGTTGGGCACGGCTATGTCAGTGAGGTATATTGGCTTCTTTTCCTTGTCGACCAGAACGACGGCGGCCCGATTATGGGGGGTGGTCTTATCTGTTCTGATCGATCTGTCCCAGCACATCTTGCGGGTGTTGTTCTCTAAAAGCGTTGTTATCTTATACTTGCAGAAGAGGACAGGCTCAGTTGTAATGAGGTGGTGCTTTCTTGTCGATTATTATTCAAATTTAAACGAACGTAAGAAACGACTCCGACACCGACGAAATGGGACATAGCTACGAAAGTCCATGTGCGCATGCGCAAGCTAAAATCTGACCTGAAGATAGAAAGAAAAGCTGAATGCGCAGGCATGTTAGTGAGAGGGATTGGTAATCTTTGGTCTGGTATTTCTACAGGTTACACCCCATTGTGTTATACAACATTTTAAAGCTCTCGTATATAGGAGGTTATCCACCCATGGTTAGAGAAGAAGCCAAATTTCGTTACGACGCACCATTTTCATAGCATAAAGAATGCATTTTTGTAATGGCTTTTGTCATATTTAGCGTGAGCTCGTAATTTACGCACATTGAAATAAGGTATTTTACGTTTATGTAAAACGTGATGAAATAATGTTAAATATAGGGTGTCTATAAATGAAATACACAATTTCAGTATGCTATTAAAATACAATAGAAAAAACTTGCTTTAAATCTCAAGAGACGTGGCGAGTGTTAAAATTTGTTAAGTCAGATCATAGATGGCGCCAGGTGTCTGATGTAATGAAAATCTCGTCAAACACGGAATTAAACCGACATGGCTTCCGTAGCGTGTTTGTTTTGGTTTGCGAAATCAAAATCTCCAACAACAATTCAGCGTAAGTTCAGAACGGAGTACAAGAGACGTGATGAGTGTTAAAGTTTGTTAAGTCAGATGATAGATGGCGCCAGGTGTCTCATGTAATGAAAAATCTCGTCAAACACGGAATTAAACCGACATGGCTTCCGTAGCGTGTTTGTTTTGGTTTGCGAAATCAAAATCTCTAACAACAATTCAGCGTAAGTTCAGAACGGAGTACAAGAGACGTGGTGAGTGTTAAAGTTTGTTAAGTCAGATGATAGATGGCGCCAGGTGTCTCATGTAATGAAAACTCTTGTCAAACACGGAATAAAACAGACTTGGCTTCCCCAGCGTGTGTATTTTGGTTTGCTGAGTCAAAATATCTAACAACAGTTTAGCGTAAGTTCACAACGGAGTACAAGAGACAGCCGCTGACACGAAGGTGCGTCAAACAATGGGAAAATAAATTCAAAGCAACAAGAAGTGCCTTGAAAGATAAAAGCACTGGAATACCTTCCATTTCGGACGAGAAGGGGAAAGACTTTCGTAACGCTTGTCAAAGGAACCAGAAAAAGTCCTTTCGCGTCGCCAGTTGTGATTTCGAAATACTGCAAGCAACGGTTCACAAGGTTCTGCATAAACGTCTACGCCTCTCTACATATAAAGTGCAGTTAGTGCAAAACCATCGACCAAATGATCAACCACTTCGACAAGCATTTGTGGTAGACATGCTTAATCGCAATGATGAAGAATCAGCACTCCTTTCACGGAACTGTTTCCGCGATGAGTCAACACTTCATGTTTCTGGCACAGCGAATAAAGTGCCGAATCTAGGGCACGGAAAGTCTCCATGTGGACGTACCACACGAGAGAGACAGCGCGAAGGTTAATGTCTGGGCTGGGCAAATATAAGACAGAGTGATAGGGCAATTTTCTTCGACAAACCGTTACTGGCATAACGTACATGTTAGAACAATTCGCGATTCCAGAACTCCAGGATATTCAAGACGTCATTTTCCAGCAAGATGGAGCGCCTCCGCAGTAGTCTTTGGATGCACGTAGATCTCTAGACCACCATTTTCCAGGGCTTTAGATTAGACGCTAGGGACCGACGGCTTGGCCACCTTGTTCGCCTGATATTACCCCATGTGATTTTTTTCTTTGGAGCTTTATTAAGGACATCGTGTACAAGAAAAATGTTACATCTATCATTCAGCTCAAAGAACGCAGTACTGAAGCTTTCCTCCTTGTTTCCCCTGGCATTCTGCTGCGTACATGGGTGGAACTGGATAATCGTTTTGACATCCTGCGAGAAACCAACAAAGACACGTGGAAACCTACTGACATTTAAAAAAATGCAGGTAGGCTCAGTTCTGATTGAGCCGTCAGTTTGGAACGTAGGACTACGATTTGCAGATGGGAGAGTTGAAATGAGCTAGTCTAGTATGGTTTCAAAGCGTTTGTTTAATTTGTTATAGCCAACACAAGCCTATGATATGAAAAGTAGTTTACCTAATACGTACAAATAATGCTGGATGCATTGTGAACGCACGGCAGATCGATACACGAATTACCCACTATGGTGCTCTGCGTTGGATTGGTTACAACATCCATGCTGAGATCACGTGACATAAACTCTTTGAATCTCTCGTAAGTGGCTCTTTATTTGATGTTCACGTTGAAATGGTCCAACATAATGATCGGGTTGTTGCCGTATCCCTTTCCATGAATAGTGATCGGTATGTTGCCGTATCTCTTTCACTGCATAGTGATCGGTATGTTGCCGTAACTCTTTCTGTGCACAATGATCGGTTTGTTGCCTACCCTTTTCTGTGAATAATGATCGGTATGTTGCAGTAACTCTTTCTGTGCGTAATGATCGCTTTGTTGCCGTAACTCTTTCTGTGCATAATGATCGGTTTGTTGCCATATCCCTTTCTTTGCACGATGATCGGTATGTTGCCGTATCCCTTTCTGTGAATAATGATCGGTATGTTACCGTATCCCTTTCACTCCATAGTGATCGGTATGTTGCCGTAACACTTTCTGTGCATAATGTTCGGTTTGTTGCCGTATTCCTTTCTGTGAATAATGATCGGTATGTTCCAGTACCCCTTTACGTGCACAATGATCGGTATGTTTCCATACCTCTTTCTGTGCATAATGATAGGTTTGTTGCCGTATCCCTTTCACTGCACAGTGATCGGTATGTTGCCGTATCCCTTTCTGTGAATAATGATCGGTATGTTGCCGTATCCCTTTCACTACATAGTGATCGGTATGTTGCCGTAACTCTTTCTGTGCATAATGTTCGGTTTGCTGCCGTATCCCTTTCTGTGTATAATGATCGCTATGTTGCAGTACCTCTTTCTGTGCATAATGATAGGTTTGTTGCCGTATCCCTTTCTGTGAATAATGATCGGTATGTTGCCGTATCCCTTTCTGTGAATAATGATCGGTATATTGTCGTATCTCTTTCACTGCATAGTGATCGGTATGTTGCAGTATCTCTTTCTGTGCATAATGATCGGTATGTTTCCGTACCCCTTTCTGTGCATATTGATAGGTTTGTTGCCGTATCCCTTTCTGTGCATAATGATCGGTATGTTGCCGTATCCCTTTCTGTGAAAAACGATCGGTATATTGTCGTATCTCTTTCACTGCATAGTGATCGGTATGTTTCAGTATCTCTTTCTGTGCATAATGATCGGTATGTTGCAGTACCCCTTTCTGTGCATATTGATAGGTTTGTTGCCGTATCCCTTTCTGTGCATAATGATCGGTATGTTGCCGTATCCCTTTCTGTGAAAAACGATCGGTATATTGTCGTATCTCTTTCACTGCATAGTGATCGGTATGTTGCCGTATCCCTTTCTGTGCATAATGATCGGTATGTTCCCGCACCCTTTTCTGTGCATAATGATCAGTATGTGGCCGTATCCCTTTCTGTGCATAATGATCGGTATATTGCCGTATCCCTTTCTGTGCATAATGATAGGTTTGTTGCCGTATCTCTTTCAGCTGCGGAAACGCTTCTGAAGCCTTAGGTGTTTACAATATAAGCTGCTTTCAGGTGTTCTGTATACTCTCTAGTTCGTTGGGCTGCACTTCTCATCGCTTGCATTGCATCTCTTTTGATTTTCTCCACTTTTGCTTGCATTCATTCGGCGAATACCGCGGCATTGTAGAAACTTTTAACCCGTTCATACGAAAACAATTTTTAAAAATTTTAGTTTAAACCACTGCGATATGTTATTTACATACTTGAGTAGATCTCGTCGAGAGCTTTGAAACGATACCACGCACAGTCGTTTTGCACTCACGGTTGTCCAAATAAACCGCGATATTGGCAAAAATGTTCACCAGTTCGCAAGAAAACATTTTTTTAAATGTTCACTTCAAACCCCTGAGAAATGTTCTTTACATATTTGAATAGATCTCGTCGAGAGCTTTAAAACGATACCACACACAGGTGAGTTGCGCTCGCGGTTGCCGAGATAGACTAAGCCAAACGCGGCGGCACACCCAGAAATGTCGCATCATCTCCCCGCACAGAGGGAGCGAGAGGAGCGTCGCGTGCGCGATGTATTGCGCAGTACGCGAATTGGACTCCATGCTGTTTACGAATATGCAAACATGGTTAGTGTGCGTCACGTATTTTTAACGCTATAATGATTTCAATTGGGACCTATTTTTATCGCAGACGGTTGGCCGTTAATCGCCCCGTACTATCCGCGGAGTTAGACCAACTCCTACTTCAAAACTTTCACAGTTACCATGTGTTTTGAGATTAAAAGTACATTTATTGTATTTATCAATAGAATACTGAAGTTGTATAAAAATTTTGAAGATGACAATCCGATTTTTTGGCGTAAATGTGACAAGGATGGTAAGTCAGATAATATCCGAAAACTTGAATATATTCTTCGCCCTGGAGTGGGGCTCGAACCCGCGTCTCCCACAAAACGCCCGGGTATGCTAACCACTACACCACCCAGAACGACCAAGTTTCAAGTTTCCAATCAATTCGAATCATTCATGTTTCCGATCATTCATGTTTACAGATTCGCTAAACATGAATGCCGGTTGCTTCGACTAGCGAATACTGTGATGGTTCTATTCAAATTGATCGGAAACTTGAAACTGGGTCGTTCTGGGTGGTGTAGTGGTTAGCATACCCGGGTGTTTCTTGACAGACGCGGATTCGAGTCCCGCTCCAGGACGATGAAAATTTTCAAGTTTTCGGATAGTATCTGACTTACCATCCTTGTCACATTTACGCCAAAAAATCGGATTGTCATCTTCAAAATTTGTATTATATGGCGTAATCCCGTATTTCTTTCATGATTTATCTGTTTCTCCGGGCAAACACGGGATAAGATTCTTAACCTTTAGATTCACTGAACATGAATGCCGGTTGCTTCGACTAGCGAATCTGTGATGGTTATATTCAAATTGATGGGAAACTTGAAACTCTGTCGTTCTGGGTGGTGTAGTGGTTAGCATACCCGTGCGTTTTTCTGGGAAACGCGGGTTCGAGTCCCGCTCCAGGACGATGAAAATTTTCAAGTTTTCGGATATTATCTGACTTACCATCCTTGTCACATTTACGCCAAAAAATCGGATTGTCATCTTCAAAATTTGTATTATATGGCGTAATCCCGTATTTCTTTCATGATTTATCTGTTTCTCCGGGCAAACACGGGATAAGATTCTTAACCTTTAGATTCACTGAACATGAATGCCGGTTGCTTCGACTAGCGAATCCTGTGATGGTTATATTCAAATTGATCGGAAACTTGAAATTCGGTCTTTCTGGGCGGTGTAGTGGTTAGCATACCCGTGCGTTTTCTGGGAAACGCGGGTTCGAGTCCCGCTCCAGGACGATGAAAATTTTCAAGTTTTCGGATATTATCTGACTTACCATCCTTGTCACATTTACACCAAAAAATCGGATTGGCATCTTCAAAATTTGTATTATATGGCGTAATCCCGTATTTCTTTCATGAAGTTGTATAATTCATTTATGGTCACCCTGTGTATTGTTGAGTAACAATGAAATTAATTATTGCTGCGTCACTGCATTGAACAGCATTCAAAAATCATATTTGAACAATGGTTTGGACAACTTCCGTTACCCATTTCCGTTTTTTTTTTACTTGGGACTTACTTTAATATTGTCGGATCAGATTTATAGCATCAAAAGAAAGGCTCTAGAAGAGTTTTAATTGAAAGTCCGTAGGCGATTCTATATTAATCAAGTACAATTTTGTGGGATTTCTTTGTGCCTTTATCATTCTGAGCGTATGTACAATGCGAATGCTTTGTACAGAATCAGGTCGACAAAATGTATTCTTTTGTAATTACGGTGTTTACATTTTGTTAAAAGTTCTGAAACAGAATGTCGAACTGCACTGAAGAGATGTGTTCCCTTTTTGAAATAAAACTGTCCCTCGCAATGACAAATTTTAAGTGTTCAATCGTGCAAGCAATCAACGAGTGGAAATACGTTTGCACACGACATTAATTTGCTTAGCAAGTAACAAATAAAGTAAATAGTTAAAATCTGTTAAATAAACATTGGTGGAAAATCTATTCAATCCCAAACAGAAGGCTTCTTAGAGTTGTAAGCGAACAAGAGCAGCTTTATATCATCGAAACATTTTCTGCACTAACATACTTGTTTGGAGATCATAAAACACTTCTCGATCCGAATACAAACATAAATATTATGCACCCGAAATATTTATAAAATCTGGTGCACTTGAAACAAATGCCTTTAAACACGTTGATGAATTGTGCATTGTAAAAATTCCCGATTAACAAAATAACAGACCAGACTTTAACTCAGCCTAGTATGTTATAATTCAAAGAAAAATATCGAGCTTGCGAAATACTTCAAATTACCATTGTTTAAACTTTGAAATGAAAATTTTATTTCTTCATTTTTCTGCGATATTAAAAAGCTCAAACGCCGTGTATCTGCCATGTCGATATGTCTCATCTTTCTTGCCTTTCGAAACAAGAAAGATGACACCGCCACCTCAGTTGTGCAGTGGTCTAAGCCCTGACTTCCGATCATTCGTCCATGAAGGCTCAGGGTTCGAATCCCAGTGAGGCATGGATGTTGTGTTTGTCTTACGAAGCTGGCTCTCTCCCTTCCCTGGAACCAGTGACCCAAAATTAGGGACGGGCGACTGCTTATATCCCATTGAGTTGCTCACGGTGGTCGTTAAACCTCCAATCAAAAAAAAAAAAAAAAAAAAAAAAAGTTATGAGCAAAATGGCTGTCGAATGAATCTCGCTCCTGTGGCCTGACTTTTGATCCCACTTCGATGATATTCAACAGAACCGGTGCAGTATACCTCCGAAATAACATAATAAAGTTTTGTCGCAATGGAAGCATTTTTACGTAAGTTATGATGCATATGGGCTATGGAATAGATCCCGCTCCTGTGCCCTAACCTTTGACCCCATTTCTCCCATTTTCAAGAGCATTCGTCCCAAGGCCGGAGCCCTACAACATACAAATATTTCATCCAAATCGAAGCATTTTTACGTAAGTTATGACGCATAATGGCGATGGAAGTGATTCCGCTCCTATGTCCTGACCTTTCCCCCCTCATTTCGCCCATTTTCAATAGGGTTTGTCCCCAGGTGGTTCCCTACCACATACTAAAATTTCGTCGAATTCGAACCGTTTTTACGTTAGTTTTTTTTTTTTTTTTTTTTTTTTTTTTTTTGGTTGGAGGTTTAACGACCACCGTGAGCAACTCAATGGGCTATAAGCAGTCGCCCGTCCCTAATTTAGGGTCACTGGTTCCAGGGAAGGGAGAGAGCCAGTGCCGTAAGACAAACACAACATCCATGCCTCACCGGGATTCGAACCCGGACCCCTTTCGGACGAATGATCAGAGGCCAACGCCTTAGACCACTGCGCCACCGGGGCGGCATTTACGTTAGTTATGACGCATAAGAGCAGTGGAATGGATCTCGCTCCTATGTCCTGACCTTTGACCCCATTTCCTCCACTTTCAATAGGGTTCCTTCCCAGGTGGTCCCCTCCCCCATACTAAAATGTCATCGAAATCGAACGATTTTTACGCAAGTTATCGTGCGGACGGACATACGCACACAAAGCGTGACGTAATGAGGCAGATGGGAATCGCGACTATCTGCTCGCAAGAGTGTGACGTCATCAAACTTTAATAGGATCCACACACAACGCGTGACGTAATGAGAGAGAAGGTGTGACCGCGCGCCAACATTTTCAAGCGCGAGATTGTGACGTCATAAGATTCCTAAGCATTGGTAACATTAATGAAACGACACCATGACACTAAAAACGTTATAATTCGGGGTGGTTATTTAACCCACTAAACAAATTCTCCTAAAGTCGAGATCAAGCTAAATCGATTTCTAGTACCAGAAAACGGTAAGTTAACGACTTTCATCAAAATCCTTAGAGCCGTTTTCAAAATAAAATTTTCATAGATACAAGAATTGTCCCTTTAAGGTGGACGTCAAGTAATTTTGCTTCCTATACTTCCAACGCAAAAATTTCTGTACACATTTTCTTCACAATTAATGCGTTCCCAAGGATGAAAATTTGAACATCGATTAAAATAGCTTCATTTTATAACTTGGAATACTTTATATTTTCTAAAACATAACGATAATTATGCAATCCAACATTTATTTGTCTACTGACGTCATCAAAGTACAAGTCGTGCCATCTTTTTTCTGGTTTCAACACCACCAAAGAAAACGTTATTGTTTTTTAATATAATTATGGTTATGTTTTAGAAAATTTTAAGTATTCCAAGTTATAATATGAAGTTATTTTAATCGATGTTCAAACTTCTATCCTTGGGAACACAATAATTCTAAAGGAAATGTGTTGAAAAGTTTTTCCATTGGAAATATTGGAAATATAGGAAGCAAAATTACTTGACGTCCACCTTAATAATATGGGATAAGGGCGATGGAATGGATCCGATCCTATGTCCTGACCTTTGACACCAATAGGGTTCCTCTCCAGGTGGTCCACTACCACATACTAAAATTTCATAGAAATCGAACCATTTTTACGCACGTTATGACGCATAAGGGCAATGGAATGCATCTCGCTCCTATGTGCTCACCTTTGACCCTACCTCACCCATTTTCAAAAGTGTTCGTCCCCAGGCGGTCCGCTACCACATACTAAGATTTCATTGAAATCGAACCATATTTACGCAAGTTATGAGGGATAAGGGCAATGGAATGAATCGCGCTCCTATGTCGTGACCTTTAACCCCATTTGTCCCATTTTCAATAGGGTTCATCCCCAAGGGCTCCCCTACCACATACTAACATTTCATCGAAATCGAACCATTTTTACGTGAGTTATCGTGCCGACAGACAGACGGACGGGAAAAGCTGGAGCATATACGCTTCTTCAACCTATGGTTGGAAAGCGTAAAAAAGATGACACCAAACTTTCGGGTGTGATGAGCACGTCTTTTGAATCCGTTCTGACGAGAATTAAATTTATTAAAAGTCAATGGAACCGATATGGAAAACAGTAGTATCTGACCAAAGAAAGAAGTTTCTCAATTGGGTGTTTAGTCCCGCAGATCCTGCTCTAAACGGAATCGTCATCTTATGCCCTCTGGTTGCAGACTTGTGCGTTAAGAAAAATTTGAAATTATATGAGAAACATTTAGCAGCTTAAACGCTCTCCAACAAAGAAATAATTTTTCAAATCGGACTCTTGGAAGCAGAGATATCGACAAATATACGATACGCATCTACGTCCCCTGCCGGGAAAAATATACATTTTTTTAAAGAAGAAAGTATTCTGAAAAGGTTTTTTGATATGACCGGTATCAGTCTAGGAAAGCATTTTCTAAGTTGAGTTTCCAGGATTTCAGATTTTGCTGCAAATTCATCAGAAGCAGAGATACGCCCCCTCGTGGCCAAACCATTCCTTACGAAATATTAGAAATTATATGAAACACATTTCCCCTCAGGAACTGCAAGCGATGCAGGAAGAACTTTTCAAATCGGAATTTTAGAAGCATAAATAACGCAGAAAACGGAATTTACCTTTGCGCCCCGCCCCGTAGCGGAAATTCTATGATGTAATTTAAAAGTTTGAAATTATGTGGAAAACATTTCGCACCAGAGACGCTATCCGACAAAGAAGGAATTTTTCCAATTGGACTCTTAAAAGCAAAGATATCGTCAAAAATATTGTGTACATCTACGCGCCCTGGCGGGAGAAACCATGCATTATTTTACGAAGAAACTATTCCAGAAAGGTTTATTGGCGTGAATAGTATCGGTCCACAAACGAATATTTTTCATTCGAGATTTTAGAAGCTCATATTTTGCTGCAAAAACCTCAGAATCGGGAATTAACACTTATGCCCCCTGGTGGCCAAACCATTTTATACCCAAAATGAGAAATTATTTGTAAAACATTTCACATTAGGAGCTGTTTCCGATGCAGAAAGAATTTTTCAAATTGGAGTTTTAAAAGCACAGATATCGGGAGAAACTCGATTTACCTTTACGCTCCCCAGCGGAAAGTTCATGAATTACTTGAAAATTTTGGAATGATATGAAAAACATGTCACACCAGAAACTAACCAATGAAGTAGGAATTTTTCAAATCGGCCTTTTAGAAGCAGAAATATCGACAAAAATATAATATACGTCTACGACCCCTGGCGGAGAAACCATGGAATATTTTAAGAAAAAACTGTTCCGAAAGGTTTTTTGACGGGAGTAGCATCGGTTCACGAAAGAAGTTTTTCAGTCGAGATTAAAGAAGTTCAGATTTTGTGGTAAATTCATTAGAAGCAGAAATTGACTCTTATGCCTCATGGTGGCAAAACCCTTCTTTACCAAAAATTAGAAATTTTATGCAAAAGATTTCCCATCAGGATCTGTATCCGCTAAAGAAAAATATTTTGAAATCGGAGGAAATGTAATTTACTTTTACGCCCCCTATCGGAAAATCTATGCGTAAATTGAAAAGGTGACTATACGTAAACTACTCTTGGACATAAATGGAATTTAAAGGTTAAATAATTATTCTATAGGATATTTAGAAACAAATATATGGAATAAAATGTATTTTGAATTCATTATCATCTGCATTTACGCCGTCTAGCGGCGTAATTGGGCATCTTAAAAAGAAAAACGAAATAAAGGAACATCGTTATCATATTCCAAGCTTCCTAGTAGGAATTGGAATTTCCGTTTCCTGCACTTTGAGCTCCACTTTATCTTCCATCCTTTCCCAGAGAATAATCGTCTTTGAACTCCGGGTAAGACGAAACTGGCCATTTGCTCAGTGTTGCTCGCCAGCCAATGAGAGAAAAGATTTTTCCCCATTGGTTAACAGAATTTTTTCACTGGTTTACTTTTGTTGATTCTTGACAGGCATGTCAGATTAACCATAGCTGAGGTGGTGTGATCACAAAGTTACACCGATCGAGGTTACAGGTGCAACATTTTGCTCGGCTCTTAAAAGGGCCTTTTTTTTTTTTTTTTTTTTTTGTTTTGTTTTTTAATTAAGGAAAAACAACAACAAATTTTAACATAAAAGGCAAGACCAACAATACCTTGTTTTTTGTTGTTTTTTTAAGGGCAGAGATATTTAGTACAAAAAAGATAAATCTTTTATGCAACATTTTGCTCGGCCCTTAAAAAAGCCCCTTTTTTTTTCTCATTTTAATTTAACTAGGTTTCTACACATGGGTGAAGTATGTTTTCAAAACTGAGTTCGGCTCTTAGAGGATTCCACCCCCCTTTTTTTTTTTTTTTTGAACCATCGCCACTCCAAATTCTCGATAACCATTTTGAGAGTTCCCTTAGGAAAATTCTAAAATCGGAAAAATACAAAAAAAAACAAGAAAAAAAAATTGCAAAAATTGTGAGGCAGGAGATAGCCAGCCTGAAAGAGGAAATAAGATCCGAACTCCTACAGGAACAACAACAAGCCCTGAATAGAAGGCAAACTGGAATGAGATACAAATTTGTACTCAAAGGAGCGGCCCATCACCTAACTACTGAGGAAATCTCAAGTGCCCTAAAGGAAGAGGGAATTACAACCATGAACCTTGAAAGGCAAAGGTTCGAGTCCGGGGCACCCAGAGGTTTTCTCAACTTTGAATCCGAAGGACCGGTCAAAACTGGATCCATCACGATTCTTGGAAGCCGGATGTTAATTGAAAACTTCAGGCCTACCTCCACCACCACTCGTGGCTCTAAAAGCAATATGCGAGGTAGCAGCAGGGGAAGTTACAGAGGAAGCAGCAGAGGCAGGCGAAACGCTCCAGCCACACATAATTTTGAGCAGACTGCAGCCGTGCAAACCTATGCACAGGCTACGGCCGTACCTGCCACGACAGTTTTGCCTCCAGCTCCTTCGCCCATGAGGTATGATCTGGACGACAAGCAAAGGCTTGAGCTAGCTGCCTCCATACTGCTCAGGAGATAACTACCTAAGTAGCTCCACTGTCATGGGATGGCACGAAATAAAAATGTACAAAAAAAAAAAAAAAAAAAGGGCCCTTTTAAGGGCCAAACACAATTTTTGCAAAAAGGAAATATTAAGTCCACTGATATAACTCTTTCTATCAGAAATTTCTGATTATAAAATATATTATCTCTTTCAATCAGAAACTGCTGAATATAAAAAATATAGAGTAATACAAAGAAAAAAAAAAAAAAAAAGGGCTTTTTTAAGGGCCGAGCAAAATGTTGCATAAAAGACTTATCTTTTTTGTACTAAATATCTCTGCCCTTAAAAAAAAAAAAACAAAAAAACAAGGTATTGTTGGTCTTGCCTTTTATGTTAAAATTTGTTGTTGTTTTTCCTTAATTAAAAAAACAAAACAAAAAAAAAAAAAAGGCCCTTTTAAGAGCCGAGCAAAATGTTGCATCTGAAACCTCGATCGGGGTAACTTTGTGATCACACCACCTCAGCTATGGTTAATCTGACATGCCTGTCAAGAATGAACAAAAGTAAACCAGTGAAAAATTCTGTAAACCAATGAGGAAAAATCTTTTCTCCCATTGGCTGGCGAGCAACACTGAGCAAATGGCCAGTTTTGTCTTACCCGGAGTTCTAAGACGATTTTTCTCTGGGAAAGATGTTCTGTGTGTGATGATTTTTTTTTCCAGGTTCCCCTCTCCCGTGTCCTTTCCTTCCTTTCCCCCTGTGCTCTTCTGTGGCACAGATGTACCGGGCATTTTTCTGCGGAGAGAAATAGCACTTGAAATGGCTTGTTGTTACAGGTAAGTATGTAGGGCAGCTTACAACTTCACTTCTTAACGGGTAACCGTCTACTCCCTCTCCTCTAATATTTCCATACTTTTCTTTCGTACTATTCTATCAGGGAAATCTGTTCCCAAACATCTAATATTTCTCTTTTTCACCTGACAAAAGGCGCAGTGCGCTGAGGGTTCGGGTCTCTCAACCTCAGATAGGAATTATCTCTCTATTCCAAGCTTCCTAAAGAAAAAATAATTTTCCAAATCGGACTAATAGTTGCAGAGATATGGTGTCCACAAACGGACGGACGGACAAACCGTTAACATAAGCACGATCGTTTTTTACAAAAGACGTGCCAAAAATGAGCAAGCTGACTCAAACGCTGAAACGCAGGGAAATATGACCTGACTATCCGTAACCCCTTCAAAAATGGTGGGTTTAAAACAGAATAAAATAAAATAAAATAAACAACTGCGTAATAATTATATTTCTGGTAAATGTGTGATACTTATGTATGCATTTTTTGACCAATAGCTACTTTTTAGCACATCTTTTATAAAAAAGATCATGCTTATGTTACCTGTTTGTCCGTCCGTCTGCCCGTCCACCTGTGGACACCATATCCATGCGACTATTGCTCATATAATTTCAAAATGTTCTTAACGCACAAATCTGCAACTAGAGGGCATAAGTTCACGTTTCTGTCTACAGCAATATCTGCGGGATAAAAACCACAAAAAAACAAAACTTCTTTCTTCTGTCATATTTTACTGTTTTCCATAGCGATTCCATTGACTTTGAATAGCTTTGATATACTTAATTCGCGTTAGAACGGATTGTTTGGGAGTTTAACGACCACCGTGAGCAACTGGATGAGTTATAAGCAGTTGTCCTTCACTAATTTAGAGCCACTGGTTCCAGGGAAGGGAGAGAGTTAGTGCCGTGAGACAAACAAAACATCCGTGCGTCACTGGAATTCGAACTCGGACCCATTTAGGACGAATAGTCAGAAGAAGCCAGCTCTTAGACCCTGCGTCACCGGGTGGCCTGTGCTTTTGGGCTGATGTTCAATGACGGGAAACTACTTCTCGAACAAAATTACTCAGAAGTGCCAGAAAAAATTGGTACAGACGAGCTTATGCAAAATACATAGCAACGTCACCTATGCGCGTACTCGGTTGCGTCCGCCAGTGCGTATATAAAGCGATAAACATCCTTGCCAGCTGTAAGAGCTGTTTTCGGCATGAGAATGACAAGTAATAACGATTTAAGCAAATTTTAACGCGGTGTCATTGTTGACGCTCATGAGATGGGCCATAGTATTTCGGAGGTAGAAACGAAGTTCGGATTTTCACGGTTGACCATTGCAGGGGTGTACCGTGACTACAAGAATTCCGGCAAAACCTCCAACCTACGATACCAGTGTGGCCGTAAGAAGACATTGGGAGAACGTGATCATCGTCGGCTGTGAATAATCGTTTCACGCAACACTCTCGCAGGTATCATCGGAATTCAATGCTGGAGCCTCAACAAGCATCAGCGTCCGGACTGTGCAACGTACCCTGCACGATATGGGCTTTGGAAGCCGACGCCCAACTCGAGTCCCCTCGATGGGTGCACGACACAGAGCTATGCGCCTCACTTGGGCACGGTAACACCGCCACTGGACACTTGATGACTGGAAACAAGTAGCCTGGTCTGACGAGTCGCGTTTCCAGCTGTATCGGGCAGATGGAAGGATTCGTGTGTGGCGCAAACTCCATGAAGCTTTGGATCCCGCCTGTCAACAGAGAACTGTACCGGCTGGTGAGACGAACCGTTACGGTATGGGGTGTGTTTAGCTGGACTTCACTGGGACCCCTGGTACGTCTAAAACGTCTCTGACCAGCCAACGCTATGTGCGCATCCTTTCTGATGAGGTGCACCCGTTCATGTCCTGCATTCATGCCGATGGGTTGGGCCTGTTCCAACATGACAACGCACCTCCACACAACAGTCGGGACGCCACATTATGGTTAGAGGAGCATTCATTTGAGTTTGGAGTGTTGCCATCCCACCCAAGTCCCGAGATCTGAACGTGATAGAACACATTTGGGATGCCATGCAACGCGCTATCGAACACAGGAATCCGAGACCTCGGAATAAACCCGAATTGTGGAACGCTCTGCAGGAAGTATGCTGTGCATTGCCTACAGCATATTTCCAGAAGCTAGTGGAGTCCATGCCCCATCGTATTTCTGCAGTCCTGCGTTCCCGTGGCGGCCCTGCCAAATATTATACTGGTGTATCAGTTTTTCTGGCACTACAGTGTATGTGACGTCGTCACCATTAGCGAGACATCGCGGCGACAACAGAGAGATAAATATTTGTGACGTCACACTTAGCTTTCCATGTTTTAGCAAATACCTTCAAGATACATAGACGCCGCCCTGGTGGCACAGTGGTTTTTGGCGATGGCTTCTGATTGTTCATCCGAAAGGGGTCCGGGTTTGAATCCCGGTGAGGCATGGATGTTGTGTTTGTGTTACAACACTGGCTCTCTCCCTTCCCTGAAACCATTGACCAACCCAAATTAGGGACAGGCGACTGCTTATAGCCCATTGAGTTGCTCACGGTGGTCGTTAATCCCCCAATCAAAAAAACCCCCAAAAAACCCGCCTGAGTGTTCCCGCAAGCAATAAGAACCAGAATCTTGTCTCCTTCACATTCTGCAGCCTTGGGCTGCAGAATGTGAAGGACACAAGCCAAAATTTGGAAGTCGAAAATGGTCACGGTTTCGACTGTCTTGATGTTTTTCTCTCACTGCATTCGGCTTCTGACTCTCATTGCTTGTGGTGGCCTCGAGAACACTCCGGCGGGTTTTTTTTATTGGAGGTTTAACGACTACCGTGAGCAACTTAATTGACTATAAGCAGTCGTCCGTTCCTAATTTAGGGTCATTGGTTCCAGGGAAGGTAGAGAGCCAGTGCCGTAGGACAAACACAACATAAATGCCTCACCGATATTCGAACCCGTATCCCTTTTGGACGAACGATCTGAGGCAACTACTGCGGGTTTGGGGTTTATTCCAGCTTTTGCCGTGATTTGAAAGGCCACACGCCAATCGGTGTTCCCCTGATGAGAACAAATGGCTTCGTGACTTTTGAGGTGGGCATTCTGACGCTTGTACTCTTTTACTTCTGTCATTTTAGGGACATGTATTTGCTCCATACTATGATATTTCGACTTTTTGATCTTTCATGTTTCATGTTTTGCATCTACGTGATTTCTGGTACAAGTCTTTTATCGCTTTTATTGCTGTTCTTAAGTTGTTTTGATATCTATGTTCATTGCTTGGTTTCAGTTCGGTTTTTGAGTGGGCGTTTTTTTGTTCTGTTTTTGTGTGTGCTGAATAGGTTGCCTATTATTATGGTGATTTGCCCGAATTTCTCTTTTAGTTGTCAGAATTTGCATTGGTTGGGTTTGTCTTTCGTGTTTTAGGCTTACGCTATACACAGGGTTCAAAGGAAAGTCCTTATTCAGGGTAATAACTGCGGAAGAAAGGGTCCGAGTGGTACACAAATTAGGTCTATGTATAGGAAATGGATGATGGCCGATCGAATGAAAGCAATTGGAGCGCCCCTAGCGGCAAAGGTAAGAAGTTAAGAAACCTAACTCTCGAACAACGCGAGATAGAAACAAAATTTCAATTACAAAGTTGCAGCGCATCGTCTAATTAATAGGAAACGACATGGGGTGCGCACGAATTATGTACATGGATGGGTCAAAATGTTTTTAATTCAAAATCGGTAAAGCGGGTGAAACAGACACAAAAATAATGACACGAGACGTAACACGTTAGATTAAACTCCAACGTGTTATGTACAAAATTGCAGAAATCGCAATGCCTTCCCTGATCTCCACCCATCAAACCTTGCACTAGCTGAACGTAGTACGGGTGAGCTCCATGCTTGTTCAGGATTTGCTAAACACGTTGTGCTGTTAATTCGCATTCTTTGGCGGCTGCTGTGGTACTAATGTTATGATTAGCAAGGACATATCCCAGGACAGCCTCAGGATGTACTATAACACCCGAACCCGTAAGTCTGCCCGACCGCGATCGTACCTGTATGCTTCTGGTCATTCGGAGGCGACGACCCAGTTGTTAATGGTCGGGATTTTATCTCACCGACAGGCTTCTACGTCACTATCAATATTTACATACGCATTTGAATCGTTCTCCATCGTGGGCCGGTGTTTTGCATTGCCAAATCATCCAGCGACTGCGTGCACTTTATCAGCACTTAGACCCGTCCATGAACATAATTCGTGCGCATCCCATGTCGTTTCCTACTAATTTGACGATGCGTTACAACTCTGTAGTTGGAATTTTGTTTCTATCTCGCGTTGTTCGCGAGTTAGGTTTCCTAACTTCTTACCTTTGCCGCTAGGGGCGCTCCAATTGCTTTCATTCGATCGGCCATCATCCATTTCCTATACATAGACCTAATTTGTGTACCACTCGGACCCTTTCTTCCGCAGTTATTGCCCTGAATAAGGACTATTGCCCTGAATTTGAACCCTGTATATTATTTAAAGTATAATATTTTATGTATAATATACAGGGTATCCAAAATTATTGGACACATTACAAAATTATGTAAAAAAAAACCTTATGAGCATTGTCTGTTTTCCTAAGTCAAGTATTACTAACACGGTTTCTATATTTTTGTTTTGCAGAATTGTTATTCCCAGAATCCGATAGATGGCGCTAGGTGTGGCCTGATGCGGAAGAAGTTATTAAAGTTTCATGCTTATAAATTTCAAATAGTGCAAAAGATGCATGTAAATGATCACACTCTGCGATACGATTTCGCTGTGGACATGCTGAATCGAGTGGAAAACGACGAAAACTTTCTCAGCACTGTAATTTTTAGTGATGAATCCACATTTCATGTATCAGGTATTGTGAATCATCACAACTGTAGGATATAGGGCAGTGAACCGCCTCATGCTGCTATTGAACTGGAACGTGATTCTCCCAACTTCACCAACTTCAATGTGTGGTGCGGCCTATCAAAAAGAGAAGTGATTGGCCCTTTCTTCTTCTGCGAAAAAAACCATAAATGGTGACATTTACTTGGACATACTAGAAAATTTCGCTACACCCCAGATCAAAAGATATGACAACGTCGTTTTCCAACAAGACGGCGGGCCTCCGCATTGGTCAACGTGTGTACGTAAGTGCCTAAATGAGCATTTCCCCAACAGATGGATTGGGCGTGACGGTCCCATTCCGTGGCCTCCTCGCTTTCCAGATCTAACTCCATTGGGTTATTTCATGTGGGGTTATGTGAAGGATCGTGTCTGTCAGGCGTCTTGTACTGATTTGCAGGAACTGAAGCAGCGTATCACAGCTGCTATTAATTCCATAGCTCCTCATATGCTTGCCACATGAAATCAAATATCGCTTGGACGTACGCCGAGCAACCAAGGGATCTCACATCGAAATTTATTAACTTCTGTAGTTACATTGTAAGTTAGTACAGTAAGTTTCTTTCTATCTGTTTAATATATAATTTTGTAATGTGTCCAATAATTCTTCGTTGTGTTTTAGAAATTCCGCAGGGATTTAAAAAAAAAAAAGTAACGAAAACATATATATTTTATTTTGATTGGGGGTTTGACAATGACAGTGAGAAACTTGATGGGCAAATGAGAAACCCGTCCCTAATTTAGGGCCACTGGCTGCAGGGATGGTAGTAAACCCATGCCAAACACAACATCCATGCCTCATCGGAATTTGAACCTGGACTCACCTCAACGAATGGTCAGAAGCCAAGGCTTAGGCAAATGCGCCACCAGGGGGAGCCCAAATGTGCCCATTGAGTTATGTATGCATTAAGATATATAAAGTCTCGTTTCTTTTGGCACTGGTAAAACGTATTTCCAGCTTGATCAAATACTTGAACTTTTGGTCCGTTTTTATACCGTTGGAATGTTGAGAGTATTGTAAATTTCTTTAGGTGGCCTGTCATAGCACTTGTACATGCAATATAAAGAACACTAAAATCTGTAGGATGAATGGGATTTTAACTGAACTCAATGGTGAAACCCAGCCCTTAGCTGAGTGGGTTGAGTTCCACCTCTGAAATTTAAGTTAGCTGTGTGTTCAATTAACCGAAACCGTTTGCATTACTAAACCAGTCATCCGGTTTCCTGAAACGAATTAACAATATGTGCAGTACGTGTAATAATTTCACACACACAATGCTGAACTGAAAGCTAGGTAGCATTCAAAAAAACTGTGCGTCGGTGATAAATTCTAGTTTGTGATTAACGGAAGAAAATACACTTATGACACTTGGGAGATAAGACGTACCCCGAAGTCTGTAATTTGATACATTTCTCAGTGTAATATATAGAGCTATGCAAGACAGTACGAAAAAGTATCACTGAAGACGTAAGAAAATTCAACTGTGAACTAGTGAGGAAAGCAATTGAAAACAACCAAAGCCTAAAGATAGCAAAGGGACATCTCAGTAAGGGAAGAAAACAGATTATGGCACTGAGAAAAGAAGATGGTTCTGTAACAAGAAATAGAGGCAAAAGTTTGACAAGAGTGAAATATTTCTACTCCAAATTATATGAAAGGGACGATACATGCACTCTAGACATCATGAAAGATACCAGTACCAGAGTTCCTCCAGTCCTTCCAGCAGAAGTTGCACATGCAATCAAGAACATGAAGCGGGGAAAACCTCCAGGAGAAGATGGAATTACTGTAGACATCATACAAGAAGCAAGTGGAGAAATCGAAACAGTACTCGCCCAAATTTTCACTCGATGCCTTAATGAAGGAAAGATTCCTGAGGATTGAAACACCGCTACAATGATCCTGCTACATAAGAAAGGTGACATTGAGGATCTCGAAAACTACAGACCTATCAGCCTCCTATCAGTAGTTTATAAAATCTTCACTAAAGTTCTTTCACACCGCTTGAAGGTAACACTGGACATGGCTCAACCGAGAGAACAAGCTGGATTCAGGAGTGGCTACAGCACAATAGATCACATCCACGTACTGAGAGAACTAATTGAAAGAGCGAGGGAATATGAACTTCCATTGTGCATGGCTTTTATCGATTATGAAAAAGCCTTTGATTCGGTGAAACCATCAGCAGTTACAATGGCTCTGAAATCCTGCTGTATTGAAGATGCATACATTAATATTATTAATAACATCTATGAAAATGCAGGTGCAAAGATTAGGCTGTTTGAAAATACAACACACATAAAAATTGGAAAGGGAGTGAGACAAGGTGACACCATATCTCCGAAGCTCTTTAATGCCACATTGGAGGGTGTTTTTCAGTCACTGAGCTGGGAAAACAAGGGGATAAAGATTAATAGAGATTATCTAACCCACCTTCGTTTTGCTGATGACGTAGTCATTTTTGCAACTAGCCCATCAGAGCTGCAGAGTATGATCCAGGAACTTGCTGACAAGAGTAAAGAAGTGGGATTAAAAATGAACTTTCAGAAGACAAAAGTGATTTTCAATGCTTTTACAAGAAATGAAGATTTATCAATTGGTGGAGAAAAGCTGGAGATAACCGACACGTACGTTTATCTTGGACAGCAGATATCAAGTGAGGGTCACATTGATGAAGAAATTAATCGGCGTACAAAACTTACCTGGAGAGCTTTTGGAAGAAACAGCATAATTTTCAAGAGCAATATGCCATTATGTCTTAAAAGAAAAGTGTTTGATCAATGCATCCTTCCAGTGCTTACGTATGGTGCAGAGACGTGGACCTTAACTAAAAGAGACATACAAAGGCTGCAGACAACTCAAAAAAGCATGGAGAGGTGCATACTTGGTGTAACCAGGAGAGATAAGAAGAGGAACTCGTGGATCCGAAAAATGACAAGAGTGGAAGACATCATGATCAGAGTTAAATCCCTGAAATGGCAATGGGCTGGACATACTGCCAGAAGGACAGACCATCGATGGACAAGCGAAATTTTAGATTGGATTCCAAGGGACAGGAAAAGACCCAGAAGAAGACCACATGGGAGATGGGTGGATGAAATTCGAAAGTATGCAGGGGTGACATGGAGGAGACTGGCACAAGACAGACCGTTGTGGAGGAAACTTGGGGAGACCGTCGTCCAGCAGTGGATTGATAATGGTTGACAATGATGATGATGAATTCTGAAATGGAAAACTACTTACTTGCAGAAGCTGCTCCAGCACCAGCAAAGATTCTGCAGGTCTGACGTCAGAAAGCAAAAGCGCCAAATTGAAAAGAGCACTCGAGGAATTGGGCTGCACCTAAGAAAAAAATATCACCATAGTATCATGCATCTGTTACAAAATACTCTCAAAAGTACAAAAGCTACCACAAAACACAAATCATAGGAATTGTTATTTTTGCTTTCGTAACTCTTATCCTTTCCTTCACTGAATAGAGTTGATCATCAAAATGAGAATGAATATCCACCCATCTTTGAGTTTGAGCCAGTATTTTTACAGAAGGGAAAGTAATTCACTGTATGATCAGAAGTATCCGGACTCTCTTTTTGACTAGTGTATTTGCCCATATGCGTCTCACCCATGGCTTATAAAAATATAAAAAGACAGACATAGCCTGGAAAACATCAAAGACAAATATGAATAGTACACTGTTAAAAATTTTGCTGTACGTTGCACTAAGAAATGGTGCTACACCAGATGCACCAACTTCAGATAAAAGATAAGCCATTGTGTTTTGCTATCAAAACCCAACAACAAGGTTCAACTTTTCACCACGTTATGATACAATGTTGCACCATGTTGTTTGGATTAGTTTGCACCACAGAATGGTGTATCTTTCCTAAGAAAGTTGTGCAGCTGATGTCGAACCACTCTTTGGTGCAACCTAAAACAAAATGTTTAATAGTGTAAAATGAGCTGCACGGTTCAGATCAGTGAGTTTCAACGTGGCACGGTCATAGGAATCTTAGCAATAAGTCGGTTAGGAAAATTTCTGGCCAACTGGAGATATTCCTTTCAACTGTAAGGGAAGATACTGTGAAGCAGAAATGACTAGGAGCAACAACAACACAATGGAGATATTGTAGAAAATGACACAGCGGGATATTTCCTGCGAGATCGCCATTCTGACGGGACAAAATCGCATGTCCTCGGTTTCATCTCTCAGCATCGTGTTTCAAAATGCCTGTGGAAACAACGCAAACAACAGAACGTTTCGTCGAGAGCTGAAAGAAATGGGTTTCCATGGCAGAGCAGCCAAACACAAGCTTGATATGAACTAGATCAATACCAAGTTTCTCTTGGAGTAGTGTAAAGCTAGACGCCAGTGAACTTTGGAGCAGCGGAAACACAAGCTTGGCATGAGCTAGATCAACACCAAGCGTCCCTTACAGTAGTGTAAAGCTGGGCGACAGTGGAATTTGGAGCAGTGGAAACACAAGCTTGGCATGAGCTCGATCAACACCAAGCGTCCCTTACAGTAGTGTAAAGCTGGGCGACAGTGGACTTTGGAGCAGTGGAAACACAAGCTTGGCATAAGCTAGTTCAACACCAAGCGTCCATTAGAGTAGTGTAAAGCTGGGCGACAGTGCACTTTGGAGCAGTGGAAACACAAGCTTGGCATGAGCTAGATGCACACCAAGCGTCCGTTAGAGTAGAGTAAGCTGGACAGCAGTGGACTTTGGAGCAGTGGAAACACAAGCTTGGCATGACCTAGATCAACACCAAGCGTCCCTTGGAGTAGAGTAAGCTGGACGCCAGTGGATTTTGGAGCAGTGGAAACACAAGCTTGGCATGAGCTAGATCAACACAAAGCGTTACCTAGAGTAGTGCAAAGCTAGGCGACAGTGGACTTTGGAGCAGTGGAAACACAAGCTTGGCATGACCTAGATCAACATCAAGCGTCCCTTGGAGTATAGTAAGCTGGACGCCAGTGGACTTTGGAGCAGTGGAAACACAAGCTTGGCATGAGCTAGATCAACACAAAGCGTTACCTAGAGTAGTGCAAAACTAGGCGACAGTGGACTTTGGAGCAGTGGAAACACAAGCTTGGCATGACCTAGATCAACATCAAGCGTCCCTCGGAGTAGAGTAAGCTGGAAGCCAGTGGACCTTGGAGCAGTGGAAACACAAGCTTGGCATGAGCTGGATCAACATCAAGCGTCCCTTGGAGTAGAGTAAGCTGGACGCCAGTGGACCTTGGAGCAGTGGAAACACAAGCTTGCCATGAGCTAGATCAACACAAAGCGTTACCTAGAGTAGTGCAAAGCTAGGCGTCAGTGGACTTTGGAGCAGTGGAAACACAAGCTTGGCATGACCTAGATCAACATCAAGCGTCCATTGGAGTAGAGTAAGCCGGACGCCAGTGGACTTTGGAGCAGTGGAAACACAAGCTTGGCATGAGCTAGATCAACACCAAGCGTCCCTTACAGTGGTGTAAAGCTAGGCGACAGTGGACTTTGGAGCAGTGGAAACACAAGCTCGGCATGACCTAGATCAACATCAAGCGTCCCTTGGAGTAGAGTAAGCTGGACGATATTGGACTTTGGAGCAGTGGAAACACAAGCTTGGCATGAGCTAGATCAGCACAAAGTGTTACCTAGAGTAGTGCAAAGCTAGGCGAAAGTGGACTTTGGAGCAGTGGAAACACAAGCTTGGCATGAGCTAGATCAACACAAAGCGTTACCTAGAGTAGTGCAAAGCTAGGCGACAGTGGACTTTGGAGCAGTGGAAACACAAGCTTGACATGAGCTAGATCAACACCAAGCTTCCCTTGGAGTAGTGTAAAGCTGGACGCCAGTGGACTTTGGTGCAGTGGAAATGAATTCTCTGGAACGATTAATCGCACCACACCATCTGGCGCTACGATGAACGAGTCTGGATGTGGAGGATGACAGGTACGATTAGGTACGTGGCTGCACTGTGCACTGTGTTGTGTCATCGGTGAAGTTTGGTGTAGGATGCATCATCTTCTGGGGCTGTTTTTCGTGGTTTGGGCTGGTCCCTCTGGTTTAATTGTCTGGGATGCTTAATACTGCGGCGTATAAAGCTTAACACTACGCCTTCTACACAATTCTATGTTCTTAACATTACGGCCACAGTTCGATGAAGGCCCTTTACGTTACCAACAGAACAATGCCCGTCCACAAAGCGAGGTATATGTGCAGCAACGGTTTGGTAAAATGGGTGGAGAGGAACGTGTCTGGCCTACACAGAACCCATATTTCTATCCCATACACTTTTGTGATGAGTTGGAATGTCGACTGCGAGCCACACGGAACCTTTCGACAACGATGTATGACTTAACTAACGCTCTTCTAGCAGATTGGAGGGCAATTCCAGCAGCAAATCTAGTGGAAAGCCTTCCCAGTACAGTGGGTGCTATGATAGTAGCAAATAGTGGATCAACCTGATGTTAAAACCTTTCCTATTACAAGGAATCTGTGGAAAGGCAAGGCCAGAGTTGTGAAAATAACTCTGATGTGGTGATCCTCCATCAAACAACGAGCCAGCTCATTCTGTGCTCTCTGTGAAGAGTTGTTTTTGCCGAGAAATGCATCGTACTGCCTTGAACATCCAGCCTGTACACCAGATGCAACATTTTTCATTTCCCTGAAGTAAAATCTGTACTTAAGGGGACTTGTTTCGAGTCAGTTCCTGCGGTGAAGAAGAGAACGATCAAGATTCTCTAAGGCATCACACTAGATGACTACAGCACTGTTTCGCCCTGTAGAAGAACACAATATGTCGGTGTATCGATGCGGAAAGGGAGAACGTTGAAGATAATAAGAATTAGAGATGTTTCTAATTTAATTAAGTTTATAGCGTCAGTCTTGTTATTTTATAGCCATACCTCGTATATTCTCCGTAGCTGTTAGTCTAAATTACACAATACATACTAAAATCCCTGCGTGCGAAATCCGCTCCGAGTTTACTCGTTTCCATTTCACCTAGAATGCCATTTCGGGTTCGCTGTGGAAATAATTTCATCCAAGGGCCTGAAAGAATGCCCGTGTCTCTCCTTGCATCAGGACATACACAAACACCACACTTAAACCTTTTTTGGCCAAATATCTACCACACCCTAATATATAATTTGCCAGAGCCTTCCTTCCCCTCCGCGCTACTTTTTAAGTCGTCATAGCAACAACCGAGAGACAAATGTTTGTGACGTCACGCTTAAATTTTCGTGTAGGTGACGTCATCACCCATACGCGCACAGTCCACGCGTGTATGATTTTTTCTGTTGTCATAGCAACAAAGAATACATCTGCTGGGTGACGTCGTATAATCCAAATCATTCTCACATGACGTCAGAGATGCGTTACGTCACATGGGCAACTCTTTAGAGATACGAAAACTTTACATCAGGAATTTTGTGTCACTACCTGAACCGGTGCTTAGCCATCTGTATGTGGCAACGTCAACAGTACGACGGTCTGATGACGTCAAGATAAAAATAGTTCACGGAAAAGAACAGAGGCAATTGATACAGGGTCCACGGTCAGTGTATAAGAAACATTTTGTGTACAAGGAAGTTTTGACGACATAGGGACTAAAGGTTTTACAAAACACATAACAAACAGACAACCCACCGTATCAAATTTCATAACCGGCTGCTCGGGAAATTTTCAGAAAGCTGTGAGCCAACGTCGCCATCTATTGACGTGGAACTCAAGAACTCTATATCATAAATTTTAACTCAAAAACTTCTGTGTCATAAATGTTATTTTCCCCCGTCATGATTGACGAGCTTTCATCTAGTGAGAGAATAAATTGCGAAGTGCGCATCCATTTATTAACTTTTCACACCATCCTGATATTCCGAAGTCTTTTTTTATATAAGATTTAACGTCCACCTTTCTAATAAGATCTCAAGAAATATAGGGGTTATTAGTGGTGCAGTGGCCAATTTAACCCCAAAATTAATGATTTTATTATACTACACTTTAATTCAATCTCACCTAATCTATTGTATATCTGTTTGGGGATCGACTACTTTATACAATATGAAAAAAAACTTAAGTCGTAACAAAATAGATTCATAAGACTATTACAATTTAAACTACAAAATACCCAATTTTGAAATACAGTCTTTCAGGCTAGACTCAGTCCAAACGATTTTAATGTACTAACTATTCAACAATTGAATATCTATAGTATAGGTAAACTAATGTTTTTGAGAATTAAAAATGGTTACTACCAAGATTTAATTAAAATAAGCACTCACAGTCATGATTGTTCCACGAGACATAAAGCAACATTAATCTCCATGTTTCCACTAACAGAACGATTTAGATCATTTGTTAGTTATACTGGTCCGGCATTATGGAATACATTTCCTACTGATATTATATCACTTAATAATATTAATATATTTAATGGAAAACTCAGGCATTTCTTACTGACCAAAAGCTCATAATGTACTATTACCTTTTTAATTGATAGCACCACCCTAGCTGTGTTTGATATTGTGTGGACTTGACTTGTTTATGTTTTTTTGCATTTTTTTTTATTTTCATGAAAATTTTGATGCTCTAGGAGAAGAGGGCACGTCAGGCCTATCATGCCTTTTCCCTCCTCATTCCCTGTTGTTACAAAAATATATTATTTGTGTTATGTATTTGTGATTATGTAATACCATGTCTGTAACGACTAAAATGCAATAAATGAAATGAAATGAAATAAATAGTAGCCTGTCCTTAATTTAGGGTCACTGGTTCCAAGGAAGGAAGAGAGCCAGTGAGACAAACACAACATCCATGCCTCACCGGGATTCGAACCCAGGCTCTTCTCGGACGAATGGTCAGAAGTCAACGCTTAGACTCATGCGCCACCTGGGCGTCAACTCTGAAGTTACTGCCTACGTATCTACGTCTCCAAGTCCACATTTTCACTAGATTCTGTTTATTATCTCGCTGTCTTTTTGTTCTAATTCCAGCATAGACCAACACGCTGAGATGACGGAAACGCAGTGACGTTGGAAGAAACTAATTAACACAATTTCCTTTTCTGCCTCCAAAGGTAATGAGATGTAACACGTTAGCTGTCATACAAGGAATTGCAAAACGATCATACTTAAGGTATTCTTATTCCAAGGAACCTGCAGAAACATCATGTGGGCGAAACTCAGCCAAACTTAGTATGAATGTTACTCGGAAAAGCAGAAGCGATTTTCGCGGGAAAAATTGTTCGAAAATTGCCGCGGCGCTGCGAGCGGCGAAAAATTCCCCGATCAGCACTCCTTAGGTTGTACGAAAACATAAAAGGAAAATAACGAATGGGCAAATTTTAAAATTCTGAAATTACCTCCAGCGCTCTTCGGAACCAGTACTCAGCTCCAGTGATGTCCGTGTCTTCCAAGGTGAGCATTCCGAGTTTCATGAAAATCCCTTCACTGACCTGTCCCCTCTGGACGGCTTTCTTCAGTCTGTGTAAGAAAACAAGTAACATTAAAGAAAAAAAGTCCCATAAATACACAAAAACTTAAAATCGCAATAACTCAGTTATTTCATAACTTGCATATACCCCGTCCTAGGACGGTTGTTTGAAGCTTTAAATAAATAATATATAAGGGATGTTCAGGGGCGTGGACATCCCCTATATCGAACATAGAATTGTGTAGAAGCCCCAGTGCGACAAAATCTTCAGGCCCCCAGCTACGCTCCTCCCTAACCACATAATCCATATTTCTGTTTCCTCGCCTATCCCCCACCCACCAGGCCCTTGTAGAGCCCCCAATTTTCAGGGACCCCCAAAATCCCAGTATCCCCCCCCAAGTTTTTTTTTTTTTTTTGTTATATTTTTTACTTTTTAGGGTTTTTTCGAGAATGTGTATCTAAACGTCAAATTTCAAAGTGTATTTTGACCAATTTGGAAGCAAAGTTAATAAGACGTGTACTTCGTTAAAAATTTTAGACAGTTTCCTTATGAAGAGAATGGTGTTTGTCTCAGTACCCTAGAATAAACCAGTCCTGAGTAATGTAAGTTACCGTAAACAACTGCAAACACAAAAATCAACGCGCGCCATTAACCAAAAATGGCCGCCATCGGAGTTAGGAAAAAAATAAAAAATATTGCTTTTAAACTCTACAGTCATATACACTGAAGAGCAATTGAATTAGAGATACCTGTCTAGTAACGTATAGCACCACCTTTCGCCATGATGACGGCGGCGATTCGTCTCGGCATGAACTCGACAAGACACCGGAAGCGTTGGGAAGCTGTACGGATCAACGACACCTGAACAAGCTCCCACAGTTCACGAAGATTTGGCGGAGGGGGTCACAGCCTCAAATATCTCTCTCGATGGCATCCCAGATGTGCTCGATGGGACTGAGGTCAGGTGACTTAGCTGGCCAAGGAAGTGAGGTCACGTCGGTGGAGTGTTCATCCAATCATTCGGATACAATTCGGGAGCTGCATTGTCTTGTTGCAGGATGAGGTCCCCAGTGAGTTTGAAGATGCGCAAATGGTCGTCCAGGATATCCCGGTAACGTTTGCCTGTGATGGGGCGATGTCACACGTATCAGGGGTCACATTTCAGTTCACGTAAACAGTCCCCAGACGAGAATGCCACCCCTACCAGTTTGAAGAATACCCTGCTGGCAAAAAGGAACCATCGCTATATGTGGTTTGCGCCGTACTCGTATCCTGCCATCCGCATGTACCAACGTGAATCTCGACTCATCAGTCCAGGCAACATTTTCCCACATGTCTAGGGTCCAGTGGCGATGTTCCCGCGCACGTTGTAATTTTCTGCACCCTGTGATGTGCGGTCAGCAGCCGTACCCTCGTGGGACGATGACTCCATAGCGAGGAGATGGTTCTGGATGGTGTGGCTGCTTGCACGTTTTTGTGCACCAGCGTTAAACTGCTGAGTGATTTCTGGCACTGTGGCCCGTCTATCCGCTGCTACAATGCGAGCTAGCCGACAATGACACTGCTCATCCACACGCTGTTGTCTACAGCAGTTGGCCCTTGCAGGGATGGTTTTACCGGATTCGATGTACTCACAGTGCACCCGTGACACAGTGTTTCATGAAAATCCCAGTGACTTCCTAGATAGAGTGACCCATTCGTCGGGCCCCGACAATTTGTCCACGATTAAATGCGCGTAGATCCTTCGTCTTACCCATACTGCGTTCGATCCTAACTGATTCCCGTCGCATCACTCCTGATATTGTCGGATCGCTGCATACGTCATGTCGTTTCCATTCACAGAGCCGCCCACAGCGCCACATTTGCATAACGCCAGCTGTCTTTAATGCAATTGCTCTTCAGTATAGGTAACCACAAACAAAAAAATAATTATTTTTTTCTAAAATGGTCAAGCAACCTCTGTTGGATCACTTGACAAGGAATTACCCCATTACTATATGATTTCGAACTAACGTTCTCATTAGGTAGCCTACGTACTAACAAGTGGTTGCAGCGACATACGTCCGTATGTTTATGAAGGGGTTGGGATAAAACGCCTAGGAAAACCACACGTGGGATAGAAAAACTTCTCTGCCGGTGGCCATAATCCCTGTGTGAAAACAAAATAGGAATAGCGGGGATATTGCTCAATACAACGATAGTCCATGTGAAATGCGTATACATAGGTTTAGCAGAGAAAGAAAAAGGAAAAGGGTGAACAACAAGAAAGATTACACCGAATTTTCGGGTGTAATAAGCACGTCTTTTGATTCCGTTCTGACGCAAATTAAATTTGTCAAAGATATTCGAAGTCAATGGAACCGGTATGGAAAACAATAGTATCTGATGGAAGAAAGAAGTTTTTCAATAGGGTTTTTAATCCCTCAGATATTGCTGTAAACGGAATCGTGAACTTACGCCCTCTGGTTGCAGACTTGTGCGTTAAGAAAAACATGAATTTATATGAGAAACATTTTTCACCGGAAAGGCTCCCCGGAACAGAAATAATTTTTCAAATCGGACTCTTAGAAACGGTTATATAGACAAAAAAAAAGATGTGACTTTACGTCCCCTGGCGGGAAAAATATACCTTTTTTTTTATGAAGAAAGTATTCTCAAAAGGTTTTTCCATATGAGCGGTATCGGTCCAAGAAAAAAAATTTAGTCGAGTTTTCAGCCCAGATTTTGCTACAAATACATCAGAAGTAGAAATTAACATTTATGCCCCCTGATGGCCAAACTATTCTTTACCAAACATTAGAAATTATGTGAAAAATATTTTCCATCAGGTCTTGTATGCGATACAGGAAGAATTTTTCAAATCGGAGTTTTAGAAGCAGAAATAACGCAGAAAATACAATTTACCTTTGTGCCCCTAGCGGAAAGTCTATGATTTACTTGAAAATTTTGAATTTATAGGAAAAAAATATCGCTTCGGAACAACTATCCAACAAAGAAGAAATTTTTAAAATTGGACTGCTAGAAGTAGAGATATTGACAAAAATAAGATATACATCTACGCCCCCTGGCGGAGAAACTGTGAAATATTTTAAGGAGAAAATATTGCAAAACGTTTATCGATGTGAGTGGCATTAGTCCACGAAAGAATTTTATCAATCGATATTTTAGAAGCTCAGATTTGTGGCGAAAACCTCAGAAGAAAAAACTAACTCTTACGAAACCCTAGTGGCCAAATTATTCATTACCAAAAATTTACTCCTGCAGATTAAAAACTACAAACTCTTCAGCTTATTAGCAAACACATTGAAACATCGAGGTTTTCACAGATACATCAAAAATTTCCACCGATACTATCGATGCATCGGGAATGAATAACCACTGATGTCCAATATCGATGTTTCTCTCCAATATGCTCAACCCTACTCTAGAACTGTCCCTTTCAACCCATGACAACATCACGTGACCAACACAGGTCAAAGTTCACTGCTTAGGAAGGTTTCCCCGGGTAAGAGAAAAAGGTAGGAACACTCACTCTTCCTACAGCTGCAGTCCCCTGGTTGCGTAACAACCCGTTGTTTACCAAACCACCAACAAAACACTTAAGATTACTTATAGTACTTGGCAATGAAAAAAGGGCTTAATTATGCTACGTAATAATATCTATGCTGTGGTTTAAAATGGATACATCCAGGTTCATTTTTTTATTGAAGGTTTAGCTACCACCGTGAGTAACTCAATGGGCTATAAAGCAGTCGCCCGTCCTGAATTTAGGGTCACTGGTTCCAGGGAAGGGAGAGAGCCAGTACCGTAAGACAAACACAACATCCATACCCCACCGGGATTCGAACCCCGATCCTTCTGAGACGAATGGTCATAAGCCAGCGCTTAGACCACTACGCTAACTGTTGCTTAGTAGTAGGCCTCGGCTCCAAACTTCTTATGCGACGCTCCAATTCATCCCATAGGTGCTCTAGGGGATTGATATCAGGGCTCTGTGCTGGCCAGTCCACACCCGATACGGAATTATCGTCAAACCACGCCGTAACAGCCCTTGCTTTATGGCTCGGTGCATTGGTACCGACAAGTCTCGGTTCCATAGTATTGCCGTAGAGTTGGAAGGGCATAATTGTCCAGAATATCGAGGTAGATGTGCTGGTTAGCAGGTGTGTCTACTATAACCAATGGGCGGGGACCATACCACGAAAAAACATCCCCACACGTGCACACTGGCAGCTCCAAACTTGACAAATAGCGTTTCCCGGGCTGACGCCGTACCCACACACGGCCATCAGACTGATGGATCATGCATCTGGATTCATCAGTCCATAGGACCCGATCTACGGTGCACCATAAATGTACTTTACACCATGCTAAAGGACGAGTAGCATTCCGAGTGGAGATGAAAGGCTTATGAGCAGCCACACGACCACGGTAACCCATGGAATGAAGTTCTCTGCGAATTGTACGTGTACATACCGAGGTTCCAGCATTTTTACTCACCTGTACATTGAGATCTTGTGCAGTACTCCGTTAATTAGCTGTGATGACTCTCCTGAGGCTCTGACGTACTCTATCACAGATTTTTTTGTGGTCTGCCGGCACGTTTTGCTACTACAGGCACGCCACGTGTCTTCCCCATTACATCCAAAACAGTTGGCTTGGGTATGTTTAAACGCCTCTCGGTTTCTCTTATGGACAACCCACTAATACAACACTCAACGATCTTACCTTTCTCGACGCCAGTTCTCTTCCGCCGCGACATTTTCACTCAACCTCACGGTGTGATATGATCGCGGTCAGCTGTAATCTTGTTTTTATACCGTTTGCAGCTGTACCGCGCTTCTTAACAACGCAGAGGATCCGTTCATTTACTTTTGAAGTGGGCCGCCCCGGTGGCGCAGTGGTCTAAGGCGTTGGCCGCTGATCATTCGTCCGTAAGGGGTCCGGGTTCGAATCCCGGTCAGGCATGGATGTTGTGTTTGTCTTACGGCACTGGCTCTCTCCCTTCCCTGGAACCAGTGACCCTAAATTAGGAACGGGCGACTGCTTATAGCCCATTGAGTTGCTCACGGTGGTCGTTAAACCTCCAATCAAAAAAAAACTTTTGAAGTGGTGTCCGATGACTTTTGTCATCTCCACTTCCCGACAAATCGACTTTAAATAAATCATTTTTGAGGAATATCTTATATCAAAGCATATATTTTACAATGACATTTAAGATTTTGTAATTTCCGTTTATAAGTTTTGTAAGACACATATCCGAAGTTTTACTAAATGTTGATTTGTTTTTGTTCTTGTGATTACTTATCAAAATCTTGATCAATTTTAGAAGAGGTAAAACCTAAACCAAAAGAACGAATATTGTTGTATCTGTATCGGCCCATTTACGAAAAATGTAACAGTGAATCGAAGATCCAGGTTATCGGTAAAATTCAAAATCCGATAAAAGGTAAACAACAGTTGATTCATTAACTTCAGTGCAGGGGGAACTAATGGGCAAAGGCAGATCATTAATTTTCCTGATTGCTGGGAAGGAACAGGTTAACACACGCACTCATACATGCATGCACAAGAGCGCCCACCGCAAACATACGGTATCATCAACAGGGCATTACGCAACTGGAACAGAAGCCTGAAAGCTAAAGAGAGAAGAAAAAAATAGCGGAAAAAGGTCCATTACATTCAGAAAGGGTGTTGCCGGCGGCTCGTCGTTTGGAGTCTCTGTAAAGAAAATCTGAAATTCATCGGTGAATAATTCCTTACGTACATGCAGTGCGGAAAATTGTTGCTAACGCTACTGCTGATTGTTCTGACTTATTATTTCATCTGACGAAGATTCCAAGATTTATGACCTATCGCATCACTTCAGCTTATCGAGAAGGAACATTACCGCGTTAGAACACAAAAAATAAATAAAAAAATAGACATGTGGAACATTATTTCTGCCACATCCGCTTTTTCAACGTTTGATAAAAAGGGAAGGGAAATTGCGACGCACCGGTTTGTTTGCCTTCAGACTGAATATACGCCGTCGTATCAGAATAATGCTATTTCTCTTTCTGAAGAAATCGCATAATTTTGAGGAGCCATATGCCATTACGTCTTAAAAGAAAAGTGTTTGATCAATGCATCCTCCCAGTACTTACATATGGTGCAGAGACGTGGACCTCAACTAAAAGAGACATACAAAGTCTGCAGGCCGCCCCGGTGGCGCAGTGGTCTAAAGCGTTGACCTCTGATCATTCGTCCGTAAAGGGTCCGGGTTCGAATCCCGGTCAGGCATGGATGTTCTGTTTGTCTTACGGCACTGGCTCTCTCACTTCCCTGGAACCAGTGACCCTAAATTAGGGACGGGCGACTGCTTATAGCCCATTGAGTTGCTCACGGTGGTCGTTAAACCTCCAATCAAAAAAAAAAAAAAAAAAAGTCTGCAGACAACTTATGATAGCATGGAGAGATGCATGCTTGATGTAACCAGGAGAGATAAGAAGAGGAACTCGTGGATCCAAAAAATGACAAGAGTGGAAGACATCGTGATCAGAGTTAAATCACTGAAATGGCAATGGGCTGGACATACTGCCAGAAGGACAGACCATCGATGGACAGCCGAAATTTTAGATTGGATTCCAAAGACCAAGAAGAAGACCACATAGGTGATGGGTGGATGAAATTCGAAAGTATGCGGGAGTAACATGGAAGAGACTGGCACAAGAACAGACCGTTGTGGAAGAGGCTTGGAGAGACCTTCGTCCAGTAGTGGATTGATAATGGTTGACAAGGATGATGATGATGATCAGAATAATATAACCACCTGCCTAATAATGTGAATAACAACCCTTGGCCCGTATGACTACGGCGAGAAGGCGTGGCAATTCAATTCAATTCAATTCATTTATTCTGCTCAGCCAAAAACCAATGTTATAAAAGTATCAACTGAAACAAAGCACAGCAAGGAAGTAGGGGAAAGCCGCCCCGGTGGCGCAGTGGTCTAAGCGATGGCCTCTGATCATTCGTCCGAACGGGGTCCGGGTTCGAATCCCGGTGAGGCATGGATGTTGTGTTTGTCTTACGGCACTGGCTCTCTCCCTTCCCTGGAACCAGTGACTCTAAATTAGGGACGGGCGACTGCTTATAGCCCATTGAGTTGCTCACGGTGGTCGTTAAACCTCCAATCAAAAAAAAAAAAAAAAAAAAAAGAAACAGGGAAAAAGGCCAGCAAGGCCTGACAGGGTTCCCTGCTCCTTACACAAATTTAACACTGAGGTCAATATTTAAAACTATAAACAAATCAGTATTTCATAGAAACAAAAAAAAAGTAATGATATGTAAGAAGATGATTAACATGACAGGAAAATCAATTTACATCGTCATTTTTGGTCCACGCCGGGAAGCGAACCCGAGTCCACTTATTCCGGAAGAAGTCACTCTACCAACTGAGCAACGCAGACGTTCGTACTTGCGGCTGTCTGCTTTTATGTCGTGTGCGTCCTGCAAGGCAGGCACGTCACATCTCCCCCCCGAAAGAGGGCCACTGGCATGGCCCACGGGTCAGCCGTGACCATGAATCGTTGCAGGCAGCCACCCGCTGTAGAACGTGCACTTGAGAACTCCCAGTCAATCTGGAATGTGGAATGCAACGTCACACACATTTAATTTTTCGAAGCGCTGAGGAAGGGATTCTCTTATTTTTCGTACCTCTTGAACGGCCTGGTCATCCGGGAAGTTCGGGCGCCATTATAACGAAGTAAATTTCTCCGTCATTTTTGGTCCACGCGGGGAATCGAACCCGAGTCCACTTATTCCGGAAGAAGTCGCTCTACCAACTGAGCTACGCAGACGTTCGTTCTTTCTGCTATCTGCCGTTTTGTCGTGTGCGTCCTGCGGGGCAGGCACGTCACTATATAATGGTAATTACTCACCAAATCATCATTGGCCGCCCCGGGGGCGCAGTGGGTTAAGCGATGGCTTCTGATTATTCGTCCGGAAAGCGGTCCGGGTTCGAATCCCGGTGAGAAATGGATGTTGTGTTTGTCTTACGGCACTGGCTCTCTCCCTTCCCTGGATCCAGTGGCCCTAAATTAGGAATGGGCGACTACTTATAGCCAATTGAGTTGCTCACGGTAGTCGTTAAACCTCCAATGAAATTCAACCTTGAGTAACTACACTATCTACCAACAAGTAATTGGACACCTGTGATAGCAAAGTAAAACGAAGTTTATTCACCTTCAATAGTTGGTGTAGCCCCCACGAGCGACGATTACAGCTGCGACCTTCAGGGGCGTACTCTCAACCAGGCGTTGTATGACGGCTAGCGGTATTTTCTTCCAGTCGGTTCGGAGAAGACAGGCCAGTTCCTTCACCGATTTCGGACAGTGGGGTCACCCCTTAAGTCGACGCTCCAACTCGTCCCAGAGGTGCTCGATAGGGTTAAGGTCCGGGCTCTGCGTAGGCCAGTCCATTCGATTAACCCCATTGTCACCATACCAAATCATGGTGATACCTCGTAACATGACAGGTGGCATTGTCATCCTGAAAGTAACATGGGTCCACCCCGTAAAACTGCCACAACGTAGGAAGCGCATGGTCATCCAAAATGATGCAGTAGGTCTCGACGTTGAGTCTACCAGGAATTGCGACCAAGGGTTCCGTGCCATACCAGAAGAAACACCCCTATAGCATAATTCCACCGCCGCCAAACTTCACAGTTGGCACAATACTTTCCGGCAGGAGGCGTTCTCCAGGCAGACGCCAAACCCAGACCCAGTCATCCGAATGGTAGAGAGTGAACCTAGATTCGTCGCTCCAGAGAACCTGTTTCCACTGTTCAACGGTCCACTGTCGACGTTATTTGCACCACGTTAGCCGAGCAGCGCTATTGGACTTGGAGATTATAGGCTTGTGGGCGGCAGCACGTCCATTATAACCGAGCATATGGGCTTCCTTACGGATGGTATTCATCGAAAGAACACTCCCGGATGCCTGTTGAAACTCCTCGCGGATATGGCCCATCGATTTGGTGCGGTTCTTCCGAATTTCTCTGGCCAGCAGCCGTCGGTCTCTAACTCCCAGTTTTGTGGGTCTGCCGGGTCGGTGCACATTCCGACAGTCACCTCTCATCTTCCACTTGCCAATCACGTAGGCCACTGTCGATTTTGGGTACTTCAACTCGCTGGATATGTCACGTATGGATCGGCCATTTCTGTGATACCCGACGATTTCACCTTTCTCGAAATCAGAGAGCTCCGAACTGCGTGGCATCTTGCATGCGACTGGTTGCGTTGTTGTTTCCCACACGATATTTAACGGCGGCATCCATGACGTGTATCAGGACCGCAGATATCGTCGATTGCAGAGGTGTCCAATTACTTGTTGGTAGATAGTGTATAATAATATTTGTTAACATGCTTGATGTATCGGTGGAAACCTCGATGTTTTGATGTTTTGCTCATAAATTGAAGAATTCGCGCTTTTCAATGTGCAGCAGTAAATGGGTAATCGATTTGTAAAATATTTGTTCAATGTAACAATGATACCCACCAATTCATCATCCAGTAGCATAATGTTTGTTAAAACGTCCTATGTATCGGTGTGAACCTCGATGTTTTCCTGCTAAACCAAAGATTTGACACTTTATCAGCTGCTTTTTTAGTGAATGGACACATTGGTGGGTAAAATCTCTGTTCAATATAATGGTGATTGTTCTCCAATTCTATCCCGAGTAAGTAATACTATTTATTGAAACGCTCGATTCTTTTTCCACGTGTCGGTGGAAACCTCGATACTTTTTTGATGAATCGGCTCTCGCATCATCGGGAGAAGGAACTCAGTTTTCGCCAACAAATCATCAACTAAAACAACCAATAGAAAGATGATATTTCTTTTCTCTCTATATTAGGTGTACAAATAAGTTTTTAAGCGTTATAAGACAACGCAACATGTAATTAGAGAGAAAAGGACATTACCTTTACGAGTCAAAATATGCGCCGTCATTATCTATCGCCTTCCGCCATTGGTCGAGCAGCTCACGGATTCCAGCCATGAAGAATACTTCGCAATGAGGTCGGCAACACATTTTCGCACTTCGTCACATGTTCGGAACCGTACAGCAGACAAATCATATTGCATCGATCGGAACAAATATTAGTCTGAAGGGGCTATATCGAGCCTACATGCCGGATGTCCCGAAACTTTCCAGCCAGGCGTCAATAACGTTTCCTTGACCGATTTCGCGACAAGCGTTGTCATGCAGTAATTTTACGGGACGGAATCCTTTGCCTATGAATGGACTTTTCCGACAGATTTCCTGGTTCAATCGCAGCAACTGTTGCTTGTAGCGATCAGCAGTAACAGGGTGACCCTGTTCTAATATTTCACAATAGAGCACACCCTTTATATCTCACCACATGCGCAGCAGAACTTTCTTTGAGTGAGTATTGCGTTTCGGTGTCGAAGTCGTTGCTTCAATGCGGTCTACCCAGTGTTTTTGGCGTTTGGGATTGTCGTACCATATCCACGTTTCATCACTCGTAACGATTTTCCACGGGAAATACTTTCTGTGTTGTTTATTCAACAGATTCAAACACTTCATGACACGTTCATCCTTGTTCCTCTGGTTCAGGTCATGTGACACCCATTTTCCTTAATTCTGAATCTTTCCCATTGCGCGTAAACAACTGGAAATGGTTTTTTGAGTTATCCCCAGTTGTTCAGCTAGTTCGTTTCGCGTTCGAGACGAATCTTAATCCAGCAGTGTTTGCAGTTCTTCATGTGCAACCTTCCGCTACGTTGTGGACCGCTAACATCAAAATCATCTGCTTTAAACCTTCTAAACCAAAACTCACACGTGCTTTTCGATACAATATTCTCCCCCAGAACAGAACAGATCGTTTCACATGCTTTTGCAGCACTTTTTCCTTAATAAAATTTTTAACTAATGCAGTATCGAAAAAATGCAGTATCGCTTGCCATCTTTCACCTACCGACGTGCAAGTGCGTTTGACTGTTGGGCAAACTTCTGTGTCACATTTTATACTCAGGACCAGTTACGGTCACATGATGACAATGCGGGGGAATGTCGGATATGTAAATTAGCAGTATACGTCACACAAAAAAATGCTTTAAAACGTATTTGTACACCTAATAAGAATGTAACCAAAAGAAATTCATTTAATTTCCTTAGAAAATATTATTTACCAGTTTCAAACATCGATGTTTTCTCGATGTATCGGCTTCTGAAACATCGATTATCAGTGGCAAAATATTTATGTTCAAAAACATCGAGGTTTTTTTCCCATCCCTATTCTAGAGTGATCTTGTGACGAAGAAGATAGAGGACGTGTTTTATTTTGGGCGCGCGTTAAACTAGTGCTTTGTGTTTGTGCAGAAGAACGAAATCACACTGGATAATATTTATCTCCATGTGTAAGATAAGGACATCATTTTTATATCAGCTACCCCTGAGACTTTTATTGACTTAAAGCAAAGGTTTGTAGATTTTAAATGATTCACACACATGAATTGTGAACTGTTCATTCAAAGTGAACGTGCGAATTGTGAGGTATCTTATAATCTCAAACATGCATTTTTTTCGTTGAAGTTAAACGCCGTCTTTACATGATAAAAACTTTAGCCGGTCTAAGCACCTCAAGTCAAAGTTTATTATCAGTAGTTAAAATAGCTAAAAAATAGTTAAAAACATAAGACCTTTCGGACCCGCCAGCATCTATCCTTAGATGTGAATTTTTTTTTAATTAATTTTTTTTTTATTTTTCACACCTCAGGATGGACCACGGCTGGTCCATCCTCTTTTTTTTTAAATTAAAAAAAATATTTATTTTTAAAAAAAATATTTTTTTTTTACCTCTCAGGATAGACCCGGCGGATCCGAAGGGTCTTATGTTTTAACTATTTTAACTAGTGATAATAAACCTTGGATTTGGATTGGAGGTTTAACGACCACCGTGAGCAACTCAATGGGCTATAAGCAGTCGCCCGTCCCTAATTTTGGTTCACTGGTTCCAGGGAAGGGAAAGAGCCAGTGCCGTAAGACAAATACAACATCCATGCCTCACGGGGATTCGAATCCGGACCCCTTACAGACGAATGATCAGAGGCCATCGCTTAGACCACTGCGCCACCGGGGCGGCTGATAAACCTTGACTTGAGGTGCTTTGACCGGCTCAAGTTTTTATCGTCTAAAGACGGCGTTTCACTTCAACTATTTTTTCCACAGTATTTTATCGTTTTCTTGTAGGACTTCCGTCCACAGTGAGTAGAGTTTAGGTCCAAGCCACCTACAGCGAGATCGCCTTTTGGGCAGGACACAGAAACGGAAGGAATGAGAGCAAGTCTAGAGACTTTAACAGAACAGTTTGTAGTGAGATTAGAGTACAGTAGATGGCGCCACCGTACAAGTACGATGTTGCACATAGAGGAGTGAGAGAATTTCAGGGGGGCATAGGAAAGGATGCCCATTTAACCAGTGGGTCCAGCCTGGGGGACGTCACTTAACGTGCTAGTCCAATGCACGGCGGATATTCAGTGATTCTTAGTAAATCACACCATCTCTGAAAGATCAGCCCAGGATCAAACCCGAGGACCTTGCATTGATAGTCTGACTCGCTAACCACTAAGCCATCCGCGGCTCCAACTATTTTTTCCACACACGACTAATTACTTTTCATGTATTTTTTTCAGTTATTAAGTGATGCCTGGTTTTGGCGGTTTAACCCTTTAACGACTGTGACTAAAATCTAGTATCACTCTAAATACCATAACTCCCGGAGTTGTCTGTTGTTTCACTTCTTTGTTTAGTAACAACAATGGTGGCTGACGGTGACTCCTGCTGATCCCTCATTCGTGCAAATTTAAAGAAGAGGTAAGCGTAGGAAATCTGACTCACTATAGACAGGCGTTTTCGGAGGCTACGGTCGTTTGTATGTACGTGCGTTTTGGGCGTTATGGTCATTCAAGAGCTAATGATCTCTAGAGGAAGTTTTCATGAGCTCACTATCTTCATTACTGTTCTCTAATCCAGAGGTCTATTTGGTGTTTGGTCTAACTCAAACGTTCCAGTTTCATCCTGTGCATGGCGTCTCGAAACGGATTCCGGGCAGAATGCTACCAGTGACGTAACCAGAGTTGAAAAGGGGTCGAAATTTTTGGCCCCGGACCTGGCCGTCACATAATTGGACCCGACACGGATCTGACCCGGGCAAATCTGCTTTCAGGCATAAATTCGAATATATCATCATCATCATTGTCAATCATTATCAATCCACTGCTGGATGAAAGTCGCCCCAAGTTTCTTCAACAGCGGCTTCTCTCGGGAGAGTCTCCTTCATCCACCCGTCTCCCACGTGGTCTTCTGGGCCTTTTCCTTTCCCTTAGAATCCAGTCTAAAATTTCGGTTGTTCACCGGTAGTCTGTTCTCCCGGCAATATGTCCAGTCCATTGTGATTTCGTGGACTTTACTCTGATTACGATGTCTTCCAGTCCTGTAATTTTCCTTATCAACGAGTTCCTCCTTTTATCTTGGTTACGCCAAGCATGCGTCTCTCCATGCTTCCATCACAACAGTCGTGCAAATGTGAATATTCCATGCTCTAATGCTCTCACGGTTTGCAGGTGTGTATGGATGACTTTTCAGCACTCGAATTACGAGCTTCAGAATGATGCTGTATTCACTGCTTTGTGATATATGGTATCTTCTTTTTGTTTTAAGTGGCTTGAGTGCTTGACCTACTTTCGCTCTCCTAACACGTGTTAAAACAAACATTCGTTCATAGCTGCACGAAATGTTTATATTTATTTTAAGCGGCAAATTAATGTTTTAACGGACTTAATTCCTGAGCTTATATAAATCAAGATTTTATCTTTTAATTTCCTCATGTACTACCATTTATTTAATCTTTTACGCTGCCAATGCTTTATGTATATTTTTGCTCATTAGCATAATAAAGTATTATGATTTCAGTTGTAGTCAGTCTTTGTATATCTGTTTTAGTTAAAATCCGCAAGTTTTTTTTGTCTCGAATGCTTGGATAGCTGAAGCGGCTTTAACTGCTGGAAGCGTTTAAAAGCCACGATTTTTTTCGATCTGATGACAGGGGAGGAAACGAAGAATCAATCCATGGAATGACGTGACACCTCTTCTCCAAGACTTAAGAAGTTCAAGAGCCACCGATCAGAACAGAAAGTAATGGTGATCGTTTTTGGTATAACAGGGGTGTCATTGTACTTGATTTTTCGGCAAGTGGCTGTACCGTGAGAGCGAGAGGTACAATGAGACACTCAAGAATTTTAGAGAAGCCATAAGAAGGAAGAGACCGTACAAGAATCTGAAAAGGAAATACATTCACCAAGACTATGCGAGACCATGCACACCTTTGGCAAAAAAATCAGGCGGTCAGAAAATTAGACTGGCCAATGGTCCCCCATCCACTGTACAGCCCAGATCTGGCACCCTCAGACTTCTACTTTTTGGTCCAATGAAAGACAGTCTCCGGTTACAACGATTTGATAACACAGACGAGGTGAAAGTGTCTGTGAAGAAGTGGGTACAACAGTCCACACTTGAAATTTTCCAAAGAGGATTGAAGAGTTGGATTCAACGATGGCGCCAGGGCCGGCCATAGGCGTGGGCGAAATCGGCGGTCATATGGAGGGCGGCTAGCCGGTAAACTGCCCTTATTTTTCATTAGCTTTTTCATATAAATATAAATATACTGAGTGGCCGCTTTATTATGTCCACCCCCTCAGTACTTCGTTGGGCAACCTTTTGCCTTTAATACTGCGTCGATTCTTCGTGGCATGGACTCCACGAGATTGGCCGACAGTAACGATTAGTCGACATAACGATTGGTCGACAAACAGTTGGTCGACATAACGATTGACCGACACACGATTGGCCGACAGTAACGATTAGTCGACATAACGATTGGTCGACAAACGGTTGGTCGACAGGAATAATTAGTCGACATAACGATTGGTCGGCATAACAGTTGGTTGACAGGAATAATTAGTCGATATAACGATTGGTCGGCATAACAGTTGGTTGACAGGAATAATTAGTCGACATAACGATTGGTCGGCATAACAGTTGGTTGACAGGAATAATTAGTCGACATAACGATTGGTCGGCATAACAGTTGGTTGACAGGAATAATTAGTCGATATAACGATTGGTCGGCATAACAGTTGGTTGACAGGAATAATTAGTCGACATAACGATTGGTCGGCATAACAGTTGGTTGACAGGAATAATTAGTCGACATAATGATTGGTCGATAAACGGTTAGTCGACATAACGATTGACCGACACACGATTGGCCGACAGTAACGATTAGTCGATATAACGATTGGTCGACAAACGGTTGGTCGACAGGAATAATTAGTCGACATAACGATTGGTCGGCATAACAGTTGGTTGACAGGAATAATTAGTCGACATAACGATTGGTCGGCATAACAGTTGGTTGACAGGAATAATTAGTCGATATAACGATTGGTCGGCATAACAGTTGGTTGACAGGAATAATTAGTCGACATAACGATTGGTCGGCATAACAGTTGGTTGACAGGAATAATTAGTCGACATAACGATTGGTCGGCATAACAGTTGGTTGACAGGAATAATTAGTCGACATAACGATTGGTCGACAAACGGTTGGTTGACATAACGATTGGTCCACAAACGGTTAGTAGACATAACGTTTGGCCGACACACGATTGCCCGACAGTAACGATTAGTCGACATAACGATTGGTCGGCATAACGATTGGTCGACAGGAATGATTAGTCGACATAACGATTGGTCGGCATAACGGTTGGTCGACAGGAATAATTAGTCGACATAACGATTGGTCGACAAACGGTTGGTCGACATAACGATTGGCCGACACACGATTGTCCGACAGTAACGATTAGTCGACATAACGACTGGTCGGCATAACGATTGATCGACAAGAATGATTAGTCGACATAACGATTGGTCGACAAGCGGTTGGTCGACATAATGATTGACCGACACACGATTAGTCGACATAACGATTTGTCGACAGTAACGATTTGTCGACAGTAACGATTAGTCGACATAACGATTGGTCGAGAGGAATGATTAGTCGACAAACGGTTGGTCGACATAACGATTAGCCGACACACGATTGGCCGACTGTAACGATTAGTCAACATAACGATTGGTCGACAGGAATGATTAGTAGACATAACGATTGGCCGACACACGATTGGCCGATAGTAACGATTGGTCGGCATAACGATTGGTCGACAGAAATGATTGTTCGACAAAACGATTGGTCGACAGTAATGATTAGTCGACAGTAACGATTGGTCGTTTGATCGACATAACGATTGGTCGACAGTAACAATTGGTCGATATAACGATTAGTCGACATTGGTCGACATAAAATGGTCAACGGAACTTCAAAAAAAATTGAATAAGTGCAAACAGTTTGACGGTAAATTGCCCCACCGGAAGATTGTCACACATCTTTCAGCAACCCGGAAAATTGCCACACACAGAAAAATTGCCACATTAAGGGGACGAGCACAAATCGCCGTTCATCCGAGAAGCGCTTTGAATGTGTGGCAATTTTCCGAGTTTCCGAATTATGTGTGGTAGTTTCCCCAAGGTGCCTATACCTAAAGTGCCCCGGGGCCCTTTCGGAAATAACATCGTTCAGAAGGCCCTCTACGTAGATTTCACTTAGAGTACAAAAGATGACACGGGGGCTTATTTGGAAATAAAATGTTATAATGCTGTGCGTTTTGAGGACTACATTCTAAAAGATATTATTTCCAAAAGGTAACGTTACGTTTTGAGATGTCAGTACGTTCTGAGAAGTACCGCTGCGAATGTAAACCTTAATCCTCTGAACCAATGGTTATCTCGACCAATCGTGGTGTCGACCAGTCGTTATTGTCGACTAGACGTTACGGTCGACTGATCGTTATGTCGACCAATCGGGTGTCGACTAATCGCTACTGTCGACCAATCGTTATGTCGACCAATCGGGTGTTGACCAATCGTTATATCGACCAATTGGGTACTGTCGACCAATTGGGTGTTGACAAATCGTTATGTCGAGCAATCGGGTGTTGACCAATCGTTACTGTCGACCAATCGGTATGTCGAGCAATCGTTACTGTCGACCAGTCGGGTGTCGAGCAATCGTTATGTCGACCAATCGTGCTGTCGACCAATCGTTATGTCGGCCAATCGTTACTGTCGACCAATTGGGTGTCGACAAATCGTTATGTCGAGCAATCGGGTGTTGACCAATCGTTACTGTCCACCAATCGTTATGTCGAGCAATCGTTACTGTCGACCAGTCGGGTGTCGAGCAATCGTTATGTCGACCAATCGTTATGTCGACCAATCGGGTGTCGACCAATCGTTATATCGACCAATCGTTACTGTCGACCAATTGGGTGTCGACAAATCGTTATGTCGAGCAATCGGGTGTTGACCAATCGTTACTGTCGACCAATCGTTATGTCGAGCAATCGTTACTGTCGACCAGTCGGGTGTCGAGCAATCGTTATGTCGACCAATCGTGCTGTCGACCAATCGTTATGTCGGCCAATCGGGTGTCGACCAATTGTTATGTCGACAAATCGTGCGACACCACTCCATATTACGTTTTTCATTTGTTCTTTCCTTTTCAACGACATGCCGACACTAAACATTGGGTTCCGTGTGTTGTATGGCTGAGGTCGAGCGATCTTTTAGTCTTCTGGTAAGAGTGAAGAATTTCTTGCGCTCTACCATGACTCGTTTGGGCCGGTGTCATACTTAGGAACTTTGGCTCTTGAGTCTCAACTTGCTCGTCCATTAGACTTTCAGGACATAATCAACACTTTTGCTCGTAAAAAGGCACGAAAAGCCTTTCTATACTAAACGGAAAGGCATTCTGTTTTGTAATGAAAAAAAAAAATAAAACTGTTGTTCGAAAGTATTTTTGAAATAAAATTTTGTAAATATATACAATATTTGATTTATATGTTCTACTACTACTACAATACACATTCAAACATGTTATTTTTTTAAATTTCCTTTTAAATTACTTTTACTTCAATTTGAAAAAAAAACTTGACTTTGAAACTCCTATCAGAATTTTGACATAATACACTGGTATGCAAAAATTAAGGACGAAAAAGAGAAATTAGCATAACAGCGGAACGAGCAGGCAGAACGGAACGAAAGACCACTCAGGAGATAGGGCCCGGTACGGTAGGGCATGCGCATGCAGAATGACGTAGGTGGGGGAAGGGGGAGTGTCGGAAGAGTATAAAGCACACGGGCGCTGTACGCTCAGCAATTCGGTGAAATCTATTGCACGGTGTACATCGGCTTGAACGACGGCATCGTTTCACGAATTCGGAGAGCATTTCAAACGACAGGAACAGCTGTCCGAGAGTTTAGCAGTGGTCGTCCACGAGCAACCACGGCGGCGGACGACCGGTATATTGTCCTACAGGCGAGAAGAAACAGACGGCAGACAGCGGGAAAAATCACAAGGCACATGCAACAGACAACTGGAAGTCAGTTATCGCGTTTTACCGTGGCCAGGAGGCTGCACAAAGGGGGTCTATTTGCACGACGACCAGTACGGTGTGTGCCATTAACGCCTGCTCATCTGAGACGGCGGTTTCTGTGGTGCCAGGAACACAAGAACTGGACAAATCAGCAATGAGGTCGAGTTCGCTTTACGGATGAAAGCCGATTTAGTCTGACGAGGTATTCTGGATGTATATACATCTGGAGAGAGCAGGGAACACGCAATCACACCTCCAACATCATACATCATCGAAAGGGACCGGTTTGGAGGTGGCGGAGTTCTCGTTTGGGTCGGTATCATGCTTGGTAGCCGTACTAACCTTCACATCTTCAAAGGAGGTTCAGTCACTGGTGTCCGCTATTGTACCGAGGTTCTCCTGCCTCACGTCCGTCTGTTTAGAGGTGCTGTGGGTCCTGAGTTCCTCTTCATGGACGATAACGCTACACCTCATCTTACAGTGGCTGTCGCAGAGCTGTTGGAGACTGAAGATATTCAACGCATGGATTGGCCCGCAAGGTCCCCGGACCTAAATCCAATCGAACACGTGTGGGACCTTCTCGGGAGACGCTTGGCAGCACGTCACCATCCACCAACAACGATTCCGCAGCTGCGATTGGCGTTGTAAGAGGAATGGACCGCGATGCCTCAGTAGCCCCTTGACAACCTCGTGCTCAGCATGGACGTTTCTGTCTTCTGTCCAGTTGTGCTCGAAGCTACCTTTTCAATAAAGTGCCTTTGTACCCTTTGGATTCCTTGTTTGGACGGTTTTGCTCACTTGTCCCATATTCTTACATCTTGGGGATCTTATGGTATGATTTGAGTCGATGTGGAGCACTTCTGCACGACGTTACACTCGAGAAACCGTCTCGTCCTTAATTTTTGCACGCCAGTGTACGACCACTGTTTATTTGCAATGACATTCACTGATGTGCGGAGGGGAAAATATGAAAAATCATCCACCCCAAAGAAAGCATTTGAAACCGGTACGGTTGTCGGGAAGTAGGAGCCGAAGTAGAGAGGGGGGGGGTGAGAGGCAGAGATTTCATTGCACTGGGACTCGAGCCAGCTCTCCATTGTAGCTGCAGATACTCGAACATGAAATTCCATTTACTTGAACTGCGGGAGGCTTTTCCGCCTAATTTTGGTCAAAAAATTGGTCTCAAATTTCTAAACAGCGCGTGAATTGTTTTAGGAAAGGAGATTACAAGTGATGGCGGGTATTGTTGCTGATAGTTTACAACTGCGAGCTTATCAAATGTATCGAATTCGTCCATTTCTATAGTGAACGGTCAGTTGTAAAAAGGAAATGAGTTGTCAAATGTCTTATGAAAGCATGGAAATATTTCGAAACGAGTTTCAAAAGCCCCATTAGCCGGAAAACGATGTTTGTACAAAATTAGAAATTATCCTTAAGTGCTCTTCCTAGTAATCACCAACTTTAACAGCTGAGTTTAGCAGTTCCGGCACTTGCCTGGAAACATTCTAAGCCTAAATTTTATGCGCAGTTTGATTACACAGTTCACTCATTTTGTGCACCTGACAGTCTGTTAAACAATGTAAGAGCAGTTTGAAGACCACTGAGCAGCGTATCATGGAACTTATTTTGTCTCTATAATCTCTATTCCGCACGGAAACTCACATTTACTTCTCATTGGAGAAAAATATGTAAAATTAATGCAAAAGCTTTTGAGTTCTAAGTCTGACAGCGACATTATTCCAACACCCTAATCACTGTAATAATTACTTTCATTTTAAGCTGCTGCAACAAACGAAGTCGATGAATAAAACAAACTTTATATTACAGATGTCTTGCTGTTTACGATTCCCATTTAAGCAGTAACTGAGAATTTAAAAGGAAGTAAATCGGTTGCTCTCAGTTTAGAGCTGCTTAAACTTGCATCGTACGGTGAAGATTCTTTAGAAAACAAAAAGTAACTTGCGAAGAAGCTCAACTATACACCTCGCGGACAAATACAGAGCGTGTTCAGGAAGTAGTGCCTCCTATATACAAAGGCCGTTCAATAAAAACTGAGAGTAATTTTTTTGAGTTGGCAACACTACGAAGGGAAAAAATAACAACGCAGACGATTAACTGAATTATGGAAGAATTTATGGCAACAGTTATTAGCCGTGACAGACGATTATGCCTTTGTTATTGCGCAGTTGTTTAAGGTACATCTGCATTTCGCCATACAGCTATATGAAGGTGAGTGATTCAGAGTTAAGAAATGAAATACGTTGTGTGTTTAAATTTTGCTATCGTTTGGATAAAAGGGCTCCAGAAACAGTTGATTTAATGAAAAAGTTAGTAAAATCATGCAATGCATTGATTATAATACGCTTTCCAACATACCTGAAATCATTACTCAAGTTATCACTCAAGTTATGAGGATAATAGCTGCGGAATAAATCTCCGTCCTGTGCCCTGACCTTAGATACCATTTCGATTATGTTCAACATAACCGGTTTGGTATACCTCCGAAATAACATGATAAAGTTTTGTCGCAATGGAAGCATTTTTACGTAAGTTATGATGCATAAGGGCTATGGAATAGATACCGCTCCTGTGTCCTAACCGTAAACTTCATTTCGCCCATTTTCAACAGGATGCGTCCCCAGGCAGGCTCCTACGACATACTTACATTTTATCCAAATCAGAGAATTTTTACGTAAGTTATGACGCATAATGGCGATGGAAGTGATTCCGCTCCTATGTCCTGAAGTTTGATCCCATTTCGCCCATTTTCACCAGGGTTTGTCCCCAGGATGTCCCTTACCACATATTAAAATTTCATCGAAATCGAACAATTTTTACGCGAGTTATCGTGCGGACGGACATACACACACAACGCGTGACGTAATGAGGCAGATGGGAATCGCGACCATCTGCTGGAAGGAGTGTGACGTCATAAAACTTTAATAGGATCCACACACAACTCCTGACGTAATGAGGCAGATGGCATGACCGCCCGCCAGCATTTGAATCGCGAGATTGTGACGTCATAAGATTTCTAAGCATGGATAACATTAATAGGACGCCATGACATTAAAACGTGGTAATTCGGGGTGGTTATTTAACGCACTAAACGAATTTTTCTAAAGTCGAGATCAAGCTAAATCGATTTCTAGTACCAGAAAACGGTATGTTAACGACTTTTATCAAAATCCTTAAAGCCGTTTTCAAAATAAAATTTACATACATACAAGAAGTGCTCCTTTAATAGCATAGGATAAGGGCGATGGAATGGATCCCTATCCTATGTCCTGACCTTTGATCCCATTTCGTCCATTTTCATAGGGTTCGTCCCCAGGTGGTTCCCTACCACATACTAAAATTTCATCGAAACCGAACCATTTTTACGTACGTTATGACGCATAAAGGCAATGGAATGCATCCCGCTTCTATGTCCTGACCTTTGACCCCACTTCACGCATTTTCAATAGGGTTCATTCCCAGGTGGTCCCCTTCAATATACTGAAATTTCATCGACATCGAACTATATTTACGCAAGTTATGACGCAACAGAGCAATGGAATGTATCCCACTCCTATGCCGTGACCTTTGACCCCATTTCGGCCATTTTAAATAGGGTTCGTCCCCAGGTAGTCCCCTACCACACACTAAAATTTCATCGAAATCGAACCATTTTTACGCGAGTTATCGTGCCGACAGACGGACGGAAAAAGCTGGAGCATATACGCTTCTTCAACCTACGGTTAGAAAACGTAAAGAAGCTTACAAAGATAAATGTTTGGGAGAGTCAACGTTTTTTAGATGGCACCATGATTTCAAAGAAAGGAGTTTGTCAGCTGAACCCCCTCCTAGGCCTGGTCGACCTGAAAGTGTTGTTACGGACCGTATTTTTGACACTGTTTGGGCAATCCTGCAAAAAGATCGACGAATGACGTGTGAAGACATAGCGGCCTCTACTAATATTTCAACAAGTTAGTAAAATCATGCAATGCGTTGATTATAATACGCTTTCCAACATACCAGAAATCAAAACTCAAGTTATGAGGATAATGGCTGTGGAATAAGTCTCGGTCCTGTGCCCTGACCTTTGATCCCATTTCGATTATATTTAACAAAACCGGTTCAGTATACTTCCGAAATAACATGATAAAGTTTTGTCGCAGTCGAAGCAATTTTACGCAAGTTATGATGCATAAGGGCTATGGAATAGATCCCGCTTCTCTGTCCTAACCTTTGACCCCATTTCGCCCATTTTCAATACGATTCGTCCCCAGGCAGGCCCCTTATAACATGCTAACATTTCATCCAAATCGAAGAATTTTTACGTAAGTTATGATGCATAATGGCGATGGAAGTGATTCCGCTCCTATGTCCTGACCTTTGACCCTATTCGCCCATTTTCAATAGGGTTTGTCCCCAAGTGGACTCTACCACATACTAAAATTTAATCGAAATCGAAACTTTTTTACGTTAGTTATGACGCATAAGAGCAGTGGAATGGATCCCGCTCCTATGTCCTAACCTTTCGCCCCATTTCGTTCACTTTCAACAGGGCTCCTTCCCAGGTTGTCCCCTTCCACATACTGAAAGTTCATCGAAATCGCACGATTTATCGTGCGGACGGACATACGCACACAACGCGTGACGTAATGAGGCAGATGGGATTCGCGACCATCTTCTCGCAAGAGTGTGACGTCATAAAACTTTAATAGGATCCACACACAATGCATGACGTAATGAGATAGATGGCATGACCGCCCGCCAGCATCTCAAGCGCGAGATTGTGACGTCATAAGATTGTCCCCAGGTGGTCCCCTACCGCATAATAAAATGTCATCGAAATCGAACCATTTTTACGCACGTTATGATAAAGGCAATGTAATGCATTCCGCTCCTATGCCCTAACCTTTGACCCCACTTCACTTATTTTCAATGGTGTTCATTCCCAGGTGGTCCCCTGCAATATACTAAAATTTTATCGACATCGAACCATATTTACGCAAGTTATGACGCATAAGGGCAATGGAATGGATCCCGCTCCTATGCCATGACCTTTGACCCCATTTCGTCCATTTTCAATAGGTTTCGTCCCCAGTTGGTTCCCTACCACATACTAAAATTTCATCGAAATCGAACCATTTTTACGGGAGTATCGTGCCGACAGGTGACGGACAGACGGACGGAGAACGCTGGAGCATATACGCTTCTTCAACCTACAGTTGAAAAGCGTAAAAAAAATGCCGGCACTCTGCTTTCTACGCGGCAAATTACTGCTGCATGGTGTGTGTTTCAGATGGGTACCCCATCACCTGACGAGAGAACAATTGAGGAGCGCGCAAGCAAAACCAAACATGTCACGAAAATGTGAATTATTATCAAATAAGCATTGGATATGATAAAGGATGCTGGTCTGATTCCGTTTCTGTATCATAAGCCGACCCAAACCAAAAAGCTCCTACTCATTTTAATGGCGAAAAATTCGCGATTCAAGCAAAAACGAACATGTCCCAGTTGCAGGATCAAGCTAAATCAAACATGTCAAGTGAACCAATCAGAGCTCCAAAATTCGGTCACGTGACGAAGCCGATAAGAGTGACGCAGTGGCATTCACGTTTTCAGACAGTCGACGTGTTCTGTTCAAACGTGATTATTTTTGTGCGTTTGTCATAGTTTTAAAGATATGGAAGAGGTCGGAGATGGTTTAGTAATGGTGAAGGAAAGTTCAAAAGGACAAAAGAAAAGAACCAAAAGAGAAAGTGTGAAAGAAAAGGCTAAGAAAGTATGCTATGGTGCACCAGATGGTTCCAAAATTTTCATGGGCAGCAAACATCAGAACACTCGGTTCTTGTGCCATAAAATTCGTCCATGTGATGCATTATTCGTCCATGTGAACATCAGGAACAATGTGACTGCCTGGACGACGACTGTGGTCTACATATTTGATTTTTAGCCAATAGCGGTATAACTATACCATCGGGATCAGAGGAAATGCTATCCCACACTCACCAACCCGCTTGGCCAGCGTGGTGAGTTATGGCCAAACACCTCCAAAATGACTCTACAACTTAAATCTTGGCCCTCAGTCTCCGGCAGCTGGAATGTACCTGGCCAAGGCAGCGGCCAGTGCGACATGAAGGCAGAGGGTGCTAAGAATCCCCGGAGGACCGGACTAGGCTGCCATTTGATGCTGACCTTGGCTACCTATAACGGACGCTCCCTATCTTCTGATTCAAGTCTTCTTGAATTGGAAGAGGAACTACAAAGGATCAAGTGGGACATCGTCGGGCTAAGTGAGGTAAGGAGAAAAGGAGAAGATCTCATTGAACTGAAAAGTGGACATCTCTTCTATTATCGTGGGACAGATACTGGCAGAACTAGTGGTGTTGGATTTATAATAAACAAGAAACTGAAGGATAAAGTGGTAGAAGTTGAAAGTTCCTCTGACAGAGCTGCACGACTCGTTATCCAACTATCGAGAAGATACCAGGCTCAGATTATTCAAACTTATGCACCCACCACAAGTCATCCTGAAGAAGAAATTGAAGAATTTTATGAGGAAATTCGTCATCTAAATAATAAAGGTAAGCAGCACTTGAAGATAATTATGGGAGATTTCAATGCAAAAATAGGGCAACGGCAACAGAATGAAACTTCAGTAGGTAAATTCGGTCACGGCAACAGAAACCAGCGTGGAAATACTCTCGTTGAGTTTGCAGAGGCAGAAGGATTTTTCATCTTGAACTCCTTTTTCAAGAAAAAGCCACACAGGAAATGGACATGGAGACATCCAATTGGGACGACAAGTGAAATTGATTTTATTATGTGTAACAAAAAATTCGTCATCGAAGACTGCAGTGTGCTGAACAAGTTCAACACAGGTAGTGACCATAGATTGGTGAGATGTAAGATGCACCTCAACACTAAACTGGAACGTGGCAAGCTCATAAGACAAACAAAATGTATTGACATAACCAACCTTAAAAAACACCATAATACTTTCAAGTTGGAACTGAAGAACAGATTCTCTGCTTTAGAAGGCCTAACATCGGAAGAAGTGGATATTTCGGAAGTTAACAGAAAAGTAACCAAAGCTCTAATGGAAACAGCAACAAAATTAGCTGGGTCTAAGAACAAGTTGCATGTGAACAAATTATCAGGAAAAACCAAAATGTTGATGCAAAAAAGAAGAGAGATGAGGACAACTAAAGAAGATGTGACTTCCAAAGTGGAATATATAGAGCTATGCAAGACAACACGAAAAAGTATCACTGAAGACGTAAGGAAATTCAACTGTGAGCTAGTGAGGAAAGCAATTGAAAACAACCAAAGCCTTAAGATAGCAAAGGGACATCTCAGTAAGGGAAGAAAACAGATTATGGCTCTGAGAAAAGAAGATGGTTCTATAACAAGAAATAGAGGCGAAATTTTGACAAGAGTGAAAGATTTCTACTCCAAATTATATGAAAGGGATGATACATGTACTCCAGACATCATGAAAGGTACCAGAGTTCTTCCAGTCCTCCCAGCAGAAGTTGCTCATGCAATCAAGAACATGAAGCGGGGGAAAGCTCCAGGAGAAGATGGAATTACTATAGACATCATACAAGAAGCAAGTGGAGAAATTGAAACAGTACTCGCCCAAATTTTCACTCGATGCCTTAATGAAGGGAAGATTCCTGAGGATTGGAACAATGCTACAATGATCCTGCTACATAAAAAAGGTGACATTGAGGATCTCAGGAACTACAGACCTATCAGCCTCCTATCAGTGGTTTATAAAATCTTCACTAAAGTTCTTTCACACCGCTTGAAACTAACACTGGACATGGCTCAACCGAGAGAACAAGCTGGATTCAGGAGTGGCTACAGCACAATAGATCATATCCACGTACTGAGAGAACTCATTGAAAGAGCGAGGGAATATGAACTTCCATTGTGCATGGCTTTTATCGATTATGAAAAAGCCTTCGATTCGGTGAAACCATCAGCAGTTACCACGGCTCTGAAATCCTGCGGTATTGAAGATGCATACATTAATATTATTAATAACATCTATGAAAATGCAAGTGCAAAGATTCGGCTGTTTGAAAATACAACACACATAAAAATTGGAAAGGGAGTGAGACAAGGTGACACCATATCTCCGAAGCTCTTTAATGCCACATTGGAAAATGTCTTTCAATCACTGAACTGGGAAAACAAAGGGATAAAGATTAATGGAGATTATCTAACCCACCTTCGTTTTGCTGATGACGTAGTCATTTTTGCAACTACCCCATCAGAGCTGCAGAGTATGATCCAGGAACTTGCTGACAAGAGTAAAGAAGTGGGATTAAAAATGAACTTTCAGAAGACAAAAGTGATGTTCAATGCTTTTACAAGAAATGAAGATTTATCGATTGATGGAGAAAAACTGGAGATAACAGATACGTATGTTTATCTTGGACAGCAGATATCAAGTGAGGGTCACATTGATGAAGAAATTAATCGGCGTACAAAACTTGCCTGGAGAGCTTTTGGAAGAAACAGCATAATTTTCAAGAGCAATATGCCATTATGTCTTAAAAGAAAAGTGTTTGATCAATGCATCCTTCCAGTGCTTACGTATGGTGCAGAGACGTGGACCTTAACTAAAAGAGACATACAAAGGCTGCAGACAACTCAAAGCAGCATGGAGAGGTGCATGCTTGGTATAACCAGGAGAGATAAGAAGAGGAACTCGTGGATCCGAAAAATGACGAGAGTGGAAGACATCATGATCAGAGTTAAATCCCTGAAATGGCAATGGGCTGGACATACTGCCAGAAGGACAGACCATAGATGGACAGCCGAAATTTTAGATTGGATTCCAAGGGACAGGAAAAGACCCAGAAAAAGACCACATGGGAGATGGGTGGATGAAATTCGTAAATATGCGGGAGTGACATGGAGGAGACTGGCACAAGACAGACCGTTGTGGAGGAAACTTGGGGAGACCTTCGTCCAGCAGTGGATTGATAATGGTTGACAATGATGATGATGACTTGTTTTCTAATTTTCATAAAAATCCGTTCTTCTCAGTCAAGCATTTTTTTATACCACCTATTATTATTTTTGTTAATTTGTAATAAATTGAGCAAAATAAAGACATACCAACATGTGACAGTAACTTTGGTAAATAATGAACAACAATTATTAATAAAAAAAAAGCCATAAACTCAGATAGGTAGATTAAATTCAGAATATGTTCAAGCAAAACCCAACAAGTCACTACGGCATCTGATCAAAATCAAAAACAAACATATCACTTGAAGCCAAGGGCGCCCATAGGGGAAGAGGGGCAGGGAGGTTCTCGAGCCCCCCCCTAGCAGTTGGTATAGACACATTTTTAATGAATTTAAAACACTAAAATAGACAAAACCTTTTTTTAAAGCAGTTTTAAAAATAATAAGATATTAATGATTGATTGCATTAATTATTTTTCTTGTATTTTAGTATCTTGTACATATACTAAAATGTTTGATAACCTTGAAGGAGGCAATAATTTTTCTTAGCCCCCTCCTAAAAGTACTCATATGATTGAAGCCCGAACAAAAACAAACATGTCAACAACAAAAAGTTTAATATTTAGATTTTAAAACATTTTTGATCTGAATCCCATCCATAGACGTGTTTAGAGCATCAAAAGGAAAGTGGCTGATAGTTGAACAGTACGAAATTCATTGCGCATAACTCAATGAACGTTTTCTCTGCTTACTGCAAATCTAGATCTGATGCGCATGTTTATTTTTGCTTGCGCGCTCCTCTCCTCAATTGTTAGCCAGAGTTCAGGTGCGTCATGAGTGGAAACAAATGATTGCAAAGGATCCGAACTTTCTAAACAATAACTGGCGAAGAAACATGGGTCCAGTTCCTCGAAATTTCACGAAGCGCGCAACGTGTGTCTAGAAACACACAGGCTCGCCTCCGAAAAAATTCAGCCAAACCAAATCAGCTGGGAAGGTGATGACGATAATTTTATTCGATTATGAAGGTGTAGTTTACCAGAATGCCGTTCCTCCACAAATTACTGTCAATACTGAGTATTACAGATATGTGTCGTGGCAGTCTTGAAGTGTCTGTGACGATACATATCGATTAAGCGACCGGTACTGATTGACAAGTGGACCCTACACCATGATAACGCCTCACCGGCTGCTTTTGTTCAACAGTTTCTTACGAAATGCGGTATCGAAAATATGACACAACCTGGCTACAGTCCTGATCTTAACCCGTGCGATTTTTGGTTGTTTCCAACAATGAAGCAGAACTTACGTGGCGCAACATTCAACACAGATGCTGACGTCATGCAAGCGATGGGACCGTTGCATATCATCCGAGGGAAGATACTTTGAGAAAAAATAAGATTTTGCTAAACCCATATTTCTTCATTTTGGGTGATTTTACTCTCAGTATTTATGAAACGGCAGTTGTATATACACTATCTACCAACAAGTAATTGCACACCCCTGAAACCGACGATATCTGCGGTCCTGATACACGCCACGGCCGCCGCCATTAAATATCGTGTGTAAAACAACAACGCAACCAGTCGCATGCAAGATGCCACGCAGTTCGGAGCTCTCTGATTTCAAGAAAGGTGTAATCGTCGGGTATCACAGAAATGGCCGATCCATACGTGACATATCAGCGAGTTGAAGTGCCCAAAATCGACAGTGGCCTACGTGATTGGCAAGTGGAAGATGAGAGGTAACTGTCGCAATGTGCCGCGACCCGGCAGACCCACAAAAGTGGAAGTTAGTGACCGGCGGGTGCTGGCCAGAGAAATTCGGGAGAACCACACCAAATCGATGGGCCACATCCGCGAGGAGTTTCAACAGGCATCCGGGAGTGTTCTTTCGATGAATACCATCCGTAAGGAAGCCCATCTGCTCGGTTATCATGGACATGCTGCCGCCCATAAGCCTTTGATCACCAAGTCCAATAGCGCTGATCAGCTTATGTGGTGCAAAGAACGTCGACAGTGGACCGTTGAACAGTGAAAACAGGTTCTCTGGAGTGACTAATCAAGGTTCACCCTGTACCGTTCGAATGGCAGGATCTGGGCTTGGCGTCTGCCTGGAGAACGCCTCCTGCCGGAATGTATTGTGCCAACTGTGAAGTCCGGCGGCGGTGGAATTATGCTATGGGGGGTGTTTCTCCTGGTATGGCACGGGACCCTTGGTCGCAATTCCTGGTAGACTCAACGCCGAGACCTACTGCACCATTTTGGATGACTATGCGCTTCCTACGTTGTGGCAGTTTTACGGGGTGGAACCATGTTACTTTCAGATGACAATGCCACCTGTCATGTTGCGAGGTCCACCATGGCTTGGTATGGTGACAATGGGGTTAATCGAATCGACTGGCCTGCGCAGAGCCCGGACCTTAACCCTATCGAGCACCTCTGGGACGAGTTGGAGCGTCGACTTAAGGGGTGCCCCCACCGTCCGAAATCGGTGAAGGAACTGACCTGTCTGCTCCAAACCGAGTGGAAAAAAATACCGCTAGCCGTCGTACAACGCCTGGTTGAGAGTATGCCCCGGAGGGTCGCAGCTGTAATCGCCGCTCGTGGAGGCTCCATCAACTATTGAAGGTGAATAAACTTCGTTTTCCTTTGCTATCACAGGTGTCCAATTACTTGTTGGTTGATAGTGTACAAGCACAGTGGCAAAGTATCAAATTGAAACAAAACAAGAACAAAGTTCAGAATTTCTACTTTAATTCGCTTTTTCATTTTTCTACATAGTCTTTCTCACTCTCGATGCTGATACGCCAACGTTTAGCAAGTTTTTGAACCTGTCTCTGTAAAATTCTTCAGGTTCTTCTCGGAACCATTTTCTTGTAGCAGCGTGAACATCTTCGTAACAGGTTAATTGAATTCCTTTCAGATGTCGTTTGAGAGCAGAAAACAGCCAGAAATCGGACGGTGCCAAATCTGAGTTGTACATACGGTGTTCAACAGCTTCAAACCTGATTTTCTGTATGGCTTCTGAAGTGAAAGCACTGGGGCGGAATTCAGCGTTACCCTGTTGCAGAATAATTGGCTTTTCCCCCTCATTCACGCGGTTTATTCTTTGCTTTAGCTTTTTTAAGGTATGCACATAACTCTCAGAGTTGATAGTCACACCTTAGACCATGTACGAATAAAGCTTCTGTAGTCTGACGTATTACAGAGGCAAATCACGACAAATCTGCTGGGGTACATTCCGTCCGTGTAGCTTATGTGGGAGAGCAACTTATTCCGGAGTGAGAGGACGCAGTTTCGATTCTCGTCATGGACAGATCTGTGTTTTACAAATTCAAACAATTGCACTAATTGCCCTCCGAACAGGGACTCGAACTCTGGACCGTTAGGCAGCGATACATTCTGTCCGTGCAGCTTAGTTAAGAGAACAACGTACTCCGGAGTGAGGGGGTGCGGTTTCGATTCCGTCATGAACAGATTTGTGTTACAGAAATTCAAACAATTGGACTAATTGGCCTTCGAACAGGGAATTCAACCTAGAGGTAGAGAACTATCGATAGTTACCGATAGTTAAAAATAGCAATCGATAACTATCGATAGTATCATCGATGGTGTGTTGTAAAAGTTTCTAGGGAGAACATTTTATTTTCGGGATGAAAATTTATTTCTGAGAAGAAGTTTTCTTACTTTTCCACATTGTCCAAAAGCTAAGCTCCGATAAAATTTGAAACTAATCTTTTTTGTTTTTGTTTTGTTTTGTTGTTTAACGACCACAGTGAGTAACTCGATGGGCTGTAAGCATTATCCCATTCCTGATTTAGCGCCACTGGTTTCAAGAGAAACCAATGCTGTAAGAGAAACACAACCTCAACATCTATTCCTCACGGAATTAGAATCCGGGCTCATCTCGGACAAATGATCAGACGCCAGTGCTCAGACAACTACGCCACCTTGGCGGGGAATCTAAGTTTTGAAGATTTCCTCCCGAAGTGAGTGAGCAAAAGTCACGAAAAAAATGTTTTGCCTAAAGAACGAGCTAATTCGTGGCTTCTTAACTCTTATTTTCTGTTTGTACTGTACGATTTTTTTTGTGTTTCTGTTCACAAAAGCTAAAGGAGAAAATTCTGCAGTTTTGTATGCAAAAATAATTTTTTCTATAATGTTTAGCAAAATCCTCGTAATAATTTGTGAGAATTCAATAAGCAAAGTTTTGAGTGGGGCTTTTACTCAATTGTTTTTACTGGGATCATTTAAAACGACAGCAGCTGGATGCCATCGTTTTAAATAAACCTGAGGTTTAACATTTTTGCCCGACGTTTTGTAATTCTATCCGCAAAGGCTACATTTTGCGTAGACCTTCTTCTTACCAAAACAACAATAAAGTTGCACAAAATATATTTTACCTTTACCCATTATTACTGATTAATTACTCACAACAAATAACTGTTTCAGCACCTGACGCACTTTTAAAATTCCAGTACAAGCAACAAGAACAATGCTTTTGACTTCGCCTTTATCCGACTGAAACGTGCAACAGAGTGCAAAAACCACATATCCTCATTGTTTACTCTTTTGATTACAGTTAACTTTAGTTTCGCATTGTCATCATATATCAATATAGTTGGGCTCAATGTTTTCGACACCAGTATAAATGAGGTGAAAATGAGCGTTTCAGTCATCAAAGCCATCGGTGGAAGCTGAATAGAGTACATCATTACAAAAACCTATCGATGCACTATCGATGTACTGAGTTGGCCAAAACTATCGATACTATCGGTAGTACCTCCACCTCTACTTGAACTTGGACCGTTAGGTAGCGATACATTTTATCCGTGTAGCTCAGTTAAGAGAGCAACGTACTACGGCGCGAGGGGATGCGGTTTCGATACCTGTAGGTTGTCTTCACTGCACTGCATTCTAACTCTTAAGATATGGCGGCGCGAGTTACGTCTCGCCGAGCCTTAACTTCTTCTCAGTTAGATATTCTTGGCCTGTATGTTGGCTTCTGTGCACTGCACTTTAAATCTTAAGATATGGCGGCGCAAGTTACGTCTCGTCGAGCCTTAACTTCTTCTCAGTTAGATATTGTTTGCCAGTATATTGTCTTCTGTGCACTGCATTTTAAATCTTAATATATGGCGGCGCTAGTTAATTCTCGCGGAGCTTTAACTTTTTCTCAGTTAGATATGCTTTACCTGTATCTTGGCTTCGGTGCACTGCATTTTAACTCTTAAGATATGGCGGCCATAGTTACGTCTCGCGGAGCCTGATGTCTTCTCAGTTAGATATTATTTACCTGTATGTTGGCTTCTGTGCATTGCATTTTAACTCTTAAGATATGGTGGCCATAGTTACGTCTCACCGAGCCTAACTTCTCCCAGTTAGATATTATTTACCTGTATGTTGGCTTCTGTGTATTGCATTTTAACTCTTAAGATATAACGGCCCTAGTTACGTCTCGCGGAGCCTAACTTCTTCTCAAATAGATATTATCTACCTGTATGTTGGCTTCTCTGCATTGCAATTTAACTCTTAAGATATGGCCGCCATAGTTACGTCTCGCCGAGCCTAACTTCTTCCCAGGTAGATATTCTTTACCTATATGTTGGCTTCTGTGCATTGCATTTTAACTCTTAAGATATGACAGCCCTAGTTACGTCTCGCCGAGCCTTAACTTTTTCTCAGTTAGATATTCCTTGCCTGTATGTTGGCTTCTGTGCACTGCATTTTAACTCATAAGATATGGCGGCCCTAGTTACGTCTCGCCGAGCCTTAACTTTTTTTCAGTTAGATATTCTTTGCCTGTATGTTGGCTTCTGTGCACTGCATTTTAACTCTTAAGATATGGCGGAGGTAGTTACGTCTCGCCGAGCCTTAACTTGTTCCCAGTTAGATATTCCTTGCCTGTATGTTGGCTTCTGTGCATTGCATTTTAACTCTTAAGATATGGCGGAGGTAGTTACGTCTCGCCGAGCCTTAACTTGTTCTCAGTTAGATATTCCTTGCCTGTATGTTGGCTTCTGTGCATTGCATTTTAACTCTTAAGATATGGTGGCGCTAGTTACGTCTCGCCGAGCCTTAACTTCTTCCCAGTTTGATATTCTTTGCCTGTATGTTGTCTTCTGGGCACTGCTTTTTAACTCTAAAGATATGGCGGAGGTAGTTACGTCTCGCCGAGCCTTAACTTGTTCTCAGTTAGATATTCCTTGCCTGTATGTTGGCTTCTGTGCATTGCATTTTAACTCTTAAGATATGGCGGCGCTAGTTACGTCTCGCCAAGCCTTAACTTCTTCTCAGTTTGATATTCTTTGCCTGTATGTTGTCTTCTGGGCACTGCATTTTAACTCTTAAGATATGGCGGCGCTAGTTACGTCTCGCCGAGCCTTAACTTTTTTCAGTTAGATATTCTTTGCCTGTATGTTGGCTTCTGTGCACTGCATTTTAACTCTTCAGATATGGCGGAGGTAGTTACGTCTCGCCGAGCCTTAACTTCTTCTCAGTTTGATATTCTGTGCCTGTATGTTGTGTCTGGGCACTGCATTTTAACTCTTAAGATATGGCGGAGGTAGTTACGTCTCGCCGAGCCTTAACTTGTTCTCAGTTAGATATTCCTTGCCTGTATGTTGGCTTCTGTGCATTGCATTTTAACTCTTAAGACATGACGGAGGTAGTTATGTCTCGCCGAGCCTTAACTTCCTCTCAGTTTGTATTTCTTTGCCTGTATGTTGTCTTCTGGGCACTGCATTTTAACTCTTAAGATATGGCGGAGGTAGTTACGTCTCGCCGAGCCTTAACTTGTTCTCAGTTAGATATTCCTTGCCTGTATGTTGGCTTCTGTGCATTGCATTTTAACTCTTAAGATATGGTGGCGCTAGTTACGTCTCGCCGAGCCTTAACTTCTTCTCAGTTTGATATTCTTTGCCTGCATGTTGTCTTCTGGGCACTGCTTTTTAACTCTAAAGATATGGCGGAGGTAGTTACGTCTCGCCGAGCCTTAACTTGTTCTCAGTTAGATATTCCTTGCCTGTATGTTGGCTTCTGTGCATTGCATTTTAACTCTTAAGATATGGCGGCGCTAGTTACGTCTCGCCGAGCCTTAACTTCTTCTCAGTTTGATATTCTTTGCCTGTATGTTGTCTTCTGGGCACTGCATTTTAACTCTTAAGATATGGCGGCGCTAGTTACGTCTCGCCGAGCCTTAACTTGTTCTCAGTTAGATATTCCTTGCCTGTATGTTGGCTTCTGTGCATTGCATTTTAACTCTTAAGATATGGCGGAGGTAGTTACGTCTCGCCGAGCCTACCGTCTTCTCAGTTAGATATTATTTACCTGTATGTTGGCTTCTGTGCATTGCAATTTAACTCTTAAGATATGGCGGCCATAGTTACGTCTCGCCGAGCCTAACTTCTTCCCAGGTAGATATTCCTTACCTGTATGTTGGCTTCTGTGCATTGCATTTTAACTCTTAAGATATGGCAGCCCTAGTTACGTCTCGCCGAGCCTTAACTTTTTCTCAGTTAGATATTCCTTGCCTGTATGTTGGCTTCTGTGCACTGCATTTTAACTCATAAGATATGGCGGCGCTAGTTACGTCTCGCCGAGCCTTAACTTCTTCTCAGTTTGATATTCTTTGCCTGTATGTTGTCTTCTGGGCACTGCATTTTAACTCTTAAGATATGGCGGAGGTAGTTACGTCTCGCCGAGCCTTAACTTGCTCTCAGTTAGATATTCCTTGTCTGTATGTTGGCTTCTGTGCATTGCATTTTTAACTCTTAAGATATGGCGGAGGTAGTTATGTCTCGCCGAGCCTTAACTTCTTCTCAGTTTGATATTCTTTGCCTGTATGTTGGCTTCTGGGCACTGCATTTTAACTCTTAAGATATGGCGGAGGTAGTTACGTCTCGCCGAGCCTTAACTTGTTCTCAGTTAGATATTCCTTGCCTGTATGTTGGCTTCTGTGCATTGCATTTTAACTCTTAAGATATGGCGGAGGTAGTTACGTCTCGCCGAGCCTTAACTTGCTCTCAGTTAGATATTCCTTGCCTGTATGTTGGCTTCTGTGCATTGCATTTTAACTCTTAAGATATGGCGGCGCTAGTTACGTCTCGCCGAGCCTTAACTTTTTCTCAGTTAGATATTCCTTGCCTGTATGTTGGCTTCTGTGCACTGCATTTTAACTCATAAGATATGGCGGCGCTAGTTACGTCTCGCCGAGCCTTAACTTCTTCTCAGTTTGATATTCTTTGCCTGTATGTTGTCTTCTGGGCACTGCATTTTAACTCTTAAGATATGGCGGAGGTAGTTACGTCTCGCCGAGCCTTAACTTGCTCTCAGTTAGATATTCCTTGTCTGTATGTTGTCTTCTGTGCATTGCATTTTAACTCTTAAGATATGGCGGAGGTAGTTATGTCTCGCCGAGCCTTAACTTCTTCTCAGTTTGATATTCTTTGCCTGTATGTTGGCTTCTGGGCACTGCATTTTAACTCTTAAGATATGGCGGAGGTAGTTACGTCTCGCCGAGCCTTAACTTGTTCTCAGTTAGATATTCCTTGCCTGTATGTTGGCTTCTGTGCATTGCATTTTAACTCTTAAGATATGGCGGCGCTAGTTACGTCTCGCCGAGCCTTAACTTTTTCTCAGTTAGATATTCCTTGCCTGTATGTTGGCTTCTGTGCACTGCATTTTAACTCATAAGATATGGCGGCGCTAGTTACGTCTCGCCGAGCCTTAACTTCTTCTCAGTTTGATATTCTTTGCCTGTATGTTGTCTTCTGGGCACTGCATTTTAACTCTTAAGATATGGCGGAGGTAGTTACGTCTCGCCGAGCCTTAACTTGCTCTCAGTTAGATATTCCTTGTCTGTATGTTGTCTTCTGTGCATTGCATTTTAACTCTTAAGATATGGCGGAGGTAGTTATGTCTCGCCGAGCCTTAACTTCTTCTCAGTTTGATATTCTTTGCCTGTATGTTGGCTTCTGGGCACTGCATTTTAACTCTTAAGATATGGCGGAGGTAGTTACGTCTCGCCGAGCCTTAACTTGTTCTCAGTTAGATATTCCTTGCCTGTATGTTGGCTTCTGTGCATTGCATTTTAACTCTTAAGATATGGCGGAGGTAGTTACGTCTCGCCGAGCCTTAACTTGCTCTCAGTTAGATATTCCTTGCCTGTATGTTGGCTTCTGTGCACTGCATTTTAACTCTTAAGATATGACAGCCCTAGTTACGTCTCGCCGAGCCTTAACTTTTTCTCAGTTAGATATTCCTTGCCTGTATGTTGGCTTCTGTGCACTGCATTTTAACTCATAAGATATGGCGGCCCTAGTTACGTCTCGCCGAGCCTTAACTTTTTTCAGTAAGATATTCTTTGCCTGTATGTTGGCTTCTGTGCACTGCATTTTAACTCTTAAGATATGGCGGAGGTAGTTACGTCTCGCCGAGCCTTAACTTGTTCTCAGTTAGATATTCCTTGCCTGTATGTTGGCTTCTGTGCATTGCATTTTAACTCTTAAGATATGGCGGAGGTAGTTACGTCTCGCCGAGCCTTAACTTGTTCTCAGTTAGATATTCCTTGCCTGTATGTTGGCTTCTGTGCATTGCATTTTAACTCTTAAGATATGGTGGCGCTAGTTACGTCTCGCCGAGCCTTAACTTCTTCCCAGTTTGATATTCTTTGCCTGTATGTTGTCTTCTGGGCACTGCTTTTTAACTCTAAAGATATGGCGGAGGTAGTTACGTCTCGCCGAGAGCCTTAACTTGTTCTCAGTTAGATATTCCTTGCCTGTATGTTGGCTTCTGTGCATTGCATTTTAACTCTTAAGATATGGCGGCGCTAGTTACGTCTCGCCAAGCCTTAACTTCTTCTCAGTTTGATATTCTTTGCCTGTATGTTGTCTTCTGGGCACTGCATTTTAACTCTTAAGATATGGCGGCGCTAGTTACGTCTCGCCGAGCCTTAACTTTTTTCAGTTAGATATTCTTTGCCTGTATGTTGGCTTCTGTGCACTGCATTTTAACTCTTAAGATATGGCGGAGGTAGTTACGTCTCGCCGAGCCTTAACTTCTTCTCAGTTTGATATTCTTTGCCTGTATGTTGTGTCTGGGCACTGCATTTTTAACTCTTAAGATATGGCGGAGGTAGTTACGTCTCGCCGAGCCTTAACTTGTTCTCAGTTAGATATTCCTTGCCTGTATGTTGGCTTCTGTGCATTGCATTTTAACTCTTAAGACATGACGGAGGTAGTTATGTCTCGCCGAGCCTTAACTTCCTCTCAGTTTGTATTTCTTTGCCTGTATGTTGTCTTCTGGGCACTGCATTTTAACTCTTAAGATATGGCGGAGGTAGTTACGTCTCGCCGAGCCTTAACTTGTTCTCAGTTAGATATTCCTTGCCTGTATGTTGGCTTCTGTGCATAGCATTTTAACTCTTAAGATATGGTGGCGCTAGTTACGTCTCGCCGAGCCTTAACTTCTTCTCAGTTTGATATTCTTTGCCTGCATGTTGTCTTCTGGGCACTGCTTTTTAACTCTAAAGATATGGCGGAGGTAGTTACGTCTCGCCGAGCCTTAACTTGTTCTCAGTTAGATATTCCTTGCCTGTATGTTGGCTTCTGTGCATTGCATTTTAACTCTTAAGATATGGCGGCGCTAGTTACGTCTCGCCGAGCCTTAACTTCTTCTCAGTTTGATATTCTTTGCCTGTATGTTGTCTTCTGGGCACTGCATTTTAACTCTTAAGATATGGCGGCGCTAGTTACGTCTCGCCGAGCCTTAACTTGTTCTCAGTTAGATATTCCTTGCCTGTATGTTGGCTTCTGTGCATTGCATTTTAACTCTTAAGATATGGCGGAGGTAGTTACGTCTCGCCGAGCCTACCGTCTTCTCAGTTAGATATTATTTACCTGTATGTTGGCTTCTGTGCATTGCAATTTAACTCTTAAGATATGGCGGCCATAGTTACGTCTCGCCGAGCCTAACTTCTTCCCAGGTAGATATTCCTTACCTGTATGTTGGCTTCTGTGCATTGCATTTTAACTCTTAAGATATGGCAGCCCTAGTTACGTCTCGCCGAGCCTTAACTTTTTCTCAGTTAGATATTCCTTGCCTGTATGTTGGCTTCTGTGCACTGCATTTTAACTCATAAGATATGGCGGCGCTAGTTACGTCTCGCCGAGCCTTAACTTCTTCTCAGTTTGATATTCTTTGCCTGTATGTTGTCTTCTGGGCACTGCATTTTAACTCTTAAGATATGGCGGAGGTAGTTACGTCTCGCCGAGCCTTAACTTGCTCTCAGTTAGATATTCCTTGTCTGTATGTTGGCTTCTGTGCATTGCATTTTAACTCTTAAGATATGGCGGAGGTAGTTATGTCTCGCCGAGCCTTAACTTCTTCTCAGTTTGATATTCTTTGCCTGTATGTTGGCTTCTGGGCACTGCATTTTAACTCTTAAGATATGGCGGAGGTAGTTACGTCTCGCCGAGCCTTAACTTGTTCTCAGTTAGATATTCCTTGCCTGTATGTTGGCTTCTGTGCATTGCATTTTAACTCTTAAGATATGGCGGAGGTAGTTACGTCTCGCCGAGCCTTAACTTGCTCTCAGTTAGATATTCCTTGCCTGTATGTTGGCTTCTGTGCATTGCATTTTAACTCTTAAGATATGGCGGCGCTAGTTACGTCTCGCCGAGCCTTAACTTTTTCTCAGTTAGATATTCCTTGCCTGTATGTTGGATTCTGTGCACTGCATTTTAACTCATAAGATATGGCGGCGCTAGTTACGTCTCGCCGAGCCTTAACTTCTTCTCAGTTTGATATTCTTTGCCTGTATGTTGTCTTCTGGGCACTGCATTTTAACTCTTAAGATATGGCGGAGGTAGTTACGTCTCGCCGAGCCTTAACTTGCTCTCAGTTAGATATTCCTTGTCTGTATGTTGTCTTCTGTGCATTGCATTTTAACTCTTAAGATATGGCGGAGGTAGTTATGTCTCGCCGAGCCTTAACTTCTTCTCAGTTTGATATTCTTTGCCTGTATGTTGGCTTCTCGGCACTGCATTTTAACTCTTAAGATATGGCGGAGGTAGTTACGTCTCGCCGAGCCTTAACTTGTTCTCAGTTAGATATTCCTTGCCTGTATGTTGGCTTCTGTGCATTGCATTTTAACTCTTAAGATATGGCGGAGGTAGTTACGTCTCGCCGAGCCTTAACTTGCTCTCAGTTAGATATTCCTTGCCTGTATGTTGGCTTCTGTGCATTGCATTTTAACTCTTAAGATATGGCGGCGCCAGTTACGTCTCGCCGAGCCTTAACTTCTCCTCAGTTTGATATTCTTTGCCTGTATGTTGTCTTCTGGGCACTGCATTTTAACTCTTAAGATATGGCGGAGGTAGTTACGTCTCTCCGAGCCTTAACTTTTTCTCAGTTAGATATTATTTGCCTGTATGTTGGCTTCTGTGCACTGCATTTTAACTCTTAAGATATGGCGGCGCTAGTTACGTCTCGCCGAGCCTTAACTTCTTCTCAGTTAGATATTCCTTGCCTGTATGTTGGCTTCTGTGCATTGCATTTTAACTCTTAGGATATGGCGGCGCTAGTTACGTCTCGCCGAACCTTAACTTCTTCTCAGTTAGATATTCCTTGCCTGTATGTTGGCTTCTGTGCATTGCATTTTAACTCTTAAGATATGGCGGCGCTAGTTACGTCTCGCCGAGCCTTAACTTCTTCTCAGTTTGATATTCTTTGCCTGTATGTTGTCTTCTGGGCACTGCATTTTAACTCTTAAGATATGGCGGAGGTAGTTACGTCTCGCCGAGCCTTAACGTGTTGTCAGTTAGATATTATTAGCCTGTATGTTGGCTTCTGTGCACTGCATTTTAACTCTTAAGATATGGCGGCGCTAGTTACGTCTCGCCGAGCCTTAACTTCTTCTCAGTTTGATATTTTTTGCCTGTATGTTGTCTTTTGGGCACGGCATTTTAACTCTTAAGATATGGCGGAGGTAGTTACGTCTCGCCGAGCCTTAACTTGTTCTCAGTTAGATATTCCTTGCCTGTATGTTGGCTTCTGTGCATTGCATATTAACTCTTAAGGTATGGCGGCGCTAGTTACGTCTCGCTGAGCCTTAACTTCTTCTCAGTATGATATTCTTTGCCTGTATGTTGTCTTCTGGGCACTGCATTTTAACTCTTAAGATATGGCGGAGGTAGTTACGTCTCGCCGAGCCTTAACTTGTTCTCAGTTAGATATTCCTTGTCTGTATGTTGGCTTCTGTGCATTGCATTGTAACACTTAAGATATGGCGGCGCTAGTTACGTCTCGCCGAGCCTTAACTTGTTCTCAGTTAGATATTCCTTGCCTGTATGTTGGCTTCTGTGCATTGCATTGTAACACTTAAGATATGGCGGCGCTAGTTACGTCTCGCCGAGCCTTAACTTGTTCTCAGTTAGATATTCCTTGCCCGTATGTTGGTTTCTGTGCATTGCATTTTAACTCTTAAGATATGGCGGCGCTAGTTACGTCTCGCCGAGCCTTAACTTCTTCTCAGTTTGATATTCTTTGCCTATATGTTGTCTTCTGGGCACTGCATTTTAACTCTTAAGATATGGCGGAGGTAGTTACGTCTCGCCGAGCCTTAACGTGTTGTCAGTTAGATATTATTTGCCTGTATGTTGGCTTCTGTGCACTGCATTTTAACTCTTAAGATATGGCGGCGCTAGTTACGTCTCGCCGAGCCTTAACTTCTTCTCAGTTTGATATTTTTTGCCTGTATGTTGTCTTTTGGGCACGGCATTTTAACTCTTAAGATATGGCGGAGGTAGTTACGTCTCGCCGAGCCTTAACTTGTTCTCAGTTAGATATTCCTTGCCTGTATGTTGGCTTCTGTGCATTGCATATTAACTCTTAAGGTATGGCGGCGCTAGTTACGTCTCGCTGAGCCTTAACTTCTTCTCAGTATGATATTCTTTGCCTGTATGTTGTCTTCTGGGCACTGCATTTTAACTCTTAAGATATGGCGGAGGTAGTTACGTCTCGCCGAGCCTTAACTTGTTCTCAGTTAGATATTCCTTGTCTGTATGTTGGCTTCTGTGCATTGCATTGTAACACTTAAGATATGGCGGCGCTAGTTACGTCTCGCCGAGCCTTAACTTGTTCTCAGTTAGATATTCCTTGCCTGTATGTTGGCTTCTGTGCATTGCATTGTAACACTTAAGATATGGCGGCGCTAGTTACGTCTCGCCGAGCCTTAACTTGTTCTCAGTTAGATATTCCTTGCCCGTATGTTGGTTTCTGTGCATTGCATTTTAACTCTTAAGATATGGCGGCGCTAGTTACGTCTCGCCGAGGCTTAACTTCTCAGTAAGATATTCCTTGCCTGTATGTTGGCTTCTGTGCATTGCATTTTAACTCTTAAGATATGGCGGCGCTAGTTACGTCTCGCCGAGCCTTAACTTCTTCTCAGTTATAGATATTCTTTGCCTGATGTTGTATAACGAAGTATATTTCTCCGTCATTTTTGGTCCACGCTGGAAATCGAACCCGAGTCCCTTTATTCCGGAACAAGTCGCTGTATCTGCTGAGCTAGGCAGCAGTTTGTTCTCGCTGCTATCTGCCTTTATGTCGTGTGCGTCCTGCGAGGCACGCACGTCGCATCTCCCCGCCCCCCGAAAGAGGGTCGGGGGTATGGCCCATGGGTCAGCCGTGACCAATGATTGTTGCAGGCATCCATCTGCTGAAGAACGTGCAATTGAGAACGCTCAGTCAATCTGGTGTGTGGAATGCAACGTCACACACATTCATATTTCGAAGCGCTGAAGAAGGGATTCTCTTACTTTTCCTAACTCGCGGTTTGGAAAGAACAGCACACCATTGCGAGATCTTGAACGGCCGGGTCATCGGAAAAGTTTGGGCGCCATTATAACGTAAATGTCTTTCGTACTGATACGTTATTTTAAAAACATAACCATACGATGAAATATTTCCTAAATTAAACCTTAATGGCCAGACGAAACATTTAAAAAAAAAGCCAAACTTACGGAAAATTGGCTTAATTTCTCCAGCACAGTTTATAGTACTTCACGATAGTATAGAAATCACATAACACAAATCCACGCTCCACATTCCATCACCACACTTCACCACCAACATTCCACCTCACAAGCAACTGTTGTATCGTAGTTTATATCTCTCGTTCTTATCTCATAACAGGCATACGTCACGTTCATGCGATCTCAATTGTGTTGCCAACAGTATTCGTTTGAGAGAAAAGATATCACGTTAAGTGTGAAGTATAACTGAGAACAAACTCCAGATTTATGTAGGGAAAGAAACTAGAAAGGAAAGTTAATTTAGAATATACGTCACAGTTGGCTTCTTTGTACTGCATTTTAACTCTTAAGATATGGCGGCGCTAGTTATATCTCGCCCAGCCTTAATTTCTTCTCAGTAAGATATTCTTTGATACTACGGAAAACTGCCCTAATCAACTCCATATTGGACGCGTAGTTTTTTTAATTTTTTATTGGAGGTTTAACGACGACCATGAGCACCTCAAATGGGTTATAAGCAGTCGTCCGTCCCTAATTTAGGGTCACTGGTTCCAGGGAAGGCAGAGAGTCAGTGCCGTAAGGCAAACACAACATCCATGCCTCACCGGGATTCGAACCCGGACCTCTTTCGGACGACCACTGCGCAACCGGGGCGGCGCACGCATCGTTCTTATCCTATCAAAACGTACACACGTCAATCAGACGTGACCTCAAGACTATTGCCACACAACATTCAATGAGTGAAAAAACATAACGTTAAGGTTAAAACGTTTAGAGGGAACGAACTTAAAATTTTACATAGGGAAGTTAACTGCAAATGGAAGTTTAAACAAAGTATACATCCGAGGATTCTGCATGCCTTTCAATCGACAGATGTTGCCAGACTTTCAACTCCGATTTATGAACAGAACTGACCACTGCGCTTTGATTTGAATCTTTACACAGTAATATATATTCCTAAACCCACACACACACACATTCTTGTGTCCATAAAATGAGGCGTGGAATTAGAAGCGGTTGTTTGGGGGAAAAGAGAAGCCATTACAACGTTTCTCTGTCTTTACCGTGAGGACATTATACATATATCTTTCCAGAAGTTTGTTGTTCGAGCAGAGCAATGAAGACTCTCTCTCTTTCACTCACGCACACACACACACACACACACACACACACACACACACACACACATTCCTCACCATTGCAATGTTTCTTGGAATCAAGCTACCCGTTTGATTACGTGAGCAAGGACGATTAGCAAGAAGGCATTGTTTCCAGTTGGTAGTTTCCTGTAAGGCCCATGCAATGCCAGCTAAATGAAAATGTTTTAAGATACGAGAGGAAATGTCCGAAGCATAAAAATTCCAGGATTCAGGAGAAACGTTCTCTTATGTATTGTGTTCGAAGATTTCCGAGATGGAGATGAAAGATTTTCTTATGTTTTCAGTGATTGAATACAGTAGAACTGAGATTTCGTTGTTCTAAGAGAAGTTGCAATCCGCCTACACAGATATAAGGTGTTTCTGACCTGATATTTCAAATTAATCAAATGCAGAATAAATGATTCATTTTTAATTATATGGTGCTCTTGCAGAACCGTTTTTTTTTTGAAAAAAAAATATTGACTTGCGTGTTTCTGAAAATTCCGCAGTTCAGATTTCTGAGGAGAAAATCTGCATTATCAAAAATTCGAACTAATCAGTAATTTAAACTTATTTACTTTAATACACACAATTGACGTGAATTAGGAAATTAAAACAGAAATCATCGCTCTTTTCTAAAAAAAAAAAAGCTAATTTACTTTACTATTATTGTAGGAAGACAAGTTCCGATCATGTGAGGAATGAAGTTGTGTTGCAGTTGTGTAATGTGAAACAAAATGTTGCAAGGTGGAGACTGATATTCTTAGATTGTTTGGCCATCTTGAAAGAATGAGTGACGAGATGCTTACTAAGAAACGTTTTTCCGCCCAAGTGGCAGGTAAGAAAGACAGAGGAAGGCCAAGGAAGCCATGGAGGATCAGATTCAGGAGTGCCTGAATGAGAAAAACATTATGAGTATAAAGTACAGGAAGTCTTGTGTACTTGGTATGATGGATGTTACTGAAGCCCGAGTTGTGCGTCAAGATCGCTGTAAATGGAGCAGTTTGATACGGCAACGGTAAGTAAATAATCATTTAAAGATTTATCTGGTGGTTTGTACACTGGCCTGCAAAAATTAAGAACAAGACGGCTTTTCGAATGTAACGTCGTGCAGAAGTGCTCCACATCGACTCAAATCATACCATAAGATCCCCAAATGTAAGAATATGGGACAAGTGAGCAAAACCATCCAAACAAGGAATCCAAAGGATACAAAGGCACTTTATTGAAAAGGTAACTTCGAGCACAACTGCGCAGAAGACAGAAACGTTCATGTGACAGGCGGCTGCCAAAAAAATCCAGTCTTTAGTAGGGGATTTGATCACCCCTGACTGCGTTGCAGGATTTACAACGTCTGTCTATGCAGAAGACGAGGTTGTCAAGGAGCTGTTCAGGCATCGCGGCCCATTCCTCTTGTATCACCAATCGCAGCTGCGGAATCGTTGCTGGCGGCTGGTGACGTGCTGCCAAGCATCTCCCGAGAAGGTCCTACACGTGTTCGATTGGATTTAGGTCCGGCGACTATCCATGCGTTGAATATCTTCACTCTCCAACAGCTCTGCGACAGCCACTGAACGATAAGGTGTAGCGTTTTCGTCCATGAAGAGGAACTCAGGACCCACAACACCTCTAAACAGACGAAAGTGAGACAAGAGAACCTCGGTACAGTAGCGGACACCAGTGACTGAACCTCCTTGGAAGATGTGGAGGTCAGTACGGCTACCAAGCATAATACCGCCCCAAATGAGAACTCCACCACCTCCAAATCGGTCCCTTTCGATGATGTTGGAGATGTGATTGCGTGTTCCCTACTCTCTCCGGATGTGTATACGTCCAGAATCGCTCGTCAGACTAAATCGGCTGTCATCCGTAAAACGAACTCAACCCCATTGCTGATGTTTTCAGTTCTTGTGTTCCTGGCACCACAGAAACCGCCGTCTCCGATGAGCAGGCGTTAATGGCACACACCGTACTGGTCGTCGTGCAAATAGACCACTTTTGTGCAGGCTCCTGGCCACGGTAAAACGCGATAACGGACGCCCAGTTGTCTGTTGCATGTGCCTTGCAATTTCTCCCGCTGTCTGCCGTCTGTCTCTTCTCGCCTGTAGGGCAGTATACCGGTTGTCCGCCGCCGTGGTTGCTCGTGGACGGCCACTGCTAAACTCTCGAACAGCTGTTCTTGTCGTTTGAAATGCTCTCCAAGCTCGTGAAACGATGCTGTGAGCGATCCCGAATTCCTCGGCCACACTAGTCACACTTCGACCTTCTTCCAACTTCCCAATGACGCGACCTTGGGTAAAGTCATCCAGATGTTGTCTACTGGATTGCCTGTTGGCCATATCACACGGTGGCAGCAACTCGACGTCGTTGAAACCGATGTACACTATGCAATAGCTTTTACCGAATTGCCGTGCTTACACCGCCCGTGTGCTTTATACCCTTCCGACACTCCCCCATGTCATGCTGCATATATGCGCATGTCCTACGGTACCGGACCCTAGTCTATCTCCTGAGTGGTCGTTCGGTCCGTTCTGCCTGCTCGTTCCGCTGTTATGCTAATTTCTGCTCTTCGTCCTTAATTTTTGCACAGTAGTGTATTTCTTTGTGGAGCTAATCTCAGAGAACACCTTAGGGATATATATTGTCAGTCAAATGTTTATTTGTCAGATGGTCTTCCTCTGAGGAGCTAACATATGAATATGAGAGAACAGCTTAATGATATGTATGTATGTATGTACAAGGTTTGTCCGGAAAGTAATGAGACTACTTTTCCTGGGCCAATCAGAAGGGCCGGACGGCGAAGTTTCCGGGCGTTACAGGTGGCGGGGTATGTTAGGTAAACGGTCGATGTCTTATCAGTTGGCTGTGAGATTTTACAGAGTGAGGATCGCTTGCAAAGTGGACAGCTGTGTGAGCGTCGCGTAACGGTCAAAATGTAGAAGAGTGTCGAACAGCGATACGCGGCAAAGTTTTGTGTTAAACTTGAAAAATCCGCGACCGAGACGCTCGCTATGATACAGAAAGCCTACGGGAAGGACGCTTTATGGAAAGCACAAGTGTCTCGGTGGCACAAAACGTTCACAGAGGGAAGAGAGAGAGCTTCGAGGATGAGCCACGCCCAGGGCTCCCTTCAACGTCTCACGCTTCGGACAATGTAGAAAAGGTGAAAGCGGTTTTGGACTCTGAGTGACGTCTGAGTGTTAGATTGGTAGCAGAGCACGTGGGACTCGCGAAATCCATTGTGCATGAAATGATCACGTAAGAATTGCAGATGCGGAAAGTTTGCGCCAAATTGGTTCCTGAGGTTTTGACCAATGAACAGAGGAACAACCGTGTGCCGGTTTCTCGTGAGCTTGTGGACCGTGTGAAGAGTGAACCTGGTTTTTGGAGAAAGTGATAACAGGTGATGAAAGGTGGGTCTTTGAATACATCCTAAGACGAAACGACAGAGCTCAGAGTGGCACACTCCGGAGTCTCCTCGACCAAAAAAAGCTCGATTGTGCAAATCAAAGATGAAATCGATGCTCATTGTCTCCTTTGACAGTAAATGTGTTGTCCATAAGTAGTTCGTACTACCCGGACAAACGGTCAATGCTACATTTTACGTGGAAGTGCTTTAACGACTGGAGAACAGAGTTGCGCGCGTCAGCCCGGAGATCACCAACACTTGGGTTCTTCACCACGATAATGCGCCGAGCCATGCGTCGCTGAGAGTGAGAGAGTTTCTGGCAAAACAAAACGTGGCAACGCTGCCTCAAACTCCCTACAGCCCGGACTTGGCCCCGGCTGACTTTTTTGTTTCTCCGGCTCAAATTCAGCCTGAAAAGACACCATTTTGGGACTGTTGCAAACTACCGCGAGGAGTGATTTGAAAGGGATCCCTGTTCCCGACTTCCAGGAAAGCTACGCGGCGTGGAAGAACCGCTGGCAGCGGTGTATTGATATAATTACTTAGAGGCGTGCTGTCTCCGTACGATATCATCAAACCAACATCTCTGACTGTACAATAAAAAACTTTATTTACAATAAAAGACATGATTTTAAAAAATTTAAAAAATGGCAAGATCTTTCGGGGCTACAATAGCACCCGTCCTCAGGCCACCCAACAGTGCCACAAAGCATAGGGAAGTGCCTCAATATATAACCAGTCTCCCCCGCGAGACACACAATACATTTGTTCAAAACCGCAGGTGATGCCAATTGAGAAAAACAGCAGAACAAAAGAAATATGTACAAATAATATAATCGATTAATTAAGGTCCTCTTCTTCAGATTTTTGAATGGGAGAAGTAATTATTTTTCTCCATTGTCTAGGAACAAAAACAGGTAAGTCCAAGTTACAACAGGTATTACCATAAGAGATTATATACAGACTCTCGGTAAAAAAGACGGTTTGTTTGTTCACATTGGAGGAGAGTACTATTGTATTAGGCCAATCGGGAGAGTAACCTCCCTGGCGAACAGCTGTAGTAAATGAAGTAGAAATGCAGTCAGTTCGAAGTGCATATTTATGTTCAGACAATCTAATGTTCAGACTTCTAAGGGTAGAACCTATGTAGTATTTGATCTTCGTTAGGAGCTGAGGGAAGCAATGGGATACGATATATTCCTGCTTTATTCAAAGTGGCAACTTGATCTCTGTCGTTACGTATGGTAGAAAAAATGTTTTTGGTGCAAATTCCAAATTTAATATTATATTTATTACATAAATTCCGCAATATAGAAACTACGGGAGGGATGAAATCAACTTTACCAACGTATATAGGGGGAACGACTTCCCTTGACAACGTCGTAAATCTTAGTCTTTCAATTTTCTGCTTGTTCTGCTGTTTTTCTCAATTGGCATCACCTGCGGTTTTGAACAAATGTATTGTGGGTCTCGCGGGGGAGACTGGTTATATATTGAGGCACTTCCCTATGCTTTGTGGCACTGTTGGGTGGCCTGAGGACGGGTGCTATTGTAGCCCCGAAAGATCTTGCCATTTTTAAAATTTTTTAAAATCATGTCTTTTATTGTAAATAAAGTTTTTTATTGTACAGTCAGAGATGTTGGTTTGATGATATCGTACGGAGACAGCACGCCTCTAAGTAATTATCTCCTTTACGTACGAATTTTTAACAAGTATTATGGTGTATTGATGTTCTAGGATGTTATTTCGAGGAATTGTAATGTTATGTAATTATAACTTTAATTAAACGTCTGTTATTGAATGAATCTCATTACTTTTCCGGACAGACCGTGCATTATTCCTAAAGAAAAGTATGTACAAGACAATCAAAAGCTGTAACTAACCCGATTGGCGTAACAAAACTAACATATCCGATTTGCGAAGTGATTATGCTACTGAGAAGGTAACAATCACGTGCTGTGAGTAGCTCGGGTGACTGTTCTTTACCCAAAGAATTGAAGTCAACAGAAATACGCATGCGCAGTCTGCACCGGCATCAGCCTGTATGATGGCTTCTGTGCACTGCATTTTAACTCTTAAGATATGCGGGCGCTAGTTACGTCTCGCCGAACCTTAACTTCTTCTCAGTTAGATATTATTTGCCTGTATGTTGGCTTCTGTGCACTGCATTTTAACTCTTAAGATATGGCGGCGCTAGTTACGTCTCACCGAGCCTTAACTTCTTCTCAGTTAGATATTATTTGCCTGTATGTTGGCTTTTGTGCACTGCATTTTACCTCTTAAGATATGGCGGCGCTAGTTACTTCTCGCCGAACCTTAACTTCTTCTCAGTTAGATATTATTTGCCTGTATGTTGGCTTTTGTGCACTGCATTTTAACTATTAAGATATGGTGGCGCTAGTTACGTCTCGCCGAGCCTCAACTTCTTCTCAGTTAGATATTATTTGCCTTTATGTTGGCTTCTGTGCACTGCATTTTAACTCTTAAGATATGGCGGTGCTAGTTACGTCTCGCCGAGCCTTAACTTCTTCTCAGTTAGATATTATTTGCCTGTATGTTGGCTTCTGTGCACTGCATTTTAACTCTTAAGATATGGCGGTGCTAGTTACGTCTCGCCGAGCCTTAACTTCTTCTCAGTTAGATATTATTTGCCTGTATGTTGGCTTCTGTGCACTGCATTTTAACTCTTAAGATATGGCGGCGCTAGTTACGTCTCGCCGAGCGTTAACTTCTTCTCAGTTAGATATTCTTTGGCAAAGGCTTTCCCAGTCGGAATTTCTAAATTGGGGTGTTCGTGGGGGTTAATCCGCGTTTGTCCGATACAACGAAGTAAATTTCTCCGTTATTTTTGTTTACGTCGGGTATCGAACCCGTGTTCCCTCTATCCGGAAAAAAGTCACTCTCCCAACTGAGCTACGCGGACGTATGCTCTCACTGCTATCTGCCTTTATCTCATGTGCGTCCTGCCGTGCAGGCACGTTACACCGAATCTGGGTTTTTTTGTGTGTGTGGAGGGGGATCGTTGTTACAGTACCCTTTGTTTTTCTCTTTTTCTTCTTTTTCTGATTGACTTCAACTAATGACTGTAAAGCCTTAATGGGCCGCCCCGGTGGCGCAGTGGTCTAAGCGATGGCCTCTGATCATTCGTCCGAGCGGGGTCCGGGTTCGAATCCCGGTGAGGCATGGATGTTGTGTTTGTCTTACGGCACTGGCTCTCTCCCTTCCCTGGAACCAGTGACCCTAAATTAGGGACGGGCGACTGCTTCTAGCCCATTGAGTTGCTCACGGTGGTCGTTAAACCTCCAAAAAAAAAAAAAAAGCCTTAATGGCAGAAAAGGATAATCATCATCACAACTAGCAACGTACCTTTGTAAACCCTTTTGCATCTGGTGGAGTCGATGCCTCTGGGCGTGCATGCTGTTGTTCGCGCTAAAGAAGGACCACCACGCTATTAGGTAGGTATCTCTAATGTTTTTCCCATTGAGTGTATATATTTGCGTACTGAAAGAAGTTATATAGTTTATATATTTGGTCTCTAACATAAAGATGTCGGTAAATTTGACTACAGTGACGTACAACTTCATTTTAGCTGCCTCTGATATCAAAAAGAAAAATCGCTGGGCTTCATACCTGTTGATTGCCGTTCTTCTGTAATGAGATAATCCAACTTCTTGAATCAGGGCTGCCGAATTAATAAGGGCTTCCTGAAAGACAATTAAACACAGTTAACAAACCTACTATATCCAGAATCACATTACACACAAAAATTAACTTGAAAGTATTAATGTTTAGTGGAATAATGTCAAGAGTCAGATGAAATCGTAAAATATCTGTAGGCATACATGAAAATTTGTGATAACTTTTTTAATAGCACACCTGGAAATTGTAAGCGCATACGAAGTAAAGCAATTCAAGATGTAGAACTGCCACGTGAGTTAGGGAGTTAAATGGTTAAAAACCATCGCGGCTGGCGTTGTATCAAATTGCCAGAACTGTGAAGAAGAAGAGTGAGTCACTAAAATAGGCTTGACTGTTATCATACACGCAGTCGAGACCACCTCGTACTTTTGACGTCAACAGCGCATAGCCAATGAAAGAAGGCACGTGTCGTGAGCTGGCTTTGAGGGTATATAAGGAGTGCTGCAGGCAATCTGGAAACATATCACTTGTTCCTAACATGCATAAAAGTAGCGATTTATCACATGTGCAAAAAGGGATGATTATCTGCTTTCGAGACAAGGGTGGCAGTATTTCTGAAACAGCGCAGTTTGTGAACTGTTAGCGTGCTGCTGTGGTTAAAGTGTACCGTGGTTGGAGAAATGGCATCATTGCGAATAAGCGACGTGGAAACTACGGAGCACCACGTGACATTGATGTGAGAGGTGAAAGTCGGCTGCGAAGGTGCGTGAGGGCCGATCGACACGCTACAGTGGAACAACTCACTGGCTGAATGAACCAGTGGGCTACCGGAAGTGAGTCTAAAACGACAGTTCAGTGAACCCTGCTGCGTATGGGGCACAGAAGCAGACGGATGCTCACTGCACCTATGCTAACGAAGGTGCATCGGCAGATCGGATGCTCACTGCACTTATGCTAACGAAGGTGCATCGGCACATCGGATGCTCACTGTACCTATGCTAACTAAGGTGCATCGGCAGATAGGATGCTCACTGCACCTATGCTAACGAAGTTGCATCGGCAGATCGGATGCTCACTGTACCTATGCTAACGAAGGTGCATCGGCAGATCGGATGCTCACTGTACCTATGCTAACTAAGGTGCATCGGCAGATCGGATGCTCACTGTACCTAAACTAACGAAGGTGCATCGGCAGATCAGATACTCACTGTACCTATGCTAACGAAGTTGCATCGGCAGATCGGATGCTCACTGCACCTATGCTAACGAAGTTGCATCGGCAGATCGGATGCTCACTGTACTTATACTAACGAAGGTGCATCGGCATATCGGATGCTCACTGTACCTATGCTAACGAAGGTGCATCGGCAGATCGGATGCTCACTGTACCTATGCTAACGAAGTTGCATCGGCAGATCGGATGCTCACTGTACCTATGCTAACGAAGGTGCATCGGCAGATCGGATGCTCACTGTACCTATGCTAACTAAGGTGCATCGGCAGATCGGATGCTCACTGTACCTAAACTAACGAAGGTGCATCGGCAGATCAGATACTCACTGTACCTATGCTAACGAAGTTGCATCGGCAGATCGGATGCTCACTGCACCTATGCTAACGAAGTTGCATCGGCAGATCGGATGCTCACTGTACTTATACTAACGAAGGTGCATCGGCATATCGGATGCTCACTGTACCTATGCTAACGAAGGTGCATCGGCAGATCGGATGCTCACTGTACCTATGCTAACGAAGTTGCATCGGCAGATCGGATGCTCACTGTACCTATGCTAACGAAGGTGCATCGGCATATCGGATGCTCACTGTACCTATGCTAACGAAGGTGCATCGGCAGATCGGATGCTCACTGTACCTATGCTAACGAAGGTGCATCGGCAGATCGGATGCTCACTGTACTTATACTAACGAAGGTGCATCGGCATATCGGATGCTCACTGTACCTATGCTAACGAAGGTGCATCGGCAGATCGGATGCTCACTGTACCTATGCTAACGAAGGTGCATCGGCAGATCGGATGCTCACTGTACCTATGCTAACGAAGGTGCATCGGCAGATCGGATGCTCACTGCACCTATGCTAACGAAGGTGCATCGGCAGATCGGATGCTCACTGCACCTATGCTAACGAAGGTGCATCGGCAGATCGGATGCTCACTGTACTTATACTAACGAAGGTGCATCGGCAGATCGGATGCTCACTGTACCTATGCTAACGAAGGTGCATCGGCAGGTCGGATGCTCACTGTACCTATGCTAACGAAGGTGCATCGGCAGATCGGATGCTCACTGTACCTATGCTAACGAAGGTGCATCGGCAGATCGGATGCTCACTGTACCTATGCTAACGAAGGTGCATCGGCAGATCGGATGCTCACTGCACCTATGCTAACGAAGGTGCATCGGCAGATCGGATGCTCACTGCACCTATGCTAACGAAGGTGCATCGGCAGATCGGATGCTCACTGTACTTATACTAACGAAGGTGCATCGGCAGATCGGATGCTCACTGTACCTATGCTAACGAAGGTGCATCGGCAGGTCGGATGCTCACTGTACCTATGCTAACGAAGGTGCATCGGCAGATCGGATGCTCACTGTACCTATGCTAACGAAGGTGCATCGGCAGATCGGATGCTCACTGCACCTATGCTAACGAAGGTGCATCGGCAGATCGGATGCTCACTGTACCTATGCAAACTAAGGTGCATCGGCAGATCGGATGCTCACTGCACCTATGCTAACGAAGGTGCATCGGCAGATCGGATGCTCACTGCACCTATGCTAACGAAGGTGCATCGGCAGATCAGATGCTCACTGTACCTATGCAAACTAAGGTGCATCGGCAGATCGGATGCTCACTGCACCTATGCTAACGAAGGTGCATCGGCAGATCGGATGCTCACTGCACCTATGCTAACGAAGGTGCATCGGCAGATCGGATGACCTCCGCTGATTGGCAAAGGATTGTTTTCTCCGATGAGTCACATTTTCTGCTTCATGGAACGGATAGAAGTTGGTGTATAGGGCGAGAAACATCGGAGAACAAACAATGTTCAACCATCGCTGAAAGAACACAAGCTGGTGGGGGCAGCATTATGGCTAAGGGGAATGTTTGCGTTGCATTCTCTGGGTCCATGCATACCTGTGGAAGTCACTATGGACCAAATTTGTTATGAATCCATCCTTCCAGACCATGTGCTTCTTCTTTAGGGCGGATGGGATCTTCCAGCACGGCAATGTGGAGTGTCATACAGCTAGAAATGTCCGAGAGTGGTTGGAAGAGATCGATGAAGACTTCAAAGCACTTCCCTGGTCCCCTTATTCCCGAGACTTAAACCCAATTGGGCATCTGTGGGACCACATATATCCTGTTGCTCCTCTATGAATCCCTTATCACGCACCCTCCAGCAGCTGTCAGATGCACTGCAATGGCTCCAAATACCTGTGAATACCTTCCAGCACCGTATTGAGTCACTCCTAGCCCGTCTAGCTGCTGTCCGCGCTGCACACGGCGATTACTCTGGATATTAGCTGGTGGTAACAAAAATGTGACTCGATCGTGCATGACACGATGTAAAATGACACAAATTATGATGTAAAAGAAAATTTGTTACTTTTTTTTATTGGGGGTTTAGCTACCACCGTTAGCAACTCAATGAGCTACAAGCAGTTTCTGGTCCCTAAGTTATGGTCACTGGTGCCAGGGAAGGGAGACAGCCAGTGCCGTAAAACAAACACAACTTCCATGTCTCACCGGAATTCGTACCCGGAAGAAGCCAGCGCTTAGACCACTGAGCCACCCACATCGGACTTAAACCAACTTTCTTGTTCTAAAGAAAGTTGGTTTAAGTCAGACGTGGGCAGAACCTTGTGCAGATGGATTTAGAATTGGAATGGCAGTCGTAGACACTAATTTGTTGGGAATATGGAATATACTCGATATTCTACAGGGAAATGTCCTTTTTGCCGGTGGTTGTTTTCAAGCCCACGTTCTCGTACTCCGGAGTACATATTCTCCCAAATGACTACGCCAGCAAGGCTTATCAATGCAACTGGCAGTTTTGTCTGATGCGTCAGCTCAGTGGTAAATAACATATATCCCTCCTCGAGAAAGCCGTCGTGCCCCGGCCTTTCTCAAGGAAGGGGGGATACATGTAAAATATGCTCTGAACTCTGTGCAAAAGAAGGAATTCTGACTAATCCCACGCCATGCATGGAAGAATCATCACATATTTTTTCGTCCCTCACTTCCTCTTTTCTATAGGTGGTGGAATTCAAAGGTTCCAACTCAGGAGCGGATATTCTACCGATCGAACTACGCCGACAAGACTTATCGCTTCAACTTTCTGTTTTGTCACATGCGTCAGCTCTGTGGTAAGTCACATATATCCCTCCTTGAGAAAGCCGTCGTGCCCAGGCCTTTCTCAAGAGGGGGATACATGTAAAATATGCTCTGAACTCAGTGTAAAAGGAATTCTGACTAATACCACACCATGTATGGAAGAATCGTCACACTTTTTTCGACCCTCACTTCCCCTTTTCTGTCGGTGGTGGAATTCGAAGGTTCCAACTCAGGAGCGGATATTCTACCGATCGAACTACGCCGACAAGACTTATCGCTTCAACTTTCTGTTTTGTCACATGCGTCAGCTCTGTGGTAAGTCACATATATCCCTCCTTGAGAAAGCCGTCGTGCCCAGGCCTTTCTCAAGAGGGGGATACATGTAAAATATGCTCTGAACTCAGTGTAAAAGGAATTCTGACTAATCCCACATCATGCATGGAAGAATCATCACACTTTTTTTCGACCCTCACTTCCCCTTTTCTGTCGGTGGTGGAATTCGAAGGTTCCAACTCAGGAGCGGATATTCTACCGATCGAACTACGCCGACAAGACTTATCGCTTCAACTTTCTGTTTTGTCACATGCGTCAGCTCTGTGGTAAGTCACATATATCCCTCCTTGAGAAAGCCGTCGTGCCCAGGCCTTTCTCAAGAGGGGGATACATGTAAAATATGCTCTGAACTCAGTGTAAAAGGAATTCTGACTAATCCCACATCATGCATGGAAGAATCATCACACTTTTTTTCGACCCTCACTTCCCCTTTTCTGTCGGTGGTGGAATTCGAAGGTTCCAACTCAGGAGCGGATATTCTACCAAACGAACTACGCCGACAAGACTTATCGCTTCAACTTTCTGTTTTGTCACATGCGTCAGCTCTGTGGTAAGTCATATATATCCCTCCTTGAGAAAGCCGTCGTGCCCAGGCATTTCTCAAGAGGGGGATACATGTAAAATATGCTCTGAACTCAGTGTAAAAGGAATTCTGACTAATCCCACATCATGCATGGAAGAATCATCACACTTTTTTCGACCCTCACTTCCCCTTTTCTATCGGTGGTGGAATTCGAATGTTCCAACTCAGGAGCGGATATTCTACCGATCGAACTACGCCGACAAGACTTATCGCTTCAACTTTCTGTTTTGTCACATGCGTCAGCTCTGTGGTAAGTCACATATATCCCTCCTTGAGAAAGCCGTCGTGCCCAGGCCTTTCTCAAGAGGGGGATACATGTAAAATATGCTCTGAACTCAGTGTAAAAGCAATTCTGACTAATCCCACATCATGCATGGAAGAATCATCACACTTTTTTTCGACCCTCACTTCCCCTTTTCTGTCGGTGGTGGAATTCGAAGGTTCCAACTCAGGAGCGGATATTCTACCGATCGAACTACGCCGACAAGACTTATCGCTTCAACTTTCTGTTTTGTCACATGCGTCAGCTCTGTGGTAAGTCACATATATCCCTCCTTGAGAAAGCCGTCGTGCCCAGGCATTTCTCAAGAGGGGGATGCATGTAAAATATGCTCTGAACTCAGTGTAAAAGGTATTCTGACTAATCCCACATCATGCATGGAAGAATCATCACACTTTTTTCGATCCTCACTTCCCCTTTTCTGTCGGTGGTGGAATTCGAAGGTTCCAACTCAGGAGCGGATATTCTACCGATCGAACTACGCCGACAAGACTTATCGCTTCAACTTTCTGTTTTGTCACATGCGTCAGCTCTGTGGTAAGTCACATATATCCCTCCTTGAGAAAGCCGTCGTGCCCAGGCCTTTCTCAAGAGGGGGATACATGTAAAATATGCTCTGAACTCAGTGTAAAAGGAATTCTGACTAATCCCACATCATGCATGGAAGAATCATCACATATTTTTTCGTCCCTCACTTCCTCTTTTCTATCGGTGGTGGAATTCAAATGTTCCAACTCAGGAGCGGATATTCTACCGATCGAACTACGCCGACAAGACTTATCGCTTCAACTTTCTGTTTTGTCACATGCGTCAGCTCTGTGGTAAGTCACATATATCCCTCCTTGAGAAAGCCGTCGTGCCCAGGCCTTTCTCAAGAGGGGGATACATGTAAAATATGATCTGAACTCAGTGTAAAAGGAATTCTGACTAATCCCACATCATGCATGGAAGAATCATCACACTTTTTTTCGACCCTCACTTCCCCTTTTCTGTCGGTGGTGGAATTCGAAGGTTCCAACTCAGGAGCGGATATTCTACCGATCGAACTACGCCGACAAGACTTATCGCTTCAACTTTCTGTTTTGTCACATGCGTCAGCTCTGTGGTAAGTCACATATATCCCTCCTTGAGAAAGCCGTCGTGCCCAGGCATTTCTCAAGAGGGGGATGCATGTAAAATATGCTCTGAACTCAGTGTAAAAGGTATTCTGACTAATCCCACATCATGCATGGAAGAATCATCACACTTTTTTCGATCCTCACTTCCCCTTTTCTGTCGGTGGTGGAATTCGAAGGTTCCAACTCAGGAGCGGATATTCTACCGAAAGAACTACGCCGACAAGACTTATCGCTTCAACTTTCTGTTTTGTCACATGCGTCAGCTCTGTGGTAAGTCACATATATCCCTCCTTGAGAAAGCCGTCGTGCCCAGGCCTTTCTCAAGAGGGGGATACATGTAAAATATGCTCTGAACTCAGTGTAAAAGGAATTCTGACTAATCCCACATCATGCATGGAAGAATCATCACACTTTTTTTCGACCCTCACTTCCCCTTTTCTGTCGGTGGTGGAATTCGAAGGTTCCAACTCAGGAGCGGATATTCTACCGATCGAACTACGCCGACAAGACTTATCGCTTCAACTTTCTGTTTTGTCACATGCGTCAGCTCTGTGGTAAGTCACATATATCCCTCCTTGAGAAAGCCGTCGTGCCCAGGCCTTTCTCAAGAGGGGGATACATGTAAAATATGCTCTGAACTCAGTGTAAAAGGAATTCTGACTAATCCCACATCATGCATGGAAGAATCATCACACTTTTTTTCGACCCTCACTTCCCCTTTTCTGTCGGTGGTGGAATTCGAAGGTTCCAACTCAGGAGCGGATATTCTACCGATCGAACTACGCCGACAAGACTTATCGCTTCAACTTTCTGTTTTGTCACATGCGTCAGCTCTGTGGTAAGTCACATATATCCCTCCTTGAGAAAGCCGTCGTGCCCAGGCCTTTCTCAAGAGGGGGATACATGTAAAATATGCTCTGAACTCAGTGTAAAAGGAATTCTGACTAATTCCACATCATGCATGGAAGAATCATCACACTTTTTTTCGACCCTCACTTCCCCTTTTCTGTCGGTGGTGGAATTCGAAGGTTCCAACTCAGGAGCGGATATTCTACCGAACGAACTACGCCGACAAGACTTATCGCTTCAAATTTCTGTTTTGTCACATGCGTCAGCTCTGTGGTAAGTCATATATATCCCTCCTTGAGAAAGCCGTCGTGCCCAGGCCTTTCTCAAGAGGGGGATACATGTAAATTATGCTCTGAACTCAGTGTAAAAGGAATTCTGACTAATCCCACATCATGCATGGAAGAATCATCACACTTTTTTCGACCCTCACTTCCCCTTTCTGTCGGTGGTGGAATTCGAAGGTTCCAACTCAGGAGCGGATATTCTACCGATCGAACTACGCCGACAAGACTTATCGCTTCAACTTTCTGTTTTGTCACATGCGTCAGCTCTGTGGTAAGTCACATATATCCCTCCTTGAGAAAGCCGTCGTGCCCAGGCCTTTCTCAAGAGGGGGATACATGTAAAATATGCTCTGAACTCAGTGTAAAAGGAATTCTGACTAATCCCACATCATGCATGGAAGAATCATCACACTTTTTTCGACCCTCACTTACCCTTTTCTGTCGGTGGTGGAATTCGAAGGTTCCAACTCAGGAGCGGATATTCTACCGATCGAACTACGCCGACAAGACTTATCGCTTCAACTTTCTGTTTTGTCACATGCGTCAGCTCTGTGGTAAGTCACATATATCCCTCCTTGAGAAAGCCGTCGTGCCCAGGCCTTTCTCAAGAGGGGGATACATGTAAAATATGCTCTGAACTCAGTGTAAAAGGAATTCTGACTAATCCCACATCATGCATGGAAGAATCATCACACTTTTTTCGACCCTCACTTCCCCTTTTCTGTCGGTGGTGGAATTCGAAGGTTCCAACTCAGGAGCGGATATTCTACCGATCGAACTACGCCGACAAGACTTATCGCTTCAACTTTCTGTTTTGTCACATGCGTCAGCTCTGTGGTAAGTCACATATATCCCTCCTTGAGAAAGCCGTCGTGCCCAGGCCTTTCTCAAGAGGGGGATACATGTAAAATATGCTCTGAACTCAGTGTAAAAGGAATTCTGACTAATCCCACATCATGCATGGAAGAATCATCACATATTTTTTCGTCCCTCACTTCCTCTTTTCTATCGGTGGTGGAATTCGAATGTTCCAACTCAGGAGCGGATATTCTACCGATCGAACTACGCCGACAAGACTTATCGCTTCAACTTTCTGTTTTGTCACATGCGTCAGCTCTGTGGTAAGTCACATATATCCCTCCTTGAGAAAGCCGTCGTGCCCAGGCCTTTCTCAAGAGGGGGATACATGTAAAATATGCTCTGAACTCAGTGTAAAAGGAATTCTGACTAATCCCACATCATGCATGGAAGAATCATCACACTTTTTTTCGACCCTCACTTCCCCTTTTCTGTCGGTGGTGGAATTCGAAGGTTCCAACTCAGGAGCGGATATTCTACCGATCGAACTACGCCGACAAGACTTATCGCTTCAACTTTCTGTTTTGTCACATGCGTCAGCTCTGTGGTAAGTCACATATATCCCTCCTTGAGAAAGCCGTCGTGCCCAGGCCTTTCTCAAGAGGGGGATACATGTAAAATATGCTCTGAACTCAGTGTAAAAGGAATTCTGACTAATCCCACATCATGCATGGAAGAATCATCACACTTTTTTTCGACCCTCACTTCCCCTTTTCTGTCGGTGGTGGAATTCGAAGGTTCCAACTCAGGAGCGGATATTCTACCGATCGAACTACGCCGACAAGACTTATCGCTTCAACTTTCTGTTTTGTCACATGCGTCAGCTCTGTGGTAAGTCACATATATCCCTCCTTGAGAAAGCCGTCGTGCCCAGGCATTTCTCAAGAGGGGGATACATGTAAAATATGCTCTGAACTCAGTGTAAAAGGAATTCTGACTAATCCCACATCATGCATGGAAGAATCATCACACTTTTTTTCGATCCTCACTTCCCCTTTTCTGTCGGTGGTGGAATTCGAAGGTTCCAACTCAGGAGCGGATATTCTACCGATCGAACTACGCCGACAAGACTTATCGCTTCAACTTTCTGTTTTGTCACATGCGTCAGCTCTGTGGTAAGTCACATATATCCCTCCTTGAGAAAGCCGTCGTGCCCAGGCCTTTCTCAAGAGGGGGATACATGTAAAATATGCTCTGAACTCAGTGTAAAAGGAATTCTGACTAATCCCACATCATGCATGGAAGAATCATCACACTTTTTTCGACCCTCACTTCCCCTTTTCTGTCGGTGGTGGAATTCGAAGGTTCCAACTCAGGAGCGGATATTCTACCGATCGAACTACGCCGACAAGACTTATCGCTTCAACTTTCTGTTTTGTCACATGCGTCAGCTCTGTGGTAAGTCACATATATCCCTCCTTGAGAAAGCCGTCGTGCCCAGGCCTTTCTCAAGAGGGGGATACATGTAAAATATGCTCTGAACTCAGTGTAAAAGGAATTCTGACTAATCCCACATCATGCATGGAAGAATCATCACACTTTTTTCGACCCTCACTTCCCCTTTTCTGTCGGTGGTGGAATTCGAAGGTTCCAACTCAGGAGCGGATATTCTACCGAACGAACTACGCCGACAAGACTTATCGCTTCAACTTTCTGTTTTGTCACATGCGTCAGCTCTGTGGTAAGTCACATATATCCCTCCTTGAGAAAGCCGTCGTGCCCAGGCCTTTCTCAAGAGGGGGATACATGTAAAATATGCTCTGAACTCAGTGTAAAAGGAATTCTGACTAATCCCACATCATGCATGGAAGAATCATCACACTTTTTTTCGACCCTCACTTCCCCTTTTCTGTCGGTGGTGGAATTCGAAGGTTCCAACTCAGGAGCGGATATTCTACCGATCGAACTACGCCGACAAGACTTATCGCTTCAACTTTCTGTTTTGTCACATGCGTCAGCTCTGTGGTAAGTCACATATATCCCTCCTTGAGAAAGCCGTCGTGCCCAGGCCTTTCTCAAGAGGGGGATACATGTAAAATATGCTCTGAACTCAGTGTAAAAGGAATTCTGACTAATCCCACATCATGCATGGAAGAATCATCACACTTTTTTCGACCCTCACTTCCCCTTTTCTGTCGGTGGTGGAATTCGAAGGTTCCAACTCAGGAGCGGATATTCTACCGATCGAACTACGCCGACAAGACTTATCGCTTCAACTTTCTGTTTTGTCACATGCGTCAGCTCTGTGGTAAGTCACATATATCCCTCCTTGAGAAAGCCGTCGTGCCCAGGCCTTTCTCAAGAGGGGGATACATGTAAAATATGCTCTGAACTCAGTGTAAAAGGAATTCTGACTAATCCCACATCATGCATGGAAGAATCATCACACTTTTTTCGACCCTCACTTCCCCTTTTCTGTCGGTGGTGGAATTCGAAGGTTCCAACTCAGGAGCGGATATTCTACCGATCGAACTACGCCGACAAGACTTATCGCTTCAACTTTCTGTTTTGTCACATGCGTCAGCTCTGTGGTAAGTCACATATATCCCTCCTTGAGAAAGCCGTCGTGCCCAGGCCTTTCTCAAGAGGGGGATACATGTAAAATATGCTCTGAACTCAGTGTAAAAGGAATTCTGACTAATCCCACATCATGCATGGAAGAATCATCACACTTTTTTTCGACCCTCACTTCCCCTTTTCTGTCGGTGGTGGAATTCGAAGGTTCCAACTCAGGAGCGGATATTCTACCGATCGAACTACGCCGACAAGACTTATCGCTTCAACTTTCTGTTTTGTCACATGCGTCAGCTCTGTGGTAAGTCACATATATCCCTCCTTGAGAAAGCCGTCGTGCCCAGGCCTTTCTCAAGAGGGGGATACATGTAAAATATGCTCTGAACTCAGTGTAAAAGGAATTCTGACTAATCCCACATCATGCATGGAAGAATCATCACACTTTTTTCGACCCTCACTTCCCCTTTTCTGTCGGTGGTGGAATTCGAAGGTTCCAACTCAGGAGCGGATATTCTACCGATCGAACTACGCCGACAAGACTTATCGCTTCAACTTTCTGTTTTGTCACATGCGTCAGCTCTGTGGTAAGTCACATATATCCCTCCTTGAGAAAGCCGTCGTGCCCAGGCCTTTCTCAAGAGGGGGATACATGTAAAATATGCTCTGAACTCAGTGTAAAAGGAATTCTGACTAATCCCACATCATGCATGGAAGAATCATCACATATTTTTTCGTCCCTCACTTCCTCTTTTCTGTCGGTGGTGGAATTCGAAGGTTCCAACTCAGGAGCGGATATTCTACCGATCGAACTACGCCGACAAGACTTATCGCTTCAACTTTCTGTTTTGTCACATGCGTCAGCTCTGTGGTAAGTCACATATATCCCTCCTTGAGAAAGCCGTCGTGCCCAGGCCTTTCTCAAGAGGGGGATACATGTAAAATATGCTCTGAACTCAGTGTAAAAGGAATTCTGACTAATACCACATCATGCATGGAAGAATCATCACACTTTTTTTCGACCCTCACTTCCCCTTTTCTGTCGGTGGTGGAATTCGAAGGTTCCAACTCAGGAGCGGATATTCTACCGATCGAACTACGCCGACAAGACTTATCGCTTCAACTTTCTGTTTTGTCACATGCGTCAGCTCTGTGGTAAGTCACATATATCCCTCCTTGAGAAAGCCGTCGTGCCCAGGCCTTTCTCAAGAGGGGGATACATGTAAAATATGCTCTGAACTCAGTGTAAAAGGAATTCTGACTAATCCCACATCATGCATGGAAGAATCATCACACTTTTTTCGATCCTCACTTCCCCTTTTCTGTCGGTGGTGGAATTCGAAGGTTCCAACTCAGGAGCGGATATTCTACCGATCGAACTACGCCGACAAGACTTATCGCTTCAACTTTCTGTTTTGTCACATGCGTCAGCTCTGTGGTAAGTCACATATATCCCTCCTTGAGAAAGCCGTCGTGCCCAGGCCTTTCTCAAGAGGGGGATACATGTAAAATATGCTCTGAACTCAGTGTAAAAGGAATTCTGACTAATCCCACATCATGCATGGAAGAATCATCACACTTTTTTTCGACCCTCACTTCCCCTTTTCTGTCGGTGGTGGAATTCGAAGGTTCCAACTCAGGAGCGGATATTCTACCGATCGAACTACGCCGACAAGACTTATCGCTTCAACTTTCTGTTTTGTCACATGCGTCAGCTCTGTGGTAAGTCACATATATCCCTCCTTGAGAAAGCCGTCGTGCCCAGGCCTTTCTCAAGAGGGGGATACATGTAAAATATGCTCTGAACTCAGTGTAAAAGGAATTCTGACTAATCCCACATCATGCATGGAAGAATCATCACACTTTTTTCGACCCTCACTTCCCCTTTTCTGTCGGTGGTGGAATTCGAAGGTTCCAACTCAGGAGCGGATATTCTACCGATCGAACTACGCCGACAAGACTTATCGCTTCAACTTTCTGTTTTGTCACATGCGTCAGCTCTGTGGTAAGTCACATATATCCCTCCTTGAGAAAGCCGTCGTGCCCAGGCCTTTCTCAAGAGGGGATACATGTAAAATATGCTCTGAACTCAGTGTAAAAGGAATTCTGACTAATCCCACATCATGCACGGAAGAATCATCACACTTTTTTCGACCCTCACTTCCCCTTTTCTGTCGGTGGTGGAATTCGAAGGTTCCAACTCAGGAGAGGATATTCTACCGATCGAACTACGCTGACAAGTCTTATCCCTTCAACTTTCTGTTTTGTCACATGCGTGGTAAGTCACAAGTCTTCCGCTTTCACTGTAGAAACCGTCAAACACTAAGTTGAGGACTGTATCATTCTGTTTAATGAATGAACTGTTCCTCAGAAATGATGGCCTTTTCACAGGTAAAGCTCAACGGAGACACGAGTATAGGAAGAAATGGAGGTAACCTGCTTTCTGTGTTTTGTTTACTGACACTCAGGTTAAGGAACTCTACGTCAGTCCATTCATATACAAGGCGCCAGATGCTTATAACATATTCTTGCTAAATATTATTCCCCATCTGCAATCGCGCTCTAATGGCAGTGATTGCTACTTCTTTCCAAGACGCGAGCAGTCGGTCAGTATGAAAAACGATCTTCTCATAAGATAGTACAACTATACTAGTTATCCGAATTTATTGGCGCTGATAAAATCAAGGTTTCCAAGCTTTCACACATCAACTAGATGGCTTTTTCAAGGAATTTAGAGAGCAAACTGCAAACTAGGTAATAGAACGTTTTAACAATTTGAACGCGGTGACTTGACTTGACAATAAACGAAGAGATGCGAATGTAATTATTCAATAAAAACACGAGACATCGTGTTCGTATTTCACGCGGAATCCTTGGAGAAAAACAAAAAGGCATTCATTATTTGAAGAATTGGTTCCGAATTCGTGGTAATTCTAGCGAGACGCTATCATTGCAGGCCTCATCGTTGGTAATGATCTCCAATGTTTCCCGAATGCCAGTGGATTTAGGAGTAGAGTAGGCAGCTAATTTCTTTATGTCGTTCCACATAGGATCGGCGGACTTGAACTGGACTTCTCAGGATAGGGCCGTGGTTAATTTGCCGTTCTTTACGTCCCTCTTATGCTCGTTGATTCTAATTCTAAATGAACGTTTAGTCATCCCAATGTAGTATCGCTTGGAGCCATCAGGATATTGTAGAGGGACGACATAAACACCTGCTTCGTTGGAAAGTGGTAGCTCGTCAGTATTTCTATTAAGCATAGCATATAAAGATGTCGGATATCTTATGACGACACCGAGGTACATCTTTCTGAGCGTGTTCTTGAGTATATTGGAAACATATAGTACGGAAGGAACAGAGCCCAGATAGCGAAGCCGCGGCATAACGAAGCAGGTGTTTATGTCATCCCTCTACAATATCCGGATGCTCCAAGTGATACTACATTGGGATTACCAAACGTTCACTTAGAATTAGAGCCAACGAGCATAAGAGGGACATGAACGGCAAATTAACCACCGCCCTATCCAGAGAAGTCCAGTTCAATTCCGCCGATCCTATGTGGTATGACATAAAGAAATCAGCTGCCAACTCTACTCCTAAATCTATTGCCATTCGGAAAACATGGGAGATCATTACCACCCAGCAAAAACAGTCTTACTGGCCCAGCACTATGTTCCCGCTGCCGAACCTTCAATAAAATGTCCGGACGGCTAAAAGAAGGGCCGGCAGTTCAGGCCAACTGTTGGCACCCCATCAATTGTTATATGTCACAACAGGGCCATCAAAGATTAGGACACAGGAGCGTGATCTATTCCATATCCCTTATGCATCATAACTTACGCAAAAATGGTTCGATTGCGACAAAACTTTATCATTTTATTTCGGAGGTATACTGAACCGGTTCTGTTGAATATAATCGAAATGGGATCAAAGGTCAGGGCACAGGACCGAGATTTGTTCCACAGCCATTATCCTCATAACTTGAGTGATAACTTGTGTAATGATTTCTGGTATGTTGGAAAGCGTATTATAATCAATGCATTGCATGATTTTACTAACTTGTTGTAATAACTTCTCTGTTCCATATTGCAATTTTTTTTTGGAGTTAAACAATCACCATTAGTAACTCAGTGGATTATAGAGTATATAAGCAGTCGCCCGTCCCTAATTAGGGATCACTGTCTCAGGCTAAAGGGAAGTTATAATTTAAATAAGGTAAAGTGCCGTGAAAAAAGCACGCCATCTATGCCTTACACGGTATTCTGGCCCTGACCCATGTTGGACGAATGATTACAGAGCAGAGTTTCGAAACACAGCTCACCGCGGCCGCCCTATTGAATTAAACTTTGATCTGCAATTTTTAACAGATTATCGAGGATGTCCCGTAACGTCTGAATTTTGACCACACCACATTTTCCTCTCTCCTTTATCGAAGCTGGGAGAACATGGCATCTCGGTGAACAGGTGGGCTGTCTAAGTCACTGATCTATAACCAGTTCCTTTTTTTCTGGCGTTACACAGTACCGGCACCTTTTTTCTAAGGTGTTAAAAAATTGCGATTTATTGGCAGCAAAATGTATTATAAATATTCTGGCACATGGTACTGTGTTCACGAATTGAGGCTAATGCAAGACAAAGTGGTCAGTAATTGAGGCTAGTGCAAAACAAAGTGGTCACGACTTGAGGCTAATGCAAGACAGTGTGGTCAGGAATTGAGGCTAATGTAAGACAGTGTATTCAGGAATTGAGTCCAATGCAAGACAAAGTGGTCACGAATTGAGGCTAATGCAAGACAAAGTGGTCACGAATTGAGGCTAATGCAAGACAAAGTGGTCACGAATTGAGTCTAATGCAAGACAAAGTGGTCACGAATTGAGGCTAATGCAAGACAAAGTGGTCACGAATTGAGGCTAATGCAAGACAAAGTAGTCACGAATTGAGGCTAATACAAGACAAAGTGGTCACGAATTGAAGCTAGTGCAAAACAAAGTGGTCACGACTTGAGGCTAATGCAAGACAGTGTGGTCAGGAATTGAGGCTAATGTAAGACAGTGTATTCAGGAATTGAGTCTAATGCAAGACAAAGTGGTCACGAATTGAGGCTAATGTAAGACAGTGTATTCAGGAATTGAGTCTAATGCAAGACAAAGTGGTCACGAATTGAGGCTAATGCAAGACAAAGTGGTCATGATTTGAGGCTAATGCAAGACAAAGTGGTCACGAATTGAGGCTAATACAAGACAAAGTGGTCACGAATTGAGGCTAGTGCAAGACAGTGTGGTCAGGAATTGAGACTAATGTAAGACAGTGTATTCAGGAATTGAGTCTAATGCAAGACAAAGTGGTCACGAATTGAGGCTAATGCAAGACAAAGTGGTAACGAATAGAGGCTACTGCAAGACAAAGTAGTCACGAATTGAATCTAATACAGGACAAATTGGTCACGAATTGAGGCTAATGCAAGACAAAGTGGTCACGGTTTGAGGCTAATGAGGCGATCGGACTATGGAATTAAAAAGTAAAACTAGCTTAGAGAAAAGGAAGGCGACGAAGTGACTTCATTTATGGAATAAAAAGAAGTAAAACTGGGGCAGGAAGAAAGGGAGAAAGCAATGAGACTTACGGAATAAAAAAATCAAAAGTAACGTAGAGAAAAAGAACATGGAGACGTGACTTTGTGCCATACATACATATCAGTAAGCTGTTCTCAAAGATACAGAGGTTAGCTCCAAAAAGAAGTACAAACTTCCAGATAATTTTTCTTACTGTTGCAGTATCAAACTTTTCCATTTACAGCGATCTTGACATACAACTCGGGCTTTACTAACATCCATTACGCGCCGTACACAAGATCTTCTATACTTCATGCTCATAATCTTTTTCTCATGCAGATACTCCTGAATCTGATCCTCCCATGACTTCCTTGGCCTTCCTCTGCCTTTCCTTCCTGCCACTTGGGCTGAAAACATTTTCTTAGTGAGCATCTAATCACTCATTCTCTCAACATGGTCAAACCACCGAAGCATATTAGTCTCCAACTTGCTAACAACATTTTGCTTTACATCACACAACTGCAACACATCGTCATTCCTCACACAATCAGAACGTATCTTGCCACAAATCAGAACGTGTCCTCACACAATCAGAACGTGTCTTGTAACGCATTTCTCCAGCACACAAACGACTCCTATGTTTCAACTGCAGTACCCATGTTTCACTGCCAGAGTAGGAACAATTACACTTTCATACAAAGCCATGAGGGACTCTCTTGAGAACCCATCATTCCTGTGAAAACATCCCAGAGCAGCCATGACTTTCAATGAAGAATTCACTCGCCTACTAATTTCGCCATCCAATTTATTCTCTCTGTCAGACTTGCTTCCTAAATACACAAACTCACTGGCATGGTCAATCACTGTGCCATTTAGAATTATATTACATTCAGTTTTACCAGTTCCTCTCTCCAAAAACATAACTTTGGTTTTTTCATTATTTATACTCAGTTTGAATTTCATGCAAACTTCGTACAACCGGGACAACATACTCTGCAACTCACTTTTGCTCTCTGCCAACAGGACAGTGTCATCAGCATATAGCAATCTGCACACACGGATATCACCAAGACATAAACCACTATTATCTATTTTGGCATCACGCATGCATGCATCCATAAACATATTAAACAGCCATGGTGGCATTACACAACCTTGTCTGACTCCTGCAACAATAGAAAACCATTTTGATAAAACACCATTCACTCGTACACAGTCTCTACTACCAGCATACATGGCTTTTGCACTATTAAGTAGATTCCCAGTAACACCATATTCATTCAATACCTTCCTCAAAAGTGTCCTATTTACTCGGTTGCAAGCTTTCTCTAAATCTATGAAGGCAGCAAAAACTTTCTTACCAACAGCCAGATACTTTTCAATCATCGTGCGTAATGCAAAAATCTGGTTAGTGCAGCCTTTACCAGGCATAAAACCACTCTGAACATCCCACACTTTCTCTGATGTAAGACCCCGTACTTTTTCAATAACAACCTTACCAAACACTTTCCTGGCACACTCAGTAGGCTAATACAACGATAGTTCTTGCATTCAGTCTGATCACCTTTTCCCTTACGCTAGCGAATAATAATAGCATCCTTCCAATCCCGAGGGACCATTCTTAAGTCCCAGCACAACTTCCAAACTGATTAAAAAGACGTGACTTTGTTTATAGAATAAAAATAAGTAAAGCCGGTGTATAAAAAAAGGAGAAGGTGATGAGACTATTTATGGAATAAAAAAGGTAAAAGTAGCGTAGAGAAACAAAAAAAGCAAAAAAAGGTCATGTGACTTTATTAATAGAATATAAGAAAGTAAAAGTGGAAAAGAAAAAAAATGACGTGAAAAGACTCTGTTTATGAAAAAAATACTACAAAAAATTTATTAGGTAAAACAAAATGTAAAAGAGTGGCATAGAAAAATTAAGATGCTGATATTTTATTTCTGGAACAAAAAAAAAAGAAATAAGTAAAAATGATGTAGGAAAAAAGGCCATAAGATCTTATTACGGAATAAAATTAGACTTCATGTATGGAACATAAAAGCAGAAGCGATGTAGAAAAAAAGGAGAAGGCGATGAGACTTTATTAATGGAATAAAAAAAAGTTGTGTAAAAAAAAAAGAGAAGGCGATGAGATTACTTATGGATTTATTCAAAACACTATCAGTATTTATTTCCTAACGTTTTAATATTTTATACAAAAAGTGACATCAACAAAACTAACAGACCGCCATTACAGCTACATAGGAAGTGCTAGTAGGTAGATGTCTGTCTTCCTTTGCCAAGGGTGAAAAATGTTTTAATATGTGAACCACTAAATTAGACTTCATGTATGGAACATAAAAGCAGAAGCGATGTAGAAAAAGCAGAAGCGACAGCTTTTATTCTTTGAGCAACTTATCCTCAAAAATTTAGAGAGCCTTCCAGGCTTGTAAAGCCCCTCAGGTATCTCTAATTGCAGAAAATAATAATAAATAAAACAACATTACAAAAGTGTGGCGTACTTACCTCATGTTCAGGATCAATTTCGAGGACCTTATTGAATAACTGAAGTGCGTCATCTGTCCTTCCTTGGTCCATGACGATGACAGCCAGCTGGAATAGAGTCCATACAAGAAGAAATAAAGTTAAAAAGATAAAATCATACATCGAAATTAAAATTTTGTATACACCGAAAGGACAAATTACTACGTACACCCAGGTGAAAATACACAAAGCAGAAGTACAGCAGCAAATTGCGGTGTGCAAGAAAACCGTTTGGAGCTATAAATAGAGTGGGAATGCACACGAATATATTCCGTCAAGTGCCAGCCTGGGTCGAGGGTTAAGGCTCTACGAGACCCGCTCTCTCGCGGTGTGGAAAGAACATCACACCATTGCGTGATGTTGAACGGCCGGGTCATCCAGAAAGTTCGGGCGCCATTATAACGAAGTAACGAAGTAAATTTCTCCGTCATTTTTGTCCACGCCGGGGCTCGAACCCGTGTCCCCTCATTCCGGAATAAGTCACTCTACCAATTGAGCTACGCGGATGTTCCTTCTGACTGCTATCTGCCTTTAAGTCGTGTGCGTCCTGCTGGCAGGTACGTCACAGTTTCGAAACTTCACTGCATCCGTACAACGACGCTTGGATACTGTCCTGCGTGCAAAAGGTGGTGCCACACGCTATTTGGTGGGTGTACATAATAATTTGTCCTTCAGTGTATTATCAGTTTAAAATCATTTTTATGAATCACCAACTACGCATTTTTTAAAATATTTGCTGTAAAAGAAATGGCCAGAAAGTATGGAATTGATATGAATGCTATGAATGCTTCGCACAAAACTAAATTCATGGAACTCTGCAAGTTTTGTATTTTTCGCGAGACAGAAACTTAACGTAACTTGCAGAATGTCAAGAGTTTCAAACTGACAATCAGGATTTTCGTCAACTCGGTATTTTTCAAGTACACTGGCGTGCAAAAATATAGTACGAGACGGTTTTTCGAATGTAACGTCGTGCAGAAGTGCTCCACATCGACTCAAATCATACCATAAGATCCCCAAGATGTAAGAATATGGGACAAGTGAGCAAAATCGTCCAAACAAGGAATCCAAAGGATACAAAGGCACTTTATTGAAAAGGTAGCTTCGAGCACAACTGGACAGAAGACAGAAACGTCCATGTGACAGGCGGCTGGCAAGAAAAATCCAGCCTTTGGTAGGAGATATGAACACCCCTGACGGCGTTGCAGAATTTACAACGTCTGTCCATGCTGAGGATGAGGTTGTGAAGGAGCTGTTGAGGCACCGCGGCCCATTCCTCTTGCAGCGCCAATCGCAGCTGCGGAATCGTTGCTGACGGCTGGTGACGTGCTGCCAAGCGTCTCACGAGAAGGCCCCACACGTGTTCGATTGGATTTAGGTCCGGGGACCTTGCGGGCCAATCCATGCGTTGAACATCTTCACTCTCCGACAGCTCTGCGACAGCCACTGTACGAAGAGGTGTAGCGTTGTCGTCCATGAAGAGGAACTCAGGACCCACAGCACCTCTAAACAGACGAACGTGAGACAGGAGAACCTCGGTACAATAGCGGACACCAGTGACTGAGCCTCCTTGGAAGATGTGGGGTCAGTACGGCTACCAAGCATGATAACGCCCCAAACGAGAACTCCGCTACCTCCAAATCGGTCCCTTTCGATGATGTTGGAGGTGTGATTGCGTGTTCCCTGCTCTCTCCAGATGTGTATACGTCCAGAATCGCTCGTCCGACTAAATCGGCTCTCATACGTAAAGAGACCTCGACCCCATTACTGATGTGTCCAGTTCTTATGTTCTTGGCACCACAGAAACCTCCGTCTCCGATGAGCAGGCGTTAATGGCACACACCGTAGCGGTTGTCGTGCAAATAGACCACCTTTGTTCAGCCTCCTTGCCACGGTAAAACACGATAACGGACGTCCAGTTGTCTGTTGCATGTTCCTTGCGATTTCTCTCGCTGTATGCCGTCTGTCTCGTCTCGCCTGTAGGACAATATACCGGTCGTCCGCCGCCGTGGTTGCTCGTGGACGACCATTGCTAAACTCTCGGACAGCTGTTCCTGTCGTTTGAAATGCTCTCCAAGCTCGTGAAACGATGCTGTGAGCGATCCCGAACGCCTCGGCCTCACTAGTTACACTTCGACCTTCTTCCAACTTTCCGATGACGCGACCACGGGTAAAATCACCCAGATGTCGTCTACTGGATTGCCTGTTGGCCATATCACACGGTGGCAGCAACCCGACGTCGTTCAAACAAATGTACACTGTGCAATAACTTTCACAGAATTGCAGAGCGTACGCCGCCCGTGTGCATTATACACCTCCACCCCCACCCCCTACGTCATGCTGCATATATGCGCATGCCCTATCCTACCGAACCCTAGTCTATCTCCTGAGTGATCTTTCGGTCCGTTCTGCCTGCTCGTTCCGCTGTTATGCTGATTTCTCCTCTTCGTCTTTATTTTTTGCACACCAGTGTAATAGCTGCAAGCAGCAACTAGTTAAACCTTGGGAAAGACCATCAAATATCCTGCAACTTTTAAAAATGATCGTTTCTTGGAAAACTTATTTGAAGGCAAACACGGAACTGCTTCGAGATGACCCTGCATTTTACCACAAGTAATTTAATTGATTGATTGCAAAACTGCAGAAACTCGGAGTTATGAAATCAATTCATTATGCCTTGTGACGTATTTTCTAATTTAACTTTCATTTTTAAGTTCCTTTTTTTATGTGAGTTTGTTCTCTTTTGCACTTTCCAAACTTAACGTGATATCCTCTCTCTCACATGAATGAGGTTGGCAACACTTTTGACGTCAGAGAGAGAGAGAGAGAGAGAGAGTGACGTATGAATGTGATAAGAACGATAGATAACAAGTTAGTAAAATCATGCAATGCATTGATTATGATACGCTTTCCAATATACCAGAAATCATTACTCAAGTTATGAGCATAATAGCTGTAGAATAAACCTCGCTCCTGTGTCCTGACCTTTGATCCCATTTCGATGATATTCAACAGAACCAGTTCGGTATACTTCCGGAACAACATGATAGAGTTTTGTCGCAATCGAAGCATATTTACGTAAGTTATGATGCATAAGGGCAATGGAACGGATCCCGCTCCAATGTCTTATTCTTTGACCCCATTTCGATCATTTTGAACAAGATTCGACCCCAGGTGGTTCCCTACCATATACTAAATTTTCATCGAAATCGAACCATTTTTACCATATATTAAAATTTCATCGAAATCGAACCATTTTTACCACATATTAAAATTTCATCGAAATCGAACCATTTTTACCACATATTAAAATTTCATCGAAATCGAACCATTTTTACGCACGTTACGAGACATAAGGGCAATGGAATTAATTCCGTTCCTATGTCCTGGCCTTTAACCCCATTTCGTCCATTTTCAATAGGGTTCGTCCACAGAGGTCCCCTACCTCAAAATTCCATACCCCCTACCTAAAATTCCATCGAAATCGAATCACTTTTACGCCAGTTATCGTGAGGATGGACAGACGGACAGACAGACAGACAGACAGACGGACAAAGCTGGAGCATATACGCTTCTTCAACCTACGGTTGGAAAGCGTAACGAGTTAGTAAAATCATGCAATGCATTGATTATGATACGCTTTCCAACATACCAGAAATGTAAATGCAGAAAAAACATTCGAGCACATGAACCATTAGGATGAATACCGTCTTCACACGATTTTAATGATCTTAAAATATGAAATATATATATACAATTAAATTACTCTAAAACACGCTAGCATTTTCAGAGCAACAGTCGGCCCATCATCAAGTGTGATCGGATCACCCAAACCGTTCAGTATAAATACACTGCCGGTAAATTGCTAAGGACGGATCATAAACGGTTATACAGCGCCTAAAGAAGTAAGTGTGGTTGCATGCCAAGCGAAATAAAATAATGTCTGAATGCCAGGACGTTACAAGAAACACAATTTATTTTGCTCTGAAATCCAGAAGGCTTTGGAACGTGTTCAAGGGACAAAGAGGCCATTTTGTGCAGAATACGTAAACGTGAAAAAAATGCAATTACCGTGCGCAGGCGTTCCGGCGTAAGATGTCAATACGGGATATGGCCACCATGGAGGGCGATGCAAGATTCCACACGTCGTGTCATGCTTTGCACAACATTATCAAGCAGCTGTTGGGGTAATTTATCCCATTCCTCTGTCAGTGCACGGATGAGGGTGTCCTTGTTTATTGCAGGGCATTGGCGACCAGCAAGACTCCTCCCTAAAGCATCCCACACATTTTCAATGGGATTCAGATCTGGAGAACGTGCTGGCCATACGAGGCGTTGAATATCCTCGCTCTCAAGACACTCCTGGACAGCGACTGTTCGATGATATGTTGCGTTGTCGTCCATGAAAATGAATCTATCACCGACAGCACCACGGAACATGCGAACATGAGGTAGCAGGACATTATTAATGTATCATTGGCCAGTCATAGTCCCAGTTGGAAGCACATAGAGGGACGTACGGTCATTGATCATGATGCCAGCCCATACCATGACACTACATGTCGGATATCGGTTCCTTTCCTGTATGTTTGCTGGACAATATGCAGTACCACTATCACGCCAGATCAGTTGTCGTCGGCAATCAGATGATAGACTGTATCTACTCTCATCTGAGAAGAGGACAGCAGACCAGTCGTTATCAGTCCAATTGCGATGTTGGTGGCACCATTACAAACGGGCGGTACGGTGACGTCTGGACAATGGGATGCACACAACAGGACGGCGGGCGTATAGTCCTCCTTCATGCAAACGTCTGGCGACAGTTTTTCGGGAGATCCGCTTGCCAGTAGCAACCATAAACTGATTTGCTACCTCACTAGCTGTGCTGCGCCGGTGTCTTTTTGTTGATAGCTCTATGTACCGATCTTCTGCAGGTGTCGTACTGCGAACACGACCTCCCCCGTGACGTTTGCTACACTCTCCATTTGTTTGAAATGATTTCCAAAGCCTTGAAGCAACACTGTGGCTGACGTCGAACTCCCTGGCAACATCTGTTATTTTTCCCCTTCTTCAATCTTGCCAATAATACGGCCACGCGTAAAATCATCTAGGTGATGTCGGGAAGAGATACTAAAAATTGCAAATTCGTCAATTGGTTCTTCCTCTTTCAACTTTGCGTTTGAACAACAACGGTCAATACGCGTCAAATCCTTTATATCTCTTATCAGCGCTATGACGTCACGAACAAGTTCGGCAATCCAATATTTGCATATGCACAACACGTCTTACTGTATCCCGCACTTAAGCTAATTTCCACATTTTCCTGCCTTCCATTTTATGGTTGCTATCGTTGCTATTGTCATCCGTCCTTAGCAATTGTCCGGCAGTGTATCTGTAGTGTACCATAACAGCAATCGACGTAACAGAATCTTGCGATATACGCGCCATCTGTCCCGGTGGTTAAACCACGATCAGAGCGACACCACACCACAAATCGAAAACATGATTATAACTGCAATATTAAGCATTAAAGACTATAAAAGAAAGATAGTTCTGTGGATTGTCCAACACTTGTAGACAAAAGACGTCTCCAAATATCAGGTAGATCCCAAGGGCAATTATCATTACAGCAACTTCGTTTGAACGCAGAAATGAACAAACTCTCAGTCATCAGTAGCATGTGTGTAGAGACTAGGGTTGTCAAAATTTTGGCATTGTCCCAATCAGGGATTAAATCTTCTGAATCAATGCACTTGGTAAGGGCTGTACAGATATGGCTTGCTTTTAAACTATATCTATGTTCCTGCAGCCTGAGGCACAGTTCCCGACGAGTGGAGCCTATGTAACAGGTAGTACCCTCATGCGAGTCATTGTCCAATAGTGGGATGCACGAACACCCCACCAACTGATGATTCACAGAGGTGCACTACAGATATTTATACTGAACAGTTTGGGAGATCCGATCACACTTGATAATGGGCCGACTGTTGCTCTGAAAGTGCTAGTGTGTTTTAGTGTAATTTAATTGTATATATATTTCATATTTTAAGATCATTAAAATCGTGTGAAGACGGTATTCATCCTAATGATACCAGAACTCATTACTCAAGTTATTACTCAACTTAGGAGTATAATGGCTGTGGAATAAATCTCGCTCCTGTGTCATGACCTTTGACACCATTTCTCACCTTGTCATGACCTTTGACCCCATTTCGCCCAGAGTTCACTGGGCGTTACATTGAGCTCTGTAGCAACCTGCCCTTGCGATTGCCCTGCCTCAAATCTACCGACGATTCTCCACCTCATTCCGTCATCAATACGTTCGTGGCCACTCATTTTACCTGATTGCTTATGAAATTGAACCAACTCCTGCAAGAAACACAATGAATGTCGCCGAGGAGTACGAGCGAATTAATCGCGGAAAAAGTCACGTGAGCTTTTTATGCCCTCCGCTGTCACAGCTCCGCCCACACGCACGTGTACGATCACGTATTGGACACTGCAAATTTGCATTCTTATTCGGCGGCATAATTTGTACCTTTCTTTGGTTCCGTACTTTTCGTGAAAATCGACAAAATGCGCAAATTTTCTTAATTTTTTTTTATTTGGATTGGAGGTTTAACGAGTACCGTGAACAACTCAATGGGCTATAAGCATTCTCCCGTCCCTAATTTAGGGTCACTGGTTCCAGGGAAGGGAGAGAGCTAGTGCCGTAAGACAAACACCACATTCTTGTTTTTTTTTTGATTGGAGGTTTAACGACCACCGTGAGCAACTCAATGGGCTATAAGCAGTCGCCCGTCCCTAATTTAGGGTCACTGGTTCCAGGGAAGGGAGAGAGCTAGTGCCGTAAGACAAACACCATATTCTTTTTTATTTTTTATTTTTTTTATTTGATTGGAGGTTTAACGACCACCGTGAGCAACTCAATGGGCTATAAGCATTCTCCCGTCCCTAATTTAGGGTCACTGGCTCCAGGGAAGGGAGAGAGCCAGTGCTGTAAGAAAAACACAATATCCATGCCTCACCGGGATTCGAACCCGGACCCCGTTCGGACGAATGATCAGAAGTCATCGCTTAGACCACTGCGCCACCGGGGCGGGGCGGCTTCTTAATTTTGAACACCCGTGTATTTCTTGAAGACCAGCCTGATTATTGGGTCTGTGTGAAAACGAACATAAGCCTTCTTAAACATCGAAATAATATCAGAAAGTGTGATGAATGCCGAGTTTCACATTCTCAACTTAATGATATCATAGTGCGTAGAGGTATGCAGCAGCCTGTCTCAGCCCAGCCAATAAAACCCGATCTCTACCAGATCCCTTGGGTCAGAACCGGTCTTTTTTCATCAGAAAAGTGAAAAATTCCGGGTTAGGCCTGGGAAGGTTTAGCATTTTGATCAGGGATTAAAGAATAGCGTTTCTGTTCACAAAACGAAGACTCGGTTGTTAAAAACCATATGGCCGCCCTGGTGGCGCAGTGGTCTAAGGCGTTGGCCTCTGATCATTCGTCCGAAAGGGGTCCGGGTTCGAATCCCGGTGAGGCATGGATGTTGTGTTTGTCTTACGGCACTGGCTCTCTCCCTTCCCTGGAACCAGTGACCCTAAATTAGGGACGGGCGACTGCTTATAGCCCATTGAGTTGCTCGCGGTGGTCGTTAAACCTCAAAAAAAACAAAAAAAAAAAACAACCATATGGCGATAATCACATAGTGTAACGAAAGATCTGAAAATACAACGGGCGTTACATAATAACTGAGAGTAAAATTACGCAAAATGAAGAAATATAGATACAGCAAAATATGCACAGTGTGTCAAAGAATTTTTAAGACTGGCGCTTGATTTCAGCCTATTGTGGCGCCACCAGTGTAATCGCGAATGCGTTATAAACCGTGACCATCTGCTTGCTTTCTGCCAAAAGTACTGCGCAGTTGTTAAAGTAACTCAAGCGAAACTGCCGTTCATTAGAGAAGTAAAAATTTTTTCATGTTGAATTATTAAGATGGAATCAAGGGCTGTTATTAAATTTAATGCAAAACTTGGTAAAAGTGCCTCGGAAACGTACCAAATGATGATATAAGTTTACGGTGAGTTTTGTTTAAGTAGATCAACTGTTTTCCTGTGGCACAAACGTTTTTTGGACGGAAGAGAGACGCTAGAAGATGATAAGCATACCGGAAGAGCAAGTTCATCTAGGACGCCTGAGATTATTGAAAAAGTGCGTGATTTCGTGGCAAACAATCGATGTGCGTCACTAAGAATGATGGAAGAGTCTTTAAACATCAACAAAGAAACGATTCGAACCATCCTGCATGAATATTTGGGCAAAACAAAAGTCTGTGCTAAATTTGTTCCACACACGTTAACCAATGAACAAAAATCAAGGAGAAGTGTACATTGCAGATACATCATTTCAGCCGCTGAAAATGATCCAAACTTCTTAAAATATATTGTTACAGGTGATGAAACATGGTGTTTTCAATATGATCCTAAAAGAAAGCGACAAAGTGCGGAATGGAAGTCAAAAAACTCACCACAAGCCAAACAAGAAAAGTTCCATCGAAAATCAAAACAATGCTCATTACATTCTTCGATAGTAAGCGTATTATCCACAAAGAATTTGTTCCAAGTGGACAAACAATTACTGGTGAGTTTTATTTAAATATTTTGAGGCGTTTGATGGGCAGAATTCGTCGCATTCGTCCAGAATATCGGGATGAAAACAGTTGGTGTTTGTTGCACGATAACGCACCCAGTCATACCGCACTTCTTGTTCGTAGATTTTTGGCGAAAAATTATGTCCGTGTGTTGAATCATCCACCGTATTCGCCTGATTTAGCCCTCTGCGACTTTTCTTTATTTCCAAAATTTAAAATGACGTTAAAAGGGTGTTATTTTGATGATATTTCGACCATACAAATAGCTTCGACGCGTGCTTTGGAGGCAATTCCGCAGAGTGAACTGGAACAGGCATTCGAATTATTATTAAATCGCTGTAACAAGTGTATTGAAGCCGGAGGGACTTATTTTGAATAACAAACCAAAACAAATTATAATTTCTTGTTTCTATTTCATTTTACAGACCCAGTCTTAAAAATTCTTTGCCACACTGTGTATGTTATTCTTTCACAAAGTATCTTTCCTCGGATGATATGCAACGGTCCCATCGTTCAATCCACTTTTCAAAACATGTGGTGCAGGCATTTTGTGGAAGCTGCTTTAGCGACCCTTGTACAGCTTCAATAACTTCAGCATCTGTGCTGAATGTTGCTCCACGGAACTTCTCCTTCATTGTTGGAAACAACCAAAAATCCCACGGGGTAAGATCAGAAATGTGTACAAAAGTTTTTCCATTGGAAGTATAGGAAGCAAAATTACTTGACGTCCACCTTAAATCAACTGTTTCTGTAGCCGTTTTACCCAAACGATAGCAAATTTTATCGCACCGCGCATTTCACAACTCTGAATCACTCACCTCCATAGCTGTATGACGAAATGCAATCGTACCTTAAACAATAGCGGAATAACAAAACCAGAATCGTCTGCCACGACTAATAACTCTTGCCATAGATACTTCCTTAACTCAGTTAGTCGTCTGCGTTTTTATCTCTCCCCTGCGCACTATTGCCAACTAAAAAAAAAAATTGCTCTCAATTTTTACGGAACAGCGTTTGCACATTCGCTCACGAATGCATTGGCTAATGGCAGCTGAAATCTTCAAGTCGGGCTGTTAGGTCAAATTCTGAAATGGCCTGTTTATTTCTTTAATGATTGAAATCGAATTCCGTTTTCAGTTTCTTGGCTTCAACTTCTTTTAACAGTACCACCGCAGTAGTAGTTTGAATTTTAGTTACTACCCTAAGTAAACTTTTTAAACAGGATGCAGTTACTTCGTGACATTGTGGGATTTATTTCGAAATTCATATTTTAAAAGGAAACTCAGTCATGATCGCTGATATTTCGAACTACCCGCAATGGTCAGATTGAATGCTATGAAGATTTCATGTAAAATGTTCTGTTTTTATAATGGAATGTACGGTAGGAATTGGTACATTTGGGAACAGTGATACTATATTTAGGGAGGTCATAATTAAAGGGTTAGGTGAAGAGAAAGAGTTAAATTTGAAGATTTCATGTAAAATGTGATGATTGTTGGGAATTTGACACTAGTCAGGATCTTTGCATATCATACAACACCTGATTTCCTTTCTGAGCAATGTTTATAGAAGCACAGTTAGCGAATACAGCACTAGGGTTTTTACTTTTTCGAGAAACACAGTGAAACCTCGGTTATACGCTTCTCAGTTATACGTTTTTCACCTGTATGCGTAATCTTTCGTTAGTTCGGATATTTTTTATTGTGTGTGTGTGTGTATCTGATCGTTTTGTAACTTGGTTACACGTAATTCATTTACGCAATTCTTACGATTATACGTTAAAATCTGAATTTTAAATTATCAAAAATACACTGTTTTTTTATTCTGTTATCCGTAACCCGTTACAATTTTTAAAGAAATGAGACAGAGTTGTTGTGTTCACAGAGGTTGTGTTCTTTTATGGTGTAGCCAAAGTTGAACTTAATCCAATCAGAGAAGGACATGCTGCTTATATTCGGGTTGGATGAAAAAAATTGGTCTCGTATTTCATGACTCGCATACGTATGTGGTATTTAAAAAGTGAAAAATTTCTGGGACGTAACATTTTGGCTCCACAGTTTCATGTCGTAGTAGAATAGAATTCTAAATGTATCGTTAATAACACAGCCAAATGAAAAAAGTTTTTTCTGGTGCTGTGGAAGCTAGACCTGTTTTGGACTATTACTGGGGTGTTGATTCCAAAAATGGCATTGGCTCTAGTTTTGAAATTACGACATACCCACCACAGATGTTGATATGCAGAAATATAAAGTGTACATTTTTAATTAGTGACTGTTCAGGGCGATAAAGAAAAATTTTGGTTCCCTGGAATGCGTAGGTATGCCAACTTTGGCAACGATCCAGTGAAACCAAGTTCACCAAGTACTGAAATAGGCAGACAGCGATTGTAATTGAATGAATGTGGAGGAAGTCAGTGTTGTGTTGCTCCCGAAATTAAGTGAACCAAAATTACAATAATTTCAATATATATTAATCTAATATCCTAATTTATAATTGCTAAGTCAATGTCTGTTGGTCTAATTGTGAGTTTATGAACAACTATAGAACTCAATACATCCTTCCAGTGCTTACGTATGATGCAGAGACGTGGACCTTAACTAAAAGAGACATACAAAGGCTGCAGACAACTCAAAGCAGCATGGAGAGGTGCATGCGTGGTGTAACCAGGAGAGATAAGAAGAGGAACTCGTGGATCCGAAAAAGGACAAGAGTGGAAGACATCATGATCAGAGTTAAATCCCTGAAATGGCAATGGGCTGGACATACTGCCAGAAGAACAGACCATCGATGGACAGCCGGAATTTTAGATTGGATTCCAAGGGACGGGAAAAGACCCAGAAGAAGACCACATGGAAGATGGATGGATGAAATTCGAAAGTATGCGGGAGAGACATGGAGGAGACTAGCGCAAGACAGACCGTTGTGGAGGAAACTTGGGGAGACCTTCGTCCAGCAGTGGATTGATAATGATTGACAATGATGATGATGATGATGATACAACTACGGAAAGTAATATGATCTATTTATGTTTGCAGATTAAGTAGACGCCATGGCTTTCTCACGAAGAAGCTGCTTGAGCCAACCAGATGCCTTTGCCGCGTTTTTCGCAAGTACACCCTAAAAGAAAGTTGGAAACCTGTTTTTGAGTTTGTGAAGAGGGAATATCTTGGTAATTTTGATGTCTAGCTTGAAGAAGAAAATACGTGGGCTCCCCGTATTGTATGCAAAACTTGCACAGAGCATTTGCGGCAATGGGTAAGTGGAAAGAGGAGTTCCCTGAAATTTGGAGTCCCAATGTTGGAAGGGAACCGAAAAATCATGAAAATCATGATGATTGTTACTTTTGTCTTATCAACATTGAGGGCATCCATCAAAGAAATCGAAACTAGTGGACATATCCTAACCTAGATTCAGGAAGACGACCTCATCCACACTCAAACGGGGTACCTGCACTAAGACGACTTCATCCACACTCGAACCTGTTTTAAGACGACCTCATCCACGCCAAATGAGGTAACTGTGCTCAGACGACCTCATCCACAACAAATGAGGTACCTGTGCTAGGACGACCTCATCCACGCTAAAATTATGCACTTGCTCAAAGACGATATCATCAACACCCAAATGAGGTGCCTGTTCTAAGACGACCTGATCCACACTCAAATGAGGTACCTGTTCTAAGACGACCTCATCCACACTCAAACGAGGTGCCTGTGCTAAGACAACCTCATCGCCACTAAAATCAGGTACCTGTTCTAAGACGACCCCATCCACACTCAAACGCGGTACCTGTTTTAAAACGACCTCATCCACACCAAATGAGGTACCTGCGCAAAGACGACCTCATCTATGCTACAATTATGTACCTACTCTAAGACGGCATCATCCACACACAATTGAGGTACCTGTTTTAAGACGACCTCATCCACACCGAATGAGGTACCTGTTCTAAGACAACCTCATCCACGCCAAATGAGGTAACTGTGCTCAGACGACCCCATCCACAACAAATGAGGTACCTGTGCTAGGACGACCTCATCCACGCTAAAATTATGCACCTGCTCAAAGACGACATCATCAACACCCAAATGAGGTGCCTGTTCTAAGGCGACCTGATCCACACTCAAATGAGGTACCTGTTCTAAGACGACCTCATCCACACTCAAACGAGGTGCCTGTGCTAAGACAACCTCATCGCCACTAAAATCAGGTACCTGTTCTAAGACGACCCCATCCACACTCAAATGCGGTACCTGTTTTAAAACGACCTCATCCACACCAAATGAGGTACCTGCGCAAAGACGACCTCATCTATGCTACAATTATGTACCTACTCTAAGACGGCATCATCCACACACAATTGAGGTACCTGTTTTAAGACGACCTCATCCACACCGAATGAGGTACCTGTTCTAAGACGACCTCATCCACACTCAAATGAGGTGCCTGTTCTAAAACGACCTGCTCCACACTCAAATGAGGTACCTGTTCTAAGACGACCTCATCCACACTCAAATGAGGTGACCTGTGCTAAGACGACCTGATCCACACTCAAATGAGGTACCTGCGCTAAGAAGACCTCATCCACGCTAAAATAAGGTACCTGCTCACAGACGACATCATCCACACCCAAATGAGGTACCTGTTTTAAGATGACCTCATCCACACCAAATGAGGTACCTGTTCTAAGACGATCTCAACCACACTCAAATGAGGTGCCTGTTCTAAGACGACCTGTTCCACACTCAAATGAGGTACCTGTTCTAAGACGACCTCATCCACACCAAATGAGGTACCTGCGCAAAGACGACCTCATCTATGCTACAATTATGTACCTACTCTAAGACGGCATCATCCACACACAATTGAGGTACCTGTTTTAAGACGACCTCATCCACACCGAATGAGGTACCTGTTCTAAGACGACCTCATCCACACTCAAATAAAGTGCCTGTTCTAAAACGACCTGCTCCACACTCAAATGAGGTACCTGTTCTAAGACGACCTCATCCACACTCAAATGAGGTGACCTGTGCTAAGACGACCTGCTCCACACTCAAATGAGGTACCTGTTCTAAGACGACCTCGTCCACACTCAAATGAGGTGACCTGTGCTAAGAAGACCTGATCCGCACCCAAATGAGGTACCTGCGCTAAGACGACCTCATCCACGCTAAAATTAGGTACCTGCTCTAAGACGACATCATCCACACCCAAATGAGGTACCTGTTTTAAGACGACCTCATCCACACCAAATGAGGTACCTGTTCTAAGAAGACCTCATCCACACTCAAATGAGGTGCTTGTTCTAAGACGACCTAATCAACACACGAATGAGGTACCTGTTCTAAGACGACCTCATCCACACCCAAATGAGGTGCCTCTGCTAAGACGACCTCATCCACACTCAAATGAGATACCTGTTCTAAGACGACCTCATCCATACTCAAATGAGGTACCTGTTCTAAGACGACCTCATCCACACTCAAATCAGGTACCTGTTCTAAGACGACCTCATCAACACACGAATGAGGTACCTGTTCTAAGACGACCTCTTATACACTCAAATGAGGTGCCTGTTCTAAGACGACCTCATCCACACTCAAATCATGTACCTGTTCTAAGACGACCTCATCAACACACGAATGAGGTACCTGTTGTAAGACGACCTCTTCCACACTCAAATGAGGTGCCGGTTCTAAGACGACCTCATCCACACTCAAATGCGCTGCCTGTTCTGAGACGACCTCATCCATACTCAAATGAGGTACCTGTTCTAAGACGACCTCATCCACACTCAAGTGAGGTGCCTGTTCTAAGACGACCTCATCCACACTGAAATGATGTACCTGTTATAAGACGACTTCATGCACACTGAAATGACGTACATGTTCTAAGAGGCCTCGATCCACACTCTAATGAGGTACCTGTGCTAAGACGACCTCATCCGGACTCAAATTAAATAGCTGTTCCATTCTTAACTCAAATGACGTACATGTTCTAAGAGACCTGATCCACATTCAAATGAGGTACCTGTGCCAAGACGAACTCATCCACACCCAAATCAGGTGCTTGTGCTAAGACGACCTCATCCACACTCAAATGCGGTTCCTGTTTCAAAACGACCTCATCCACACCAAATCAGGTACCTGTGCTAAGACGACCTCATCCACGTTAAAATTAGGTACCTGCTATAAAACGACATCATCCACACGGAAATGAGGTACCGGCTCTAAGACCACATCATTCATACCCAAATGAGGTACCCGTTTTAAGACGACCTCATCCATACCAAATGAGGTATCTGCGCTCATACGACCTCATCCACGCTAAAATTAGGTACCTGCTGTAAGACGACATCATCCACACCCAAATGAAGTACCTGTTTTAATACGACCTCATCCACACCAAATGAGGTGCCTGTTCAAATACGACCTGATCCACACTCAAATGAGGTACCTGTGTTAAGACGACCTCATCCACGCTCAAATGCGGTACCTATTTTAAGACGACCTCATCCACACCAAATGAGGTACCTGTGCTAAGACGACCTCATCCACGCTAAAATTAGGTACCTGCTCTAAAACGACATCATCCGCACCCAAATGAGGTACCTGTTTTAAGGCGACCTCATCCACACAAAATGAGGTACCTGTTCTAAGACGACCTCATCCACACTCAAACGCGCTGCCCGTTTTAAGACGACTTCATGCACACTGAATGAGGAACCTGTGCTAAGATGACCTCATCTACGCTCAAGTGAAATGCCTGTTCTAAGACGACCTCATTCACGCTCAAATGAGGTACCTGTTTTAAGAAGACCTCATCTGCACTCAAATGAGATGCATGTTCCAAGACGACCTCATCTACAATCAAATGAGGTATATGTCCTAAGACGACCTCATCCACACTCAAATGACGTGCATGTTCTAAGAGACCTCATCCGCACTCAAATGAGGTACTTGTGCTAAGACGACGTCATCCACACTCAAACGAGGTTCCTGTGCTAAGACGACCTCATCCACACTCAAATGAGGTACCTGAAGTAAGACGACCTCATTCGGACTCAAATTAAATAGCTGTTCTATCTTTTAACTCAAATGACGTACATGTTCTAAGAGAACTGATCAGCACTCAAATGAGGTATCTGTGCTACGACGACCTCATCCACACTCAAATGAGGTGCCTGCGCTAAGACGACCTCATCCACACTCAAATCAGGTACCTGTTGTAAGACGTCCTCATCCACACTCAAATGCGGTACCTGTTTTAAAACGACCTCATCCGCACCAAATCAGGTACCTGTGCTAACACGACCTCATCCACGCTAAAATTAGGTACCTTCTCCAAGACGACATCATCCACACCCAAATGAGGTGCCTGATCTAAGACGACGTCATCCATACCCAAATGAGGTACCTGTTCTAAGACGACCTCATCCATACTCAAATGAGGTGCCAATTCTAAGACGAACTCATCCACACCAAATGAGGTACTAGTAAGACGACCTCATCCACGCTAAAATAAGGTACCTGCTAAGACGACATCATCCACACCAAATGAGGTACCTGTTCTAAGACGACCTCATCCACGCTAAATGCGCTGCCCGTTTTAAGACGACCTGATCCACACTCAAATGAGGTACCTGCGCTAAGAAGACCTCATCCACGCTAAAATAAGGTACCTGCTCACAGACGACATCATCCACACCCAAATGAGGTACCTGTTTTAAGATGACCTCATCCACACCAAATGAGGTACCTGTTCTAAGACGATCTCAACCACACTCAAATGAGGTGCCTGTTCTAAGACGACCTGTTCCACACTCAAATGAGGTACCTGTTCTAAGACGACCTCATCCACACCAAATGAGGTACCTGCGCAAAGACGACCTCATCTATGCTACAATTATGTACCTACTCTAAGACGGCATCATCCACACACAATTGAGGTACCTGTTTTAAGACGACCTCATCCACACCGAATGAGGTACCTGTTCTAAGACGACCTCATCCACACTCAAATGAGGTGCCTGTTCTAAAACGACCTGCTCCACACTCAAATGAGGTACCTGTTCTAAGACGACCTCATCCACACTCAAATGAGGTGACCTGTGCTAAGACGACCTGCTCCACACTCAAATGAGGTACCTGTTCTAAGACGACCTCGTCCACACTCAAATGAGGTGACCTGTGCTAAGAAGACCTGATCCGCACCCAAATGAGGTACCTGCGCTAAGACGACCTCATCCACGCTAAAATTAGGTACCTGCTCTAAGACGACATCATCCACACCCAAATGAGGTACCTGTTTTAAGACGACCTCATCCACACCAAATGAGGTACCTGTTCTAAGAAGACCTCATCCACACTCAAATGAGGTGCTTGTTCTAAGACGACCTAATCAACACACGAATGAGGTACCTGTTCTAAGACGACCTCATCCACACCCAAATGAGGTGCCTCTGCTAAGACGACCTCATCCACACTCAAATGAGATACCTGTTCTAAGACGACCTCATCCATACTCAAATGAGGTACCTGTTCTAAGACGACCTCATCCACACTCAAATCAGGTACCTGTTCTAAGACGACCTCATCAACACACGAATGAGGTACCTGTTCTAAGACGACCTCTTATACACTCAAATGAGGTGCCTGTTCTAAGACGACCTCATCCACACTCAAATCATGTACCTGTTCTAAGACGACCTCATCAACACACGAATGAGGTACCTGTTGTAAGACGACCTCTTCCACACTCAAATGAGGTGCCGGTTCTAAGACGACCTCATCCACACTCAAATGCGCTGCCTGTTCTGAGACGACCTCATCCATACTCAAATGAGGTACCTGTTCTAAGACGACCTCATCCACACTCAAATGAGGTGCCTGTTCTAAGACGACCTCATCCACGCTGAAATGATGTACCTGTTATAAGACGACTTCATGCACACTGAAATGACGTACATGTTCTAAGAGGCCTGATCCACACTCTAATGAGGTACCTGTGCTAAGACGACCTCATCCGGACTCAAATTAAATAGCTGTTCCATTCTTTAACTCAAATGACGAACATGTTCTAAGAGACCTGATCCACATTCAAATGAGGTACCTGTGCCAAGACGAACTCATCCACACCCAAATCAGGTGCTTGTGCTAAGACGACCTCATCCACACTCAAATGCGGTTCCTGTTTCAAAACGACCTCATCCACACCAAATCAGGTACCTGGGCTAAGACGACCTCATCCACGTTAAAATTAGGTACCTGCTATAAAACGACATCATCCACACGGAAATGAGGTACCGGCTCTAAGACCACATCATTCATACCCAAATGAGGTACCCGTTTTAAGACGACCTCATCCATACCAAATGAGGTATCTGCGCTCATACGACCTCATCCACGCTAAAATTAGGTACCTGCTGTAAGACGACATCATCCACACCCAAATGAAGTACCCGTTTTAATACGACCTCATCCACACCAAATGAGGTGCCTGTTCAAATACGACCTGATCCACACTCAAATGAGGTACCTGTGTTAAGACGACCTCATCCACGCTCAAATGCGGTACCTATTTTAAGACGACCTCATCCACACCAAATGAGGTACCTGTGCTAAGACGACCTCATCCACGCTAAAATTAGGTACCTGCTCTAAAACGACATCATCCGCACCCAAATGAGGTACCTGTTTTAAGGCGACCTCATCCACACAAAATGAGGTACCTGTTCTAAGACGACCTCATCCACACTCAAACGCGCTGCCCGTTTTAAGACGACTTCATGCACACCGAATGAGGAACCTGTGCTAAGATGACCTCATCTACGCTCAAGTGAAATGCCTGTTCTAAGACGACCTCATTCACGCTCAAATGAGGTACCTGTTTTAAGAAGACCTCATCTGCACTCAAATGAGATGCATGTTCCAAGACGACCTCATCTACAATCAAATGAGGTATATGTCCTAAGACGACCTCATCCACACTCAAATGACGTGCATGTTCTAAGAGACCTCATCCGCACTCAAATGAGGTACTTGTGCTAAGACGACGTCATCCACACTCAAACGAGGTTCCTGTGCTAAGACGACCTCATCCACACTCAAATGAGGTACCTGTGCTAAGACGACCTCATTCGGACTCAAATTAAATAGCTGTTCTATCTTTTAACTCAAATGACGTACATGTTCTAAGAGAACTGATCAGCACTCAAATGAGGTATCTGTGCTACGACGACCTCATCCACACTCAAATGAGGTGCCTGCGCTAAGACGACCTCATCCACACTCAAATCAGGTACCTGTTGTAAGACGTCCTCATCCACACTCAAATGCGGTACCTGTTTTAAAACGACCTCATCCGCACCAAATCAGGTACCTGTGCTAACACGACCTCATCCACGCTAAAATTAGGTACCTTCTCCAAGACGACATCATCCACACCCAAATGAGGTGCCTGATCTAAGACGACGTCATCCATACCCAAATGAGGTACCTGTTCTAAGACGACCTCATCCACACTCAAATGAGGTGCCAATTCTAAGACGAACTCATCCACACCAAATGAGGTACCTGTGCTAAGACGACCTCATCCACGCTAAAATAAGGTACCTGCTCTAAGACGACATCATCCACACCCAAATGAGGTACCTGTTCTAAGACGACCTCATCCACACTCAAATGCGCTGCCCGTTTTAAGACGACTTCATGCACACCGAATGAGGTACCTGTGCTAAGATGACTTCATCTACGCTCAAATGAAATACCTGTTGTAAGACGACCTCATCCACGCTCAAATGAGGTACCTGTTTTAAGAAGACCTCATCTGCACTCAAATGAGATGCATGTTCCAAGACGACCTCATCTACAATCAAATTAGGTATATGTCCTAAGACGACCTCATCCGCACTCAAATGAGGTACCTTTGCTAAGACGACGTCATCCACACTCAAATGAGTTTCCTGTGCCAAAACGACCTCATCCACACTCAAATGAGGTGCCTGTGCTAAGACGACCTCATCGACACTCAAATCAGGTACCTGTTCTAAGACGTCCTCATCAACACTCAAAAGCGGTACCTGTTTGTGACGTACCTGCCAGCAGGGCACACATAACATGAAGGCAGATAGTAGTCAGAACAAACGTCCGCGTAGCTCAATTGGTAGAGTGACTTATTCCGGAATGAGGGGATCCGGGTTCGAATCCTGGCGTGGACAGAAATGACGGAGAAATTTACTTCGTTATATGTTTTCAAACGACCTCATCCGCACCAAATCAGTTACCTGTGCTAAGACGACCTCATCCACGCTAAAATTAGGAACCTGATCTAAGACGACATCATCCACACCGAAATGAGGTGCCTGCTCTAAGACGACGTCATCCATACCCAAATGAGGTACCTGTTTTAAGACGACCTCATCTATACCAAATGAGGTACCTGTTCTAAGACGACCTCATTCACACTCAAATGAGATGCCAATTCTAAGACGAACTCATCCACACCAAATGAGGTACCTGTGCTAAGACGACCTCATCCACGCTAAAATGAGGTACCTGCTCTAAGACGACATCATCCACACCGAAATGAGGTGCCGGCTATAAGACGACGTCATCCATACCCAAATGAGGTACCTCTTTTAAGACGACCTCATCCATGCCAAATGAGGTACCTGTTCTAAGACGACCTCATCCACACTCAAATGAGGTGCCAATTCTAAGACGAACTCATCCACACCAAATGAGGTACCTGTGCTAAGACGACCTCATTCACGCTAAAATAAGGTACCTGCTCTAAAACGATATCATCCACACCCAAATGAGGTACCTGTTTTAAGGCGACCTGATCCACACAAAATGAGGTACCTGTTCTAAGACGACCTCAACCACACCCAAATGAGGTGCCTGTTCTAAGGCGACCTGATACACATTCAAATGAGGTACCTGTCGTAAGACGACCTAATCCACACTCAAATAAGGTGCCTGTGCTAAGACGACCTCATCCACGCTCAAATGAGGTACCTGTTTTAAGAAGACCTCATCTGCACTCAAATGAAATGCATGTTCTAAGACGACTTCATGTACAATTAAATGAGGTATATTTCCTAAGACGACCTCATCCACACTCAAATGACGTACATGTTCTAAGAGACCTCATCCACACTCAAATGAGGTACCTGTGCTAGGACGACCTCATCAACGCTAAAATTAGGTACCTGCTCTAAGACGACATCATCCACACCCAAATGAGGTACCTGTTTTAAGACGGCCTCATCCATACTCAAATAAGGTGCCTGTTCTAAGACGATCTCATCCACACTCAAATGCGCTGCCTGTTCTAAGACAACCTCATCCATACTCAAATGATGTACCTGTTCTAAGACGACCTCATCCACACTCAAATGACGTACCTGTTTTAAGACGACTTCATCCATACCGAATGAGGTACCTGTGCTAAGATGACTTCATCCACGCTCAAATGAAGTACCTGTTCTAAGACGAACTCATCCATGTTCAAATGAGGTACCTGTTTTAAGAAGGCATCATCCACACTCAAATGAGGTACCTGTGCTAAGACGACCTCATCCGGACTCAAATTGAATAGCTGTTCTTTCTTTTAACTAACCACCAGAGCTCCCAGATGATGATGATGATGATGAAGCGCGCATTTCTGATGACCTACAAGATAACAGAAGTGTAGGAAGTGACAGTGATTTTGTAGGAACTTCATCAAGTGCTCAAAACTTTAGCTAAAGTGAACTGAGTGACCTCATCAGGGATCTGAACATCTCAAAGGAGATTTCTGAATTGCCAGACTCGAGATAGAATGAAAAAAAAACTACTTCATTTTGGAACCAATATTACGTTTTATCGTAGCAGGGAAAAGGATTTGCTGGTCTTCTTCTCTAAGGACAACAACCTAGTGTTCTGCAATGACGCTAGAGACCATCTGAAGAAAATGGGTCTGATTTAGTAATACGTTTATTTCAATCCATTTATGTTCTCTGTAGCACTGAGGAGATTTTTGTCCTCGTGCGACGTGAACTTTGATAAAACTGAGTTCCTAATGTCGAGTGAAGGTCACTTTCGGATGTCACACTGATCCTCGCGCTTTTTAGACCTTTGTCACTAGCCAACCAATAACGTCAGTAATACACATCTACACCAGAGACTGCATGGAACACAGAGAAACAAAAGAATTGAAAACGTTTGGCCCATGACCTCACAATGGCGGATTTTGAATGGTGTCACACCGAAAAAAATATGTACTCGTATAATCAGTGTGTGTACATCCGTTAATATGCACTTCGCTTTTAAATATTAAAAAATCGTCTTGAATTTAAAAGCTACAGCATTCAATTATTTTAAAAAAGAAAAAAAATTGGTTTCCTAGATACACGGTTGAGTTACATTATTGTGATCACCAACTAATATCCAGAGTACCCGCCGTGTGCAGTGCGGACAGCAGCTACAAGGGGCTGGGAGTGATTCAGTAAGGTGCTCACAGGTATGTGGAGCCATGCTGACTGCAGTGCATGTAATAGCTGCTGTGGTGGATGATCCATAAAGCAAACAGGATTGAGATGATCCCACAGATGCTCAGTTGGTTTTAAGGTGGACGTCAAGTAATTTTGCTTCCTATACTTCCAATGCAAAAAACTTCTACACACATTTTCTTCACAATTAGTGTGTTCTCAAGGATGTAAATTTGAACATCGATTAAAATATGTTCATTTTATAACTTGGAATACTTAATATTTTCTAAAACATAATCATAATTATGCAATCCAACATTTTTTTGTCTACTGATGTCATCAAAATACAGGTCGCGCCATCTTTTCACTGGTTTCAACACCACCAAAGAAAAAAGTTATTGATTTTTAATATAATTATGGTTATGTTTTGGAAAATAATAATTATTCCAAGTTACAATATGAAGTTATTTTAATCGATGTTCAAATTTTCATCCTCGAGAACACACTAATTGTGAAGGAAATGTGTACAAAGGTTGTTCCGTTAGAAGTATAGGAAGCAAAATTACTTGACCTCCACCTTACGTCTGGGGAATTAGGGTTGCAGGGAAGTACTTTGTAGTCTTCATCCTGCTCTTCCAACCCCTATCGGGCATTTCTAGCTGTGTCACACGCCACATTGTCGTGCTGGAAGATCCCATCTGCTCCAGGGAAGACAATCAGCATGTATGAGTGTACGCGGTCTACAAGGATGAATTCATAACCAATTCGGTCCATAGTGCCTTCCAGAGGTATGAGTGGACACAGAGAATGCCACGAAAATATTCCATAGACCATAACGCTGCCTCCACCTGCTTGTGTTCTTCCAGCAATGGTTGAACAGTGTTTGTTCTCCGATGTTTCTTGCCTTATACGCCAACGTCCATCCGTTCGATGAAGCAGAAAATGTGACTCATCGGAGAAGGCAATCCTTTGCCAATCGGCGGAGGTCCGATTCCGACACTGCCGTGCAAATTTAAGCCTTTTCGACCGATGCACCTTCGGTAGCATAGGTGCAGTGATCATCCGTCTGCATCTGAGCCCCATAAGCAGCAGGGTTTGCTGAAATGTCGTTTTAGACACACTTCCGGTAGCCCCTGGTTCATTCGGCCAGTGAGGTGCTCCAATGCAGCGCGTCGATCAGCCCTCACGCACCTTCGAAGCCGACGTTCACCTCTCACATCAATGGCACGTGGTGCTTCGCAGTTTACTCGTCGCTTATTCGCAATGGTGACATTTCCCCAATTACGATACATTTTAACCACAGCAGCAAGCGAACAGTTCACAAACTGCGCTGTTTCATAAATACTACCACCCTTGGCCCGAAAGCCGATAATCATCCCTATTTGCAAATCTGATAAATCGCTCCTTTTATCCATGACAGCAACAAGTGATATGTATTTAAAATGCCTACAGTACACCTTATATACCCTCCAAACTACCTCACGACACGTGCCTTCTTTCATTAGCTACGCGCTGTTGACGTCAAAACTAGGAGGTGGTATCTATAATGTGACTCGACTATGTTTTCAAAGGAGCAAGTGATATTCATAGGAAATAGTACAAATATTATTACTGGACAGATACTTACGTTGAAATAAAGGTCAGGGTTGGTACTATCTGACAGAAGAGCTCTTTGATACATGGCTTCTGCTTCTTTTGTTCTGAAAAAAAAAGCACCCTTTTTATGAAGTATCTTGAACAAAAGACTTAAAGACGTACAGGGAAGACATCTTAATTATAGTTTTGAGTAACACAGAAGGGTAATAGGAAAGAACACATTTTATGAGCAAGAAAAATGAAGTATGATCAGGACATTTCAAATACACATACTAACTACTGTATATACTCGCACATAAGCTAAAGGTTTTTGGAAGAAATTCTGTTTTCAAAACGCAAAGGTCGGCGTATACGAGAATCAGTTGAAATGCAATAACGAAATACACTGTCAACCAACACGTAATTGGACACCGCTGATAGCAAAGGAAAACGAAGTTTATTCAACTTCAATAGTTCGTGGAGCCTCCACGAGCGGCGATTACAGCTGCGACCGGGGCATACTCTCAACCAGGCGTTGTACGACGGCTAGCGGGATTTTCTTCCACTCGGCTTGGAGAAGACAGGTCACTTCCTTCACCAATTTCGGACGGTGGGGGCACCCCTTAAGTCGACGCTCCAACTCGTCCCAGAGATGCTCGATAGGGTTAAGGTCCGGGATCTGCGCAGGCCAGTCCATTCGATTAACCCCATTGTCACCATACCAAGCCATGGTGGACCTCGCAACATGACAGGTGGCATTGTCATTCTGAAAGTAACATGAGTCCACCCCGTAAAACTGCCACAACGTAGGAAGCGCATGGTCATCCAAAATGGTGCAGTAGGTCTCGGCGTTGAGTCTACCAGGAATTGCGACCAAGGGTCCCGTGCCGTACCAGGAGACACACCCCCATAGCATAATTCCATCGCCGCCGAACTTCACAGTTGGCACATCACATTCCGGCAGGAGGCGTTCTCCAGGCAGACGCCAAACCCAGACCCTGCCATCCGAACGGTAGAGGGTGAACCTTGATTCGTCGCTCCAGAGAACCTGTTTCCACTGTTCAACGGTCCACTGTCGACGTTCTTTGCACCACGTTAGCCGAGCAGCGCTATTGGACTTGGTGATCAAAGGCTTGTGGGCGGCAGCACGTCCATGATAACAGAGCAGATGGGCTTCTTTACGGATGGTATTCATCGAAAGAACACTCCCAAATGCCCATTGAAACTCCTCGCGGATGTGGCCCATCGATTTGGTGCGGTTCTCCCGAATTTCTCTGGCCAGCACCCGTCGGTCTCTAACTCCCAGTTTTGTGGGTCTGCCGGGTCGGAGCACATTCCGACAGGCACCTCTCATCTTCCACTTGCCAATCACGTAGGCCACTGTCGATTTTGGGTACTTCAACTCGCTGGATATGTCATGTATGGATCGGCCATTTCTGTGATACCCGACGATTACACCTTTCTCGAAGTCAGAGAGCTCCGAACTGCGTGGCATCTTGCATGCGACTGGTTGCGTTGTTGTTTCCCACAAGATTTTTAACGGCGGCGGCCGTGAGGTGTATCAGGATCGCAGATATCGTCGATTGCAGGGGTGTCCAATTACGTTTTGGTAGATAGTGTATTAAAGACAGGCGTTATAAAAACTTAATTTTGTTTGGATATTAATCCCACGTAACATTCTTTTATTTAAAATTACTGATATTTCGCAATTTTAATATAAATTGATAAAAGTAATTGCCAATAAATATTAAATGAAAGTACTAAATAAAGCAAATCAGGAGTTTCGAAAATTTAGAGACAATTCCTTTCGGGTTGTATTTTTAGTTCACTAATAAATCACGCTTTTATCTAAAACTGCTAGGCTCGTCCAGAAAATAAATACTGTTTGAAGATTAAAAAAAAAATGAGTGTTAGTTTTTTTTTATGTGCGATGAATTCTAGGTACCTTAACCTTCTTTTCAACATATTCCTCGTGGATGTTAAGTCATCTGTCATATCGTGGCACAAACCCTCCTCGTAGAAGTCTGCTTCTTGGGTTTTGAGCCAACCCTCAACCATCCCCTTCAGATCATTGACGAACGAATTGTGAAAACACAAATTTGTCCGCGCCCCTCACTCCAGAGTAAGTTGTTCTCCCAACTAAGCTACACGGACAAAATGCATCACTGCAGATTTGTCGTCCTGACACGTGCTTTACCTATGTGGCAGCTCAGAGAATGATGTACTTCCATTGCAGGGACTGGTGTTTCGATTCAGATGGAATATGAGAGACCCAAGTTCCATCTGACGTCACTATGCAGCTTAAAAGATCGCCGCGTTCCACCGCGTACCTAACAAAAGCTATAAAGCAGATCCCATGCGTTTCTTTAGTGCTCTTCCGTCAATATCTTTGGCATCCATCGTGCACACACTTTGCCGTACTTAAGCTTTTTGTAATTTGTAACGAACGTGAATATCTTTGGCATCCATCGTGCACATTCTGTCAATATCTTTAGCATCCATCGTGCACACACTTTGCCGTACTTAAGCTTTTTGTAATTTGTGACGTACGCCAATATCTTTGGCATCCGTCGTTCACATTCCGTCAATATCTTTGGCATCCACGGTGCACACACTTTGCAGTACTTAAACTTTTTTGTAATTTGTGACATACGTCAATATCTTTGGCATCTATCGTGCACATTCCATCAATATCTTTGGCATCCATCGTGCACATTCCGTCAATATCTTTGGCATCCATCGTGCACACACTTTGCAGTACTTAAGCTTTTTTCTAATTTGTGACGTACGTGAATATCTTTGGCATCCATTGTGCACATCACGTCAATATCTTTGGCATCCATCGTGCACACACTTTGCAGTACTTAAGTTTTTTTAAATTTGTGACGTACGTCAATATCTTTGGCATCCATCGTGCACACACTTTGCAGTATTTAAACTTTTTGTAATTTGTGACGTACGTCAATATATTTGGCATCCATCGTGCACACACTTTGCAGTACTTAAGCTTTTTTGTAATTTGTGACGTACGTCAATATATTTGGCATCCACGGTGCACACACTTTGCAGTACTTAAGCTTTTTTGTAATTTGTGACGTACGTCAATATCTTTGGCATCTATGGTGCACATTCCATTAATATCTTTGGCATCCATCGGGCACACACTTTGCAGTACTTAATCTTTTTTCTAATTTGTGACGTACGTGAATATCTTTGGCATCCATTGTGCACATAACGTCAATATATTTGGCATCCATCGTGCACACACTTTGCAGTACTTAAGTGTTTTTGTAATTTATGACGTACGTCAATATCTTTGGCATCCATCGTGCACGCACTTTGCAGTACTTAAGCTTTTTGTAATTTGTGACGTACGTCAATATCTTTGGCGTCCATGGGCACACACTTTGCAGTACTTAAGCTTTTTGTAATTTGTGACGTACGTCAATATCTTTGGCGTCCATGGGCACACACTTTGCAGTACTTAAGCTTTTTGTAATTTGTGACGTACGTCAATATCTTTGACATTCATCGTGCACACACTTTGCAGTACTCAAACTTTTTTGTAATTTGTGACGGACGTCAAGATCTTTGGCATTATCGTGCACATTTCGTCAAATATTTGGCATCCATCGTGCACACACTTTGCAGTAATTAAACTTTTTTGTAATTTGTGACATACGTCAATATCTTTGGCATCCATTGTGAACATTCCTTCAATATGTTTGGTATCCATCGTGCCCACACTTTGCAGTAGTTAAGCTTTTTTGTAATTTGTGACGTACGTCAATGTCTTTGGACTCCATCGTGCACACACTTTGCAAAACTTTGGCTTTTTTGTAATGATTTCGTGGAGTAATGGTTTTAAAACTTCGGGGAAATGTTCTCAAAGATCAGAATGTGTGAAGCGTTGGTTCTCCCGAATGTTTTCATTCACTCTCTTCACCAAATCGTCCGTGACCAGAAAAGGCCTACCACTGCGCGGTTCGTCATGAACGATCATTCGTTCTTCATTAAACGTTCGAACCCACTTCCTTGCCATTTCTGCACTCATTGCGCTATCTCCGCATATTTCGCATATTTACAGATGCATCTCGTTTTTTTTTGTTTGTTTTTTATTAGAGGTTTAACGACCACCGTGAGCAACTCAATGGGCTATAAGCAGTCGCCCGTCCCTAATTTAGGGTCACTGGTTCCAGGGAAGGGAGAGAGCCATTGCCGTAAGACAAACGCAACATCCATGCGTGACCGGGATTCGATCCCGGACCCCTTACGGACGAACGATCAGAGGCCAGCGCCTTAGACCACTGCGCCACCGGGGCGGCCATCTCGTTTAATCTGGCATTTCTGGCATTCAGAAAGCTAATCAAACACTGGCTGCTCTTCTGTTAACTTAAACATTATTAAAGCCTTTTCATATGCACAACCTCACAAATGGCGTCAGGGCATGGCTAATCGACGAGGAAACACAAGTGCGCATGCGCAACACATACGAGAGAGTGATGCGCGAATGGTACCTACTTTCTGGATGACCCTCGTACATAACTGGTTTCAACACAACAGAGGACAACCGTGTATGGACGGGCATTATCCTTCTGGTAAATCGCCACTGGAAGACGTAACATGAAAGGCAAGACGACGGTAGCGTGATCTCTTGAACGTTCCGTTTTGCTGCTAGTGTTCCTGTTACTAAGTACGACCAGGAGTTTTTTTTCTGTCACAGCAGATGGCTCACTACACCATTAAGTAAATAGTGGTAGAAGTCCACATGTGAGAGATGCCCAATCCTCCCCTATATGCGAATGCGGTGGACATCTGCTGCAATGCTAAAGCGGAATGCGTCACTAAAGACAATGTGACTCCATTCGGATAGCGACAATGATCCCCAGATACCACACCACTCCAGACGGAGCCATTACTATAGAGTGCTTAATGGAAAACTCAAGAAGGGACGACAAGAATGGAGTCCTTGTTCTGAAAATGATCTCGCAACGGTGCGGAATGTTGTGTAGAGGACGCTACATGTCGCTAGGTTGTGAAACAGAGAAGCTGTCGGAGAGGTCCGGACCTAGTAGGACTGTGAGACTATCCTCTCGCCCAGTTCTCCGCCTGGACCTACCAGGACTTTCTAGTCGTGTAGGTCCAGGCGGAGAAGGCCTATTGTTGCAAACACCATCTCACTGCTGCACCACTACGACTCAGATGGTTTGTGATTCATTGATAACATCATCCTGCTTTCCTGCTTCTAGCAGCTACAAGATAAGGACTCACTCAAATACGCTCCATTGTTTGTTGATTCTTTGATACGATCATCCTGCTTCCAGCAGCCACAAGACAAGGTCTCACTCAAATGCGCTCGATTGTTCGTTGTTTCATTGATACGATCATCATGTGGCGATTCATCGATACCATCATCCTGCTTCCCGTAGTCACGAGATAAGGCTTAACTCAAATGCGCTCGATTGTTTGTTGATTCATTAGAACGATCATCATGTGGCGATTCATCGATACGATCATCCTGCTTCCCGTAGTCACGAGATAAGGCCTAACTCAAATGCGCTCGATTGTTCATTGATTCATTGATACGATCATCATGTGGCGATTCATCGATACGATCATCTTGCTTCCCGTAGTCACGAGATAAGGCTTTTTTTTTTTTTTTTTTTTTGAATGGAGGTTTAACGACCACCGTGAGCAACTCAATGGGCTATAAGCAGTCGCCCGTCCCTAATTTTGGGTCACTGGTTCCGGGGAAGGGAAAGAGCCAGTGCCGTAAGACAAACACAACATCCATGCCTCACCGGGATTCAAACCCGGACCCCTTACGGACGAATGATCAGAGGCCATCGCTTAGACCACTGTGCCACCGGGGCGGCGAGATAAGGCTTAACTCAAGTGCGCTCGATTGTTTGTTGATTCATTAGAACGATCATCATGTGGCGATTCATCGATACGATCATCCTGCTTCCCGTAGTCACGAGATAAGGCCTAACTCAAATGCGCTCGATTGTTCATTGATTCATTGATACGATCATCATGTGGCGATTCATCGATACGATCATCCTGCTTCCAGTAGTCACGAGATAAGACCTAACTCAAATGCGCTCGATTTTTCGTTGATTCATTGATACGATCATCATGTAGCGATTCATCGATACGATCATCCTGCTTCCAGCAGCCACAAGACAAGGTCTCACTCAAATGCGCTCGATTGTTCGTTGATTCATTTATACGATCATCATGTGGCGATTCATCGATACGATCATCCTGCTTCCCGTAGTCACGCGATAATGCCTAACTCAAATGCGCTCGATTGTTCGTTGATTCATTGATACGATCATCATATGGCGATTCATCGATACGATCATCCTGCTTCCCGTAGTCACGAGATAAGGCCTATCTCAAATGCCCTGGATTGTTCGTTGATTCATTGATTCGATCATCATGTAGCGATTCATCAATTCGATCATCCTGCTTCCCGTAGTCACGAGATAAGGCCTATCTCAAATGCACTCGATTGTTCGTGGTTTCATTGAAACGATCATCATGTGGCGATTCATCGATATGATCATCCTGCTTCCCGCAGTCACCAGATAAGGTCTCACTCAAATGCGCTCGATTTTTCGTTGATTCATCGATACAATCATCCTGCTTCCCGCAGTCACAAGATAATGCCTCACTCAAATGCGCTCGATTGTTCGTTGATTCACTGATACAATCATCATGTAGCGATTCATCGATACAATCCTCCTGCTTTCTGCAGTCACAAGCTACGGCTACAAAAATGCGCTGGATTGTTCGTTGATTGATACATACGATCATTATGTAGCGATTCATCGATAAGATAATCCTGCTTCCCACAGTCACCAGATACGACCTCATTCGAATGCGCTCGATTGTTCGTTGATTCACTGATATAATCATCATGTGGTAATTCATCGATACGATCATCCTGCTTCCAGAAGCCACAAGATAACGCCTAACTCAAATACGCTCCATTGTTTGTTGATTCATCGATACGATCATCCTGCTTCCAGCAGAAACAAGACAAGGTCTAACTCAAATGCGCTCGATTGTTCGTTGTTTCATTGATACGATCATCATGTGGCGATTCATCGATACCATCATCCTGCTTCCCGTAGTCACGAGATAAGGCTTAACTCAAATGCGCTCGATTGTTTGTTGATTCATTAGAACGATCATCATGTGGCGATTCATCGATACGATCATCTTGCTTCCCGTAGTCACGAGAAAAGACCTAACTCAAATGCGCTCGATTTTTCGTTGATTCATTGATACGATCATCATGTAGCGATTCATCGATACGATCATCATGCTTCCAGCAGCTACAAGACAAGGTCTCACTCAAATGCGCTCGATTGTTCGTTGATTCATTGATACGATCATCACGTGGCGATTCATCGATACGATCATCCTGCTTCCCGTAATCACGGGATAAAGCCTAACTCAAATGCGCTCGATTTTTCGTTGATTCATTGGTACGATCATCATGTGGCGATTCATCGATGCGATCATCCTGCTTCCCGTAGTCACGAGATAAGGCCTAACTCAAATGCGCTCGATTGTTCGTTGATTCATTGATACGATCATCATGTGGCGATTCATCGATACGATCATCCTGCTTCCCGTAGTCACGGGAAAACGCCTAACTCAAATGCCCTGGATTGTTCGTTGATTCATTGATACGATCATCCTGCTTCCCGCAGTCACAAGATAATGCCTCACTCAAATGCGCTCGATTGTTCGTTGATTCACTGATACAATCATCATGTAGCGATTCATCGATACAATCCACCTGCTTTCTGCAGTCACAAGCTACGGCTACAAAAATGCGCTGGATTGTTCGTTGATTGATACATACGATCATTATGTAGCGATTCATCGATAAGATAATCCTGCTTCCCACAGTCACCAGATACGACCTCATTCGAATGCGCTCGATTGTTCGTTGATTCACTGATATAATCATCATGTGGTAATTCATCGATACGATCATCCTGCTTCCAGAAGCCACAAGATAACGCCTAACTCAAATACGCTCCATTGTTTGTTGATTCATCGATACGATCATCCTGCTTCCAGCAGAAACAAGACAAGGTCTAACTCAAATGCGCTCGATTGTTCGTTGTTTCATTGATACGGTCATCATGTGGCGATTCATCGATACCATCATCCTGCTTCCCGTAGTCACGAGATAAGGCCTAACTCAAATGCGCTCGATTGTTCATTGATGCATTGATACGATCTTAATGTGGCGATTCATCGATACGATCATCTTGCTTCCACGTAGTCACGAGAAAAGACCTAACTCAAATGCGCTCGATTTTTCGTTGATTCATTGATACGATCATCATGTAGCGATTCATCGATACGATCATCCTGCTTCCAGCAGCTACAAGACAAGGTCTCACTCAAATGCGCTCGATTGTTCGTTGATTCATTGATACGATCATCACGTGGCGATTCATCGATACGATCATCCTGCTTCCCGTAGTCACGGGATAAAGCCTAACTCAAATGCGCTCGATTTTCGTTGATTCATTGGTACGATCATCATGTGGCGATTCATCGATGCGATCATCCTGCTTCCCGTAGTCACGAGATAAGGCCTAACTCAAATGCGCTCGATTGTTCGTTGATTCATTGATACGATCATCATGTGGCGATTCATCGATACGATCATCCTGCTTCCCGTAGTCACGGGAAAAGGCCTAACTCAAATGCCCTGGATTGTTCGTTGATTCATTGATACGATCATCCTGCTTCCTGTAGTCACGAGATAAGGCCTAACTCAAATGCGCTCGATTGGTCGTTGATTAATTGATACGATCATCATGTGGCGATTCAGCGATACGATCATCCTGCTTCCCGTAGTCATGAGATAAGGCCTAACTCAAATGCGCTCGATTGTTCGTTGATTAATTGATACGATCATCATGTGGCGATTCAGCGATACGATCATCCTGCTTCCCGTAGTCACGGGATAAAGCCTAACTCAAATGCCCTGGATTGTTCGTTGATTCATTGATACGATCATCATGTAGCGATTCATCGATACGATCATCCTGCTTCCCGTAGTCACGAGATAAAGCCTAACTCAAATGCGCTCGATTGTTCGTTGATTAATTGATACGATCATCATGTGGCGATTCAGCGATACGATCATCCTGCTTCCCGTTTTCATGAGATAAGGCCTAACTCAAATGCGCTCGATTGTTCGTTGATTAATTGATACGATCATGATGTGGCGATTCAGCGATACCATCATGCTGCTCCCCGAAGCCACAAAATAAGGCCTTACTCAAATACGCTGGATTGTTCCTTGATTCATTGATACGATCATCATGTGGCGATTCATAGATACGATCATGCTGCTTCCCGAAGCCACAAGATAAGGCCTTACTCAAATACGCTGGATTGTTCGTTGATTCATTGATACGATCATCATGTGGCGATTCATCGATACGATCATGCTGCTTCTAGAAGCCACAAGATAAGGCCTTACTCAAATTCGCTGGATTGTTCGTTGATTCATTGATACCATCATCATGTGGCGATTCATCGATACGATCATCCTGCTTCCCGTAGTCACGGGATAAGGCCTAACTCAAATGCCCTGGATTGTTCGTTGATTCATTGATACGATCATCATGTAGCGATTCATCGATACGATCATCCTGCTTCCCGTAGTCACGAGATAAGGCCTAACTCAAATGCGCTCGATTGTTCGTTGATTCATTGATACGATCATCATGTGGCGATTCATAGATACGATCATGCTGCTTCCCGAAGCCACAAGATAAGGCCTTACTCAAATACGCTGGATTGTTCGTTGATTCATTGATACGATCATCATGTGGCGATTCACCGATACAATCATGCTGCTTCCCGAAGCCACAAGATATGGCCTTATACTCAAATACGCTGGATTGTTCGTTGATTCATTGATACGATCATCATGTGGCGATTCATCGATACGATCATACTGCTTCCCGAAGCCACAAGATAAGGCCTTACTCAAATACGCTGGATTGTTCGTTGATTCATTGATACGATCATCATGTGGCGATTCATCGATACGATCATGCTGCTTCCCGAAGCCACAAGATAAGGCCTTACTTAAATACGCTGGATTGTTCGTTGATTCATTGATACGATCATAATGTGGCGATTCATCGAAACGATCATGCTGCTTCCTGAAGCCACAAGATAAGGCCTTACTCAAATACGCTGGATTGTTCGTTGATTCATTGATACGATCATCATGTGGCGATTCATCGATACGATCATCCTGCTTCCAGTAGTCACGAGATAAGACCTAACTCAAATGCGCTCGATTTTTCGTTGATTCATTGATACGATCATCATGTAGCGATTCATCGACACGATCATCCTGCTTCCAGCAGCCACAAGACAAGGTCTCACTCAAATGCGCTCGATTGTTCGTTGATTCATTTATACGATCATCATGTGGCGATTCATCGATACCATCATCCTGCTTCCCGTAGTCAAGCGATAATGCCTAACTCAAATGCGCTCGATTGTTCGTTGATTCATTGATACGATCATCATATGGCGATTCATCGATACGATCATCCTGCTTCCCGTAGTCACGAGATAAAGCCTATCTCAAATGCCCTGGATTGTTCGTTGATTCATTGATTCGATCATCATGTAGCGATTCATCAATTCGATCATCCTGCTTCCCGTAGTCACGAGATAAGGCCTATCTCAAATGCACTCGATTGTTCGTGGTTTCATTGAAACGATCATCATGTGGCGATTCATCGATATGATCATCCTGCTTCCCGCAGTCACCAGATAAGGTCTCACTCAAATGCGCTCGATTTTTCGTTGATTCATCGATACAATCATCCTGCTTCCCGCAGTCACAAGATAATGCCTCACTCAAATGCGCTCGATTGTTCGTTGATTCACTGATACAATCATCATGTAGCGATTCATCGATACAATCCTCCTGCTTTCTGCAGTCACAAGCTACGGCTACAAAAATGCGCTGGATTGTTCGTTGATTGATACATACGATCATTATGTAGCGATTCATCGATAAGATAATCCTGCTTCCCACAGTCACCAGATACGACCTCATTCGAATGCGCTCGATTATTCGTTGATTCACTGATATAATCATCATGTGGTAATTCATCGATACGATCATCCTGCTTCCAGAAGCCACAAGATAACGCCTAACTCAAATACGCTCCATTGTTTGTTGATTCATCGATACGATCATCCTGCTTCCAGCAGAAACAAGACAAGGTCTAACTCAAATGCGCTCGATTGTTCGTTGTTTCATTGATACGATCATCATGTGGCGATTCATCGATACCATCATCCTGCTTCCCGTAGTCACGAGATAAGGCCTAACTCAAATGCGCTCGATTGTTCATTGATGCATTGATACGATCTTAATGTGGCGATTCATCGATACGATCATCTTGCTTCCCGTAGTCACGAGAAAAGACCTAACTCAAATGCGCTCGATTTTTCGTTGATTCATTGATACGATCATCATGTAGCGATTCATCGATACGATCATCCTGCTTCCAGCAGCTACAAGACAAGGTCTCACTCAAATGCGCTCGATTGTTCGTTGATTCATTGATACGATCATCACGTGGCGATTCATCGATACGATCATCCTGCTTCCCGTAGTCACGGGATAAAGCCTAACTCAAATGCGCTCGATTTTTCGTTGATTCATTGGTACGATCATCATGTGGCGATTCATCGATGCGATCATCCTGCTTCCCGTAGTCACGAGATAAGGCCTAACTCAAATGCGCTCGATTGTTCGTTGATTCATTGATACGATCATCATGTGGCGATTCATCGATACGATCATCCTGCTTCCCGTAGTAACGGGAAAAGGCCTAACTCAAATGCCCTGGATTGTTCGTTGATTCATTGATACGATCATCCTGCTTCCTGTAGTCACGAGATAAGGCCTAACTCAAATGCGCTCGATTGGTCGTTGATTAATTGATACGATCATCATGTGGCGATTCAGCGATACGATCATCCTGCTTCCCGTAGTCATGAGATAAGGCCTAACTCAAATGCGCTCGATTGTTCGTTGATTAATTGATACGATCATCATGTGGCGATTCAGCGATACGATCATCCTGCTTCCCGTAGTCACGGGATAAAGCCTAACTCAAATGCCCTGGATTGTTCGTTGATTCATTGATACGATCATCATGTAGCGATTCATCGATACGATCATCCTGCTTCCCGTAGTCACGAGATAAGGCCTAACTCAAATGCGCTCGATTGTTCGTTGATTAATTGATACGATCATCATGTGGCGATTCAGCGATACGATCATCCTGCTTCCCGTAGTCATGAGATAAGGCCTAACTCAAATGCGCTCGATTGTTCGTTGATTAATTGATACGATCATGATGTGGCGATTCAGCGATACCATCATGCTGCTCCCCGAAGCCACAAAATAAGGCCTTACTCAAATACGCTGGATTGTTCCTTGATTCATTGATACGATCATCATGTGGCGATTCATAGATACGATCATGCTGCTTCCCGAAGCCACAAGATAAGGCCTTACTCAAATACGCTGGATTGTTCGTTGATTCATTGATACGATCATCATGTGGCGATTCATCGATACGATCATGCTGCTTCTAGAAGCCACAAGATAAGGCCTTACTCAAATTCGCTGGATTGTTCGTTGATTCATTGATACCATCATCATGTGGTGATTCATCGATACGATCATCCTGCTTCCCGTAGTCATGGGATAAGGCCTAACTCAAATGCCCTGGATTGTTCGTTGATTCATTGATACGATCATCATGTAGCGATTCATCGATACGATCATCCTGCTTCCCGTAGTCACGAGATAAGGCCTAACTCAAATGCGCTCGATTGTTCGTTGATTCATTGATACGATCATCATGTGGCGATTCATAGATACGATCATGCTGCTTCCCGAAGCCACAAGATAAGGCCTTACTCAAATACGCTGGATTGTTCGTTGATTCATTGATACGATCATCATGTGGCGATTCACCGATACAATCATGCTGCTTCCCGAAGCCACAAGATATGGCCTTATACTCAAATACGCTGGATTGTTCGTTGATTCATTGATACGATCATCATGTGGCGATTCATCGATACGATCATACTGCTTCCCGAAGCCACAAGATAAGGCCTTACTCAAATACGCTGGATTGTTCGTTGATTCATTGATACGATCATCATGTGGCGATTCATCGATACGATCATGCTGCTTCCCGAAGCCACAAGATAAGGCCTTACTTAAATACGCTGGATTGTTCGTTGATTCATTGATACGATCATAATGTGGCGATTCATCGAAACGATCATGCTGCTTCCTGAAGCCACAAGATAAGGCCTTACTCAAATACGCTGGATTGTTCGTTGATTCATTGATACGATCATCATGTGGCGATTCATCGATACGATCATCCTGCTTCCAGTAGTCACGAGATAAGACCTAACTCAAATGCCCTGGATTGTTCGTTGATTCATTGATTCGATCATCATGTAGCGATTCATCAATTCGATCATCCTGCTTCCGTAGTCACGAGATAAGGCCTATCTCAAATGCACTCGATTGTTCGTGGTTTCATTGAAACGATCATCATGTGGCGATTCATCGATATGATCATCCTGCTTCCCGCAGTCACCAGATAAGTTCTCACTCAAATGCGCTCGATTTTTCGTTGATTCATCGATACAATCATCCTGCTTCCCGCAGTCACAAGATAATGCCTCACTCAAATGCGCTCGATTGTTCGTTGATTCACTGATACAATCATCATGTAGCGATTCATCGATACAATCCTCCTGCTTTCTGCAGTCACAAGCTACGGCTACAAAAATGCGCTGGATTGTTCGTTGATTGATACATACGATCATTATGTAGCGATTCATCGATAAGATAATCCTGCTTCCCACAGTCACCAGATACGACCTCATTCGAATGCGCTCGATTGTTCGTTGATTCACTGATATAATCATCATGTGGTAATTCATCGATACGATCATCCTGCTTCCAGAAGCCACAGATAACGCCTAACTCAAATACGCTCCATTGTTTGTTGATTCATCGATACGATCATCCTGCTTCCAGCAGAAACAAGACAAGGTCTAACTCAAATGCGCTCGATTGTTCGTTGTTTCATTGATACGATCATCATGTGGCGATTCATCGATACCATCATCCTGCTTCCGTAGTCACGAGATAAGGCTTAACTCAAATGCGCTCGATTGTTTGTTGATTCATTAGAACGATCATCATGTGGCGATTCATCGATACGATCATCTTGCTTCCCGTAGTCACGAGAAAAGACCTAACTCAAATGCGCTCGATTTTTCGTTGATTCATTGATACGATCATCATGTAGCGATTCATCGATACGATCATCCTGCTTCCAGCAGCTACAAGACAAGGTCTCACTCAAATGCGCTCGATTGTTCGTTGATTCATTGATACGATCATCACGTGGCGATTCATCGATACGATCATCCTGCTTCCCGTAGTCACGGGATAAAGCCTAACTCAAATGCGCTCGATTTTTCGTTGATTCATTGGTACGATCATCATGTGGCGATTCATCGATGCGATCATCCTGCTTCCCGTAGTCACGAGATAAGGCCTAACTCAAATGCGCTCGATTGTTCGTTGATTCATTGATACGATCATCATGTGGCGATTCATCGATACGATCATCCTGCTTCCCGTAGTCACGGGAAAAGGCCTAACTCAAATGCCCTGGATTGTTCGTTGATTCATTGATACGATCATCCTGCTTCCTGTAGTCACGAGATAAGGCCTAACTCAAATGCGCTCGATTGGTCGTTGATTAATTGATACGATCATCATGTGGCGATTCAGCGATACGATCATCCTGCTTCCCGTAGTCATGAGATAAGGCCTAACTCAAATGCGCTCGATTGTTCGTTGATTAATTGATACGATCATCATGTGGCGATTCAGCGATACGATCATCCTGCTTCCCGTAGTCACGGGATAAAGCTAACTCAAATGCCCTGGATTGTTCGTTGATTCATTGATACGATCATCATGTAGCGATTCATCGATACGATCATCCTGCTTCCCGTAGTCACGAGATAAGGCCTAACTCAAATGCGCTCGATTGTTCGTTGATTAATTGATACGATCATCATGTGGCGATTCAGCGATACGATCATCCTGCTTCCCGTAGTCATGAGATAAGGCCTAACTCAAATGCGCTCGATTGTTCGTTGATTAATTGATACGATCATGATGTGGCGATTCAGCGATACCATCATGCTGCTCCCCGAAGCCACAAAATAAGGCCTTACTCAAATACGCTGGATTGTTCCTTGATTCATTGATACGATCATCATGTGGCGATTCATAGATACGATCATGCTGCTTCCCGAAGCCACAAGATAAGGCCTTACTCAAATACGCTGGATTGTTCGTTGATTCATTGATACGATCATCATGTGGCGATTCTTCGATACGATCATGCTGCTTCTAGAAGCCACAAGATAAGGCCTTACTCAAATTCGCTGGATTGTTCGTTGATTCATTGATACCATCATCATGTGGCGATTCATCGATACGATCATCCTGCTTCCCGTAGTCACGGGATAAGGCCTAACTCAAATGCCCTGGATTGTTCGTTGATTCATTGATACGATCATCATGTAGCGATTCATCGATACGATCATCCTGCTTCCCGTAGTCACGAGATAAGGCCTAACTCAAATGCGCTCGATTGTTCGTTGATTCATTGATACGATCATCATGTGGCGATTCATAGATACGATCATGCTGCTTCCCGAAGCCACAAGATAAGGCCTTACTCAAATACGCTGGATTGTTCGTTGATTCATTGATACGATCATCATGTGGCGATTCATCGATACAATCATGCTGCTTCCCGAAGCCACAAGATATGGCCTTATACTCAAATACGCTGGATTGTTCGTTGATTCATTGATACGATCATCATGTGGCGATTCATCGATACGATCATACTGCTTCCCGAAGCCACAAGATAAGGCCTTACTCAAATACGCTGGATTGTTCGTTGATTCATTGATACGATCATCATGTGGCGATTCATCGATACGATCATGCTGCTTCCCGAAGCCACAAGATAAGGCCTTACTTAAATACGCTGGATTGTTCGTTGATTCATTGATACGATCATAATGTGGCGATTCATCGAAACGATCATGCTGCTTCCTGAAGCCACAAGATAAGGCCTTACTCAAATACGCTGGATTGTTCGTTGATTCATTGATACGATCATCATGTGGCGATTCATCGATACGATCATACTGCTTCCCGAAGCCACAAGATAAGGCCTTACTCAAATACGCTGGATTGTTCGTTGATTCATTGATACGATCATCATGTGGCGATTCATCGATACGATCATGCTGCTTCCCGAAGCCACAAGATAAGGCCTTACTTAAATACGCTGGATTGTTCGTTGATTCATTGATACGATCATAATGTGGCGATTCATCGAAACGATCATGCTGCTTCCTGAAGCCACAAGATAAGGCCTTACTCAAATACGCTGGATTGTTCGTTGATTCATTGATACGATCATCATGTGGCGATTCATCTACGTACCAACGTCAGACGTGAGGGACAATTAAGACGGCAAAGTTGAAGCGACGAACTTCGTCGGTTTAACTGAATTGGAAAAGCATTCGGCTCCGGAGCAGAAGGAAATAGCTTTTACGCTGTACATATGTGGCTTTCGCGGTTCAGGGTTAATTTTTTTATGATGCGTTGATTTTTTTTTTAATTTTGTATGTGTGTATCTCCAACCTGCTTTTTTCTCTTAATTGAATTTTATTTTTGCACCAAATTCATAAAAAACTCGGTGTATGCGATTACTTAAGTCCGTGGGACGAATTTGTTTCAGGTTAAAAATAGAAAAATCAACAACTCTTATTTACTCTCGTTTGAATTTGCATGACTTCCTTCAGAAAGGAAACACGGTTTACTGATTTGCACCAGATGTTGGAGGTATAATCACAGTATTTTCTTATTTCTCATAACTTTTTCAAACAGAGGTCATCGCTCTTTCTACGTTTATAAATGAGTCACAGAAAAATTCTCATTGGCCGCCACCGGAAATCGAACCCCGGGTCTTCCATTGGCTTGTCAGTTAGTGTATGTGTGTCTGGGGTAATTTGAGGCCGCTGTGGTGCAGTGGAAGCATATCCGGAGTGTCACTGGAAGACCTTGGGTTCGACCCCCGGTGGCGGCCAATGAGAATTTTTCCGTGACTTATTTATAAACGTGGAAAGAGCGATGACCTCTGTTTGATGTTCCTAGTCCACATCAAATGTCTGTTTTCATAATTTTTTAATTTGATAAACAATTGCTAACAAATGGGCTGTTTTTAACCAGATTTGTCCCCATTCAGCTGCCTATTCACACTGTACGAGTGAATGGTGTTTTATCAAAATGGTTTTCTATTGGTGCAGGAGACAGACAAAGTTGTATAATGTAACCATGGCTGTTTAATGTATTTACGGATGCGTGCATGCGTGATGCCAAAATAGATAATAGTGGTTTATGTTTTGGTGATATCCGTGTGTGCAGATTGCTGTATGCTGATGACACAGTCCTGTTGGCAGAGAGCAAAAGTGAGTTTCAGAGTATGTTGTGCTGGATGTACGAAGTTTGCATGAAATTCAAACTGAGTATAAATAAGGGAAAATCCAAAGTTATGGTTCTTGAGAGAGAAACTGTTAGCACTGAATGTAATGTAAGTCTAAATGGCACAGTGATTGACCAAGTGAATGAGTTTTTGTATTTAAGAAGCATGTTTGGCAGAGAGAACAAATTGGATGGTGAAATTAGTAGGCGAGTGAATTCTTCATTGAACATCATGGCTGCTTTGGGAGATTTCCTCAGGAATGATGGGTTCTCAAGAGAGTCCCGCATGGCTGTGTATGAAAGTGTAATTGTTCCTACGCCGATGTATGGCAGTGAAACCTGGGTACTACAGAAGAAGCATAGGAGTCGTTTGTGTGCTGGAGAAATGCGTTACTTACGGGGGAGGTTTGTGGCAAGACACGGTCTGATTGTGTGAGGAATGAAGATGTTTGCAGTTGTGTGATGTGAAGCAAAATGGTGTTAGCAAGGTGGAGACCAATATGCTTCGGTGGTTTGGCCATGTTGAAAGAATGAGTGATGAGACGCTTACTAAGAAAATCTGTTTAGCCCAATTGGCAGGAAGGAAAGGCAGAGTAATTCCAAGGAGATCACGGGAGGATAAGATTTCAGGAGTATAAAGTATAGAAGATCTTGTGTGCGTTGTGTGATGGATGTCAGTGAAGCCCGAGTTGTATGTCAAGATCGCTGTAAATGGAGAAGTTTGATACGGCAACAGTGATTAAAAATTATCTGGTACATGTAGTTTGTATTTCTTTGTGGGGCTAACCTCTGAATATCAGAGAACAGCTTAGTGATTTGTATATTTATGTATATATTAAAAAGAAACTTTTTTTGCATATAACATGTGTATAAATTTGCCTGATTGCACTGACCGAATAATAAACCTGTAATTGACATGTGAATAAACGCCTTCGCTTTTCTTATCCATATTTTTTCAGGAAATGCTGTTGCAATCGCAGAACCTTGGCTTTTGTCAAGCGGGAGAAATTCTTGCATGTACTACGAGATACACGCAATTTGTTGTCAGGATATTTCACACTGAAAGCTACAATGGAAAATGCAATATCCCTGTCTGTTTTGACATTGAGTTCCACCACACAGTGCTGAAAGTGTATCGAAATATGAGCTACACAAATTATAGACAAACATTCTAAATGGCACCAAGTCTTTGACATGTGAAAAATTGAACGATTCTCACCTGTTCATCTTCCTTAAAACATCGCCCCTGTTTAGGTAGGCGTTAGTGAAGTCTGATTTCAAGCTGAGAGCTTGACGATAGAGCTGAAATAGAAAATCATAATGCTCGAATGTAACTTCACTTACACATCGAATGCTGTTGGTATTAAGAACATAAAACAAATCTTATTCAACATGCGTAGATATACCAAGAAGAACAATTGAATTAGATACCTGTCTGGTAACGTGTAGCACCGCCTTTCGTCCTGATGTAGGCGGTGATTCGCCTCGGCATGGACTCGACAAAACATCGGAAGCGTTGGGAAACCATACGGATCCACGACCCTTGAACAAGCTCCCACAGTTCACGAAGATTTGATGGAAGGGGGTCAGAGCCTCGAACATCTCTCTCGATGGCATCCCAGATGTGCTCGATGGGTTTGAGGTCAGATGACCTAGCTGGACAAGGAAGCCTGGTCACGTCGGTGGATTGTTCATCCAACCATTCGGATACAATTCGGGAGCTGCATTGTCTTGTTGCACGATGAGGTCCCCAGTGGGATGTTGAAGACGCACAAACGGGAGCAAAGAGTCGTCCAGGATATCCCGGTAACGTTGACCTGTGAGGGACGACGTCACACGTACCAGGGTTCTCATTTCAGTGCACGTAAACAGTCCCCAGACGAGAATGCCACCCCCACCAGATTGAAGAGTATCCTGCTGACAAGAAGGATCCATCGCTTCATGTGGTTTGCGCAGTACTCGTATCCTGCCGTCCGCATGTACCAACGTGAATATCGACACATCAGTCCAGGCAACATTTTCCCACATGTCTAGGGCACAGTGGCGATGTTTTCGGGCCCATGCTAATCTTTGCACCCTGTGATGTGCGATCAGCAGCGGTACCCTCATGGAACGATGGCTTTTGTACTCCATAGCGAGGAAATGGTTCTGAATGATATGGCTGCTTACACGTTTTTGTGCACCAACGTTAAATTGTCGAGTGGTTTCTTGCACTGTGGCCCGTCTATCCGCTGCTACAAGGCGAGCTAGCCGACGATGACCCCGCTAATCCACACGCTGTTGTCCACAGCAGTTGGCCCTTGCAGGAATGGTTTTACCGGATTCGATACACTCACAATGCACCCGTGACACAGTGGCTCGTGAAAATCCCTGTACCTTCACGAGTTTCAAGATGGAGTGACCCATTCGTCGGGCCCCGACAATTTGCCCACGATCAAATTCGCTTAGATTCTTTGTCTTACCCATACTGCGTTCGACTCTTACTGATTCCCTTCGCATCCCTCCTTATATTGTCGGATCGCTGCATTTACAGGGCCGCCCAGAGCGCCACATTTGCATAACGCTAGCTGTCTCTAATTCAAGTGCTCTTCAGTGTATGTCAGACAAGAAGAAACTGAGCAGATCAAAACCTGAAAGTCAATGGAAGTGCGACCGCTACACGTAGATGATGATTGAACAACGTTGTTCGTGTAGGCTGTGAAAACAAAAGTTTCCCCGCGACGGACATCGAAACTCTGTCCCCTCACTCCGGAGTAAGTCGCTCTCCCAACTGAGCTACGCGGACAGAAGGTCTCGCTGCAGATTTGTCGCCTTGACACATACTCAAGAAACGCATAAAGTGTATTAAATCCGTTTATTTTTATAGCGTAATAAGCGCAATGATTCGACAAGCTTTTGCACCTCACTGGGAGGCTATTTCAAGGCAATGGTAGATATAACAAAGTAGGGAATTAGAACACGTAAGGAACAAAGTTGATTTTTGAAAATAACTTTGACGACGTCACGAGCATATTACATGAAATTTTAGCACGTAATTATACGGCGTGACGCGACGTGTTCCCGTCTTTTAATAACGCAGGCCAAACCATTGATAGCTCAGTAGAGATCATATCATTGCATGCTACTTTGCTGGTTAGGATTTATACAGTTTTAAAGTGAAGATCCTCCAAATATGTGGAGTCAGTGAATAAAGAAAGATATCGCTCTTTCCGCGTCTTAGCAACACACAGCAACTGAGAATTTGTTATTCGGCCACTGGTGGGAAATCGAAACCCAGATCTCTCTGATATGTAAGGCTAATGCGCTCGACTAGATATCGAGAGAACTGGGATTCGATTCCGCAGCAGTGGACGAATAACAATTTCTCGGTTGCTGTGTGTTGCGAAAACGCGAAAAGACCGATGTCTTTGTTAATTCACCGATTCCACGTATTTGCAGGCTTTGGATCTCACCTTTGGATTTAACTGCTATAATTAATATATAGCCAGTGCTGTTAATGCCCACCAGATGGAAACGTCTCAGTAGCTGAGCCCATCTTACGGATTTATGATGTCAGAAGTTGACAGAAAAACACACATAGCGCCCTGGATTGTTGGCCACCGTGGTGTAATGCTAACGCGCTCGGCTAGATATCGAGAGATCTAGGATTCGGTTCCCCAGCAGTAGCCGAATAACATTTTTTCGGCTGCTGTGTGTTGCTAAACCGATGCCTTTGTTTATTCTACAGTTTCACTGATTACAACCTTTTTAAAGTTCGTGTAAGGGGCAATTATTCTAATATTATTCCATACTGGAGCGGCTGATGAATGCATGACTTCTCTGGCGAGGGCTGTCCTGGTTGATACTTTGCACGTGTTCTTTACATCTAGTGTACAAGGATCGCTTTGTCATTCCGATATATATATTTTCCGTGTTGTACGCTAGATGTAAAGAACACATGCGAAGTGTCAACCAATACATGCAAAATACAGCCCTCGCCAGAGAAGTCATGCATTCATTGGCCGCTCCAGTATGGAATAATATTAGAAAAATTGTCCCTTAGACGAACTTTAAAGAGACTGCCATCAGGGAAAGTGTCGAAATCCTCTCCAGCAAAGTAGAATGCAATGATATGATCGCTAATTAATACAGACATTTAACGTGGACTAGGAACATCAAACAAAGATCTTCGCTCTTTCCACGTTTATAAGTGAGTCACGGAGAAATTCTCATTGGCCGTCACCGGGAGTCGAACCCAGGGTCTTCCAGTTACGCGCCGGATATGCTTCCGCTACACCACAGCGGCCTCGAATTCCTCCAGACTCACACACGCTAACTGCCAAGCCAATTTGGCAGGTTGTATCTTGGAGCCCCGCACAATGCTCGGGATTCACCAAAGATGGTAAGCAGCAACTCAAGAAATAATTAGAAGCAGCAACTCAAGAAATAATAATAGTTAACGTGTGTGAGTCCGGAGGAATTCGAGGCCGCTGTAGTGTAGCGGAAGCATATTTGGCGCGTAACTGGAAGACACTGGGTTTGACTCCCGGTGGCGGCCAATGAGAATTTTTCCATGACTCACTTATAAACGTGGAAAGAGCGAAGATCTTTGTTTGATGATATGATCTCTGCTGAACTATGAATGGTTTGCCATGCGTTATTAAAAGACGGGAACACGTCGCGACGCGCCGTGTAATTACGTGCTAAAATTTCATGTAACATACTCGTGATGTCATTCAGGTTATTTTCAAAAATCATCTTTGTTATTTACGTGTTCCAATTCCCTGCATTTTTATGTCTACCATTGCCTTGAAAAAGCCTCCCTTTGGAGTGCGAAAGCTTGTCGAATCTTTGTGCTTATTACGCCATAAAAATAAAAGGATTTAGTATGCTATATGTGTTTCTTGAGTATTCACATTGTGGTGTATTCAAAAATAACATCTTGACACATGTTTTCATATCTGTAGTACGTCACAAGACAAGTTCTACAAGTTGCTTCTATAGGCACATCTTCAGTGCTGCGGCATTCCTTCGTGTGGAGCCTGGAAATGCGTAAAATTCATTTAAGTTCTACTGTACGACAACACGAGATGTGGAATTCCATGTGGCTGGCAATGCTCATATTTCAGGAACAATATCAATGAGAAATCTCACATTTGCTGCCGAGTGGCCTTTCAACTACTGTCCAGCCGTGGTCTGAGCATCTAAAGGCTTCCCGATCATTACCTTCGCACCTGTTCCAGAGCTGAAAAGTGAAATTCGAAGTTATACTGATTTCAGTGTAGCTCCTGCATTGTATATATTGATTTCTTTCTACACTGCTGGTCACCCAAAATGCAACACCAAGATGGAAGCATCCGATTGGCCTGAAATTCGCAGTATGCGTCGCCCGCGAGAGGACATGCAACCGATTAGTATTGCAGGGCATATGCAAATCATGTGCGCCTGTCACGCCACCGAGAAGCACTATAAGAAGGGTGCACAGAAGGCGGGATGTAAGTACTGGAAGTGAGTTGTGTTGCCGGACCTGTGCGTTTGAAGCTTCCTGATGCCTCGTCGCAGAATACGGCAGTCATTCCAGCACGTTTCGGAGTTCGACAGAGAGCGAATAGTGGCTTATGGCGACAGCGGTTTATCGTACCGAGACATCTGCACCCGTGTGGGACGACATCCAGCCACAGTGAGGCGAGTATGGATTCTGTGAGTGCAGGATGAACGAACGGCCCGACGTGAGAGATTGCCGCAGCCGCGGCGCACCACCGAACAAGAGGACCGGCATGTTGTACGGCGGGCATTGACGGCTCGCACCTCCACATCACGAACGTTAGCGCAGGAATTAGGGTGCGTTGCGCAACAACCTGTGTCAGCACGTCGTCTGCAGGAGCGGGGACTTGTCGCACGGCGCCCATTGCTCCGATTACCATTGACGTTACACCACCGGCGAGTGCGGCGGCAGTGGGCCGTTGAACATCACACTTGGACTACGGAATGGCACGCCATTGTCTTCTCCGACGAAGCCCGCTTCTGCCTGTAACACCACGATGGTCGGATCCGCGTGTGGCGGTACCGCGGCGAGAGACTGTATGACACCTGCATTATGCATCGCCATACCGGTCCGTCGCCTGGCGTTATGGTTTAGGGCGCAATTGGATATGACCACCGCACCATATCCGACGTTTCGGAGCCTGTAGTCCTCCCTTAACTGTAGGACCTGCCAGCAGCCACGTTTCAACAGGACAATGCGCGCCCGCACGTGGCACGCATCGTGCTACAATTCTTCACGGCCCACCAAGTGTCACTGCTGCCGTGGCCCGCCTGTTCTCCCGATATTTCGCCCATCGAACACGTCTGTTCGCTGATCGGCAACCGAGTGGCCTGGCAAGCACCACCCGTGATGAACTGTGGCAACGTGTGGAAGCAGCCTGGACCGACATACCCCAAACCCACATCCAAATCCTTATTCGTTCGATGCCGTGGCGTGTAGCGGCGGTGTTTGCCAGCCATGGGGGCCACACGAACTATTGATGTGTGCGTGTTCCGCAAGTCGCACGGGCCTGTAAGCTCAATCGTTTCATCTTTGTATCTTTTGTTATGTGTCCAGTAAATGTGGCTTTGTTATCTTGTGTCATTCTTGGTGTTGCATTTTGGGCGACCAGCAGTGTATTTACTGGGTTTAACAACCAAATAAACAAGTCTAAGGATTATAAGCCATGGCCCTTCGATGTTTAGGACGAGTGGTTGAAGGAGGGTGTATGTGAAGTCGGTTACCTTTATAAATGGAATCCAAAATGGAAGTGGTTTTCTGATCTCAGTTCTAGTATTGACGGTACTGCTGAAAATAAGGAACATTTCAGATGCTTCAAGCCGCACTTATATGAAAGAACTTCTGAGCGTGGAGCGATACCATCATAAGCTTCCTGCAGCTTTGTCATCGTGAAGATTTTTCTGCCAAGATACATCAACATCCCAATCTGTTACTCTTGAATCATTTAAGACATCGGATTTGTACAACTTATTCCTATTGAAAGACATTTCACTGGTCTTTCTAGCACTTAAACCGACTACTTTTCCAGCTCGATGTTGGAGTATGACTAATAAAATATGCAACACTCCCAAAGATAGTGATGTGTAGTTACGGTTCATGCGTGGTAAAATTACTGGACGTGCACCATTGCATAGGTTTAACATCTCATCAACTCCTGATTGCAATATACACTGAAGTATGACCACCTACCACATATCTCGTAGGTCATCCTTTCAACTTCAGTACAGCAGCTATCCGACGTGACATCGATTCAATAAGATGCCGGAAGCAGTTGAGAGGTATGACCAAGCAAGCTGTGTGTAATGCGGCTTTCAGTGCAGGTATGGACGTGATCGGTGTGTCCAGACGTAAAAACCTTTTTTGCATTTTCTCAATTTCATTTATTAGTGTTACTAGAATAGGGCTCAAAATGGTCGCAGCATACTCTAGTGAAGGTCTGACTATACTCTCAAAAATGCGAATAGAAAAATACATAGAAATAGCCCAGTCAGCGAAGGCTAGTTGGTATATCGAAATACCAACTGAGCATGCGTCCGATCTGGAGACTGTATGTATGTATACCATTTACACCACCATTATACCATTACATATAATTAAATCATTACATATGGTATGTACAATATTATATAATATTCAGACGGATCTAGTAAACAGCTACATCTATTGACCTGCTGGAGTTATAAAATAAGTAAGATACCCATTTTGAAAAAAAATTGTGTTGCTCTACAATAGTGTTTAAGAACTCTTTCTCGAAAACACCGACGGTTCAATAGTTATGAGCTATTTGTATGAAAAGCCGTAGCGATAACGTAGGAATCAGCGATCAGCGAAAAAGTACATTGACACCCGATTATCTCAGAAACTATTAGAGATACGAAACAAGTTAGTAAAATCATGCAATGCATTGATTATGATACGCTTTCCAACATACCAGAAATCATTACTCAAGTTATTTAATAATGGCTGTGGAATAAATCTCACTCCTGTGTCCTGACCTTTGACCCCATTTCGATGATATTCAACAGAACCGGTTCACTATATCTCCGGAACAACATGATAAAGTTTTGTTGCAATAGAAGCAGCTTTACGCAAGTTATGACGCATAAGAGCAATGGAATATATTCCGCTCTTATGACCTGCCTGACCTTTGACCCCATTTCGCATATTTTCAATAGGGTTCGTGCCCAGGTGGTTCCCTGCCACATACTAAAATTTCATCGAAATCGAACAATTTTTACGCAAGTTATGACGCATAAAGGCAATGGAATGGATTCCGCTCCTATGTCCTGACCTTTGACCCTGCTTCGCCCATTTTCAATAGGGTTCGTCCCCAGGTGGTCCCCTACCATCACATACTAAACTTTCGTCGAAATCGAACAATTTTCACGTGAGTTATCGTGCTGACGGACGACCGGCCGGACGGACAGACGGACGGACAAAGCTGGAGCATATACGCTTCTTCAACCTACGGTTGGAAAGCGTAAAAAAGTGAATCAAACCTTTCTTGTAGGAAATTTTGTAAGCTTCAACTTTGTAAATAGTATGTTTGGGCTACAACCAACCGTTTTTGAGATATTCACGGAAAACCGAAAAAACGTACCTATTTTTCAAGATGGCGGATAGAGCTCACGTCTGATTCGTCAGGACTTTTGGTATAATCTTCACTAGATACCTGTAAACAAGTGTGCCAAGTTTCAAAACTTTCATATTTATTTTATTTGAAAACCCTATTTTGACCGGACTAAAAGTCACGTAACGAATCCAAGAGTTCTATACGATGAATTTACAATTCTTTTGATATGGCTTTTAAAGTTCAAATTGAAGTCAAATGTAACTCCTAAGTCCTAGATATTGTTTGTCCGCCTAAGAAAATAGTCGTTAGCTTTGTAGTAAAAAAAAATTGGGTTTCTTTTCTGCGTAAAGGAAATGACACGACATTTGGTGATGTTGAGGTGTAGATGATTTAACGTACACCACTGAAGCAGGTTATCCATGTATGTTTGAAGAGCAAGACATTCATCAAGAGTCTCTATATTGCGATAAAGCTTGAGATCATCAGCGAACAAGAGACAAGGTCGATCAATGTAAAAGTAAGGTCATTAATGCATATGGAAAGCAAAAGTGGTCCTAAATTAGAGCCTTGGAGACATGGCAACATACTGATCAGAAACATGGTTGTTATAAATAAGAGACTGATACCGGTTAGGAAGACTTGTAGTTTCTTCTCGTCGCTGCGGGTAGTTGTAAAAGAAGACTTGTAGTTTTTTGTTTCACAACTATCTGTAGCGAGCTTCCCGCGTAGCCAATTACAGAATTCTTTGCAAATATGCCGACGTTTCTACGTGTGACGTCGTAGAGAAGCCCGTGAAAGAAATGTGAGACATATTAACTTCCAGTATCTCAGAAATCGCGAGGACAAGGATTATATTCTGAGTCGTTAGCATGTAACCTTTCATTAAATATTGACACAAGCAATTTTTCTTTGTGAGGTTTTAATCCGGCTCTCCTAATCTTCAGAGATAGTCTTCTATCGAAAAGAGTCGTAAGTGGAAAAATGGAGAACAAACCCTCTACGTGATCCTTCTGGGAAGATTACAGAAATTTTTGCCAGAAGTTGCTTGCGTATTTTGACCTTATACCGAAGTAAATTTCTCCGTCACATTTGGTCCACGCCGGGAATCGAACCCGAGTCCACTTATTCCGGAAGAAGTCACTCTACCAACTGGGCTACGCAGACGTTCCTTCTCGCTGCTATCTGCCTTTTATGTCGTGTGCGTCCTGTTGGACAGGCACGCAACAATCTCTATGTAGATATAGTTCTTTTAAGCACAAATTATTTTCCCTGAGTCCCAGAAAGGATTTTTTTCCAGCATAAATTCTTTTTCGTGTATGCTAGACAGATCACTTTTTAAGAATATTCTTCCATGAGTCCTAAATAGTTTTTTTCTCAGTATAAATTCCCTTCAATGACACCTAATAGGCTTTTAAGAGAGACCTAATAGGGAGACCTAATAGGTTTTATGTAACATAATTACCTAATAGGCAATTTTTTTACATGAGTCCTAGATAAAAGTTTGTTCAGCATAGTCTTTTCCATTAGTTTTAAACAGGTCACTTTTTCAGCATAAAGTCTTTTCCATTAGTCTTAGAAAGGTCACTTTTTCAGCATAATTTTCGCCATGTGTCCTAAACAGTGTTTTACAGCATAAATTGTTTTCAATGAGTCTTAGATAGGTTTCTTACTCAACAGAACTTTTTTTCCATGAGTCCTAGATATAGTTTCTTTCAGGAGGAATTATTTTCCATGATTTTTATATAAGCCCCATTTTAAGCATAATTTTTTCAATTAGTCTTAGATATGTCCCTTCTTTAAGCGCATTTTTTTCCTCTTGTCCTAAACACAATTTTTCTCAGTATAAATGATTTTCCATGAGTCTTAGATAAGTCCCTTTCATAACAGTTTTTTCATGAGTCTTAGATAGGTCCATTTTAAGCGTATTTTTTACATGAGTCCTAAATAGGGATTTTTTAGCAACAAATATTTTCCATAAGTCCTCTAGATTTCTACCCTTCCTTCACAATCATAACAAAATTTCATGACTCCCTGTTTAAAACCTCAGATATAACAGCCTCAATGACGAAAACGATCACCAAACGCATGGGAAAATTGTGCAGGAACGGCTGACACGATTCGTAGTAGGGACTGTCTGTTTCGATGATCAGACAGGTTTTTCAAATCACTTACACCTCTCCCGCAAACTAGGTTATTTTCAGTATGTTCTGAGAGAAAATTATAACAGTCCACAAGAAAATCGGCTTGACAGCCATCATAAGCATAAAAAGAGCTCAGATCATGTAACCGATGCAAAGATATTTCTTCCACTAATAAAAATAAACATATGACTACGTGGACACTTTTTTTTTATTCGAGGCATAACGACCACCGTGAGCACCTCGGTGGGCTATAAGCAATCGCCCGTCTCATAATTTAGGATCACTGGTTCCAGGGAAGGGAGAGAGTCAGTGCCGAAAACGAACACAATATCCATTCCTCACCGGGATTCGAACCCGGTCCCATCTCGGACGAAAGATCAGAAGCCACCGTTTAGACCACTGCGCCACAGGGACGGTGGAAATATCTCAATCAAATTTTATACCTATAGGTTTTAAAACCATATAACGAAGTAAATTTCTCCGTCATTTCTGTCCACGCCAGGATTCGAACCCGGATCCCCTCATTCCGGAATAAGTTGCTCTACCACTTGAGCTACGCGGACGTTTTATTCTGATCCCTATCTGCCTTTATGTCGTGTGCGTCCTTCTGGCAGGTACGTCACATCTCCTGGTACGTTACATCATCTCCCCCTTATTTTTTTTTTTTTTTTCGAAGTGCTGGAGAAGGGATTCTCTTATTTTTCCTATCTCGCGGTGTGGAAAAACATCACACCAATGCGAGATTTTGAACGGTCGGGTCATCCGGGCCGCCCCGGTGGCGCAGTGGTCTAAGGCGCTGGCGTCTGATCATTCGTCCGTAAGGGGTCCGGGTTCGAATCCCGGTCAGGCATGGATGTTGTGTTTGTCTTACGGCACTGGCTCTCTCCTTCCCTGGAACCAGTGACCCTAAATTAGGGACGGGCGACTGCTTATAGCCCATTGAGTTGCTCACGGTGGTCGTTAAACCTCCAATCAAAAAAAAAAAAAAAAAAAAAAACGGTCATCCGGATAGTTCGGGCGCCATTATAACGAAGTAAATTTCTCCGTCATTACTGTCCACGCCAGGATTCGAACCCGGATCCCCTTATTCCGGAATAAGTCGCTCTACCAATTGAGCTACGCGGACGTTTTATTCTGATTCCTATCTGCCTTTATGTCGTGTGCGTCCTTCTGGCAGGTACGTCACATCTCCTGGTACGTTACAACCACGATTTAAGTATTTTTTAACTACAGATTTTAAAACCACGATTTAAATATTTTTATAACTATAGGTTTCAAAAGCACGATTGAAGTATTTTTAACTATAGGTTTCAAAACCACGATTTAAGTATTTTTTAACTACATATTTTAAAACCACGATTTAAATATTTTTATACCTATAGGTTTCAAAAGCACGATTTAAGTATTTTTTAACTACAGATTTTAAAACCACGATTTAAGTATTTTTGGAACAATAGGTTTCAAAAGCACGATTTACGTATTTGTTTAACTACAGGTTTTAAAACCACGATTCAAGTATTTTTTAACTATAGGTTTGAAAACCACGATTTAAGTATTTTAACTATAGGTTTCAAAACCACGATTTAAGTATTTTTAACTACATATTTTAAAACCACGATTTGAATATTTTTATAACTATAGGTTTCAAAAGCACGATTGAAGTATTTTTAACTAAAGGTTTCAAAACCACGATTTAAGTATTTTTAACTACTTATTTTAAAAATACAATTTAAACATTTTTTACCTATAGGTTTCAAAAGCACGACTTAAGCATTTTTTAACTACAGATTTTAAAACCACGATTTAAGTATTTTTTAACTACAGATTTTAAAACCACGATTTAAGTATTTTTGGAACAATAGGTTTCAAAAGCTCAATTTACGTATTTTTTTAACTACAGGTTTTAAAACCACAATTTAAGTATTTTTTAGCTACAGATTTTATAACCACGATTTAAATATTTTTATAACCATAGGTTTCAAAAGCACGATTTAAGTATTTTTTAACTACAGATTTTAAAACCACGATTTACGTATTTTTGGAACAATAGGTTTCAAAAGCACGATTTACGTATTTTTTTAACTAGAGGTTTTAAAACCACTATTCAAGTATTTTTTTAATTATAGGTTTTTAAAACCACAATTAGGGGTATTTTTTTAACTATTGGTTTGAAAATCACGATTTAAGTATTTTTAACTATAGGTTTCAAAACCACGATTTAAGTATTTTTAACTACATATTTTAAAACCACGATTTAAACATTTTTACACCTAGAGGTTTCAAAAGCACGATTTAAGTATTTTTTAACTAAAGATTTTAAAACCACGATTTAAGTATTTTTGGAACAATGGTTTTCAAAAGCACGATTTACGTATTTTGTTTTAACTACAGGTTTTAAAACCACGATTCAAGTATTTTTTTAATTATAGGTTTTAAAACCACAATTTAGGGTATTTTTTTAACTTATAGGTTTGAAAACCACGATTTAAGTATTTTAACTACAGGTTTCAAAACCAAGATTTAAGTATTTTTAACTACATATTTTAAAACCACGATTTGAATATTTTTCAACTATAGGTTTTAAAACCACGATTTAAGTATTTTTTAACTAAAGGTTTTAAAACTACGATTTAAGTATGTTTTTAAGAATAGGTCTAAAACCACGATTTCAGTATTTTTTTAACTATAGGGTTTAAAACCACGATTTGAGTATTTTTTTAACTATAGGTTTTAAAACCACGATTCAAGTAAACTTCTGTTTTTACCTGCACATACTGTATATGGATAATAAAAGAAAGAAAGATGGAATTGTTAAATTCTGTCGATCTGCCGTAGAACCTTGTCGCGTTCTTGGTCAGCTGTAAAAAGTGTGTTGGCGATATTACACTACTCGACCATAGAAAATACCACAACAGGAAGTATTTGTTGAAGCGCCATTCATATTGGTGAAAATGTGTCGGCAATTGAGTTATGTATTAGGGATATGCAAACGTTTCCGCCCCTTTAAGGCGAAAGGAGAGAAGAACAATCAGGAAACGAGTACACATTTAATCAACGAAATACTGGCCGTTAGCATCATTGACCTTTTGCCATTTTTCAGGCAAAAATAAATGCCCCCTTGATAGAAGGACTCTGGTTTTGAGCTGAAGAACGCTGTGAAAAAGAAAGAAAGAGAGAAATACTTGTCTACATGTGGTAAGTTTCTTCTTATTTCGTGCATGGTATGGCATTTTATAACTCATTCGTCAAAAAAGAGTTGTCCCAAAAGGACGTGTCCGATTGCAATACAATTCGGCAGGAAGGCAAATGTTACCAGGAATAACAAATGATTAAACATTGGGACTGATATAGTCGATATTTACTGAACTACACGCCAATAAGTAGTGTCTCTCAGTATGGCTTTGGGCCGTTATCTTTGCTCACACAGCATGCCAGATGTCTCGGTATGGAGTTGTACAGGTTCCTAATGGTGTTCTGCGATAAGCCATCCCATGCAGATTCAATCTTATAACTCAGTTCCTGCAGATTGTGCGGTTGGGATGGAGTGTAGATAGCGCGTCCAATAGCATCCCTCACATTTTCAATAGGTCTGGCGATGCGGATGGCCATGGCAGGGTGTCAGTGCCTTGAAGGCAAGTTCTCGAGACAGCAGCAGTATGCAAACGAGCGTTGTCCTGTTGGAAAATCGCACCGGAGTGAGCGTTCAGAAACGGAAGTGCCACTAGGTTGCAGGACCTCATTAAACGTAACGTAGGGCTGTCAAAGTGCCTGTAATGAACACCAAAGGTGACCTGGCATTGTAGAAAATTGCTCATCTTGGCGCTGACTACGTTGCCTCCACACACGGATTCGGTAGTCGTCTCCTCCAAGACAAAAGCGGGACTCGTCACTGAAGATCACCAGCTGCAATTCTGAGTGTCTCCTTGTTATATACACTGACGGAAAAAATCCCAACACCAAGAAGGGGTTGTGTTAGATAAACGACAGTTGGTAGGCGGTGAGAGTACATCTGTAAGATGACGTCTATGCAAATTTCGCGCTCGGCGCATACCTGTGGCGCTAGTAGCGCCCTCGGAACATGCAAAGCAGGTTTGCTGTAAATACGCGCTGTAACGTTCGTGAGTGTTAGTTATCGTTGAGATTCGACGTAGGGTGTTGATGTAAGACAAGAATGCCTTTAAGAAGACGAAGAAGCCATTATCAACAGCTCACGGAGTTTGAACGAGGCCGTGTAATAGGGCAACGAGAAGGTGGATTTTCTTTCCGCAATATTGCAGAACGACTTAGCAGGAATGTAGCCACTGTGCATGATTGTTGGCAGCGGAGGTCAAGGGAAGGTACTGCCTCAAGAAGACCGGGTTCCGGCCGGCCACGTGGCACTACTGAGAGGGAAGACCGCCGTGTACGGTGCATGGCCGTGGCGCATCGTACCGCGTCTGCGGCAGCAATTCGAGCTGCAGTTGCCACCACAGTGACACAACGAACTGTTACAAATCGGTTACTTGAAGGATAGCTCCGAGCCAGACGCCCTGTAGCTTGCATTCCACTTACTCCAAACCACTGCCGTTTGCGACGTCAGTGGTGTCAAGCTAGAGCTCATTGGAGGACGGAGTGGAGATCTGTCGTGTTTTCTGATGAAAGCCGGTTCTGCCTGGGTACCAGTGATGGCCGTGTGTTGGTTAGAAGGAGGCCAGGTGAGCGCCTGCAACCAACCTGTCTGCTGCCGAGACACACTGGACCTGCACCTGGAGTTATGGTCTGGGGAGCAATTTCCGATAACATCAGGAGCACTCTCGTGATTATCCCACGCACCCTGACGGCACAGTTGTACGTCGGTCTGGTGATTCAACCTGTTGTGCTGCCATTCATGAACAGCATTCCAGGGGTTGTTTTCCAACATGATAACGCTCGCCCGCGTACCGCTGTTGTAACCCAACATGCTCTACAGAGTGTCGACATGTTGCCGTGGCCTGCTAGATCACCAGATCTTTCACCAATCGAGCATGTATGGGACATCATTGGACGGCAACTCCAGCGTCACCCCCAACCAGCATTAACCGTCCCTGTATTGACCGACCAACTGCAACAGGCATGGAACTCCATCCACCAAACTGACATCCAGCCCCTGTACGACACAATGCATGAACGTTTGCGTGCTTGCATTCAACATTCTGGCGGTTACACCGGATATTAATGTGCCAGCATTTAACATTTAAAATGGCTCTTCTTGCGCTCACAATAAGCTGTGATCTTGAAACCTTAATCGATTAAATATGTTACCTGTACAAATGTATTGCCGCCATTTCATTCCTCTACAACTATTTTTTCGTGGTGTTGAGAATTTTTTTCCGTCAGTGTAGATTAAGATAAAACAACGTAGTCGTCACAAATGTTTATTTTTTCAAGCCGACAATGGTTTCGCTGGCTATTGACCTAGCTTCATCAGGACGAATGGCACGTAAATATTCAAATTGTATATGACATCATAAATGCTGTTTACAGTCGCGTGTTTTGGTTAGATGCTTCCACGCGTTTGATAGAAATGGCGTGGATGACATGTCATTAACAAATTGCGAAGACTTCTGATATATGTATATGGAAAGCTTCCAAAATATCAAGTTTGGTCGTTGAATCTGGCTTGTCAATAAGTTTTGCTTCTTCAAAGAGAAATTTGTGGTCCTTTTCGTAACAGTGTTTTGCCATCGATGACTTCTTTAGGTCACAATTCCCAATGTAGCTCTTGTGGTCCTTCAATCGAAAACGCAAGGCTCTACGGGTCTGTCCAATACACGAAGCGCCACATTCACATGGAATTTGATAAATTCCCCACGAGGTTTTGTCTTCAACATAGTCCTTTGATTCTAAAAATCTCATTTTGTTTATGCGTTTAAAAATCACCTTAAAATGAAAGGTTTTGAGAATTTTTGTAATATTGAAGGCAATGTCACGGGAAAATGGAATAATGACAAAATTCTCTCGGAACGGGCGCATCACAGAAGTTAACGTGGAGTTGGGCTTCGGTTTCCAGAATTTTGTTAGAGCCTTGTCTATAATGGAAGGGTTGTATCTTCGCTGTACTGCAACACGTTTAAGGAAATAAAGTTATTTTTCGAAAACTGTCCTTATCTAAACATGTACACTATCTACCAACAAGTACCTGGACACCCTTGAAATCGACGATATCTGCGCTCCTGATACACGCCACGGCCGCCACCGTTAAATATCGTGTGGGAAACAACAACGCAACCAGTCGCATGCAAGATGCCACGCAGTTCGGAGCTCTCTGATTTCGAGAAAGGTGTAATCGTCGGGTATCACAGAAATGGCCGATCCATACGGGACATATCCAGCGAGTTGAAGTACCTAAAATCGACAGTGGCCTACGTGATTGGCAAGTGGAAGATGAGAGGTGACTGTCGGAATGTTCCCCAACGCGGCAGACCCACAAAACTAGGAGTTAGAGACCGACGGGTGCTGGCCAGAGAAATTCGGAAGAACCGCACCAAATCAATGGGCCACATCCGCAAGGAGTTTCAACAGGCGTCCGGGAGTGTTCTTCCGATGAATATCATCCGTAAGGAAGCCCATCTGCTCTGTTATCATGGACGTGCTGCAGCCCACAAGCCTTTGATCACCAAGTCCAATAGCGCTGCTCGGCTAACGTGGTGCAAAGAACGTCGACAGTGGACCGTTGAACAGTGGAAACCGGTTCTCTAGAGGGACGAATCGAGGTTCACCCTCTACCGTTCAGATGGCAGGGTCTGCGTTTGGCGTCTGCCTGGAGAACGCCTCCTGACGGAATGTATTATGACAACTGAAGTTCGGCGGCGGTGGAATTTTGCTATGGGGATGTTTCTCCTGGTATGGCACGGAACCCTTGGTCCCCATTCCTGGTAGACTCAACGCCGAGACCTACTGCACCATTTTGGATGAGCATACGCTTCCTACGTTGTGGTAGTATTACGGGGTGAACCCATGTTACTTTCAGGATGACAATGCCACCTGTCATGTTGCGAGGTCCACCATGGCTTGGTATGGAGACAATGGGGCCTCCACCGTCCGAAATCGGTGAAGGAACTGACCTGTCTTCTCCAAGCCGAGTGGAAGAAAATACCGCTAGCCGTCGTACAACGCTTGGTTGAGAGTATGCCCTGGAGGGTCGCAGCTGTAATCGCCGGTCGTGGAGGCTCCGCCAACTATTGAAGGTGAATAAACTTTGTTTTCCTTTGCTACCATAGGTGCCCATTGGTAGATAGTGTATGTATCGCGCAATATATGCAACTGTAAAAGGCGCTGACGTTTTGTTGATAAGGGTGATTAGACTTGGCATGTGGAGGTGAAAAAATAGCGAAAGGCTAAATTGTGGTTGCGAGAGATTGATTTAAGCGAGTTACCAGGACGTCAAAGAATGATAGGCATCCGTTATTTTCAGTTTCATAGCTGAATTGAATGTGAGGATCAATGGAATTTATGAGTTTGATTAATTCCGCAATTTCATAATGTTTTCCCTTCCATAGAACGAAAGTATCGTCTGCATATCGTATCCATAAGTCTAATTTCACGAGTTTGAAAAGTTTTTCTTCAAATCGACGCACGTAGATTTCGCATAATAATGGCGACAGTGGGCTGCCCATGGCTAGACCTTCCGTCTGTTCATAAACGTTCCTTGACAGTCTGGAACGACACCAGTGCCGTCTTTGGCGACGATGCAATGGTTTTAAGGGCGATCATCGTTACGGTCTGCGTACGTGTAGTCCTACGTCGTACAGCAGTCTACAAATGGTGCTGACACTAATCGGACGATGCACGGAGTGCACAACTACTCGCTGAATATCAGCAATCGTGGCTATTGGGTCACACTGCGCATGTCGGACAACCAGTAGGTCCGTGGTTCGTCTAGGTCTGTCGCTGCTGCGTGCCTTGTTCTATGAACTGCCTCCAACAGCGTGCTATGGTGATATCCGCACGACCGGTATGGCGCGCAATTTGGCGATAAGACCATTCCGCTTCCCGGAGCCCGACGATGCGGCCCCTGTCCATCTACTCGAACTGCTCGAATTGCTTCCGACCTCTTCTCTGAGAATGCTTGACTTGCAAAGGATGCAACCAACACAACAGGGGAGTCAGAATGGCAAGCACGCGCAACGGGATGACCTCACACAGCTGGTTAGGCATAGCGCTACGACCCGTCTTTGCTGGCGTCACATGCGCGGCCGAGAGTGATACTTGAATCTTCTGCATGTCTCACGATGTCAAACCTACCCACTAAGTTTCATTTCTGTCGGTGGCCACTTTATTATGACCACCTGACAGTTTTAAGCAAATGAGCTATGGCTGCACGCTGATGCCGCCAGAGGGCAAGGCTGGTATAAGAAGGGAAAGCTTAGTGCTTGCGACAGTAGTAGAAATGATTTTTGGGTGACGAGATGAGTAAAAAATGCAATTCGACGGACTTTGAACGTGGGATGATTGTAGGAGCTCGGAGCCATGTAGCGAATATCACCGAAACCGCCGCATTCGTGAAATGTTCCAGAGCAGCTGTTGTTAAAGTGTTTAAAGACTGGACTGTCAGCCAAAAAACTGGGTCTCTACGTGCAACGGGTGGTCGTCATCGACTAGTGACTGCTCGGGCGGAACGGAGAGTGTCCAGACTGGTAACAGACAACATAAAGGGCAACAGTGCAGCAAATTACAGACCATCTTAATCAAGGATCCCCTCAAATGATCTCTACACGCACTGTTCGCCGTACACTGCATCGGACGGGATATGGCAGCCGAAGGCCTGTTCTTACAGCTTTGGTGTCTGCAGTTAACAAGAGAAAACGTCTCCAGTTCGCATAGGAGTACAAGCATTGGACAGTCGATAATTGGAAACAAATTATGTGGTCCAATGAATCAGGTTTTCAGTTGCACCATACCGATGGCCGAGTGAGAATTTGGCAGAAACAGCACGAAAGCATGGACCCCAAATGCATTGCTACAACCCTTCAAGCTGGTGGAGGCAACGTTATGGTTTGGGGAATATTTCCCTGGCATGCTTTGTGCCTTTTAATTCGTGTCTGACTGGCACATCATATCTAAACATCGTTGCGGACCAAGTGCATCCTGTCATGTGGATGGTTTATCACAATGACGATGGCTACTTTCAACAAGATAATGCGTCCTGCCAAAGTGCTCGTATTGTACAGAATTGTTTTCAGGAACTTGCCGGTGAGTTTACTTTGCTTAGGTGGCCCTCACAATCTCCAGATCTCAACCGCATTGAGAATTTGTGGAATGAAGTTGAAAGAGTCATCAGACAGCTGGATCCACAACCCTGCAATCTCACACTCCTGGAAAGTGCTATTTATCAAGCATGGTCTCAGATTCCAGAAACCACCTATCAACATCTCGTGGAGTCCATGCCATGAAAAATCGACGCAGTATTAAAGGCAAAAAGTGGTCCAACGAAGTACTGAGGGAGTGGTCATAATAAAGTGGCCACTCAGTGTATAACAGTTCAGTAAAACTCAGGAAAAAATGTTTATGCTTTAGAGAATCAGGGTAAAAGCACCAGAATTGCATGTGATTCACTAGAATGCGGCATTACAGACAATATTTTTTGTGCTGCGCGATGTTGATTCAGGCATGAGTTGAATTATGGTCGGCAGTTCTTTCTTTTACTTGTTAATATGACCTTCGTTGCCATATAGAACTGTTATAAAACAAAATTCTGTCTTACATCATCTGCTTCCTCCAGTCGGCTGTGGTTCTTAGCAACAAGGGACGCCAAATGCAGGAAAACTTGCAGATGGGTGGACGTAACGCCTTTGGAGTTATCAGTTGAAGTGTCCGGCCGGGGAAGAAGAGATTTGGCCTAAATAATTACAAAAATAAACTCTTTATTTCATTTCAGGTAATTGTTTCAAAATTATTACATTGCAACAAAATGTAAAATTGTTTAAACACTTTGAAGTAAGTACTAAAACTGATTACAATATGTAGATTTACTGTAAGGGTCTTGTCACTCAAGTCCTCTGTAAGCTGCACTCTCCAGCTCTCCCTAAAATTTAAATACTGTTTCCAATTGGTTATGTTTTCATTCATTTAAGTGACAGCAAAACATCACAAAAACAGGATGACCATTTAAAAAAATCATGACAGTATTGATTATGATACGCTTTCCAACATACCAGAAATCATTATGCCGCCCGGTGGCGCAGTGGTCTAAGGCGCTGGCCTCTGATCATTCGTCCGTAAGGGGTCCGGGTTCGAATCCCGGTAAGGCATGGATGTTGTGTTTGTCTTACGGCACTGGCTCTCTCCCTTCCCTGGAACCAGTGACCCTAAATTAGGGACGGGCGACTGCTTATAGCCCATTGAGTTTCTCACGGTGGTCGTTCAACCTCCAATCAAAAAAAAAAAAAATAATTACTCAAGTTATGAGGTTAATGGCTGCAGAATAAATCTCGCTCCTATGAGCTCACCTTTGACCCCATTTTGATGATATTCAACAGAACCGGTAAAGTATACTTCCGGAACAACATTATAAAGTTTTGTCTCAATCGAAGCATTTTTACGTAAGTTATAACGCATAAGGGCGATGGAATGGATCCCGCTCCTACGTCCTGACCTTTGACCCCATTTCACCCATTTTCCATTGGGTTTGTCCCCAGGTCGTCCCTTTCCACTTACTAAAATTTGATCGAACTCGAACCATTTTCACGCAAGTTATGACGCATAAAGGCAATGGATTAGGGACAGCTGGTGTTATGCAAATGTGGCGCTGTGGGCTGCCCTGTAAACGGAAACGGCATGACGTATGCACCGATCCGACAATATAAGGAATGATGCGAAGGGGATCAGTAAGAGTCGGACGCAGTATGGGTAAGACGAAGTATCTAAGCGCATTTGTTCGTGGGCAAATTGTCGGGGCCCGACGAATGGGTCACTCCATCTCGGAAGTCCTGCAGTCACTGGGATTTTTACGAGCCACTGTGTCACGGGTGCACCGTGAGTACATCGAATCAGGTAAAACCATCCCTGCAAGGGCCAACTGCCGTGGACAACAGCGTGGGGATGAGTGGAGTCATCGTTGGCTAGCTCGCATTGTAACAGCGGACAGACGGGTCACAGTGCAAGAAATCACTCGGCAATTTAACGCTGGTGCACAAAAACGTGTAAGCAGCCACACCATTCAGAACCATCTCTTCGCTACGGGGTACAGAACCCATCGTCCCATGAGGGTATCGCTGCTGACCGTACATCACAGGGTGCAAATATTACCATGGGCGCGGAAACATCGCCACTGGACTCTAGACATGTGGGGAAATGTTGCCTGGACTGATGAGTCGAGATTCACGTTGGTACATGCGGATGGCAGGATACGAGTACGGCGCAAACTACATAAAGCGATGGATCCTTCTCTTCTTGCCAGCAGGGTACTCTTAAAGCTGGTGGGGGTGGCATTCTCGTCTGGTGACTGTATACGTGGACTGAAATGACACCCCTGGTACGTGTGACATCGTCCCTTACAGGTCAACGTTACCGGGATATCCTGGACAACCATTTGCTCCCGTTTGTGCGTCTTCAACATCCCACTGGGGACCTCATCCTGCAACAATGCAGCTCCCGAATTGTATCCGAATGGTTGGGTGAACACTCCACCGACGTGATCTCGCTTCCTTGGCCAGCTAGGTCACCTAACCTCAATCGGGCACATCTGTGATGCCATCGAGAGAGATGACCACCGTCCTTCAGATCTTCGTGAACTGTGGGAGCTTGTTCAGGGATCGTGGATCCGTATGGCTTCCCAACGCTACCGGTGTCTTGTCGAGTCCATGCGGAGATGAATCGCCGCCGTCATCAGGACGAAAGGTGGTGCTACACGTTACTAGACAGGTATCTCTCATTCAATTGCTCTTCAGTGTACATGGTCGTATCAGAATAATTTGACCACCCCTGGAATCACAGTTTACCCGCCGAAGTGCGTCACAGAGTACATAAGACAAAGTGAACCTCACGGAGATACACTCGCTGACCAGAAAAAATGACACATAGTGCGTAACCTGAGCACAAAGTACAGAGTTAGTGATTTCACGGACATTCAGAAAGGAATGATCATTGGCCACCACGCCAAGTGAGGTGTGAGAAGAATGGGCCGCTGGTACACCGAAGACCTTGTGACGTCATAACAGTAGAGCCAACCCTGTTGCGCATGGGTCGCCGGTGTCGACGCTGCGTCAAGGCGCCCATGCTAACCGAAGTCCATCGGCCAAGACGCCAGCAGTTTGCATGGGAGAACCGTCATTGGACTGTGGAAGAGTGGAAAAAGGTTGTGTTCTCCGACGAGTCGAGGTTTCTACTCCACAGAAGTGAAGTGCGGTGGCGGATACGTTGTCAGACACACGAGAACCAACACCCGCATACGTTTGTTGGTCAAGAATGGGACGGAGAAGTGGCAGTGTGCATGTCTGGGGGATGTTTTTCTTTTATGACCTGGGACCTATGATACCACTGGACTGGTCCCTGAACGGCAATAGTTATCTGTCCATCATCACTTACCACATGCATTCCTTCATGTTGGACGTTTACCCTGGTGGTGATGGTGTCTACCATCAGGACAACTAGCCCGGCCATGTCGCTAAGGGGGTTCGTGATTGGCTCCAGGAACACGACAGCGATGTCTCCGTTCTCCCTTGGCCACCAAACGACCACAATCCCATAAAGCATTCAAGAAGAATAAAAAGGCAGCTGTCTAAGCATGTAGAAAACTACCCAAAACGTACAATTAGAATTTTGCTACTAAAAGGCATATTAGGTAAGAACAAGATCTTTCGCAACAGGCGCCCTGTGCGTCATCAGGTTAAAAGAACTGGCGCTAGGAGGAACACACACACTTAATATATAGATAGTCCCGAAGACAACAGCGATCCCGGTGAGTGACATGATATCCGCGTTACAACTCGGTTAAAGCGAGAAACAAAGCAAAGAAAGAAAACACCAAATAGATTACAAATACTGTAACGTATACTCTAGATTCACTTTCCTTTTGATTTTTACTATCTCTGGTTATTTTATTTTACTATGTAAATTATCTTCTTACTGAACGAGATGTTATTTCACCCGCTGAATGAGATCTGGCAATGAGTGTAAGTCATGACGTGGTGGTAGCCAGTATAAATAGGCGCGTTCAACGATACCAAAGAGAGCTGTTGTTTATGTGCGAGAGAGCTTTTTGTTGATGTGCGTAAGGAGAGCGGTTGTTTATGTGCGTGAGAGCTTTGTTTCGTGTGTAAAGAGATCTTCGTTTATGTGAGAGCCAGATATCGAGTAGTTGTGTGACCGATGAAGTGAGTGTGGATAAATAATAGAAGTTTACCAAATAAAAGATTGTCTTAGTAAGTACGTTTTTCTCAGTTCATAGTACTGTCAGACCTCTGTCTGGCTGTTAGGTTTATTTCATTAGTTGTTATTATTAACAACCAGTATTAAGACTTTATTCATCTTAATTACTACTACAACATTACCAGCAGTTAAAAGCTTGTTCATTATTATTACTACACTACTAGCAGGAAAGTTTATTCATGAGATAATTAACAAAACAACAACCATTTGAACAACCATTAGAAGAAGCTGAATTAATTAGAATTTAGAAGAAGGTATATTCATTATAATTGGCGCCCGAACTATCCGGATGACCCGACCGTTCAAAATCTCGCATTGGTGTGATGTTATTTCCACACCGCGAGATAGGAAAAATAAGAGAATCCCTTCTCCAGCACTTCGAAAAAAAATAAAAAAAATAAGGGGGAGATGATGTAACGTACCAGGAGATGTGACGTACCTGCCAGAAGGACGCACACTACACAAAGGCAGATAGGAATCAGAATAAAACGTCCGCGTAGCTCAATTGGTAGAGCAACTTATTCCGGAATGAGGGGACCCGGGTTCGAATCCTGGCGCGGATAAAAATGACGGAGAAATGTACTTCGTTATAATACATATTCACCGAAGTGAAAAATAAGCACAGGGTCCGTTATCAACACCCGCAGTAGGGTACTTCGCACGACATAAAAAATTAAATAAGCGAATCCACGGTGCATGTACATGTGCACACGGTGCATGTACATGTGCAGGTAAGTCATCGTTACAGCATACGTTCTTAAAAACGTCAATATACAAACTTTCGGCGAAGAGAGTCATATACCTACCTCTGGTCTTAAGTAATAAATAAGTCTCAGACCAAGAGGGCAGATGAGTTCCAGACTTAACTAGGCGTGCAAGGGCAGTAGTAGTAGATCCAGTCTTTACAGTGTAGTGATGTTCAGTCACTCTATAACGAAGTAAATTTCTCCGTCATTTCTATCCACGCCAGGATTCGAACACGGATCCCCTCATTCCGGAATAAGTCACTCTACCAACTGAGCTACGCGGACGTTTTATTCTGATCCCTATCTGCCTTTATGTCGTGTGCGTCCTTCTGGCAGGTACGTCACATCTCCTGGTACGTTACATCATTTCCCCCTTATTTTTTTATTTTTTTATTTATTTATTTATTTTTTTTTTTTCGAAGTACTGGAGAAGGGATTCTCTTATTTTTCCTATTTTGCGGTGTGGAAAGAACATCACACCAATGCGAGATTTTGAACGGTCGGGTCATCCGGATAGTTCGGGCGCCATTATAACAAAGTAAATTTCTCCGTCATTTCTGTCCACGCCAGGATTCGAACCCGGATCCCCTCATTGCGGAATAAGTCACTCTACCAATTGAGCTACGCGGACATTTTTTTTTTAATTCTGATTGCTATCTGCCTTTATGTCGTGTGCGTCCTTCTGGCAGGTACGTCACATCTCCTAGTACGTTACAACTCTAACTCCTAAATTACGAAGAGTGGTTCCTATGTACCATGAATTAGGAGCAGCCTCCCCGGTGGCGCAGTGGGCTAAGCGATGGCCTCTGATCATTCGTCGGAACAACGGGGTCCGGGTTCGAATCCCGCCGGTGAGGCATGGATGTTGTGTTTGTCTTACGGCACTGGCTCTCTCCCTTCCCTGGAACCAGTGCCCCTAAATTAGGGACGGGCGACTGCTTATAGCCCATCGAGTTGCTCACGGTGGTCGTTAAACTTCCAATCAAAAAAAAAAAAAAAAAAAAAAAAGAATTAGGAGCAGCAGCAACGTCGGTCTTCAAGGGCACACAGTACACGCCCCACTGTTCTTGAATGGGTTTGGGCTCACGATCCTTCCTAAGCATGCTCCGAAGGTTAGAGGCCACATCACCAAAATCTTTTTTGTGTTTTTTACACACTCTCCGCAATGCATTTGTAACCGGTGGAAAGAAAGACATTGATCCCACATAAGTAATTTGCTCGCGCTCAACACACAACGAAGACGAATTACCTCTCCTATGCCGAGCACACAACTTTTTCACAATACCAACACCATACCCATGTTCCATCACAATGGTTTCAATAAAAATAAGTTCTTTATTCCGAGCAACAATGCACGAGGAATGGGTATACGCTCTATTCACCAAAGCCCGAATAGCTGCAAGTTTATATCTAGCCGGGTGGAAAGAGGCGTGTGGAATGATATCGAAAGAACCAACGGCGTTTCGATACACTTCAAAAATCAAAATATCCTTATTAACATGTCTGGTGATTAGAAGGTCCAAGAAAGGGATCTTAAAATTTTCCTTCCATTCTATCGTCAGGTTAATAGTAGGATATTCAGACGACAAAAGGCTTCTATAAAGAAAGCAAAGCATCACCAGAATGTGGCCAAACGACAAAAACATCATCGATGTAACGCAAGTACAGTGCTGGAACCTTCTCTGCCCTGGCTAAAATATCATCCTCCAAATCTTGCATGATCACCTCTGCCAAAACAGCAGAGAGAGGCAAGCCCATAATAGTGCCACCTCCCTGACGGTAAATGGTCCCATTGAAGCGAAAAAAGGATCTTTTTGCAATAATATTTAAAGCATCGGAAATTGCCTGAACTTGCATTAGGGGAATAGTTCCCAAGTCGGACAACTTAGAAATAATCAAATCGTGAGCTACGTTCAATGGAACACTCGGATATAACGATTCCACATCCAATGATGCCAAAATGGAAGAGGAGCCCAAGCCTCTGAATTCTCGAATACGGGCAATGGCCTGGAGGGAACTGGTGATGGAATAAGGTGAGGATTGGACAAAAGGCCGAAGGTAACGTGCCAACGCCCTCTCTAATGGTCTTAAAGGACTGTTACAACTAGAAACGAGCGGGCGAAGAGGCAAACCAGGCTTGTGAGTCTTAACGGTGCCAAATATATTGGGAATGGCAGGGCCAACAACACTCCTTAACATAGAATGAATCTCACTAGGCAACAAACCCTCTCTTTTAAGGGCTGATATTTGTCTAATAGTAGCCGAAGTTGGGTCAGAAAGGTCAACTGATAAAGCATTTGTGGGACTATTTGGATCGACAGGTTCGACGTGCCGACCGACAACCACGTCATCTCCGGGACCTCCGTTCTCTTCTGCAGTCCGAATGGGTGCGTGTGTCTCGGGCAACCTTCCAGGGCCTCATGACATCCATGCCACGCTGTCTACCCGCTGTCATCTTGACGAAGTGTGGTTATTCCCATTATTAGATAGGCGGTCAAATCATTCGAATACGATTACGTAAGTCGGAAGTGTTCTTTCTGTTTTCTTTCTTTTTTTTTTTTGCTGGTTTTATGTCTAATCGAAAATACTAGGGGTGTTCAAATGAAAAGGTACGAAACGTCATAAGAACGTAACCGTTAACATATTTGCCTATGTCTCTATGGGAGAACGTAGCGACACATCTAGGGATGCGATTGGAGTCACCGGCGTGGATCGGAGCATGCGCGGGCGGCCGCATGCGTAGGAGAGAGCAGAGGCTCTTATAAAGAGCGCCGTCCAATTGACGCGGCAGTGCGTGTGAGGACAGGATGGAGTTCACATTGCAAAATTCGACGATTGAGGAGCAGCGAGGCGTTATCCGATTCCTGACAGCGGAAGGTGTTAAACCGGCCGCTATTCATCGCGGAGGGTGTGGTTCTGCTCCATGATAACGCGCGTCACCACGTCTCCAGGGTCACACACGCGGAACTGGCCAAGTTCCAGTGGGAGCAGCTTGACCATCCGCCCTACAGCCCGGACATGTCGCCCTGCGATTTCCATGTATTTGGTTCCCTGAAAAAACATCTGAAAGGGAAGCGCTTCCACTCGGACGACGAACTCAAGGAAGCTGTGCAGGACTGGGTCTCGTCACGGCCACAGGAATTCTGGGAACAAGGAATCCTTCGGCTCGTTAATCAATGGGATCGTTGTGCTACGGCCTATGGGTGTATACTTTGAATAAAGTCTTCATTTATACCCACAGTGTCGTTTCATACCTTTTCATTTGAACACTCCTTGTATTTTTAGGTGTGCAACTTAATTCTCGGCCCCTAACCGCAAGAGATCATAGAACGTCGGCAAATGCAAATAGCTGTGTGCGATAATGGCTGATTGCAGCGCCATCCAACAGCTTTCCGGGCAACCGTAACCGCTCACAGCTGTAGTGACAGAAGCGACGAGAGTTGATGGTGAAAGCAATGTCGTTCGAGAAGCAACATTTGAGACACTGCCTCCTCTTCACGTTTCATCTGAAAAAACGTGCAGCGGAAGCCCAGCAAATTATCTTTGCTGCTCTTTGCGTGAGGCTTCTGTGTCCTACAATACGTGTAAGAAGTGGTTCCAGCGGTTTAAGCAGCGAAACTTCGATCTCCATGATGCAGAACGTCCGGGACAGCCACAGAAAGTGAACGATGAGGAACTGGAACAATTGTTGGATGCGGATCCCAGTCGCACAGAGTCAGAGCTCGCCCAGGAACTCGGCAAGCCATTGCACAGCGCCTGCACAAGCTTCGACGGATTTACAAGGAGGGCCGTTGGGTGCCCCACCAACTCACAGCGGCGAACAAGTTTAGGAGCTGCGACGTTGCTGTGTCCTTGCTCTCCAGATTCAAGAAGAAGGATTTCCTCCACACGATATTCACTTGTGATGATAAGTGGATCCTCTACGATAATCCTAAGTGGCGCAAACCGTGGGTCTATCCAAGTCAGCCTACCACCAGTACCGCCAAATCAAATGTCAATGCCAGGAAGTTGTTGCTGTGTATATGGTGGGATCAGCGCGGTGTCGTTCACTATGAGTTGCTCAAACCTGGTGAAACGGTCAATGCCGAGCGTTATTGTCAGCAACTCATTCGTGTGAGTGACGCACTGGAGGCGAAAAGGCCATACACCGGCAAGGGCAGAAGGTCGGTCCTGTTGCTTCAGGATAACACGAGTCCTCACACCGTGAAAACGACTTTAACCACGATCACCGACCTGGGATGGAAGATTTTGTCCCACCCGGTGTATTCTCCAGACTTCGCCCCGTCAGATTATCACCTCCTTCGCTCCCTGCAACATCACCTGAGTGATACGCACTTCACTTCTGTCGAGGAGGTGTACACAAGTATTGATCAACTCGAAACAGCCCCCTTTTTTTCCGCAGTGGCATTCGGCAGCTCCCTGACCGATGACTCAAATGTATCCAACACGACGGGGATTATTTCCCTGATTATGTACGTATTTGATTTGCTATAATTTGCCGTCAACGTGACGTGCCTGTGGACCGAGAATTAAGTTGCACATCTAATACTTATATTAGACAAGAAACTTTAAACGAAGCATTTGAAAAAAATAACATAGTTGTTTTCTTTTCCTCATAAAACATGCATGTTGTATTGATTTTGACACGATTCGGGTTTTACATCGTTGGTGGATCAAGAAAGCGTCAATTTGGAATTCGGGATTCCTCAAAAATGGCGAGCGCATGCATGAGCCTTCACATCTTGTCATTTAAGAAACGGAACTGAATTTTCCTTTTTCACATAAAAGGCAGGAAGATCTGCTGTATTTCTTTTGTCAGGTTTGATTATTTTTTTTAATGTACTTTTTGAATAAAACTTGCATTTCCAATATCACTGAACTTTACACGAGCATTTTCAAAAATGAAACAACTTTTTTTTTTTGGTGCACGTAAATGTTGATTCGATGTTTGAAGCTGGAGATTATTTCGTAGAAACAGATATGATAAAAGATTTATCTGACAGAGAAGACAAAAGGGAGACAGACATGCAGCTGGCATCTCTGTCGGCAGCTTTTTTAACTCTCTACAAAATGGATTTCATTTGAGGCAGCCTCTATATTAGATTAAGTCCAAAGAAAGAAGCTCTTTCCCGGAGGAAATAACATCAACCCCTCATATTTCAGCAAACATATCACCGTTCTTTTAGAAGTAATGCCTTGTGTTACAGCTGATCCAAAGCTCTCCAACTGATGAAATTTTAAATGCAGAGCCTAATGCAAAACTGAAGAACATCCCCCATGTCATCCTGTATTATTTCCGTAGATCTGTGACGTACCTGCCAGCAGGACGCACACGACATAAAGGCACATAGTAATCAGAACAAATGTCTGCGTAGCTCAGTTGGTAGAGCGACTTGTTCCGGAATAAGCGGCCTCGGGTTCGAATCCCGGCGTAGACCAAAAATGACGGAGAAATTTAAATTCATTATAATGGCGCCCGAACTATCCGGATGACCCCGCCGTTCAAAATCTCGCATTGGTGTGATGTTATTTCCACACCGCGAGACAGGAAAAATCAGAGAATCCCTTCTCCAGCGCTTCGAAAAATAAAAATGTGTGATGTTGCATTCCACACAGCAGATTGACTGGGAGTTCTCAAGTGCACGTTCTACAGTGGATGGCTGCCTGCAACGATTCATGGTCACGGCTGACCCGTGGGCCATGCCCCCGGCCCTCTTTCGGGGGGGGGAGATGTGACGTACCTGCCAGCAGGACGCACACGACATAAAGGCACATAGCAATCAGAACAAATGTCTGCGTAGCTCAGTTGGTAGAGCGATTTGTTCCGGAATAAGCGGCCTCGGGTTCGAATCCCGGCGTAGACCAAAAATGACGGAGAAATTTACTTCGTTATAGATCTTCATTTCCATGATGCATTAACCTTAACTTCCCCTTTTTTGTTATTAGCATTTTTTTTTCGGTGTCAGCGCACCAACTGTTTGAAAAGAAAATGATAACAACAATTATTACTCTACATAATTTTGAGCATTACTTCGGCCAACTTCCAAATAGACCAACATTGCAACATGAAAATCACGATATAAAGTTCTATACTGCTAAGCGTTTTATATCCAGCATTTCTGAAAATCAAACAACAAAGAAGACAAGTAAATTGTGCACTGAAGAGCAATTGAATTAGAGACAGCTGGCGTTATGCAAATGTAGCGCTGTGGGCGGCCCTGTAAACGGAAACAACATGACGTATGCAGCGATCCGACAATATAAGAAGTGATGCGACGGGAATCAGTAAGAGTTGGATGAAGTATAGGTAAGACGAAAGGATATGGTATCACTCCAGTGGTTATGGTATCATTCCATCTCGGATGTCGTGCAGGCACTGGGATTTTCATGAGATACTGTGTCACGGGTGCACCGTGAGTACATCAAATCCGGTAAAACCATCCCTGCAAGCGCCAACTGCCGTGGACAACAGCGTGTGGATGAGCGGGGTCATCGTCGGCTAGCTTGCATTGTAACAGCGGATACACGGGACACAGTGCAAGAAATCACTCGGCAATTTAACGCTGGTGCACAAAAACGTGTAAGCAGCCACATTATACAGAACCATCTCCTCGCTATGGGGTACAGAAGCCATCGTCCCACGAGGGTACCGCTGCTGACCGCACATCACAGGTTGCAAAGATCAGCATGGGCGCGGGAACATCGCCACTTGACCCTAGACATGTGGGAAAATGCTGCCTGGACTGATGAGTTCAGATCCACGTTGGTATATGCGGATGGCGGGATACGAGTATGGCGCAAACCACATGAAGCGAGTGAACCTTCTTGCCAGCAGGGTACCCTTCAAGCTTTGTGGGGTTGGCATTCTCGTCTGAGGACTGTTTACGTGGACTGCAATGGGACCACTGGTACGTGTGACATCGTCCCTTATGGGTCAACGTTACCGGGATATCCTGGATGACCATTTGCTCCCGTTTGTGCGTCTTCAACATCCCACTGGGGGCATCATACTGCAAAAAGACAATGCAGCTCCCGAATTGTATCCGAATGGTTGGATGAACACTCCACCGACGTGGCCTCGCTTCCTTGGCCAGCTAGGACATCTGACCTCAATCGGGCAGATCTGTGATGCCATCGTGAGAAATGACCCCCTCCATCAAATCTTCGTGAACTGTGGGAGCTTGTTCAGAGGTTGTGGATCCGTATGGCTTCCCAACGTTTCCGGTGTCTTGTCGAGTCCATGCCGAGACGAATCGCCGCCGTCATCAAGGCGAAAGGTGGTGCTACACGTTACTAGACTGGCATCTCTAATTCAATTGCTCTTCAGTGTATAAACAATAGCTGCCAGAGGCACGATTGACAAAAACTTTAACCGAATTAAACTGCAGAGCTAAAAAAGATTTTATTTACAATTTAAAATTAGATGAAAGACACGGTCAAGACCTTTCACAGCCTCAACGGCCGCATCATAAGGCCCAATCAGCAATACTGGTGTGCAGGTACGGTTTTATTAGGTGTACAAACAAGTTTTAAAGCGTTTTTTGTGTGACGTATACGAGTAATTTACATATCCGACATTCTCCCGCGTTGTTTCCATGTGACCGCAAGTGATCACGAGTATAAAATGTGACACAGAAATTTTCCCTATAGTCAAACGCACTAGCACATCGGTAGATGAAAGATAGCAAGCGATACTGCATTCGTTACGAATTTCATCAAGTGCTGCAAAAGCATGTGTATCGATCTGTTCTGTTCTGGGTGAGAATATTGTATCGAAATGCACGTGCGAGTTGTTCGTTTAAACGGTTTTAAAGCAGGTGATTTTGATGTTACCGATCGAAAGTGCGTAGCACATGAGAAACTGCAAGCATTGCTGGATGAAGATTCGTCTCAAACGCAAAACGAACTATAGCTGAACAACTGGTGGGTAACTCAACAAACCATTTCCAATCGTTTACGCGCAATGGGAAAGATTCAGAAGGAAGGAAAATGGGTGACACATGACCTGAGCCAGAGGAACATCAGCATGTCATGAAGCGTTTGAATCTGTTGAGTAAACAACACAGAATCTTTCCCGTGAGAAATTGTTACGGGTGGTGAAAAGTGGATACGGTATGATAATCCCAAACGCAAACAAAACACTGGGTAGACCCCGGTAAATAAACGACTTCGACACCGAAACGCGATATTCACTCCAAGAATGTTTTGCTGTGCATCTGCTGGGACACAAAGAGTGTGCTCTATTATGAACAATTGTAACAGGGTCAAACTGTTACTGCTGATTGCTACAAGCAACAATTGCTGCGATTGAACTAGGAAATCTGTCGGAAACGTCCATTCACAAGCAAAGGATTGCGTCCCGTGAATTACTGCATGACAACGCTTGTCGCGAAATCGGCCAAGGAAACGTTATTGACGCTTGGCTGGGAAGTTTTGGAGCACCCGGCGTATAGTCCCGACATGGCCCCTTCAGATTGTCATTTGTTCCGATCGATGCCACATGGTTTGTCTGCTGTACGGTTCCGGACATGTGACGAAGTGCAAAAATGGGTTGACGACTTCATCGCGTCACACGAGGAAGTATTCTTCATGGCTGGAATCCGTCAGCTGTCCAATCTATGGTGGAAGGCGATAGGTAATGACGGCACATATTTTGATTCGTAAAGGTATTGTTGTTTTCTCTCAAATTACATTTTGCGTTGTCTTAAAACGCTTTAAAACTTATTTGTACACCTAACAGATGTCAGTATAATTAACTCGAGACTATTACAAAGGTAGTAAGAACATCATCATTATGATTTTTTAACCGTGCCAATAGTGCTTTCTATATAGAGTTTACAAAGAACGGCACTTCCTCATTGTAGCACACTTCAGAAAAAAGCGAAGTGTATAATGCCTCCGCAAAAAGTAAAGTCTGTTTATTAATAGCAGATGTAAGACCATTAACACCGTTTCAGTCCGGATAAAAAGTTCCATTCGCCAGAGTCCTGGTAAAAGATGTTGAAAAAGTAGTGGAACGAAGAGAGTATTGATGTTCCGCCATTCGTATACCAAGATTATTTAAAGGGGATCCTACTATACCGTTCAAATTAATTGGGACAAGCTATTTCATTCTCAGAATTGTAATGTGATCGCCAGTTGATGTCGGAAACCCACGTAAACCGGTTTTATCAGCTGTGACGTGGTGTGACTGCTAGAACTTGATAGTAAGAATGTGGTTTGCCTGGTTTTAAACTGGAAATAGGCACTTCAGCTTCAGTTGTGAGCTTTCGTGTGTGACAGGTGGATGTTAGTTTTTTGCTCTCCGTGTTGCTTTCGTGTATTGAAAAAAGGATATTTTCCCAAGGAAGTGTGCAAAAATAATTGCTCTGAAGGATCACACTTCTATAACAGTGAGAGATATCGCTTCTGCAGTTGGTGTAGGCAAATAAAGTGTATCAAGATTGCTTACGCTATGCATTGCATCTAGATCATCGCCTCCAAAAAGAACAGGTAAACGTGGAAGAAAACGAAAAACAACTCCACGAACCGATAAATATCTGATCAGAAATAGTAAAATAAATCCCAAAAATACAAGCACCGACCTTCAAAGAGATTTATTGGCTAGTGGTTGTGATGTTAGTGATTCAACTGTAGGCCGTAGGCGTCTCGAAGTTCGCCGGAAGGCAAGAAGACCAACGAAAAATCAATATTTGAATGCGAAAATGAGGATAAAACGTTTAGCATGGGCCAAAAAACATACATCATGGACTGCTGGCGACTGGAAAAAGGTAATTTTCAGTGATGAAACTCATTTATTTGTGCAGGGTTGCCAAGCAAATGTCGTTAGACGAAGCAACTGTGAACCCTTAAGACCTGACCATGTCAAACAAACTCTAAAACCCCCTCTGAAACAGTTGTTTTGGGTTTTGTTCACATCAAATGGCACTGGAAGCTTAGTTCCTATTCAAGGTATGATGCATTCAGCCAAGTACGTAGAAATATTACAACGTAGGATTGTTCCATGAAAACTTTTAACGAGACATTTCAACATGACTTGGTCCCATGTCACAATTCTAAATTGGTCGAGAATTTCATGCTGGAAAATCAAATTCATTTGCTTGATTGGCCTGTAAATTCACCAGACTTAAATACCATAGAAAACTTGTGGAATATTTTGAACAGATGTTCAGGTAAAATGGACTGTACAACCAAAGAACGCATGATAACGAATGCTATAAATGTGTGGTTCCACGATTATGAAGTCAAATATATGTTCACTCAATTAGTGGAGTCAATGCCAAAACGAATTCAAGCGGTATTTTCTGCTAAAGGAGGACATACTTCATACTAATACAGGTATTTATCAGTGTATATCAAGTCATAGAATGATACAAAGGCATAGTTTTGGAAAAAAGAGTGATTTTTCCCTTTGTCCCAATTAATTTGCACAGTATAGTATAACAGATATTCTTGTTTTCTGGAGAAGGTGATCGAAGTGGCATGAGATTAACCCCATGACGTTTCTTTTAGTTCACAGGGTCCCTATCTTTACGTATGAGGTCAAAAACATTAGTTGTTCTAATGCCAAAACCCATCGTCTCCTTCCTGCAGAAACACTTCATAAGAGTTTCTGCAGGAAGGAGGCGATGGGTTTTTGCATTAAAACAACTAATGGCAAAAGAAGAAGGCATTAGAACAACTAATGGCAAAAGAAGAAGGCATTAGAACAACTAATGGCAAAAGAAGAAGGTATTAGAACAACTAATGGCAAAAGAAGAAGGCATTAGAACAACTAATGGCAAAAGAAGAAGGCATTAGAACAACTAATGGCAAAAGAAGAAGGCATTAGAACAACTAATGGCAAAAAACGAAGGCATTAGAACAACTAATGCTTCCTTCATGCAGAAACTTCATAAGAGTTTATGCAGGAAGGAGGCGATGGGTTTTGGCATTAGAACAACTAATGCCAAAAGAAGGAGGCACTAGAACAACTAATGCCAAAAGAAGGAGGCACTAGAACAACTAATGCCTCCTTCCTGCGGAAGCTTTTATGAAGAGTTTCTGCAGTAAGGAAGCGATGGGTTTTGGCATTAGAACAACTAATACCAAAAGAAGTGTAAAAAAAAACAACAACATGTAAAAGGAAAGGTTATGAAAGGTGTGATAACTTGCACGAAGCAGTCAAGTACATGAGCGAATATGTCCATAACCCTCACGGAGCTGTGAGAGAGTGTTGCGGCAGCTGATGCAGGTGCGTGTGGTTAGCGAACAAAAATGGAGTAAAAACTAATATCAAATTCTGCTTTACATTGAAAGAATCTGCGTCGGAAAACGCATGCAATATTGAAACAAAGTTACGAGGATAAAGCCTTGAAGTGTGTTTTTGACTGGTTCAAGTGTGTCCGCGAAAAAAGTGACTATGTTGCAGTCGCCTTCCTGGAGTCGAATGCCCACGACCTCCAAAAATCCATAAAAGATTTATAATGAATTAGCTTTATTTTCTTTCCGCTAAGCTAATTAATATGAATGATTCTCTTCCTACCAGCTAGCTAATGATATACTTGTACTAAGCTTCAAAATAGTGAATTCAAAAAGGTTGTTGTTACTAGTTAATTACGAAAAAGAATAAAGTCTTAACGCTGGTTATTTATGGTAAAAAAACTAATGTTATAAACCTAACAGCCAGACAGAGGTCTGACAAAAACTATGAATTGAGAAAGACTAACTTACGGCCACTTGTTTATTATAAGACTCTTGGTCATCTAAAGCACACACACAATTTGTTTTACAATAATGAAGAATCTCTCCTCATAACAACACAATCTCTCCTCGTATTACAAACGCTTTCCGTAAACAACAACGCTCTCTCATAACAACAACAAAAGCTCTCTCTAAGTCTCGATGAACGCGCTTATATACTAGCTACCACCACGTCATGACTTACACTCATTGCCAGATCTCATTCAGCGGGTGAAATAATATTTCGTTCAGTAAAAAGATAATTTACATAGTAAAATAAAATAACCAGAGACAGTAAAATCAAGAGGAAAGTGAATATAGAGTATACGTTACACATTCTAATATAAAAATTCCTTCGGTTTAGCTCAACGATTATTCCCATAAAGAAAACTGAATCCCAATACAGCTGACCTTTTAGGAAATGGATTGAAACTGTAGTCCTGATTTGCAAAAGCAAGCTGTTCAACAATTCATAGTTTCTGCATCAACCGGGAGTCGCATACGCAAGCTGTTAAACAATTAACAACTAGCCTATAGCCCATCCTAGGACGGTTGTTTTTAAGCTTTAAATCATCATCATCATCATTTTCAACCATTATCAATCCACTGCTGGACGAAGGTCTCCCCAAGTTTTCTCCACAACGGTCTGTCTTGTGCCAGTCTCCTCCATGTTACTCCCGCTTATTTCCGAATTTCATCCACCCATCTCCCATGTGGTCTTCTTCAGGGTCTTTTCCTGTCCCTTGGAATCCAGTCTAAAATGTCGGCTGTCCATCGATGGTCTGTCCTTCTGGCAATATGTCCAGCCCATTGCCAATTCAGGTATTTTACTCTGATCATGATGTCTTCTACTCTTGTCATTTTTTGGATCCCTGAATTTTTCTTCTTATCTCTGCTGGTTACACCAAGCATGCACCTCTCCATGCTGCTTTGAGTTGTCTGCAGTCTTTGTATTTCTTTTAGTTAAGGTCCACGTATCTGCACCATACGTAAGCACTGGAAGGATGCATTGATCAAACACTCTTCTTTTAAGACATAATGGCATATTGCTCTTGAAAATTATACTGTTTCTTACAAAAGATCTCCAGGCAAGTTTTATACGCCGATTAATTTCTTCATCAATGTGACCCTCACTTGGTATCTGCTGTCCAAGATAAATGTACGTGTCTGTAATCTCCAGCTTTTCTCCATCAATCGATAAATCTTCATTTCTTGTAAAAGCATTAAACATCACTTTGGTCTTCTGAAAGTTCATTTTTAATCCCACTTCTTTACTCTTGTCAGCAAGTTCCTGGATCATACTCTGCAGTTCTGATGGGGTAGTTATAAAAATGACTACATCATCAGCAAAACGAAGGTGGGTTAGATAATCTCCATTAATCTTTATCCCTTTGTTTTCCCAGTTCAGTGATTGAAAGACATTTTCCAATGTGGCTTTAAGGAGCTTCGGAGATATGGTGTCACCTTGTCTCACTCCTTTTCCAATTTTTATGTGTGTTGTATTTTCAAACAGCCGAATCTTTGCACTTGCATTTTTATAGATGTTATTAATAATATTAATGTATGCATCTTCAATGCAGCAGGATTCCAAAGCCATTGTAGCTGCTGATGGTTTCACCGAATCAAGGGCTTTTTCATAATCGATAAAAGCCATGCACAATGGAAGTTCATATTCCCTCGCTCTTTCAATTAGTTCTCTCAGTACGTGAATATGATCTATTATGCTGTAGCCACTCCTGAATCCCGCCTGTTCTCTCGGTTGAGCAATGTCCAGTGTTACCTTCAAACGGTGTGAAAGAACTTTAGTGAAGATTTGATAAACCACTGATAGGAGGCTGATAGGTCTGTAGTTCCTGAGATCCTCAATGTCACCTTTTTATGTAGCAGGATCATTGATAAATATTAATTTATAGGGGATGTTTCCCGTCCTGTAACGGTGAAATTATTAATTGAAGCAGATTGAAAACAAATTAAATAGACACTGGCTTGTTTGTAAGGAAATATAGTAAAAATTTATATAGCAAGAACTCATTCATGTGAGAATTGAAAATTATATGTTATTTTTTTCCGTTTTTCAAAAGACCTCGCGATAAATAAACATTCTGTGCGAAATATTGGTTGTTTAACAATTTTCCTTGTAGTCCATTTTTTTCATGTAAACTTATCTTAATAACTTTTACTTTGATTTTTCGCGTGAAATTACGTTTTCTCCGACACACATGTTATTCCGTTCACGGCTTATTTTAGACTGTCCTATTCGGAGGTTAGTTTGAAACTTCATACCAAAGCATTTTCTGCAAAATAATGCGAGTTCTGGCATTGCATAATCGGAACTATGTAAATTATCGACAATGTGCTGTTGGAGCGATATCTGTTTATAGATGCAATTTTGCTCACTTCGACGTCGCAAAATTTCAGTTTTAATTGTAGGTTAGAGCGTTTAGATAGATAGATATTTTGCAAAATTTATAATATAATCAGCACTAAACTCGGAAAGTTAGGTAAATTAAAAAAGTAAAAAATAAATTAAATTAATATACAAACCCAACTTGGCGTGATATTAAGAATTCAGTTCGAATTTCGTAGATCGGAAAAATAGAACTCAAGTCATTAAGTTGGACGTCAAGTAATTTTGATTCCTATACTTCCAATGGAAAAAACTTCTGTACAGATTTTCTTCACAATTAATGCGTTCCCAAGGATGAAAATTTGAACATCGATTAAAAAAGCTTAATTTTATAACTTGGAATACTTAATATGTTCTAAAACATAACCAAAATTATGCAATCCAACATTTGTTTGTCTACTGATGTCAGCAAAGTACACCTCGCGCCATCTTTTTTCTGGTTTCAACACCACCAAAGGAAAAGTTATTGATTTTTAATATAATTATGGTTATGTTTTAGAAAATATTAAGTATTCCAAGTTATAATATGAAGTTATTTTAATCGATGTTCAAATTGTCATCCTTGGGAACACACTAATTGTGAAGGAAATGTATACAAAAGTTTTTTTCATTGGAAGCAAAATTACTTGAGCCGCTCCGGTGGCGCATTGGTCTAAGCAATGGCCTCTGATCATTCGTCCGAAAGGGGTCCGGGTTCGAATCCCGGTGAGGCATGAATGTTGTGTTTGTCTTACGGCACTGGCTCTCTCCCTTCCCTGGAACCGGTGACCCTAAATTAGGGACGGGCGACTGCTTATAGCCCATTGAGTTGCTCACGGTGGTCGTTAAACCTTCAATAAAAAAAAATTACTTGACGTGCACCTTAATAATCCAATGTTTTTAAATTAGCAGGCGATCACCTTGAAATCTGAAAGTGATCTCGTGCTATTATATACGAGGCAATCATTTTGACATCGCGATAACACACAATAATTGATCGATAAGTTATAGCGCGACAGTGCAGACGTTAGAGTAACGTCAAGCGTTCCAGAGAGACGGATTTGGGTGTTTATATTATTAATTAATATCAGATTTCTATACGCAAGCTATTCAACAATTAATAGTTACTGCATAAATTCAGTAAAAGAACTAACTACAGGAATTGAGTAAACAAAACCTACTTACTGTTCTGTAAGCCTTTTCAGCATCGCTGTATCTTCCCAGGGATGTTAGTACTCTTCCAACATTCAGGTATCCTCTGACGTCGTCGGGTTGAACTCTAAAAGGAATAACAGCATTTGTGCACTTAATGGAAAAAGTAAAATAAGGAATTATTCTTCATGAATGCCATTCGCACACACACGACATGAGCTTTAAGTGAAACTTTGAGGTGGCGCTGCTGTCACATTAACCAACCCAAATAAAATCAAGTCATGTGATCGAAAATGTTTGATGTTGCAACTACGCAATTATTCCGTGGAAGATATCGGAGTTAGATCGTCTGTAAATACATTTCTGTAAAAATAGTTAAGTTGTAAATATTACTGAAAAGTCTAAATAAATATGTAGTAGAATGATGTGATAAATAATCATTTAGTAATGTAAATTATTTAAATTTCATCTATTGAAAGATCTATCAGCAGTTAATGCAATTTTGTCTGTTTGACTCATACGATGCCGCAGTAGTCAGAGCCGTAACTAGGGGGCGGGGCAGACCATCTGGCGCCGCTCAAAGAGGGCGCAGAAATCACTGTTTGGAATGCGATTACAATTGGAACTGAAACTTTTTCACAAGTTTTTGGTACAATTAAAATTAGAATTTCCTCCTCAAAATGTTCAGGAGTTGTTAATTCTTAATTCCGTAATGAAGGTGTAGTTGTATAGTCCGTCCAACTGAAGAAGAACCATGGCCCCATTCTACAACAATGGGGCCCCCATTATTTCTTTAGTTGGATGGATTATACGTGCGTTGCTATCTAAAGATGTTTACATTTTTGAAGATTCTCTGGAGGCTATTCAGTCTTTATTGTGGCTGCATGCCACGACTGTCAGGTACATTCGGTCCGATTGATGTGGTACCGAATGTCCGAACTCCTAAGCAGTTGCGAAAAGCTGTAAAAACAGTCACATTTTGATTGTGCCTTTTTAAAGCCTAGTTTCGTTAGAACTTAGAAATGCATTTTCACGTCTAGTTGGATTAGGAAGTTTTTGTAGTACTGTTATATTTCTGAAATTGTATCTGCTTTTTGCTGTCTTTAATTTAAAGCTGTTTTTCTTGAAAATCCTTCTCTGTAGCTTGTGCTCGCTTAGATTTTCAATGCTGTTTTTTTGTTCTTTTGTGTGTGTGTGTGTGTGTGTGTGTGTGAGAAAGAGAGAGAGAGAGAAAGTGAAACACAGAGAGACAAAGTGAAACACAGAGAGAGAGAGAGAGAGAGAAAGGGAGAGAGAGAGAAGGTGAAACAGAGAGAGAGAGAGAGAGAGAGAGAGACAGAGAAAGTGAAACAGAGAGAGAGAGAGAGAGAGAGAGAGAGAGAGAAAGGCAAACACAGTGAAAGAGAGAGAGAGAGAAAGCGAAACACACAGAGAGAGAGAGAGAGAGAGAGAGAGAGAAAGTGAAACACAGAGAGAGAGAGAGAAAGAGAGAGAAAGTTAAACACAGAAAGACTGAGAGAGAGAGAGAGAGAGAGAGAGAAGGTGAAACACAGAGAGAGAGAGAGAGAAAGAGAGAGAGAGAGAAAGTGAAACACAGAAAGACTGAGAGAGAGAGAGAGAGAGAAGGTGAAACACAGAGAGAGAGAGAGAGAGAGAAAGTGAAACAGAGAGAGAGAGAGAGAGAAAGTGAAACAGAGAGAGAGAGAGAGAAAGTGAAACAGAGAGAGAGAGAGAGAAAGTGAAACAGAGAGAGAGAGAAAGTGAAACACAGAGAAAGAGAGAGAGAAAGTGAAACAGAGAGAGAGAGAGAAAGTGAAACAGAGAGAGAGAGAAAGTGAAACACAGAGAAAGAGAGAGAGAAAGTGAAACAGAGAGAGAGAGAGAGAGGGAGAGAAAGTGAAACAGAGAGAGAGAGAGAGGGAGAGAAAGTGAAACAGAGAGTCGTCCAAAGCCGATTGGTCCAATGCCGATTCGTCTAATGGTACGATTGGTTCAAAGCCGATTCGTCCAATGACATCATCTTACCAACGGTAAACTTTTTTATTTTCCAGAAAGGAATAATAATTTAAATTATTCTGCTCTTTATATCCTTTAGAAAGATAATTTCCGTATATTTGGTAATTGTAAACATTTTACATAAACCTGGTAAAAGGCACTCAATGGAGTATTTCTCAGCTGCTTGCAAAGCACCTATGCCGCGGGCATTTTTTGAAGATTTTAATTTACAACCTAGATATTTGGTATTTGCAAATATGTTATAAAACCTAATAAAAGGCACTCATCCTATCATTTCTCAGGTATTTACGAAGCACCTAGGCCCCGGGCCTTTTTAGAAGATTTTGAGTTACAACCTAGAAATTTGGTATTTGTAAACATTCTATAAAACCTAATAAAAGGCACTCAACGAATCATTTCTCAGCTATCTACCAGGCACCTAGGTTGCGGGCCTTTTTAGAAGATTTTAAGTTACAACCTAGATATTTGGTATTTGTAAACATTTTATAAAACTTTATAAAAGGCGTTCATCGTATCATTTCTGAGGTCTTTGCAAGGTACCTAGGCCGCAGGCCTATGAATTAATATTTCGTGCTTAAGTGAAAACGCAGTATTATTAACTTGATTTAATATGTAAACGTTATGAATATGACATCGCTGGAATAAAAACTGTTGAAAAGGCCTCTGTCCAAACCCCGACCAGTTGTTTCCATTGGGCAGTTGGCGGAAAACCCCACTGCATTCTACAAACCGAAACGGAACACTGGTATTTTATATTATTTCATGCAAAAGAGAAACATTGAAGTTGATAGAACGGCTCGTATATCAGTAACTTCATACGGCAGCAAGGACAGTATAACAAGAAAACGCGATCCCCCCTCCACCCCCTCCAAAAAAAGAAATCTGTAACCACAATAATACGCATGAAATGTAACATTATTTTACATTCTTTGGACTACCAGTACTTTCGTATAACATCGGAGATAGAATCAGAACAGATGAGACTTTTATAGCACGAGTAGCACTTCGGACAGATAGGACGGAATTGGACCAATCGTCCCATTGGACGAATCGGCATTGGACCAATCGTACCATTGGACGAATCATCCCATTGAACAAATCGGCATTGGACCAATCGTACCATTGGACGAATCGACATTGGACCAATCGGCATTGGACCAATCGTACCATTGGACGAATCGGCATTGGACCAATCGCACCATTGGACGAATTGGCATTGGACCAATCGTCCCATTTTACGAATCGGCATTGGACCAATCATCCCATTGAACAAATCGGCATTGGACCAATCGTACCATTGGACGAATCGGCATTGGACCAATCGTACCATTGGACCAATCGGCATTGGACCAATCGTACCATTGGACGAATCGGCATTGGACCAATCGTACCATTGGACGAATCGGCATTGGACCAATCGTACCATTGGACGAATCAGCTTTGGACCAATTGTCCTTTGGACGAATCAGCATTGGACCAATCGTCGTTGGACGAATCGTACCAGACCCACAGTTGATAGATGTGGTGGTCTTTCTTACAGAAAACATCAAAAGAGCAGTAACTGAGAAAATCTCGAAACATGATAACCTGCGAATGGATATGCAAAGGATCTGGAAACGAAGCATAACGCAGATCGTACCACTTGTCGCTTCAGCAACCGCAGTGGTACAAAATAGCTTTCTGAAAAATCTCGAGGAATTAGGATTGCTACAGAGACAGCTACACAACCACTGACACATTAGAAAATTCCTAAATTATCAGGCTTGGGACGAATAACTCTAATTTTTGGTCACCGGCTCCTACCCGCGAAAGTCGATGACAGGAGAAATAATAATAATAAAAATAATAATAATAATTATTATTATTATTATTATGAGCTGGCAATCATAACGATATCATCAGAGCATAAATAACTGGATTTAGTGAGCTGTGACTAAAGGCGTAAATTGCGAAAGGAGAATCATAATAAATCAAAAAATCGGCTCCGGAACAAGAATAAATAAACAGTAATAAGCAGAAAACCTTGAATCGCATCTGTCTGGATTATTTGGCGTCTGTCCAGCAAGAGGACTATTTCGAAATGACCTAATAGAAAAGGGTTATTGTGAACAACGCCTAATAGTTCGACAAAAGACACGAAAGAATGCTGTTTCAAATGAAGTCACGCTCTAGCGAGCAGGAAGCATTTTCCAGTGGAGCCGACCAATATAAACTGTGCGATTATTTTCGAGGGCTCAGTAATAGCAGACAAGAAGATAAAACGACTTTCATTTTCTTTAAAACTCTCTTTGGAAATCGGAGAGAAAGTTGTTGATATTGGCTCAGCTCCCCAAATATACGACGCCAAATCTTGTTGAAACTTTACTCATTGAAGCTTGTAGAAAAATGGCAGCAGTTCCTGATTTCGTACTAGTTCTTTTTGCACAGAAAAGTGTTCTTTTAAATGATTTCTAGTGAGGTCAAATGCAACTTATGTATCAAGTCTCAGCATCCAAGGCAAGATCTCGAAGACCCAATCCCATCCTTGGCAAGCTGTAATGAAACTTGAGGGTTCAAGTAAACTCCAATCTCTTCAGAGGCAGTCGTTCTCAAAAAAAGCAGAGCTAAAAAGAGCAGCATAAGATCATCACAGCTTGAGCTGACTGTATGAATGGCGCTTATCTGTTTTCTTTTTACACAGGTTATACGCATGGCGGTGTAAGTACACTGAAGAGCCACAAAAACTGGTACACTAGTCTAATACCTGGTAGGTCCCCTACGGGGGCGCAGGACTGAAGAAATACGACGGGGCATGGACTCCACTAGCTTCTGGAAATATTATATAGGCAATGCACATCATACTTCCTGCAGAGAGTTCCACAATTCGGGTATATTCCAAGGTCTCGGATTCCTGTGTTCGATAGCGAGTTGCATGGCATCCCAAATGTGTTCGTCGCCCCGGTGGCGCAGTGGTCAAAGCGATGGCCTCTGATCATTCATCCAAAAAGGGTCCGGGTTCGAATCCCGATGAGACATGGATGTTCTGTTTGTCTTACGGCACTGGCTCTCTCCCTTCCCTGGAACCAGTGACCCTAAATTAGGGACGGGCGACTGCTTATAGACCATTGAGTTGCTCACGCTGGTCGTTGAACCTCCAATAAAAAAAAACATTCAAATGTGTTCTATCACGTTCAGATCTGGGGATTTAAGTGGGAATGGCAACACCCCAAACTCAGATGAATGCTCTTCTAACCATAATGTGGCGTCCTGACTCTTGTGTGAAGGTGCATTGTCCTGTTGGAACAGGCCCAACCCATCAGAATGAATGCATTACATGAACGGGTGTACCATGTCAGAAAGGATGCGCGCATAGTGTTGGCCGGTCACAGACGTTTGTAGACTTACCAGAGGTCCCAGTGAAGTCCAGCTAAACACATCCCATACCATTGCTGACCCCGCACCAGCCGGTACAGTTCCCTGTTGATAAGCGGGATCCACGGCTTCATGGGGTTTGCGTCACACACGAATCCTTCCATCTGCCCGATACAGTTGGAAACGCGACTCTTCAGACCAGGCTACTTGTTTCCAGTCATCAGGTGTCCAGTGGCGGTGTGCTGCGCCGGTGGCGCAGTGGTCTAAGCTATGGCCTCTAATAATTCGTCCGAAAAGGGTCCGGGTTCGAATCCCGGCGAGGCATGGATGTTGTGTTTGTCTTACGGCATTGACTCTCTCCCTTACCTGGGACCAGTGACCCTAAATTAGGGATGGACGACTGCTTATAGCCCATTGAGTTGCTCACGGTGGTCGTTAAACCTCCAATCAAAGAGAAAAAAAAAGAGATAAAACAGTGGCGGTGTTGCCGTGCTCAAGCGAGGCGCATAGTTCTGCGTCGTGCACCCATCAAGGGAACTCGAGTCGGGCGTAGGGTCCCAAAGCCCTTATCGTGCAGGATACGTTGCGCAGGCCAGACGCTGATGCTTGTTGAGGCTCCAGCATTGAATTCCGATGATACCTGCAAGAGTGTCGCGTGAAACGATTCTTGACAGCCGACGATGGTCACGTTCACCCAATGTCTTTTTACGGCCACACTGGTATCGTAGGTTGGAGGTTTTGCCGGAATTCTTCTAGTCACAGTACACCCTTGCAATGGTCTTTCGTGAAAATCCGAACTTCGTTTCTACCTCGGAAATACTATGGCCAATCTCACGAGTGCCAACTATGACACCGCGTCTAAAATCGCTTAAATCGTTATTACTTGTAATTTTCATGCCGCAAACAACTCTGACAGCTGGCAAGGATGTCTATCGCTTTACATACGCACTGGCGGGCGATACCGAGTACGTCAGTCTACGTGCTTGTTACAGATCTGCACGGGCACACCCAAAAGCAATCAGACACGTGCGTTCCTCATTTACGTATGCAACTATGACGTTGAGATGGCTTTACAAACAGCTCACTGCCGATAATTTTTTTAAATTGAAGGTTTAACGACCACCGTGAGCTACTTAATGGACTATAAGCAATTGTCCGTCCCTAATTTAGGGTCACTGGTTCCAGGGAAGAGAGAGAGCCAGGGCCGTAAGACAAACACAACATCCATGCCTGAGCAGGATTGGAACCCGGAACCCATTCGAACGAATGTTCAGAGGCCATAGTTTAGATCACTACGGCAAATTATTTAGACTTGTATAAAATGAATCTACACTGAAGTAGCATATTTTTAGGAACACCCAATAGCATTCACACACGTGCGAACCTCAGTTACCTACGTACGCAAATATGACGTTAAAATGTCTTTACAAATAGCTCACTCTAAGCACTGGCTTGTGGTTATTCTTCCGTGAAGGGGTCCGGCTTCGAATCCTGGTGAGGCTAACGGCACTGGCTCTCTCCCTTCCCTGGAACCAGTGACCCTAAATTAGGGACAGACGACTGTTTATAGCGCATTGAGTTGCTCACGGTGGTCGTTAAACCTTCAATCAAAAAAAAAAAATAGCCCACGGCAAAGGTGCAGACGTGTACGAAGTGAATCCATACTGAAGTAGCAAATTATTAGGAACACCCAATAGTAATCAGACAGGTGCCATCCTCACTTTACATAGGCAACTATGACGTTGAAATGACTTTATATATAGCTCACTGTAAAGGAGCCAGACGTGTACAAAGTGAATCTACAGTGAAGTAGCAAATTTTTAGGAACACCCTATAGCAATCTCACAGCGTTATCCTCTTTTACGTACGTACGCTACTATTACATTCAAATGGCTTTATAAACATCTAACTGCAAAGGATTTGGACGCGTACAAAAGGAATCTACAATGAAGTGGGAAATTAGGAAAATCGAATAGCAAGCATACACATGCCATCCTCACATACGTACACAACTATGTCGTTGAGATGGATTTATAAACAGCTCACTGCAAAGGATTCAGATGTGTTCAAAGTGAATTAACACTCAAGTAGCAAATTATTAGGAGCATCCAGTAGCAATCACACTCGTGCGATCCTCACTTACATACGCAACTATGAAGTTGAGATGACTTTACAAACAATAGAGTACAAAGGACTTAGACTTGTACGAAGGGAACCTACACTGAAGTAAAAAAATTAGGAAAATCGAACAGCAAACATACACATGCCATCCTCACATACGTACGCAACTATGTCGTTGAGATGGATTTATAAACAGCTCACTGCAAAGGATTCAGATGTTTTCAAAGTGAATTAACACTCAAGTAGCAAATTATTAGGAGCATCCAGTAGCAATCACACTCGTGCGATCCTCACTTACATACGCAACTATGACGTTGAGATGACTTTATAAATAGCTCACTGCAAAGCATTCATACGTCTCATTTCATTTATTATTTCTGCTGTTTTAGATTCATGATTTATTGTTACATATACTAACAACATATCTAATAACAAATCTATTATGATAACAACAGCAAAGAAGGTCCGGGAAAAGGCCTCAGATAGACATGACTTAGCCTCGAGCTCCCTAAGTAAAGTCAACAATTCAAGATAGCAATGTAATTATATTACTATTAGTATAATATGAAATCTGTGCTGCGCTACAATTTGATATCACTCTTGCCCTCAAACCTTCCGATTAATACAGACACCCGACGTGGACCAGGAACACCAAACAGAGGCCATCGCTCCTTCCACGTCTAAGTGAGTCACGAAGAAATTCTCATTAGCCGCCACCGGGACTCGAACCCAGGGTCTTCCAGTAACGCGCCGGATGTGCTTCCACTACACCACACCGGCCATGAATTCCTCCAGACTCACACACACTAACTGCCAAGCCAATTTGGCAGGTTGGTTCTTGGAGTACCGCACAATGCTGGGAATTCACCAAAGATGGTAAGCAGCAACGGAACAAATAATTACAAGGCGAATGAATAATTAATACAGACATTTAACGTGGACCAGGAACATCAAACAGAAGTCATCGCTCTTTCCACGTTAATAAGTGAGTCACGGAAAAATTATCATTGGTCGCCACCTGGAATCGAACCCATGGTCTTCCAGTTACACGCTAGAAATGCTACCACTGCACCGCACTCCCCTTTCCTTCTAATTTTTTTATTACTTTTTTTTATTTTTTTGTAGTTAGCTTAATATACACTGGCGGAAAGTGAAAAAAGAACACCAAGATGGAGACGTCTGATACCAACGTAATTTACACAGCATAATAACGGAATACAGAGGATAACGTGATCAAAACATTATGGCAAAATACAGCTGTATTTGCTGGTAAACTGAAAAATAACATTTCCATGTAACATGGTTAGTACGAGGTTGAACCGCCATGAACTGCGTCACACTGTGCAATTCTGGCATGGAGTCTGTCGTACAGATGTTGGATGTAAGTTTGGAGTATTGAGTTCCAAGCATCCTCAATCTGGACACGTAAATCAGGGATGGTCGTGGCTGGCCGTGGAGACCGGATAAGTCGTTGTCCCATAAAATCCCACACGTGCCCAATGGGGGACAAATCCGGTGAACGTGCAGGCCATGGAAGTTGTCTCACACCCTGAAGTGCGTGTTGCGTTGCACGTGCCGTGTGTCGGCGTGCGTTATCTTGCTGGAAAACACCACGATGGACCGACCTTACAAATGGCACAACAACGGGCTGAATGATGTTGTTGATGTAGGAGGTGCTGTTTAACGTACCCGGTACAAACACTAGTTGTGTACGGGAGTGATAACTGATCGTTCCATACACCAGGAGACCAGGTGTAGGCCCTGTGTGTCTCTGGCGGATGCAAGAAGGGCGGAGACGCTCCCCTGTGCGTCTGCGAACACGCATACGGCCATCGGAGGCTCCCAAGCAGAAGCTGCTTTCATCGCTGAACACGACAGATCGCCATTGCGATCTCCTGTGCAGACGTTGGCGACACTACTGCAGCCGTTCCTGACGGTGGGCTGGAGTCAGAGGTACACATGCCTGAGGTATAAATGCCAGAGGCATACGTGCACGTAGTCCTGCATCCAGTAGACGGTTGCGGATTGTTCGCACAGTCACCTCAGGTGCAACGGCAGCTCGGATTTGCGTCGCAGTGGATGTTCTGCTTGACAACGCCGCTCTTCTTATGCGTCGATCGGTCCGCTCATCAGTCCGTCTGTGACTCCCGGTTCCACGTCTTCTCGTGTGAGAATGTTATTCGGGCCATCTACGCCACCATCGTACCACCACCGATACTTCCCGTCCAATTCGCTCCGCAATACGACGGTACGACCACCCGGCCTCGCGGAGTCCGACTAGACGACCTCGCTCAAAGTCCGATAACTGCTTAAATCGTACACGTCTTCCATGTCCAGGCATTGCAGCTTCTTCAGGGTCTTCGCACGTGTCCGTACGCCGACGACTGATTACATTCACTTCGCCGTACTCCTTAAATACCACCGACGATAATTTGTATATTATGCCGTGCTGTGGCGTAAGCGCTCACCGGTTGGTCCCGAAATTAACTTTACAGCTACGTAAACTCGACCCCATTAACATATGTAAATTTCATGATCGTCCGCCAATTCCTTCTTGGTGTTATTTTTTTCACTTTCCGCCAGTGTATATGGTTTAAGTTTTTTTTAATATAAATTATAGTTATCGATTTCTGTTAGTTCTCTAGGTAATGAATTCCAAAATCTTGGTCCAGAGTAATGTAGACTTTGTTTTATGGTTATAGTTTTAGGTAAAACTGATATAAGTTTGTGCTGATTTCTGGTATCATACTGAGGTGTACAAGTAATAATTGCCGCCCCGGTGGCGCAGTGGTCTAAGGCGCTGGCCTCTGATCATTCGTCCGTAAGGGGTCCGGGTTCGAATCCCGTTCAGGCATGGATGTTGTGTTTGTCTTACGGCACTGGCTCTCTCCCTTCCCTGGAACCAGTGACCCTAAATTAGGGACGGGCGACTACTTATAGCCCATTGAGTTGCTCACGGTGGTCGTTAAACCTCCAATCAAAAAAAAAAAAAAAAAAAGTAATAATTTTTATTAGATCATGTTCTTTCTTATGCATAGATTGCGACAGCATGGCAAAGACATGTGATTTAAAGAACTTTGAAAGATGCATGACAGTGGGAGCTAGGTGGGTAAGAGCAAACATCTGAAAACGGGAAACTATACACGAACAACTGTATCAAGGGTGTACAATGAATGCGGCAGAAACAAACAAACAAGCAATCGGGGGTCTTTCTATGGGCGGAAACGACTGTTTGATGTTCTTGTTGGAAACACAAGGAAACATACGGCGCGCTTTGCAGTAGTCGAAAGGTAAAGTACCGCACAAGCGAGGAAGAGAAAGAATTCTTTAGAAATTCTCGTTGCATTGAGCGCGTAAAAAATCACGTGAACTCTCATACGCTAAGTGGCAACCGAACAGAGAAGGTGTTCTTCAACAGCTGCAATGTTTTTAATGCAAGCTATAAAATCAATCTTCAATATGTTCTGTGTATAGTGCTCCTATTGCGTTATTTTATTAAATAGTTTGTTTTAGAAGGATACCATTATTCAAAGTGAGTTCGTTCATACATGCTATAATTCTTCTTTTCCGAACTTTAAAGTCCGCCATTAGAGCATTGTGCTGCTAGCTTCCGAAAGGCATCAACGGTTAAGTGTAGATACAGTAGCGAACAACATTATTTGGCGAAACACTTTTGCGATCATAATTTTTTTCTGCTGGACCAAATCGGGTCATTTTGGTATATGATATGTGTTATTCAGTTGTAAACATGACCCATATGCAGATGGATCGGAAACCTTAACACAGATCAGGTACCGAGCTTTATCGCAAAGATCATACAAAATGACCAACAAAGTAGGTGTGTATTACATTCATTTAATACAACGGTAACAGAAAACAAGTACGGGAAAACGACAAAACAATAACCAATACTTAGTGGGATAACCACGAGACTTAATAACAGCTGCACAACGGGGCGGCATCGAGTCCACTAGCTTCTCGACGATGACCCGCGGAATTCGCGCCCATTCTGCAGACAGCTGGTCGAACTTCTGGGCCCTATTCCGGCAGTTTTTCTTCGCACATCGTATCTCCAGCTCCTCACACATGTGCTCGATGGGGTTGAGGTCTGGAGATTGGCTTGGCCAGTCTAAAAGTGTGACCTGTTGCTGCTGGAAGGCTGCCTTCGCTACTCTGGAGGTGTGCTTCGGGTCGTTGTCTTGATGCATGATCCATCCGGGTTGCATGTTCTGGTTTGCCCATGGGAAGACATCGCTGATAAGCATGTTCGTGTAGCTCTGGACGGTCATTATTCCGTCAATCTTGATGATGGGCCCATTCCATTGCAAGAGAAGGCACCGTAAACCATGAGCGATCCTCCTCCGTGCTTTACAGTCGGCTGAATGAACTGGAGATTGAGTCTCTGGCCACACTTACGTCGTACGTATCGGATGCAATCACTTCCGAACTAGTTGAACTTGCTCTCGTCGGTGAAAAGCACCTTACTCCAGTCCGCCGCGGGCCAGTGTCGATGAATCGGCGCGAACGCGACTCTGGCTCGTCGATTCTTGACTCCGATGAGTGGTTTCTTGGTGGGGCGTCTTCCATTCAATCCACCAGCAATGAGACGAAGGGAGATGGTCATTCGGCTGACGTTCAGGTCATTACTGTTGCGGAATTCGGTGGCGATGTCCACAGCAGTCAAGGTGGGATCAGCACGAGATCGACGGAGGATGCGTCTATCCTGACGCAACGTAGTGGAACGAGGCCTACCACATCGCGGACTGTTCTCGACGGTCCCAGTCTTCTTATAACGTTGCAGGATAGCTGAAATGGACTGGTGTCGGATCTTCAGGACCCTCGCAATGTCGGTGACGCGCATTCCGGATTCCATCATGTTCACGGCGGCCTGGCAAGCTCCAACAGGGATCTCCGCCTTTTTACCCATTTCTGAAAACCTAAGATTGACTTACTATCACACTACACATCACAAAAAATCACAAGAAAAACATTAATACATGCAGCAAACAAATGGGTAATAATTGGCGACTCTTGAATATGACCCATGTCGAGCGACAAATTCGCTCTGAGCGAAATACAAACTACGCAGCATTGTAACCCACGAATCAACACATATCATATCCCAAAATGACCCGATTTGGTCCAGCAGAAAAGAAATTATGGTCGAAAAAGTGTTTCGCCAAATACTTTTGTTCGTTACTGTAGATAAACATTCTGTTTTATATATATCATTGCTGACAAGAGTAAAGAAGTGGGATTAAAAATGAACTTTCAGAAGACAAAAGTGATGTTCAATGCTTTTACAAGAAATGAAGATTTATCGATTGATGGAGAAAAACTGGAGATAACAGATACATATGTTTATCTTGGACAGCAGATATCAAGTGAGGGTCACATTGATGAAGAAATTAATCGGCGTACAAAACTTGCCTGGAGAGCTTTTGGAAGAAACTGCATAATTTTCAAGAGCAATATGCCATTATGTCTTAAAAGAAAAGTGTTTGATCAATGCATCCTTCCAGTGCTTACGTATGGTGCAGAGACGTGGACCTTAACTAAAAGAGACATACAAAGGCTGCAGACAACTCAAAGCAACATGGAGACGTGCATGCTTGGTATAACCAGGAGAGATAAGAAGAGGAACTCGTGGATTCGAAAAATGACGAGAGTGGAAGACATCATGATCAGAGTTAAATCCCTGAAATGGCAATGGGCTGCACATACTGCCAGAAGGACAGACCATAGATGGACAGCCGAAATTTTAGATTGGATTCCAAGGGACAGGAAAAGACCCAGAAAAAGACCACATGGGAGATGGGTGGATGAAATTCGTAAATATGCGGGAGTGACATGGAGGAGACTGGCACAAGACAGACTGTTGTGGAGGAAACTTGGGGAGACCTCCGTCCAGCAGTGGATTGATAATGGTTGACAATGATGATGATGATGATGATGATATATCACACATATTTATCACACAAGCAATAGTCCTCTGGGTTTTAAGTGGCAAAAAAATGAACTCCATTGCGACAACTACGCAGTACAGTAGTGGTAACGAGAGAAGAATGTTAGCGTTCATGTTTCGCAATACTTCGGTGTGAATGAGGTATACAATAGCAGACGTCAACTTTGTGAACCACTCGTCTTCTAAAAACCGACAAATACGTCTGCAGTGGACACCAAAACTGGACCCTGACAATTGAAAAAAGTTCGCCTAGTTCAATGAATCACAATTTTAGTTAATAAACGCCGATGGAAAGGAAAGAATAAAACGTCAACAGCACGGAATCGATGGATACCAGCTGCTTTGCGCTCACTGTAGGAGCTTGTGGAGGCAGTGTGATGGCCTGTCATGTGTTTTCATATTGTGCACTGGATTCCAAAATACCACTAGAACAGCATTTGGAAGTCACAAAGTATCTTAATATCATTCTGGAGCAAGCGCACCCGGTACATGTGCATACCATTATAGAGAAGACTACTACCAGCAGATCATGCGCATTGGCTTAAGCTTCGGATAGTCACACAGCGGTTCCAGGAGCACCAAGGTGACTTCAAAATGCTACAATGTACCCCCACAATCCGAACATCTTAACCCAATTTAACTCCTGTGGAATAGATTGAAAGAGCCATTCGAAACACAGCTATCCTCCTGCAGCGATCATCCGGCAAACGATCTATGCCATCACACCCGCTTTGACTCAACATATTTGTAAAACATTATGAGCATCTCGTTGAAACCATAACATATTAATTCAGGGGTGCACAACCTTTTTATAAGTGGAGGCCAAGTTTATTTTTACATAATAAGTGGCGGGTCGCAAGTTACTTTTTCACATAGGCACTTGCCAAACCCTACCGCTAAAGCTAATTTTACTATTATCCGAATAACCTATTTTACCAGCAGACAAAAAATGTGTTTCAATACCATTTTTGTGTCCTCTAAATGGTTTAAATCCATTTTTGAAGTTTTTTTGGCAAATTGCGTTATTAAGTTATCAAATTACTGATTTACAATCAACTTACTCCTAATTGGAAAAGGTTTAGGGGTATATAAAATAAAATAATACTATCACAAGGTTGTAAAATTTTTATTTTTACAAAAAACAGAATTCTTAACATCAAAGTATATAAAAAATTAAAATCAGTATATCGTCAAACTGACCATCAAATCAAGTAGTAGCCTAATGCTCCTAATGAGATGCTTGGCATTGTTTATTTTTCAATAGTCTGTCAATATCAGGTTCAATGTTAGAGATGGTAATGCCCAAGTTTCCCTCCAATAGTGTATCACTTAAATGGGAACGACACTTTGACTTTATTTGTTTCATCAAAGAAAACGATTGCTCGCATAAGTAGGTACTTCCAAACAACGTTGCCGTTTTTAAAGCATGATCTTTGAGCAATTTCATTGCTTTCGGTAAGTAATTTTTGTAAAATTCTAGGAGAGAAACTTCAGAGTATTTTGTTTTTAACTCATTGTTACACTGAAGATCAATTAATTCCATCTGGAAATCTAGTGGCACTGACGCAACGTCAGTACTGAATGGTAGAGAAAACATATCAAACAAAACCTCAAATTTTCTTATATCTTCAAATCGTCTTTTAAACTCATTGTGAAGGTCCACTACAAGAGATGCATATTTAGCCACATTTACATGGAATTCAGAACTTTCAACAAAACTTTTCATTGTTGGAAACTTTGCTAGTTAACGAAACATTTTTATAATTTTCTTATTTCAACTAGGGCCTACAATAATGGGAAAAATCTCATCATTCACAATATATATATTCACGTTTTCAATAGTATAAAATATTTATCCGCGGGCCGCATAAACTGACTTTGAGGACCGCAAGCGGCCCGCGGGCCGCGGGTTGTGCACCCCTGTATTAAATCGAGGTTGCCGATCCCGGTGGCGCAGTGGTCTAAGCGATGGCCTCTGATCATTCGTCCGAAAGGGGTCTGGGTTCGAATCCCGGTGAGGCATGGATGTTGTGTTTGTCTTACGGCAATGGCTCTCTCCCTTCCCTGGAACCAGTGACCCTAAATTAGGGATGGACGACTGCTTATAGCCCATTGAGTTGCTCACGGTGGTCGCTAAACCTCCAACCCAAAAAAAGAATGGAGGTTGTTTTGAAAACCCATGCAACACGTTGTTGGGCAGGTGTTCCTAATAATTTGCTACTTGTGTGTGTGTGTGTGAATAAATCGATTAATAATTGTTCGAAATAAAAGGGGCATGACATACAGTCATCAGGATGTTTTCTGCCTTCAAAACGTCATTATTATTATCTATTTTACTTTCAGCTCATTGAACAAAGCATGCTTTCTTCCTCGTTATATAAAAATAAATTTCTTTAAGCATTGCATCCCAGTTTTGGGGTAATCTGTATTGATCGTCTTTATGAGAGAGGGTGCCACAGCATTAACGTAATCTCGTCTATGATTAGCAGTTATTTTCTAACCCTAACGGGGTATATATTGGGTTGAGGCATAGCTTTATGCCGTTTTTTTAACCGCACTACAGGAATGTATTACATCAGAAGGAGGAAAAACGGAATCAATCACCGATGTATTACCACCACCCCTCCCCCCATTGCTTACGATGGTGTCCCAACGTCTGGATAGGTATGCAATACCATTCTTCAAAAATCGTGCTGGTTTTGCTGCGAAGACATCATCAAGGAAATTCTGGAGATCAACATCATTGTTGAACGTTCTGCCACGGAGTGCATTCGACAGAGATCGGAACAGGTGATAGTCTGAAGATAGAAATCATCAAGGAAATTCTGGAGATCAACATCATTGTTGAACGTTCTGCCACGGAGTGCATTTGACAGAGATCGGAACAGGTGATAGTCTGAAGATAGAAATCATCAAGGAAATTCTGGAGATCAACATCATTGTTGAACGTTCTGCCACGGAGTGCATTCTACAGAGATCGGAACAGGTGATAGTCTGAAGATAGAAATCATCAAGGAAATTCTAGAGAACAACATCATTGTTGAACGTTCGGCCACGGAATGCATTCGACAGAGATCGGAACAGGTGATAGTCTGAAGAGGCGACATCTGAGGAATAGGCGGGATGTGGAAGGATCCCCCATTTCATGTCCTGAATGGCCATTTTGGTCATGTTTGCACTGTGAGGGAGTGCGTTATCATGATGGAGAAGGACGCATGGCGCCGATGTGGTCATTTCTGTTGAATTGCTCCTTTCACACGGCAGAGTTTCTCACAAGAGAGTACAACGTTGATGGTCGGATTCCTCTGCAGTGAATAATGCCTTCCATGTCCCACCAGACACACATAACCTCCGCAGGATGAAGGTCATGTTTTGGACGTGGTGTGGGATCCTTATTTGGGCTTAACCATTCCCTGCAATGCCTGAAATTCACGTACAGGCAGCACTTTTCATCTCCAGTAACAATACGTGACAGAAGGGATTTGTGTTGCTAAGAACATTCGCGATAACGGACGAGCAAGGAATCACATATGGCAACACACTGATTCTTGTTGTCCTCGGTGAGAGTGTGAGGCACCCAAGACCCCAATTTCTGGACCTTTCCCATACGTTCCAGGTCTCGCACCACTGTGGCCTGTTCACAGTCCATCTCAGCGGGCAACACGCTGATTCTTGTTGTCCTCGGTGAGAGTGTGAGGCACCCAAGACCCCAATTTCTGGACCTTTCCCATACGTTCCAGGTCTCGCACCACTGTGGCCTGTTCACAGTCCATCTCAGCGGGCAACACGCTGATTCTTGTTGTCCTCGGTGAGAGTGTGAGGCACCCAAGACCCCAATTTCTGGACCTTTCCCATACGTTCCAGGTCTCGCACCACTGTGGCCTGATCACAGTCCACCTCAGTGGCCAATTTCCGTCTTGTTTGACGCGTATCCAACTGGATGAGATGGTTCAAACGATCCTCATCAAAGTGAGAAGGACGACCTGAGGGTGGAGAGTCGTTGAGGTCAAAATTGACACCTTGGAACCGCTCAAACCATTTGCGAGCTGTCCTCGGAGCAATAGCATCCTCCCCATACACAGCACAAATTTGTCGAGTAGCCTCGGCTGCTGTGAATCCCTTGTTAAACTCGTAGAGGAGCAGATGTCGGAAATGTTCATTTCTCTCTACTTGACACTTCATACTTCCAGACCTGAAAACCAAAAAAACATTAGCCATAACCACACAACGCAATATAATTTAGATACATGATACTACTGGCCACAATTTGATATACAACTGGCCATCTGCACCGTCACTACTGACCTGGGAAACACTCGTAAAATAAACCGGCATGAACTTATGCATCAACCCAATACAAAAAGAAATTTGCAACCACAGTTATGTACACTTGTGTATCTAAACAATATCTCTATTCTTGCTTTTTCCCGAGTTTGTTTTCTCCTGAAAAATCTCACTTAGGGCACCTACTATATTTTCAACTTTTTTTTTTATAAATTGTGACGTGCCTGCCCAGCAGGACTCACACGACAAACAGGCAGATAGCAGCGATAATGAACGTCCGCATAGCTCAATTAGTAGAGCGACTTATTCCGGAATAAGGGGATCCGGGTTCGAGCCCCGGCGTGGACAAAAGTGAAGGAGAAATTTACTTCGTTATAATGGCGCCCGAACTTTCCGGATGACCCGGCAGTTCAAGATCTCGCAATGGTGTGATGTTCTTTCCACACCGCGAGATAGGAAAAATAAGAGAATCCCTTCTCCAGCGCTTCGAAAAATAAATGTGTGTGACGTTGTATTCCACACACTAGATAGACTGGGAGATCTCAAGTGCACGTTCTAGAGCAGATGGCTACCTGCGACGATTCATTGTCACGGCGGACCCGTGGGCCATGCCCCCTGCCTTTTTTCGGGGGGGAGATGTGACGTGCCAACCTAGCAAGACGCACACGGCATACAGGCAGATAGCAGCGATAACGAACGTCCGCGTAGCTCAATTGGTAGAGCGACTTTTTCCGGAATGAAGGGACCCGGGTTCGAGCCCCGGCGTGGACAAAAGTGACGGATGAATTTACTTCGTTATAAAATCGCTGGCCTATGGGGCTTGGCTCGTACGTTCCACCATTATTGCAATGCAAAATGTTTAGCTGAGTGTTCTTCAGTTTATTGCTTTCTTTTCCAAATAACTTTCGATTTAATCACGCATTATTTATTTAATTATTTAATCATTCATTCATTCATTGCATTCTAACAGCACTAACATTTTTAAGCTGCAGAATGAAATAATGTAAACTTACATCTTTTTGTATTGAAATACATACCGTGCTGCTTCTTCGTAGTACTGAAGAGCATCGTATTTCTCGTTCGATACGGCTTCCAAAGCTTTTCCGAGGTTGTTTAGCAGTTTTGCGTTGTTCCTGTTCACTCTCAAAGCCGACGAGTACAAACTAATCTCATCTTTCCTTGAAAAAAAGACAACAAAGAAGAAGAGAGACAAACAAGTCTTTAAAACGATCCCTTAATAAGACCTTTTTTAGAAATCGTGCAAAATCAAAGAACATTTTTTATTATTTCACTCTCAATAATAAGCAAATTAAATTACAATGCTTGTGATGTTGTAATAGGTTAAATTAGAAACGTTTATTTACAATTAAATGCAGAGAATGTTCATGCAATATTGGAATGATTTTCCAGTAATGAAATTAACGTTTGAAATAAAATTATTTCATTCTAAAACGTTCTGTCTGATTGCACTTTCTCAAACTATGAATCCACATCAAGATTTCTAAGATAACAGGACACTTCTTAAAATTGGTAGTGGTATTTTATTCGTGTGTGGTACAAAATGTCGATGGTAGAAATATCAACGCCGCCCCGGTGGCACCGTGGTCTAAGGCGCTGGCCTCTGATCATTCGTCCGTAAGGGGTCCGGGTTTGAATCCCGCTCGGACATGGATGCTGTGTTTGTCTTACGGCACTGGCTCTCTCCCTTCCCTGGAACCAGTGACCTGCCGCCCCGGTGGCGCAGTGGTCTAAGGCGTTGGCCTCTGATCGTTCGTCCGTAAGGGGTCCGGGTTCGAATCCCGGTCAGGCATGGATGTTGTGTTTGTCTTACGGCACTGGTTCTCTCCCTTCCCTGGAACCAGTGACCCTAAATTAGGGACGGGCGACTGCTTATAGCCCATTGAGTTGCTCACGGTGGTCGTTAAACCTCCAATCAAAAAAAAAAAAAAAAAAAGAACCAGTGACCCTAAATTAGGGACGGGCGACTGCTTATAGCCCATTGAGTTGCTCACGGTGGTCGTTAAATCTGCAATCAAAAAAAAAAAAATATCAACAGTTAAAATGTTGAAACCAAAATGACGATGATGTCGACAGCATAGACACCGACTATAAGGGGCAAGGCTAATCTTACCCCATAATAATTTTAGTGGGGGGTCAGTGCGCACCCAATATACGGTTACCGAAAAATTAATAGCAACTCTGGAATTTTTTGACATTTTTGGGATTTTAGTGTTGCTCCAAGAGTAAATATACAGATAATGCTCACAATATATATCTCATTTTAAAGCACATGTCATGTAGAAACCAACTCAGTTTACAGAATGGTAATATCTTTAGCAGAACTCAAGTTATATCCAGAAATGTGCTGCTAAGGAAGCTCACTTCGTTATGTGAAATGCCATCGTCGTTGCTACAAGCCGACGGAGCTTGCTTGTACGTCCGCGCACAGGCGATATAAATGGCAGACGATGTGCGTGAGGATATTCCAAAGCCACGGATGGCTCAGTGGTTAGCAGTTCAGACTACCAATGCAAGGTCCTAAGGTTCGACCCTGGGCTGATCTTTCGGAGGTGGTGTGAATTGCTAACAATCACTGAATATTCGCCGTGCTTCGGACGAGCACTTTAAGTGACGGCCCCCAGGCTGGACCCACTGGTTAAATGGGTATCCTTTCCTATGACCCCCCTGAAATTCTCTCACCCCTCTATGTGCAACATCGTACTTGTACGTTGGCGCCATCTACTGTACTCTAATCTCACTACAAACTGTTCTCTCAAAGTCGCTAGACTTGCTCTCATTCCTTCCATTTCTGTGTTCTGCCCAAAAGGCGAACTCGCTGTAGGCGACTGGGAACCAAAATCTACTCACTTTGGATGGAAGTCCTACAAAAAAATGACTCATACTTGCTTGCTGGGGACATTCCAATTTTCTCTCACCCCTGTATGAGTAACATCGTACTTGCACGGTGGCGCCATCTACTGTGCTCTCTCTCACTTACAAACTATTCTGTCAAAGTCGCTAGACTTGCTCTCATTCCTTCCGTTTCTGTGTTCTGCCCAAAAGGCGGACCCGCTGTATGTGGTTTGGGCGTAAACCTTTTCTGTGGACGGAAGTCCTACATGAAAATGCCTGGCTGTCTCTGTCGGGGAACACCGAAAACTTGTCGGGAAACATGGGGCTATTCCAGTCGTTTTCGAAAAGCGCGTAGGTAGTTCGTTTGCATTGGTAAGTGTGTAGTCGTTACTCCCGTGAACTACAGTGCAAATCTGAAGTTTAGAATGCATTTCGTTTATTCTATGCAAACTGTGTTGCAGGTATGGGAAGATTAGGTGATATTTCACCACGAAAAGCTTCGCGAATGGTGACTTTAAGTGAATTCGCCACAGCAATGCAGAAATTTCTCGGATAACTGGGGTGCACAAGAGTACAGTTGGACGGCAGCTGGCGAAGATCCGTGATATGGGTGGAATCAAAAATGGCAGGCTGTGTAAATGTGGCCCGAAAAATGAAAACAACTCTTAGAAGTAACAACGCGTTGAAACGGTTATGTCTGCGAAACAGGTTCTTCTTTTCAAGAGTTCTTGCCAAAGAATTGCTGGAGACCTGTGGTACTCTTGTTTGTCCTCGAACAGTGAGGAACAGGTTACGTTCTATGGGTCTGATGTCTTACAGGGCGGTAAAGAAGTCATTGCTAACCAATGTACAATGCAAGAAACGTTAAGAATGGGCAAAGGAACATAAGGAGTGGAACACTGCTAGATGGCGTCACGTGTTATCTAGTGATGAGACAAAATTGAACACCGACGGTAACGACGCAGTTTGCGGAGTGCTTCGACGAAATAAGGAGGCGTTGCTTCCCTCTTGCACTCTTAAGACAAGAAAGTATCCACGCAGTGTTGTGATTTGGAGATGTTTTGCTGCTGCTGCTGGAGAGGGCAGAATCCATTTGTGTGAGAACGCTGTTAATGCACAGGTGTACAAAAGTATCCTCCAGGGATGGTGTCTTCAGGACGTGATTTGTTCCAGGGTCAGGACGATCTTCCAGTACAATTCGACCCCATGCTACCGTCAAAAAATCATTAAAGCTTATGTGACGTCTTTAGGCAATGTTGTACCTCCTCCTTTGCCTGGTAGTTCGCCAGTCTTGAACCCGATTGAGAACTTGTGGCGCATTCTGAAAAGAAAAGTGCACGAACGTCACCCCACAAATAAAGTGGAACTGATTAACGCAATTAGTGACGTTTAGCACAACTGTATTTCATCCGATATGTTGCGTAAGTTGGTTGACTCCATGCCCAACAGGTGTGCAGCCGTTGTTAAATCAAAATGTCACCAAACGAAATATTAGGTACGTAATTGTATTTGAATTTGAACATGTTATTTTGCCATCATCTCTGTTTCGTAGCATATTTCTGTTCAAAACTTGAGTTCTCTTCAAGATATTCTCATTCTGTAATATGAGTTGGTTTCTGCATGACATGTGCTTTAAAATGATATATACATTGTGACTATTATTTGTATATTTACTTTTGTGGCAACACTGAAAATCCAAAAACGTCAGAAATTTCCAGAATTGCTATCAATTTTTCCGTAACTGTATTTCGTGGTGTTTAATAAAATACGTTTTTGCTTTTGTGTATGCAATTTTTGAAATGCATTAGTAGAAATACCTTTACAGAAAATAACGTTTTCCCATGCTATATTCAATGTATCGTGTACTGTGCTAATTGTAAACAAGTTAGTAAAATCATGCAATGCATTGATTATAATACGATTTCCAAAATACCAGAAATCATTACTCAAGTTATGAGGATAATGGCTGTGGAATAAATCTCGGCCCTGTGCTCTGACCTTTGATCCCATTTCGATGATATTCAACAGAACCGGCTCAGTATACCTCCGAAATAACATGATAAAGGTTTGTCGCAATGGAAGCATTTTTACGTAAGTTATGATGCATAAGGGCTAAGGAATAGATCCCGCTCTTGTGTCCTAACCTTTGACCCAATTTCGCCCATTTTCAATAGGATTCTTCCCCAGGCAGGCCCCTACAACATACAAACATTTCATCCAAATCGAAGATTTTAACATACGTTATCACGCATAATGGCAATGGAAGTGATTTCGCTCCTATGTCCTGACCTTTGACCCCATTTCGCCCATTTTCAATAAGGATTGTCCCCAGGTTGTCCCCTACCACATACTAAAATGTAATCGAAATCGAACCTTTTTTACGTTAGTTATGACGCATAAGAACAGTGGAATTGATCCCCCTCCTATGTCCTGACCTTTGACACCATTTCGTCCACTTTAAATAGGGTTCCTTACCAGGTGATCCCTTTCCACATACTAAAAGTTCATCGAACTCGAACGATTTTTATGCGAGTAATCGTGCGGCCGGACATACGCACACAACGCGTGACGTAAGGAGGCAGATGGTAATCGCGACCATCTGCTCGAAAGAGTGTGACGTCGTAAAACTTTCTAGGATCCACACACAATGCGTGACGTAATGAGACAGATGGCGTGACCGCGCGGCGACACCTCAAGCATGAGATTGTGACGTCATAAGATTTCTAAGCATGGGCAACATAAATGGGGCGACGCCATGACAGTAAAAACGTGGTAATTCAGGGTGGTTACTTAACCCACCAAACGAATTTTCCTAAAGTCGAGATCACGCTAAATCGATTTCTAGTACCAGAAAACGGTAGGTTAACGACTTTCATCAAAATCCTTAGAGCCGTTTTCAAAATAAAATTTACACACATACAAAAATTGCTCCTTTTGTAGAATGGGATAAGGGCGATAGAATTGATCCCGAACCTATATCCTGACCTTTGACCCCATTTCGTCCATTTTCAATAGGGTTTGTCCCCAGGTGGTCCCCTACCACATACTAAAATCTCATCGAAATCGAACCATTTTTACGCACGTTATGACGCATAAGGGCAATGGAATGCATCCCGCTCCTATGTCCTGACCTTTGACCCCACTTCACCCATTTTCAATAGGGTTCATTCCCAGGTGGTCCCGTATAATATACTGAAATTTCATCGACATCAAGTTATGACGCATAAGGGCAATGGAATGGATCCCGCTCCTATGCCGTGACCTTTGACCCCACTTCACCCATTTTCAATAGGAGTCATTCCCAGGTGGTCCCATGCACTATGCTAAAATTTCATCGACATCGAACCATATTTACGCAAGTTATGACGCATAAGAGCAATGGAATGGATCTCGCTCCTATACCGTGACCTTTGACCCCACTTCACCCATTTTCAATAGGAGTCATTCCCAGGTGGTCCCATGCACTATGCTAAAATTTCATCGACATCGAACCATATTAACGCAAGTTATGACGCATAAGAGCAATGGAATGGATCTCGCTCCTATATCGTGGCCTTTGACCCCATTTCGTCCATTTTCAATATTGTTCGTCCCCAGAAGGTCCTCTACCACATACTAAAATTTCATCGAAATCGGACCATTTTTACGCGAGTTATCGTGCCGACAGACAGACGGACGGACAAAGCTGGAGCATATACGCTTCTTCAACCTACCATTTGGAAAGCGTAACAAAGCTTACAAAGACAAATGTTTCGGTGAGTCAACGATTTTTAGATGGCACCATGATTTCAAAAACGGGCCTTTTGTCGGCAGATCTCGCTCCTAGGCCTGACCGACCTGAAAGTGACACAGTTTAGGAAATCCTGCAAGAAAATCGACGAATGACGTGTGAAGACATAGCGACGTCAACTAATATTTCGAAAACGTCGGCATTCCGCATTCTACGCGACAAATAACTGCTGCATCGTGTGTGTTCCAGATGGGTACCTCATCACCTGACGAGAGAACAACTGTTAGCCAGAGTTCAGGTGTGTCATGAATGGAAACAAATGATTGCAAAGAACCCAAACTTTCTAAACACAGTAATAACTGCCGATGAAACATGGGTCCACTGTGTCGACCTCCTCGCGAAGTGCCCAACGAATGTCAGGAAACACACAGGCTCGCCTCCTCCGAAAAAAGTCCGCCAAACCAAATCAGCTGGGAAGGTGATGATGATAATTTCCTTTGATCATATAGGTGTACTATACCAGCATGCCATTCCTCCACAAATTACATTTCAGTCTTGAAGTGTCTGCGACGACACATCGATTAAGCAACCGGAACTTGTGGGCCCGTGGACCCCCCTATATCATGATAATGCCCGCCCACATTGTGGCTGCTTGTGTTCAACAGTTTCTTACGAAATGCAGTATTGAAATCATGCCACAGCCTGCCTACAGTCCTGATCTCGCTCCGTGCGATTTCTGGCTGTTTCCAAGAATGAAGGAGAAGTTCCGTGGCGCAACATTCAACACAGATGATGACGTTATTCAAGCCGTACAGGGGTCTCTAAAGGAGTTTCCACAAAATGCCTTCGCCGCATGCTTTGAAAATGGACTGAACGATGGGGCCGTTGCATATCATCAGAGGGAAGATACTTTGAGAAAGAGTAAGAGATATACACAGTGCGTCAAAGAATTTTTAAGACTGGCGCTAGATTTCAGCCTACGGTGGCGCCACCAGTGTAATCGCGAATGCGTTATAAACCGTGACCTGCCGCCCCGGTGGCGCAGTGGTCTAAGGCGCTGGCCTCTGATCATTCGTCCGTAAGGGGTCTGGGTTCGAATCCCGGTCAGGCATGGATGTTGTGTTTGTCTTACGGCACTGGCTCTCTCCCTTCCCTGGAACCAGTGACCCTAAATTAGGGACGGGCGACTGCTTATAGCCCATTGAGTTGCTCACGGTGGTCGTTAAACCTCCAATAAAAAAAAAAAAAAAAAATAAATAAACCGTGACCATCTGCTTGCTTTCTGCCAAAATTACTGCGCAGTTGTTAAAGTAACTCAAACGAAACGGCCGTTCATTAGAGAAGTAAAATTTTTTTCATGTTGAATTATTAAGATGGAACGAAGGGCTGTTATTAAATTTAACGCAAAACTTGGTAAAAGTGCCTCGGAAACGTACCAAATGATGAAATAAGTTTACGGTGAGTTTTGTTTAAGTAGATCAAATGTTTTCCTGTGACACAAACGTTTTTTGGACGGAATCTGAGATACGCTAGAAGATGATAAGCATACCGGAAGACCAAGTTCATCTAGGACACCTGAGATTATTGAAAAAGTGTGCGATTTCGTGGCAAACAATCGATGTGCGTCACTAAGAATGATGGAAGAGTCTTTAAATATCAACAAAGAAACGATTTGAACCATCCTGCTTAAAGATTTGGGCAAAACAAAAGTCTGTGCTGAATTTGTTCCACACACGTTAACCAATGAACAAAAATCAAGGAGAAGTGCACATTGCAAAGACATCATTTCAGCCGCTGAAAATGATCCAAATTTCTTAAAATCGATTGTTACAGGTGATGAAACATGGTGTTTTCAATATGATCCTAAAACAAAGCGACAAAGTGCGGAATGGAAGTGAAAAAAACTCACCACAAGCCAAAAAAATAATTAAAGTTCCATCGGAAATCAAAACAAGCTCATTACATTCTTCGACAGTAAGGGTATTATCCACAAAGAATTTGTTCCAAGTGGACAAACTATTACTGGTGAGTTTTGTTTAAATGTTTTTAGGCGTTTGACGGGCAGAATTCGTCGCATTCGTCCAGAATATCGGGATGAAAACAGTTGGTGTTTGTTGCACGATAATGCACCCAGTCACACTTCACTTCTTGTTCGTAGAGTTTTGGCGAAAAATAACGTCTGTGTGTTTAATCATCCACCGTATTCGCCTGATTTAGCACCCTGCAACTTTTTTTATTCCCAAAACTTAAAATGACGTTAAAAGGGTGTTATTTTGAAGATATTTCGACCATACAAACAGCTTCGACGCGTGCGTTGGAGGCAATTCCGCAAAGTGAACTGGAACAGGCATTCGAATCATTATTAAATCGCTGTAACAAGTGTATTGAAGCCGGAGGGACTTATTTTGAATAACAAACCAAAACAAATTATAATTCCTTGTTTCTATTTCATTTTACAGACCCAATCTTAAAAATTCGTTGCCACACTGTGTATTTTGCTGTGCCTATATTTCTTCATTCTGTGTGATTTTATCCTAAGATTTTATGGAACGGCCGTTGTATTATTTTTTATAAGATCGACCAATGTCCTCGTTATGACGGCAAAGCGATTTAGTTCCAAAAAAATAATAAATAACAAAGTAAGTAAAACTTTTTTTTTCACATATTCAGATTGCTCATTTGACAAAAATCTTGATTTCCAGCATCCTATGGCTTTTGACATGTTCTTGTGATATGTGGTAAATGTTTAAAAATAGTTATCAAAAATAAAATAAATAAATAAAAACACAGAGTTGTATAAAATCGCTTGAGCCATTTATTCAACTTTTTTTTTTGCGCATCTCATTCTTCGTTTGAGCAATCGCGTTGATTTTTCATATTTTTTAAAAGTGTTTGGAAATGAAATCATTCCTGATAATTTTATAAAATCACAGGCTGAATTTTATTTAAAAAATAATAGCTCAATTGCTCGGCATTGCTCTGGAGAATTCGGTGATAATCCGCTATCTGAATTTTGTACAAATCAAATGAAAACGATTAATTTTTGTACGGCATGAGCCGTACCTAATACCGTATTTCATTTCTTCTTTGAATTTGAATTTTATTCTCTGTAGAGTCTTTAGGCACACAGTATTTTTTTAATTTTCCCGTTTGATTTTTGTTGTTTACTATACACAGGAAGCCAAAGCCTATATTCACGTACTAAACTCCGAACTTTAAAAGCGTCACTACGCCATTAAACATTGATTCATTATCAGTTTGACTGTAGCCTGTCCTTTCACCCAGTGAGAAAGGAGCGCAAAAAAAAAAAATAGATGAGTCACCATGGCAGCAGGTCACGGGACCAGAACTTTCCAGTGTGGTTAACGCTAAAAACAGAATAAGCCGCTGGTTCTTTACCTTTGCGTCTTTAAAAACTGCTTAAAAATCATAAAATGATTTTTCTTAATTTTTTTTTTAAAAAGGGATGACAGTTGTGAATTTATGCTTTAAAAATTGACATGCGTTATAATTTATAGTTTGCCATATATCCGTTTTTTTTAATGAATCCCATCGCGAAATAGAGAATTTTCTGAAATTTAGAAATTTAATTTCTCGTAACCTAAATTGAAATTCAAAATAAAGGGCGACGAGGTGCAAAAATTCGGCCATGGCCCTACCTGCCTACGAAGTTTCGTGGTTATGTTGCTGTTAGTGTGCCCGGAATGCGAACTGATAGACCTTTTTTGCTTACCTTAAATTTGAAATACAATAGCTCTGGAAGTACCGCCAGAATCAATAAACAATTTATTTCAGCGTGTTCTCCGAACAATCCTCTACAAACAAAGTAAATTTCATATTTTTGTGTTAGTACTTTTGCGCTGCGAACTAGAAAAGCGCGAGTGTCGCGAAATTTCTGAAACAGCGGTAGCTGCAATTACTTTTTTTTTTTTTTTTAGAATAGAGAGATTAATATTCAGTTAAAGAATATTTCTGTTTCTTCGTTCATTTGCTGATGAGAAATTACAGTTACGTTTTAAAATTTACGTCGAATCTCATAGTTTATCTTTTTGCTCCCTATTTTTTTTTTATTTTTATTCTGACAGTAAAAGAGACGAGCCCTTCCTACATCGGTTCTCTTCACGCCTGCCCCCCCCCCGTTCCAATAATTTCGTGGAGTCAGCGCCACTGATTCACAGCGTCTAAATATTTATTTTTACTTTTGTTAATTAGAACGCAGCTGTCCAATTTCGTTGCTCCTTCAACGGTAAGACGAATAAGGAATTTGCCCCCCCCTTCCCCCTTCACGTCAACGCCATCTGAGGATCTCTAGGATTCTCTTTTGTTGGCTGGTAATACTTCGTGAATCCTCATTGTGGGTCTGGGCCAAATGTCTTGATACTTATTAGCGGCAAATTCGCGTACTTGTAAATATGGCAATGGAATTAAGTAATGTCCTGGAAACTTGATGTTCATCTTACTTAATTCGTGGGCTACTGAATAATCCAGAGTTAACCTTCTCAATGTGCAACACAGATACAGTATTGAATTTCATGAGAAACGGTAAACAACAGGGTTTCTAAAGCATTGCTCCCCTGTATGTTTCAACCTCGCCTACATCCTGCCCTAATATAGATACGTGACGCAATTCTGCCATTTTGGTTCTTAAGTTACGAGTTGAACCAAGAAATTAATTTTCGTGAATATCTGTTCTAGCAGAGAAACCTTGTTATGTATCAAATTTCGTGAAGATCGGTTGACAGCGGCATGCTGAAGCTAATAAGTTCTTTAGTGCATACGCAACGCATCTAAAAACTAAAGTAATCTAAAACAAGTTAGTAAAGCCATGCAATGCATTGATTATGATACGCTTTCCAACATACCGCATTAGTCAAGTTATGATGATAAAGGCTGTGGAATAAATCTCGCTCCTGTTCCCTGACCTTTGACCCCATTACGACGATATTAAACAGAATTGATTCAGTATACCTCCGCAACAACATACTAAAGTTTTCTTGCAATAGAAGCATTTTAGTCAAGTTATGCGGATAATGGTTGCGGAATAAATCGCGCCCCTGTGTCCTTGCCTTTGACCCCATTTTGATTACATTCGACAGAACCAGTTTAGTATACTTCCGGAACAACATACTAAATTTTCATCGACATCGAAGCATTTTTACGCAAGTTATGACGAATAAGGGCAATGGAATGGATCCCGCTCCTTTGTCCTGACCGGTGATCCCATTTCGCCCATTTTCAATAGAGTTCGTCCCCATGTGGTCCCCTGCCGCATACTAAAATTTCATCGAAATCGAAGCGTTTTTACGCAAGTTATGACGCATATGGGCAATGGATTTGATCGCCTCCTATGTCCTGACCTTTGACCCCATTTTTCCCATTTTCAATAGCGCTTGTCCCAAGGTTGTCCCCTACCACATACTAAAAGTCCATGAAAATCGAAGCATTTTTACGCACGTTGTGACGCATAAGGCAATGGTATGGATCCGGCTCCTACGTCCTGACCTTTGACCCCATTTCCAATAGGGTTGGTTCCCAGGTGGTCCCCTACCCATGCTAAAATTTCATCGAAATCGAACCATTTTTACCCGAGCTATCATGCTGACGGACGGACAGACGGGCAAAGGTGGAGCATATACGCTTTTTAGCATGTCTTTTGTAAAAAAAAGATCGTGCTTATGTTACCGGTTTGTCCGTCCGTCTGTCCGTCTGTACCCACGATATCTCTGCAACTATTAGTCCGATTTGAAAAATTCTTTTTGCATTGGGAAGCCTGAAATATGCGAATGATGATCCTTTATTTAGTTTTTTTTTTCGATGTACAATTTAGCCGCTAGGGGGCGTAAACGCAGGGGTTGTTGAATTCAAAAATACGTTTTATTCCACATATTTGCTTATAAACATCAGATTGAAGAAATTCTTTTATCTTTCGATTCCATTTATGTCGAAGAGTATTTTAGATATAGTTACTTTTTCAAATTACGCATAGATTTTTTGCTAGGGGGCGTAAAAGTAAATTATATTTTTGCCGATAATTCTTCTTCCACAACTCCGATTTGAAAAATGTTTTCTTCAGCGGATACACCTTCTGATGGAAAATCTTTTACATATAATTTCAAATTTTTGGTAAAGAATACTTTGGCCACCAGGGGCCGTAAGTGTTAATTTTTGCTTCTGATGTATTTGCCATAAAATCTGAGCTTCTAAAATATCGATTGAAAAATTTATTTCGTGGACTGATGCCACTCACAACGATAAACCTTTTCGGAATATTTTCTTCTTAAGAAATTCCGCAGTTTCTTCGCCAGGGGGCGTAGATGTGCATCTTATTTTCGTCAATATCTCTACTTCTAGGAGTCCGATTTGAAAAAATTCTTCTTTCTTGGATAGTGTTATCACTGTGACATGGGCTTCATATATTTAAAAATTTTCAAGTAATTCATAGATTTTCCACTGGGGGGCGTAGAGGTAAATTGTGTTTCCCCCTATATCTCTGCTTCTAAATCTCTGATTTGAAAAATTCTTTCTTCACCTGATACAGCTCCTAATTGGAAATTGTTTGCCCATAATTTCGAATTTTTGTATAAAAAATGGTTTGGAAACCAGGGAGCGAAAATCTGTATTTCCGCTTCTGATGTATTTGCAGCAAAATAGGCTTCTAAATTCTCGATTGAAAACGAAATTGGTTTGTAAACCGATAGTACTAATGTCAACAAACCGTTTACAAACATTTTCTTCTTTAAATAATGCATGGTTTCTACACCGGGGTCGTAGATGTATATCTTATTTTTGTCAATATCTACTCCTAGGAGTCCGATTTGATAAAATTCTTCTTTCTTGGATAGTGTTTGCAGTGTGACATGCTTGTAATATAATTTCAAAATTTTCAAGTAGTTTATAGACTTTCCGCTAGGGCGTATAGGTAAATCCCCCACCCTATATCTCTGCTTCTAAATCTCCGATTTGAAAAATTCTTTCTGCACCGGATATAGCTGCTAATGGCAAATCCTTTGCACGCAATTTCAAATTTTTGGAAAAAATGGTTTGGCCACCAGGGGGCGTAAGTCTTAGTTTTCGCTTGTGATGTATTTGCAGCAAAATATGAGCCTCTAAAATCTCAATTGCGAAAAAAGTCGTTTGTTGACCGGTACTACTGACGTCGACAAACCTTTTAGGAACATTTTCTTCTTGAAGTAATGCATAGTTTCTACGGCAGGAGGCGTAGATGCATATCTTATTTTTGTCAATATCTCTACTTCCAGGAGTCCGATTTGAAAAATTCCTTTTTTGTTGAATAGTGTTTCAGATGCGAAATGTTTTCCCTATAAATTCAAAATTTCCAAGTAAATCAGAGACTTTCCGCTAAGGGGCGCAAAAGTAAATTGCGTTTTCTGCGTTATTTCTGCTTCTAAAACTCCGATTTGAAAAATGATTCCTGTATCGCATACAAGACCTGATGGAAAATATTTCTCACATAATTTCTAATGTTTGGTAAAGAATGGTTTGGCCACCAGGGGGCATATGGGTTAACTTCTGCTTCTGATGTATTTGTAGCAAAATCTGGAATCTTGAAAACTCGACTAAATTTATTTTTTCTTGGACCGATACGGCTGATATGGAAAAACCTTTTGAGAATTATTTCTTCCTAAAATAATGGATGGCTTTATCACCAGGGGACGTAAAGTCACATCTTATTTTTATCGATACCTCTGTTTCTAAGAGTCCGCTTTGAAAAATTCTTTCGTGTTGGAGAGCGTTTCCGGGGCGAAATGTTTCTCAGATAAGTTCATGTTTTTCTTAACACACAAGTCTGCAACCAGAGGGCGTAAGCTCACGATTCCGTTTACAGCAATATATGAGGGATCAGAAACCCGATTGAAAAACTTCCTTCTTCCGTCAGATACTATTGTTTTCCATACCGGTTCCATTGACTTTGAATAGCTTTGATAAATTTAATTTGCGTCAGAACGGATTCAAAAGGCGTGCTTATTACACCAAAAAATTCGGTGTCATCCTTCTGGTTTAACCTACGGTTGGAAATCGTAAATTTAAACGAAAACCAAACACCGGTGTTTGAAAAAAATTGTAAGGAAGTAAACATTGTGACTGTCTGCAGTTTTATTTTCTTACGCTTTACAGCCGTAGATTGAAGAAGCGTATATGCTCCGTCGGTCCATCCGCAAGATAACTCGCGTACAAAGGGTTCGATTTCTATGAAATTTTAGCATGTGGTAGGGGACAACCAGGGCAGGAACCCAATTGAAAATGGACGAAATGGAGTCAAAGGTCAGGACATAGGAGCGGGATCCATTACATCGCCTTTATGTGTCATAACTTACCTAAAATTTCTTCGATTGAGACAAAACATTTTCATGTTGTTCTGGCGGTATACTGAACTGGTTCTGTTGAATATCATCGAAATGAGGTCAAAGGTCAGGGCACAGGAGCAAGATTTATTCCAAAGCCATTATCCTCAAAACTTGACTAAAAGTGCTTCTATTGCGACGAAACGTTAGTAAGTTGTTCCGGATGTATACTGAACCGGTTCTGTTGAATATCATCGAAATGAGGTCAAAGATCAGGGCACAGGAGCGAGATTTTTTCCAAAGCCATTATCCTCAAAACTTAACTAAAAGTGCTTCTATTGAGACGAAACGTTAGTACGTTGTTCCGGAGGTATACTGAACCGGTTCTGTTGAATATCATCGAAATGAGGTCAAAGGTCAGGGTACAGGAGCGAGATTTATTCCAAAGCCATTATCCTCAAAATTTAACTAAAAGTGCTTCTATTGCGACAAAACGTTAGTACGTTGTTCCGGAGGTATACTGAACCGGTTCTGTTGAATATCATCGAAATGAGGTCAAAGGTCAGGGCACAGGAGCGAGATTTATTACAAAGCCATTATCCTCAAAACTTAACTAAAAGTGCTTCTATTGCGACAAAACGTTAGTAAGTTGTTCCGGAGGTATGCTGAACCGGTTCTGCTGAATATCATCGAAATGAGGTCAAAGGTCAGGGCACAGGAGCGAGATTTATTACAAAGCCATTATCCTCAAAACTTAACTAAAAGTGCTTCTATTGCCACAAAACGTTAGTAAGTTGTTCCGGAGGTATACTGAACCGGTTCTGTTGAATATCATCGAAATGGGGTCAAACGTCAGGGCACAAGAACGAGATTTATTCCACATCCATTATCCTCATAACTTGACTAAAAATACCTTTATTTCGACAAAACTTTAGGTATGTCGGCCACACCCTGTTCCAGCTCGTGATTTCCGCCTTATACTGCCGGAATAGGGTATCTATCCTTACCTCGTGTGAGTACTTTTCTCTGGCTTTTAAGACACGTGTGTATCGTTCCAACAACCAGTTTTTCTCAGTAAGTGCCAAAATTTTTATATACGACGTATTTTTCTGTCTTGTGTTTAACCCTCGCCGTTTACTCCGGTAAACATCGTGACTCGCCTTGACTATCTTCAGTTTCCTTATCAACGTTCCTACAGCCGCCCCGGTGGCGCAGTGGTCTAAGGCGCTGGCCTCTGATCATTCGTCCATAAGGGGTCCGGCTTCGAATCCCGGTCAGACATGGATGTTGTGTTTGTCTTACGGCACTGGCTCTCTCCCTTCCCTGGAACCAGTGACCCTAAATTAGGGACGGGCGACTGCTTATAGCCCATTGAGTTGCTCACGGTGGTCGTTAAACCTCAAAAAATAAAAAAAAAACCCCAAAAAAACGTTCCTACACGCTGCCGTCTGTTCTCCTAATCCTTTGCTTATCGCAACATCTCCCGCAAAGACCTTTAAGATATATAGACTGGAAGTTCTTGAGCAAATGAGTGGCAGCAGCTGGCAACAGTTTCATCACAGAGCTTGTACGGATAAAACGGCCGGTGTCCTATGTAAGCAACGTTAATTAAGCTCTTTTAACTGCGCGAAAGAAGAAATTTTACGTTGTTTTAATACTGTGCATTATTTTTTTTTCAATGGGGTATAAATTAGACATTGCGCCTTTTAACTTACGATTAAAGAAAACATCATTATAGTAATTTTGGGGGATATCAAATAACTGAAGGAAAACGTCGCTTGTCCTACGTGTAAAATATATATTTCGGCTTCAGTTGCTTGCAAACTGCGGGATCTAGTTGCATGAAATTTGATATTTCACACTCTAAGTAATGTCAAAAAACATTTTAATGTAGCCATTTGTTTATTCTTAAGAGAAGTTGTCGAGAACAAAATTTTTCAATTTTAGAAGTTTTTCCACCCAGTATTATGAGTTCGTAATAGCTACTAAACGGGAGAGAAAAAGAGCAAAATTAAATATGATAGAGAGAAATTCCCTTTTCATATAATTTAGAGTTTAGAAACACGGAAAAGAAATACGAGTTAGCAACCATCTGTAGGTTTACCCAGAAAACCTTCACTTCAGAGCCATACATACTCTGGTGAATGACGCAAAGGGCCGCCCCGGTGGCGCAGTGGTCTAAGCGATGGCCTCTGATCATTCGTCCGAACGGGGTCCGGGTTCGAATCCCGGTGAGGCATGGATGTTGTGTTTGTCTTACGGCACTGGCTCTCTCCCTTGCCTGGAACCAGTGACCCTAAATTAGGGACGGGCGACTGCTTATAGCCCATTGAGTTGCTCACGGTGGTCGTTAAACCTCAAAAAAAAAAACGTTCCTGCACGCTGCCGTCTGTTCTCCTAATCCTTTGCTTATCACAACATCTCCCGCAAAGACCTTTAAGATATATAGACTGGAAGTTCTTGAGCAAATGAGTGGCAGCAGCTGGCAACAGTTTCATCACAGATCTTGTACGGATAAAACGTCAGGTGTCCTATGTAAGCAACGTTAATTAAGCTCTTTTTTTTTTTTTTTTTTTTTTTTTTTGGTTGGAGGTTTAACGACCACCGTGAGCAACTCAATGGGCTATAAGCAGTCGCCCGTCCCTAATTTAGGGTCACTGGTTCCAGGGAAGGGAGAGAGCCAGTGCCGTAAGACAAACACAACATCCAGGGCGGCAATTAAGCTCTTTTAACTGCGCGAAAGAAGAAATTTTACGTTGTTTTAATACTGCGTATTAATTTTTTTCAATGGGGTATAAATTAGACATTGCGCCTTTTAACTTACGATTAAAGCAAACATCATTATAGTAATTTTGGGGGATATCAAATAATTGAAGGAAAACGTCGCTTGTTCTACGAGTAAAATATATATTTCGGCTTCAGTTGCTTGCAAACTGCGGGATCTAGTTGCATGAAATTTGATATTTCACACTCTAAGTAATGTCAAAAAACATTTTAATGTGGCCATTTGTTTATTCTTAAGAGAAGTTGTCGAGAACAAAATTTTTCAATTTTAGAAGTTTTTCCACCCAGTATTATGAGTTCGTAATAGCTACTAAACGGGAGAGAAAAAGAGCAAAATTAAATATGATAGAGAGAAATTCCCTTTTCATATAATTTAGAGTTTAGAAACACGGAAAAGAAATACGAGTTAGCAACCATCTGTAGGTTTACCCAGAAAACCTTCACTTCAGAGCCATACATACTCTGGTGAATGACGCAAGGATCTAGTAAAACCTAAGTCCCTCAATTTAATATTTAGATATCAAATAAGTGAACAAGATTACTAGCTAACTATTCTGCACTTAAAATACTAAAACAACTCTATTATTTCCAGGGAAAGATTAGAAAAGGAGGTAAGAATCCTAGAATGAAACTGCAAGTCACGGTAAATGTGACTAGGTTCTAGGAAAAACTGAGTACCTTAACTTCATGTTTAGAGATAAAGTAAGCGCAACAGGTTACTAGGTAACTATCCTGCACTTTAAATGCTAAAACACCTCTATTATTTCAAGGGAAACATTAGAAAAGGTGGTGAGAAGCCTAGACGAGATGCGACAGATTCTTGACGTACAACACTGAACTTCAAATATCGCCCGGTTAACTTACGGTTTTCCAGTCAATGTATATTAAAGGTCTTTGACCTCCCGTATCACGTCGCCTTCTGCGTGTGGTCCTCCATTGGCATCATCTACTCTTTAGTTGTGCACAAGGAGGTTAGAATAAGATATCTGGAGATGCCCTTGTTAATGAAGCAATACCACTTTGCGTGAAGCCTATAACCGCGAGCAACGGCCGTCAAAGTGTGGGAAAGCTGATGGTTTTCAATGCTATTGCAATGCATTTTGTGTTGGCCGAATCGTCTTCTTTCGTCGCAAATGTTTCCAATTTCGCATCGTAACTTGTTGCCGATGTGTGAGAAAATGCTGAGTTTATAAAATTCTTAATTATTTTGAGGCTCCTTCCCATTTTTTTATTTTAAATTGAAGTACACGAACATTGGTGAAACATAACATTAAAATTGTAAACTTTACTCGTATAAGAAGTATAAAACATTCCGATTTGATATTAACACGGTTTCTGCAACCAAACACCACGCAATTCCAAAATACAAACAGATGAAATTACATAGGTATCATGTAAACAGTGGCAAATTCCCACACCTAGCAGCTTCACGGTTAAGAGCCCAGAGCATCTTCAGAAGTATTATTCTAACCTCCTTGGTTGTGCACCACCCGTCTCTAGCGGCTCTTCTTGTGACGTCATCGCTCGATTTTCTGCCTTCGTTCACCTGTTTATCGTGCCTTCCCCACTTTCAACGTCGACCAATTTATGATTGTGCTTTTCTGCTCAACTGCTCATGGCCTGTGCTCCATCTCCTGATTACATTCCACCGCTGACGCCTCCTCCTGATGTTCTGCTTCAAGATCAACTTCATCTCTTTTCGCCTACCACCACTTCCATAGACTCTGCTCTTTTGCCGTCCTGCTTGGACTTCATTGTTTCTCTTCATGATACAGTTCTCACCACTCACATCCTTGAGTCTTCACCACGATGTCAGTCTCTACTTGCCTCTTTAGCCTTGTGGGTGAAATATATTGCCCTCCCTGATACTAAACTCACTGTGTAGTTCTACTATGGAGTTCTACTCTTTGGGGTCTCTGTGGATAAAGGAATGTTATTTCCACTTTAAATATAGGAGTTCAAACACTATTTTGGTAATACGTAGAACTGATTTTAACATTCTCTTCAGCTTTTCTGAACTTTAATTTCCCATTGTACGAGAAACCAGAAATAATCATGAATCCTTCATTGAAACTTACACTGAAGTGCCAGAAAAACTGGTACAGACGAGTTTATGCAAAATACATAGCAACGTCACCTATGAGTCTACTGGGTTGCGTCCGCCAGTGCGTATATAAAGCGATAGACATCCTTGCCAGCTGTCAGAGCTGTTTTCGGCATGAGAATGACAAGCAATAACGATTTAAGCGATTTTCAACGCGGAGTCATAGTTTGCGCTTGTGAGATGGGCTATAGTATTTCGGAGGTAGAAACGAAGTTCGGATTTTCACGGACGACCATTGCAAGGGTGTACTGTGACTACAAGAACTCCGGCAAAACCTACAACCTACGATACCAGTGTGGCTGTAAGAAGACAATGGGTGAACGTGACCATCATCGGCTGTCAAGAATCATTTCACGCGACACTCTCGCAGGTATCATCGGAATTCAATGCTGGAGTTTCAACAAGCATCAGCGTCTGGACTGTGCAACGTGCCATGCACGATATGGGCTTTAAGAGCCGACGCCAAACTCGAGTCCCCTTGATGGGTGCACGACATAGAGCTATGCGCCTCGCTTGGGAACGGCAACACCGACACTGGACACTTGATGACTGGAAACCAGTAGCTTGATCTGACGAGTCGCGTTTCCAACTGTATCGGGCAGATGGAAGGATTCGTGTGTGGCGCAAACCCCATGAAGCCATGGGTCCCGTCTGTCAACAGGGAACTGTACCGGCTGGTGGGGGGTCCGTAATGGTATGGGCTGTGTTTAGCAGGACTTTACTGGAACCCCTGGTACGTCTACAAACGTCTGTGACCGGCCAAAGTTATGTGCGCCTCCTTTCTGACGAAGTACACCCGTTCATGTCATGTATTCATGCTGATGGGTTGAGTCTGTTCCAACAGGACAATGCACCTCCACACAAGTGTCATCAGTACGCCACATTATTGTTAGAGGAGCAATAATCTGAGATTGGGGTGTTGCCATTCCCACCCAAGTCCCCAGATCTGAACGTGATAGAACACATTTGGGATGTCATGCAACGCGCTATCGAACACAGGAATCCGAGACCACGGAATACAACCAAATTGTGGTACGCTCTGCAGGAAGTATGGTGTGCATTGCCTACAGCATATTTACAGAACCTAGTGGAGTCCATGCCCCGTAGTATTTCTGCAGTCCTGCGCTCCCGTGTGGGACCTATCAAGCATCTGACTGGTGTACCAGTTTTTCTGGCACTTCAGTGTACTTTGCAACCATGTTTGTAAGACTTTTTCGGTTTTTTGCCATAGTAAATCGACATCGTTCTTGTTAGAGTCGTTTAGGTAGATCCATGCTTCATCAATAGTCACAATAATTTTCCATCTATCTCCGGCTAAGTGATTTCCATGAACAAGTCTACACCGTGTTCTGCGCTTAGTCACGTGCCTAGGCAAAAGGCGATGAACATTATGTTGTTCTTGTTTTTTTCTCAGATTAAAATCTTTGTTATTACCTTATTTATACAGAACTTTTTAGCGACTTAGTTTTTGCTCTTTGGGCAGGTGGATTTGCTTTTAAGAATAGAGACCTTACTTTTTGAAATAGTCGTAAAAGCACATATCTTCTTTGGATATTTGTTTGGTTTTCTTATTCCTGTTAAAAGCAATGCTTGATGATTTTTCTCTCTATTATTAATATTATTGCTTATTTTGCATTTAGAAATGCTAAATCCATTATTTCACAGCGTTCTTTAATTCAGGAATACGAATATTACTCTTCGTAAAGAGCAAAAACATAGCATTCTACCCATAGTTTGTTTACCTGCACCGTTTCTACCGCAGTGGCGCAGTGGTCTAAGCGATGGCTTCTAATCATTCCCCCGAAAGCGTTCCGGGTTCGAATCCAGGTGAGGCATGGATGTTGTGTTTGTCTTAGAGCACTGTTCCCTTCCCTGGAACCAGTGACCCTAAATAAGAACGGACGACTGCTTATAGCTCATTGAGTTGCTCACGGTGATCGTTAAACCTCCAATCAGAAAAAAAATTAATACGCAGTATTATAACAATGTAAAATTCCTTCTTTCTCGCAGGTAAAAGTGCTTAATTAACGTTGTTCACACAGGGCACATGCCGTTTTGCCGTACAAGCTCTGCGATCAAAATGTCGCCAGCTGTTGCCACTCATTTACACAACAACTTCCAGAGTATGTATCTTAAAGGTCTTTTTTTTTTTTTTTTTTTTTGGATTGCAGGTTTAACGACCACCATGAGCAACTTAATGGGCTATAAGCAGTCGCCCGTCCCTAATTTAGGGTCACTGGTTCCTGAGAAGGGACAGAGCCAGTGCCATTAGACAAACACAACATCCATGCCTCACCGGGATTCGAATCCAGACCCTTTTCGGACGAATAATCAGAGGCCATCGCTTAGACCACTGCGCCAGGGGGCGGCCTTAAAGGTCTTTGATATTTATGCTACGGACAGGGGTGGTTAGCCCACCGGGACCCCGGGATATATCCGGGTGTCCCGATAAACCACTCAAGAAATGGCCCACTTTTTCGTATCCCGCTTTGTTTGGATTGTTCGGACAGAACGAATAATTATTTTGCTACTTATGAATAAGAATCTTTAACTTCATTTGAGCTTTATATTATCTGTCTAAAACACTATTGTTTTTTTAAAAATTGGCTTTTTATTCTATCTATCTATCTATCTATCTATCTATCTATCTATCTACACTGCTGGCCACCCAAAATGCAACACTAAGAAGGACACGAGATAGCAACGCCAGATTTACTGGACACAGAACAACAGATACAAAGATGAAACGATTGAGCTTACAGGCCCGTGCGACAAGCGGAACACGCAGACATCAATCTTTTGTGTGGCCCCCATGGCTGACAATAACGGCCGCTACACGCCGCGGCATCGAACGAAAGAGGCTTTGGATGTGGGCTTGGGGTATGTCGGTCTAGGCTGCTTCCACACGTTGCCACAGTTCATCAGGCGTAGCCGCGGGTGGTGCTTGCCGTGCCACTCGGTTGCCGATCAGCGACCAGACGTTTTCGATGGGCTACATATCGGGAGAACTGGCAGACCACGGCAGCAGTGACACCTGGTGGGCAGTGAAGAATTGTTGCACAATGCGTGCCACTTGCGTGCGCGTATTGTCCTGTGAAATGTGGCCGCTGTCAGGTCCTGCAGGTAAGGGACGACTACAGGCTCCAAAACGTCGAGATGTAGCGGTGGCTGTTGAGTGTACCGGCGATGCATACCAGAGGGTTGCGGGTGTCATATCCAATTGCGCCCTAAACCATAACGCCAGGCGACGGACCGGTATGGCGATGCATAATGAAGGCGTCATACAGTCTCTCGCCGCGGTGCCGCCACACACGGATCCGACAATCGTGGTGTTGCAGGCAGAAGTAGGATTCGTCGTAAAACAAAATATCGTGCCATTCCGTAGACCAGGTGCGGCGTTCAACGGCCCACTGCTTCCGCGCTCTCCGGTGGTGCAACGTCAATGGTAATCGAAGCAATGGGCGCAGAGCAAAAAGTCCCCGCTCCTGCAGACGACGTCGAACGGTACGTGCTGACACAGGTTGTTGCGCAACACGCCCTAATTCCTGCGCTAACGTTCGTGAGGTGGCGGTGTGAGTCGTCAATGCCCGCCGCAAAACGTGCCGATCCTCTCGTTCGGTGGTGTGCCGCGGATGCAGCAATCGCTCACGTCGGTCCGTCCGTCCCACCTGCACCCACCGAATCCATACTCGCCTCACTGTGGCTGGATGTCGTCCCACACGGGTACCGATATCTCGGTACGATAAACTGCTGTCGCGATAAGCCACTAGTCGACCTCTGTCTAACTCCGAAACGTGCTGGAATGACTGCCGTTTTCTGCGACGAGGCATCAGGAAGCTTCCCAAGCACAGGTCCGGCAGCACCACACACTTCCGCTACTTACACCCCGCCTTCTGTGCACCCTTCTTGTAGTGCTTCTTGGTGGTGTGCCGGGCACACATGATTTGCATATGCCCTGCAATGCTAATCGTTTGCATGTAGTTAGTTAGAACGTTTTTTTAATTCTATTGATCTGACTGGAAAGTTTTCCAATTTGGGCGCTAGATGGCGCGATAAGTTAGTTTAGCGGTGTTTCTGTCTGGACGAAAAGAAATCTGTCATTTCTGTCTGATTTTCTTGAATTATCTAGGCCAAATAGAAATAATGAAATGGTGCCAAAAGCGAGACTAAAAACTTGTCTCCCATAAATCCTATTAAATCCTACCGTACGTTCATTTTTTGAAGAGAAAATGTGTACATTAGCAGAGAACCCTTGAATTTGAGCTACGAAGCTCCGCCTACCTACTAAGCTTCACCCCCAAACAACGTCATTGGTTAAAACGTTACAGCGCATATGTTGTCTTTTCATTGTGGAGCCAACGAAAAACCGCTCTCATCCTGATTAATTCTCGCTCTCACTCTGACGCCAACAACTGGCACAGTCTCTCAATACGTAAAAGCCACACCCAAGGAGTTATATTTTGCGCCATCTATCGCAGAAGATGAGCCCTAACACTCATCCAAAGACAGCCTGAATAGAAAGAACGATTTACCGGTACTGGTTAATGGATCAAAATGGTAGTTAACGAGTCAAAATAGTGGGTAGACTTTTTAAAAGTTAGTAAAATCTTGCAATGCATTGATTATGATACGCTTTCCAACAAAAGAGATCACTACTCAAGTTATGAGGATAATGGCTGTGGAATAAATCTCGCTCCTGTGTCCTGATCTTTGACCCCATTTCGATGATATTCAACAGAACCGGCAAAGTATACTTCCGGAACAACATGATAAAGTTTTGTCTTAATCGAAGCATTGCTACGTAAGTTATAACGCATAAGGGCGATGGAATGGATTCCGCTCCTATGTCCTGACCTTTTGCACCATTTCGTCCATTTTTAATAGGGTTTATCCCCAGGTGGTCCCCTACCACATACTAAAATTCCATCGAAATAGAACCATTTTTACGCCAGTTAGGACGCCAAAGGGCAATGGAATGCATCCCGCTACTATGTCCTGACATTTAACCCGACTTCACCAATTTTCAATAAGGTTCAACCCCATATGGTCCCCTACCACATACTAAAATTCCATCGAAATAGAACCATTTGTACGCAAGTTAGGACGCATAAAGGGCAATGGAATGCATCCCGCTCCTATGTCCTGACCTTTAACCCGACTTCACCAATTTTCAATAAGGTTCAACCCCAGGTGGTCCCCTACCACATACTAAAATTTCATCGAAATAGATCCATTTGTACGCAAGTTAGGACGCATAAGGGCAATGGAATGCATCCCGCTCCTACGTCCTGACCTTTTACCCGCCTTCACCAATTTTCAATAAGGTTCATCCCCAGGTGGTACTCTGCCACATACTAAAATTTCATTGAAATCGAATCATATCTACGAAAGCTATGACGCACAAGGGCAATGGAATGGATCCCGCTCCTATGTCCTGACCTTTGGACCCATGTCGTCTATTTTCAGTAGGGATCGGATCCAGTAGGCCCTTACCACTCACTAAAATTTCATCGAAATCGAACCATTTGTACGCAAGTTATGACGCATAAGGGCAATGGAATGTATCCCGCTCCTGTGTCGTGACCTTTGACCCCATTTGTCCTATTTTCAATAGGGTTCGTCCCCAGGTGGTCCCCTACCCATACTAAAATTTCATCTAAATCGAAACATTTTTTACGTGAGTTATCGTGCGGACAGACGGAAAAAGCTGGAGCATATACACTTCTTGAACCTATGGTTGGAAAGCGTAAAAAAGGCGTTTATTCAAGGAGGTGGTACGAATACCGCTCTGCAGTAGATGATCACTGACCAAATAAATATAATTATCTGGTACAACACCCAGTTTTCAGCATGGTTTCATATGCTACATTCAGTCATGGGTGGTTTTTTTAAAATCCTTTCATCCGTAAATCGTTGACAAAATTTGTTCACGACTCAAATAAGTTTGCAATGCATATTTCAACAGTTCTCTTTCATCCAGAAGTTAACAGAATGTTTTCGATGAGAAAATGTATGGGGTGTTGTTCCCCTGTAGGTACTATAATGAATTCAAAGCTTCTTCCAATGCTTCTTCTAATGGTTGTTGTTTTGTTAATTATAACATGAATAAACTTTCCTGCTAGTAGTGTAGTAATAATAATAAACAAGCTTTTAACTGCTCGTAAGGTTGTAGTAGTAATTAAGATGAATAAAGTCTTAATGCTGGTTGTTAATAATAACAACTAATGAAATAAACCTAACAGCCAGACAGAGGTCTGACAAAACTATGAACTGAGAAAAACGTACTTACAAAAACAACTTTTTATTTAGGGAAAACTCCTGGTAGTATCCAACACACACTTCACGGGTCACACAGCTACTCAATAAAACGTAGCTCCTTGCACATGAACGAAGCTCTACTCACATAAACGAAGATATCTTTACACATCAACAAAAAGCTCTCTACGCACATAAACAAAAAGCTCTCTCCATATAAACAAAAGCTCTCTCTGGTATCGTTGAACGCGCCTATTTATACTGGCTACCACCACGTCATGACTTACACTCATTGCCAGATCTCATTCAGCGGGAGAAATAACATCTCGTTCAGTAAGAAGATAATTTACATAGGAAAATAAAATAACCAGAGATAGTAAAATCGAAAGGAAAGTGAATATAGAGTATACGTTACATCATCTCCCCCTTAATTTTTTTTTTTTTTTTTCGAAGTGCTGGAGAAGGGATTCTCTTATTTTTCCTATCTCGCGGTGTGGAAATAACATCACACCAATGCGAGATTTTGAACGGTCGGGTCATCCGGATAGTTCGGGCGCCATTATAACGAAGTAAATTTCTCCGTCATTTCTGTCCACGCCAGGATTCGAACCCGGATCCCCTCATTCCGGAATAAGTTGCTCTACCAATTGAGCTACGCGGACGTTTTATTCTGATTCCTATCTGCCTTCATGTCGTGTGCGTTCTTCTGGAAGGTACGTTACATCTCCTGGTACGTTACATCATCTCCCCCTTATTTTTTTTTTTTTTGTCGAAGTGCTGGAGAAGGGATTCTCTTATTTTTCCTATCTCGCGGTGTGGAAATAACATCACACCAATGCGAGATTTTGAACGGTCGGGTCATCCGGATAGTTCGGGCGCCATTATAACGAAGTAAATTTCTCCGTCATTTCTGTCCACGCCAGGATTCGAACCCGGATCCCCTCATTCCGGAATAAGTTGCTCTACCAATTGAGCTACGCGGACGTTTTATTCTGATTCCTATCTGCCTTTATGTCGTGTGCGTCCTTCTGGCAGATACGTCACATCTCCTGGTACGTTACAGTACGCGTGTTTCTGTGGTTGGCCACAAGACTAAGATTTCATGCCTGGTTTCGTCGATCCAATCGGCCCCTGCCTACGCAAGCTGTTCTGCACCAATCAAAGCTTGCCATTGTTCTGAAGTTTCTGTTAATGAAGTTTTTACTGTACTTACGGAAAAGTCCGTTACGCTGGTGAAAGGATAATTCGTGACCTCATTGCGAGCCCGGATAAATCATGTTCAGTAATGCTCACTGCACACACTATGCGTTTCGCGATGCTTCGAATCGTAGGGTCGCCTGTGTGATCAGTATTCATCTGTGTGATCAACGGTTTTTTTCCTTTGCCCCCCCCTTTTCATCGATCCTTCCTCCAGACTTGGTACCAGGGATCAGCAGGCCAAATCTGTCTTCGCGACTGTATATATATAGGAATACGAATGCAGGGGGGAAGAGCCCTTTTGTTGTATCCCTCACGTTCAGTTGGCGCAGGCGAATGCTCTCTCGCTTTGTCTTTTCTGAACCTCTTCTCTGGTCCTTTCTGTGAGAAGGTTTCATGACCTCTTCTCCGGTCCGTCTCCTTCTCCTCCATAAATATCGGGCTCAGCTGAATTTTGCGTATTCGTCGGAATTAAACACCGAAATAGGTCCAACGCTTCTCGCAGTTGGATGACAGATCACATTATTCAACCCACCAGAAAAATCTCCATAGAGTGGGCTGACCGCCGCTATCGGAGAACAATCTTTCGCTACAGCAAGAAGCGACAAATTCGGATACGACTGACTTCTGTTTTCTTCCTGTTCTTTTTTAAGCTTTCCAACCGTAGGTTGGAAAGCGTATATGCTCCAGCTTTGTCCGTCCGTCCGTCTGTCGTCACGATAACTCGCGTAAAAATGTTTCGATTTCGATGAAATTTTAGTATGTGGTAGGGGACCACCTGGGGACGAACCCTATTCAAAATGAACGAAATGGGGTCAAAGGTCACGGCATACTAGCGGGATCCATTCCATTGCCCTTATGCGTCATAACTTGCGTAAATATGGTTCGATGTCGATGAAATTTTAACATACTGTAGGGGACCACCTGGGGATGAACCCTATTGAAAATGAATGACGTGGAGTCAAAGGTCACGGCATAGGAGCGGGATCTATTCCATTGCCCTTATGCGTCATAACTTGCGTAAATATGGTTCGATGTCGATGAAATTTTGGTGTATTGCAGGGGACCGCCTGGGAATGCACCCTATTGAAATTGGGTGAAGTGGGGTCAAAGGTCAGGACATAGGAGCGGAATGCATTCCATTGACTTTATGCGTCATAACGTGCGAAAAAATGGTTCGATTTCGATGAAATTTTATTATGTGCTAGGGGACCACCTGGGGAAGATCTTATGACGTCACAACTCGCACTTGAGATGTTGGCGCGCGGTCACGCCATCTGTCTCATTACGTCACGCATTGTGTGTGGATCCTATTAAAGTTTTATGACGTCACACTCTTGCGAGCACATGGTCGCGATTCCCATCTGACTCATTACGTCACGCGTTGTGTGCGTATGTTCGGCCGCACGATAACTCGCGTATAAATCGTTCGATTTCGATGAACTTTTAGTATGTGGAAGGGGATCACCTGGGAAGGAATTCTATTGAAAATGGACGAAATGGGGTGAAGGGTCAGGACATAGGAGCGGAATCACTTACATCGCCATTATGCGTCATAACTTACGTAAAAATTCTTCGATTGAGACAAAACTTTATCATGTTATTTCGGAGATATACTGAAGCGGTTCTGTTAAATATCATCGAAATGGGATCAAAGGTCAGGGCATAGGACCGATATTTATTCCACAGCCATTATCCTCCTGACTTGAGTAATGATTTCTGGTATGTTGGAAAGCGTATCATAATCAATACATTGCATGATTTTACTAACTTTTTTACGCTTTCTAACCATAGGTTGAAGAAACATATACGCTCCAGCTTTGTCCGTCTATCTGTCCGTCGGCACCATAACTCGCGTAAAAACGGTTCGATTTTGATAACATTTTAGTATGTGGTAGGGGAACCCTTGGAGACGATTCCTATTGAAAATGGGCGAAATGGGGTCGAAGGTCACGACAAAGGAGCGGGATCCACTCCATTGCCCTTATGCGTCATCACTTGCATAAAAATTGTTCGATGTCGGTGAAATTTCAGTATATGGTAGAGGACTATCTGGGGACAACCCCTATTGAAAATGGACGACATGGGTTCAAAGGTGAGGATATAGGAGCGGCATCCATTCCATCGCCCTTATGCCTCATAACTTACGTAAAAATTCTCTATTGCGACAAGGCTTTAGTATGTTATTTCCCGAGGTATTCAAAGGTCAGGACACATGAGTCAGATTTATCCCACAGCCATTATCTTCATAACTTGACTGAAAATGTTTCTATTGCGACAAAACGTTACTATGTTGCCCCGGAGGTATACTGAATCAATTCTGTTTTATATATTCGAAATGGGGTCAAAGGTCAGGACAAGGAGCGGGATCCAATCCATTGCCTTTATGCGTCATAAGTTGCGTAAAAATGGTTCGATGTCGATGCAATTTTAGTATTTGGTAGGGTTCTGGGGACAAACCCTACTAAAAATAGACAAAATGGGGTCAAAGGTCAGGACATAGGAGCGGAATCCATTCCATCGCCGTTATGCGTCGTAACTTACGCAAAAATGCTTCTATTGAAACAAACCTTCAGTATGTATGTTGTTCCCGAGGTATACTTAACCGGTTCTGTTGAATGTCATCGAAATTGGGTCAAAGGTCAGGACACATGAGTCAGATTTTTTCCACAGCCATTATCCTCATAACGTGACTAAAAATGTTTCTATTGTGACAAAACGTTAGCATGTTGTTCCGGAGGTATACTTAACCAATTCTGTTTAATACAATCGAAATGGGGTCAAAGGTCAGGACACAGCAGCGAGATTTATTCTACAGCCATTATCCTCGTAACGTTAGTAATGATTTCTAGTATGTTGGAAAGCGTATCATAATCAATGCATTGCATGATTTTACTAACTTGTTAACGTTTTCCCACCGTAGGTTGAAGAAGCGTATATGCTCCAACTTTGTCCGTCTGTCCGTCGGCACGATAATTCGCTAAAAAATGGTTCAATTTCCATGAAATTTCAGTATGTGATAGGGGACCACCTGGGGACGTACTCTATTGAAAATAGACGAAATAGGGTCAAAGGTCAGGACATAGGAGCGGGATCCATTCCATTGTCCTTATGCGTCATAACGTGACTAGAAATGTTTCGATTGCGAGAAAACTTTATCATGTTATTCCGGATGTATACTGATCCGGTTCTGTTGAATATCATTGAAATGGGGCCAATGATCAGGGCACAGGAGCGAGATTTATTCCACAGCCAGTATCCTCAAAACTTGAGTAATGGTTTGTGGTATGTTGGAAAGCGTATCATAATCAATGCATTGCATGATTTTACTAACTTGTTTCCTTTACAGAACCTTCTTTCCAGTCAAGCAGACTTCATGGAATACAGGATGCTATTATTTTCTGTGTAAGAAGGCAGCTGCCGTACCCTGTTCTCAAAGCCGCTGTCACTGGAGCCTTATATCCGGCCAACGCGACAAATTATCAGCATGTTTATAACCGCGGCGGATACATTATCTTCTCCCGGTGCCAATCGACGCTAGCAAGTTGGTCAGTAATAGCTTTTAAGCTCAAGGACTGTCTGTAATAATGCCTTCCATCATCCTTCCCCGGAAGATTTATATCTTAAGTTCGGCCATTTTGCTACGCTTTTAATTGTTTTCCATTCTGAATAATTAGTCCCTAATTATTTATACAAATCTTCACAATTATTCACAAAATATTTGCATGATTTAATTACCCATCCATTTATATTTCCCCCTTATCAGACGACTAAGGACCCTAAATGAACTACATACTTTGATAAATAAACATAATGAAACCGGTAAGACCTATGCCCTTGTAATACATCTGCCAAAGACAAAAGTTGTGAAAATTTGTAGAAACACAACTAACATCGCAGTCACCCTAAATGGCGAACAAGTAAAGAGATTTATACACTGAGCGGCCGCTTTATTATGACCACCCCCTCAGTACTTCGTTGGGCCACCTTTTGTCTTTAATACTGCGTCGATTCTTCGTGGCATGGACTCCACGAGATGTTGATAGGTGGTTTGTGGGATCTGAGACCATGCTTGATGAATAGCATTTTCCAGGAGTGTGATTTTGCAGGGTTGTTGATCCAGCTGTCTGGTGGCTCGTTCAACTTCATCCCACAAATTCTCAATAGGGTTGAAATTTGGTGATTGTGGGGGCCACCTAAGCAAAGTAAACTCACCGGCATGTTCCTGAAACCAATCCTGTACAATACGAGCACTATGGCAGGACGTATTATCTTGTTGAAAGTAGCGATCACCATTGGGATAAACCATCCACATGACAGGATGCACTTGGTCCGCAACGATGTTTAGATATGAGGTGCCAGTCAGACGTTGATCAACACGAATTAAAGGGCCCAAAGCATGCCAGGAAAACATTCCCCAAACCATAACGTTGTCTCCATCAGCTTGAAGGGTTGTAGCAATGCATTTGGGTTCCATGCTTTCGTGTTGTTTCCGCCAAATTCTCACTCGGCCATCGGCATGGTGCAACTGAAAACGTGATTCATCGGACCACATAATTTGTTTCCAATTATCAACTGTCCAATCCTTGAGCTCCTGTGCGAACTGGAGACGTTTTATGTTGTTAACTGCAGACAGCAAAGGTGTTCGAACAGGCCTTCGGCTGCCATATCCCATCCGATGCAGTGTACGGCGAACAGTGCATGCAGAGATCATTTGAGGGGATCCTTGATTAAAATGGTCTCTAATTTGCTGAACTGTTGCCGTTCTGTTGTCTGGACACTCTCCGTTCAGCTCGAGCAGTCACTAGTTGATGACGACCACACGTTGCACGTAGGGACCCAGTTCTTTGGCTGACAGTCCAGTCTTTAAACACTTTAACAACAGCTGCTCTGGAACATTTCACGAATGCGGCGGTTTTGGTGATACTCGCTCTATGGCTCCGAACTCCTACAATCATCCCACGTTGAAAGTTCGTCAAATCGCATTTTGTACCCATCTCGTCACCCAAAAATCACTTCTACTACTGTCGCAAGCACTAAGCTTTTCCTATTTTTACTAGCCTCGTCCTCTGGCGGCAGTGGCGTGCAGCCATAGGTCATTTGCTTAAAACTGTCAGGTGGGCATAGTAAAGTGGCCACTCAGTGTATAACTTGGATAAAAAGTAATAGAAACAATAGATGCACTAGAAACCACCAAACACGGAATAGTAATAGAATGGACCACCGTGGGAAAATTACAGAAAATCTAGAAATCAAACAAGTTATCCAAACAAGCCAAAATCAAATTATATCTATCAATAATTATACCAACAGTCATCTGTGGAGCAGAAGCAAGGACAATTAAGACTAGAGAGGAGAAAATTATTAACGTTTGAAATGAAATGCTTAAAAACAATAAAACAAGTTTGACAGAAAAATTTGTTTTACATTTCTTTTTAATAAGGTAAGTACATCAGTGCTGGGGATTAGACCCCAGCTGACGGTTCCAGTTGGTCGTTTAACCCAGAGCTATTGCATTCAACCTAAGGGTTCTGGAACGAAACCCAGTGAGTTGGGGTCTTATCACCAATGTCACACAGGACTAGATGGCATCTCTCCAAGATACACAGAGGCCCTTGTTGCTGTTCTGCGTCATAGTTGGACAAAATCGTAATTGAATTAATCGGTAATGCATTACAGCGTAATGGTAATGGGAACAAGAACTTAGCGTTACCATTACATGGTGATGGTGAACTGGTCATTTGACTTACATGGTAATTGCAATGATATTAAGCAGTTACCCATTATAATCGTAATGGTTAATGGTTAACTACATGTTGGTAATTAACTAATAACTTATGGGTAACAATACGTGGTGAATAAACCAGCAAACAGTATACACCCTTACACGTTGTGTAGGTTATTTGATATTGTTCAACCCCTTAGACGTCACATGCTTGTATGTAGGTACTGGAGATTGTACGTGTATGGCATGAGTAGTTGCCTCGTCTTCGCCGCAAGTAAAGTGATTTGAACGTAATAATACATATGAAGTAAGTACGAATGGGATGTGGATTTCGGTTAGAGATACTCATTTCTTCCGTCTCCAATACAGTATTCTCGTCTATTACATACCCAGGTAGCAATATTATGTTGGACCAACCGTGGGCTTTCAACGGTCTGCCCAGCGACGACGAGGCGACTCGGTGGCCAACAATTGGATATGTGTTGGTTCAACGGTTGGACGCACATTGGAAAACTGTTGCAAACAGTTTTCCAATGTGATCATGTGTTGTTGGACAACCATCGGAAAACCGTTAAGTGGTCATTTGTTGATAAATGGTTGGTCATGTGAGGTTGGAAAAACCGTTGGCCAATCTTCGATAAACAATGCAACCTTCGCCCAACGCTGCCGACGCAAAAATATCATTGGGCCAACTGTTGGCCAATGTCGGCGTGCTACTTGGGTACGTTTCCCTGTCCAAAATAATTACCCCAGTATAGCCACAAGTACATATTAGTACTACAGTCGCAGTTCGGCAACTCAGTGTGCACTGCAGAATATTACAGAAATTTGCGAACTCTTGACATTTTTGCAGTACTTGTCACGTATTTTTGACCATAACTTGTCCGATACGAACACTGGACTAGCGAGCGACTGACTCCTTTATATACATATACTTCACGACAGGACCGGGACCTTCTGGAATATTCTTGCAAACCATACTTGAGATTACCTGTTACTGCATTACCTTGTAATGCATTACGTGTTAATTGTAATCTGTACTTCCATTCCTTTGTAATGGAAGTACAGATTACATTCTGCGTACCATTAGTCCCACGGAGCACCCCGAGGAGGCAAACCCATCTCTTACTAAGATCGCCCGCTAATGAATCGGTCGGGTGGCAGGCGAGGATTCTACCAGTGAACCACTGGTATACGTTCTAATTGTGTGAGAAATGAAGATGTATTGCAGCTGTGTGATGTGAAGCAAAATGTTGTTAGCAAGGTGGAGACAAATATGCTTCGGTGGTTTGGCCATGTTGAAAGAATGAGTGATGGGATGCTTACTAAGAAAATCTTTTTAGCCCAAGTGGCAGGAAGGAAAGGCAGAGGAAGGCCAAGGAAGACATGGGTGAATCAGATTCAGGAGTGTCTGCATGAGAAAAAGATTATGAGTATGAAGTATAAAAGATCTTATGTACGGCGTGTAATGGATATCAGTGAAGCCCGAGTTGTATGTCAAGATCGCTGTAAATGGAGAAGTTTGATACGACAACAGTAAGTAAAAATATCTGGTAGTTTGTATTTCTTTTTGGAGCTAACCTCTGAATCTCAGTGAATAGCTTAGTGATATGTATGTATGTAACTAAAGAGTTAACATTTTCAAATTCATTCTGCCAAATTTCGCCCAAAATATTTAAAAGATGCGCTTTGCAGGTGACGTGAACACAATTCCAAAATACGGCTTTCAGTCTCTTTCCCTACGCTTTGGACACGTAAGATGCATTGTCTGTCACAAAAGCGGTTATATTAGCAAAAGGGATTTCATGCTTATTAACGCAATGAAGTACTGCTTCGCTGACTGCTTTAAAATTTACGGATTCCAAAGTGATGCACTCAAGGAAATATACATTCAAAAAGGCTTCATCATTGCAGCTTTCAACATTCGGTTCAGCTGATGAAACAGCAAGAATATTCAAAATGTATCTACACTGCTGGCCACCCAAAATGCAACACCAAGAAGAAAGCATCCGATTGTCCTGAAATTCGCAGCATGCGTCGCCCGCGAGAGGACATGCAAACGATTAGCATTGCAGGGCATATGCAAATCATGTGGACCCGGCACACCACCGAGAAACACTATAAGAAGGGTGCACAGAAGGCAGGGTGTAAGTAGTGGAAGTGTGTTGTGCCGCCGGACCTGTGCGTGGGAAGCTTCCTGATGCCTCGTCGCAGAATACGGCAGTCATTCCAGCACGTTTCGGAGTTAGACAGAGCACGAATAGTGGCTTATCGCGACAGCGGTTTATCGTACCGAGACATCGGCGCCCGTGTGGGACGACATCCAGCCACAGTGAGGCGAGCATGGATTCGGTGGGTGCAGGGGGTACGGACGGACCGACGTGAGCGATTGCCGCATCCGCGGCACACCACCGAACGAGAGGACCGGCATGTTGTGCGGCCAGCATTGACGGCTCGTACCGCCACATTACGGACGTTAGCGCAGGAATTAGGGTGTGGTGTTGCGCAACAACCTGTGTCAGCACGTACCGTTCGACGTCGTCTGCAGGAGCGGGGACTTGTCGCACGGAGCCCATTGCTCCGATTACCATTGACGTTACACCACCGGCGAGTGAGGTGGCAATGGGCCGTTGAACGCTGCACCTGGACTACGGAATGGCACGACATTGTCTTCTCCGACGAATCCCGCTTCTGCCTGCAACACCACGATGGTGGGATCCACGTGTGGCGGCACCACGGCGAAAGAGTGTCTGACGCCTGAGTTATGCATCGGTCCGTCGCCTGGCGTTATGGTTTGGGGCGCAATTGGATGTGACACCCGCACCCCTCTGGTAAGCATCGCCGGTACACTCAACAGCCACCGCTACATCTCCAACGTTTCGGAGCCTGTAGTCCTCCCTTACCTGAAGGACCTGCCAGCGCCCACGTTTCAAAGGACAATGCGTGCCCGCACGTGGCACGCATTGTGCAACAATTCTTCACGGCCCACCAGGTGTCACTGCTACCATGGCCCGCCTGTTCTCTCGATATGTCGCCCATCGAACACGTCTGGTCGCTTATCTTCAACCGAGTGACCCGGCAAGCACCACCCGCAGCTACGCCTGATGAACTGTGGCAACGTGTGGAAGCAGCCTGGACCGACATACCCCAAGCCCACATCCAAAGCCTTTTTCGTTCGATGTCGCGGAGTGTAACGGCCTTTATTGCCAGCCAATGGGGTCCCACGACCTATTGATGTCCGCGTGTTCCGCAAGTCTCACGGGCCTGTAAGCTCAATCGTTTCATCTTTGTATCTGTTGTTATGTGTCCAGTAAATCTGGCTTTGCTATCTCGTGTCCTTCTTGGTGTTGCATTTTGGGTGGCCAGCAGTGTATCTTCTGAATCAGTTGTTCCATCTGCCACGATGCTTACACCGGATAATGATTTAAAAAATCTTTCACTTGTTGCTTGTGAAGATGATATATTTTCGGCAAATAACATTTCCGCATCCAATTTGCGTTTGGAATAACACCAATATTTTTTCTACGAATTTTCCAAGTAATTTTTTAATGTAGGATTATCTAGTTTGGATAGTGGAATGTTAGCTGCACAAAAGACACCAGTTAATTTCGAAAGTTCCATTGAGCGATGCTGTTCTTGTGCAGTCTCAATTAATTCGTCAACACATTTCTGCATTATTTTCGGTTCACTGTTCAGACACACCTTTTTTTTTATGCAGCTTGCTTGTTAAATGCTTTTCACAACTGACCTATCTTGAAAAATTCACTGGTATGTTGCAACACGATCAGAATAATAAATAGATTTTTGTCCACGTGAAACGTTCCCTTGCTGTACTGCTTGCATCTTTCCGATGCACTCATTTTACTCACTTGCCTCATTCTCAAAATTAAAAAAACAATATCTAGAAACTTCATAAACGACTGACACGAAAGCACAAATTTTCTAAGCTAAGCGTCTGCGAAACACTCTTTTCTGTGAGCTGCTTTCCCAGCTAAAATTACTAACACAACTGACTACATTCGATTTACTAGTCCGGCAAGTCGCAAAGGTCATTCAACAGTAGCGGGGAAATCACGAAAGACCACGTGTTTACTCTTCAGCAGAGTGCATGTGGCCTTGAATTACCCGTCAAGCTTGCTCGAAAAGAGTACCTTCGTAACGAACAATCATGAGAAGTTATTGAAGGTTTAAACCTCTGGTTTAGACTTTGGAGTAGGATTACTTTGCAGTGTATTTTTCGCGTAAATTCTAAAGAAGGCAGTATTAAAATTACTTAATTATGAAAAATACAATAATCAAAATATTATAATAGATCTTATTAAAAAAATTGGTAAAAAATCTGAAATTCGCGCCGCGACAAAATTACTGCCCTAGGTATAACTATTTCATTACAGCTTTCTCTCTTTCCATATGTAACATCATCATCATTGTCAACCATTATCAATCCACTGCTGGACGAAGGTCTCTCCAAGCCTCTTCCACAACGATCTGTCTTCTGCCAGTCTCCTCCATGTTACTCCCACATACTTTCGAATTTCATCCACCCAACTCCCATGTGGTCTTCTTCTAGGTCTTTTCCTGTCCCATGGAATCCAATCTAAACTTTCGGCTGTCCATCGATGGTCTGTCCTTCTGGCAATATGTCCAGCCCATTGCCATTTCAGGGATTTAACTCTGATCATGATGTCTTCCACTCTCGTCATTTTTCGGATCCACGAGTTCCTCTTCTTATATCTCCTGGTTACACCAAGCATGCACCTCTCCATGCTGCTTTGAGTTGTCTGCAGTCTTTGTGTGTCTCTTTTAGTTAAGGTCCATGTCTCTGCACCATACGAAGGATGCATTGATCAAACACTTTTCTTTTAAAACATAATGGCATATTGCTCTTGAAAATTATGCTGTTTCTTCCAAAAACTCTCCAGGCAAGTTTTATACGCCAATTAATTAAAAATGAACTCTTAGAACATAAAAGTAATGTACAATGGTTTTACAAGAAATGAAGATTTATCGATTGATGGAGAAAAAGCTGGAGATAACAGACACGTACGTTTATCTTGGACAGCAGATATCAAGTGAGGGATATGTAACATAACGTACTCAAAATAAAGCTCTCCGTAACATATCTCAGTATAACATAGCATAATATTATTTGAATACTGCTCTAACCGGGCACACAAAATTTCGCTCTCAACTCTGCACATTGTAACACAGCTCATAACCCTTTTTGTTTTTCTTTGATTTCACTTTGGCCGCCCCGGTGGTGCAGTGGTCTAAGGCGCTGGCCTCTGATCATTCGTCCGTAAGGGGTCCGGGTTCGAATCCCGCACGGGCATGGATGTTGTGTTTGTCTTACGGCACTGGCTCTCTTCCTTCCCTGGAACCAGTCACCCTAAATTAGGGACGGGCGACTGCTTATAGCCCATTGAGTTGCTCACGGTGGTCGGTAAACCTGCAATCAAAAAAAAAAAAAAAATAATTTCACTTTGTCAGGTTGCCAACTTTTACAAACTCGTCGAGAGAAATTCTGCTGCGTTAATTCAGAAAAATATTTAAAGAGAAGAAATCAGATTTACATAAGAACACAGAAAATCGAAAGAAAGGTTTAATCAGAAGTATACATCACGCACTCTGTTAGCAGAAGCAACAAATATTAAACGTACATACTTGGGACTGTAATAGGCAAATTTTCGATGTAAACAAATATTCATTTATTATGAATAATGTATTTATTATTATGTTTCTGTTGGAGCATGAAGTCTAACGATTTTCTACCTACAGAATATTCTCAAGTCATTATTGAGGGAAACTTGTGAAATCCGAGGTGACTTTTATACGTGACACGCAAAGCATGTCTTCTGTTGTCCCTAATGTCTAAATAATGAGCAAAGTCTTGGAGGAAATTAACTTCATCGGGATCAGTAAATCAGCCGCTGTAAGTGCTTATTTATTAACTAAATTGTAACCACATTCGGAAAGCAGGTCTTTAACGCTAATGTTAAGCTCGGAAATATTTAGACGGAGGTGGTGTTCTGCAACGAGACTTAAAGGTGATTGTTTGACGGGATATCCGAGGAATTGTTCATCTGTTTGTACTACCAGACAAATCCATTACAGAGCATGTCAGTTGCTATTAACTGCGCCGACTGAGATCTGCCGTTGCACATTGTCGTTTCCCTTGATAGCCAATAAAAGAGGAATCATTCTTCATTATCTTAATTCTGGCCAATAAAACACATCATGGATGATTCAGAAAATAAAGGACATTCGTCATCGGCTAATGTCGCATTTACAGTACAAATCAGAAATTTACCAAGTCAGCTTTCTATTAGTTTCGAATTTCCCAGATATCTCTAAACAGCGAGGAGTTCTGCTGATGAACACCTTCAAGAAAGCATCAGTTTGTTACTTCCCTTTTAGAAAGTATTTTGTAAAAAAAATGTACGTACAACTATGTCTGTCCGTCTGTGTGGGCCACATCTGTATAAAAGCAATTACTTCGATTTGTAAAATCCATTTTACAATTTGTTTCTTTTTTGATTGAAGGTTTAACGACCACCGTGAGTAACTCAATGGGCACAAGCAGGTGCCTGTGCCTAATTCAGGGTCACTGGTTCCAGGGCAAGGAGAGAGAGCAAGAGCCGTAAGACAAACACAACACCTATTTCTCACCGGGATTCGAATCCAGACCCATCGCAAACTAATGGTCATAAGCCAGCTTTTAAACCACTGCGCCACCTTTGTGACGTGCCTGCCCCACCGTACGCGCATGAGATAAAGGCAGATAGCAGCGAGACATTCTGTCTGCGTAGCTGAGTTGGGAGAGCGACTTACTCCGGAGTGAGCGGACCCGGTTTCAATGGCCGGCGCGGACTAACTTGTACGTTATATTGGCACCCGAACTTCCAGAATGAAGTTTCTCGTAATGATGTGTTGTTCTTTCCACAGAGCGAGACAGGAAAGATGAGAATCCCTTCTTAAGTGCTTCGAAAAGATAAATCAGTGTGATATTACGTTTCACACACCAAATTGTCTGGTATTTCTCAAATGCACGTTCTCCATGGGATGACTGCCCGCAGCGACACATGGTGCCGGCTGACACGTGGGCCATCCCCCCCCCCCGTCAACCTTTTTCGGGGGCGGGTGCCTGCACCTCGGGACGCCCACGAGAGAAAGGCAGACAGAAGTGAGAGCACAAGTCCGCGTAGCTCAGTTGGGAGGGCGACTTACTCCGGAGTGAGAGGACCCGTCCGGAGCGGACAAACTTGTACGTTATACATTTCACAATTGAAAGCCTGAACTGTGAAAATGACAATTCATACGTTTTGATTTATTTCAGAGACATGACCTTGAAACTAGAGTGGCCGCCCCGGTGGCGCAGTGGTCTAAGCGATGGCCTCTGATCATTCGTCCGAACGGGGTCCAGGTTCGAATCCCGGTGAGGCATTGATGTTGTGTTTGTCTTACGGCACTGGCTCTCTCCCTTCCCTGGAACCAGTTACCCTAAATTAGGGACGGGCGACTGCTTATAGCCCATTGAGTTGCTCATGGTTGTCGTTAAACCTTCAATAAAAAAAAAACCAAAAAAACTAGGGTTTGTAAATGCTCACAACCTAGTTTAAATTCAAAATATTGGGTTGTCTGAAAAGTCCTGACGTATTTTCGCCATGTTTTGCAAAGGTCATATATTGATTGAAAGAACAAAGATCAATCAATGATATAATGCCCGTTTTGTTCGATAACCTTTTGCCATCTTTCAGTGAGCTGCAGAATGCTTCGTTCATAGAAAGACCTGTCTTTCGTGGCGAAAAACTGCACAAGGTGCTGATTTACAGAGTCATCTGAATTGCACGTTATACCTCGCAAGGACTGTTGAAGAGAGCTAAACAACTGAAGTCTGATGGCGTAAGGTAAGACGAGTATGCTGGGTGTGGCAACACATCCCACCCAAGCTGCAATAATGTTTGGCGGGTGATCAAACTTGTAGGTGGTCTCGCGTTGTCGTGATGGAACACAACACTTTTACGGTGGACGAGCTCTGGAAGTTTCTGGATGATGGATTCGTTCAAACTGTCCAAGTGCCGACAGTACGCATTTGAATTCATTGTTTGGTTCCGTGGTAGGAGTTCGAAAAACACGACACTTTTAAAATCCCACCACACTGAGACCAGAACCTTCCGCTGATGAATGTCTGCTTTGGATGTCGTTTGAGGCGAAGCAGCACGTCGGGACTAAGACCGTTTGCGCAGCACATTGTTGTACACAATCCACTTTGCGTCGCAAGTTATCAGTCGCTTCAAAAAAAATCGTTTTCCTGACGTTTGATGAGCATATCGCAGATGTTTATACGCGCCGTCAATTGAGCTTCTTTGAGTTCATGAGGAACAAACACCTCCAGCTTGCTTACGTATCCCAGCTTCTTCAGGTGGTCGTGAACGCTTGACTGATGGATGTGCAATGTGTCTGCAATCTCTCGTGTCGTGGGTAACGTGGGTTTGACTCGATCAATGCCTTGATTTGGTCGTTATCAACTTCGGTAGACCTCCCCGACTGAGGAGCATCGTTGAGGTCAAAATCATCAGCACGGAATTTTGCGAACCACCGCTGGCACTGACGGACATCTGGAAGAGGAACACAACATAGCATTTATTGACATACATCAGTACGGTGTCGGTCCATCTTTGGCCATAATGCATGCACTGACCCTTCGTGACATGCTTTCGACAAGGTTTTGGAACACAACGATAGGTATGCGCTTGTATTCAGTACATAATTAGTAGCAGTCCTTGGTTCAAAATTTCTTATGCGGCATTCTAATTCATTCCATAGGTGCTCCATGGGATTAAGATCAAGGCTCTGTGCTGGCCAGTCCACACACGATACGGAATTATCGTAAAACCAGACCGCAAGTGCTTTATGGCCCGGTGCATTGGTATCAGCAAGGCTCGGTTCCATAGTATTGCCACAGAGTTGGTAGGACATAATTGTCCAGAATATCGAGGTAGACGTGCTGTTGGTTAACAGGTTTGTCCACGATAACCAACGGGCCGGGACCATACCACGAAAAACACCCCCGTATAAGTACAATGCCAGCTCCAAACTTGACCGTAGGAACAGTACACTGTGGTAAATAGCATTATCCCGGCTGCCACCAGACTGAAAGATCGTGTATCTGGATTCATCAGTCCATAGGACCCGTTTCCATTGAACTACGGTCCACGATAAATGTTCTTTACACCATGCTAAACGGCGAGTAGCATTCCGAGTGGAGATGAAAGGCTTATAAGCAGCCGCACGACCACAGTAACCTATGGAATGAAGTTCTCTGTGAATGGTACGTGTACATACCGAGGTTACAGCATATTTACTCACCTGTACGCTGAGATCTTGTGCAGTACTCCGTCGATTAGATGTAACGACTCTCCTGTGGCTTCGACCTCCTCTATCACTGATTTTCTTTGGTCTGCCGGTACGTTTTGCTGCTTCAGGCACGCCATGTGTCTTCCACTTATTCAGTACATCCAAAACAGTTGACTTGGGTATGTTTAAATGCCTCTCGGTTTCTCTCATACACAACCCTCCAATATAACACCCAACAATCTTTCCTTTCTCAAAGTCAGTTCCGCGAGATTTTCACTCAACATCACAGTGCGATATGATCGCGGTCAGCTGCAGGCTTGTTTTTATGTATTTTGCAGCTGTACCGCTCATCTTAACAACTCAGCTGATCCGTTATAACGAAGTAAATTTCTTCGTCATTTTTAGTTAACGCCGGAGGTCGAACCCGAGTCAACTTATTCCGGAACAAGTGGCTGTACCAACTGAGCTACGCAGACGTTCTTTCTCACTGCTATCTGCCTTTATGTCGTGTGCGTTCTGTGGGGCATGCACGTCACACCGTTAATTTGCTTTTGAACGGTGACCAGTGACTTTTGGCATTATAGTGTATTTTACTATATACAGTTGTTTAGAATACACGGAGTCAAAAAATTATTTCGTCTTTATTTCGCAGGGGGCGCAAAAAGGAAAAAAAAACGACCACCGTGACTTCTTCGATGGACAGTTGCCCGTTCCTAATTTAGGGCCACTGGTTACAGGAGAGGGAGAGAGCCAGTGCCGTAAGCGCAGCAAAACATCTATGCCTCAGCGAGATACGAACTCGGATTAATCGTCATAATCCAGCTCGTAGACAACTATGCCATGTTGCTGGTTGTATCCTTTTACCAGGAAGGTCATTTTATTCGCAGGCTCTATTTGAAATAATGCGTGGTGTCAGCGCTAGTTGGCGTAATGTTATATTTTCTCCTAAATCTCTGTTGCTTTTTTAAATAGGATTTTAAAAAACTCTTTTTGAGAGAAATAGAACTCACGACAACGATTATTTTTATCGCATTTTATAATACATTGCTAGCCACTCAAAATGCAACACCAAGAAGGACACGAGATGGCAAAGCCAGATTTACTGGACACATAACAACAGATACAAAGATGAAACGATTGAGCTTACAGGCCCGTGCGACTTGCGGAACACGCCGACATCAATAGTTCGTGTGGCACCCATGGCTGGCAATAACGGCCGCCACACACCGCGGCATCGAACGAAAGAGGCTTTGGATGTGGGCTTAGGGTATGTCGGTCTAGGCTGCTCCCACACGTTGCCACAGTTCATCAGGCGTAGCCGCGGGTGGTGCTTGCCGGTCCACTCGGTTGCAGATCAGCGACCAGACGAGTTCGATGGGCGACATATCGGAAGAACAGGCGGGCCACGGCAGCAGTGACACCTGGTGGGCCGTGATTAATTGTTACACGATGCGTGCCACGTGCGGGCGCGCATTTTCCTGTTGAAACGTGGCCGCAGTCAGGTCCTACTGTTAAGAAAGGACTACAGGCTCCAAAACGTCGGAGATGTAGCGGTGGCTGTTGGTGTACCGGCGATGCGTACCAGAGGGGTGCGGGTGTCATATCCAATTGCGCCCCAAACCATAACGCCAGACGACGGACCGGTATAGCGATGCATAACGCAGTCGTCATACAGTCTCTCGCCGCGGTGCCGCCACATGTGGATCCGACCATCGTGGTGTTGCAGGCAGAAGCGGGATTCGTCGGAGAAGAAAATGTCGTGCCATTCTGTAGTCGAGGTGTGGAGTTCAACGGCCCACTGCCGCCGCCCTCGCCGGTGGTGTAACGTCAATGGTAATCGGAGCAATGGGCGCCGTGCGACAAGTCCCCGCTCCTGCAGATGACGTCGAACCGTACGTGCTGACACAGGTTGTTGCGCAACACACCCTAATTCCTGCGCTAACGTTCGTGATGTGGCGTTGCGAGCCGTCAATGCCGGCAGCACAACATGACGGCCCTCTCGTTCGGTCATGTGCCGCGGTTGCGGCAATCTCTCACGTCGGTCAGCCCGTCCCTCCTGCACCCACCGAATCCATACTCGACTTACTGTGGCTGGATGTCGTCCTACACGGGCGCCGAATTCTCGGTACGATAAACCGCTGTCGCGATAAGCCACTGTTCGTCCTCTGTCGAACTCCGAAACGTGCTGGAATGACTGCCGTATTCTGCGACGAGGCATCAGGAAGCTTCCAACGCACAGGTCCGGCAGCACAACACACTTCCACTACTTACACCCCGCCTTCGGTGCACCCTTCTTATAGTGCTTCTCGGTAGCGTGCCGGGCGCACATGATTCGCATATGCCCTGCAATGCTAATCGTTTGCATGTCCTCTAGCGGGCGACGCATGCTGCGAGTTTAAGGCCAATCGGATGCTTCCTTCTTGGTTATTGCATTTTGGGTGGCCAGCAGTGTATCTTGTGACAAAATTATTTGTTGGTGTAAGAGCATATTTCTGTTTTTAACATGTTTCATCTTCGTTTCCAAAATGTAGCTGAGGAAATTCATTTTCTCTCAGACGCCACTCAACGCAGAAAACACATGTGAGCACCTTTTCTTTGAAATAATACATACAATCGTGGCTAAAAATCATGCACCAGAAGACCGAAATTCAAATGTTTGATGTTTGGAGTCAATTTATACTGCGTAATGTTAAAGTCAGGAATACATATTACACATAATTTTTAAGCAAATTTTATGCTGAATTCTAATATTTTTACAGAATGTTATTACCCGTAAAAAAAGTGAAAAGTACATCGCCTAGTCATAAAAAGCAAAAAAAAAAAAAAATGGAATTTGTGAAATTAGTGTACAGTGCATTTAGCGTAAAATTACTGTACAGTATATTATTTACTCTGATCATGATGTCCTCCACTCTTGTCATTTTTCGGATCCACGTGTTCCTCTTCTTATCTCTCCTGGTTACACCAAGCATGCACCTCTCCATGCTGCTTTGAGTTGTCTGCAGCCTTTGTATGTCTCTTTTAGCTAAGGTCTACGTCTCTGCACCATACGTAAGCACTGGAAGGATGCATTGATCAAACACTTTTCTTTTAAGACATAATGGCATATTGCTCTTGAAAAATATGCTGTTTCTTCCAAAAACTCTCCAGGCAAGTTTTGTACGCCGATTAATTTCTTCACCAATGTGACCCTCACTTGATATCTGCTGTCCAAGACCCAGAAGACGACCACATGGAAGATGGGTGGATGAAAGTCGAAAGTATGCGGGAGTGACATGGAGGAGACTGGCACAAGACAGACCGTTGTGGAGGAAACTTGGGGAGACCTTCGTCCAGCAGTGGATTGATAATGGTTTTGACAATGATGATGATGATGATGATGATGATGATATTATCTACACTTGCAGGACACTTGAAATAACTGACCAACAAGCAAAATACGCTTTGATATTTAATTGGATAACCACGTTTACTTAGTAACAAAGTGCACCTTCTTGGCATGGACCTAATGAGCTTCTCTAATTGTCCATTGGTGATAACACGGTACCATACACTGTTAAACATTTAGTAGTAGGTTGCACCAAAAAGTGGTGCTACACCAGCTGCACCCTTTTCAAAGAAAAGATACTCAACTGTGTGGTGCAAATAGAACGCAAAAATATTCTGCAACTTTGCTCCACGATATTGTACAAGTCCACACTACATTATGATGCAAGGTTGCACCACATTGTTGGGTTCTGTTTGCACCAAACAGTGGTGTATCTTTTCTCAGAAAGTGGTCCAGCTGGAGTTGCACCTCTTTTTTTGGTGCAACCTACGACAAATGTTTAACAGGTTACGGCCTTTACAGACTCAATAAATGTTGTTTCAGATGTCAGTCCTTGTTGACAGATCTTTTGGTTCAATCTCACTCGCAGATTCTCAATGGGATTAAGACCCGGTGACTGTGCCGGTCACCGAAGTTTTCTTATAACTTTTCGATTAAACCACTCGTTAACCAACTTTGACCGATGACATGGCGCGTTATCGTTCTGAAAGCTAAACTTCCGTAAACCTATGTCTTGTGCAGATGGTAGCAGTTTAGACTCCAAAATATCCACATATTTCGATCCATTCAATGTGCCATCCACAACGTGCGGACGGCCATCACCACTGGCTGAAATACAGGAGCATAACTTCACAGAATGTGGGTGCTTGATTGTTGGCTGGGTACAGCATGCTTTATATCTTACACCAGCCTGACGACTTACATAATTATTTCCATTATTAGCGGAAATAGTAACAGTCCTTTCATCACTGAAAATGTTTTTATTGCACGCATCAACAGTCCAATTCTTGTGTGCCTTGGCCCAAGCAATTCTTTTTAGCCGTTGCTGTTTGGTAAGGAAAGGTTTTCGTACAGCTTTTCGTGCGGTCAGCCCATTTTCTTGTAGCCTACCACGAACTGTACGCGCAGATGCAATAATGCCTACTTCATTCTCCTACACATTTCCTAACCCATTTATGCCGGAGGTGGAAATTTTTGAATATGTGAATGAAATCAATATACACTATCTACCAACAAGTAATTGGACACCCTTGCAATCGACGATATCTGCGGTCCTGATACACGTCACGGCCGCCGCCGTTAAATATCGTGTGGGAAATAACAACGCAACCAGTCGCATGCAAGATGCCACGCAGTTCGGAGCTCTCTGATTTCGAGAAAAGTGTAATCGTCGGGTATCACAGAAATGGCCGATCCATACGTGACATATCCAGCGAGTTGAAATACCCAAAATTGACAGTGGCCTATGTGATTGGCAAGTAAAAGATGAGAGGTGACTGTCGGAATGTGCCCCGACCCGGCAGACCCACAAAACTGGGAGTTAGAGACCGACGGGTGCTGGCCAGAGAAATTCGAAAGAATCGCACCGACTCGATGCGCCACATCTTCGAAGAGTTTCAACAGGTATCCGGTAGTGTTCTTTCTATGAATACCATCCGTTGGGAAGCCCATCTGCTCGGTTATCATGGACGTGCTGCCACCCACAAGCCTTTGATCACCAAGTCCAATAGTGCTGCTCGGCTAACGTGGTGTAAAGAACGTCGACAGTGGACCGCTAAACAGTGGAAACAGATTCTCAGGAGCGACGAATCAAGGTTCACCCTCTACCGTTTGGATGGCAGGGTCTGGGTTTGGCGTCTGCCTGGAGAACGCCTCCTGCCGGAATGTATTGTGCCAACTGTGAAGTTCGGCGGCGGTGGAATTATGCTATCGGGGTGTTTCTCCTGGTATGGCACGGTACCCTTGGTCGCAATTCCTGGTTGGATGACAATGCGCTTCCTACGTTGTGGCAGTTCTACGGGGTGGACCCATGCTACTTTCAGGATGACAATGCCACCTGGTTAATAGAATGGACTGGCCTGCTCAGAGCCCGGACCTTAACCCTATCGAGCACCTCTGGGACGAGTTGGAGCGTCGATTGAAAGGTGTGCCTACACCGTCCGAAATCGGTGAACGAACTGACCTGTCTTCTCCAAGCAGAGTGGAAGAAAATACCGCTAGCCGTCGTACAACGCCTGGTTGAGAGTATGCCCCGGAGGGTCGCAGCTGTAATCGCCGCTCGTGGAGGCTCCACCAACTATTGAAGGTGAATAAACTTCGTTTTCCTTTGCTATCACAGGTGTCCAATTACATGTTGGTAGATAGTATATGTTATCTAGAATAAGTCAAGAAATAAGAATTTGAAGGAAAAAAATTGTTATTGTAATGCAGTAAAGCTGTATTTACGTGGCTTCGGATGGATCTTCAAAACCCTTTTTCGAAAATCATATCACTTTTTAACAACATCCCTGCTCCTCTGCAACCAGTGACTAACTGTGTGCAGTACGTGATAACATCTACCCTTAGGAAGCAGACAGATTTGAAAAATCACACCTCGTGGACGACCTTGAGCAGTAGGATACAAATGACTCCCACGTGACTACCGTTCCAATAATGGAGCATGAGGCATAAATGGGTTTTAAAGACCCATTATCAGTGGCTGTTTTAAACCTTGATTTTAAGGAACGGCGAATCAACATGCGATCACCACGTTCAGTACACAGCCTTGTTCGACCTCTTCTTCTTCTTTTTCCCACACATCCAGTTTCTGCAACTCTTTTAATGATGCGTAAGACAGTGGAATGATCACAGCCACATTTAACAGCAATTTTGGGACCTTGTCATCACCAATGGACAACTATAGAAGCTCATTAGTTCCATTCCAAGAAGGTGCACTTTGTTACTAAGAAACCGTGGTTATCCTATTAAATATTAAAGCGTATTTTGCTTGTTGGTAAGTTATTTCAAGTGTCCTGCATGTATCAATCATGTACTTACTGTACACTAATTTCACAAATTCCACTATTCGTTGCTTTTTAAGACTAGACGCTCTACTTTTGCTTGTAACTTCACTTCTATTACTGGTAATAACAATCTGTAAGACATATTTGAATTCAGCATAAAATTTCCTTTAAAATTATGTATAATATGCATTCCTGACTTTATCATTATGCTGTACACCGAAGAGCAATTGAATTAGAGACAGCTGTCGTTATGCAAATGTGGCGCTGTGGGCGGCCTTGTAAACGGAAACGACATGACGTATGCAGCGATCCGACAATATAAGCAGTGATGCGACACGAATCAGTAGGAATTGGACTCAGTATGTGTAAGACGAAGGATCTAAGGGCATTTGATAGTGGGCAAATTGTCGGAGTACGACGATTGGGTCACTCCATCTCGGGAGTCCTGCAGGCACTGTGATTTTCACGAGCCACTGTGTCACGGGTGCACCGTGAGTACATCGAATCCGGTAAATCCATCCCTGCAAGGGCCAACTCCCATGGAGAACAGCGTGTGGATGAGCGGGGTCATCGTCGGCTAGCTCGCATTGTAACAGCGGATAGACGGGCCACAGTGCAAGAAATCACTCGGCAATTTAACGCTGGTGCACAAAAACGTGTAAGCAGCGACACCATATCCTCGCTATGGAGTACAGAAGCCATTGTCCCACGAGGGTACCGTTGCTGACCGCACATCACAGGGTGCAAAGATTAGCATGGGCGCGGGAACATCGCCACTGGATCCTAGACATGTGGGAAAATGTTGCCTTGACTGATGAGTCGAGATACCCTTTGGCACATGCGGATGGCAGGATACGAGTACGGCGCAAACCACATGAAGCGATGGATCCTTCTTGCCAGCAGGGTACTCTTCAAGCGGTAGGGGTGGCATTCTCGTCTGGGGACTGTTTACGTGAACTGAAATGGGACCCCTGGTACGTGTGACATCGTCCCTCACAGGTCAACGTTACCGGGATATCCTGGACGAACATTTGCTCCCGTTTGTGCGTCTTCAACATCCCACTGGGGACCTCATACTGCAACAAGACAATGCACCGTGCCATCGCTCCTCGGCCAGCTAGGTCACCTGACCTCAATCCCATCGAGCACATCAGGGATGCCATCGAGAGAGATGTTCTAGGCTCTGACCTCTCTCCATCGAATCTTCGTGAACTGTGGGAGCTTGTTTAGGGGTCGTGGATCCGTATGGCTTCCCAACGTTTCCGGTGTCTTGTCGAGTCCATGCCGAGACGAATCGCCGCCGTCATCAGGGCGAAAGGTGGTGCTACACGTTACTAGACAGGTATCTGTAATTCAAGTGCTCTTCAGTGTATAAGTTGACTTCAAACATCAAAAACTTGTCTTTCGGTCTACTGGTGCTGGACTTTTGGCCACGATTGTAGTTCTTCCGCTTGGAACGCTAAAGTAAATTTAATTATTGTATTTCCGCTTCTAAACATCAGATGTAAACAGCAATTTCTATTTCTGGGTGTTTCCCGAATGAGCAGAAATCTGGTTGATATAGATGGTGTTCAGAAACTAATGCTTCCGTATTTATATACAGAGGATGAGTTGAAAGCTTTGCAATATCTAGACCAGTTTTTGACTTTACATGCAAATTTACAACGAAAGCTGACTAGCATTCAAAATATAGGCCGTCGTGTTGCAACGTCTTTTGCCATCTCTCTGCCAGTTCTTCGATTCCGCGGCGGTACCAGTTCTTGCCCTTCGAAGCGAAGGACTTCTTCACCCCAGAATTCTCCTTCTGGTTGTTGAAGTGCCGCCAGCGAAGGAAGTGGGGCACGGACCGGAACAAGTAATAATCCGATGAGACAAGATCGAGACTATGTGTTGGGTGTGGCATCAGTTGCAATCCCTCAAGTCCCTGGAGTTTTTCCCGGGTCGTTCGTGCGGTATGAGACCGAGCGTTTTCCTGCTGTAGGACAGCGCCCTTTCTGTTCACTAGTGCCGGGTACTTCTCTTCCAAAACGGCATACATCCGCTCCAGATGTTCAGAGTAGAGGTTGGGTTTGATGGTCTGACCATCTGGAACAAATTCGTAATGGATTATCCCCTCGAAATTCCACCACACGCGGAGCATCACTTTGTGCTCGAAGCGCCCACGTTTGGCAGCAGGTTGAGGAAGATGTCCGGGGCTCAACCACTGCCGTTGTCTGTTAGGATTACGGAAATAGACCCACTTTTCATCGCACGTAACAATTTTCTTGATGAATCTTGCATCGCGCGGGTTTTCTAGGAGTTTAATACACATTTCCACTCGGCCGTTTGCCTCAGCTGGCGTCACTTCGTGAGGGAAAGTAGGCAGCTCCTGTTGACCTTGCCGAGGCCTTGAAGGTGACGACCCACGTGGGTCTGTGACATGCCCAGCTCGCCCGATAATCTCCGAGAGGTGGTTGTCGGATTTGTCTCTAAGGTCTGGCGCACGACCTGCGAATCCACGGTTCGCGACCTTTCTGACCTTGTTGAAAATACTCCAAATATGTGGTGACAGTAAATAGATAAATACATCGCTCTTTCCACGTTCCAGAAACACATAGCAACCAACAAATTGTTTTCAGCCGCCGCCGTGGAATTGAACCACGGATCTCTCGATATCTAGCCGAACGCGTTAGCTTTACACCACGGTGGCCAACAATCCACGGTGCTATGTGTATTTTTAAGTCAGCTTCTGACATCATACATCCGTTAGATGGGCTCAGCTACTGAGACGTCTCCATCTGGTGGGCATTAACGGCACAGGCTATATATATATATTATAGCAGTTAGTATCTCGCTCTTTGGATTTAACTGCTATAATATAGCCTGTGCCATTAATGCCCACCAGATGGAGACGTCTCAGTAGCTGAGCCCATCTTACGGATTTATGATGTCAGAAGCTGACTTAAAAATACACATAGCACCGTGGATTGTTGGCCACCGTGGCGTAAATGTAACGCACTCGGCTAGATATCGGGAGTTCTGTTGGTTCAATTCCACAGCGGCGGCTGAAAAACAATTTTTCGGTTGCTGTGTGTTTCTAGAACGTTGTTAAGAGCGATGTATTTATTTATTTATTTCTGACCTTGGCTGATCTTCGAGGTTTCTGTCACCTGAGCGAAATTTATTGAACCATCTAGTTGCGGTGATGTGGTCCACGGAACCTTCCCCTTTCGCGTAACAAATGGTTCGTGTTGCTTGAGCGGCGTTATGGCCGAGTTCAAACTCGTAAAGTAAAAGTCCCCTAATTAGCCGGTTCTGGCTGTTCATCTTTTAGGCGTCCCAACCACAGACAGAACGACGTCATGCAATGCTGTTCAGAGCAACGGCCACCACTTCATATCTCATTCGACTGACTGCAGCGCCCGACTTGAACTAATTTAAACACGTGACATACCCTCCGCAGCATATGCGTTTATGCAAATATTGCAAAACTTTCGACTCACCCTTTGTACAAGTCCAGTGGCGAGGTATCAAACTGAAACAAAACAAGAACAAAGCTCAAAATGTTTACTCACATATTTAATTTTTGTGCCCGTCACTCGTCATAGAGATACGCCAAAGTTTAAGTTTCCCTAATCCGTTTCTTCAGGTTGTTCTTGGAAACATTTCCTCGTAGCGGATTGAACTTGTATTCCTTTCAGGTGTCTTTTGAGAGAAGAAAACCACCAGAAGTCGGAAGATGCCAAATCTGGGCTGTAGGGAGGGTGTTCAAGAACTTCAAATCCAATTTTCTGTATGGCCTCTGAAGTGAGAGCACTGGCGTGGGGTTTGGCGTTGTCGTGTTGCAGAATCGTTGGCTTTTATCCTCCCCGCGCACATGGTCTACCCTTTGCTTCAACTTTTTTAAAGTATTCACGTATCTCTCATAGTTGATAGTCTTACTTTTCGACATGTACTCCTAATGAACATTGCCTCTGTAGTTCCAGAACAGGGTGAGCACAATCATCAGCAGAAATTTGACTTTTGAATTTTTTCGCTTGAGGAGAAGATGGGTGTCTGTATTGTAGCCATTGATTTTTCATTTCTGGGTCACAATGGTAAACCCAACTCTCATCAGCTTTGGAGAAACCACTTCTATATTTTTCATAGCCAGCAAGCAACCTTTGGCACGTTTCTAGACTATACACAGACTGGTTCTGTAAAATGAAATAGAAACAAGAAATTATAATTTCTTTTGGTTTGTTATTCAAAATAGGTCCCTCCGGCTTCAATACACTTGTTACAGCGATTTAATAATGATTCGAATGCCTGTTCCAGTTCACTTTGCGGAATTGCATCCAAAGCAAGCGTCGAAGCTGTTTGTATGGTCGAAATATCATCAAAATAACACCCGTTTAACGTCATTTTAAGTTTTGGGAACAAAGAAAAGTCGCAGGGTGCTTAATCAGGCGAATACGGTGGATGATTCAACACACAGACGTTATTTTTTGCCAAAAATTTACGAACAAGAAGTCAGGCGTGACTGGGTGCATCATCTTGCAACAAACACCAATTGTTTTCATCTTAATATTTTGGACGAATGCGACAAATTCTGCCCATCAAACGCCTCAAAACATTTAAATAAAGCTCACCAGTTATTGTTTGTCAACTTAGAATAAATTCTTTGTGGATACCTTACTATCGAAGAATGTAATGAGCATTGTTTTGATTTACGATAGAATTTTTCTTGTTTTTTTGGCTTGTGGTGAGTTTTTTTACTTCCATTCCGCACTTTGTCGCTTTGTTTTAAGATCATATTGAAAACACCATGTTTCATCACCAATAACAATCGATTTTAAGAAGTTTGGATCATTTTCAGCGGCTGAAATGATGTCTCTGCAATGTGCACTTCTCCTTGATTTTTATTCATTGGTTAACGTGTGTGGAACAAATTTAGCACGGACTCTTGTTTAGCCCTACTCTTCATGCAGGATGGCTCAAATCATTTCTTTGTTGATGTTTAAAGACTCTTCCATCATTCTTAGTGACACACATCGATTGTTCGCCACGAAATTATGCACTTTTTCAATAATCTCAGGTGTCCTAGATGAACTTGGTCTTCCGGTATGCTTATCATCTTCTAGCGTCTCTCTTCCGTCTAAAAAACGTTTGTGCCACAGGAAAACATTTGATCTACTTAAAAAAACTCACCGTAAACTTGTTTCATCATTTGGTATGTTTCCGAGGCACTTTTACCAAGTTTTGCGTTAAATTTAATAACAGCCCTTTGTTCCATCTTAATAATTCAACATGAAAAAAATTTTACTTTTCTAATGAACGCCCGTTTCGTTTGAGTTACTTTAACAACTGCGCAGTACTTTTGGCAGAAAGCAAGCAGATGGTCACGGTTTATAATGCATTCGCAATTACACTGGTGGCGCCACCGTAGGATGAAATCTAGCGCCAGTCCTAAAAATTCTTTGACGCACTGTGTATTTCTTCATTTCAATCGTTAGGTGACGCGGTACCCAATGATACGCAATTTCTTGCATCCTGAAACACTTACAATGTCGCTGATACTACCTAAAGTAATGTTGAGCTTCTTTTCTATGGCTTTCTTAGTTGTTCTTCGATTTTACCTGATGATCTCATGGAGTTTTTGCCTGTTCAAATCGCAAGTTGCTATTACGGGACTCCCACTCCGCGGTTGATCCTTTACGGCCAACATTCCTCCATTGTCCTTTGATTTTCTTACCCAACGAGGAACAGTGCGTATGTCCAAAGTTCCAGAACGACAAACTGACACTAATTTAGCGTGATTTAGCGGAGGTACATTTTCATGAGTTAGAAAATTTTTAACTGATCGTTGTTTGACACCCGTCGACACAGATGAAAAATAATCAACCATTTTAAACACAATTAAATACGAAAAAAAGATGTACGGGGTTCTGTTACCCAGTTAAATGGCACAGTAATCGTTTGCTGGTTGCTAGGCAACAAATCATGTGCGAGACACTTGCGTGGAGGCACTACTTACTGAACATGCGTCGTATTATTTCTTGTAACCGGTTCAATACACTATGAAAAACACTGCTTACATTGTACATTTTAAATTATGCGCAGATTTTCTCCAGTAGGCAAAATGCATTTTCTTTCTCGCTGCATTTTGTCTTCTAAAAATCTGTTTCCCAGTGTTTTTTCGTAGAAACAAGTTAGTAAAATCATGCAATGCATTGGCTATGATACGCTTGGCAACATACCAGAAATCATTTCTCAAGTTATGAGGATAATGACTGTGGAATAAATCTCGCTCTTGTGCCCTGACGTTTGACCCATTTCGATGATATTAAACATAACTTGTTCAGTATAGTTCCGGAACAACATACTACAGTTTCGTCGCAATAGAAGCATTTTTAGTCAAGTTATGAGGATAATGGCTGTGGAATAAATTTCGCTCCTGTGCTCTGACTTTTGACCTCATTTCGATTATGTTTAACAGAACCGGTTCAGTATATCATCGGGAAAACATGATAAAGTTTTGTTGCAATTGAAGCATTTTTACGTAAGTTATGGCGCGTAAGAGCAATGGAATGGATCCCGCTCCGATGTCCTGATCTTTGACCCCTTTTCGCCCACTTTCAAGAGGCTTCGTCCCCAGGTGGTCCTCTACCACATACTAAAATTTCATTGAAATTTAACCATTTTTACGCGAGTTACCGTGTGGAAGGATGGACAGACGGACAAAGCTGGAGAATATACGCTTCTTCAACCTACGGTTGGAAAGCGTAAATAAAAATGGAAAATTTCCTTCAAACATTTGTTTCACTTTTCAAAAGTAAAATTGATTGATACAACAAATTTACCGTGAGATCTTTCGATCATTTAGATGTACTATCGAATACCATTGCAAATCCCTTGCAAGAAATTTTCGTATTTCAGAATCAGAAAAAATACATTGCGTGGAGAGAAATAATCGGATACCTGGTTCCTGGGCAACAGGTTGATGTCATACCTCTCTCGTAAGTGGATTAACTCATCGCTTGGGAGGTATATATCGGGTTTTAAGGAATGTTTCCGGAAAAAAATCGATTGTGGCTTGTGTAATGTAAGATACTGCGGGCCTGTGGTGACGTAAACATCCCAGAGTGCTGTGCGCGAACGAATAAATTCCAAGGACCGAATGTACGCTGTTATGGTTAAGATTAGTTGCGCGTGACGACGATACGATGAAGATATTGATGTGCCTGCCGCTCAATGAATATTTGAATGGACGTGAAAGTTACAGAAGCACTTGGCGAAACGCCTTTGGTGACGATTTTATCGTAGAGAGTACTTGCTATGACTGGTACAGGAAATTTGACACTGGTGTACGGGATCTGTCTGATGCGCACAGAAGTGTCAGACTCAGTAAGATTGAATACAGTGTTTCTTTCAGGACTTTTTGACCAGGAGGGGGGATGGTACCTTAAAGGGGGCAAGGTTTCTATTTGCTAAATCATCATTATCAATCCACTGCTGGATGAAGGTCTCCCCAAGTTTCCTCCACAATTGTCTGTCTTGAGCCTGTCTCCTCCACGTTACTGCGGCATGCTTTCGAATTCCATCCATCCATCTCCCATGGGATCTTCTTCTGGGTCTTTTTCTGTCCCTTGGAATTAATCCTAAATTTTCAGTTGTCCATCGGTGGTCTGTTCTTGTGGCAACATGTCCAGCCCATTGCCATTTCAGTAATTTCATTCTATTCATCATGTCGTCTACTTCTGTCAATTTACTTATCCACAAGTTCGTCTTCTTAATTTGCTATATATATAATATGAGTATAATTTTTAACTACTACATCTCCATTTCTAGAAGTAATTACTACATATATATATAATACATGGGCGTATTTAAGGGGCCTTGCCCACCAAAAGTGTTTCATTTTTTTGTTTTTCGTTAAAATGCGACTTATGTAAGAAAAAAAGGACAAAAAAAATGCCTTAATTTAATAAAAATGCATCAACTTAAAAAATTACCGTAGTTTTTCTTCTATTTTGCATTAACTTTAATTTTGTTCTGGTGGATTTAAAAATTTCCATCCCCCCCTCCCCGCGCGAGAAATATTTTATATACACTCCAGATGTAGTAATTGCTTCTTAAAACATTTCTAGGACAAACTTTCTTCAGCTAAGCTGGGGAGGGGGGGGGTATGGGTGTGTGTTTCGGCAGGTTTCCAATTTTTATATATTAAGATGCATTCATTACACTTCTGATCCTGAATCGTGTTTCCCTGACTATGAGGTATGATTAGTCTACTTATTATCTTATTATATTTTTGTGGAATGGCATGCGTCTTAATACACTTTTTAGCAAAATAAATTATAATACTTGAACAAATATTTAAACAAGTTAGTAAAATCATGCAATGCACTGATTATGATACGCTTTCCAACATACCAGAAATCATTACTCAAGTTATGAGGATAATGGCTGTGGAATAAATCTCACTCCTGTGCCCTGACCTTTGATCCCATTTCGATGATATTCAACAGAACTGGTTCAGTATACCTCCGAAATAACATCATAAAGTTTTGTCGCAATCGAAGCAATTTTACGTAAGTTATGATGCATAAGGGCAATATAATGGATCCCACTCCTATGTACTGACCTTTGATCCCATTTCGTCCATTTTCGATAAGGTTCATTGCTAAATGATCCCCTACCACATACTAAAATTTCATCGAAATCGAACCATTTTTACGCAAGTTATGAGGAATAAGGTCAATGGAATGAATCTCGCTCCTATGCCCTGACCTTTGACCCCATTACGTCCATTTTCAATAGGGTTCATCCCCAGGTGGTTCCCTACGACATACTAAAATTTCATCGAAATCGAACCATTTTTACGCAAGTTATGAATAAGGTCAATGGAATGAATCTCGCTCCTATGCCCTGACCTTTGACCCCATTACGTCCATTTTCAATAGGGTTCATCCCCAGGTGGTTCCCTACGACATACTGAAATTTCATCGAAATCGAACTATTTTTACGCTAGTTAGCGTGCGGACGGACAGACAGACAGATACGCTTCTTCAACTTACGGTTGGAAAGCGAAAAAAACTATAATTGGGGAAATATTCGTAGCACCAAAACAAACGAAACTTCCTTTATCATTTATTCACATTTGACTTGGTAACTTTAAATTTCTCATCGGGAGGGCGAATGGTCGCTTTTGGGTGGGCTTTGTCCGCCCCCCCCCCCCCCGGATGTATGCCTGAAAGAAACACTGGCTGAATATGATACGTTGCAGTACGTGCTATTAACCTATTCTTTCTTCTGAGATTACCGTTTTTTTTTTTTTTACTTCGGTATTTTCACATCTTTTCCGTTGTCAGTAATTCCGTTTGTTCCAGAAAAACCGGTTTCAAGTTTTTTCGTATTTAGGCAGAAATTTCGCAAAATCCAATGCACTAAATTAGAGATAATTCTTTTGCGTCTGTGGTGGGAATCGAACCCAAGTGCTTTGGGTTGATGTCGGCCGTCTTAACCACTGAGCCAGAAAGTTACAGGATAGGACTTACTTTCAAGGTAAAATTAATTGGGCGATGATTTTTTTTTTCATTAAAGCGAGTGATTTAATCATTTTATTTTCTATTGCAGCTCATTATTTTTGTGTAAAATGATGTTCAAAAGAATCAAAAATAACCTATATGACGCTTTAATATCACTAAATATCCGTGCACATCAACATGAAACTAGAAACAGGACAAAACCTGTTCCAATGTTTTCCCAGGCTAAAACGAATATGAACTACTCTGGTCCTAAATTGTGGAATTCATTGCCTGTTGACCTAAGATCTGTAAATAACACTGACCTATTTAAGAAAAAAATAAAATTATATCTTATGGGAAAAATTCAAATAAATAATAATTATGGACGGAATCACAGAAAATGCCAAATGAAATGTATTGACACTTTATACTAATGTTCTCTGGTTGAGTGTTCCGATCTGAAGTGTTTGGTCTCTAATCGAAATTAACTCAGGAATATATTTGGTGTAATGCCGGTATTAGATGGAGATCTCATATTATGGCATTGTAAACTATTGTCAATTGGACAGTTTTTAACACTGAGAAATATAGGGGTACAGGATTAATGGTGGAGAGACGAACTACGGAGAGGGGGAGGGGGCTAATTATCTTTATGTAATTAAATGTCGCGCGCTGGTTTGTCTTACAAGGAGACCTTACAGCTGACCACCCGCGGATTTTAGTGATTTTTTTTTTAAATGAAAGTAGAGGCAAAATGAGGATATACACAGTGCGTCAAAGAATTTTTAAGACTGGCGCTAGATTTCAACCTACGGTGGCGCCACCAGTGTAATCGCGAATGCGTTATAAACCGTGACCATCTGCTTGCTTTCTGCGAAAAGTACTGCGCAGTTGTTGAAGTAACTCAAACGAAACGGCCGTTCATTAGAGAAGTAACATTTTTTTCATGTTGAATTATTAAGATGGAACAAAGGGCTGTTATTAAATTTAACGCAAAACTTGGTAAAAGTGCCTCGAAAACGTACCAAATGATGAAACAAGTTTACGGTGAGTTTTGTTTAAGTAGATCAAACGTTTTCCTGTGAAACAAACGTTTTTTGGACGGAAGAGAGACGCTAGAAGATGATAAGCATGCCGGAAGACTAAGTTCATCTAGGACACCTGAGACTATTGAAAAAGTGCGTGATTTCGTGGCAAACAATCGATGTGCGTCACTAAGAATGATGGAAGAGTCTTTAAACATCAACAAAGAAACGATTCGCACCATCCTGCATGAAGATTTGGGCAAAACAAAAGTCTGTGCTAAATTTGTTCCACACTGTTAACCAATGAACAAAAATCAAGGAGAAATTTTTATTGCAGAGACATCATTTTAGTCGCTGAAAATGATCCAAACTTCTTAAAATCGACTGTTACAGGTGATGAAACATGGTGTTTTAAATATGATCCTAAAAGAAAGCGACAAAGTGCGGAATGGAAGTCAAAAACCTCACCACAAGCCAAACAAATAAGAAAAGTTCCATCGAAAATTAAAACAATGCATATTACATTCTTCGATAGTAAGGGTATTATCCACAAAGAATTTGTTCCAAGTGAACAAGCAATTACTGGTGAGTTTTATTTAAATGTTTTGAGTCATTTGATGGGCAGAATTCGTCGCATTCGTCCAGAATATCGAGATGAAAACAGTTGATGCTTGTTGCACGATAATGCACCCGGTCACACCTCACTTCTTGTTCGTAGATTTTTGGCGAAAAATAACGTCTGTGTGTTGAATAATCCACCGTATTCGCCTGATTTAGCACCCTGCGACTTTTATTTATTCCCAAAACTGGAAATGACGTTAAAAGGGTGTTATTTTGATGATATTTCGACCATAGAAACAGCTTCGACGCGTGCTTTGGAGGCAATTCCGCAAAGTGAACTGGAACAGGCATTCGAATCATTATTAAATCGCTGTAACAAGTGTATTGAATCCGGAGGGACTTATTTTGAATAACAAACCAAAACAAATTATAATTTCTTGTTTCTATTTCATTTTACAGACCCTTAAAAATTCTTTGCCACACTGTGTATATGTCCCGACATTTGATGTAATGCCTCTTATTTTCGGAATAAAACATCATAACGATCCGAGGACGGAAAAACGAACGCAATTCGTGATTTTCCTGTAAATGTTTTTTTAGTGTTATGTCACGAGGTCCTGGAAAAGTGTGTTAATAGCATACGTTTCTTAATATGATGGCTAATGTCGAAAAGAGGGGAAATCAACAATGAACTATCAATAGCAGCGAAGAACGGAAAGCCTGCAATTTTCCATCCTCCCTTAAAGCTCTCTCGCTCTCGTTTTTCAGAATTCATTACGAAGTTACAACAGCATTGTGTGATACAGGTAGATACTGATGAAACATATGTATTTCTGTGCAATATTTGCATGAGCTAGCTAATGTCAATTCGGTGTAGTTTCCCTAACAAATAATAAGGAACTTGTAGAAGTAATCGTTGAATAATGGAGTTTAATAGTAAATAGCACATATGGGAGCAGAGGAATTGTTAGGAGAATCGACATATGACATTTTAGCGTATAAAATATAATTGCGTACTTTTATTTGAAGGTTGGACATAAATGTTGTTAGGTACCACTATCGGAGGTTTCGCTATCGTTTATTAGTACACAAAGTTACGGATGATAATTATCATAAAAACAATAAAAACATAACACTTCTCTACAACGCTAGCATTTGATAAAAGAACTGTTCGAGCACTTACATTTCGTTTGCCGAACGTCGTCCGGAAAACACATTTCATTCACATTTCCAAAAACCTTTCTTTCATTTATTTACTTCGCAGCAAACCAAGCGTACTGCAACACATTCTTGAAAATCGTCGCAGAAAGTTGATGATGTATAAGGGAATGGATCTTCAGGGCATCTTCTCGCTTGTTTAAACACCTATTTTCTTTTAAAAGTTCGACAGAGTTCTGTAATGTTTTAATAAAAATTTTTACTTGACGGAAAAGCTGCACATCACAAGGTTCAAAGTATGGGGTACAATGAGGTAGAATGATTTCAACAGTAGAAGAACAAGTGCCGTCGTTCTTTGTGAAGGCACTTTGGAGGGTTCTGAATCTGGTTGATCGCCCCATAAATCCAAGATCAATAGAAACTTCTCTTCTTTGCAAAATGGTCAGATAATGTTCTTCACGAAACTGCTGAAATGCTCTTTCGTTAATTCAACAGTAGAATAACAAGTGCCGTCGTTCTTTGTGAAGACACTATTAAAGTGTTCTGGATCTGGTTGACCTCCCCATGAATCCAAGATCAATAGAAACTTCTCTTCTTCGCAAAATGGTCAGATAATGTTCTTCACGAAACTGCTGAAATGCTCTTTCGTTAATTTAACAGTAGAAGAACAAGTGCCGTCGTTCTTTGTGAAGACACTATTAAAGTGTTCTGGATCTGATTGACCTCCCCATGAATCCAAGATCAATAGAAACTTCTCTTCTTTGCAAAATGGTCAGATAATGTTCTTCACGAAACTGCTGAAATGCTCTTTCGTTAATTCAACAGTAGAAGAACAAGTGCCGTCGTTCTTTGTGAAGACACTATTAAAGTGTTCTGGATCTGATTGACCTCCCCATGAATCCAAGATCAATAGAAACTTCTCTTCTTTGCAAAATGGTCAGATAATGTTCTTCACGAAACTGCTGAAATGCTCTTTCGTTAATTCAACAGTAGAAGAATAAGTGCCGTCGTTCTTTGTGAAGACACTATTAAAGTGTTCTGGATCTGGTTAACCTCCCCATGAATCCAAGATCAATAGAAACTTCTCTTCTTCGCAAAATGGTCAGATAATGTTCTTCACGAAACTGCTGAAATGCTCTTTCGTTAATTCAACAGTAGAAAAACAAGTGCCGTCGTTCTTTGTGAAGACACTATTAAAGTGTTCTGGATCTGGTTGACCTCCCCATGAATCCAAGATCAATAGAAACTTCTCTTCCTTGCAAAATGGTCAGATAATGTTCTTCACGAAACTGCTGAAATGCTCTTTCGTTAATTCAACAGTAGAAGAACAAGTGCCGTCGTTCTTTGTGAAGACACTATTAAAGTGTTCTGGATCTGGTTAACCTCCCCATGAATCCAAGATCAATAGAAACTTCTCTTCTTCGCAAAATGGTCAGATAATGTTCTTCACGAAACTGCTGAAATGCTCTTTCGTTAATTCAACAGTAGAAAAACAAGTGCCGTCGTTCTTTGTGAAGACACTATTAAAGTGTTCTGGATCTGGTTGACCTCCCCATGAATCCAAGATCAATAGAAACTTCTCTTCTTTGCAAAATGGTCAGATAATGTTCTTCACGAAACTGCTGAAATGCTCTTTCGTTAATTCAACAGTAGAAGAACAAGTGCCGTCATTCTTTGTGAAAACACTATTAAAGTGTTCTGGATCTGGTTAACCTCCCCATGAATCCAAGATCAATAGAAACTTCTCTTCTTCGCAAAATGGTCAGATAATGTTCTTCACGAAACTGCTGAAATGCTCTTTCGTTAATTCAACAGTAGAAAAACAAGTGCCGTCGGCCGCCCCGGTGGCGCAGTGGTCTAAGGCGCTGGCCTCTGATCATTCGTCCGTAAGAGGTCCGGGTTCGAATCCCGGTCAGGCATGGATGTTGTGTTTGTCTTACGGCACTGGCTCTCTCCCTTCCCTGGAACCAGTGACCCTAAATTAGGGACGGGCGACTGCTTATAGCCCATTGAGTTGCTCACGGTGGTCGTTAAACCTCCAATCAAAAAAAAAAAAAGTGCCGTCGTTCTTTGTGAAGACACTATTAAAGTGTTCTGGATCTGGTTAACCTCCCCATGAATCCAAGATCAATAGAAACTTCTCTTCTTCGCAAAATGGTCAGATAATGTTCTTCACGAAACTGCTGAAATGCTCTTTCGTTAATTCAACAGTAGAAAAACAAGTGCCGTCGTTCTTTGTGAAGACACTATTAAAGTGTTCTGGATCTGGTTGACCTCCCCATGAATCCAAGATCAATAGAAAATTCTCTTCTTCGCAAAACGGTCAGATAATGTTCTTCACGAATCTGCTGAAATGCTCTTTCGTTAATTTCACTGATTTCTACGATGTGACAAATACATTTTCATATTCCGCCGTTAGTCCTTCCACAATCTTAGAAACAAGAGGTCCAAATTGTCCCTCTTTCATACAGTATCTACATATATCACTCAAAGTTATTGTAACTTCTTACTGCATTCTATAAGGTAAGAACGAGAGAGCTTTAAGGGGTGATGGGAAATGCAGGCATTCCGTTCTTTGCTGTTATTGATAGTTCACTGTTCATTCCCCGCTTTTCGACATTAGCCACCGTTACAGGAAATGTATGCTATGACACACTGTTCCAGGACCTCGTGACATTATCGGAGCTGAGAGACGTGACATTATTGTTGGCAGCAAGAGTGACGTTTGAGCATATTCCAAATGTCCGTCCTCCTGGACTTTCACACACACCCGTTTTAGCATAAGGGTTTATCGTGAATTGCACAACTCGTGAAAAACTTCCTACAGTCAGTGTTCCTATTGGAAAAATACAACGAGAGCATCATAGACGCCAAAGGTGACTGGTGGAAATCGTGAAGTTAACCGACACGACAACTTTTTCACTACAACTTTCTGCCAAATTTCAAACTTCTGTATGCAGCAGTTTATCCTGTAGACGACTGAGAAAGACAGAGAGAGAGAGAGAGAGAGAGATTTTATTATTGTATTGGGTTGTTCGAAAGGTCATGACGTATTTTGGCACCCGATGGCGGTTGGGCGGTTTTGGATGTACTAAAGGCATGCGCAGCTCTGTTATTGCTATGGCATTCGACAGGTGCCAGTTCTAGCTGCAGTCTTAAAGGAATAGTGAGCGATGTGGTTGATTTGCGGAGATTTGACATAAATTTGAAGATGGAAAACCAAACGGTGTATTTTCGCCGTATTTTACTGTTTTACTTCCGTAAAGGGAAGAGTGCGCGTCAAACTTGTGAAACATTGCGTAAAGTGTACGGTGGTAATGCTCTACAAGAACGTCAGTGGCAGCGGTGGTTCGCAAAATTCCGTGCTGGTGATTTTGACCTCAACGATGCTCCTCGGTCCGGGAGGCCCACCGAGACTGATGACGACCAAATCAAGGCATTGATCGAGTCAAACCCACGTTACACAACACGAGAGATTGCAGACACATTGTACATCCATCATTCGAGCGTTCGCGACCACTTGAAGAAGCTGGGATACGTAAGCAAGCTCGATGTGTGGGTTCCTCGTGAACTCAAAGAAGCTCAATTGACTGCGCGTATACACATCTGCGATATACTCTTTCAACGTGAGGAAAACGATCCTTTTTTGAAGTGACTGATAACTGGGGACGAAAAGTGGATTGTGTACAACAATGTGCTGCGCTAACGGTCTTGGTCCCGACGTGCTGCTTCGCCTCAAACGACATCCAAAGCAGACATTCATCAGCGGAAGGTTCTGGTCTCAGTGTGGTGGTATTTTAAAGGTGTCGTGTTTTTCGAGCTTCTACCACGTAACCAAACAATCAATTCGAATGTGTACTGTCGGCAATTGGACACTTTGAACGAATCCATCATCCAGAAAAGTCCAGAGCTCGTTCGTCGTAAAGTCGTTGTGTTCCATCACGACAACGCGAGACCACACGCAAGTTTGATCACCCGCCAAAAATTATTGGAGCTTGTGTGGGATGTGTTGCCACACCCAGCATACTCGCTTGACCTTACGCCGTCAGACTTCCACTTGTTTCGCTCTCTTCAACAGTCCTTGCGTGGTATAACGTTCAATTCAGTTGAGGCTGTAAATCAGCACCTTGTAGAGATTTTCGCCACGAAAGACAGGTCCTTCTATGAACGAGGCATTCTGCTGAAAGATGGCAAAAGGTTATCGAACAAAACGGGCATTATATCATTGATTGACCTTTTATCTTTCTATCAATAAATGACCTTTGCCAAACATGGCAAAAATACGTCATGACGTTTCCGACAACCTAATAGATAGATTGATGAAGATGATACTTACCAGTCGTAGTTCCTAATGTTCGTTCTCCACGCATGAACGAAGAAGAGGATTACCAAAGAGACATTTGCTGCGTTCCTGAAAAAGCTAAAAAAAGGAACGTTTCCATTATGCCATAGGAGAGGCACTGAATGTTTCATAATTGAAAATATTTCAACTGCTACATGGTAATGTTTTTCAAATATCAAGGAGAAGTTATAGTACACTGGAAAACGAATTAATCATAAACCAAGATATACCACGTACGTCTTCAGTCAAAGAAAGATATACACAGTCGAGTCACATCATTTTGACCACCTCCTACTTTTGACGTCAACGGCGCGTAGCCAATGAAAGAATACACGTGTCCTTAGCTTGTTTGCAGGGTATATAAGGTGTGCTGTTGGCAATCTGAAAACATATCACCCGTTGCTGTCATGGATAAACGGAGCGATTTATCAGATTTTCAAAAAGGGATGTGTATCGGCTTTTGGGTCAAGAGTGGCAGTATTTATGTAATAGGGCAGTCTGTGATCTGCTCGCGTGCTGCTGTGGTTAGTGATTGGAGAAATGGCACCATTGCAAATAAGCGACTTGGAAACTATATACGGAGCACCACGTACCATTGATGTGAGAGGTGAATGTCGGCTGCGAAGGTGCATGAGGGCCGATCGACACGCTACAGTGGAGCAACTCACTGGCCAAATGAACCAGGGGGCTACCGGAAGTGTATCTAAAACGACAGTTCAGTGAACCCTGCTGCGTATGGGGCTCCAATGCAGACAGATGGTCGCTACGCTTATGCTAACGAAGGTGCATTAGTATAAAAGGCTTACATTTGCACGGCAGTATCGGAATCGGACCTCCGATGATTGGGAAAGGATTGCCTTCTCCGATGAGTCACGTTCTCTGCTTCATCGAACGGATGGACGTTAACGTATAAGGCGAGAAACATCGGAGAACAAACACTCTTCAACCATTGCTGGAAGAACACAAGCTGGTGGGGGCAGCGTTATGGTCTGGAAAATAATTTCGTGGCGTTCCCTGGTTCTACTCATACCTGTGGAAGGCATTATGGACTGAATCCATTATGAATCCATCCTTGCAGATCACGTGCGTACACTTATACATGTTGATTGTATTCCCTGGGGCGGATGGAATCTTCCGGCACGATAACGCGACGTGTCACACAGCTAGAAGTGTCCGACAGTGGTTAGAAGAGCACGATGAAGTCTTCAAGGTACTTCCTTGGCCCCTTAACTCCCCAGACGTAAACCCAATTGAGCATCTGTGGGGCCACCTCGATCGTGGTGTTCGCTCTATGGATCCTCCACCATGCACCCTCCAGCAGCTGTGAGATGCACTGAAGTCAGCATGGCTCCACATACCTGTGAACACCTTCCAGCACCTTACTGAGTCACTCCCAGCCCGTCTAGCTGCTGTCAGCACTGCACACGGTGGTTGCTCTGGATATTAGCTGGTGGTCACAATAATGTTATTCGACCGTGTATTATGGCAGAAAGCATTGTAATTCAGAATTTAGCATAATATGAAAAGTTCACGTGGGATCTTGTAAGAAAATTTCAAAGCAACGGATACAGAGAGTACACAAACATACAGTGTCTTACTAACTCCTCAAATATCCTACAGAGTAAGACAACTTAGAGGATAACTCTACAAGACATAAGCTGGAAAACCTTGGACGTCCATAACTCTTTCGGACGTAAACATTTTTTTCAATATGTGCATCAAAGGAATCACTGTATGCTTACGATTGGATAGTATTGATGCTGTGCAGTAAGTATTTTGTACAGGGTGTTTCGAAATTCATGGGACAAACTTTCAGGAGTGGTAGAACACACCGAAACAAACATTTTTCGTTATACAACGTGTGGTCGAAACGGCAGCGTCGAGGGGCTAGTGAGCGCAACCTGCAGAGCGTATAAAAGTGCCGGTCGTCGCACAGAATGTCATTTGGGGCAGCGGGTGGCCTAGTGGTCAACATTTGTGACTGCCACGGAGAAAACCTCGGGTTCGATCCCAGGCAGGTACGAACGCTCGAAACACTAAATATCCGCCGTGCGTCGGATGGACACGTTAAGCCGTCGGGCACCGGGTAGTGCACTCCCGCACCCCCCACGGTAATAAATAAGTTCGTCTTCCTTCCCCTTTCTACCTCGCTTCTGTGTCACTTTCCTATCGGGCACTCTAGCCCAATTCTCCTAGCTTCCTATTTCTAAGAGTTGTTTAAGATCTGGGGTAAGACACTAATTTCCTAAAATCCTCTACATACACTGAAGAACAATTGATTTAGATATACCTGTCTAGCAACGTGTAGCACAACCTTTCGCCCTGATGACGGCGGCGATTCGTCTCGGCATGGACTCGACAAGACACCGGAAGCGTTGGGAAGCCATACGGATCCACGACCCCTGAACAAGCTCTCACAGTTCACGAGGATTTGATGGTGGGGGGTCAGAGCCTTGAACATCTCTCTCGATGGCATCCCACATGTGCTCGATGGGATTAATCTCAGGTGACCTAGCTGACCAAGGAAACGAGGTCACGTCGGTGGAGTGTTCATCCAACCATTCGGATACAATTCGGGAGCTGCATTGTCTTGTTGCAGGATGAGGTCCCCAGTGGGATGTTGAAGACGCACAAACGGGAGCAAATGGTCGTCCAGGATATCCCGATAACGTTCACCTGTGAGGGACGATGCCACACGTACCAGGGGTCCCATTTCAGTCTACGTAAACAGTCCCCAGACGAGAATGCCATCCCCACCAGCTTGAAGAGTACCCTGCTGGCAAGATGGATCCATCGCTTCATGTGGTTTGCGCCGTACTCGTATCCTGCCATCCGCATGTACCGACGTTAATCTCGACTCATCAGTCCAGGCAACATTTTACGACATGTCTAGGGTACAGTGGCGAAGGTCCCGCGCCCATGATAATCTTTGCACCCTGTGATGTGTGGTCTGCAGCGGTACCCTCGTGGGACGATGGCTTCTGTACCCCATAGCGAGGAGATGGTTCTGGATGGTGTGGTGCACCAGCGTTAAACTGCCGAGTGTTTTCTTGCACTGTAGTCCGTTTATCCGCTGTTACATTGCGAGCTAGCCGACGATGACCCCGCTCATCCACACGCTGTTGTCCACGGCAGTTGGCACTTCCAGGGATGGTTTTATCGGATTCAATGTACTCACGGTGCACCCGTGACACAGTGGCTCGTGAAAATCCCATAGCCTGCACGACTTCCGAGATGGAGTGGCCCATTCGTCGGGCCCCGACAATTTGCCCACGATCAAATGCGCCTAGATCCTTCGTCTTACCCATACTTCCTCCGACTCTTACTGATTTCCGTCGCATCACTCCTTATATTGTTGGATCGCTGCATACGTCATACCGTTTCCGTTTACAGGGCCGCCCACAGCGCCACATTTACATAATGGCAGCTGTCTCTAATTCAATTGCTCTTCAGTGTAAGATCTGATCGGATCCGGCCGTCATTCGCAACGTCGGTTTCGCACGCAATGGATCGGCTTACAAACGCTGAGAAGGCCGACATGCATCGAGTGCACGGAGCCGCCAACGGCAATGGCAGATCTGTGCAAAGAGAGTACCGGGAACTCTTTCCCAATAAGCGAGTGCACAATCATCACATCTTTGAGCGCTTGCACCGCCAGCTGTGTGAGACGGGACCCTTCCTCGTGGGCAGGCAGTGCAATTAATGTCCGAACGGACAGAAAACATTCTACAGATGGTGGACGACCGGCCGGACACAAGCGCGAGAGCTATACGCCGTAGCGTAGGTGTGTCTAATACCAGGGCTTGGTGATTATTACGGGAGGAAGACCTCCACCCCTACCATTTGCAGAGAGTGCACGCCTTAACAGCTGCGGATTACCCTCGTTGCCTCGAATTCGCCCGCTGGTACCAGCAGCAGAGTGCGGCGCGGCCGCATTTTGCGGGACATGTGCTCTTCACGTACGAAGCGTCCTTCACACGTGATGTCGTATTTAATATCCACGTTGAGCACGTGTGGGCGACAGTGAACCCACACGCAACTTGGCTACATTCCTGCCAGTAGCGGTTCCCCGTCAATGTGTGGGCGGGGATCATCCGCGACTTCTTAATTAGGCCATATCTTTTACAGGATCGCCTCGACAGGAGAACGTACCGTATTTTTCGACAAGAGGTCTTGCCGGCGTTGCTGGAGGTCGTTTCCGCAACCATTCGAGGACGTATGTGACTCCAGCACGACGGAACGCCAGCCCATTTTAGTACTGACATGCGGAACTATCTGAACGCCACATTCGGGGGACCGCTGGATTGGCCAACAGGGTTCTTATTTTTATTTTATGATTGGAGGTTTAACGACCACCGTGAGCAACTCAATGGGCTATAAGCAGTCGCCCGTCCCTAATTTAGGGTCACTGGTTCCAGGGAAGGGAGAGAGCCAGTGCCGTAAGACAAACACAACATCCATGCCTGACCGGGATTCGAACCCGGACCCCTTACGGACGAATGATCAGAGGCCAGCGCCTTAGACCACTGCGCCACCGGGGCGGCCCAACAGGGTTCCACCGCCGGGTTCCCATGATCGCTCGATCTGTCGAGTCTGGATTTCTTTCTCTGGGGACATCGTAAAAACCTCGTTTACGAGACACGTCTCCAATCCGCTGAGGATCTGGTCGTCCGACTGTCGGTTACAAGACACCTCTCCAATCCGCTGAGGATCTCGTCGCCCGACTGTCATTTACGAGACACCTCTCCAATCCACTGAGGATCTGGTCGCCCGATTGTCGGTTACGAGACACCTCTCCAATCCGTTGAGGATCTCGTCGCCCGACTGTCGTTTACGAGACACCTCTCCAATCCGCTGAGGATCTGGTCGCCCGACTGTCGGTTACGAGACACCTCTCCAATCCGCTGAGAATCTCGTCGCCCGACTGTCGGTTACGAAACACCTCTCCAATCCGCTGAGAATCTCTTCGCCCGACTGTCGGTTACGAAACACCTCTCCAATCCGCTGATGATCTCGTCGCCCGACTATCGGTTACGAGACACCTCTCCAATCCGCTGAGGATCTGGTCGCCCGACTGTCGGTTACGAGACACCTCTCCAATCCGCTGAGAATCTCGTCGCCCGACTGTCGGTTACGAAACACCTCCCCAATCCGCTGAGGATCTGGTCGCCCGACTGTCGGTTACGAAACACCTCTCCAATCCGCTGATGATCTCGTCGCCCGACTATCGGTTACGAGACACCTCTCCAATCCGCTGAGAATCTCGTCGCCCGACTGTCGGTTACGAAACACCTCTCCAATCCGCTGATGATCTCGTCGCCCGACTATCGGTTACGAGACACCTCTCCAATCCGCTGAGGATCTGGTCGCCCGACTGTCGGTTACGAGACACCTCTCCAATCCGCTGAGAATCTTGTCGCCCGACTGTCGGTTACGAAACACCTCTCCAATCCGCTGAGAATCTCGTCGCCCGACTGTCGGTTACGAAACACCTCTCCAATCCGCTGATGATCTCGTCGCCCGACTATCGGTTACGAGACACCTCTCCAATCCGCTGAGAATCTCGTCGCCCGACTGTCGGTTACGAAACACCTCCCCAATCCGCTGAGAATCTCGTCGCCCGACTGTCGGTTACGAAACACCTCTCCAATCCGCTGATGATCTCGTCGCCCGACTATCGGTTACGAGACACCTCTCCAATCCGCTGAGAATCTCGTCGCCCGACTGTCGGTTACGAAACACCTCCCCAATCCGCTGAGAATCTCGTCGCCCGACTGTCGGTTATGAAACACCTCTCCAATCCGCTGATGATCTCGTCGCCCGACTATCGGTTACGAGACACCTCCCCAATCCGCTGAGAATCTCGTCGCCCGACTGCCGGTTACGAAACACCTCTCCAATCCGCTGATGATCTCGTCGCCCGACTATCGGTTACGAGACACCTCTCCAATCCGCTGAGAATCTCGTCGCCCGACTGTCGGTTACGAAACACCTCTCCAATCCGCTGATGATCTCGTCGCCCGACTATCGGTTACGAGACACCTCTCCAATCCGCTGAGGATCTGGTCGCCCGACTGTCGGTTACGAGACACCTCTCCAATCCGCTGAGAATCTTGTCGCCCGACTATCGGTTACGAGACACCTCTCCAATCCGCTGAGAATCTCGTCGCCCGACTGTCGGTTACGAAACACCTCCCCAATCCGCTGAAAATCTCGTCGCCCGACTGTCGGTTACGAAACACCTCTCCAATCCGCTGATGATCTCGTCGCCCGACTATCGGTTACGAGACACCTCTCCAATCCGCTGAGAATCTCGTCGCCCGACTGTCGTTTACGAAACACCTCCCCAATCCGCTGAGAATCTTGTCGCCCGACTGTCGGTTATGAAACACCTCTCCAATCCGCTGATGATCTCGTCGCCCGACTATCGGTTACGAGACACCTCTCCAATCCGCTGAGGATCTGGTCGCCCGACTGTCGGTTACGAGACACCTCTCCAATCCGCTGAGAATCTCGTCGCCCGACTGTCGGTTACGAAACACCTCTCCAATCCGCTGAGAATCTCGTCGCCCGACTGTCGGTTACGAAACACCTCTCCAATCCGCTGATGATCTCGTCGCCCGACTGTCGGTTACGAGACACCTCTCCAATCCGCTGAGAATCTCGTCGCCCGACTGTCGGTTACGAAACACCTCCCCAATCCGCTGAGAATCTCGTCGCCCGACTGTCGGTTACGAAACACCTCTCCAATCCGCTGATGATCTCGTCGCAGGACTATCGGTTACGAGACACCTCTCCAATCCGCTGAGAATCTCGTCGCCCGACTGTCGGTTACGAAACACCTCCCCAATCCGCTGAGAATCTCGTCGCCCGACTGTCGGTTATGAAACACCTCTCCAATCCGCTGATGATCTCGTCGCCCGACTATCGGTTACGAGACACCTCCCCAATCCGCTGAGAATCTCGTCGCCCGACTGTCGGTTACGAAACACCTCTCCAATCCGCTGATGATCTCGTCGCCCGACTATCGGTTACGAGACACCTCTCCAATCCGCTGAGAATCTCGTCGCCCGACTGTCGGTTACGAAACACCTCTCCAATCCGCTGATGATCTCGTCGCCCGACTATCGGTTACGAGACACCTCTCCAATACGCTGAGGATCTGGTCGCCCGACTGTCGGTTACGAGACACCTCTCCAATCCGCTGAGAATCTTGTCGCCCGACTGTCGGTTACGAAACACCTCTCCAATCCGCTGATGATCTCGTCGCCCGACTATCGGTTACGAGACACCTCTCCAATCCGCTGAGAATCTCGTCGCCCGACTGTCGGTTACGAAACACCTCCCCAATCCGCTGAGAATCTTGTCGCCCGACTGTCGGTTATGAAACACCTCTCCAATCCGCTGATGATCTCGTCGCCCGACTATCGGTTACGAGACACCTCTCCAATCCGCTGAGGATCTGGTCGGCCGACTGTCGGTTACGAGACACCTCTCCAATCCGCCGAGGATCTGGTCGCTCGACTGTCGGTTACGAGACACCTCTCCAATCCGCTGAGGATCTCGTCTCTCGACTGTCGGTAGTAGAAGCAGCCGTCCGCTAGATGCCTGGTTTGTACGGGAATTTACACCAATTCCTACGTCGACGCTGTGAGGAGTGTGTTACGGTTTGTTGCCGCTCATTTGAGCGATTCTTGTAATTAGACCTGAATAAAGCTTCTTTACCAGTCGTCTGTGTCGTTTCTGTGTTTGAGCCTCCACACTTCCGTTTCGACCACACATGGTATGACAAAAAATGTTTGTTTTGGTGTGTTCTACCACACCTGAAAGTTTGTTCCGTGAATTACGAAACACCCTGCACATGGTCCTTTAACTGACTCAACTTTTTCCAAAGAGATAAATTGCAGCGCTGTCATCTTCTGTGTAACATTAAAACTCTAGGACACACGTTATGCCCTCTGGCCAACAGTTTCTTCGAACATTCTACTTTTATCAGCTGATACTCTTTTGTATTCCTTTCTGCGAAGAATAGGTCCGTCCTTTAGTTTCTCACTAGATTGCCTGTTGCAGAGTAACAAAGATTCATGTTACCCAGGTGATGTTACAAAAATTTTCATTACAAATTATACAGGGTGATTCATAAAGAAGTATGCAGTTCTCAGATGCTGTAAAACAGTAACAGTTGTGACGTGCCTGCCCCGCAGGACGCACACGACATAAAGGCAGATATCAGCGAGAACGAACGTCTGCGTAGCTCAGTAGGTAGAACGACTTGTTCCGGAATAAGTGGACTCGGGTTCGATCCCCGGCGTGGACCAAAAATGACGGAGAAATTTACTTCGTTATAATGGCGCCCGAACTTCCCGGATGACCTGGCCGTTAAAGACCTCGCAATGGTGTGATGTTCTTTATAAACCGAGAGACCGGGAAAATAAGAGAATGCCTTCTTGAGCGCTTCGAAAATAAATGTCTGTGATGTTGCATTCCACACACCAGAGGGCTGCGGGTGGCCTAGTGGGCAACATTCGTGACTGCCACGGAAAGAACCTCAGGTTCGATCCCAGGCAGGTACGAACGCTCGATCCACTAAATATCCGCCGTGCGTCGGATGGGGACGTTAAGCTGTCGGACCCCGGGTTCTGGCCCCCCGGTAATAAATAAGGGCGTCTTCCTCCCCTTTCTACTTCGCTTCCGTGTCACTTTCCTATCAGGCCCTTTAGCCCAAATCTCCTAGCTTCCTATTTCTCAGGGTTGTTTAAGACCATGGGTCACACACTCCCTTCCTAAAATCCTCTACATATGATCTAATGATCTGATCCAAACACCAGATTGACTGGGAGTTCTCAAGTGCACGTTCTTCAGCGGATGGCTGCCTGCAACGATTCATGGTCACGGCTCACCCTTGGGCCATACCCCCGGCCCTCTTTCGGAGGGGGGAGATGTGACGTGCCTGCCCCGCAGGACGCACACGACATAAAGGCAGATAGCAGCGAGAACGAACGGTAGCTCAATTGGTAGAGCGACTTGTTCCGGAATAAGTGGACTCGGGTTCGATCACCGGCGTGGACCAACAATGATGGAGAAATTTACTTCGTTATACAGTTGAAGACACGAAACACAACTTCGAACCGTTAGGTAGATGTACACATAAAGTTTGTGTCCCGCTACTGAGGGAAGTGACGTAGGCGACAGCGCGCGTGTCACGTGACTAGTCAGTCAAAATGGCAGCGTCTGCAGTGGAGAAGGCGTTTTGTGTTCTTGAATTGAGCAAACCAGAATCTGTAACTGTTGTGCAACGGCATTTTCGTTCACAATTGGGGAAAAGAACCTCCAACCAGAAAATGTATCTGCGATTGGCATAAAAAAATTGAAAGTACTGGCTGTTTGTGCAAAACTTAAAAGTCGTGGACGACCGCCTGTTTCGGAAGAAGTCGTCTATAGTGTTTGCACCGCCATTCAACGAAGCCCGGGAACGTCAACGCGGAGGGTGAGTCGTGAAGTGCAGATTTCACAGCTCACTGTCTGGAGAATTTTGTGAAAGAAGCTGAAAATGATTCCATACAAAGTGCAGATGTTACAAAATCTCTCTGACCTTGAGAAGACAATTTTGTGCCCAAATGTAGCAAAATTTTGAAAATAACGAGTTTGCCGATCACTTAGTTTTCACCGATGAAGCTACATTTCACGTGAGTGGTCAGGTAAACGAGCACAATGTTCGCTCTTTGGGAACGGAGAATCCCAGATTTACAGTGCAACACGTGCGAGATTCCCTAAGGTAAATGTGTTCTGTGCTGTGTCCGAAAAGAAAGTGTACGGCCCCTTCTTTTTTTTTCACGAGAAAACTGTCACGGGAGGCTCTTTTCTGGATATGTCAAGTCGTTGGCTGATGCCACAGTTGCAGGACGACAGCAGTGACAACTTTATTTCTCCAATTGGATGGTGCACCACCGCACTAGTTTAGGCGACGTGCGAGATTATCTCGATGAACATCTTCCTCACTGATGGATTGGGCGAGCCGCGGACTACAAAATGCCACTGACCCAATGACCACCCAGAAGTCCTGAATTAACACCTTGTGACTATTTCCTGTGGGGGTACATAAAGGAAAACGTATTCACCCCTCCCTTCCTGTTGATCTAGCGGAGCTGAAACAGCGTATCACAGCCACTATCACTGCACTTTGATTCAAATATCTTACCTCGAGTTTGGGCGGAAATGGATTACCGTCTCGATGTGTGTCATGTGACTAAGGGTGCACACATAGAACATCTGTGACTGAAGCAATCTTCTACAATTCCGTTACAAGTAACATAAAATATCTTACATTGTTCTTGTTTTATAGTGCGTTGCAACTACAGCATATATTTAAAGTACCGTACGTGTGAACGTATTCAAGTTCGCATTGTTTTCACTATATTTGCAAACACTTTGCTTAACATTTTACTTGAAATGCTAGTCATTTCAAATTCAGTGTTTGTTGTCAGTTCCTCAAAGGAGTGTGACAGCAGGCCCGGATGCATCAGGGGGCAAAGGGGGCAATTGTTCCGGGCCTCCAGTCAAAGGGGGCCCTCTTTGCATAAAAATACAATAATCAGAAGATTATTTTATTAAAATAAAAAAATAAGAGTGGTGAACAATTTTTAACAGTGACTTACTTTTAAATTTTCGTCATTAATGCTGAAATTACATTTGACATTTCGAGTGTATTTGCCTTCACAGAGGAAAGAGAGAATTTCCCAGTTTGCAGCGTTTACTGAACTCAGGTGATGCCGGTTTTTTTTAGCACGTCTTTTCTAAAAAAAGATCGTGCTTATGTTACAGGTTTGTCCGTCCGTCTGTACCCACGATATCTCTGCAACTATTCGTCCGATTTGAAAAATTCTTTTTGCGTTGGGAAGCCTGAATTATGTGAATGATGATCCTTTATTTCGGTTTTTTTTTTACGATCTACAACTTTGCCGCTAGAGGGCGTAAATGCAGATGATGTCGAATACAAAAATACGTTTTATTCCACATATTTGCTTCTAAACATCCGATTGAAAATATTCTTTCATCTTTCGATTTCATTTATGTCGAAGAGTATTTTAGATATACACTGACGGAAAATGGAAAAAGAACACCAAGAAGGAGATGGCGGATGATCATGAAATTTACATATGCTAATGGGGTCGAGTTTACGTAGGTGTGATGTTAATTTCGGGACCAACCGGTGAGCGCTTACGCCACAGCACGGCATAATATGCAAATTATCGTCGGTGGTATTTAAGGAGTACGACGAAGTGAATGTAATCAGTCGTCGGCGTACGGACACGTGCGAAGACCCTGAAGAAGCTGCAATGCCTGGACATGGAAGACGGGTACGATTTCAGCAGTTATCGGACTTTGAGCGAGGCCGTTTAGTCCGACTCCGCGAGGCCGGGTGGTTGTATCGTCGTATTGCGGAGCGAATTGAACGGGAAGTATCGGTGGTGGTACGATGGTGGCGTAGATGGTCCGAGGAACATTCCCACACGAGAAGACGTGGAACCTGGAGTCACAGACGGAATGATTATCGGACCGATCGACACATAAGAAGAGCGGCGTTGTCAAGCAGAACATCCACTGCGACGCAAATCCGAGCTGCCGTTGCACCTGAGGTGACTTTGCAAACAATCCGCAACCGTCTACTGGATGCAGGACAACGTGAACGTGTGCCTCTTGCATGTGTACCTCTGACTCCAGCCAACCGTCAGGAACGGCTGCAGTGGTGTCGCGAACGTCTGCACTGGAGAACGCAATGGCGATCTGTCATGTTCAGTGATGAAAGCAGATTCTGCTTGGGAGCCTCCGATGGCTGTATTCGTCTTAGCAGACGCACCGGAGAGCGCCTCCACCCTTTTTGCATCCGCCAGCGACACAGAGGGCCTACACCTGGTCTCCTGGTGTGGGGAGCGATCTGCTATCACTCCCGTACACAACTAGTGTTTGTACCGGGTACGTTAAACAGCACCTCCTACATCAACAACATCATTAAGCCCGTTGTTGTGCCATTTGTAAGGTCGGTCAATCGTGGTGTTTTTCACCAAGATAACGCACGCCCCCTCCCGGCACGTGCAACGCAACATGCACTTCAGGGTGTGAAACAGCTTCCATGGCCTGCACGTTCACCGGATTCGTCCCCCATTGAGCACGTGTGGGATTTTATGGGACAACGACACATCCAGTCTCCACGGCCAGACACGACTATCCCCGATTTACGCGTCCAGGTTGAGGATGCTAGGAACCCAATACCGCAAACTTACATCCAACATCTGTACGACAGACTCCATGCCAGAATTGCACAGTGTGACGCAGTTCAACCTCGTACGAACCATGTTACATGGAAATGTTATTTTTCAGTTTACCAGCAAATACAGCTGTATTTTGCCATAATGTTTTGATCACGTTATCCTCTGTATTCCGTTATTATACTGTATAAATTTCGTTGGTATCAGACGTCTCCTTCTTGGTGTTCTTTTTTCACTTTCCGCCAGTGTAATTACTTTTTCAAATTACGCATAGCTTTTCCGTTAGGGGGCGTAAAAGTAAATTATATTTTTTCCGATAACTCTTCTTCTAAACCTCCGATTGGAAAAATTGTTTCTTCAGCGCATTCATCTCCTGATGAAAAATCTTTTGCATATAATTTCTAATTTTTGGTAAAGAATACTTTGGCCATCAAGGGGCGTAAGTGTTAACTTTTGCTTCTGATGTAATTGCCATCAACTCTGAGCTTCTTAAATATCGATTGAAAAAATTATTTCATGGACTGATGCCACTCACATCGACAAACCTTTTTGGAATATTTTCTTCCTAAAATATTACACAGTTTCTCCGCCAGGTGGCGTAGATGTATATCTTATTTTTGTCAATATCTCTAGTTCTAGGAGCTCGATTTGAAAAATTCCTTCTTTGTTGGATAGTGTTTCCAGTGTGACATGTTTATCTTATAAATTCGAAATTTTCAAGTAAATCACAGACTTTTCGCTCGGGGACACAAAGGAAAATTGCGTTTTCTGCGTTATTTCTGCTCCTAAAACTCCGATTTGAAAAAATTATTCCTGTATCGCATACAAGACCTGATGGAAAACATTTTTCACATAATTTCTAATGTTTGGTAAAGATTGGTTTGGCCACCAGGGGTCATAAGTGTTAATTTCTGCTTCTGAAGTATTTGTAGCAAAATCTGGGCTCCTGAAAACTCGACTAAATTTTTTTCTTGGACCGATACCGCTCATATGGATAAACCTTTTGAGAATACTTTCTTCCTAAAATAATGCATGGTTTTCCCACCAGGGGACGTAAAGTCCTATCTTATTTTTGTCGATATCTCTGTTTCTAAGAGTTCGTAAGCTCACGATTACGTTTACACCAATATCTGAAGGATTAAAAACCCGATTGAAGAACTTCTTTCTTCCGTCATATATTTTTGTTTTCCATACCGGTTCCATTGACATTGAATAGCTTTGATAAATTTAATTTGCGTCAGAACGGATTCAAAAGACGTGCTTATTACACCCGAAAATTCAGTGGCTATTTTAATTTGAGAGCCACACAAAAAAGACTGAGCGCTCTGTGCCTACTGGATATAGAAAACAGTGTTTTGAAGATGTTACAGTTAGAGGAATCATTAATAAAAAAAATTTTATTGTGGTTTAACGTCCACCTAGAGCAGTTCAGTGGGCTATAAGCAGTCGCCCGTCCCTAATTTAGGGCTACCTGCTCCAGGGAAGGGAGAGAGCCAGTGACGTATTTTTCAGATGCCAAGTGTAGAATGAAAAACTTTCTTTAGCTATGTGTGGTTTTAGCTATGTGTGGTTTGGTGTACAAATAAGTTTTAAAGTGCTTTAAGACAACCCAATATGTAGTTAGAGAGAAAACAACAATACCTTTACGAATCAAAATATGCGCCGTCATTATCTATCGCCTTCCACCATCGGTCGGACAGCTGACGGATTCCAGCCATGAAGAATACTTTGTCGTGGGACGCGATGAAGGCGTCAACCCATTTTTGCACTTCGTCACATGTCCGGAACCGTACATCACACAAACCATGCTGCATCGATCGGAACAAATGATCGTCTGAAGGGGCTATGTCGAGACTGTACGCCGGGTGGTCCAAAACTTCCCTGACAAGCGTCAATAACGCTTCCTTGACCGATTTCGCAACATGCGGTCTAGCGTTGTCATGCAGTAATTCCACGGGACGCAATCCTTTTTTTTTTTTTTTTTTTTTTTTTGATTGGAGGTTTAACGACCACCGTGAGCAACTCAAATGGGCTATAAGCAGTCGCCCGTCCCTAATTTAGGGTCACTGGTTCCAGGGAAGGGAGAGAGCCAGTGCCGTAAGACAAACACAACATCCATGCCTGACCGGGATTCGAACCCGGACCCCTTACGGACGAATGATCAGAGGCCAACGCCTTAGACCACTGCGCCACCGGGGCGGCCGCAATCCTTTGCATGTGAATGGACGTCTCCGACAGATTTCCTGGTTCAATCGCAGCAATTACACGTAAACGATTGGAAATGGTTTATCGAGTTACCCATAGCTGTTCAGTTTTGTTTGTAGCGATCATCAGCAACAGTTCGACTCTGTTCCAATAGTTTATAATAGAGCACACCCTTAATATCGCGCCGTAGAAGTTTCTTGGAGTGAATATTGCTTTTCGGAATCAAAGTCGTTGCTTCACCGAGTCTACCCAGTGTTTTTTTGCATTTAGGATTGTCGTATCATATCCACTTTTCATCACCCGTAACGATTTCCCATAGGAAATACTTCCTGTGTTGTTTATTCAACAGATTCAAACACTTCATGAAACGCTCATCCTTGTTTCTCTGGCTCATGTCCTGTGGCACCGATTTTTCTTCCTTCTGAATCTTTCCCATTGCGTGTAAACCATTGGAAATGGTTTGTTGAGTTACCCCCAGTTGTTCAGCTAGTTATTTTTACGTTTGAGACGAATCTTCATCCAACAATACTTGCAGTTTCTCATGTGCTACGTTCTCGATCGGTAACATTAAAATCACCTGCTTTAAAACCGTCTAAACCAAAACTCGCATGCGCGTTTTGATACAATATTATCCCCCAGAACAGAACAGATCAATGCACATGCTTTTGCAGCAATTTTTCTTTGATGAAATTCGTAGCAAACGCAGTTTCGAATGAATGCAGTCTCTCTTCCCATCTTTCGCCTATCGATGTGCAAGTGCGTTTGACTGTTAGGCAAACTTCTGTGTCACATTTTATAATGCGGACCAGTTGCGGTCACATGACAACAACGAGGGGGGAAAGTCGGATATGCAAATTAGCGGTACACGTCACACAGAAAACGCTTTAAAACTTATTTGTACACATAATAAGTGTTTATCTTTCTACACTGACGGAAAAAAATCCCAACACCACGAAAAAATAGTTGTACAGGAATGAAATGGCGGCAATACATTTGTATAGGTAACATATTTAATCGATTAAGGTTTCAAGATCACAGCTTAATGTAAGCGCGAGAAGAGCCATTTTAAATGTGAAATGCTGGTACATTAATAACCGGTGTAACCGCCAGAATGTTGAATGCAAGCATGCAAACGTTCATGCATTGTGTCGTACAGGTGATAGATGTCAGTTTGTGGGATGGAGTTCCATGCCTGTTGCACTTGGTCGGTCAATACAGGGACGGTTAATGCTGGTTGGGGGTGACGCTGGAGTTGTCGTCCAATGATGTTCTATACGTGCTCGATTGGAGAAAGATCTGGTGATCTAGCAGGCCACGGCAACATGTCGACACTCTGTAGAGCATGTTGGGTTACAACAGCGGTATGCGAGCGAGCGTTATCCTGTTGGAAAACACACCCTGGAATGCTGTTCAGGAATGGCAGCACAACAGGTTGAATCACCAGACCGACGTACAACTGTGCCGTCAGGGTGCGTGGGATAACCACGAGAGTGCTCCTGCTGTCATAGGAAATTGCTCTCCTGACCATAACTCCAGGTGTAGGTCCAGTGTGTCTCGGCCGCAGACAGGTTGGTTGCAGGCGCTCACCTGGCCTCCTTCTAACCAACACACGGCCATCACTGGCACCCAGGCAGAACCGGCTTTCATCAGAAAACACAACAGATCTCCACTCCGTCCTCCAATGAGCTCTAGCTTGACACCACTGACGTCGCAAACGGCAGTGGTTTGGAGTAAGTGGAATGCACGCTACAGGGCGTCCGGCTCGGAGCTGTCCTTCAAGTAACCGATTTGCAACAGTTCGTTGTGTCACTGTGGTGGCAACTGCTGCTCGAATTGCTGCCGCAAACGTAGTACGATGCGCCACGGCCATGCACCGTACACGGCGGTCTTCCCTCTCAGTAGTGCTACGTGGCCGGCCGAAACCCGGGCTTCTTGAGGTACCTTCCCTAGACCACCGCTGCCAACAATCATGCACAGTGACTAAATTCCTGCGAAGTCGTTCTGCAATATTGCAGAAAGAAAATCCACCTTCTCGTAGCCCTATTACACGACCTCGTTAAAACTCCGTAAGCTGTTGATAATGGTTTCCTCGTCTTCTTAAAGGCATTCTTGACTAAAATCAACACACTACGTCGAATCTCAACGATAACTAACGCTCACGAACGTTACAGCGCGTATTTACAGCAAACCTGCTTTGCATGTTCCGAGGGGAGCTACTAGCGCCAAGCGCGAAATTTGCATAGACGTCATCTTACAGATGTACTCTCACAGCCTACCAACTGTCGTTTATCTAACATAACCCCTTCTTGGTGTTGGGATTTTTTTCCGTCAGTGTATGTGTGTATACACTGAAGAGCAATTGAATTCGAGATACCTGTCTAGTAACGTGCAGTACCACCTTTCTCCCTGATGACGGCGGCGATTCGTCCCGGCATGGACTCGACAAGAAGCCGGAAGCGTTGGGAAGCCATACGGATCCACGACCCCTGAACAAGCTCCCACAATTCACGAAGATTTGATGGAGGGGTCAGAGCCTCGAACATCTCTCCCGATGGCATTCCAGATGTGCTCGATGGGATTGAGTTCAGAGTACATAGCTGGCCAAGGAAGCGAGGTCACGTCGCTGGAGTGTTCATCCAACCATTCGGATACAATTCGGAAGCGATGGCACGGTGCATTGTTTGTTACAGGATGTGGTCCCCAGTGGGATGTTGAACACGCACAAACGGGAGCAAATGGTCGTCCAGGATATCCCGGTAACGTTGACCTGTGAGGGACGATGTCGCACATACCAGGAGTCTTATTTCAGTCTACGTAAACAATCCCCAGACGAGAATGCCACCCCCATCAGCTTGAAGAGTACCCTGCTGGCAAGAAGGATCCATCGCTTCATGTGGTTTGCGCCGTACTCGTATCCTGCCATCCGCATGTAATAACGTGAATCTCGACACATCAGTCCAGGCAACATTTTTCCCCATGTCTAGGGTCCAATGGCGATGTTCCCGCGCCCATGCTAATCTTTGCACCCTGTGATGTGCGGTCAGCAGCGTGGGACGATGGCCTCTGTACCCCATAGCGAGGAGTTGGTTCTGAATGGTGTAGCTGTTTATACGTTTTTGTGCACCAGCGTCAAATAGCCGAGTGATTTCTTGCACTGTGCCCCGTCTATTCGCTGTTACAATGAAAGCTAGCCGACGATGACCCTGCTCATCCACAAGCTGTTGTCCACGGCAGTTGGCCCTTGCAGGGATGGTTTTACCGGATTCGATGTACTCACGGTGCACCCGTGACGCAGTGGTTCGTGAAAATCCCAGTGCATGCACGACTTCCGAGATGGAGTGAGCCATTCGTCGGGCCCCGACAATTTACCCACGATCAAATGCGCTTAGATCCTTCGCCGTACCCATACTGCGCCCGACTCTTACTGATTCCCGTCGCATTACACCTTATATTGTCGATTCGCTGCATACGTCATGTCGTTTCCAGGGCCGCCCACAGCGCCACATTGGCATAACGCCAGCTGTCTCTAATTCAATTGCTCTTCAGTGTAACTTTCAGTTCCAATTACATGCCGTAAGTGGCTGTGAAGTGTAAATTTAGTGAATTGCACTTTTTGCTTTGTATTTTAATTTCTGAATTCGAGAGGCCCGCCGATCCTAAAGTGCCCCTTAACTCTCAAAGTTCTGAATCCGGCACTGTGTTAAGGGTTTGGTTTTAACAAATTTCCTAGGAGGTAACCCCACCAAAAAAAGCTAAAACAAATCGGGCATCAGGTGAGGCCACAGACTTTTCGAAATTTGACGATCTTCAAAGAACGCCCTCAAGGCATCCATGGTTTCCGGCGATGTATGGCATCTTATGCTTGCCGAAACCAGCAATAACGTTCATGCTCTTCTGAGAGTGAAATGGACTTCGATATGATTTCACAATAAACTTCATCGTCTATTGTATTCTAAAAGAAAAAGTGTAGTGCTAAATACCGACGAATTAGAGCATAACATCATACTCCATTTTTTGCCGGATGCAACCGTTAACGTTTTTAATCATGAGGAAATTTACTTCATCAGACACTGCAGTTCTAGTTGTTGATATAACCATAAAGATGCTTCGTCGGTGAACAAGACATTATCGAGCACTCTATTCCATTTCCTTCAGTGAAGGATTGAAGCCACGTATCATGTTGTAAGCCTTTTGCTAAAAACTAGAGCTACCAATTCTTGGACCGCTTGAATACGGTGCGGCCGAACGTGTATTTACTTTACAGGAAACTGCGCACTATAAAACTTCATCGCTGCTAGTCATGCAAGAGTCAGCAAGCTTTTCCTTAATCGTTATTCAAGCCTCGCACACTCTTTAAGTTTCCTGAGGATTTTCTTTCTGTTTTTAGCACGTCTTTTGTAAAAAAATATCGTGCTTATGTTATCGGTTTGTCCGTCCGTCCGTCTGTACCCACAACATCTCTGCAACTATTAGTCCGATTTGAAAAATTCTTTTTGCATTGGGAAGCTTGAAATATGCGAATGATGATCCTTCATTTCGTTTTTTTTTTTTTACGATGTGCAATTTCGCCGCTAGAGGGCGTAAATGCATATGATGTCGAATTCAAAAATACGTTTTACTCCACATTTTGCTTCTAAACATCCGATTGAAAAAATTATTTTATCTTTCGATTCCACTTACGTCGAAGAGTATTTTAGATATAGTTACTTTTTCAAATTACGCATATATTTTCCGCTAGGTGGCGTAAAATTAAATTTCATTTTTCCAGATAATTCTTCTTCTAAAACTCCGATTTAGAAATTTTTTTTCTTCAGCGGATACATCTCCTGATGGAAACTCTTTTGCATATAATTTCAAATTCTTGATAAAAAATACTTTGGCCACCAGGGGGCGTAAGTGTTAATTTTGGCTTCTGATGTATTTGCCATAAAATATGAGCTTCTAAATTATCGATGGAAAAAATTCTTCCGTGGACTGATGCCACTCACATCGATAAATGTTTTCGGAATATTTTTCTCCCAAAATATTCCACAGTTTCTCCGCCAGGGGGCGTAGATGTACATCTTATTTTTGTCAATATCTCTACTTCTAGGAGTCCGATTTGAAAAATTCCTTCTTTCTTGGATACTGTTTTCCGTGTGACGTGTTTTTCATAAAATTTCAAAATTTTCAAGTAATTCATAGAGTTTCCGCTAGGGGGTGTAGCGGTAAATCGCGTTTCCCCCTATATCTCTGCTTCTAAATCTCCGATTTGAAAAATTCTTTCTGCACCGGATACAGCTCCTGATAGGGAAATCGTTTGCACATAATTTCTAATTTTTGTAAAAAATGGTTTGGCCACCAGGGAGCGTAAATTTTAATTTCCGCTTCTGTTGCATTTGCAGCACAAATATGAGCTTCTAAATTCTCGATTGAAAAAAACGTCGTTTCTTGACCGATACTGCTCATGTCGACAAACCTTTTAGAAACATTTTCTTCTTAAAATAGGGCATGGTTTCTACGCCAGGGGTGTAGATGTATATCTTATTTTTGTCAATAACTCTACTTCTAGAAGTCCGATTTGAAAAATTCCTTCTTTGTTGGATAGTGTTTCCAGTGTGACATGTGTTTCATATAATTTCAAAATTTTCAAGTTATTCATAGACTTTCCGCTAGGGGGCGCAATGGTAAATTGCGTTTCCTCCTATATCTCTGCTTCTAAATCTCCGATTTGAAAAATTCTTTCTGAACCGGATACATCTCCTGATGGGAAATACTTTGCACAGAATTTCTAATTTTTTCCAAAATATGGTTTGGCTACCAGGTGGCGCGTAAGTCTTAATTTCCGCTTCTGATCTATTTGCAGCAAAATATGAGCTTCTTAAATCTCGATTGAACAAAAAGTTGTTTGTTGGCCGATACTACTTATATCAACAAACCTTTTAGGAAAATTTTCTTCTTGAAATAGTGCATAGTTTCTACGCCAGGGGGCGTACATGTATATCTTATTTTGGTCAATATCTCTACTTCTAAGAGTCCGATTTGAAAAATTCCTTCTTTGTTGGATAGTGTTTCCGATGCGAAATGATTTTCCTACAAATTTAAATTTTACAAGTAAATCATTGACTTTCCGCTAGGGGGCACAGAGGTTAATTACGTTTTCTGCGCTATTTCGGCTCCTAAAGCTCCGATTTGAAAAATTCTTCCTGTATCGCATACAGGACCTGATGGAAAATTGTATTCACATAATTTTTAATGTTTGGTAAAGAATGGTTTGGCCACCAGTGGTCATAAGTCTTAATTTCTGTTTCTGATGTATTTGTAGCAAAATCTAGGCTCCTGAAAACTCGACTAATTTTTTTTCTTGGACCGATACCGCTTATATGGATGAACCTTTTGAGAAATCTTTCTTCCTAAAATAATGCATGGTTTTTCCACCAGGGGACGTAAAGTCACATCTTATTTTTGTCGATATCTGTGTTTCTAAGTGTTCATAAGCTCACGATTCTGTTTACAGCAATATCTGAGGGATTAAAAACCCGATTGAAAATCTTCTTTCTTTCGTCAGATCTATTGTTTTCCATACCGGTTCCATTGACTTTGAATAGCTTTGATAAATTCAATTTGCGTCAGAACGGATTCAAACGACGTGCTTATTACACTCGAAAACTAGGTCTCATTTTTCTTGTTGTTTTTAGCACGTCTTTTGTAAAAAAAGATCGTGCTTATGTTATCGGTTTGTCCGTCCGTTCGTCCGTCTGTACCCACGATATCTCTGCAACTATTAGTCCGATTTGAAAACTTTTTTTTGCGTTGGGAAGCTTGAAATACGAGAATGATGATCCTTTATTTCTTTTTTTTACTATATAAAATTTTGCCGCTAGAGGGCGTAAATGCAGATGATGTCGAATTCAAAAATGCGTTTTATTCCACATATTTGCTTCTGAACATCCGATTGAAAAAATTCTTTTATCTTTCGATTCCATTTATGTCGAAGAGTATTTTAGATATAGTTACTTTTTCAAATTACGCGTATATTTTTCGCTAGGGGGCGTAAAAGTAGATTACTTTTTTTCCGATAACTCTTCTTCTAAAGCTCCGATTTGAAAAAAATCTTCAGAGAATACACCTCCTGATGGAAAATGTTTTGCATATAATCGTTAATCTTTGGTAAATAATACTTTAGCCACCAGGAGGCGTAAGTGTTAATTTTTGCTTCTGATGTATCTGCCATAAAATCTGAGTTCAAAATATCGATTGAAAAAATTCTTTCGTGGACTGATGCCACTCACATCGATAAACCTTTTCGGAATATTTTCTGCCGCCCCGGTGGCGCAGTGGTCTAAGGCGTTGGCCTCTGATCATTCGTCCGTAAGGGGTCCGGGTTCGAATCCCGGTCAGGCATGGATGTTGTGTTTGTCTTACGGCACTGGCTCTCTCCCTTCCCTGGAACCAGTGACCCTACATTAGGGACGTTCGACTGCTTATAGCCCATTGAGTTGCTCACGGTGGTCGTTAAACCTCCAATCAAAAAAAAAAAAAAAAAAAAATATATTTTCTTCCTAAAATAGTCCTCAGTTTCTCCGGCAGATGTATTTCTTATTTTTGTCAATATCTCTACTTCTAGGAGTCCGATTTGAAAAATTCCTTCTTTGTCGGATAGTGTTTTCAGTGCGACATGTTTTTTATATAATTTCAAAATTTTCAAGTAATTCATAGACTTTCCGCTTGTGGGCGTAGAGGTAAATTGCGTTTCTCTCTATATCTCTGCTTCTAAATCTCCGACTTGAAAAACTATTTCTGCACCGGATACAGCTCCTGATGGGAAATCGTTTGCACATAATTTCTAATTTTTGTATAAAAATGGTTTGACCACCAGGGGGCGTAAATCTTAATTTCCGCTTCTCATGTATTTGCAGCAAAATATGATCTTCTAAATTCTCGATTGAAAAATGCGTCGTTTGTAGACCGATAGTACGCACGTCAACAAAACTTTTAGGAATATTTTCTTCTTGAAATGATGCATGTTTTTTACGCCAGGGGGCGTAGATGTATATTTTATTTTTGTCAATATCTCTACTTCTAACAGTCCGATTTGAAAAATTCCTCCTATGTTGGATACTGTTTTCGATGCGAAATGTTTTTCCTGCTAATTCAAAAATTTTAAGTAAATCTTAGACTTTCCGCTAGGGGGCACAAAGGTAAATTGCGTTTTCTGCGTTATTTCTGCTCCTAAAACTCCGATTTGAAAAATTCTTCTTGTATCGCATACAAGACCTGATGGAAAATATTTTTCACATAATTTCTAATGTTTGGTAAAGAATGGTTTGGCCACCAGGGGGCATAAGTGTTAATATCTGCTTATGATGTATTTGTAACAAAATCTGGGATCCTGAATACTTTTTTTTCTTGGACCGATACGGCTCATATGGATAAACTCTTGGCAAATACTTTCTTCCTTAAATAATGCATGGTTTTCCCACCAGGGGACGTAAAGTCACATCTTATTTTCGTCGATATCTCTGTTTCTAAGAGTCCGATTGGAAAAATTATTTCTGTGTTGGAGAGCGTTTCCGGTGCGAAATGTTTCTCATAAACATTCATGTTTTTCTTAACGCACAAGTCCGCAACCAGAGGGCGTAAGCTCACGATTCCGCGTACAGCAATATCTGAGGGATTAAAAACCCGATTGAAAAACTTCTTTCTTAAATCAGATACTATTGTTTTCCATACCGGTTCCATTGATTTTGAATAGCTTTTATAAATTTAATTTGAGTCAGAATGGATTCAAAAGACGTGCTTATTACACCCGAAAATTCGGTGGCATCTTTCTTGTTTGTTTTGCTTTGTTTTGTGTGGAAGTTCTTTTTTTTTTTTTTTTTTTGATTGGATGTTCAACGGCCACCGTGAACAACTCAATGGGCTCTAAGCAGTCGCCCGTCCCTAATTTAGGGCCACTGGTTCTGGGGAAGGGAGAGAGCCGGTGCCGTAAGACAAACACAACATCCATGCCTCACCGGGATTCGAAACAGGACCCCTTTAGGACGAATGATCAGAGGCCACCGCTGAGACCACTACGCCACCGGGGCGGCATTTGGAGGTTTAACGACTACCGTTAGAAATTCGATGGGATATAAGTAGTGGTCTGTTCCTAATTTAAGGCCATTGGTTCCAGCGAAGCGAGAGGGCCAGTGCCGTAAGACAAACCCAGCATCCATGTCTCACTGGGATTCAAAACCGGACCCATCCTTAGGCGAATGGTCAAAGCCAACACTCAGACCACTGCAGCACCGGGAAAGTCCTGTGGCTTTCCTATGCCATTGTTACAACTTTCCTGAATGTCGTACTCTTTCCTGAGGCTGTTTCTTGGCCGTTGTTCTGACCTTCCCCGATCATCAGCAAGTTTTCTTCTTTTTTAGTACGTCTTTCGTAAAAAAGACTGTGCTTATGTTATCGGTCTGTCCGTCCGTCCACCTGTAGACACGATATCTCTGCAACTATTAGTCCGATTAAAAAAATTCTTTTTGCATTGCGAAGCTTGAAATATGCGAATGATGATCCTTCGTTGCGGTTTTTTTTTTACGATGTACAATTTTGCCGCTAGAGGGCGTAAATGTAGATGATGTCGAATTTAAAAATACGTTTTATTCCTCATATTTGCTTCTAAACATCCGATTGAAAAAAATATTTTATCTTTCGATATCATTTATGTCGAAGAATATTTTAGGTATAGTTACTTTTCAAGTTACGCATAGATTTTCCGCTAGGCGGCGTTAAAATATATTACGTTTTCCCCGATATCTCTTTTTCTAAAACTCCGATTTGAAAAATGTTTTCTTTAGCGGATACAGCTCGTGATGGAAAATCTTTTGCATATAATTTCTAATTTTTGGTAAAGAATACTTTGACCACCAGAGGGCGTAAGTGTTAATTTTTGCTTCTGATGTATTTGCCATAAAATATGAGCTTCTAATATCTTGATTGTAAAACTTCTTTCGTGCACCGATGCCACTCCCGTCAATAAACCTTTTCGGAATATTTTCTTTTTAAAATATTGCATGGTTTCTATGCCAGGAGGCGTAGATGTGTATCGCATTTTTGGCAATATCTCTATTTCTACGAGTCCAATTTGGAAAATTCCTTCTTTGTTGGATAGTGTTTTCAGTGTGACATGTTTTTCATATAATTTCAAAATTTGCAAGTAATTCATAGGCTTTCCGCTAGGGGGCGTGAAGGTAAATTGCTTTTTCTATATATAGCTCTGCTTCTAAATCTCCGTTTTGAAAAATTCTTTCTGCACCGGATACAGCTCCTGATGGGAAACACTTTGCACATAATTTCCAATTTTTATAAAAAAAACGGTTTGGCCACCAGGGGGCGTAAGTCTTAATATCCGCTTCTGGTGTATTTGCAGCAAAATATGAGTTTCTAAATTCTCGATTAAAAAAAGTCGTTTGTAGACCGATACTACTCATGTCGACAAACATTTTAGAAACATTTTCTTCTTAAACTAATGCATGGTTTCTACGCCAGGGGGCGTAGATGTATATCTTATTTTTGTCAATATCTCTACTTCTAGGAGTCCGACTTTGAAAAAAAATCCTTCTTTGTTGAATAGTGTTTCCGATGCGAAATGTTTTTCATATACATTCAAAATTTTCAAGTAAATCATAGACTTTCCGCTATGGGCTCAAAGGTAAATTGCGTTTTCTGCGTTATTTCTGTTTCTAAAACTCCAATTTGAAAAATTCTTTCAGTATCGCATACAAAACCTGATGAAAAATATTTTTTACGTAATTTCCAATGTTTGGTAAAGAATGGTTTTGCCACCAGGGGCACAAGAGTTAATTTCTGCTTATGTATTTGCAGCAAAATCTGAGCTCCTGAAAACTTGACTGAAAACATTCTTTCGTGGACCTGTAGAGCTCAAATGGGAAAACCTTTTGAGAATACGTTCTTCTTAAAGTTAATGCATGTTTTTCCCGCCAGGGAGCGTAGATTCATATCTTATGTTTGTCGATATCGCTGTTTCTGAGAGTCCGATTTGAAAAATTCTTTCTGTGTTGGAGAGCGTTTCCAGTGCGAAATGTTTCTCATATAAATTCATGTTTTGCTTAACGCACAAGTCTGCAACCAGAGGCGTAAGCTGACGATTCCGTTTACAGCAATATCTGAGAGATTAAAAACCCGATTGAAAAACCTCTTTCTTCCGTCAGATACTATTGTTTTCCATACCGGTTCCATTGATTTTGAATAGCTTTGATAAATTTAATTTGCGTCAGAACGGATTCAAAAGACATGCTTATTACACCCGAAAATTCGGTGTCATCTTTCTTGTTTTCTTTATTGGAGGTTTAGCAACTATGTGTGCAACTCAATGGGCTATAAGCAGTCACCCTTCTCTAATTTAGAGCTACTAGTTTCAGGGAAGGTAGAGAGCCAGCGCTGTAAGACAAACACAACATCCATGCCTCTGGTTTCGAACTCGGACCCATCTCGGACGAATGATCAGAAGCCATAGCTTAAACTACTGCGCCACTAGGACGGCTCAAGTAACTTAGACTTTTCTTTAATCTTTAACGAATATTGTCGAGTTTTCAAAAGCTTTTCTTGGCTGTTGTCTAAACCTTTCCCGAACATCGTCAAGTTTTTTGCTTTCTAAATAGCACATCTGTCGACTGCGTTTCTAATCACGTACACTCCACGGTCCACGAAAACTATTAATCACTCTCAAAAGCACCATCTTGTTTAGAATTGGACAATCAGGAGAACACTGTCTCTAAATGCTTCTCTAGCTCTGTTTCGAAATAATGTTCAACAATGAACGCCCTGCTTCTGAAAAGATGCTGTGTTACTCGTGTGACACGCCAAATCTTTTTGAATTCTTGAAATTAGAGACTGTAGTTTCTGATTTCAAGATTAAAATGTCTCATTGCAAACTTACGATGATGTATAATTTTCGCTGATAAGGTGACGTCATCAAGAAATTTAATGCCCCGTCTGGGGGCTAGAAACCAGAAATTTCTGTTCGGTTACATACCTTATACGCTCGCATATATAAGCCGAAAATTTTCGAAAGAAATCCTACTTTAAACGTTGGGGGTTGGCTTGTATGCAGGTCAGTAAAAAATATGGTTGGATTTCCGTGAATTCTTGCTCCGAATCTACCAGGGCATTTTTTTACGTTTTTGGTAGCACTTTTGTGCGTGTCAAAAACTTAAACACGTTTTCGACAGCGACTTTCCGTGTGTTCTTCGAAAGTATGTTCAAAAAATAAAAAATATATATATAAATTATGAAATATTTTTCCATCTAAAGTAGGATTCCTACGGAAATAAATTCCGTTAATTTGATAAGTGAACACCTAATCCCGCTTCAAATTGAGACCGTGAATTTTTTTGCTTACAAATATGGAATGTACTTCCTGTAATGCAACCTTCTAACGCAAATGCTTTCTAGAAAATACAAGGACATGACATTAGATGTGAGTGCCCTCCGTTTATGACGTCACTCACATGTTACACGGCCTGATACGTCGGTGTCGTATTTGACGCCATACACGACAGCGTTGGAAACTAATCGAATGCCTGGGTTTCGGCGTTACATTACAAAGAAAGGGAACTCATCTCTCTAATGTCGTGGCTTTGTATTAGACGGCCTTGGTAACACCATATTTCAAAATACACACGCAGTGAGTCAAACCCTCGTAAATCGCTTAGCTGTTGAATTGAGCTACAGCCAATCAGGCATCTCTCTCCCCTCTCGAGTTTCCACGGCAAGCGTGGGCATGCGTGTCTTCCATTCTGAGCTGGCAAAAGCCATTTGCCTTATCAACCAGCAAAGACGTAGTGTTTTACGGAAGGTGGTAAAACTTGAAGAAAAGATGGCCGACTTGGCCTTGTTACTTTTTGAGTGAAAGAACTGTGGGATGCAATTCCAGCAGAAATGGTTAAAAAGTCTCTTAAAAATGCTGCATAGGTAATGCAATGGATGTTAGTGAAGTCATTTAGAAATTACGATACTGAATCGTGCTTTGAAGGTTTTTACAGAAGATAGTATCAGAAATTTGGATAATTCACTGAAATAAATATATTTTCCAAAATCTTGAAATTTAACGTCGGCTTGTACGCGGATGAAGATTTTTCACAAATTTTAGCTCTTGAAGTAGAGGGTCTGCTTATATACGGGTCAAAGTTTTTCACAAAATGTTTGCTCTTGAAGTAGGGGGTCGGCTTACATGCGGGTCAGGGTTTTTCACAAATTTTTACCTCTTGAATTAGGTGGTCGGCTTATATGCGGGTCAGGGTTTTTCTCGAATTTTTAGCTCTTCAAGTAGGGAGTCGACTTATACGCGGGTCAAAGTTTTCCACAAATGTTTAGCTCTTGAAGTAAGGGGGTCGGCTTATATATGACCCCAATGACCACATTTCATTACTAGAATGTGGTCGTCGTTTATTATATGAAGAATTTTAATTACATTATTGGAATATAACATTTCATGAAGCTCATTTCTTTATTGGAATGTGGTCATTATTCATTACATGAAACCTTTTCATTTCAATTTTGGAACTAAACATTTTCTGAAGTTCATTTGATTATACTGGTGGAAAGTGAAAAAAGAACACCAAGAAGGAGACGTCTGATACCAAAGAAATTTATACAGAATAATAACGGAATACAGAGGATAACGTGATCAAAACATTGTGGCAAAATACAGCTGTATTTGCTGGTAAACTGAAAAATAACATTTCCATGCAACATGGTTAGTACGAGGTTGAACCGCCATGAACTGCGTCACACTGTGTTATTCTGGCATGGAGTCTGCCGTACAGATATTGGATGCAAGTTTGGGGTATTGGGTTCCTAGCATCCTCAACCTGGACGCGAAAATCGGGGATAGTCGTGGCTGTCCGTGGAGACCGGATAAGTCGTTGTCCCATAAAATCCCACACGTGCTCAATGGGGGACAAATCCGGTGAACGTGAAGGCCATGGAAGTTGTCTCACACCCTGAAGTGCATGTTACTTTGCACGTGCCGTGTGTGGGCGTGCGTTATCTTGCTGGAAAACACCACGATGGACCCGACCTTACAAATGGCACAACAACGGGCTGAATGTTGTTGTTGATGTAGGAGGTGCTGTTTAACATACACGGTACAAACACTAGTTGTGTACGGGAGTGATAGCTGATCGCTCCCCACACCAGGAGACCAGGTGTAAGCCCTGTGTGTCGCTGGCGGATACAAGAAGGGTGGAGACGCTCCCCTGTGCGTCTACGAACACGCATACGGCCATCGGTGGCTCCCAAGCTGAATCTGCTTTCATCGCTGAACACGACAGATTGCCATTGCGTTCTCCAGTGCAGACGCTGGCGACACCACTGCAGCCGTTCCTGACGATGGGCTGTAGTCAGAGGTACACATTCCAGAGGCACACGTGCACGTAGTCCTGCATCTAGTAGACGGTTGCGGATTGTTCGCACAGTCACATCAGGTGCAACGGCAGCTCGGATTTGCGTCACAATGGATGTTCTGCTTGACAACGCCGCTCTTCTTATGCGTCGATCGGTCCGCTCATCAGTTCGTCTGTGACTCGCGGTTCCACGTCTTCTCGTGTGGGAATGTTCCTCGGAACATCTACGCCACCATCGTACCACCACCGATACTTCCCGTCCAATTCGCTCCGCAATACGACGATACGACCAGCCCGGCCTGGCGGAGTCCGACTAGACGACCTCGTTCAAAGTCCGATAACTGCTGAAATCGTACACGTCTTCCGTGTCCAGGCTTTGCAGCTTCTTCAGGGTCTTCGCACGTGCCCGTACGCCGACGACTGATTACATTCACTTCGCCGTACTCCTTTAATACCACCGACGATAATTTGCATATTATGCCGTGCTGTGGCGTAAGCGCTCACCGTTTAGTCCCGAAATTAACATCACACCTACGTAAACTCGACCCCATTAACATATGTAAATTTCATGATCGTCCGCCAATTCCTTCATGGTGTTCTTTTTTCGCTTTCCGCCAGTGTATATTGGCGTCTGGTTGCATTGTTTATTTCGTGAATTTTTTTCTTTTATTATCGATATTGAACATTTCATGAAGTTTATTTGATTATATTGGAATGTGGACGCATTTTTTTTATTTCATGGAACATTTTCATTTTATTATTTTGAAATGTGGTCGTTGTTCACTTCATGAAAAGGTGAATGCATATGTCCCCCTGCTGCCGAGGGGTAAGGTGCGCGGGTTTCTGCCGAATCTTCCGAAATGGGCCTGAGTTCGAGACATTTATAGAGTATAGATGACGTGTTTCTTTCATGACATTAACTCTATTGCTTTCCTGGAACCAGTGACCCCATGGTACCTTTGAGGTTTCTAGAAAAGTTTTGATAAAACAAAGATGATACCTTGAGGTTTCTAGAAAAGTTTTTACAAAACAAAGATGATACCTCTGAGGTATCCAGAAAGGTTTTGACAAAACAAAGATGATACCTTTCAGGTTTCTGGAAAAGTTTTGACAAAACAAAGATGATACATATGTACCTTTAAGGTTCCCAGAAAAGTTTTGACAAAACAAAGATGATACATATGTACCTTTAGGTTCCTAGAAACGTTTTGACAAAACAAAGATGATACATATGTACCTTTAAGGTTCCTAGAAAAGTTTTGACAAAACAAAGATGATACATATGTACCTTTAAGGTTCCTAGAAATGTTTTGACAAAACAAAGATGATACATATGTACCTTTAAGGTTTCTAGAAAAGTTTTGATAAAACAAAGATGATACATATGTACCTTTAAGGTTCCTAGAAAAGTTTTGACAAAATAAAGATGATACATATGTACCTTTAAGGTTCCTAGAAAAGTTTTGACAAAACAAAGATGATACATATGTACCTTTAAGGTTCCTAGAAATGTTTTGACAAAACAAAGATGATACATATGTACCTTTAAGGTTCCTAGAAAAGTTTTGACAAAACAAAGATGATACATATGTACCTTTAAGGTTCCTGGAAAAGTTTTGACAAAACAAGGATGATACATATGTACCTTTAAGGTTCCTAGAAAAGTTTTGACAAAACAAAGATGATACATATGTACCTTTAAGGTTCCTAGAAATGTTTTGACAAAACAAAGATGATACATATGTACCTTTAAGGTTCCTAGAAAAGTTTTGACAAAACAAAGATGATACATATGTACCTTTAAGGTTCCTAGAAATGTTTTGACAAAACAAAGATGATACATATGTACCTTTAAGGTTCCTAGAAATGTTTTGACCAAAAAAGGATATTTTTGAGGTTTCCACTAAAGTTTTGACAAAAAAATTATGATACATTTTAGGTTTGTAGAAAACTTCTGACGAAAAAAGACACCTTCGACGTTTCTATAAACGTTTTGACAAAAAGAAAGGTACCTTTGAAGTTTTTAGAAAAGTTTTAACAAAACAACAGATGATACCTTTCAAATTTCTAGAAAAGTTTTGACACAAAAAATACCTTTGAGGTCTCTAGAAAAGTTTTGACCAAAAAAAAAAAAAAAAAACCTGGATGTTTCCAGAAAACTTTTGACAAGAGAAATGATACCTTTGATGTTCCTCGAAGCGTTTTGACAAAAAAGATACCTTTAAGATTTCTAGAAAAAAATTGACAAAAACAGTTACCTTTGAGGTTTCTGAAAAATACTGACAAAGGATAGATACCTTTGAGGTTTTTGGAAAATTTTTGACAAAAAGAGGTACCTCTGAGGTTTCTAGGAAACTTTCGACGATAAGAGATATCTTTGAAGTTTCTGGAAAACCTTTGACAAAAAAGGATGCTACCTTTGAGGTTTCTAGAAACTTTTTTACAAAAAAGGATGATACCTTTGAGGTTTCTAGAAAACATTGAGAAAGAAAAGATACCTTTGCGGTTTCTGCAAAAGTTTTGGCCAAAAAAAGTTAATACCTTTGAGGTTTGTAGAAAATGTTTGAGAAAAAAATACGATACCTTTAAGGTTTCTAGGAATGTTTTGATAAAATTGTTGCCCCAAATTATACAGTTGGAAAAGTTCGTATTAGCAAAATAATCAACTTGAACAATACATATGAACAATAATCAACTTGAACAATAAATATGAACAATAATAATCAACTTGAACAATAAATATGAACAATAATAATCAACTGGAATGTGTCAATAAAATGTAAATGTCAATTATAAAGCACTATTAATAAAGTGAGAACACATTGTTTGCTGCGATGGTTGTATTCAAGAAAGGGTTCAGCTGACGTGACCGAATAAAATGTCATAAGTGAAGATTAAAATTAATGCTGTTAAATCTTTTTTTTTTTTATAGCTTAGTTAAGCCAGGAAATCACCAAATATCTGTTCAGCACTGTATTTCTACCACACTGTTTACAAGAAAGCGAGTCACATGCTGCAACGTGCTATTAGTGTTATATTTGGAGGTAACTAGATTATTAATATTAAATTAAGATAAAAGACTGCAGCAGAGAGCGCTTGTCATTACTGCATTTACTAAAAAACAAGGTCAGCAACAAGAACAAGAGTTGTTACCTTCTCTCCCACAGGGAAGTCCATCCTCTGGCGACAATCATGCAAAAGCCCATGCTCGGCAAGTAGAGCACTCTCTCTGCAACGACAAATCCCACAGGAAACAGGAGATTGCAAGCCGGCAGAAATGGAATTGCTGTCATGCACAGGCTCTGAGGAAGAAACGGCACGTGACCACTCCAGCGTGCAAAATTATACACTCGCACTCATATACACAACATTCATTTATTTTTCATCCATGATGCTTTAAAGACATAATCAACATTACTGTTCTATTAAACGCAAATTCTGAAATCCAATTAATATGTAATTCTTTCTTTAGTAAATGTCAAATACGAGAATTATTATGAATTCGTGTTTAACCATAGGAGACGCCCTCAGTAAATGTAAATTACACACTGCCTCGTAAAGGTCAGGGTCGAATTGAGAAATTTCGTTCCAGATATTCTCCTCGTTGCGCTAGTAGAAAAGCATTACATCTACAAAGCATAATTCCCATGTCTTTAGGCTTATAAGTCGATATGGTGTATAAGTCGAATAAATAAAATTTCTCAATTTGCTTATCTTTATTCAGTGATAAGTCGAACTTGAATACAAGACGAGGCTAGAACAAATACAGTTATTGTCCCGTATTGGGTCGTTTTATAATCATTGGCCGATTCGAACCCGTTGCATGGGAGGAAATGCAACGGGTTATCGAACACAGGAATCCCAGTCCTCGGAATACACTCAAATTGTGGAACGCTCTGCAGGAAGTATGGTGTGCATTGCCTACAGCATATTTCTAGAAGCTAGTGGGGTGTATCCGCGTCGTATTTCTGCAGTCCTGCCCTCCCGTGGGGACCTACCAAGTACAGTATTAGACAGATGTACCAGTTTTTCTGGCACTTCAGTTTATATATATATATATATATATATACTTTTTAGCACGTCTTTTGTAAAAAAAGAGCATGCTTACGTTATCGATTTGTCTGTACGGCTGTGGACACAATATCTCTGCAACTATTAGTCCGATTTGAAAAATTCTTTTTGCATTGGGATGCTTGAAATAGGAGAATGATGACCTTTTCATTCCGCTCTTTTTTCCGATGCACAACTTTGCCGCTAGAGGGCATTAATGCAGGTGGTATTGAATTCAAAATACGTTTTATTCTATATATTTGTTCCTAAATATCCCATTGAAAAAAATTTATTTCTTCCTTTTGGTGCTATTTACACTCACGGAAAATGAAATTTGCGTACCTAGAAGAATACATGCTAGAACCGCGAAAGTATGCAAATTGCTAGAGTGCGTGCTGGTATGCAAATGATCCCCGTTTGGTGCCACTGCGCATAAACGCACACACTTCAGTGGCACTGCAAGCAACAACCGGCCGTCTTATAAATCGGCGTGTTAGGCGATGCCTCATGAAAGCGAAAAGCGCCGGCCGACGCAAGCAAGAGTAAAGAGTGACAAGGATGCAGGGTAGACGCCAGAGACGTCTATTTACGCAACTTATCTTTGAGAGAGGCCTGATCATCGGACTGAAAACCGCAGGGCGGTCGGCGCACCGTATATCCCGCCACCTGGATCGTTCTGACCATACCGTCCTACTGAGTTGGAAGCAGTGGTCACGTGACAGCCCTACACCGCTTTCTATTCTGGAGGTTCCCCCTGCTTCTCTTCCTCTTGTCTGGGCCGCTGCCCGCTCACCCTTATCTGCCCCTCTTGAAATTAATACCCACTGGCTCTTTTTGCATAATCGCCTCCCTGTTCCGTATTTTCTCTTTCGCATGTCTCTTCTCTCCTCCCCTCTCTGCTCCTTCTGCGCACAGGAGGCAGACGTTTCTCACGTCTACCTTTACTGTCCCATCCTGATGCCTCTCCTCCACCAGGCTTTCCGGATTGCCAGTCGCTCTTGTTCTCAAGATCTTCCGTTCACTGCCTGCAGACATCTTCTTCTGCGGGCTCATCCACCTACAACTCTTCCGTCAGTATGTGCCTATCTTTTCGTGCTGGTTAAACACGTTATTTACGTATACCTTCAACAACTCCGCAGCGTTTCCTCGCCGGTCTCTTTACACCAGGCCAGCGCAGCACTTTTGTGCCATTTTCAAGATCGATTGCTTTCTCGACTCCGCCTGGAGTACCAGTCGGCTTCTTCCAGTCGTCGAGAAGCCACCTTCTATGCTACCTGGGCGCCGGCCGCTCCATGCTTTGCGGTTGATTCTGGACTGCTACACCTATCAGTACCCTAGGACATTCTACACCTCCTTTGCTGAGTTCCGTGGCACCCTGGTGCCCCTCCTCCACTCTACGACTCGTGCAATCCACACTACCGTTGAATTGTGAATGCTAATGCCATCTCAGTGTATTTTCATGCTTACTCGTGTACATTACTTACTTTCACCCCGCCTGTATTATGTTGCTTTGGTGCCCTCGTTAAATAACTTGCACAATTGTGCACGCTGTGTTTTTATCTCATGTTTGTAATGTTTTACCTTCACGGCGGTGTTTGTGCTGTTCTTTTTCTAACTGTGTACTATTGTTTCGCCTGTGTTATCCTGTAAATCATGCCCAGCCAATGTCATGTGACACGATGTGTTTATCTCTGTCACTTCTGCAATTTTTATTCAATAAGCTTTGCTTGCAGCATTTGTTATTCATCCCCATTGTCATTGCAGTGTATATACCATCATGTTTTAACAGTTTTATATTATTTCCCAGTAAGACGCCCAATACTGTACGTCTCCCTCTTATGTTTTCTTATGATAAATTAGAATAAAGCGATTTTGAAACCTACCACACGGCGGGAGCGGCTCCGGACGGACCAAGAGGACCACCGGTAGAGAGGATTGACTGATCGTACGCCTGGCACCAACGGATCCCACGGGTTCCCGGTTCACTACACAGGCAGACGTAGCAGCTCCTTTGTGCCCACGAACTATTTCCCGACTCCTCGCAAAAGCAAATCTGCAATCCCAGCGCCCCTTACGTGTGGTGCCATTGACACCGGAACATCGCCGGCTCCATGTGCAGTGGTGTCAGGCCAGAGCGACGTGGAACGCCATAAACTGGTGACGTGTGGTGTTTAGCGATGCGTGCCGCTCTCTTTGGGCACAGGTGATCATCGTGTCCGGGTGTGGAGGTCCCCGGGTCAACGGCACTATCCCAAACCCCAATGCAGGCACTTTTTTTATGATATCCGATCAGCTCTAGTAGTGGTACGTGGATCATTGACGGGCGAGCGGTTTGTGGGTGAGATCGTACGATCCCATGTGCTCCCATTCTTGGCCGGGATTCCACCTACGCTAAACTAGCAGGATAATGCCCGCCCGCACACGGCTCGATTTGCCCAGGACTGGCTACCTCATGCCCAGACACTTCCATGGCCTGCTCGCTCCGCGAACATGTCCCCTATCGAGCATGTGTGGGACCAGTTGAAGCGCCGGCTGCAGCCGTGCCGTACTATCCGTGAGTTGGAGCACACGGTCCAACCCGTGTGGGCCAGTCTATAACAGGACAACATCAGGCGTCTGTTGGCCTCCATGCCGGACCGTATTGCAGCATGTATCGCCGCACGAGGCTGTGAGACGCGCTATTGGAGATGACCGGACTGCGTGCCACAGATCCCTCTGTAATTACATTGCAGCTCTGTTTTTGCCATCATGTATGATGTATCATTGATGTATCATATATATGATGTATCATGTATCATTCATCTTTATCATTACGTCCATAACATTTCAGTTCAATCCGATTCTTCCTTCTTGGTGCGTATATTTCGTTGTCCGTGTGTGTATAACGAACACTATTTTAGGCACAGTTTCTTTTTCAAGTAATACATACATTTTTCGCTAGGGGGCATAAAGGTAAATTATATTTTCCCGTATATCTCTGCTTCTAGATGCCAGATTTGAAAAGTTTTTCTTGGATGGGATACAGCTCCTGACGGTAAATGTTTTGCATATAATTTTTAATTTTTGGCAAAAGAATGGTATGGCCACCAGTGGGCGTAAGAATTTATCTCTGCTTCTGATGTATTTGCAGAAAAAACTAAGCTTCTAAAAACTCGATTGAAAAAATTATTTCGTGGACCGATACCACTCACCTCGGAAAAGCTTCTGAAAATACCTCCTGCTTGAAAGAGCATATAGTTTTACCGCCAGGTGGCATAGATGTACATCCTTTTTTTACGCTTTCCAACCGTACTTTGAGAAGCGTACATGCTCCAGCTTTGTCCGTCCGCACGATAACTCACGTGAAAATGGTTCGATGTCGACGAAATTTTAGTTTGTGGTAGGAGACCAACTGGGGACGATCCCTATTGGAAATGGATGAAATTGGGTCAAAGGTGAGGACATAGGAGCTGGATCCATTCCATTGCCTTTATGCGTCAGAACTTACGTAAAAATGGTTTGATTTCGATGAAATTCTAGTATGCGGTAGGGAACTACCTGGGCACTAGCCCTATTGAAAATAGGGGAAATTGGGTTAAAGGTCACGACACTGTAGTGGGATCCATTCCATTGCCGTTGTGCATCAGAACTTACCTAAAATGCTTGGATTGCGACAAAACTCTATCATGTTATTCCGGAGGTACACTGAACCGGTTCTGTTGAATATCATCGAAATGGGGTCAAGGTCAGGACACAGGATCGAGATTTATTCCACAGCCATTATCCACATAACTTGAGTAATAATTTCTGGTATGTTGGAAAGCGTATCATAATCAACGAATTGCAGGATTTTCCTAACTTGTTGTCGATGCCTCTGATTCTAATAGTCCGATTTGGAAAAATATTTCTTTGTTGGAAAGCGTTTCCTCTGCGAAATGTGTCTCATTCAATTTCAAATTTTTCTTAACACACAAGTTTGCCACTAGAGGGCGTAGGTTCACGTTCCCGTTTATAACAATATAAGCGGACCTGCAAACACTATAGAAAAGATTCTTTTCCCCTCAGATTCTACTAATTATAAAATCTCTTTGTGAGTATTTTCTTCCCAAAATAGTGCACAATCTTGCCGTCAATGGCGCCAATGTTTATTTCAGTTTTCCTTAATATCTCTGCTTCTAAATGTGCGCTTGAAAACATTCTTTCGACACCAGATGACATTTCCCTTGTGGAACACTTTAGATTAGTATTTGATGAGTTTTATAGTTCACAGTACTGTCGCTACGTGACGCTTTCGTACTTCTGCTTGCAGCTGTATCTCCATTTCTGAAAACCCTATTGAGAAATTTATTTTTTCTCCCACTGTATGCCATTCGTTATAATAGAGATGTGGATAATTGTCCTTTTTAAATAATACGAAGATTTCCCGCTAGAGTGCAAAAAGTCTCTACCTTTCTTTTTCTATATATTTGCTTCCGGAGACTTATATGAAAAAGTGGTTTTTCCTCAGCATTACTTGCAGCACGGAGAACATTTTACACCTGTTTTCAACTGTCCCATTATGAAAATCCTTCCGCAAGGAGGCGTAGAATTATATCGTGTTTTCTTCTATGTTTCTTCTTTTAATTATTGGGATGTCGGAAAAGTCATGACATATTTTGGCACCCGATGGCGATTGGGCGGTTTTGGAAGAACTAGAGGCATGGCAGCTCTGTTATTTCTATGGCATTCGACAGGTGTCAATTCTAGCTGCAGTCTAAAAGGAATAGTGAGAGATTTGGGTTGATCTGCGGAGATTTAACATCAAGTTGAAGATGGAAGACCAAACTGCGCATTTTCGCCATATATTTTACTGTTTTACTTCCGTAAAGGGAAGAATGCGCGTCAAGCTTGTGAAAAGTTGCGTAAAGTGTACGGTGATAATGCTCTACAAGAACGTCAGTGCGAGCGGTGGTTCACAAAATTCCGTGCTGGTGATTTTGACCAAAACGATGCTCCTCGGTCCGGGAGGCCCACCGAGATTGATGACCACCAAATCAAGGTATTGGTCGAGTCAAACCCACGTTACACGACACGAGAGATTGCAGACACATTGCACATCCATCATTCAAGCGTTTACGACCACCTGAAGAAGCTGGGATACGTAAGCAAGCTCGATGTGTGTGTGTTCCTCATGAACTGAAAGAAGCTCAATTGACTGCGCGTATAAACATCTGCGATATGCTCATTCAACGTGAGGAAAACGATCCTTTTTTGAAGTGACTGATAACTGGGGACGAAAAGTGGATTGTGTACAACAATTTTCTGCGCAAACGGTCTTGTTCCCGACGTGCTGCTTCGCCTCAAACGATATCCAAAGCAGACATTCATCAGCGGAAGGTTCTGGTCTCACTGTGGTGGGATTTTAAAGGTGTCGTGTTTTTCGAGCTCCTACCACGGAACCAAACAATCAATTCGAATGTGTACTGTCGGCAATTGGACAGTTTGAACGAATCTATCATCCAGAAACGTCCAGAGCTCGTTCATCGTAAAGGTGTTGTGTTCCATCACGACAAGGCGAGACCACACACAAGTTTGATCACCCGCCAAAAATTATTGGAACTTGTGTGGGATGTGTTGCCACACACCAGCACACTCGCCTGACCTTGCGCCGTCAGTCTTTCACCTGTTTCGCTCTCTTCAACAGTCCTTGCGTGGTATAACGTTCAATTCAGATGAGGCTATAAATCAGCACCTTGTAGAGTTTTTCGCCACGAAAGACAGCTCCTTCTATGAACGAGGCATTCTGCAGCTCACTGAAAGATGGCAGAAGGTTATCAAACAAAACGGGCATTATATCATTGATTGATCTTTGTTCTTTCTATCAATAGATGACCTTTGCAAAACATGGCTAAAATACGTCATGACTTTTCCGACAACCCAATATATTCCCAAGGATGAAAATTTGCACATCGATAAAACTAACTATAAGTTACAGCTTGGGATACTTAATACTTAATAAAACATAACCATATGATCAAGCAATCCAGCATTTGCTTCTCTACTGACGTCATCATTGTACAGGTCACGCCATCTATTAACAGGTCTGAACATTATTAAAAGAAAAATGATTGATTTCAAAATCTGTTTTTCTCCGTTACTTCTGCCATAAAATTTTGTGCCCCATTTGTTAATTTTCGTAACCTACCTTTTCAGTAGCCCAGGGGTATAGTGATAGCCTCCGCAAACCCCGCTTTGCTGGGGTGGAGGGGTGATCCCGCGTTTTTGAGGGCCTTTTGCCTCAGTAAAAAAAATTCCCAAAATTTTTCATATCAAAATGGTTAAAAAAATAGCAAGTAATTCCTGACGGCTGATTTCAAGGAAATATTAAAAAGAAAACCAGTTTTGGCATTTTGTTTCCCAAAAAAGATAAATATTTAGAAATATTTTCACGGTTTTAGTTTATAAAAATTGAATGACGAGAAGGCATCCATTTTTTTTCCAGAGGACTTGAGGCCTCTTTTCGCAGTCACAGACATGTATATTAGCAAGACAATGTGAAAGAAATATCAGTTAAATGAATTAAATGTACCAATGAGAATAAACAAGGATTTCGTGCCACATAGTCTACTCAGGTGAGAAACTTGCTGTTAACGCACGATGTAAAAACTTGCCGAATGGTTCCAGTTCTATGCAAACTTTAATAACTAAACACACACACACACACGTTAAAATCTATTTACATGGTTTAAAACAACATGAGTACTTTCGTGCTCGCTACCAGCACATCATGAGATGGAAGACAAGTTGGAGTTCCAGAAAACACATTTATGTATCGGTGCCGTTGCCAATCATTCACACTGAGGAAAGAAATACAAGAAAGTTCACTTGCTCTAACTTAATGTGAGCAAATAGAGGCCTATAGAGTTCTATTAATGATTGGGCAGAGTCTGCTATGTAAGAGGTAGAAACAGGAATCGAGGACAGTAAAGTTTTCTAGGATTGGGAAATAGAGCTGGGTACTTCATCGTTGCAACAAGTGTACACTCGATGCAAAATGTGCAGACTCTTTGTAAAGAGCACTGTTTCCCTCGTAGTAGAGGTAGAAAGAATGGAGACGTCTGTCCAAGATGGGTAATGTGTACCAGCTGAAGAAAGCCTGGCTAAAGCAGTCGATGAAGAGCCATTTCTTACACTATATTGGTGTTCCTTAATTCTTGTTTGCAGTCTCCGTAATGTTGAGCCGATATATATGAGGTCCTTGTCTTGAGGATCGACAGATTTCATAGAAATGGAATAGATGCCACATTTGTCCAACAATTCAACACTGTCCCGATCATTTTTAATCAGGGAATAAATGTTCGATGTTTTTAACCCAAAACCGACACCGTGACTGTGACAGATGTTCAATAAACTACCATTCACATCAGGGACGTAAGTCATCGATCCAACATATTTGATATCCCTTCGTTCACGTGTCAGGGTAAAAAAATGTTGAACTTTGGATTTTTCGGTAGATTCTATGGACATCTGAATGAGAAAATCCGTGCTGATAAGCAATGGTATATATCTTTTGAAGTTCCTGCTCACGGAAGGCTACAGAAGAGGAGTGGGTAAATGCTCTTCGAATAAGAAAGTATAACGATGAAACCTTATATCTGGTCGGGTGGGCAGAAACGCGTGGTATCAAGATAGGTATAGAGGAAGGCTTTCTGTAAACCGAATAACTCAGGTACTGGGAGGTAGGGTTCCTACGAAGTTGGAAGTCCAAAAACGGAAGAGAATTGTCACATTCAACCTCCACAGTGAAGGATATAGAAGGATAAATTGACGACAACGTGGTTTCAAAAGAGAACAAATTTTCAACTGACGAAGGCCAAAAGACCAAGACATCGTCAACATACCGAAGATATATCTTCAACATACCGTCAACATACCGAAGATTATCTTCGGTATGTTGAAGATGTCTTGGTCTTTTGGCCTTCGTCAGTTGAAAATTTGTTCTCTTTTGCAACCACGTTGTCGTCAGTTTATCATTCTATATCCTTCACTGTAGAGGTTGAATGTGACAATTCTCGCCCGTTTTTGGACTTCCAACTTCGTAGGAACCCTACCTCCCAGTACCTGAGTTATTCGGTTTACAGAAAGCCTTCCTCTATACCTATCTTGATACCACGCGTTTCTGCCCACCCGACCAGATATAAGGTTTCATCCTTATACTTTCTTATTCGAAGAGCATTTACCCACTCCTCTTCTGTAGCCTTCCGTGCAGAAGTTGGCGGCATCGCAGTTGCAAGTTGCCATGATATTTTAACAGAGAAACTGGCATCACGTGTGCCAACAAATTGTTCCCAAAAACTTGACACAAGAAAAAATGGATGATCGCATTCAAGTTTGCGAGGATAACATCGATGCAGTGGATTCAGATCCCGATCTCTTGAATCGATTGATCACTGGCGATGAGACTTGGTGCTTACTGTACGACCCCCAATCCAACCGACAGTCAAAAGTGAGGAAATCACCGTCATCACCACGACCAAAAAAGTTCAAGGCTGACAGCTCCGAAGGAAAGGTCTTGTTAACAGTTTTCTTCGATTGCAAGGGGGTCGTACACAAGTAATTCCTTCAACATGGTCGTACATCACTAAAGAAGAGTACGTCAATGTCCTAAAACGTCTCCAAGAATCAGTGAGACGCCAGCGACTCAATCTCGTGGGTGCTATATCACGATAATGCGCCTGCTCACAGATCCCTCCTGGTGTCCGATTATCTGTCCAAACATCATATTCCCGTTCTTCCACAACCAGCTTATTCCCCTGATCTGGCCCCGTGTGGTTTTATCCCTTTTTCCCCGGATGAAGAATTTGCTTAAGGGGCGACGCTTCTCAAGTTCCGAAGAAGTGCAATGAGCTACGACGTAGGCACTGGAGAATGTGGCAAAAGAAGTCTTGCAATCTGCATTTAAATCTTTGTATAAGCGCTGGCAAAAATGCATAGTTTGCAAAGGGTAACTACTTCGAAGGAAACACCGCATGAACAGGTATTATCTGTGCTCATTCTTCTTAATATAAAAAGTTCCGGAACACTTTGAACGTACTAATAAATTGGAAATCATCAGACGCTATCATACAACAGTTGAGAATGTGTGTGTGGGATCCTGACGAATTTCAAAGAGATGGCTAATTCTCTAAAAGAATAAAATTTGAAAGACATGCTTCGGAAATGTTTTGTAATATTTTGTATTTGTATAAAACTAGGACAATAATTTTAACTGCACGGCGAATGTTTGTGTTACACGAGATAAAGTGCAACAATTTTAGTTTTAGGAAAATTACCTGTACGTTCCAAAGAACTTGAATGATTAAAACGCTCATGAAACCTACACTGCTGGCCACACAAAATGCAACGCCAAGAAGGAAGCATCCGATTGGCCTGAAATTCGCAGCATGTGTCGCCCGCGAGAGGATATGCAAACGATTAGCATTGCAAGGGCATATGCAAATCATGAGCGCCCGGCAGGCCACCGAGAAGCACTATAAGAAGAGTGCACAGAAGGCGGGGTGTAAGTAGTGGAAGTGTGTTGTGCTGCCGGACCTGTGCGTGGGAAGCTTCCTGATGCCTCGTCGCAGAATACGGCAGTCATTCCAGTACGTTTCGGGGTTCGACAGACGACGAATAGTGGCTTATCGCGACAGCGGTTTATCGTACCCAGACATCGGCGCCCGTGTGGGACGACATCCAACCACAGTGAGGCGAGTATGGATTCGGTGGGTGCAGGAGGGACGGACGAACCGACGTGAGCGATTTCCGCAGCCGCGGTACACCACCGAACGAGAGGACCGTCATGTTGTGCGGTGGGCATTGACAGCTCGCGCCGTCACATCACGAACGTTAGCGCAGGAATTAGGGTGTGTTGCGCAACAACCTGTGTCAGCTCGTACCGTTCGACGTCATCTGCAGGAGCGGCGACTTGTCGCACGGCGCCTATTGCTCCGATTACCATTGACGTTACACCACCGGCGAGTGAGGCGGCAGTGGGCCGTTGAACGCAGCACCTGGACTACGGAATGGCACGACATTGTCTTCTCCGAGGAATCCCGCTTCTGCCTGCAACACCATGATGGTCGGATCCGCGTGTGGCGGCACCGCGGCGAGAGACTGGAAGACGCCTGCATTAAGCATCGCCACACCGGTCCGTCGCCGGGCGTTATGGTTTGGAGCGCAATGGGATAGGAGACCCGCACCCTTCTGGTACGCATCGCCGGTACACCCAACAGCCACCGCTGCATCTCAGACGTTTTGGATCCTGTAGTCCTCCCTTACCTGCAGGACCTGCCAGCGGTCACGTTTCAACAGGAAAATGCGCACCCGCACGTGGCACGCATCGTGCAACAATTCTTCACGGCCCACCAGGTGTCACTGCTGCCGTGGCCCGCCTGTTTTCCCGATATGTCGCCCATCGAACACGGCTGGTGGCTGATTGGCAACCGAGTGGCCCGGCAAGCATCACCCGTGATGAACTGTGGCAACGTGTGGAAGCAACCTGTACCGACATACCCCAAGCCCACATCCAAAGCCTCTTTCGTTCGATGCCGCGGCGTGTGGCGGCCGTTATTGCCAGCCATGGGTGCCGCACGAACTATTGATGCCTGCGTGTTCCGCTATTTACACGGGCCTGTAAGCTCAATCGTTTCATCTTTGTATCTGTTGTTATGTGTCCAGTAAATCTGGCTTTGATATCTCGTGTCTTTCTTGGTGTTGCATTTTGGGTGGCCAGCAGTGTATTAAGAATATGAAAATTAAAATTTTAAATAATTGAAAAAAGTAATATGGAATTAATTTTTTTTTCAAATAAATATTAATGATAATTATTTATATGCGATTTTAAATTTTCAATATTGAAATCTAATCGATTTTCACAAAAGGGCCTCGAAGATCTTTATTGTGGGGGAGGGGGGGGTTCACAGGTACGCCACTGTTTTAGCCGCTCGTAGATGTAAGTAGTTGTCCTATTTCTCGATGTTCTGTTGATTGTAAAAATTCAGTTGATGTTTCTTTAACCGTTTGCATTGCATTGACTTTGAATAACTTTGATAAATTAAATTCGCGTCAGAAAGGATTCAAACGACATGCTCATTACAACCGAAAATTCGGTATAATCTTTTTTGTTTATATTAGCGAGCTGCAGGAAATAGTGTCCCTAATTATATATAGACGACTCCATGTGCACAGTGACCTCCCTAAGATAGGACAGAAGAGAAATGTATACAATTTATGTTTGCGAATCGCGTGAACGAGTAGCCCTAATTAGGGACTGAAGACTTCTTGTATGCAATTACACTCACCTAAAAAAAAATGTGTGCATTTTGTGTTCGCATGTCACATAACTAGCGAACCTAATTAGAAAAAGACGACTTCTTGCATACTTTTAACACCCCCCCCCCAAAAAAAAAAAAAAGAAGAGAACGGAAAAATAGAAATGTATGCATTTTGCTTTAGCGATTCGCATGAATTAGTGACCCTGATTTGTAACACGAATATTTGCGCTCACTTAACCTATCCTCCTCTTAAGTAAAAAAGAAATTTATGGATTTTCTTTTAATTTTATTTTTCGCATGAACTTGTGGTTGTGATTTCGAGAACACGACTGCATTGTGCGCAGTTAACCCACTCCTCCCCCTCCCCCAAAAAGAAGCGAAATAAGAATCCCTAATTTGGTGGCACTGGTACCAGGGAAGGGAGAGAGCCAGAACAGTTAGACCAACGCAACATCCATGCCGCGCCGGGATTCGAACTCGTATCCATCTCGGACGAACAGTCGGAAGCGAGCGTTTAGACCACTGTGCCACTTTCGCCTTTATCGAATAAATGACTCAAATGAGGAAGAGACGACTTGTGCGTAGTTAAACCCATCAAAAAAAAATATATGCATTACTTCTTAGCGAGCTGAATGAACTAGCGACCGTAATTATACGGACAGACAACTTCTTGTGCGTTGTTAATTCCCACCTTTCCCCCAAAAGAAATGTATGCATTTTGTCTCAGTGATTCGCTGAACTAGTGGCTCTAATATGAAACAGATTACTCCTTCTGCGCAGTTTACCCCCCCCCCTCCCCCTCCCAAGAAAAGAAATATCTGGATTTTGTTTTAGCGAATCGCACGAATTAGTGGTCTTACTTAGGGGCGAACGACTTCTTGTAAGTATTTGCACCCCAAAAAACAAAACAAGTTAGTAAAATCATGCAATGCATTGATTATGATACGCTTTCCAACATACCAGAAATCGTTACTCAAGTTAAGCACACCAGACAAAAACTTACGGAATGCTCATTTTATTGGTTAATATTGGGATACATCAGCACGAGCTCAAAGGACATGTAACGTACCAGGAGATGTGACGTACCTGCCAGAAGGACGCACACGACATAAAGGCACATAGCAATTAGAATCAATGTCCGCGTAGCTTAATTGGTAGAACAACTTATTCCGGAATGAGTGGACCCGGGTTCGAACCCCGGCGCGGATAAAAATGACGGAGAAATTCACTTCGTTATAATGGCGCCCGAACTATCCGGATGACCCGACCTTTCAAAATCTCGCATTGGTGTGATGTTATTTCCACACCGCGAGATAGGAAAAATAAGAGAATCCCTTCTTCAGCACTTCGAAAAAAAAAAAAAATAAGGGGGAGATGATGTAACGTACCAGGAGATGTGACGTACCTGCCAGAAGGACGCACACGACATAAAAGCAGATAGGAATCAGAATAAAACGCCCGCGTAGCTTAATTGGTAGAGCAACTTATTCCGGAATGAGTGGACCCGGGTTCGAACCCCGGCGCGGATAAAAATGACGGAGAAATTCACTTCGTTATAATGGCGCCCGAACTATCCGGATGACCCGACCGTTCAAAATCTCGCATTGGTGTGATGTTATTTCCACACCGCGAGATAGGAAAAATAAGAGAATCCCTTCTTCAGCACTTCGAAAAAAAAAAAATAAGGGGGAGATGATGTAACGTACTAGGAGATGTGACGTACCTGCCAGAAGGACGCACACGACATAAAAGCAGATAGGAATCAGAATAAAACGCCCGCGTAGCTTAATTGGTAGAGCAACTTATTCCGGAATGAGTGGACCCGGGTTCGAACCCCGGCGCGGATAAAAATGACGGAGAAATTCACTTCGTTATAGACAGTCTTGATTTTCTCTGGCATGATATCAATATGGGAGCGGATGACATTAATGTCCAGTTTGACCCAAGCCGTGAACAACTGGTCCCGCAAAGCAGTCAAATTGGGAGGGTGTTCTTGTCTCTTCTTAACGGCCCGTTCGAGCATGTCCCAAATTTTCTCTAAAACATTGAGATCAGGCGAATTGGCAGGCCAGGTGAGATGTGGGAGGTTGACTTCATGTTCTGCAAACCAATACTGCACAATGGCAGCTCGGTGGACAGTGCAGTTGTCGTCTTGATAACGTGGATCTGGAATGGCGGCATCTTGGAGGAACTGGACATATGGGAACACCTCGTTACCCAACAGTTTCACGTAGTCCACCGCTTTCATGCTATTAGACACATGAACTAAGGGAACCACCCCAGCACTGGATATACAGCCCCAAAACATGAAACTTCCACCCCCTTCTTTACAGCCCTTTGCACACACTCTACGTTGAAGGTTTCTCCGGCCTTCCGCATGACCCTGGATCGACCATCATTGGAATACATGCAGAACCCGGATTCTTCCGACCAGATGATGCGTCGCCACTGTTCTGTGGTCAAGTGTCGGTGTTCCCTCGCCCATTCCAGCCGTTTTTCTTGTGTATGGCAGACAGCTTGATGCGTACCATAGCTACACGACTGAATATTCCAACTCAATGCAGTTCTCGTCGAAGTGTTCGTTTGGAAACAGGCTGACTGGGTCCCGCATTGTACTCTTGCAGCAATTCCTGCCGGGTTTTGGAACCGTTTTACGGTTGATAATCGCCCCAGACGTCGACGATCACGGTTGCTCAGGATGGTTTTTCTGCCGCAGCTGCTCCGACGGCAATTGTCTCAGGCCGACTCCTTCTCCGCTAAATGAACACTACTGACTGTGGACTTGGACACGCCAACGAACTCCGCCACCTCCCTCAGCGAATGACCATGTTCACGACCAAAGACGATAGCTCCCTTTTGCCACTCTGTTACGTCACCTTTTCTACCCATCGTACTGTAAGCAACAATAAAACTGATTAGGCATGCACGTCTTACAAGGCTGAAAAGGTAACAAGTAACATACAGTACTTTCCATTCCATTATATACACGCATTTTTCTCTGCCTGACTGTTCCTCAAGATGACGGCATTCCGTTATTTTTGTATGAGGATAATGGCTGTGGAATAAATCTCACTCCTGTGCCCTGATCTTTGACCCCATTTCGATGATATCGAACAGAACTGGTTCAGTATACCTCCGGAAGAACATGAAAACGTTTTGTCGCAATCGAAGCATTTTTACGTAAGTTATGGCGCATAAGAGCGGCGAAATAGATCCCGCTCCTATGTCCTGACCTTTGACACCATTTCGTCCATTTTCAGTACGGTTCGTCCCCAGGAAGTCCCCCTAACATAAACTAAAATTTCATCGAAATCGAGAAATTTTTACGCTAGTTATCGTGCGGACGGACACATAAACAAACAAAGATGGAGCATATACGCTTCTTCAACTACGGTTGTAAAGCGTAAAAAATGAAATGTATGCAATTATCGTCTCTAGGGATCCACACCAACTACACTATCTACCAACAAGTAATTGGACACATGTAATAGCAAAGGAAAACAAAGTTTATTCACCTTCAATAGTTGGTGGAGCATCCACGAGCGGCGATTACAGCTGCCACCCTCCGGGCATACTCTCAATCAGGCGTTGTACGACGGCTAGCGGTATTTTCTTCCACTCGGCTTGGAGAAGACAGGTCAATTCCTTCAATTATTTCGGACGGTGAGGGCACCCTTAAGTCGACGCTCCAACTCGTCCTAGAGGTGCTCGATAGGGTTAAGGTCTGGGCTATCCGCAGGGCAGTCCATTCGATTAACACCATTGTCACCATACCAAACAATGGTGGAGCTCGCAACATGACTGGTGGCATTGTCATCCTGAAAGTAACATGGGTCCACCTCGTAAAACTGCCACAACGTAGGAAGCGCATGGTCATCAGAAATGGTACAGTAGGTCACGGCGTTGAGTCTACCAGGAATTGCGACCAAGGCTTTCGTGCCATACCAGGAGAGACACCCCCATAGCATAATTCCACCGCCGCCAAACTTTACAGTTGGCACAATACATTCCGGCAGGAGGCGTTCTAAAGGCAGACGTCAAACCCAGACCCTGCCATTCGAACGGTAGAGGGTGAACCTTGATTCGTCGCTCCAGAGAACCTGTTTCCACTGTTCAACGGCCCACTGTCGACGTTCTTTGTACCACGTTAGCCGAGCAGCGCTATTGGACTTGGTGATCAAAGGCTTGTGGGCAGCAGCACGTCCATGATAACCGAGCAGATGGGCTTCCTTACGGATGTTATTCATCGAAAAACACTCCCGGATGCCTGTTGAAACTCCTCGCGGATGTGGCCCATCGATTTGGTGCGGTTCTTCCGAATGTCTCTGCCCAGCACCCGTCGGTCTCTAACTCCCAGTTTTGTGGATTTGCCGGGTAGGGGCACATTCCGACTGTCACCTTTCACTTTCCACTTTGCCAATCACGTAGGCCACTGTCGATTTTGGGTACTTCAACTAGCTGGATATGTCACGTATGGATCGGCCATTTCTGTGATACCCGAGGATTACACCTTTCTCGAAATCAGAGAGCTCCGAACTGCGTGGCATCTTACATGCGACTGGTTGCGTTGTTGTTTTACACAAGATATTTAATGGCGGCGGCCGTGACGCGTATCAGGACCGCAGATATCGTCGATTGCATAGGTGTCCAATTACTTGTTGGCAGATAGTGTAGTTACCTATGAAGACAGCGATTCGTCGAAGTCGCATCTTCTCGCTCCGGAGTGAATCGCTCCAACCGATTAGCTACAGCAACAAAATGTGTAGCTGCAGATTTGTCCTCTTGTCACGTGCTTTACGTCACGTACTTTATTTTGCGATGTGCGGTCCTTTACGCAGTGTTAAGCCCACAAAAAAGGAAATGTACACTGTAAAAAATAATTGGTGTGAATTCACGGAAAATTCCTGAAAATAACGTGCAGCAAAGTTACCGGTACGTATCCGTGTTTTTCAGAAATTTCCGTTTTTAAAAGTGCCCGTGTATTTTAACTTCCGTATTTTCACAGATTTTTCGTAGACAGAAATTCCGTTTATTTCAGAAAATTCCATTTCAGGTTTTTTTCCAGGTTTAAAATGAAATTCCGCAAAATCGACAATCCTGTACTTTTCAGACCCCAGATAAACCTCCCGCGGAGGTCAGGCTCTAAACCCCGACCTTTCAACTGTTTCAACAAGTAACTATCGCCTTTAACCACTGAGCTACAAATGCTTGGTGATCAGCTACACGTACACTTTAAAACGAATTCGGCGACGATTAAATTTTGTTTTTTGTCTTTAATGCGAGCGATTTAGTCATTTACGCTTTCCAACCGTAGGTCGAAAAAGCCTATATGCTGAAATTTAAGTATGTGGTAGGGGCCCACCTGGGGAGAAAACCTACTGAAAATGGACGAAATGGCGACAAAGTTCAGGATATAGGAGAGGGATCCATTCCATTGTCCTTATGCGTCATAACACGCGTGAAAATAGTTCGATTTTGATGACATTTTAGTATGTGGTAAGGGACTTCTGGGGACAAACCCTATTGAAAATGGACGAAATGGGATTAAAGGTCAGGATATAAGAGCGAGATGCATTCCATTGCCCTTATACGACATAACGTACGTAAAAATGCTTCGATTGCGTCAAAAATGTGTCATGTTGTTCCTGAGGTATACTAAACCGATTCTGTTGAATATCATCGAAATGGGGTGAAAGGTCAGGACACAGTAGTGAGATTTATTCCGCTGCCATTTTCCCCTTAACTTGAGTAATAACTTGAGGATTGATTTCTGGCATGTTGAAAAGCGTATCATGTGTATCATTTACTAACATGTGTATCATTTTACTAACTTGTTTTATTTTATTTACACTTTCCAACCGTAGGTTGAAGAAGCATATATGCTCCAGCTTTATCCGTCTGTCTGTCTGTCCGCACGATAACTCGCGTGAAAATGGTTGGATTTCGATGAAACTTTAGTATGTAATAGGGGACACTGGAAACGTACCCTATTGAAAATGGACGAAATGGGGTCAAAGGTCAAGACATAGGAGCGGGATCCCTTCCATTGACCTTATGCGTCATAACTTACGTAAAAATGCTTCGATTGCGACAAAACTTCGCCATGTTGTTCCGGAGATATACTTAACAGGTTCTGTTTAATATAATCAAAATGGGGTCAAAGCTCAGGGCACAGGAGCGAAATTCATTCCACAGCCATTATCCTCATAACTTGACTGAAAATGCTACTATTGCGACAAAACGTTAGTATGTTGTTCCGGAGGTATACTGAACCAATTGTGTTCAATATCGTCGAAATGGGGTCAAAGGTTAGGGCAGAGGAGCTAGATTTATTCCACAGCAATTATCCTCATGACTTGAGTAATAACTTGAATAATGATTTCTGGTATGTTGGAAAGCGTATCCTAATCAATGCATTTTATGATTTTACTAAATTGTTTTCCGTTAAAGTTTACCTTTTTTGCTGAATAGGATTGTAATATTTGTTTTTCTGTAGGAGGAGTTTTCACAAATTAAGCATTTTGGATGGGGTCACCACTGTCCCCGGTGTTGGCTGAAATTCTCTTGCAGTCCATTGAAGAAATTATCCTATCTTCTTTTTTTAGTACAACCACTACTAGTATTAAGGTATGTGAATGATATGTTGATTTTTTGGCCGCATTCAAATATCCCTGCTTGATCAATTAACTCATAGGTTGTCTTCACAGTATCCTTCTATTCAGTTTACTCAAGAACAAGAGGTTGGGGTGTTTTACCCTTCCTTGATATCCAATTAACCCGGAACCTAGCCAACAACCAAATTTCTTATTCTGTCTATCGAAAACCCACTTTTATACCCTGCCTCATTCCCTTTGAATCGGCTCATCCACCAGAACATAAATCCTCTGCTATTCGGTTTCTGATAAAAAGGGCGAAACATCCGTGTTCAAGAACTCAAGTACATTCAATCTCTTGTGCAGACTTTCGTTTTCTCCTGATTTCTTTTTCACCGTTTACTTCGAGAGCATTCTAGACTCCGCTTTTCGTCATTAATATCGACCAGACCGCCGAATAAATATGTAGGGATACTGGACTACCTTCCTCCTCTGGTCAATACATTGAAAGGGATATGCCATAAACACTCTCTCTCTCTCATTTGGCATAAACACTCGAAATGTCTTCTCCTTGGTTCGCCACGACCGAGATACCATCGAAGTTGGGAATAAGCCGGGAGTATATTCCACACCTCTTCTCCACCAGGATCCTGATTGCGAACCTAAGTTCCACATTGCCTCGACCCTAAGGACTTTGAAGATCCGTCTTAAAGAACATCAGTATGCACTGCGATCTGGGAGCATCTCCACGGCTTTAACCGAAGCAGTTATTAATGACGGCTTCGTACCAGATTGGACAAATGCAAAAATCTTGAACTCCTCAATAAACAAATATAACATATTTCTGGCAGAAAGTCTCTACATCCAAAAATTTTGGGACACCTGTTGTAATACGGATTTTCCAGCCTGCATCCCAACCCCTTGGAGGCGACTCGTGGGTCCCGCTCTGGATCAACAAGAAGCTGAGACCACTTGACCGTCTTTAATCAATTTTGTGTTTTGTCCTGTTGCAACCTGGATATTGGACTTTAATTTTCTTTTTCAGAATGGCAACCTATGTATAAACTTGTGACGTGTAATTGAGATAACGAACCTATGTCTATATATTCTTGCTGCTTCCGAGTGTTTCGGGGCTTTAATCAGTGACTTGATAATGAGGTCTTGAGACCTCGAAAGCGCTCGTCGGTGTTAACGTAAATGGGCTTTTAGAATTTTTAATAAATGTGATTTTATTGAGTGTTTTAGGGAGCCTATTGTGGTTTTTATCGTGCTTTAAGACAGCAAGTGTATATATTAGTTAAGCATTTTTCATCCTGTGATTTTTCGAAGCAACAAAATGCTTTGCAACTTGATTTTTTTAAACTGACAATGACTTTCTTTTATCTTTAAAAAAGGTGAAACCTACTTTTTATAGTATTATTTCACACACACACACACACACACACGCACGCACGCAAATGAAAACATAAATATAAAATTTACTCTTGATAGCTATAATAGCTTTTGTCTTAAGTTGTCCAAAGACTGATACACAGACATCGTATAATCATCTGTACAATAAGTACCCGGTTTCCTACAGTAATACAATATATAATAAGTAGCTGGTGCACCAAATAGGGGAAAAGAGAAATATCCTGGGCAACAAAAAAGAAACAAAATCTATGCGATATGCTATCCAAAATATCCGATCTCGCTACGGAACTTCAAAATTCGACAGCTGATTGAAATTTAAAAGTTATTCAAACCTCAAGTATTCTCACCAATCGCTCCTATTACCGGGTAAATTCTCGTCATATAGATACTGAAAAATTGTGGAGATTTTCCGTTAATATATGAAAGGAATTGCAGAAAGGTTTCTGAAAATTTAGAATTTTCCGTTAACACATCTCTAAAACAGTAATTTACCGTCAATATAAGAAAGAAACTGCGGAAAGGTTTCTGAAAAATTCAGAATTTTCCGTTAACACCTCTCTAAAACGGTAATTTACCGTCAATATAAGATAGAAACTGCGGAAAGGTTTCTGAAAATTCAGAATTTTCCGTTAACACATCTCTAAAACAGTAATTTACCGTCAATATAAGAAAGAAACTGCGGAAAGGTTTCTGAAAATTCAGAATTTTCCGTTAACACATCTCTAAAACGGTAATTTACCCTCAACATAAGAAAGAAACTGCGGAAAGGTTTCTGAAAATTCAGAATTTTCCGTTAACATATATCTAAAACGGTAATTTACCGTCAATATAAGATAGAAACTGCGGAAAGGTTTCTGAAAGTTCAGAATTTTCCGTTAACACATCTCTAAAACAGTAATTTACCGTCAATATAAGAAAGAAACTGCGGAAAGGTTTCTGAAAATTCAGAATTTTCCGTTAACACATCTCTAAAACAGTAATTTACCGTCAATATAAGAAAGAAACTGCGGAAAGGTTTCTGAAAATTCAGAATTTTCCGTTAACACCTCTCTAAAACGGTAATTTACCGTCAATATAAGATAGAAACTGCGGAAAGGTTTCTGAAAGTTCAGAATTTTCCGTTAACACATCTCTAAAACAGTAATTTACCGTCAATATAAGAAAGAAACTGCGGAAAGGTTTCTGAAAATTCAGAATTTTCCGTTAACACATCTCTAAAACAGTAATTTACCGTCAATATAAGAAAGAAACTGCGGAAAGGTTTCTGAAAATTCAGAATTTTCCGTTAACACCTCTCTAAAACGGTAATTTACCGTCAATATAAGATAGAAACTGCGGAAAGGTTTCTGAAAATTCAGAATTTTCCGTTAACACATCTCTAAAACAGTAATTTACCGTCAATATAAGAAAGAAACTGCGGAAAGGTTTCTGAAAATTCAGAATTTTCCGTTAACACATCTCTAAAACGGTAATTTACCCTCAACATAAGAAAGAAACTGCGAAAAGGTTTCTGAAAATTCAGAATTTTCCATTAACACATCTCTAAAACGGTAATTTACCGTCAATATAAGATACTGCGGAAAGGTTTCTGAAAATTCAGAATTTTCCGTTAACACATCTCTAAAACGGTAATTTACCCTCAACATAAGAAAGAAACTGCGGAAAGGTTTCTGAAAATTCAGAATTTTCCGTTAACATATATCTAAAACGGTAATTTACCGTCAATATAAGATAGAAACTGCGGAAAGGTTTCTGAAAGTTCAGAATTTTCCGTTAACACATCTCTAAAACAGTAATTTACCGTCAATATAAGAAAGAAACTGCGGAAAGGTTTCTGAAAATTCAGAATTTTCCGTTAACACATCTCTAAAACAGTAATTTACCGTCAATATAAGAAAGAAACTGCGGAAAGGTTTCTGAAAATTCAGAATTTTCCGTTAACACCTCTCTAAAACGGTAATTTACCGTCAATATAAGATAGAAACTGCGGAAAGGTTTCTGAAAATTCAGAATTTTCCGTTAACACATCTCTAAAACAGTAATTTACCGTCAATATAAGAAAGAAACTGCGGAAAGGTTTCTGAAAATTCAGAATTTTCCGTTAACATATATCTAAAACGGTAATTTACCGTCAATATAAGATAGAAACTGCGGAAAGGTTTCTGAAAATTCAGACTTTTCCGTTAACACATCTCTAAAACGGTAATTTACCCTCAACATAAGAAAGAAACTGCGAAAAGGTTTCTGAAAATTCAGAATTTTCCGTTAACACATCTCTAAAACGGTAATTTACCCTCAACATAAGAAAGAAACTGCGAAAAGGTTTCTGAAAATTCAGAATTTTCCATTAACACATCTCTAAAACGGTAATTTACCGTCAATATAAGATACTGCGGAAAGGTTTCTGAAAATTCAGAATTTTCCGTTAACACATCTCTAAAACGGTAATTTACCCTCAACATAAGAAAGAAACTGCGAAAAGGTTTCTGAAAATTCAGAATTTTCCGTTAACATATATCTAAAACGGTAATTTACCGTCAATATAAGATAGAAACTGCGGAAAGGTTTCTGAAAATTCAGACTTTTCCGTTAACACATCTCTAAAACGGTAATTTACCCTCAACATAAGAAAGAAACTGCGAAAAGGTTTCTGAAAATTCAGAATTTTCCGTTAACACATGTCTAAAACGGTAATTTACCGTCAATATAAGATACTGCGGAAAGGTTTATGAAAATTCAGACTTTTCCGTTAACACATCTCTAAAACGGTAATTTACCCTCAACATAAGAAAGAAACTGCGAAAAGGTTTCTGAAAATTCAGAATTTTCCGTTAACACATGTCTAAAACGGTAATTTACCCTCAACATAAGAAAGAAACTGCGAAAAGGTTTCTGAAAATTCAGAATTTTCCATTAACACATCTCTAAAACGGTAATTTACCGTCAATATAAGAACGAAACTGCGGAAAGGTTTCTGAAAATTCAGAATTTTCCGTTAACACATCTCTAAAACGGTAATTTACCCTCAACATAAGAAAGAAACTGCGAAAAGGTTTCTGAAAATTCAGAATTTTCCGTTAACATATATCTAAAACGGTAATTTACCGTCAATATAAGATAGAAACTGCGGAAAGGTTTCTGAAAATTCAGACTTTTCCGTTAACACATCTCTAAAACGGTAATTTACCCTCAACATAAGAAAGAAACTGCGAAAAGGTTTCTGAAAATTCAGAATTTTCCGTTAACACATGTCTAAAACGGTAATTTACCGTCAATATAAGATACTGCGGAAAGGTTTATGAAAATTCAGAATTTTCCGTTAACACATCTCTAAAACGGTAATTTACCCTCAACATAAGAAAGAAACTGCGAAAAGGTTTCTGAAAATTCAGAATTTTCCGTTAACACATCTCTAAAACGGTAATCTACCGTCAATATAGGAAAGAAACAGCTGAAAGGTTTCTGAAAATTCAGAATTTTTCGTTAACACATCTCTAAAACGGTAATTTACCCTCAACATAAGAAAGAAGCAGCGGAAAGGTTTCTGAAAATTCAGAATTTTCCGTTAACACATCTCTAAAACGGTAATTTACCGTCAATATAAGATACAGCGGAAAGGTTTCTGAAAATTCAGAATTTTCCGTTAACACATCTCTAAAACGGTAATCTACCGTCAATATAGGAAAGAAACTGCGGAAAGGTTTCTAAAAATTCAGAATTTTTCCGTTAACACATCTTTAAAACGGTAATTTACAGTCAATATAAGAAAGAAACTGCGGAAAGGTTTCTGAAAATCCAGAATTTTCCGTTAACACATCTCTAAAACGGTAATTTACCCTCAACATAAGAAAGAAACTGCGAAAAGGTTTCTGAAAATTCAGAATTTTCCGTTAACACATCTCTAAAACGGTAATTTACCGTCAATATAAGATACTGCGAAAAGGTTTCTGAAAATTCAGAATTTTCCGTTAACACATCTCTAAAACGGTAATTTACCCTCAACATAAGAAAGAAACTGCGAAAAGGTTTCTGAAAATTCAGAATTTTCCGTTAACACATCTCTAAAACGATAAATTACCGTCAATATAAGAAAGAAACTGCGGAAAGGTTTCTGAAAATTCAGAATTTTCCGTTAACACATCTCTAAAACGGTAATCTACCGTCAATATAGGAAAGAAACTGCTGAAAGGTTTCTGAAAATTCAGAATTTTTTGTTAACACATCTCTAAAACGGTAATTTACCCTCAACATAAGAAGGAAACAGCGGAAAGGTTTCTGAAAATTCAGAATTTTCCGTTAACACATCTCTAAAACGGTAATTTACCGTCAATATAAGATACAGCGGAAAGGTTTCTGAAAATTCAGAATTTTCCGTTAACACATCTCTAAAACGGTAATCTACCGTCAATATAGGAAAGAAACTGCGGAAAGGTTTCTAAAAATTCAGAATTTTCCGTTAACACATCTTTAAAACGGTAATTTACCGTCAATATAAGAAAGAAACTGCGGAAAGGTTTCTGAAAATTCAGAATTTTCCGTTAACACATCTCTAAAACGGTAATTTACCCTCAACATAAGAAAGAAACTGCGAAAAGGTTTCTGAAAATTCAGAATTTTCCGTTAACATATATCTAAAACGGCAATTTACCGTCAATATAAGAAAGAAACTGCGAAAGGTTTCTGAAAGTTCAGAATTTTTCCGTTAACACATCTTTAAAACGGTAATTTACCGTCAATATAAGAAAGAAACTGCGGAAAGGTTTCTGAAAATTCAGAATTTTCCGTTAATACATCTCTAAAACGATAATTTACCGTCAATATAAGAAAGAAATTGCGGAAAGGTTTCTGAAAATTCAGAATTTTCCGTTGACACATCTCTAAAACGGTAATTTACCGTCAATATAAGAAAGAAACTGCGGAAAGGTTTCTGAAAATTCAGAATTTTCCGTTAACACATCTCTAAAACGGTAATTTACCGTTAATATAAGAAAGAAATTGCGGAAAGGTTTCTGAAAATTCAGAATTTTCCGTTAACATTTATCTAAAACGGTAATTTACCGTCAATATAAGATAGAAACTGCGGAAAGGTTTCTGAAAGTTCAGAATTTTTCCGTTAACACATCTTTAAAACTGTAATTTACCGACAATACAAGAAAGAAACTGCGGAAAGGTTTTTGAAAATTCAGAATTTTCCGTTAACACATCTCTAAAACGGTAATTTACCGTCAATATAAGAAAGAAACTGCGGAAAAGTTTCTGAAAATTCAGAATTTTCCGTTAACACATCTCTAAAACGGTAATTTACCGACAATATAAGAAAGAAACTGAGGAAAGGTTTCTAGAAATTCAGAATTTTTCCCTTGAACGAAAATTCCGTGAAATTCAGGTTTTTTCTGTCATTTCACGGGAAAAGGTTGTGTCAGAAATACACTGAGTGGCCACTTTATTATGACCACCTGACAGGTTTTAGCAAATGAGCTATGGCTGCACGTTGTTGCCGCCAGAGGGCGAGGCTAGTATAAAAAGAGAAAGCTTAGTGCTTGCGACAGTAGTAAAAGTGATTTTTGGGTGACGAAATGGGTACAAAATACGATTTGACGGACTTTCAACGTGAGATGATTGTAGGAGCTCGGAGCCATGGATCGAGTATCACCGAAACCGCCGCATTCGTGAAATGTTCCAGAGCAGCTGTTGTTAAAGTGTTTAAAGACTGGACTGTCAGCCAAAGAACTGGGTCCCTACGTGCAACGTGTGGTCGTCATCGACTAGTGACTGCTCGGGCGGAATGGAGAGTGTCCAGACTGGTAACAGACAACAGAAGGGCAACAGTGCAGCAAATTACAGACCATCTTAATCAAGGACCCCCTCAAATGATCTCTGCACGTACTGTTCGCCGTACACTGCATCGGATGGGATATGGCAGCCGAAGGCCTGTTCGAACACCTTTGCTGTCTGCAGTTAACAACAGAAAACGTCTCCAGTTCGCACAGGAGCACAAGGATTGGACAGTCGATAATTGGAAACAAATTATGGGGTCCGATGAATTAAGTTTTCAGTTGCACCATGCTGATGGCCGAGTGAGAGTTTGGCGGAAACAGCACGAAAGCATGGACCCCAAATGCATTGCTACAAACCTTCAAGCTGGTGGAGGCAACGTTATGGTTTGAGGAATGTTTCCCTGGCATGCTTTGCGCTCTTTAATTCGTGTTGATCAACGTCTGACTGGCACATCATATCTAAACATCGTTGCGGACCAAGTGCATCCTGTCATGTGGATGGTTTATCCCAATGGCGATGGCTACTTTCAACAAGATAATGCGTCCTGCCATAGTGCTCGTATTGTACAGGATTGGTTTCAGGAACATGCCGGTGAGTTTACTTTGCTTAGGTGGCCCCCACAATCTATAGATCTCAGCCCCATTGAGAATTTGTAAGATGAAGTTGAACGAGCCATCAGACAGCTGGATCCACAACCCTGCAATCTGCCACTCCTGGAAAATGTTATTCATCAAGCATGGTCTCAGTTTAAAGAAAACATCTGTCAACATCTCGTGGAGTCCATGCCACGAAGAATCGACGCAGTATTAAAGGCAAAAGGTGGCCCAACGAAGTACTGAGGGGGTGGTCATAATAAAGTGGCCACTTAGTGTATGCTCCTTTAATTCACGAACGAAATGACGGAATGTTACCCGAGAATTTCAGAATTTTTTTTTTTTTGCAGTGTATGAATTTTGTCCTTGTGAAATTGCCTTTTTTTTTAATACAAATGTTTTGAAGAATATATCCAAAATTCGTCTGGGTGATCGCAGGGCAGCTGGTGGTGACTGTGCTGTTACTTTTGAAACATGCTATTTTTTCCTATTCCAGTAAATATGTAACCTACGCTCTAAGAATATCTTTTTTTTTCATGCAATTCAGTAAAGTTGTTCGAAATGCTATTGTTATGATTTAAAATGTTGGTCCATAAAATTTTTTCTTGAATTGGCGCTTCTTAAAAAATGAGTATTTCGCGTCTTTGGCTTGTAATACATACAGTATTTACAGGAAACTGCTCTAATACAGAGAAGAGATCCGTAAGTGTTAATCAGTGTTCTTCTCTCTTGATCAGAGAGGAAATTGGAAATACCAAAGTACCGAAGAAATATTTTAACGCGTTTATTAAATAACCATACAGCAGGATATAATTTTTTCAAAATCGTACCATTTTCGATTTCACAAATTTGCTTTCGATAGACGCGGGGCTCACGTAATCAACTCTCAGAACAATTTGTAACGTAGTCGCATGTTCGCTTTCACTGTAAAACACCAGACATGATTTCATTCTCACTATAATTACTGTACGATGGAGAAACCGGAAGGACGGTAGGGTTGTTTCATAAAAGCGGAAGTGGGTGCATTCTATTCTAATGAATAAATCAAAGTCTTTTATCCATCACAACACAGTGATCTTTTGCATCAAAAACATCATGGCTTCTCAGCTTTGAATATTTGATGCTTTTATTTTGAATAGATGCATTAAATATTCAAAACATTCAGAGCTGAGAAATATGCAAAATAAATATTATATGCCCACACAAGCGTTACCTGCATTTTATCTTTGTTGTTTTTACACATGTGACTTATAATTCATTTTGAATAATCTCTCCAGTAATTTACTTCCCAAGAACACTTTAAGTTGTCTTGTTGTTTGTTCATCGCCAATGTTACGTATATGAACAAGCACTAGCTTTATTTCGCAATGATTGAACACTTTTTGCGCACATCCATAAAGGAATTTGTTACTCACTATATTTCGGCAATTACAATGGCTTTGGAATCTTGCAGTATTGAAGATGCATACATTAGTACATAGCATCTATGAAAATGCAAAGGTTCAGATATTTGAGAAGACAAAACCAATAAAATTTGAAAGAGGGTGAGATAAGGGGACACCATATTTCCCAAACTCTTTAATGCCACATTGCAAAATGCCTCTCAGTCACTGAAATAGGAAAACAAAAGGTAAAGATTAATGGAGATTATTTGTCTCAGCTTCGTTTTGCTGATGACGTAGTCATTTTTTCAACTACCCCTTCAGAGCTACAGAGTATGACTCAGGAACTTTCTGACAAGAGTAAAAAAATGGCATTAAAAATGAACTTTCAAAAGACGAAAGGGATGTACAATTCTTTAACAGGAAGTGAAGGTTTGTGGATTGAAGGGGAAAGCTGGAGATAACCGATATCTACATTTATCTTGGACAGCAGATATCAAGTGCGGGTCACATTGATGAAGAAATTAATCGGCGTACAAAACTTGCCTGGAGAGCTTTTGGAAGAAATAGCATAATTTTCAAGAGCAATATGCCATTATGTCTTAAAAGAAAAGTGTTGATCAATGCATCCTTCCAGTGCTTACGTATGGTGCAGAGACGTGGACCTTAACTAAAAGAGACATACAAAGGCTGCAGACAACTCAAGATAGCATGGAGAGGTGCATGCTTGGTGTAACCAGGAGATATAGAAAGAGGAACTCGTGGATCAGAAAAATGACAAGAGTGGAAAACATCATGATCAGAATAAAATCCCTGAAACGGCAATGGGATGGACATATTGCCAGAAGGACAGACCATCGATGGACAGCCGAAATTTTATACTGGATTCCAAAGGACAGGAAGAGACCGAGAAGAAGACCACGTGGTAGATGGGTGGATGAAATTCGAAAGCATGATGCGGGAGGGACATGGAGGAGACTGGCAGAAGACAGGCATTTGTGGAAGAAACTTGGGGAGGCCTTTATCCAGCAGTGAATAGATAGTGATTGACAATGATGATAAGAATATTTTTAAAGCTGTTGTTCTGCTATATATTATGTAGACAAATTCACACGTATACTATGCCGACAAAAGTATTCGTACACCTCCATATATGCAAATAAACGTGCATTTGCCGATCCAGACGCGCACACGCAGTGTATTTTTGGTGCTGTATACAAAGAAGGAAGTAAGCATGTCGCGCGGAGCTTAAGTGATGGACAAATTTTGAAGATGACAATCCGTTTTTTGGTGTAAATATGACCAGGATGGTAAGTCAGATACTATCCTAGAACTTCAAAATGTCGTCGTCGTAGAGCTGGAATCTAATCCGCGTCTCCCGGATATACCAGGGCGCTATCTGCAAGACTCGCATTCGATTCCCGCGTCTCCCGGATATACTTGGGCGCTATCTGCGAGACGCAGATTCGACTCCCGTGTCTCCCGGATATACCTGGGCGCTATCTGCGAGACGCGGATTCGATTCCCGCTTCTCCCGGATATACCTGGGCGCTATCTACGAGACGCGTATTCGATTCCCGCTTCTCCCGGATATACCTGGGCGCTATCTGCGAGACGCGTATTCGATTCCCGCGTCTCCCGGATATACCTGGGCGCTATCTGCGAGACGCGGATTCGATTCCCGCGTGTCCCGGATATACCTGGACGCTATCTGTGAGACGCGGATTCGATTCCCGTGTCTCCCGGATATATCTGGTCACTATCTGTGAGACGCTGATTCATTCCCGCGTCTCCCGGATATTCCTGGGCACTATCTGCGAGACGCGGGTACCTGATATACATGGGCGCTATCTGCGAGACGCGGGTCCCGGATATACCTGGGCGCTATCGGTGAGACGCGGATTCGATTCCCGCTCCATGACGACGACATTTTCAAATTTTCGGATAGTATCTGACTTACCATCCTGGTCATATTTACACACACAAAAAAAAACGGATTGTCATCTTCAAAATTTGTATTGTATGGTGTAATCCCGTATGTCATTCATGATTAAGTGATGAACTTTGAAAACGGCTTGGTGGTCGAAAGCCACCTGAGTAACCTACCAGTGCGAAGCACTGCCGCTCTTGTGGAATTCACAAAATCCGCTGTAAGTGATGTTCTTCATCGATGTATGGTGCCACTGTAGCGAAACAGCGCTCCGGGAGGCCGTGCGAACGAAGCTTACTGCAGAATATGAAGAAGGATCGCAAATTCTCCTTCGCAGACCTGAATGACGACGTCGTACAACTCATGGGAACACCTATTTGTACCAGAATAGACCGTCGCGAACTGCATGCCCATGGGTACTATCAGCTGCGTACGAGACCTACATCACTCCAGGCAATACCAGACGACGACTGCAGTGGTGACCCGCACACCATTTGTGTACAAGAGAGGATTTGAAGAGTGTAGCGTGGAGTGAGGAATCACCCTATTCAACCTTTAGTTCAGATGGATGTGTTTACGTGTGGCGCTGTCAGGCAGATTGCATTGCCCCTACAGTAAAGTTTGGAGAGTAGGATCTATGATGGTGTAGAGTTGTTCTGCTGGAAAACGGCTCGGTTGATCGATTGCGGTGTCCTCCGTTCTAGCAACTGTAATATTCGGAGACATTCTGAACAATTACGTACTACCTACAATTCCGGAGACGTTCTCAACAATTTAGTACTTCCTTCAATTCCATAGACATTTTGAACAATTCAGTACCATTTTCAATTCCAGAGACATTTCGAACAATTCAGTACCACCTTCAATTTCGGAGGTATTCTGAACAATTCAGTACTACCTACATTTGTTGTTGTTTTTCTGAAAGTTTAAAGACCACCATGGCAACTCGATGGGCTATAAACAGTCGCCGGCTCCTAATTTAGGGTAACTGGTTCCAGGTAAGGGAAAGAGCCAGTGCCGTAAGACACACACTGCATCCGTGTTTCACGGGATTCGACCCCGGACCCTTCTCGGACGAATGGTCATAAGCCAAAGCTTAGACCACTGTACCACCGGGACGGCACCTACAATTCCGAAGACAATCTGAACAATTCCATTCTACGCACAATTCCGGAGACAATCTGAACAATTTCATTCTACGCACAATTCCGGAGACATTCCGAACGATTCCTTACTCTCTACAACTCTGGAGAGTTTCTGAAGAATTCCGTACTACCTACAATTCCAGTGACATCCGAACAATTTCGTAGTGCCTACAATTTCGGTGACAAATTGTACAATTTCGTACTAACTTCAATTCCGAAGACAATCCTAACAATTCCGTATTACCTACGATTCCGGAGACATTCTGAACAATCCCGTACTGCCTACGATTCCGGTGACATTCCGAACAATTCCGTACGATGTCGGCATATATCCCTGCCTGTGGCAGCAAGATCGAACGTACTGCCACCCTGCAAGGTATGTCCAGGCCTGGTTTGAGGAATAGGCGGTCCAAGTTCTGAATAGGCCGTCCTAAAGTCCCGATCTAAATCCAATAGAGCAACTGTGGGACAAATAGGAACGCCAAATCCAATCTCGGCCGGTAAGATCTTCCTCTATAGCAACACTGACAGAACCTATAGAGGAGAAATGGATGAAACTTCAGATACAGACTGTAGTGGAAGTTATACCTAGAATAATCACTGCAGTCATTACACCCAGAGGCGGGATACTATATACAGGGTGTCGCGGAACTTCGTGTACAAACTTGGAAGGGAGGTAGAGAACAGCGTTAAGAACCAGAATTAAATAGGAAAGCATGGGCGGAAACGTCACTCTCACGTGAGAAAGAGACACAAAGACACAGGAAGGCCACAATACAGAAGTCAGTGATGAAGCAACCTTTTCACGTGACTGGGTGTTCAATAAGCACAATGCGCACATGTGGGCCGACCACGAGCCGCACAACAACGCTTCACTGTTAATGTGTGGGCGGGTATCGTGGCGGACAGTTTAGTCGGGTCATACATCTTACCGCCGCGACTGGACGCTCGCAAGTATCTCGCCTTTCTTCCGGAAATGCTGCACGATGTCCCCGCACATGTTCGACGCGTAATGTGGTTGCAACATGATGGGGCGCCATCTCATTACGCAAGGTACGTACGTGACTATTTGGACCGGACATTTGGAACCAAGTGGATTGGGCGTGACGGTCCCGTCGAATGCCCCCCTCCCCTCAGATCACGTGATTTATCTCCTCTTGATTATCATCTCTGGGGTGCCACGAAGAGCATTGTGTACGACACGCCAGTAAATTCTGAAATGGACCTGTTGGCACGAATCTCCATCGCTGCTGCTACGGTCCGAAAAACGCCAGGTATCTTTGCCAATGTTCGCCAATCCATGTCGCGTAGGTGTCATGCGTGCATCCAGGCCGATGGGCGCAATTTCGAACACTTCCTGTGATGCTTGTAAGTCCTACATTGTACTCTTTTGTTGTGTAATAAAGCGTTTTACACCGCTTTCTGTATTGTGGCTTTATTGTGTCTCTTTCTCACGTGAGGGTGACGTCTCCGCCCACGCTTTCCTATTTAATTCTGGTTCCTAACGCTTTTCTCTACCTCCTCCAAGTTTGTACACGAAGTTCCAGGACACCCTGTATAGATTTCGCTAATAAATGCTCTTATTTCAGCTCGACCTAGGTGCTCTAATGATTTTGTTTACATAGTGTAGTTCAGATGTAGTTCAGATACGTACGCCGTTCCCGCAACCGAACGGCCAAAAACTTAGTAGCTACCCAAAGGGCTTGGATAGCCAAGAGACTTTTTGACTTTGTCCTTTTTCCGAAACCCGTTCCCATTAATTAGGAATGGCATCAGATGCTCATGGTGAGGGATTTGCCCTCCTAAATATGGAACACAGGTATCTCTCGAGTTAAAAGATTAATTGGTTTCGAGAAATTTTCCAGTCATTTTAATGAAGATTCAATAGACACACCTTTCAAAACAATAAATAAATAAAAACCACATTTCCAAGCCTTATAAAGGAACACATTTGTTTAGTTTTATTTCCAGTTTGGATACTGCAACATTATGTGACGAATCAACTGCTACAAGTGAGACTGAATCATTATTTTCTCGCTCCCTTGGAGTCCTTGTGCCATTTTCAAGATCGATTGCTTTCTCGACTCCGCCTGGAGTACCAGTCGGCTTCTTCCAGTCGTCGAGAAGCCACCTTCTATGCTACCTGGGCGCCGGCCGCTCCATGGTTTGCGATTGATTCTGGACTGCTACACCTATCAGAACCCTAGGACATTCTACACCTCCTTTGCTGAGTTCCTTGGCACCCTGGTGGCCCTCCTCCACTCTACGACTCGTGCAATCCACACTACCGTTGAATTGTGAATGCTAATGCCATCTCAGTGTATTTTCATGCTTACTCGTGTACATTACTTACTTTCACCCCGCCTGTATTATGTTGCTTTGGTGCCCTCGTTAAATAACTTGCACAATTGTGCACGCTGTGTTTTTATCTCATGCATGTAATGTTTTACCTTCACGGCGGTGTTTGTGCTGTTCTTTTTCTAATTGTGTGCTATTGTTTCGCCTGTGTTATCCTGTAAATCATGCCCAGCCAATGTCATGTGACACGATGTGTTTCTCTTTGTCACTTCTGCAATTTTTTATTCAATAAGCTTTGCTTGCAGCATTTGTTATTCATCCCCATTGTCATTGCAGTGTATATACCATCATGTTTTTTAACAGCTTTGTATTATTTCCCAGTGAGATGCCCAATACTGTACGTCTCCCTCTTATGTTTTCTTATGATAAATTAGAATAAAGCGATTTTGAAACCTAGGACAGATGGTCTGGCGGTTTTCATTTCTGTTGAAGAAAAGGTCGAGAGTTGACAGGAAGAAATATTTCTTTCGTTGTAGAGTTCGTTGTAACACGCCAAAATTCTCTAAAATTCGGATTTCAAGCTGAAAACATTACTTTTATTTCTTGGCAAAGATCATCCCCGCTTCCTAGTGACCTACACTGTTAATACCAAGGGTGCTGACAACCGACTGAAAGCAGAATAGCTATACTACCAGGATTAGAGGAAATGCTGTTAAGACTTGATGGGAGGTTAATACCAACGCTCTCCAAAAAATTTGAAAACATGTGGTGCTTGTGATTCCACTCAACCATGCTGTTGTTTATACACTGTCGGGAAGCGAAAAAAGAACACCAAGAAGGAATTGGTGGACGATCATGAAATTTACATATGCTAATGGGTTCGAATTTACGTAGGTGTGATGTTAATTTCGGGATCAACCGGTGAGCGCTTACGCCACAGCACGGCATAATATGCAAACTATCGTCGGTGGTACTTAAGGAGTACGGCGAAGTGAATGCAATCAGTCGTCGGCGTACGAACACGTGCGAAGACCCTGAAGAAGCGGCAATGCCTGGATATGGAAGAGGTGTGCGATTTCAGCAGTTATCGGACTTTGAGCGAGGTCGTCTAGTCGGACTCCGCGAGGCCGGGTGGTCGTATCGTCGTGTTGCGGAGCGAATTGGACGGGAAGTATCGGTGGTGGTACGATGGTGACGTAGATGGTCCGAGGAACATTCCCACACGAGAAGACGTGGAACCGGGAGTCACAGACGGACTGATGAGCGGACCGATCGACGCATAAAGAGAGCGGCGTTGTCAAGCGGAACATCCACTGCGACGCCAATCCGAGCTGCCGTTGCACCTAAGGGGACTGTGCGAACAATCCGCAACCGTCTACTAGATGCCGGACTACGTGCACGTGTGCCTCTGGCATGTATACCTCTGACTCCAACACTCCGTCAGGAAGTGTTGGAGTCAGAGGTACACTGGAGAACGCAATGGCAATCTGTCGTGTTCAGCGATGAAAGCAGATTCTGCTTGGGAGTCTCCGATGGCCGTATGAGTGCTCGCAGACGCACAGGGGAGCGTCTCCACCCTTCTTGCATTCGCCAGCGACACCCAGGGCCTACACCTGGTCTCCTGGTGTGAGGAGCGATCAGCTATCGCTCCCGTACACAACTAGTGTGTGTACCAGGTACGTTAAACAGCATCTCGTACATCAACAACATCATTCAGCCCGTTGTTGTGCCATTTCTAAGGTCGGTCCATCGTGGTGTTTTCCAGCAAGATAACGCACGCCCACACACGGCACGTGCAACGCAACATGCACTTCAGGGTGTGCGACATCTTCCATGGCTTGCACGTTCACCGGATTTGTCCCCATTGAGCACGTGTGGGATTTTATGGGACAACGACTTACCCCGTCTCCACCGCCAGCCACGACAATCCCCGATTTACGGGTCCAGGTTGGGGATGCTTGGAACTCAATATCCCAAACTTACATCCAACATCTGTATGATAGACTCACTGCCAGAATTGCACAGTATGACGCAGTTCATGGCGGTTCAACCTCGTACTAACCATGTTACATGGAAATGTTATTTTTCAGTTCCCCAGCAAATACAGCAGTATTTTGCCATAATGTTTTGATCACGTTATCCTCTGTATTCCGTTAGTATGCTGTATAAATTTCGTTGGTATCAGACGTCTCCTTCTTGGTGTTCTTTTTTCACTTTCCGCCAGTGTAATAGCCTCAGCCAAACAGATTGCCCCTTATCATCACCAGTCATTTCTCATTTTCGCTACTCGGCGCAAAATTAACATGCGTTATTATTCATATAGAATATAGGGAATCCAATAACTGGTTTTTAACGAAACCACGCGAACATAGGGACGGTACAACACACAGAGGGTGTTTCAAAATTAATGGAACAAACTTTAAGGTGTGATAGAACACACCGAAACAAACGCTCTTCCTCATAGAATGCATGGTCACAAGTTACGCGGTTACGCGCTGGAGGGCGCTTTTCGTTTCCCCACACACGCCGTCTTTCGCAACACAAAGACAGGAATGGCACAACAAATCAAAACAAAACTTTATTGCTGACAAAATGAAAAACAAAACGTGACATCACAAAATTACATAACTTTTTTTTTTGATTGGAGGTTTAACGACCACCGTGAGCAACTCAATGGGCTATAAGCAGTCGCCCGTCCTTAATTTAGGGTCACTGGTTGCAGGGAAGGGAGAGATCCAGTGCCGTAAGACAAGCACAACATCCATGCCTCACCGGGATTCGAACCCGGAGCCCTTCCGGACGAATGGTCATAAGCCATCGCTTAGAACACTGCACCACCTGCTTACATCAAATTTGCAAACATTAATAAGTAAATACTGAAATTTATTACATTTACAAAAGCTGCCCAGAAGGGTGACAGCCACTCCTGATGCACGCTTTGCATCGTCAACGTAAAGATGCCCGTATGTTGTGGAAAATAACAGGCATTTCCCGGACAGCTGCAGCAGCGACTAGTTCCTCATTGGAATCAGAGGAAGTGTCGTACATTACGAACTTAAGAAGTCCAAAAAAAAAAGGAAATCCAGAGGGGATAGATCTGGTGATCGTGGGAGCTAAGCGATGGGTCCACCTCGACCAATCCATTGGCCTGGAAATGTGGCGTTCAAGTAATCACGCACCTGAGAGCTGAAATGAGTTGGCGCTCCATGATGCTGGAACCACATTTTACGGCGGACGGCTACTGGTACATACTGGATCAATTCAGGCAAGACTTGTTGAAGAAAAATATGGTACGTCCTACCGTGCAGACTTCACGGTAAAAGGTATGGGTCTTTGCGTTGCGGAAGACGGCGTGTGTGGGGAAACGGAAAGCGCCCTTCAGCGCCTAACTGCGTAACTTGCGACGATGCATTCTATGACGAAAAGTGCTTGTTTCTGTGTGTTCTATCACCCCTTAAAGTTTGTTCCATTAGTTTTGAAACACCCTGTATATAGGAACACTGAAATTATATTATGCTGGCGTTCTCCTCTTACGGTGGGAAACAACAGCTCAAGACGACAAAAAATCTGTCTGTCGGCACCGCCCTCAAAAGAGCGAACCCCTGTCTCCAAATCGCTTCTTGGTTTACAATTCACCAATCCATAACAAGTTTGAGCAGAAACATAAACAAAACGTCATGCAGATAACATGATTTAAGTGCGTGATCAGTCAGTATTTAACTAAATGGCAAAAATCTTTCAACGCTTTGCTTAATTTTGCTACGATGAGCGTTGTTTACATAAACGCACAAGTTCTCGTTTGTTCATGATAGCTGTTCGCACCATCATATGCTTTTCCACACTTACCTACCCACTTAACCAGTGTGATGAGTTTTCACTACTCCCCCCCCCGGCACTCGCCTCCAGAAATTTCTTGAAACCTCCACCGTAATTCGGAAGTATGTCAAGGTGACATGGAAAATACTAGCTCAAGATAGAAAGTTGTGGAAAAGACTACGGGAGAACTTCACCCCAAATTGGTTTGATAATTGGTGATGATAAAGATGGCATTAAAGAAGTTTACCAATACGATGTTTAGAAGATGAAGTATTGTGTTTACATACGTACAGATTTACAAATCGTTAATCTTATTTGTCTGTACTGAAATAAATACTAAGTCTTGGAAATAAATCTGTTCACCAGTTCTGAAATGAGATACTGTCTTGCAAAGAAATTTATTCAATCGTACTGAAATGAGATACTAAAAATATTGGAAAGAAATCTGTTCATATGTATTGAAGTGAAATGCTAAATGTCTTGAAAAGAAATCTATTTATCAATACGGAAATAAAATACTAAAAATTTTGGAAAGAAATCTATTGATCTGTACTGAAATGAGATACTAAAAATCTTGGAAAGAAATCTATTGATCTGTAGTGAAATGAGATACTGAAAATCTTGGAAAGAAATCTATTGATCTGTACTGAAATGAGATACTAAAAATCTTGGAAAGAAATCTATTCAATCATACTAAAATGAGATACTAAAAATCTTGGAAAGAAATCTGTTCATATGTATTGAAGTGAAATGCTAAATGTCTTGGAAGGAAATCTATTCATCTGTGCGGAAATAAGATACTAAAAATCTTGGAAAGAAATCTATTCATCTGTACTGAAATGAAATACTAAAAATCTTGGAAAGAAATCTATTGATCTGTACTAAAATGAGATACTAAAAATCTTGGAAAGAAGTCAATTCATCTGTAATGAAATGAGGTGATAAAAATCCTGGAAAGAGATTTATTCATATGTACTGAAATGAGATACTAAAAATCTTGGAAAGAGATCTATTCATCTGTACTGAATTGAGATACTAAAAATCTTGAAAAGAAATATATTCATCTGTACGGAAATAAAATACTAAAAATCTTGGAAAGAAATCTATTCATCTGTACTGAAATGAGATACTAAAAATCTTGGAAAGAAACCTATTCATCTGTACTGAAATGAGATACTAAAAACCTTGGAAAGAAATCTATACATCTGTACGGAAATGAGCTACAAAAAGTCTTGGAAAGAAATCTACTAATCTGTACGGAAATAAGATACTAAAAATCTTGGAAAGAAATCTATTGATCTGTACTGAAATGAGATACTAAAAATCTTGGAAAGAAGTCAATTCATCTGTAATGAAATGAGGTGATAAAAATCCTGGAAAGAGATTTATTCATCTGTACTGAAATGAGATACTAAAAATCTTGGAAAGAGATCTATTCATCTGTACTGAATTGAGATACTAAAAATCTTGAAAAGAAATCTATTCATCTGTACGGAAATAAAATACTAAAAATCTTGGAAAGAAATCTATTCATCTGTACTGAAATGAGATACTAAAAATCTTGGAAAGAAATCTATTCATCTGTACTGAAATGAGATACTAAAAATCTTGGAAAGAATACTATTCATCTGTACTGAAATGAGATACTAAAAATCTTGGAAAAAAACGAAATAAAGTATTTAAATATGTAAAATGAATCTGCCGATGATTTACGCGCTAATGAAATAGCTCGTTAAAAAGCACCTGCAGATTCTTTAACAAACAAAAATAAATATGTACTTTATTTCTTCTTTTCATTTATTAAGAAAGTATGCAAGCAAATTTTGGAAATGCTTCAGCACTTAATATTTTGACCTTAGCGTCGTTGTGAAACAGAAACACGAAAGCTAACGCCCGTACTTCGATTTTGAGGAAATACAAAACAAAAAATAAAAAAAATGGCAAAAGGATGCCTCAGGGTGGCTCGATTCTTTCAGTCTAATCATTACTACACTGCGAGATGTGCTTTAGTCACTAAACCAGGAAGACAACGGGATGAAACTAATGGAGATCGTTTTGAAACGCTTCGTTTCGTTGATAACAGAAATAACCTTTCGGGATCGTAAATAATGATGCAAGGACCGGCAGAAGAAGACAAGCTCTGAGATTAAAGATGAATTTAATGGATACACGATACTTCAGAAAAACTCTTGTAGGTCGATGAAAAGGAGAAAGTAAAGTATCCCTTTTAGAAGAAGTACGGTAGTGTACAAAAGTATAGCATCATCTCCAAAAACCGTGAATGTTTAAGTTTAACTCTTTGTTTAACTAACCAATTTTCATAGCTATTTCACCAATCATATGTCATTAGGTGCGAAATTTAACCGAGATTCAAAAATGCCTTAGTTCTTCCTGTAGCTACTTAAGTTCGTCAGATACATTACAAAAATCATGACCAAGTCGAAATTATTATGTAAAGGATCATTTATCCAATACTTAGGTTTACAGTAATAAATCATTTTTGTTATTCATAAGGAGTGAAATAAAATTTAAATACAGAAATATAATGAAACAAAATTTTAATTGCACCTAATATTTTGTTGCCCAACCTTTAACTTTAATAATAGCTTTGTACCTAGCTGGCATAGGTTTGGTAAAAGATTGAGTTGAACAATGCGATTCCAAATTTGAATTACATCTTCAATGAGTTAAATTTTGGTTAGTATGCGGGCGAGCGTTGTCCTGTTGGAAAATCGCACCGGAGGGAGCGTTTAGAAAAAGTAGGGCAACTGGTTGCAGGACCTCTTTAACGTACCGTTTGCCTGTCAAAGTGCCTGTAATGAACATCAAAGGTGATTTGGAATTGTAGGCAATTGCACCCCACACCATGACCCAGGCCTTCTAATCGTGTGACGCTCGAGAACAGACCGTTCATCTTTGCGCTAACCACGGTGCTTCCCCACACGCATTCGGTGGTCGTCTCCTCCAAGACAAAAGCGGGACTCGACACTAAAGATCACCCGCTGCCATTCTGAGTGTCTCCGCGACAGTCTGGCACGACACCATTGCAGTCTTTGGCGACGATACAACGGTGTTAAGAGCAGTCGTCGTAACGGTCTGCGTGCTTGTAGACCTACGTCGTGCAGCCCTCTGCCAATGGTATTGGCACTAATCGGACGATGCGTGGAGGTCATCACCAGGGTTGGCAAGGTAATTTACTCGTTACGTATATTACGCAAATTACGCGTAATATACAGGTAATTTACTTGGCGTAGAAAACCAGTTTTTTACGCAGATGTAAAAAACTAATTTTCTTTCATGTGTGTGCATAAACAAAATCATATAAAAACCACTTTAAATTTATTGCATTTTAAACTTAAAATGTTTTGTATATTTCACTACGAAATCATTATTCTTTTAAGATTGTTCATACAGCTCAGCCATCTATTAACATATATCTTTTTAGAAATTATAATGTATCTGTTCTTTCTTGTATATTAAAAATGGATAAAATAATCTACCTCTTGCACTAGCATCGATAAAAATCACAATGTAATATTGAATAGAATTCAAGATTTTATTAACAGCTTCAAATTCGTCGAGTGGCTTTTAATAGATATGTAATTCTATAAAATAAACAATTTTATGTTCAGTTTTTTCACCATAGATAATATTTTGACATGAATGTCAATGGAATGTCTATAATGCAAAATATTGTACATTTTCATTTAATAATATTTGTGTTCGACATGTTATCCAGGTGTACACTTCAAAACCATAATTTTACCATTTTAAAACTCTAAACGTTTTTCATATAGATTGTGCTATACTTATACCCTTAAAAGAAAAGAAACTGTAGATTTGACAAAATATTAAAGTACTTGTTTTAAGTGTAACTCTTTAAATGTTTATAATTGTTACTCTCAGTCCTTACACACCTTTAATCACACTAATAATCCTCACTGTTATGATCTTGTAACTTAAGAGTATAATGAATTTGAACCAATTTCTTCGAACGTTCGATGCTGAGCCGGTTTCTTGTAGTATTATGGACAAAAGACCAATTAGAGAAAGGTCTTTCACGTTGGGCTGGGATGTTGATTAACTTCAAAGTAATCGAGGTAGTTGCCTTCAATGCACGATCTTTAATAATAAGAGTCACTCACAATACAAATTTAAATTCGTTGGCTGAATTTAAAAATTTTATTGTATAAGAACTTTCGGGTTTCCCTAGAAACCCATCATCAGATACAGAAGAAGGATGATGGGTTCTAAGGAAACCCGAAAGTTCTTATACACTAAAAATTTTTAATTCAGCCAACGAATTCAAATTTGTATTGTGAGTGACTCTTGTTATTAAAGATCGTGCATTGAAGGCAACTATCTCCATTACTTTGGACTATCTCTGCACGAATTTGAATTCTCCTAATTCAAAGCAACTGCTGACAACTCCTCATGGTGCCGACTGGCGAAGAACCAGAATGTCCGTGGTGGTTTAACACCATTCTTCATAAACGCTCCAAACTTTCCAGATTTTTCTCGATACAAACAGCAAGTCAATTAACAGCGCAAAGATTACATAGCAGGCTAATTAACAGCACAAAGCCATGTTTGTTTTTTTTAATTTTGTTACCTATTTTACGCAATCTTTGCTTATTTTAAGTTTTCTACGTATTTCACGCGTTATTTACGTGTCACGTAGAAAACATTTTTTACACGTGATTGCACAACCCTGGTCACCACTGCTTGCTGAATATCCACAATCGTGGCTTCGCGCATGTCGGACTCTACTTCGCGCATGTCGGACTCTACTTCGCGCATGTCGGACTCTACTTCGCGCATGTCGGACTCTACTTCGCGCATGTCGGACTCTACTTCGCGCATGTCGGACTCTACTTCGCGCATGTCTACTCCAACTGCTCGAACTATTTCCGAACTTTCCCCGATGCATACTTCACTTGCAACGAATGCAACCAACACGTACAGCAAGAGTCAGAATGCCAAGCATGCGCAACGGGAAGACCTTATTAAGCCGGTCAGGCACAGGGCTACGACCCTTCTTTGCTTGGGTCACGCGCGCGGCCGAGCGTGATACCTGAACCATTCCCATGTCTCACGATGTCAAATCTGCCCCATAAGTTTTATTCCTGTCGGTAGTTTCTTTCTGGGTGCAACTATTTTTTTGACGATGAGTGTATATAGCGTCTTGTTAAAAACGCATCTATTTTGAACTTTATATACGCTTTCAGTCGCTGAGCTGGGAAAACAAGGGGATAAAGATTAATGGAGATTATCTAACCCACCTTCGTTTTGCTGATGACGTAGTCATTTTTTCAACTACCCCATCAGAGCTGCAGAGTATGATCCAGGAACTTGCTGACAAGAGTAAAGAAGTGGGATTAAAAATGAACTTTCAGAAGACAAAAGTGATGTTCAATGCCTTTACAAGAAATGAAGATTTATCGATTGATGGAGAAAAGCTGGAGATAACAGACACGTACGTTTATCTTGGACAGCAGATATCAAGTGAGGGTCACATTGATGAAGAAATTAATCGGCGTACAAAATTTGCCTGGAGAGCTTTTGGAAGAAACAGCATAATTTTCAAGACCAATATGCCATTATGTCTTAAAAGAAAAGTGTTTGATCAATGCATCCTTCCAGTGCTTACGTATGGTGCAGAGACGTGGACCTTAACTAAAAGAGACATACAAAGGCTGCAGACAACTCAAAGAAGCATGGAGAGGTGCATACTTGGCGTAACCAGGAGAGATAAGAAGAGGAACACGTGGATCCGAAAAATGACAAGAGTGGAAGACATCATGATCAGAGTTAAATCCCTGAAATGGCAATGGGCTGGACATACTGCCAGAAGGACAGATCATCGATGGACAGCCGAAATTTTAGATTGGATTCCAAGGGACAGGAAAAGACCCAGAAGAAGACCACATGGGAGATGGGTGGATGAAATTCGAAAGTATGCAGGGGTGACATGGAGGAGACTGGCACAAGACAGACCGTTGTGGAGGAAACTTGGGGAGACCTTCGTCCAGCAGTGGATTGATAATGGTTGACAATGATGATGATGATGATACGCTATATTGACAAACGTCACATGACAGCCAGAAAAGAAACACAATTTAGCATTTGTTGACATACATTTGTATGGTGTCGGTCCACCTTTGGCCTTAACGCATGCACTAACCCTTCGAGACATGCTTTCGACAGGGTTTTGGAACTCAGCGATAGGTATGCGCTTCCGTTCAGTACATAATGCTGCCGCTAACTGTTGTTTAGTAGTAGGCCTTGGTTCCAAACTTCGTATGCGGCACTCTAATTCATCCCATAGGTGCTCTATGGGATTAAGATCAGGGTTCTGCGCTGGCCAGTCCAAACATGATACAAAATTATCGACAAACCACGCCGTAACAGTCCTGGCTTTATGGCTCGGTGCATTGGTACCAACAAGGCTCGGTTCTGTAACATTGCTACAGAGTAGATAAGGCATAGTTGTCCAGAATATCGAGGTAGACGTGCTGGTTAACAGGTTTGTCCACGATAACCAATGGGCCGGGACCATACAACGAAAAACACCCCCACACGAGTACACTGTTAGCTCCAAACGTGACCGTAGGAACAGTGCATTGTGGTAAATAGCGTTCCCCCGTCATGCCCACACACCGCTATCAGACTGATGGATCGTGTATCTGGATTCATCCGTCCGTAGGACCCGTTTCCATTGATCTACGGTCCACGATAAATGTTCTTTACACCATGCTAAACGACGAGTAGCATTCCGAGGGGAGACGAAAAGCTTATGAGCAGCCGCGGGATCATGGTAACACAAGGAATGAAGTTCTCTGCGATTGGTACGTGTACATACCAAAGGTTCCAGCCCTGTTTTTCACCTGTACACTGAGGTCGTCGATTAGCTGTAACGACTCAATTGATGCTTCGACGTCCTCTATCACTGATTGTCTTTGGTCTGCCGGTACGTTTTGCTGCTTCAGGCACGACATATGTCTTCCACTTGTTGAGTACATCCAAAAGAGTTGACTTCGGTATGTTTCAACGCCACTCGGTTTCTCTTATGGACAACCCACTAATATAACACTCAACAATCTTTCCCTTCTCAAAGTCAGTTCTCGCCCGCCGTGACGTTTTCACTCAACCTTACGGTGGGATATGAAGCGGTCAGCTGCAGGCTTGTTTCTATACCGTTTGCAGCTGTACCGCGCATCTAAATGACGCAGCGGATCCGTTCATTTGCTTTTGATGGGATGTCCGGTGACTTTTGTGAATATAGTGTATACTGAAGGCAACAGTTTCATATTCTGTCTTATGTGATCTACCAGTGCTGAAGTCCCATTAGAGAGAATAAGATTTGTGTTCAAAGGTTCAGAGAGCAACTTCAAAATTCAGCATTTAAACAATTTAAACCTTACGGATTAAACCCACAAATACACTATCTACCAACAAGTAATTGGACACCCCTGCAATCAACGATATCTGCGGTCCTGATACACGTCACAACCGCTTCCGTTAAATATCGTGTGCGAAACAACAACGCAACCAGTCGCATGCAAGATGCCACGCAGTTCGGAGCTCTCTGACTTCGAGAAAGGTGTAATCGTCGGGTATCACAGAAATGGCCGATCCATAAGTGACATATTAAACGAGTTGAAGTACCCAAAATCGACAGTGGCCTACGTTATTGGCAAGTGGAAGATGAGAGGCGACTGTCGGAATGTGCCCCGACCCCGCAGACCCACAAAACTGGGAGTTAGAGACCGATGGGTGCTGTCCAGAGAAATTCGGAAAAACCGCACCACATTGATGGGCCACATCCGCGAGGAGTTTCAACAGGCATTTGGGAGTGTTCTTTCGATGAATACCATCCGTAATGAAGCCCATCTGATCGGTTATCATGGACGTGCTGCCGCTCACAAGCCTTTGATCATCATGTCCAATAGCGCTGCTCGGCTAACGTGGTGCAAAGAACGTCGACAGTGGACCGTTGAACAGTGGAGACAGGTTCTCTGGAGCGACGAATCAAGATTCACATTCTACCTTTCGGATGGCAGGGTCTGGGTTTGGCGTCTGCCTGGAGAACGCCTCCTGCTGGAATGTATTGTGCGAACTATGAAGTTCGGTGGCGTTGGAATTATGCTATGGGGGTGTTTCATCTGGTATGGCACGGGAACCTTGGTCGCAATTCCTGGTAGACTCAACGCCGAGACCTACTGCACCATTTTGAATGACTATGCGCTTCCTACGTTGTGGCAGTTTTACGGGATGGACCCATGCTACTTTCAGGATGACAATGCTACGTGTCATGTTGCGAGGTCCACCATGGCTTGGTATGATGACAATGGGTTTAATCGAATGGACTGGCCTGCGCAGAGCCCGGACCTTAACCCTATCGAGCACATGTGGAACGAGTTGGGGCGTCGACTTAAGGGGTGCCCCCACCGTTCGAAATCGGTGAAGGAAGTGACCTGTCTTCTCCAAGCCGAGTGGAAGAAAATACCGCTAGCCGTCGTACAACGCCTGGTTGAGAGTATGCCCCGGAAGGTCGCAGCTGTAATCGCCGCTCGTGGAGGCTCTACCAACTATTGAAGGTGAATGAACTTCGTTTTCTTTTGCTATCACAGGTGTCCAATTACTTGTTGGTAGATAGTGTATTACATCTATAGTTAAACTCAAACTCGAAACTTGCAACCTTAATATTTTATTAATATTTTATACTTACGTTTGTTCAGGATGCTGGAATGTTCACACTGTATGAAAGCAATTTCTTTTTGCAGTATATGACAAATATATATTTTGCCAAGTATTCTAATTTCTGGAAAGCGAAGAAGCTGTCGATATAAGAAGAATACTCACCATAGCAACATCCAATCGAATCTTCCGTGACTGAAGAGCAGTCCGACAGAGAGAAGTAAGCACTACATAAAAGGCCATCGTCTGCAAATTGCGGATGTCAAACAATCCAGATATCACGGGAATGGAACCCATTGTCCAGTCGCAACACAAATTCAGGGGAAACAATAACAGCCATGCGTTTACTGCCATCAAATAGTTATATGTTAACTGACGACTAGGGCTGCCTGATACAGATGCCGGGTTCTCTAACCTGAAAAATTACGAGGAAAGGAAAAACGGGTAGTTTGAAAGACAGTTATCCGCACTTCACACAAACCGTTCTTTATGAGCATTAACCAATTTGTTTCAAGCTGAGGAAAATCACTATAAATAATCATAAAGCTTATAATACCTTACAAATACAGGGTGTTTAAAAAAGAATGACTCGATTTCAAAATACACCGCTGACCACCCAAAATGCAGCACCAAGGAGGACACGAGATAGCAAAGCGAGATTTACTGGACACATAACAACAGATACAAAGATGAAACGATTGAGCTTACAGGCCCGTGCGACTTGCGGAACACGCAGACATCAATAGTTCGTGTGGCACCCATGGCTGGCAATAACGGCCGCTACACGCCGCGGCATCGAACGAAAGAGGTTTTGGATGTGGGCTTGGGGTATGTCGGTCCACGCTGCTTCCACACGTTGCCACAGTTCATCACGGGTGGTGCTTGCCGGGACACTCGGTTGCTGATCAGCGACCAGACGTGTTCGACGGGCGACATATCGGGAGAACAGGCTGGCCACGGCAACAGTGACACCTGGTGGGCTATGAAAAATTGTTGCACGAAGCGTGCCACGTGCGGGCGCGTTGTCCTGTTGAAACGTGACTGCTGACAGATCCTGCTGGTAAGGGAGGATCACAGGCTCCAAAACGTCGGAGACGGTGCGGTGGCTGTTGTGTGTACCGGCGATGCGTACCAGAGGGATGCGGGTGTCATATCCAATTGCGCCCCAAACCATAACGCCAGGCGATGGAACGGTATGGCGATGCATAATGCAGGCATCATACAGTCTCTCGCCGCAGTGCCGCCACACACGGATCCGACAATCGTGGTGTGTTGCAGGCAGAAGCGGGATACGTCGGAGAAGACAATGTCGTGCCATTCCGTAGTCCAGGTGCCGCGTTCAACGGCTCACTGCCACCGCACTCGCCGGTGGTGTAACGTCAATGGTAATCGGAGCAGTGGGCGCCGTGCGACAAGTCCCCGCTCCTGCAGATGACGTCGAACGGTACGTGCTGACACGGTTGTTGCGCAACACACCTTAATTCCTGTCCTAACGTTCGTGATGTGGCGGTGCGAGCCGTCAATGCCCGCCGTACAACAGGACAGTCCTCTCGTTCGGTGGTGTGACGCGGCTGCGGCAATCGCTCACGTCTGTCCGTCCGTCCCTCCTTCACCCACCGAATCCATACTCGCCTCACTGTGGCTGCACGTCGTCCCACACGGGCGCCGATGTCTCGGTACGATAAACCGCTGTCGCGATAAGCCACTATTCGTCCTCTGTCTGACTCCGAAACGTGCTGGAATGACTGCCGTATTCTGCGACGAGGCATCAGGAAACTTCCCACGCACAGGCCCGGCAGCACAGCACATTTCCACTACTTACACCCCGCCTTCTGTGCACCCTTCTTATAGTGCTTCTCGGTGGCATGTCGGGCGCACATGATTTGCATATGCACTGCAATGCTAATCGTTTTTGCATGTCCTCTGGCGGGCGACGCATGGTGCGAGTTTCAGGCCAATCGGATGCTTCCTTCTTGGTGTTGCATTTTGGGTGGCCAGCAGTGTATATAAAATATAGTGTGTGTATGTCTGTCGGTCGGATTTCACATAGAATTAGGCGACCTAGAGCGACGAAATTTGTTTTGAAGGTACCTCTTCTGATGCACCTCGAACCGATTTGTTTTAAATTTGAATTTGATTTTTGTTATTTAATGTTACGTGTTTCTACCCGATCTGAGTGTGTCTTTCCGCTTTGTTGACATCAACCTGATCACACCAAACATTAAGGCGTGCATAAAAGTAGTTCACCATAAATTTTAGGCGCTTCTTTTTTAGAATTCCGTTACGACATTTTTCATTCGTAAATACATTTATTACGCCGTTTTTTGTAAGCGTTGTTTGCCGATTGTATTATGACTTTGAGGGCGGAGAAGAAAAAGAAAATACAACGTTTATTTTTCAATCTGCGTTATTAATTCAAAAGTACCAAACGTCAGAAGGTCATCATACAGTGAAGACGTTGTGAGCTAGAAAATGGAACGTTGTTTTAACGAAATTCTGTAGCCCAAATTTATCGTGAACTAAAGGACTGTTAATATTGTTTATCCCGAGGCTCTATAAAAATAAGGTACCTTTCATCTCAATCAATTTCATTGCATAAGCCTTCTGCTTTCAAACTTTTTGAATTATTTACATTGGACGTGACAACTACTAAATAATTCAAATACATTTTTTTATCCTAATATTCTATTCCGGGAAGTTGTACTACAAAGTTGTATAAACTTTGATTTTCCAGTCTTAATTTAATTGCCGATTGTTTCGCTGATGATGTAGTCATTTTTGCAACTACCCCATCAGAGCTGCAGAGTATGATCCAGGAACTTGCTGACAAGAGTAAAGAAGTGGGATTAAAAAATGAATTTCAGAAGACAAAAGTGATGTTCAATGCTTTTGCCAGAAATGAAGATTTATCGATTGATGGAGGAAAGCTGGAGATAACAGACACGTACGTTTGTCTTGGACAGCAGATATCAAGTGAGGGTCACATTGATGAAGAAATTAACCAGCGTACAAAACTTGCCTGGAGAGCTTTTGGAAGAAACAGCATGATTTTCAAGAGCAATATGCCATCATGTCTTAAAAGAAAAGTGTTTGATCAATGCATCCTTCCAGTGCTTACGTATGGTGCAGAGACGTGGACCTTAACTAAAAGAGACATACAAAGGCTGCACACAACTCAAAGTAGCATGGAGAGGTGCATGCTTGGTGTAACCAGGGGAGATAAGAAGAGGAACTCCTGGATCAGAAAAATGACAAGGGTGGAAGACATCATGATCAGAGTTAATTCCCTGAACTGGGAATGGGCTGGACATATTGCCAGAAGGGCAGACCATCGATGGACAGCCAAAATTTTAGATTGGATTCCAAGGGACAGGAAAAGACTCGGAAGAAGACCACATGGGAAATGGTTGGATGAATTTCGGAAGTATGCGGGAGTGGCATGGAGGAGACTGGCACAAGAGAGACCGTTGTGGAAGAAACTTGGGGAGGCCTTCGTCCAGCAGTGGTATGATAATGGCTGACCATGATGATGATGATGATGATAGCTTTTACTTTATACTATCACTAGCCCGTCCACAACGGCTACAATAGGCTGGTATTTAATAAGGCAAGTGTGGGATAGTTACAAAAAAAGAGCCAAGTATAAAGGAAGGTCTAAAAATTCACAGACCACAATTACAAATGCTTAATGTGCCCTCCACCTGCTGCACGGACAACATCAAGCCGATAGCTGAATTCATCCCAAACGCGTCGGAGAGTGTCTTCAGTCACAGAATTTACCACTGCCGTGATTCTCGTTCAGAGCTCATCCAAGTCAGCGGGTAAAGGGGGAACATAAACACGGTCTTTTACGTATCCCCATAAATAAAAAAGTCACATGGTGTGATGTCTGGAGAGGTCGGAGGCCAAGCGTCAAGTCATAAGGTTCCCTGCCTCTAATCCAACGCTGAGGCAATGTATCGTTTAGAAATCGACGAACTTGGAGGTTGCAGTGTGGCGGTGCGTCGTCCTGCTGAAAAATGTAATCATCAGAGTCGTCCTGTGTCTGTGGAAGTAGCCAGTCCTTCAGCATTGCAAGATAGGAGTTGTCCGTAACCGTGTTGTCGGCAAAAAAGAAAGGGCCATAAACCTTTCTAACAGAAACCACGCAGAAAACATTCAGTTTTGGTGAATCACGTTCATGTTGGAGAGTTTCATGTGGATTCTCCAGTCCCCATATGCGAACATCGCGTCGCGAAACTTTCCCGCTTACATGAAAGACTGCTTCATCGCTAAAAACCAACCTTTGTACGACGGTGTCGTCCTCCATGTCCTCTAACAGAGTTCCACAAAAATCTTTTCGTTGCGTTTTGTCACCTCCACGAAGAGCTTGCACCAGTTGCAATCTGTACGGCTTCAGCAGCAAACGTCGTCGTACAACACGCCAAACAGTCGCATGAGGGATGACAAGTTCGCGGCTCGCACAACGAGTAGACTTCCGTGGGCTGAAACGCCTCGTGAATTCGTTGCACATTCGTATCTCAGGTGATTGGTCGTCCAGAACTCTTTCCCTTACATAAACACCCACTTTCTTCAAATTGTCGATACCAACGACGAATGTTTTTGCGCACTGCTGGAGCACTGCCCTAACGCCGTTTAAACGCACGCTGCGCCGTAATCACGGACTTGGTCTTGCAAAATTCGAGCACACAAAACGCCTTCAGTTGCCTCGACGCCATCTTCTAACTCACTAAGCGTAGCGGCTGTTTGGACGCTCGTGCTGCCATCTAGCGGTAGTCATAACAAAATCTGGGCCACGCCCGTAGACATGTTACGAGTCGCATTCATCGGTGGTTCGTGGTTGCCGAGATATCCACTTTTCTAATCGGGACATTCTTTATGAAACACCCGATATTAAGGTGAATGTAAACACACCAGACAAAAAATTAGTCACCCCTATCAGAACTTACCTAATCATGGGTGACGGCGCCTCTTGCCTTGATAAGAGCATACATCTGGTGTGGCCGAGATTCCACAAGGTTATGGATGTATTGAACATCGATTTGCAACCACTTTGTGCGTCAATTGGGCCCGTAGTTCCGCTAGAGTACGTGGGTGTCTATTCTGACGTTTGGCCTTCTGTTTCAATTGATCCCAGGATTTCAAATTAGGGATTTGGTGGGCCAGTCGAGGTGAGACAGTTTTGCTGACTGTTCGTCGTCCCACTCAGACACAGTTTTAGCCCTGTGCGCTTCGAAGACTGGTCTTGGAAGACGGGAATGGCAATGTGATGCTGCTCCTGGAGATCTAGGGCAAAGGTCAACATTTCGTCATTCCGAATGTGGAGGTACGCATGCTTGGTTCGAATTCATAGTCACTGCAACGAGAAGGGCCACCCCGGTGGCGCAGTGGTCTAAGCGATGGCCTCTGATCATTCGTCCGAAGGGGTCCGGGTTTGAATCCCGGTGAGGCATGAATGTTGTGTTTGCCTTTCGGCACTGGCTCACTCCCTACCCTGGAACCAGTGACCCTAAATTAGGGACGGGCGACTTCTTATAGCCCATTGAGTTGATCATGGTGGTCGTTAAACCTCCAATTAAAAAAAAAAAAGAAAGAAAACAACGAGAGGGTCCATTTCGTGGCAAGAAAAATGTCCCCAAAACGTCACAGAACTCCTTCTAGCTTGAACAACACCTTCGACACAATCAAGTTAAAGGCTTCTTTGGGCCTGAGATGAACTCATCGCCTCCCATCATCGGAGTACAAACAAAAACGCGACTCACAAGATCAAATTACTCGTTTCCAATCCTTCACAGTAATGTTTTGGTGCCTCTGAGTCCATCGATAACGTGAAACTTACTGTTAAAAGACGCTTCTTCCGTGGTACTCTTCTCCAGGTATCCATGGCGTGCGGTTCTCGTCGCAATGTCCTTTCGGAAATCGGTTGGAATGGACTTTCATTAACTGTTTGGAGCAAATGTTGCCCGGTTTGAAACCAATTTCAATTTACTAGGCGTGAAACATGGCGGCGATCTCTGTTCTTGAGAATCGTTTTCAGGCCACAGTTACGTCTTCGATTTTCAGTCGACTTCGAACTACTCCACTGTTTGTAGACCCGCTGCTAGGGTGGGCCGAAAAAAACCTTTTTTAAATTTGCATATTGCCTAGTGCGGAAAAGTTGTCATTTAAAACAACAAGAATAACAAAAGATTTTGTTTTGAAATCGACTAATATCTTACGTCACCGCATGGCACACTATTTTCGCGTTTTCGCTACTGCATTGGATCGTAAGCAAAAACGGATGGAATTTTTTTGTAATTGAAATTGAGTAACCCCTAGTACGGAAAAGCGTTCCTTTAGTGTTCCCAATCACACTGTAAAAAATATTTTGAAGTTGATTAATATACTATGTCTCCGCACTGCACGCAAAGTTCACTATTTTCTTCCCACATTTGGCCCGTAGGCCTAGGCAATGTAATGGCATCCTGGCATGTAGGGCATTGGAAAAATCCGTAGAAAATTGCACTGTTCTGAGTGCACCATGCGTGTGCATGTGTTGTACTCTCAGTTTGATTTGCAATGCATAGCGTGAAGCTCTTCGCTTGCTTCCAATGTCACATATGGAAACAATCAGAACTCACCACGAGGAGGTGGCTGCATTTCGAGTTCCGCCCACCCTCCCTACAGCTCAGAATTATATTTCTACGTGGTACATCATGTTCGGTAATCCGCTTTACTTGAAAAATGTGGCACTAATTGCCGTGATGCAATTGTTGCTCTTATGAACGAATCTCTAGCTTCAAATCCAGACACATAGGCAGCTGCTTTGGTCACCAGTTTCATGCAACGTTCCACAGCTTGCGTGTGGCATGGAAATATGGCTATTTCTTTCCCAGCTGTGACAGAAGTTGCGATTAGTCGATCCAGATCTTCGTATGAGATGTGTTTTATCAGGGGTGGTTCGTTAAGATGCGTTTTACTCCGATCGATCATCTCATGATATTCATTAGCATCCAAATTTAATTGCGGCACTTCGAATTCTCTTATGACCTTATTCATTTGTTGTTGTCTAGCTTTTTCTATTCTTCTCCATCCAAGAGCTCTAACGTGGGTGCCTTCTTCTGCCATCATACTTAGCATTATATTCTCTGGGTGACTGAAGAACAGGTTTCTCTTAATCACTGCATCAATGATTCCTTTGCGCTTCAAATCCATGAAGTGCGATAAGTTGATCAGTTTCCAAAAGGGTTTGGTCCCTTCTGTACGCGAAGGCTTCTTCTTTACGGAAAACCAGACCGGGGCATATACCTTCATTATATAGTTGGCAACACAGATCACAATTTGCGATGGGTCTTAAGTGGTGACATAGAGGCGCATGACTCTGTTAGCTGTCGCCAGCCACCGCGAATGTTACAGTGGTCCTGAATTTCTTCTAGAAAGGCTAACATCACAGTCTCCGTGTGATACGGCGCAACAGATTTCCAATAAATACTGCTGGTCCGTACTCAGTCGTGACCCGAGCCGCGGATGGCTTAGTGGTTAGTGTTTCAGACTATCGATACTGGGTCCCCAGGTTCTAGCCTGGGCTGATCTTTCAGAGTTGGTGTGATTTACTAACAATCGCTGAATATCCGCCGTGCATCGGACGAGCACGTAAAGTGACGGCCCCCAGGCTGGACCCACTGGTTAAATGGGTATCCTTTCCTATGTCCTCCCTGAAATTCTCTCACCCATTTATGTGCAATACCGTACTTCTACGGTGGCGCCATCTACTGTACTCTAATCTCACTACAAACTGTTCTGTCAAAAGTCGCTAGACTTGCTCTCATTCCTTCCGTTTCTGTGTCCTGCCCAAAAGGCGATCTCGCTGTATGTGGCTGGGACCTAAACTCTACTCCCTGTGGACGGAAGTCCTACGTGAAAATGACAATGCTCTGAATAGAATCAGTCGTGACCCCCGGAAAGAGAAGGCCGTCGCACTGGTTTGTGACGTCACTCGCGGTGGATCATGGCTATGCGGTGGATCGTAGCAGCCCATGAGAGAGAGAGAGAGAGAGTGAGCCTGGGAGCATGGTAGTATATTTCCGATGGTCCGATAGTTGTTATAGAATTTCGATATTACAGTGAAAAATTGCATCACAAATGTAACATATCGCTGCGAATGCCTAAAAGCCGCCCCGGTGGAGCAGTGGTCTAAGGCGCTGGCCTCTGATCATTCGTCCGTAAGGGGTCCGGGTTCGAATCCCGGTCAGGCATGGATGTTGTGTTTGTCTTACGGAACTGGCTCTCTCCCTTCCCTGGAACCAATGACCCTAAATTAGGGACGGGCGACTGCTTATAGCCCATTGAGTTGCTCACGGTGGTCGTTAAACCTCCAATCAAAAAAAAATAAAAAAAAATGCCTAAAGTATTTACGATATTGTAGCTCCCGTTTTTTAAATCTCAAAATCAATTTGCGGATTCTGTATGTTTTTTTTTGTTGTTGTTGTCAATTAATAACTTTAGTAACAGGAATGAACGATCGTGGTAAAATGTTTTAGAATCGGACCATCCGGTAGTCACGATCGTTGTATTAGGATTTTAGTACTACAGTGAGAAATTGCATCACAAATGTAACATATCACTGCAGATGCCTAAAATATTTGTTTTATTAAAAGAATGAGAAATAAAATCATTACGCTGTTGTAGCTTCCGTTTTTTAAATCTGAAAATGAAATTAACTAAGGTTTTGAGTTACTAACTAAGTTCTTGTATTTAAATTATATTAAAAGATGTTCAATGTACATACCACATACGCACATACCTTACTATGTGATGTAACTGTGAAGTTATCCCTTTTAATAGCACGAATCCACTTAGAACACAAATCGTGGTCTTTTAGAAATGCATACACACAAACTTTGATTCCTGTGTTATAATTTCCACGGCAGCCGGGAACACAACCCGGATGTGGCATAATCAAATACCTATCTCATTCAATTACCGGTGTATAAAACCGTAATTAAAATGTTAGTTGAAGCAAACCACAGGAAAGGAACACTCTTAATTTCACGCAAGCATGGACAACCAAAAAAATAACAAGTAAGACGGCTTGACGTAGCGTGGTAATGCAGACACGGGCTGTTTGATCAGTAGATCAACGAGGTGTGACGTCACTAAAAAATGACGTCACGACTTGATAGGCCTTCAAGATCTCGGAGGTCACGACTCAGTTCACGTGTGTCCTGCAATTCATTCATGTGTTCTGTCCATTCTACATGAACAGCTGCAAAGTCAACTACTGGGAGGTTTTCACAGCCGTCGAGAGCTGCCCCAAATATCTCCTAAACGAGTTGTAGGACCTGTTGATTTGCCATCGAGTTCATCAAGCAAATGGCGAAATGGAAGTTCCTTGAAATGGAACAAGCACACCAGCCACTGCAAAGAACGTTGCAACTGAAGTTCCAGTTGACGTATAGCACTGTTTTTCCTGCCGGCATTTATAACAGTTCCATCGCACTCTAAAGCAATGAGAAAACTTGAGTCAATGCGATTAACTTCTAAAAAATTAGGGATGCTGTTTCCGATGCTTCTGCTATGACCAGAAGTGGGGGTCACATGTCCGAGGTACTTCGATCCAGGCTCCCCCAAGAGAGTAATGTGCTCTTTTTTCTTCTCGGAACGATAATACACTGGCGGAAAGTGGAAAAAGAACACCAAGAAGGAATTGGCGGACGATCATGAAATTTACATATGTTAATGGGGTCGAGTTTACGTAGGTGTGATGTTAATTTTGGGACTAAACGGTGAGCGCTTACGCCACAGTACGGCATAATATGCAAATTATCGTCGGTGGTATTTAAGGAGTACGGCGAAGTGAATGTAATCAGTCGTCGGCGTACGGACACGTGCGAAGACCCTGAAGAAGCTGCAATGCCTGGACACGGAAGACGTGTACGATTTCAGCAGTTATCGGACTTTGAGCGAGGTCGTCTAGTCGAACTCCGCGAAGCCGGGTGGTCGTACCGTCGTATTGCGGAGCGAATTGGACGGGAAGTATCGGTGGTGGTACGATGGTGGCGTAGATGGTCCGAGGAACATTCCAACACGAGAAGACGTGGAACCGAGAGTCACAGACCGATCGACGCATAAGAAGAGCGGCACGGTCATGCAGAACATCCACTGCGACGCAAATCCGAGCTGCCGTTGCACCTGAGGTGACTATGCGAACAATCCGCAGCCGTCTACTGGATGCAGGAATATGTGCACGTGTGCCTCTGGCATGTGTACCTCTGACTCCAGCCCACCGTAAGGAACGGCTGCAGTGGTGTCGCCAACGTCTGCACTAGAGAACGCAATGGCGATCTGTCGTGTTCAGCGATGAAAGCAGATTCTGCTTGGGAGCCTCCGATGGCCGCATGCGTGCTCGCAGACCCACAGGAGGAGCGTCTCAACCCTTCTTGCATCCTCCAGCGACACACAGGGCCTACACCTGGTCTCCTGGTGTGGGGAGCGATCAGCTATTACTCCCGTACACAACTAGTGTTTGTACCGGGTACGTTAAACAGCACCTTCTACATCAACAACATCATTCAGCCCGTTGTTGTGCCATTTGTAAGGTCGGTCCATCGTGGTTTTTTCCAGCAAGATAACGCACGCCCACACACGGAACGTGCAACGCAACATGCACTTCAGGGTGTGAGACAACTTCCATGGCCTGCACGTTCACCGGATTTGTCCCCCATTGAGCACGTGTGGGATTTTATGGAACGACCTATCCGGTCTCCACGGCCAGCCACGATCATCCTCGATTTACGCGTTCAGGTTGAGGATGCTTGGATCTCAATACCCCAGACTTACATCCAACATCTGTACGACAGACTCCATGCCAGAATTGCACAGTGTGACGCAGTTCATGGCTGTTCAACCTCGTACTAACCATGTATGGAAATGTTATTTTTCAGTTTACCAGCAAATACAGCTGTATTTTGCCATAATGTTTTGATCACGTTATTCTCTGTATTCCGTTATTATGCTGTATAAATTTCGTGGTATCAGACGTCTCATTCTTGGTGTTGTTTTTTCACTTTCCGCCAGTGTATTTATCATCTTTTTTTATCTAGGAACAGAGTTGAGTCATTTGTTCCATCAAAATAGAGTCCACAAACTACTTTTCTGTCTGTCTGAGCTTTTTCGTTTGCATCCTTAGATATCTTAATTTTTTCACGGATAATTTTGTTTTTATCAATGACCTTCTCGACACTATCGACTGTAATGATGCCCAGTAGAGATTCGTTCATAAGAGCAACAATTACATCATGGCAATTAATGTCACATATTTCGAGTAAAGCGGATTACCGAACAAGATATACCACGTAGAAATAAAATTCTGAGCTGGAGGGAGGGTGGGCGGAACTCGAAGTGTAGCCACCTCCTCGTGATGAGTTCTGGGTTGTTTCCACATGTGACATTGGAAGCAAGTGAAGAGCTACACACTAAACATTGCAAAGCAAACTCAGTGTACTACACTTGCACACGCATGGTGCACTCAGAACAGTGCAATTTCCTACTGATCTTTTCGATGCCCTACATGCCAGGATGCTTTTACCTAGCCTAGGCCTACGTGCCAAATATGGGAAGAAAGTAGTGAACTTCGCGTGCAGTGCGGATACATAGCATATTGATCAACTTCAAAACTTTTTTCAGTGTTATTGGGAACACTAAAGGACACTTTTCCGCACTAGGGGTTACTCGATTTCAATTACAAAAAATTCCATCCGTTGTTGCTTACGACCCAATGCTGTCGGGAAAACGCGAACTTAGAGTGCCGTGCGGACACGTAAGATATTGGTCGATTTCAGAAAAAAATAATTTTGTTATTATTGTTGACCCAAATGGCAACGTTCCCGCGCTAGGCGATAAAATTCAACACACACGTTTCTCTTCACCACTGAACGAGGCAGAAATGATCCTGTCGGTCACGTCACTGCTATTTATCTCCCAAAAAACTATCACGGCGCCCTCGGTTCAACCGGTAACTCCCTAATGTCATTTCTGTTAGGAGGAACTAAGTTTTCGACAGTTGTGCTTATCTCAATTTAATGTGAAATAACTGTCACCAACTTAGCTGCATTGTTTACAGTGTTAACTTGTGTGTTACAGTGTTAACGATGATACGTGTTTACTTACAATTGTTAACTTGCCTGGTTTTTGCTTGCAGTGTTAACTTGTGTCCTACATTGTCAACGCTGTTCCGTGTTTGCTTACAGTTGTTAGATTGCCTGGTTTTTACTCACAGTGTTAACTTGTGTATTACAGTGTTAACGATGATACGTGTTTACTTACAATTGTTAACTTGCCTGGTTTTTACTTGCAGTGTTAACTTGTGTGCTACAGTGTTAACGATGTTACGTGTTTACTTGCTGTTGTTAGCTTGCCTGGTTTATACTTACAGTTTAACTCGTGTGTTACAATGTTAACGCTGTTGCGTGTTTGCTTACAGTTGTTAACTTGCCTGGTTTTTACTTGCAGTGTTAACTTGTGTGCTACAGTGTTAACGATGATACGTGTTTACTTACAATTGTTAACTTGCCTGGTTTTTGCTTGCAGTGTTAACTTGTGTCCTACAGTGTCAACGCTGTTCCGTGTTTGCTTACAGTTGTTAGATTGCCTGGTTTTTACTCACAGTGTTAACTTGTGTATTACAGTGTTAACGATGATACGTGTTTACTTACAATTGTTAACTTGCCTGGTTTTTACTTGCAGTGTTAACTTGTGTGCTACAGTGTTAACGATGTTACGTGTTAACTTGCTGTTGTTAGCTTGCCTGGTTTATACTTACAGTTTAACTCGTGTGTTACAATGTTAACGCTGTTGCGTGTTTGCTTACAGTTGTTAACTTGCCTGGTTTTTACTTGCAGTGTTAACTTGTGTGCTACAGTGTTAACGATGACACGTGTTTACTTACAATTGTTAACTTGCCTGGTTTTTGCTTGCAGTGTTAACTTGTGTCCTACAGTGTCAACGCTGTTCCGTGTTTGCTTACAGTTGTTAGATTGCCTGGCTTTTACTCACAGTGTTAACTTGTGTATTACAGTGTTAACGATGATACTTGTTTACTTACAATTGTTAACTTGCCTGGTTTTTACTTGCAGTGTTAACTTGTGTCCTACAGTGTCAACGCTGTTCCGTGTTTGCTTACAGTTGTTAGATTGCTTGGTTTTTACTCACAGTGTTAACTTGTGTATTACAGTGTTAACGATGATACGTGTTTACTTACAATTGTTAACTTGCCTGGTTTTTACTTGCAGTGTTAACTTGTGTGCTACAGTGTTAACGATGTTACGTGTTTACTTGCTGTTGTTAGCTTGCCTGGTTTATACTTACAGTTTAACTCGTGTGTTACAATGTTAACGCTGTTGCGTGTTTGCTTACAGTTGTTAACTTGCCTGGTTTTTACTTGCAGTGTTAACTTGTGTGCTACAGTGTTAACGATGATACGTGTTTACTTACAATTGTTAACTTGCCTGGTTTTTGCTTGCAGTGTTAACTTGTGTCCTACAGTGTCAACGCTGTTCCGTGTTTGCTTACAGTTGTTAGATTGCCTGGTTTTTACTCACAGTGTTAACTTGTGTATTACAGTGTTAACGATGATACGTGTTTACTTACAATTGTTAACTTGCCTGGTTTTTGCTTGCATTGTTAACTTGTGTCCTACAGTGTCAACGCTGTTCCGTGTTTGCTTACAGTTGTTAGATTGCCTGGTTTTACTCACAGTGTTAACTTGTGTATTACAGTGTTAACGATGATACGTGTTTACTTACAATTGTTAACTTGCCTGGTTTTTACTTGCAGTGTTAACTTGTGTGCTACAGTGTTAACGATGTTACGTGTTTACTTGCTGTTGTTAGCTTGCCTGGTTTATACTTACAGTTTAACTCGTGTGTTACAATGTTAACGCTGTTGCGTGTTTGCTTACAGTTGTTAACTTGCCTGGTTTTTACTTGCAGTGTTAACTTGTGTGCTACAGTGTTAACGATGATACGTGTTTACTTACAATTGTTAATTTGCCTGGTTTTTGCTTGCAGTGTTAACTTGTGTCCTACAGTGTCAACGCTGTTCCGTGTTTGCTTACAGTTGTTAGATTGCCTGGTTTTTACTCACAGTGTTAACTTGTGTATTACAGTGTTAACGATGATACGTGTTTACTTACAATTGTTAACTTGCCTGGTTTTTGCTTGCAGTGTTAACTTGTGTCCTACAGTGTCAACGCTGTTCCGTGTTTGCTTACAGTTGTTAGATTGCCTGGTTTTTACTCACAGTGTTAACTTGTGTATTACAGTGTTAACGATGATACGTGTTTACTTACAATTGTTAACTTGCCTGGTTTTTACTTGCAGTGTTAACTTGTGTGCTACAGTGTTAACGATGTTACGTGTTTACTTGCTGTTGTTAGCTTGCCTGGTTTATACTTACAGTTTAACTCGTGTGTTACAATGTTAACGCTGTTGCGTGTTTGCTTACAGTTGTTAACTTGCCTGGTTTTTACTTGCAGTGTTAACTTGTGTGCTACAGTGTTAACGATGATACGTGTTTTCTTACAGTAGTTAACTTGCCTGGTTTTCAAACTACGCCGGATTAGCAAAATGTTGCACATTCCTTTTTATTAGAGGTAAGACGAAACCTAAATTTTCTTGAATCTTAATTTTTAATAGAGGTGGGACGAATCCTAAATTTTCTTCAATCCGAATTTTTAACGGAGGTGGGCGAATCCTAAATTTTCTTGAACCCAAATTTTTAATAGAGGTGGGACGAATCCTAAATTTTCTTGAATCCGAATTTTTAACAGAGGTGGGACGAATCCTAAATTTTCTGGAATCTGAATTTTTAATAGAGGTGGGACGAACCCTAAATTTTCTTGAATCTGAATTTTTAATAGAGGTGGGACGAATCCTAAATGTTCTTGAATCCGAATTTTTAACAGAGGTGGGACGACTCCTAATCTTTCTTGAATCCGAATTTTTAATAGAGGTGGGACGAATCCTAAATTTTCTTGAATCTGAATTTTTAATAGAGGTGGGACGAATCCTAAATGTTCTTGAATCCGAATTTTTAACAGAGGTGGGACGACTCCTAATCTTTCTTGAATCCGAATTTTTAATAGAGGTGGGACGAATCCTAAATTTTCTTGAATTCGAATTTTTAATAGAGGTGGGACGAATACTAAATTTTCTTGAAATTTGAATTTTTAATAGAGGTGGGACGAATCCTAAATTTTCTTGAATCCGATTTTTAACAGAGGTGGGACGACTCCTAATTTTTCTTGAATCCGAATTTTTAATAGAGGTGGGACGAATCCTAAATTTTCTTGAAACCGAATTTTTAACAGAGGTGGGCCGAATCCTAAATTTTCTTGATTCTGAATTTTTAAGAGAGGTGGGACGAATCCTAAATTTTCTTGAATCCGAATTTTTAACAGAGGTGGGACGAATCCTAAATTTTCTTGAATCCGAATTTTTAATAGAGGTGGGACGAATCCTAAATTTTCTTGAATCCGAATTTTTTATAGAGTTGGGACGAACCGTAAATTTTCTTGAATCCGAATTTTTATAGAGGTGGGACGAATTCTAAATTTTCTTAAATGCGAATCGTACAAGGTTCTCGAATCCCTCGAATCTCTCGAATCCTTCATATAAAAATCATTATAAGAAAACAAGTTAGTGAAATCATGCAATGCATTGATTATACAGTAATATGCTTTCCAACATACCAGAAATCATTACTCAAGTTATCACTCGAGTTATGAGGATAATGGCTGTGGAATAAATCTCGCTCCTGTGTCCTGACCTTTGATCCCATTTCGATTATATTCAACAGAACTGGCTCAGTATACCTCCGAAATAACATGATAAAATTTTGTCGCAATGGAAGCATTTTTACGTAAGTTATGATGCATAAGAGCTATGGAATAGATTCCGCTCTTATGTCCTAACCTTTGACCCCATTTCGCCCATTTTCAATAGGATTCGTTGACCCCATTTCGCCCATTTTATAGGCAGGCCCCTACAACATACTAACATTTCATCCGAAACGAAGAATTTTTACGTAAGTTATGACGCAAAATGGCGACGGAAGTGATTCCGCTCCTATGTCCTGACCTTTGATCCCATTTCGCGCATTTTCAATACGGTTTGTCCCTAGGTGGTCTTTTAACACATACTAAAATTTAATCGAAATAGAGCCTTTTTTACGTTAGTTATGACGCATAAGAGCAGTGGAATGGACCTGCTCCTATGTCCTAACCTTTGACCCCATTTCGTTCACTTTCAATAGGGTTCCTTCCCAGGTGATTCCCTTCCACATACTAAAAGTCCATCAAAATCGAACAATTTTTACGCGAGTTACCGTGCGGACAGACATACGCATACAACGCGTGACGTAATGAGGCAGATGGGTACCGCAACCATCTGCTCGAAAGAGTGTGACGTCATAAAACTTTAATAGGATCCACATAACTCGTGACGCAATGAGACAGATGGCGTGATCGCGCGCCAACATTTCAAGCGCGAGGTTGTGAGGTCATAAGATTTCTAAGTATGGGCAACAGTAATGGGACGACGCCATTACAGTAAAAACGTGGTAATTCAGGGTGGTGAGCGAAATGAACAGTCCACTATTCATTTCGTTCACCATTCATTTAGTCTGCTATTCATTTAGTAAACTATTTTGTCCACTATTTATTGTGTCCACTGTTCATTTATCCCGCTATTTTTTCAGTCCGCTACTCATTTCGTTCGCTATTCATTTCGTCCGCTATTCATTTAGTCCACTATTCATTTTGTCCGCTATTCATTTCGTCCACTGTTCATTTAGTCCACTATTCATTTCGTTCATCGTTTATTTAGTCCACTATTAATATCGTCCACTATTTATTTTGTCCACTATTCATTTCGTCCACCTTTCATTTAGTCCACTATTCATTTCGTCCACCGTTCACTTTGTCCACATTCATTTAGTCCACTATTCATTTCGTCCACCGTTCACTTTGTCCACATTCATTTAGTCCACTATTCATTTCGTCCACCGTTCACTTTGTCCACATTCATTTCGTCCTCAGAATAGATGGAACATCTTGGAAATGTTCTGTTTTGACGGGGTATTTGATACTAGACAGAAAAAAAGGTTTGCGGACAATTCTTACATGCGATTTTTTCCTGTTAAAGTTTTTGGATTAAAATGTAATGATTGTAAATGTTATTTAAAGAAAAACGGTTTTTAACTCTTTTGTGTAGTAGGATGTCAATCGCTATGCTATAAATCAAGGTTTTATAAAAATCTTTTAATGTTTTGAAATACGCATATTGTTGTTCAACAGTTTTTAACTTTTCAGTATATTTATTTTTTAGTTTGATTATTAACTGTTTATAATCTCCGCATTACTAATTTTCATACGAATGAAGCACAACGTTCTCTATATGTGCCATAGATATTTAAAGTGAGAAAAAAAACATAGAAATATAATGGTGAAAAAACGTTTGGGTTGATATTTACTGTGAATTTGCGGTGGGAGAGAAAGAAAATAGACTTTTCACGTAAAAGAGAAAGGGGTCTACAATTTTTCTCTTCAATTCAACACATTTATGGACATCAGAATAAACTTGGATTTATGTCATAGTGATTGACATCGTTCCACACAAAAGATAAAACGCTCTACAAAGTTGAGTTACTCGTTTTACTTTAGATAACATTTAAAATTATTAGATTTTAAAAGAAAAACTTTAACAGGAAAATAATGTCATGTAAGCAGTGTCATCTGACCTTTTTGGTCTGCCTAGTTACAAAACTTCCATCAAAACAGAAAATTTCAACGGTATTCTATGGTGGACGAAATGAACTCGAACAAGATGATAGGGAACCTATCGTTTTTGTTTTTTTAATTTCTTTTCTATGCTGTAGCTGTTTCTAGAATGCAATATCCGTTTTCTGAATTTTACTTTTATGAACAGGAGAATCTATTTAAGACGGAGGTGTCTCCGTTTTAAACATTTTCCTCCCATTAAAAGATCCTTTCGATGTGAATTTAAGTCCAAATGCCGAATGATTAATGCAAAGGCCGTCCCATAAAAATTGAGAGTAATTTTGTTTTGAGTTGGCAACAGTGCGAAGGGGAAAAATAACCACGCACACGATTAACTGAATTAAGGAAGTATCGATGGCAACAGTTATTAGCCGTGGCAGACGATTCTGGTTTTGTTATTGCGCAGTTGTTTAAGGAGCATCTGCATCACAGAGAATGGAGAGACAGAGCGTGCATAAGCCAGAGTTATGGAAATTGGTGGGCGGGGAAAAAGAACGATAGCAGAGCACCGTCGGCGCTTTATGGAACTAAACCCCACGTGCTCTCTGACGTAACGTCCCTACTGTAACGCTCATAATTCGAAATTGGTTACTTTGCTTGTTATTACTACCGTTACCACTGTGAGATTCTGTGATTATAACAACGCTTTTCGTTATTTCGTAGAAGTTATTTTCGGCGGATAATTATTTCATCTTTTATATGTAGGAAATCTTTGTCTATTTTTTAACTGTTAAAAATCGATATAAGTAAAATTTATATCAGAGTAGAGCCCTTACTGTATTTTGTTTTTCGTAATTCCATTTGATCCTTCGGGCAGATGTTTACAGATGTTTGATTCGTGATACAATTATGTCAGTTTGTTACTTTTTATTTGCCATTGCTTTGATATTTTTCCGTTGCTTATTTTCAAATTCCGGCAGTAGTATGTGGCGTTGACGAAGGTCTGCATTTTGAGAACGAAAGCTGCTACAGATTTATTAGTTTCTTTTAAGTCAGAGTTAGTACTTTATTTCTCAGTATAATTCCCGACTGCAAAGTGCTGTTCTTACGATTAAGAATATACGCCTAATTCCGTTACACCTACCGCAAAATTCCTCGGTCAATTCACGCTACAGTGAACCTAACCAACTCGGGAAGTAAGGAAAATGGCGGCTCTCGCAGGGAAGGAAAGTCGAGAGAGACATTTGTAAACAAGTGGGAGGAGCGTAGTTGTGACGTCACTTTTAGTTCTCATTAACAGGCCGTGGGGCCGCCAACGTCTATGTGAGTTTAACATTATGCTGTTGCTATCGGACAAAGTGGAGAATTTCCTTTGCGATCTTCTAGAGTGCACACTCTGTACCTCTCTTCTCTGTGATCTGCATTTTGCCATACAGCCATGGAGGTGAGTGATTCAGAGTTAAGAAGTGAAATGCGTTGTGCGATAAAATTTTGCTATCGTTTCGGTAATACGGTTTCAGAAACAGTTGATTTAATTAAAAAAAGTTTTACAAAGAAAACTGTTTGGGTGAGTCAACGATTTTTAGATGTCACCATGATTTCAAAAAAGGGCGTTTGTCGCCAGAACTCGCTCCTTGGCCGGGTCGACATGAAAGTGTTGTTAGGGAGCGTATTGTTAACACTGTTTGGACAATCTTGCAAGAATATCGACGAATTATGTGTGAAGACATAACGGTGTCAACTAATAGTTTAAAAACGTCGGCATTCCGCATTCTACGAGGCAAATTACTGCTGCGTCGTGTGTGTTGCAGATGAGTACCTAATCACCTGAATAGGCTGAATAGGGAACTAACCAGGGTTCAGGTGTGTCATGAGTGGAAACAAATGATTGCGAAGGATTCAAACTTTCTAAACCCAGTAATAACTATAACCAGAAAACAGTTTCGCACGAGAAGTGATATATGCAAGAATTCAGATGTCTACCTGTGCGATAAAACACCATACCATAAGTTGCAGATTAAAATCACTTTATTTACAACTTAAAAGTAGGTTAAAAAACTGACTAGCGCTTTCGGGGACCCGTTTTCCCCATCTACGGGTCAAAGCACCACAGGGACACGATAGAGGCAGTCATTATATACAGATAAAAATCCCCCACGTACACTACGTCACCAACATTATCAGTGATGCCAACATTTAAACAGAAAAAAAGCGTACAGGTTATTAACAGCTGATATTACACTAAGTTTCAGGCCATGGTGTACGTGGGGGATTTTTATCTGTATATAATGACTGCCTCTATCGTGTCCCTGTGGGGCTTTGACCCGTAGATGGGGACAACGGGATCCCCGAAAGCGCTAGTCAGTTTTTTAAGCTACTTTTAAGTTGTAAATAAAGTGATTTTAATTTGCAACATATGGTATGGTGTTTTATCGCACAGGTAGACAGCTGAATTCTTGCATATACCGGTAATAACTGCCGATGAAACATAGGTCCAATATTTCGAAGCCAGCAATGAGTATCTGGAAGCACACAGACTCGCCTCCTCCAAACCAATTCAGTTGTGAAGGTGATGATGATAATTTTCTTCATAATAAAAGTGTAGTCTACTAGCATGCCGTTCCTCCACAAATTACTGTCAATGCTGCGTATTACATTTCAGTCTTAAAGCGTCTGCGATGATACATATCGATTAAGCGACCGGAACATATCAATAACGACCGCCCACATGTGGCTGCTTGTGTTCAACAGTTCCTTACGAAATGTGGTATTGGAATCACGCCGCCTCAAAATGCCTACAGTCCTGGATCCACCTAAAACTTTTGCCTTGTATTTCCAATGGGAAAACTTCTGTAGCCACTTTCTTCACAATTAATGAGTTCCTAAAATTGAAAATTTGAACATCGGTAAAAACAACTTTATCCTATTGCCTAGTATACTTACTACACTGCTGGCCACCCAAAATGCAGCACCAAGAAGGAAGCATCCGATTGGCCTGAAATTCGCAGCATGCGTCGCCCGCGAGAGGACATGCAAAAACGATTAGCATTGCAGGGCATATGCAAGTCATGTGCGCCCGGCACGCCACCGAGAAGCACTATAAGAAGGGTGCACAGAAGACGGGGTATAAGTAGTGGAAGTGTGCTGTGCTGCAGGACCTGTGCGTGGAAAGCTAACTGATGCTTTGTCGCAGAATACGGCAGTCATTCCAGCACGTTTCGGAATTCGACAGAGGACGAATAGTGGGTTATCACGACAGTGGTTTATCGTACCGAGACATTGGCGCCAGTGTGGGATGACATCCAGCCACAGTGAGTCGAGTATGGATTCGGTGGGTGCAGGAGGGACGGACGGACCGACGTGAGCGATTGCCGCATCCGCGGCTCACCACCGAACGAGACGACCGGCATGTTGTGCGGCGGGCATTGACGGCTCGCACCGCCACATCACGAACGTTAGCGCAGGAATTAGGTTGTGTTGCGCAACAACCTGTGTAAGCACGTACCGTTCGACGTCGTCTGCAGGAGCGGGGACTTGGCGCACTGCGCCCATTGCTCCGATTACCATTGACGTTACACCACCGGCGAGTGCGGCGGCAGTGGGCCGGGTAACGCCGCACCTGTACTACGGAATGGCATGACATTGTCTTTTCCGACGAATCCCGCTTCTGCCTGCAACACCACGATGGTCGGATCCGCGTGTAGCGACACCGCGGCGAGAGACTGTATGACGCCGGCATTATGCATCGCCATACCGGCCCGTCTCTTGGCATTATGGTTTGGGGCGCAATTGAATATGATACCCGCGCCACTCTGGTACGCATCGCCGGTACACTCAACAGCCCCCGCACCATTTCCGACGTTTTGGAGCCTGTAATCCTCCCTTACCTGCAGGACCTGCCAGTTGCCACGTTTTAACAGGAAAATGCGCGCCCGCACGTAGCACGCTTCGTGCAACAGTTCTAGTTCTTCATGGCCTAACAGGTGTCACTGCCGCCATGGCCTGCCTGTTCTCCCGATATGTCGCCCATAGAATACGTCTGGTCGCTGATCGGCAACCGAATGGCCCGGCAAGCACCACCCGAACTACTTCTGACGAACTGTGGCAACGTGTGGATGCAGCCTGGACCGACATACCCCAAGCCCACATCCAAAGCCTAGTTCGTTCGATGCCGCGGCGTGTAGCAGCCGTTATTGCCAGCCATGGGGCCACACGAACTAATGATGTCTGCGTGTTCCGCAAGTCGCACGGGCCTGTAAGCTCAATCGTTTCATCTTTGTAGCTGTTGTTATGTGTCCAGTAATTCTGGCTTTGCTATCTCGTATTCTTCTTGGTGTTGCATTTTGGGTGGCCAGCAGTGCATTTCCTAAAAGGTAACCATAATTTTATTAAAAATCAATAACTTTACTCTGGTAGTGTTGAGATCAGAAAATAGATGGCGCCACATCTACACGTGACTTACTAAATGCTATCACGTCGCATTTTTTTCAATAATATCATTAGTTTTTGGACTGCAATCATTACTTTTGTCCATCCATGCGCTAGTCCGGAATGTTTAAAATGATTCGAGCCATTTAGATTAAATATTCTAACATTAACTTAGCTGTAAATGTTGCAGAGTGAGCTTGCTGGTTTATTTAGGTATTAAAAATAAGCAGCATCTACGATTCTGTTAACATTTTCAGCTAATTGTTATCAGAACATTTAATCTATGTGGCTGAAATCATTCTAAACATTCCACACTTTCGCATTGATACACTCAAATTTTGATTACATTCCGAAAATTTATAAGATTTTTGAAAAAAAGAATGCGACGTGTTAGCATTTAGTAAGCCACATGCAGATGTGGCGCCATCTATTTTCTGGTCTCAACACCACCAAAGGAAAAGTTATTGATTTTTAATATAATTATGTTTAAGTTTTAGAAAATATTAAGTACACTAGGCTATAACATGAAGTTTTTCTTATCGATTTTCAAATTTTTATCATTGGGAACGAATTAATTGGGAAGAAAATGGCTACAGAAGTCTGGTTATTGGAAATACAAGGCAAAGATGGATCCACTTTAAGCGACACGAACAGGTGTGCAAGTGGACGCTACACCATGATAACGCCCGCCCACATGTGGCTGCTTGTGTTCAACAGTTTCTTATGGAATGTAGTATTGAAAATCATGTCACAGTCTGCCTACAGTCCTGATCTCACCCTGTGCAATTTTTGGTTGTTTCCAACATTCACAGAGAAGTTCCGTGGCGCAACATTCAACACAGACGCTGACGTTATTGAAGCTGTACAGGACTCGCTAAAGCAGCTTCCACAAAATGCTTTCGCCACATGCTCTGAAAAGAGGACTGAACGATGGGACTGTTGCATATCATCCGAAAGAAGATACTTTGAGAAAGAATAACATATATACTATAATGACAAAAGTCACCGGACACCCATTCAAAAGCAAATGAACAGATCCGCTGCGTTGTTAAGATGCGCGGTACACCTGCATACGGTATAAGAACAAGCTTGCAGCTGACCGCGATCATATCGCACCGTGAGGTTCAGTGAAAATGTCGCTAAACTGACTTTGAGAAAGGAAATATTGTTCGGTGTTATATTAGTGGGTTGTCCATAAGAGAAACCGAGAGGCGTTGAAACATACCCAAGTCAACTGTTTTGGATGTACTGAATAAGTGGAAGACACATGGCGTGGCAGAAGAACCAAAACGTACCGGTAGGCCAAAAAAATCAGCGATAGAGGACGTTGAAGCCTCATGAGAGTCGTAACCGCTAATCGACAGAGTACTGCACAAGACATCGGTGTACAGTTGGGTAAAAATGCTGGAACCTCTATAACGAAGTACATTTCTCCGTCATTTTTGGTCTACGCCGGGATTCGAACCCGAGGCCGCTTATTCCGGAACAAGTCGCTCTGCCAACTGAGCTACGCAGACGCTTATTCTGATTCCTATCTGCCTTTATGTCGTGTGCGTCCTGCTGGCAGGTACGTCACATCTCCTCCCCCCCCCGAAAGAGGGCCGGGGGCATGGCCCACGGGTCAGCCGTGACCATGAATCGTTGCGGGCAGCCATCCACTGTAGAACGTGCACTTGAGAACTCCCAGTCAATCTGCTGTGTGGAATGCAACATCACACATTTTTATTTTTCGAAGCGCTAGAGAAGGAATTCTCTGATTTTTCCTGTCTCGCGGTGTGGAAATAACATCACACCAATGCGAGATTCTGAACGGCCGGGTCATCCGGATAGTTCGGGCGCCATTATAACGAAGTAAATTTCTCCATCATTTTTGGTCTACGCCGGGATTCGAACCCGAGGCCGCTTATTCCGGAACAAGTCGCTCTACCAACTGAGCTACGCAGACGCTTATTCTGATTCCTATGTGCCTTTATGTCGTGTGCGTCCTGCTGGCAGGTACGTCACATCTCCCCCCCCCGAAAGAGGGCCGGGGGCATGGCCCACGGGTCAGCCGTGACCATGAATCGTTGCAGGCAGCCATCCACTGTAGAACGTGCACTTGAGAACTCCCAGTCAATCTGCAGTGTGGAATGCAACATCACACATTTATATTTTTCGAAGCGGTGGAGAAGGAATTCTCTGATTTTTCCTGTCTCGTGGTGTGGAAATAACATCACACCAATGCGAGATTCTGAACGGCCGGGTCATCCGGATAGTTCGGGCGCCATTATAACGAAGTAAATTTCTCCGTCATTTTTGGTCTACGCCGGGATTCGAACCCGAGGCCGCTTATTCCGGAACAAGTCGCTCTACCAACTGAGCTACGCAGACGCTTATTCTGATTCCTATCTGCCTTTATGTCGTGTGCGTCCTGCTGGCAGGTACGTCACACCTCGGTATCCGGAATGTACACGTATCATTCGCAAAGAACTTTATTCCACGGGTTACCGTGGTCGTGTGAATGCTCATAAGCCCTTCATCTCCACTCGGAATGCTACTCGTCTTTTAGCATGGTGTAAAGAACATTTATCGTGGACCGTGGATCAATGGAAACGGGTCCTATGAACTGATGAATCCAGATACACGATTCATCAGTCTAATGGCCGTGTGTCTGTATGGCGCTGTTTACCATAGTGTACTGTTCTTACGGTCAAGTTTGGAGCTGGCAGTGTACTCGTGGAGGGGATAGGGGTCGTGGTATGGTCGCAGCCCATTGGTTATCATGGAGAAACCTGTTACCCAGCACGTCTACCTCGATATTCTGGACAATTATGCCCTCTGTGGCAATACTATGGAACCTATCCTTGTTGGTACCAGCAGGATAATACACAGAGCCATAAAGGAGGGACTTCTGTGGCGTGGATTGACGATAATTCCGTATCGAGTGTGGACTTGTCAGCACAGAGCCCTGATCTTAATCCCATAGAGCACCTATGGGAAGAATTAGAGTGCCTCATAAAAAGTTCGGAACCAAGGCCTACTACTAATAATGTACTGAATGGAAGCGCATACCTATTTCTGTGTTCCAAAACCTTGTCGAAGGCATATCTCGAAGGGTCAATGCATGCATTAAGGCCAAAGGTGGACCGACACCGTACTAATGTATGTCAATAAATGCTATGTTGTGTATCTCGTTTAGGAGTCCGGTGACTTTTGTCAATACAGTGTATTTTGCTGTACGTACATTTTTTCGTTTTGTGTGTTTTTACTCTGAGTTTTTATGGAACGGCCTTTGTATTCAAAGTCTGTAATTCATTCTTTTTTTATAAAGATTATAATTTTATTAGTAAGAATTACCTGCTGAACACAGGGGTTCGAGTTCCAACGACTTGCGCTCGCAGACACACCAGAGTTATTGTACAGAGCATGAGGATGAAACATCGTCTTCCACAGCTCCTAATCCGAGGACAAAGCGACAGTTTTTCCTTCCTTCTAACGCTGCTGGCTTCGTCCACCGCGATCTAAAAATGAAAATAAAAAAGGAAAGCAAAAATCTTTCATTGCTTTAAAAAGTCATTAACAGTAACTCATTTAAGGATTGTTTCGAACTTCGATACAATTATCACGAGCTTTTAGAGAGCACTTACAGTCCGTTAATGCAATTTACCTGAGCCTCCTCCGAAGCATTTACACATTACTGGAGGTAAAAAAGAAGTGTTTGCCATTATGTACCTTTCAGGCCATCGCTTTGAGAAACAATGGGCAGAATGCGCATTCAGGAGGTATGGAGAGGATTAAATGGGCACTAAATAAAGATAGCGGCGGGTTAAATGAGTTATCTTTGCAAAGTAAATTTGCTTCATCTAAAAGCGGCGCCGGAGATGCCTGAGACTAATTGCAATTCAAGCCAAAGCAGGTGGTTCTTGGAAGGGTATGTCGACGACGAAGTAACATTGTTCTCACGCGACCTCGCTTCCCCTTTTTCCTCGCTCAACATTTCTTCTGTTACCGTTCGTTTGCCAAAAGCTGAGATCGGAAAAAAAGAAAAACTCACATCGACGTTTCATGGGTACTACATGCAGAACAAAACAGCAAGAATTCATGTCATCAAAATCAAAAAACAAACTAAACAAACGTGACAGTTTCTAAGTTTAAGGTATTCTTACACCCTGGATAAATAAAATTTTAAATGCAATTTATAAGAAGGTTAAACACGTATATCATATTCATATAGAAACAATTTTTCAAGTGAAAAACAAAATTCAACACAATTTATTAATTTCATGTTAATTAACGACCTCATTGGAAACAATATATCTGATTGCCAAGTAAGAGCTCTTTTAAATCTCTAGGGATTGTACTAGAATCATAGAGTTCATATATATCGTTATTTGTTTACAGTAAAATCAATGTGTGCGTATTGTAAAACATTTTTTTTACATTCCCTTTAAGACATTTCTTACCTTTCTAAATCATTTGACATTTTCAAATTTGGGCAACTGTAATCAAAGTTATGACGGTTGCTGTCCTTTCTTATGTAGAAAAAATGTAGTGTTTCAAACAGAGATGTAAAGATTGAGAGCCGCCCCATTGGCGCAGTGGTCTAAGCGATGGCCTCTGATCATTCGTTCGAAAGGAGTCCGGGTTCGAATCCCGTTGAGGCATGGATGTTGTGTTTCTCTTAGGGCAACAGCCCTCTCCCTTCCCTGGAACCAGTGACCCTAAATTAGGGATCAGCGACTGCTTATAGAACATTGAGTTGCTCACGGTGGTCGTCACACCTCCAATCAAAAAAAAAAAAAAAAAAAAAAAAACCGAGAGTGCAAGTATTAAATACAGTACGATAGCCCAGAATGCATTGCCCCCCAGTTGCCCAGTGGTCTAAGCGATGGCATCTGATCATTCGTCCGAAAGGGGTCCGGGTTCGAATCCCGGTGAGGCAGGGATGTTGTGTTTGTCTTACGGCACTGGTTCTCTCCCTTCCTTGGAACCAGTGACACTAAATTAGGGACGGGCGACAGCTTATAGCCCACTGAGTTGCTCACGGTTGTCGTTAAACCTCCAATAAAAAAAAAAAAACAAGAAAAAGATGACCGAATTTTCGGGTGAGATAAGCACGCTTTTTGAATCCGTTCTGACGCAAATTAAATTTATCAAAGCTATTCAAAGTCACTGGAACCGGTTTGGAAAACAATAGATCTGACGAAAGAAAGATTTTCAATCGGGTTTTTAACCCCTCAGATATTGCTGTAAACGGAATCGTGAGCTTACGAACTCTTAGAAACAGAGATATCGACAAAAATAAGATGTGACTTTACGTCCCCTGGTGGGAAAACCATGCATTATTTTAGGAAGAAAGAGTTCTCAAAAGGATTTTCCATATGAGCGGTATCGGTCCAAGAGAAAACAAGAAAGATGACACTGAATTTTCGGGTGTAATAAGCACATCTTTTGAATCCGTTCTGACGCAAATTAAACTTATCAAAGCTATTCAAAGTCAGTGGAACCGGTATGGGAAACAATAGTATCTGACGGAAGAAAGAAGTTTTTCAGTCCGGTTTTTAATCTCTCAGATATTGCTGTAAACGGAATCCTGAGCTTACGAACTCTTAGAAGCAGAGATAGCGACAAAAACAAGATGTTACCTTACGTCCCCTGGTGGAAAAACCATGCATTATTTTAGGAAGAAAGTATTCGTAAAAGGTTTATCCATATAAGCGGTATCGGTCCAAGAAAAAAAAATTAGTCGAGTTTTCAGGAGCCCAGATTTTGCTGCAAATACATCAGAAGCAGAAATTAACACTTATGACCCCTGGTGGCCAAACCATTCTTTACCAAACATTAGAAATTATGAAAAAAATATTTTCCATCAGGTCTTGTATGCGATACAGGAAGAATTTTTCAAATCGGAGATTTAGAAGCAGAAATAACGCAGAAAACGCAATATACATTTACGCTATGAATTACTTGAAAATTTTGAAATTATATGAACCACGTGTCACACTAGAAACACTATCCAGAAAAGAAGGAATTTTTCAAATCGGAAGTCTAGAAGCAGAGATATTGACAAAAATAAGTTATACATCTACGCCCCCTGGCGTATAAACCATACATTATTTCAAGAAGAAAATGTTCCTAAAAGCTTTGTTGTCATGAGTAGTATCAGTCAAAAACGACTTTTTTTTCAATCGAGATTTTAGAAGCTCATATTTTGCTGCAAATTCATCGGAAGCGGAAATTAAGACTTACACCACCTGGTTGCAAACCATGCTTTTACAAAAATTAGAAACTATGTGCAAACTATTTCCCATCAGGAGCTGTATCCGGTGCAGAAAGAAGTTTTCAAATCGGAGATTTAGAAGCAGAGATACAGGGGAAAACGCAATTTACATTTACGCCTCCTAGCAGAAAGCCTATGAATTACTTGAAAATTTTGAAATTATATGAAACACATGTTACACTGGAAACTCTCTCCAACAAAGAAGGAATTTTTCAAATCGGACTCCTAGAAGTAGAGATATTGACAAAAATAAGATATATATCTACGCCCCCTGGCGTAGAAACCATGCACTATTTTAGGAAGAAAGTGTTTCTAAAAGGTTTGTCGACATCAGTAGTATCGGTCAACAAACGACGTTTTTTTCAATCGAGAATTTAGAAGCTCACATTTTGCTGCAAATACATCAGAAGCGGAATTTCAGATTTACGCCCCCTGGTGGCCATACCAATTTTTTACAAAAATTAGAAATTATGTGCAAACGATTTCCCATCAGGAGCTGTATCCGGTGCAGAAAGATACAGCGGCGAAATTGTACATCGTAAAAAAAAACCAAATAACAGATCATGATTCGCATATTTCAAGCTTCCGAATGCAAAAAGAATTTTTCAAATGGGACTAATAGTTGCAGAGATATCGTGGGTACAGACGGACGGACGGATGGACAAACCGATAACGTAAGCACGATCTTTTTTACAAAAGACGTCATAAAAACCTTAGTCGAGTTTTCAGGAGCCCTGATTTTGCTACAAATACATCAGAAGTAGAAATTAACACTTATGCCCCCTGGTGGCCAAACCATTCTTTACCAAACATTAGAAATTATGTGAACAATATTTTCCATCAGGTCTTGTATTTAATACAGGAAGAATTTTTCAAATCGGAGTTTTAAAAGCAGAAATAACGCAGAAACCGCCATTTACCTTTGTGCCCCTAGCGGAAAGTCTATGATTTACTTGAAAATTTTGAATTTTTAGGAAAAGCATTTCGCATTGGAAACACTATCCAACAGAGAAGGAATTTTTCAAATCGGTCTCCTAGAAGTGGAGATATTGAAAAAAAATAAGATATACATCTACGCTCCCTGGCGTAGAAACCATGCATTATTTCAAGAAGAAAATGTTTCTAAAACATTTGTCGACATCAGTAGTATCAGTCAACAAACGACTTTTTTTCAATCGAGATTTTGGAAGCTCATATTTTGCTGCAAATATATCAGAAGCGGATTTTAAGTCTTACGCCCCCTGGTGGCCAAACCATTTTTTACAAAAAATATAAATTATATGCAAATGATTTCCCATCAAGAGCTGTACCCGATGCAGAAATAATTTTTCAAATAGGAGATTTAGAAGCAGAGATGTAGGGGGAAAGCAGTTTGCATTTACGCCTCCTAGCGGAAAGTCTATTAATTACTTGAAAATTCTGAAATTATATGAAACACATGTCACACTGGAAACACTATCCAACAAAGAAGGAATTTTTCAAATCCGACTCTTAGAAGTAGAGATATTGACAAAAATAAAATATATATCTACGCCCCTGGGGGAGAAACCATGCATTATTTTAAGAAAAAAATGTTTCTGAAAGGTTTGTCGACATGAGTACCATCGGTCTACAAACGACGTTTTTTTCAATCGAGAATATAAAAGCTGATATTTTGCTACAAATACATCAGAAGCGGAAATTAAGGTTTACGCCACCTGGCGGGCAAACCATTTTTTTTTTACAAAAAATTAGAAATTATGTACAAACGATTTCCCATCAGGAGCTGTATCCGGTGCAGAAAGAATTTTTCAAATCGGAGATTTAGAAGCAGAGATATAGGGGGAACGCAATTTACCTCTACGCCCCCTAGCGGAAAGTCTATGAATTACTTGAAAATTTTGAAATTATATGAAAAACGTGTCACAGTGAAAACACTATCCAACAGAGAAGGAATTTTTCAAATCCGACTCTTTGAAGTAGAGATATTGACAAAAATAAAATATACATCTACGCCCCCTGGCGGAGAAACTGTGGAATATTTTAAAAAGAAAATATTTCAAAAAGGTTTATCGATGTGAGGGGCATCAGTCCACCAAAGAACTTTTTCAATCGATATTTTAGGAGCTCAGATTTTATCACAAATACATCAGAAGCAAAAATTAACGCTTACGCCCCCTGGTGGCTAAAGTATTCTTTACCAAAAATTTTAAATTATATGCAACCGATTTTCCATTAGGAGATGCATCCGCTGAAGTAAAAAAATTTCAAACCGGAGTTTTAGAAGAAGAGTTATCGGGAGAAATGTAATTTACTTTTACTCCCCCTAGCGGAAAATATATGCGTAATTTGAATATGTAGCTGTCTAAAATACTCTTCAACATAAATGGAATCGAAGGATAAAATAATTTTTTCAATCGGTTGTTTAGAAGCAAATATGTGGAATAAAACGTATTTTTGAATTTGACATCATCTGCATTTACGCCCTCTAGCGGTGAAATTGTACATCGTAAAAAAGAAAGCGAAATAAAGGATCACCATTCGCATGTTTCAAGCTTCCCAACGCAAAAAGAATTTTTCAAATCGGATTAATAGTTGCAGAGATAGCGTGGATACAGGTGGACGGACGGACGGACGGACGGAAAAACCGGTAACATAAGCACGATCTTTTTTTACAAAAGACGTGCTAAAAAGATTGAATAGTAAGTAAAATTAGTTTGTAGTGCGCCAAAGTCTTGAACTGGAATAGGAATCAGTACTAGAAAGCCCCTGTGCAATAGCTGGGGATTTCTTTATTCACATTTGCACAGTATTTGTTTTGTTTTTTCTAGTCCTCTGAGCTTCTCTCGCTTCTGCATTACACAGTCCGTACAATGTCGTCGAATCGCTGTTGTACGTTGCACGTCTCTCTTCGTCACCTCTTTCATCATATATTTCCTTGAATTTATTCCCGATCTCTTAATAATTTCTAATTCTACTTTTGCCCCAGCATTGAAGTGGCTATAATGTAATGTCATTTTCGTGAGCAAGATTGGTTTTACATTATATTATGTCTAAACCATGACTAAGGAATGTTGAAATAAATAAGAATACGATGTTCCTAATTAAGTTCCTAATTAAGCTTTTACGGCCAGACAAAACATAAACAGATGTCAAACTTACTATAACCTTTTATTGGTGCTGCACCACTTTTGGTAGAATTCCACAATATAGCACAATAAGGCCCTACAGTTGTTAACATAACATTTAACTTAACAATCGAACCTCTACACACACACATCCACATGAGCAACTGTCGTATCGTCCTTTTTTAGTACGTCTTTTGTAAAAAAAGATCGTGCTTCTGTTACCAGTTTGTCCGTCCGTTCGCCTGTACCCACGATATCTCAGCAACTATTGGTCAGATTTGAAAAATTCTTTTTGCATTGGGAAGCTTGAAATATGCAAATGATGATCCCTTATTTCGGTTTTTTTTTAGGTTGTACAATTTCGTCGGTAGAGGGCGTAAATGCAGATGATGTCGAATTCAAAAATACATTTTATTCCACATATTTGCTTCTAAACATCCGATTGAAAAAAAATTTATATCTTTCGATTCCATTTATGTCGAAGAGTATTTTAGATATAGTTTCTTTTTCAAATTACGCATAGCTTTTCCGCTAGGAAGCGTAAAAGTAAATTACATTTTTCCCGATAAGTCTTCTTCTAAAACTCCGATTTGAAAAAAAATCTTCCGCGGATACATCTCCTGATGTAAAATCTTTTGCATATAATTTCAAATGTTTGGTAAAGAATACTTTGGCCACCAGGTGGCGTAAGTGTTAATTTTTGCTTCTGATGTATTTGCCATGAAATCGTAGCTTCTAAAATATCGATTAAAAAATTATTTCCGGGCCTGACGCCACTCATATCGATAAAGCTTTTCAGAATATTTTCTTCCTAAAATATTCCACAGTTTCTACGCAAGGGGGCATAGATGTACATCTTATTTTTGTCAATATCTTTACTTCTAGGAGTCCGATTTGAAAAATTCCTTCTTTGTTGGATAGTGTTTTCCGTGTGACATGTTTTTCATATAATTTCAAAATTTTCAAGTAATTCATAGACTTTCCGCTAGGGGGCGTAGCGGTAAATTGTGTTTCCCCTATATCTCTGCTTCTAAATCTCCGATTTGAAAAATTCTTTCTGCACCGGATACAGCTCCTGATGGGAAATCGTTTGCACATAATTTCTAATTTTTGTAAAAAAAATATGGTTTGGCCACCAGGGAGCGTAAATCTTAATTTCCGCTTCTGTTGTATTTGCAGCAAAATATGAGCTCCAAAATTCTCGATTAAAAAAAACGTCGTTTGTTGACCGATACTACTCATGTCGATAAACCTTTTAGAAACACTTTTCTTAAAATAGTGCATGGTTTCTACGCCAGGGGGCGTAGATGTACTTCTTATTTTTGACAATATCTCTACTTCTAGGAGTCAGATTTGAAAAATTCCTTCTTTGTCGGATAGAGTTTTCCGTGTGACATGGTTTTTCATATAATTACAAAATTTTCAAGTAATTCATAGAATTTCCGCTAGGGGGCGCAGCGGTAAATTGCGTTTTTCCCTGTATTTCTGCTTCTAAATCTCCGATTTGAAAAATTCTTTCTGTACCGGATACAGCTCCTGATGGGAAATCGTTTGCACATAATTTCTAATTTTTGTAAAAAATAGTTTGGCCACCAGGGGGCATAAATTTTAATTTCCGCTTCTGTTGTATTTGCAGCAAAATATGAGCTTCTAAATTCTCGATTGAAAAAAACGTCGTTTGTTGACCTATACTACTGATGTCGACAAACCTTTTAGAAAAATTTTCTTCCTGAAAAAATGCATGTTTCTACGCCAGGTTGCGTAGGTGTATATCTTATTTTTGTCAATATCTCTACTTCTAAGAGTACGATTTCAAAAATTCCGTTTTTGTTGCATAGTATTTCCGATGCGAAATGTTTTTCCTATAAATTCAAAATTTTCAAGTAAATCATACACTTTCCGCTAAGGGGCACAAAGGTAAATAGCGTTTTCTGCGTTATTTCTGCTCCTAAAACTCTGATTTGAAAAATTCTTCATGTATCGCATACAAGACCTGGTGGAAAATATTTTTCACATAATTTATAATGTTTGGAAAAGAATTATTTAGCCACCAGGGGTCATATGTGTTAATTTCTGCTTCTGAAGTATTTGTTGCTAAATCTGGGATCCTAAAAACTCGACTAATTTTTTTTTCTTCGACCGATACCGCTTATACCGATAAACCTTTTGAGAATACTTTCTTCCTAAATAAATGCATAGTTTTCCCACCAGGGGACGTAAATTCACATCTTATTTTTGTCGATATCTCTGCTTCTAAGGGTTCGTAAGCTCACGAATCCGTTTACAGCAATATCTGAGGGATTAAAAAACCCGATTGAAAATCTTCTTTCTTTCGTCAGATCTATTGTTTTCCATACCGGTTCCATTGGCTTTCAATAGCTTTGAGAAATTTAATTTGCTTCAGAACGGATTCAAAAGACGTGCTCATTACACCCGAAAATTCGGTGTCAACTTTCTTGTTACGCTTTTCAACCGTATGTTGAGGAAGCTTATATGCTCCAGCTTTGTCCGTCCGTCCGTCCGCCTGTCCGCACGATAACTGGCGTAAAAACGGTTCGATTTCGATGAAATTTAAGTATGAGGTAGGTGACCAACTGGGGACGAACCCTGTTGAAAATGGAACAAATGGGGTCAAAGGTCATGACGTAGGAGCGGGATTCATTCCATTGCACTTATGCGTCATAACTTGCGCAAATATGGTTCGATTTCAATGAAATTTAACTATGTGGTACGGTACCGTCTGGGGACGAATCCTATTCAAAATGGGTGAATTGGCGTCAAAGGTCAGGACATAAGAGCGGGAAACATTCCATTGCCCTTATGCGTCATAATGTGCGTAAAAACGGTTCGATTTCGATGAAATTTCAGTATGTGGTAGGGGACCACCTGGGGACGAACCCTGTTGAAAATGGATGAAATGGGGTCAAACAAAGACATAGGATTGTGATCCATTCCATCACCCTTATCCCATAGTATTAAGGTGGACGTCAAGTAATTTTGCTTCTTATATTTCCAATGGAAAAACTTTTGTACACATTTCCTTCAGAATTAATGTGTTCCCAAGGATGGAAATTTGAACATCATTTGAAATAACTTCATATTATAACTTGGAATACTTATTATTTTCTAAAGCATAGCCATAATTATATTAAAAATCAATAACTTTTCCTTTGATGGTGTTGAAACCAGAAAAAGGATGGCGCGACCTGTACTTTGATGACGTCAGTAGACAAAAAAGTGTTGAATTGTATAATTATGGTTATGTTTTAGAAAATATTAGGTATCATCATCTTCATCATTGTCAACCATTATCAATCCACTGCTGGACGAAGGTCTCCCCAAGTTTCCTCCACAACGGTCTGTCTTGTGCCAGTCTCCTCCATGTCACTCCCGCATATTTACGAATTTCATCCACCCATCTCCCATGTGGTCTTTTTCTGGGTCTTTTCCTGTCCCTTGGAATCCAATCTAAAATTTCGGCTGTCCATCGATGGTCTGTCCTTCTGGCAGTATGTCCAGCCCATTGCCATTTCAGGGATTTAACCCTGATCATGATGTCTTCCACTCTCGTCATTTTTCGGATCCACGAGTTTCTCTTCTTATCTCTCCTGGTTATGCCAAGCATGCACCTCTCCATGCCTGTTTGAGTTGTCTGCAGCCTTTGTATGTCTCTTTTAGTTAAGGTCCACGTCTCTGCACCATACGTAAGCACTGGAAGGATGCATTGATCAAACACTTTTCTTTTAAGACATAATGGCATGTTGCTCTTGAAAATTATGCTGTTTCTTCCAAAAGCTCTCCAGGCAAGTTTTGTACGCCGATTAATTTCTTCATCAATGTGACCCTCACTTGATATCTGCTGTCCAATATAAACATACGTATCTGTTATCTCCAGTTTTTCTCCATCAATCGATAAATCTTCATTTCTTGTAAAAGCATTAAACATCACTTTTGTCTTCTGAAAGTTCATTTTTAATCCCACTTCTTTACTCTTGTCAGCAAGTTCCTGGATCATACTCTGCAGCTCTGATGGGGTAGTTGCAAAAATGACTACGTCATCAGCAAAACGAAGGTGGGTTAGATAATCTCCATTAATCTTTATCCCTTTGTTTTCCCAGTTCAGTGATTGAAAGACATTTTCCAATGTGGCATTAAAGAGCTTCGGAGATATGGTGTCACCTTGTCTCACTCCCTTTCCAATTTTTATGTGTGTTGTATTTTCAAACAGCCGAATCTTTGCACTTGCATTTTCATAGATGTTATTAATAATATTAATGTATGCATCTTCAATACCGCAGGATTTCAGAGCCGTGGTAACTGCTGATGGTTTCACCGAATCAAAGGCTTTTTCATAATCGATAAAAGCCATGCACAATGGAAGTTCATATTCCCTCGCTCTTTCAATTAGTTCTCTCAGTACGTGGATATGATCTATTGTGCTGTAGCCACTCCTGAATCCAGCTTGTTCTCTCGGTTGAGCCATGTCCAGTGTTACCTTCAAGCGGTGTGAAAGAACTTTAGTGAAGATTTTATAAACCACTGATAGGAGGCTGATAGGTCTGTAGTTCCTGAGATCCTCAATGTAACCTTTTTTATGTAGCAGGATCATTGTAGCATTGTTCCAATCCTCAGGAATCTTCCCTTCATTAAGGCATCGAGTGAAAATTTGGGCGAGTACTGTTTCGATTTCTCCACTTGCTTCTTGTATGATGTCTATAGTAATTCCATCTTCTCCTGGAGCTTTCCCCCGCTTCATGTTCTTGATTGCATGAGCAACTTCTGCTGGGAGGACTGGAAGAACTCTGGTACCTTTCATGATGTCTGGAGTACATGTATCATCCTTTTCATATAATTTGGAGTAGAAATCTTTCACTCTTGTCAAAATTTCGCCTCTATTTCTTGTTATAGAACCATCTTCTTTTCTCAGAGCCATAATCTGTTTTCTTCCCTTACTGAGATGTCCCTTTGCTATCTTAAGGCTTTGGTTGTTTTCAATTGCTTTCCTCACTAGCTCACAGTTGAATTTCCTTACGTCTTCAGTGATACTTTTTCGTGTTGTCTTGCATAGCTCTATATATTCCACTTTGGAAGTCACATCTTCTTTAGTTGTCCTCATCTCTCTTCTTTTTTGCATCAACATTTTGGTTTTTCCTGATAATTTGTTCACATGCAACTTGTTCTTAGACCCAGCTAATTTTGTTGCTGTTTCCATCAGAGCTTTATTTACTTTTCTGTTAACTTCCGAAATATCCACTTCTTCCGATGTTAGGCCTTCTAAAGCAGAGAATCTGTTCTTCAGTTCCAACTTGAAAGTATTATGGTGTTTTTTAAGGTTGGTTATGTCAATACATTTTGTTTGTCTTATGAGCTTGCCACGTTCCAGTTTAGTGTTGAGGTGCATCTTACATCTCACCAATCTATGGTCACTACCTGTGTTGAACTTGTTCAGCACACTGCAGTCTTCGATGACGAATTTTTTGTTGCACATAATAAAATCAATTTCACTTGTCGTTCCAATTGGATGTCTCCATGTCCATTTCCTGTGTGGCTTTTTCTTGAAAAAGGAGTTCAAGATGAAAAATCCTTCTGCCTCTGCAAACTCAACGAGAGTATTTCCACGCTGGTTTCTGTTGCCGTGACCGAATTTACCTACTGAAGTTTCATTCTGTTGCCGTTGCCCTATTTTTGCATTGAAATCTCCCATAATTATCTTCAATCTTCAAGTGCTGCTTACCTTTATTATTTAGATGACAAATTTCCTCATAAAATTCTTCAATTTCTTCTTCAGGATGACTTGTGGTGGGTGCATAAGTTTGAATAATCTGAGCTCTGGTATCTTCTCGATAGTTGGATAACGAGTCGTGCAGCTCTGTCAGAGGAACTTTCAACTTCTACCACTTTATCCTTCAGTTTCTTGTTTATTATAAATCCAACACCACTAGTTCTGCCAGTATCTGTCCCACGATAATAGAAGAGATGTCCACTTTTCAGTTCAATGAGATCTTCTCCTTTTCTCCTTACCTCACTTAGCCCGACGATGTCCCACTTGATCCTCTGTAGTTCCTCTTCCAATTCAAGAAGCCTTGAATCAGAAGATAGGGAGCGTCCGTTATAGGTAGCCAAGGTCAGCATCAAATGGCAGCCTAGTCCGGTCCTCCGGGGATTCTTAGCACCCTCTGCCTTCATGTCGCACTGGCCGCTGCCTTGGCCAGGTACATTCCAGCTGCCGGAGACTGAGGGCCAAGATTTAAGTTGTAGAGTCATTTTGGAGGTGTTTGGCCATAACTCACCACGCTGGCCAAGCGGGTTGGTGAGTGTGGGATAGCATTTCCTCTGATCCCGATGGTATAGTTATACCGCTATTGGCGGTCGTCAGAGCCCCTTTAGTGGGAACAGGATGCACCACGAGAAGGCGGGGTTGACATTTGTCAAGGAGAGGCTGTGATGTTACGCATCACCTGACCTTACATCCCATATTAGGTATACCAAGTTATAAAATGAAGATATTTTAATCGATGTTTAAATTTTCATCCTTGGTAACGCATTAATTGGGAAGAAAATGTGTACAGAAATTTTTCCGTTCGAAGTTGAGGAAGCAAAATTACTTGACGTTCACCTTAAAGGAGCAATTCTTGTATGTATGTAAATTTTATTTCGAAAACGGCTCTAAGGATTTTCATGAAAGTTGTTAACCTACCGTTTTCTGGTACTAGAAATGGATTTATCTTGATCTCGACTTTAGGAAAATTCGTTTAGTGGGTTAAATAACCACCCCGAATTACCACGTTTTTAGTGTAGTGTCATGGCGTCGAGCCATTAGATGTTGGCGCGTGGTCACGCCATCTGTCTCATTACGTCACGCGTTGTGTGTGAATCCTATTAAAGTTTTATGACGTCACACATTACGAGCAGATGGTCGCGATTCCTATCTGCCTCATTACGTCACGTGTTTTGTGCGTATGTTCGTCCGCACGATAACTCGCGTAAAAATCATTCGATTTCGAAGACATTTTAGTATGTGGTAGGGGAACACGTGGGAAGGAAGCCTATTGAAAGTGAACTAAATGGGGTCAACGTTCAGGACATAGGAGCGGGATCCATTTCACTGCTCTTATGCGTCATATCTAACGAAAAAAGGTTCGATTTCGATGAAATTTTAGTATGGTAGGGGACAACCTGGGGACAAACCCTATTGAAAATTGGCGAAATGGGGGACAAAGGTCAGGACATAGGAGCGGAATCCATTCCATATCCCTTATGCATCATAACTTATGTGAAATTGCTTCGATTGCGACAAAACTTTATCATGTTATTTCGGAGGTATACTGAATCAGTTCTGTTGAATATTATCGAAATGGGATCAAAGGTCAGGGCACAGGAGTGAGATTTATTCCTTAGCCATTTTCCTCATAACTTGAGTAATAACTTGAGTAATGATTTAGAGTATGTTGGAAAGCGTATCATTATCAATGCATTGCATGATTTTACTAACTTGTTTCATTTTTTACGCTTTCCAATCATAGGTCGAAAAAGCGTATATGCTCCAGCTTTTTCCGTCTGTCCGTACCATAACTGTCGTAAAAATGGTTGGATTTCGATGAAATTTTAGTATGTGGTAGAGGACCACCTGGGGATGAACCCTGTTGAAAATAGGACAAATGGGGTCAAAGATCACGACGTAGGAGCGGGATCCATTCCATTGCCCTTATGCGACATAACTTGCGTAAATATGGTTCGATTTCAATGAAAGTTTACTATGTGGTAGAGGATTGCTTGGGGACGAACCCTATCAAAATGGGTGAAGTGGGGTCAAAGGTCAGGACATAAGAGCGGGATGTATTCCATTGCCCTTATGCGTCATAGCGTGCGCAAAAATGGTTTGATTTCGCTAAATTTTAGTATGTGGTAAGGGACCACCTGGGGACGAACTCTATTGAAAATGGATGAAATGGGGGTCAAAGGTCAGGACATAGGATTAGGATCCATTCCATCGCCTTTGTCCCATATTATTAAGGTACGCGTCAAGTAATTTTGCTTCCTATACTTCCAATGGAAAAACTTTTGTACACGTTTCCTTCACAATTAATGTCTTCCCATGGATGAAAATTTGAACATCGATTAAAATAACTTCATATTATAACTTGGAATACTTAATATTTTCTAAAACATAACCATAATTATATTAAAAATCAATAACTTTTCCTTTGGTGGTGTTGAAACCAGAAAAAGGATGGCGCGACCTGTACTTTGATGACGTCAGTAGACAAACAAATGTTGGATTGCATAATTATGGTTATGTTTTAGAAAATCTTGAGTATTCCAAGTTATAAAATGCAGATATTTTAATCGATGTTCAAATTTTCATCCTTGGGAACGCATTAATTGGGAAGGAAATGTGTACAGGAATTTTTCCATTCGAAGTACAGGAAGTAAAAGTATTTGACGTTCACCTTAAAGGAGCAATTCTTGTATGTATGTAAATTTTATTTTGAAAACGGCTCTAAGGATTTCGATGAAAGTCGTTAACTTACCGTTTCTTGGTACTATAAATCGATTTAGCTTGATCTCGACTTTAGGAAAATTCGTTTAGTGGGTAAAATAACCACCCCGAATTACCACGTTTTTAGTGTCATGGCGTCGTTCCTTTAATGTTATCCATTCGTAGATATGTTATGACGTCATACTCTCGGAATTAAGATGTTGGCGCGCGGTTACGCCATCTGTTTCATTACGTCACGCGTTGGGTGTGGATCCTATTAAAGTTTCATGACGTCACACACTTGCGAGCAGATGGTCGCGATTCCCATCTGCCTCATTACGTCATGCGTTGTGTGCGTATGTTCGTCTGCACGACATCTCGCGTAAAAATCGTTCGATTATAATGAAATTCTAGTTTGTGGTACGGGAATACCTGGGAAGAAACCCTATGGAAAGTGAACTAAATGGGGTCAAAGGTCAGGACATAGGAGCGGGATCTATTCCACTGCTCTTATGCGTAATAACTAACGTAAAAAAAGTTTCGATTTCGATAAAATTTCAGTATGTGGTAGGGGCCCACATGGGGACAAACCCTATTTAAAATGGGCGAAATGGGGTCAAAGGTCAGGACATAGGAGCGGAATCACTTCCATCGGCATTATGCATCATAACTTACGTAAAAATGTTTCGATTTGGATGAAATGTTAGTATGTTGTAGGGACCTGCCTGGGAATGAATCCTATTACAAATGGGCGAAATAGGGTGAAAGGTTAGGACACAGGAGAGGGATCTATTCCATAGCCCTTATGCATCATACCTTACGTAAAATTGCTTCGATTGCGACAAAAAGCTGTCATGTTATTTCGGAGGTATACTGAACCAGTTCTATTGAATATCATCGAAATGGGATCAAAGGTCAGGGCACAGAAGCGAGATTTTTTCCACAGCCATTATCCTCATAACTTCAGTAATGATATCTGGTATGTTGGAAAGCGTATCATAATCAATGCATTGCATGATTTTACTAACTTGTCCCCCATGCTCCAGCTTCGTCCATTTGTCCATCAGCACGATAACTTGCGTAAAAAAGGTTCGATTCCGATGAAAGTTTAGTATGTTGTATGGTGCCACCTGGGGACGAACCCTATTGAAAATGGATGAAATGGGGTCAAAGGTCAGGACATAGGAGCGGGATCCATTTCATCACCCTTATGCGCCATAACTTGCGTAAAAATGGTTCGATTTCGAAGAAATTTTAGTATGTGGTAAGGGACCACCTGGGGACTAATCCTATTGAGAATTAGAGAAATGGGGTCAAAGGTCAGGATAGGGATTCATTCCACCGCCCTTATATGTCACAACTTTCGTAAAAATGCTTCGTTTGCAACAAAACTTTATCATCTTGTTCCGGAGGCGCACTGCAGCAATTCTGCTTACTATAATCGAAATGGGGTCAAAGGTCAGGACACAGGATCAAGATTTATTCCACAGCCATTATCGTCATAACTTGAGTAATCAGTTGAGTAATGGTTGCTGGTATGTTGGAAAGCGCATCATAATCAATGCATTGCATGATTTAACTAACTTGTTATCTATAGTTCTTATTATAATCATACATCACTTTCTCTCAGACCACAAATGTGTTGTCAACAATATTCTCGTGAGAGAGAAAATGTCACGTTAAGTTTGGAAGTATAACGGACGACGAACTCAACTTTACATAGGAAAAAGAACTAAAAATGAAAGTTAATTTAGAATATACGTCACATGGCGTACAGCATCAAAAACAGAGAGTTTGAAAGTGTCTAATCCCACAAATGTATCCTTCTGTCAACGTCTCCAAACCACAGAACGGAAACTCTCATTGCTGTTCTCAAACAGAGGTCAGCGCTCTTTCCACGGCCAATGAGAATTTTTCCGTGACTCATTTATAAACGTGGAAATAGCGAGAACTATTAGATAGAATACCAAATTTGGTGGTGCTAAATTGAAAACCGTAGATTTTACGAAACTTTTGTATAGGGCCCCATTTACCCCGGGTTCCGACCACTTCCGTCTGTGGTCTAAGTTGGTGTAAGAGTACAATGATATACAGTAGTGTAAAATATTTGGTGGTTCTAAACTGAAAACTGTAGATTTTACCAAAATAGTTGTATGGGCACCCTTGACCCCGGGATCCGACTACTTCCAAAACCGTGTACGGTCTAAGTTAAAATGCAATGAGATAGTATAAAAAATTTGGTGGTTCTAAATTGAAAACTGTAGATTTTACGAAAATGTTGTATGGAACCACCTTGACCCCGGGTTCCGACCCTTTGCAAAAACCGTGTACTGTCTAAGTTAGAATACCATGAGAAAGTATAAAAAATTTGGTGGTTCTAAATTGAAAACTGTAGATTTTACGAAAATGTTGTAGGGCGCCCCCTTGACCCCGGGGCCAGACCCCTTCCAAAAACCGTGTACGATCTAAGTTAGAATACCATGAGAAAGTATAAAAAATTTGGTGGTTCTAAATTGAAAACTGTAGATTTTACGAAAATGTTGTAGGGCGCCCCCTTGACCCCGGGGCCAGACCCCTTCCAAAAACCGTGTACGGTCTAAGTTAGAATACAACGAGATAGCATAAAAAATTTGGTGGTTCTAAATTGAAAAATGTAGATTTTACGAAAATGTTGTATGGGGCCCCCTTTACCCTGGGCAACGACCCCTTCCGTCTATGGTCTAAGTTGGTGTAAGAGTACAATGATATACAGTAGTATAAAATATTTGGTGGTTCTAAACTGAAAACTGTAGATTTTACAAAAAATATTGTATGGGGCCTCTTTAACCCCGAGCCCCGACCCCTTCCAAAAACCGTGTACGGTCTAAGTTAGAATACAATGAGATAGAATAAAAATTTGTGGTTCTAAATTGAAAACTGCAGATTTTACGAAAATGTTGTAGGGCGTCCCCTTGACCCCGGGGCCAGACCCCTTCCAAAAACCGTGTACGGTCTAAGTTAGAATACAATGAGATAGCATAAAAAATTTGGTGGTTCTAAATTGAAAAATGTAGATTTTACGAAAATGTTGTATGGGGCCCCCTTTACCCTGGGCAACGACCCCTTCCGTCTATGGTCTAAGTTGGTGTAAGAGTACAATGATATACAGTAGTATAAAATATTTGGTGGTTCTAAACTGAAAACTGTAGATTTTACGAAAATATTGTATGGGGCCTATTTAACCCCTTGCCCCGACCCCTTCCAAAAACCGTGTGCGGTGTAAGTTAGGGTACCATGAGATAGTATACAAAATTAGGTGGATCTTAATCGAAAACTGTAGATTTTACGAAAATTTTGTATTGGGCCCCCTTGACCCCGGGCCCGACCTTTTCCCAAAACCGCCTACGATCTTAGTTACAGTGCCATGAGATAGTATACCAAATTTGGTGGTTCTGAACTGCTTTTCGTTTTTTTAGGAATCGATTGTTAGCATATACTGTATAGTGTCGACAAAATGTACCTGTCGACGAAATGAGTTGTCGACGAAGTGAACCAGACCAGTTCACATTATTCTGCCCAACCTCTGTATATGATTAGCTTTCCGGTAATCAGCGTAGATTTCCGTTTTAATGAGAACGCTAATAAGTAGCATTTATTTCAATTAAGTTTTTTTACAGGAATGAAATGTTGAATAATTATATTTATTTCTAGTGCCCTTGCCTAATTAACGAAACTAGATGCACTGATAATTTCTGCACATTTCGTAAGAATTTTCGTTTGCGTTGTAACGCTGATAAGTAGCAATTTTGAAAAATAAACTAAGATTTGTTTTATAGAAATGAAATGATTAATAATGTAATTATTTATTGCTAGTTTCATTTTCCGTTTAACGGAACTAATTGGCTGATAATAAAACTAGTAATATTTGCACCATTTACGAACCAGCAAAAATCAGTGTGAACCACGGCAGGCTAGTGAATATTTTTTTTTTTTCAAAATTCTACCCCTGCTTTTAAGGAAACCTTTTGCGTTTGCTTTACCTGCAGAGAGATTTTAGCATCTAAAAATAAATATTGAGGCGTTGTTAATTGAGTCTATCCTCCCGTGTCAGCAGAATTTTTGTCTTTCGATTTCTGAACATAAAAATATTGTTTCAGAAAACTGGCAATTGCACGAAATGGTAACAAAAGAATAGATTTTTTAAAAACATGTCACATGAAGATAACGAAAAAGAACGGAATTTCGCTTCCAGTTGGGCTTTAAAGCAATTCAGCTTTTGTGAGAGGCTTTCTTAAAGTGCAGTTAAGATACTCAAAGCGCTGTTAAGTTGAATATAGTGCTTTATTATTAAGCTTTGTTCTTCTGCAATTACAGTAAGTGGTGAAATAGATAAAAAATAAGTTCATTTGGTCTTGCGCATGAAGTACTTCGCTCAGTAAGCAGCCATGGTGAACGTACTCTTTAATGTTTCTCCTTCTATTATTTTTTAAATTGAAATTCTTGTTACAAACACGGGAAAAAAGAACTTTACTTCTCTTTTATGTTGAAGCAAACGACCATTAAGTGTAAATAAAGGAGGTACTAGGATTGCATCTCAGAGACTCTCACCGCATCGTACCTCCACCCCTTTAAATGTTGTTAATGCTGTTAGTTACAAAACTCCTCAAAGTTTATTCGTGCCGAGACTGGAGTTAAGGAAAGATGACAATAAATCGAAAAAGAAATCGCGTGCTCTTAACTACCACGAATGCCTTCGAATTCAAGGCACGAGATTAACTTAATTAGCAGAAGCACGTTACATCATATCTACCTTCATGTTCGGTAGTTCCGAGTTGTCTTTCTTTTTTTCCAAATTGCTTTTATGGGTTCCGCTCTCTACAAATGTTACACTAGGCACAAAGTATAGGGATAGCAGTAATAGCGTCGTTTGAAGAGGAGAATCCTGGATAAAATTCCAAACCAACGCTTCCTTCCCCCATTTCTCCAAGTCATTCCTAAAACACCGAAGCCTTTAGTAATCAAGCAAAGGAATGTACTACAGGTTTTTATTTTTTTTTTTTATGCAACTATCTGAAATTAGATTACCCTCGAGGAAACACGCATACGCGAGCTGTCTAAAGTTTACAAGCGGGAGCTTTCTGTTTTCAATATTTTATAGGTCCTAACACATTTTCTTGCAAGCTCTACTCGACAGTGAAGTTACCTGTTGAAATATTCAATCCTCATCTGAATAATGGCGATCGGATGCGTTTTTCCCTTAGAGGATATTCCCTGTGTGACTTGGTTTAGCTGCAGTTCCTTCCAGCAGCACCAAAAACATGTCCGAAAAGTAAAGAAGCTCCATGATTGTTCATGGGTTCGTAAAATTGAATCCACACTTCTGGGAGGCGGCGAAAAGGGAAAGATAAGTATATTCTTCTTGAAAATGTTACAAACTGATTTTGTTGTCTTGCTTGACAACCTAATTTTCGCAGATGTGGAAAAGAAAGGTGCGGGAACAAACCGTGTTATTCATAGCTAACAGGATATCTGTAATACCTCCTCCAACTCTTTGCGCTCGTTCATTATTCGTGGACTGGCTTCTTCTTATTGCCCTTTTCTTCAAAATCGTCAATAATAAAACCTACGATGGGGATATCGTTTCCTGCTTTGGACTCAGAGTGCTAGGTGTTGATCTCAGGTCTTAAGCTTCTTCCGATATACCAATATATAAGGATAACTAATGTTTCAATATACACTATATTAACAAAAGTCACCGGACACCTAGAAGAGAAACACAACATAGCATTTATTGACATATATTAGTGCGGTGTCGGTCCACCTTTCGCCATAACGCATGTACTAACCCATCAAGATATGCTTTCCAGAAGGTTTTGGAACACAGCGATAGGTATGCGCTTCCATTCAGTACATAATGCTGCCGCTAACTGTTGCTTACTAGTAGGCCTTGGTTCTAAACTTCTTATGTGGCGCTCTAATTAATCCCACAGGTGCCCTATAGGATTAAGATCAAAGCTTTGTGCTGGCCAGTCCACACACGATAGGGAATCATCGTCAAACCATGCCGTAACAGTCCTTGCCTCGCCATCGGCGATGGCGACTGCTGATAAGAGCAGAATTCCCGCTCTCGTCACAGCTTCTCCTACTACGTCGATCCTTATCTCTGACGGAGCGAACCAATCAGCGTCCGTCCTTGATGATAGGGAATATCGTCCTCCTCCTGATGCCTATTGCTCTTCTTCTTCTACGCTTCAACTCTCTGACTCCACCACCCCTCCTGGTGGTGAGGCTATGACGTTCGTTCCTGATGCTACCGATGACGTAATGGATATCTCTGAGGGCGTTGCTTCTCTGCCCTCGGTAGCCTTGCCCAGCGTTGTGTCAGCTCCTTCATCCAGCGCTGCACCTCTGCCTTCCAATGGAGGATTGCCTTCCCGCTCTTATTCTAGCGTTACCTCAGGTGCGTCCCTACCGACGCAATCGACTCGCCTTCCCCTTGCAGATGCCCATGTCCAGATACATGGTGACTCACTTCAATTGGACGTTCCGCACTTCTCACCCGCTGCGCAGGAACTTCACTCCACCCGCGAGTTGGGAGTGTGCCTAGATGCTCTTCCGAATACACCGCTGAAAGTCTATTGTGATACGCTCCTTGCTTTTCTTCCAGCCGGAGCCATTACTCACCTCACCCGCCGGCCGCGGACGGTGATTGTTTATTTCACATCCAAAGAGCATGCAGACACGCTTCTAAACTTTGGTCTTGACCTGGGAGACCACCACCTGGAAGCTGAACCGATTTCCAGGCGCCCTGTTCAGGTCTCCTTGCATCCGGTGCCCCCGAAATCTCGGATGCGATGATATGTACTGCACTTAGTAAGTGTGGTAAGATTGTTGGTCCTGTTATCACACATTCAGCTGCGCCCAAGGATCCTGCAAATAAGAATGTTCGTAGTTTTCGCCGGAGTGTTCGACTCATCTTTCCATCAGAGGAGCATCTCCGTAAGTTCCCACGGATCCTAAACGTCCGATGTGGGCAGCTGTCCTACAGAATTGACATGCTAACATCAGAACACTGTGCTAATTGCAAAGAACTTGGGCATCAGCGTGCTCGATGCCCCAACAACCAGTATCCAGCTCCCACGGCTTCTACAGTGCCTACCGCCTCTAAGCAGCCTCCTGCTACATCTCGCTCTCGACCTGCACCGTCTTCAAATGTGCCAACTGCCCCAGGGCCGAGTTACACAAAAAGTATATCTACAGCCTCTCGTCCACGAGCGTCTTTTGATGCTGATCTCACCTCCCACCTTCAATTTCCAGTGCTCACCTCACCTATTACTCCTCATCCCGTGGCAACATCGGGAGACTTCGCCGCTGGTTTCCCACCAGTCTTCACTGTTGGTGTCTCCGAGTGTGACGGCGGTGCCGATAACTCCTCTGACTCTGCGTCAGCTTCCCGAGCATCGTCGCTCCCTGGAAAACGAATTTCTGGCACTCGTACAGGTACCCGACGTAAGAGGAAGAAGAAGAAATCTTCCTCTGCGGATGGGCAACCGTTCCGTACTACCAAATCTTCAGGAGATATCTCTCCCTCTCCTGCGCCAACAGAAATTGAAAGGGACACTGATGATGATGGGTCTCCACCTTCGTTTGAGGTCTTTTCAAGTGTTCTCTCCAAATGTGGTGCTCCTTCAGAACCTCTCAATCTTGGAGATTACTATCAGTTTTGCACCCACACCACGAACCTGGAGTCGACGTATGACTACCTCCGAGAGCGCGAAGACATTCTTCCCGCGCTGCTCCTGCAAGCCGGATGCATTGCTAAGTACCTTCGTGGGTTTGTTCATGACCCCATGCACCACTCATGGACCCTTGGCTGCGTAAACCGATTACAACAACTCCTGAAAAGTTGCTCCGCGACTCCTCCAACCAACGACTGACCAGTCCATTCAAGGTCGCGACCCTTAATTGCAGAGGGTTCGCTAGCCCCTAGCGAATGCTCTTGTTATGGAAGACCTCTCGCCCCTCGGGGCCGATCTGTTACTACTACAAGAAACAAACTGCCATTCCTCCACTCTGTTTACTCGCTGGCGTGCTAGCGATTATGTGTTCCATCATGCTTTCCGCTACTCATCTCATGGTGGACTTGCTATCGGAATACATCAACATTTCCGATCCACCCTCACTGCACTCTCAGTGCAGAACTTATGCCGAGATTTACTCCAGCAAGTCTCCTTCACAGTTGGCGGAGCTCGATTTCACATCTTTAATGTGTATATTCCATGCACCTCTATTCATTTATCCATCTTGTTCACCAAACTCCGTAAAGCTCTCTCGAAAGTCTCACCTTCGGATCGTGTGCTCTTGGGTGGAGACTTCAATTGCACCCTTGACCCGGCTCTGGATCGCTCTCCTTCGTCACGAGAGCGTCGGACGGATCTCGTCGCACTACTCCATGACCTTGTTGCTGATTTCTCCTTCACCGATGCTTATAGGCGCCTTCATCCACAAGAGACCTCACACACGTGGCGCTCGTCTGGGAGTCAGTTTCCATCAACTGCACGCTTGGATCGGGTTTACGTTTCCACACCGCTTCTTGCGTCTATTACCGAGTTGCAACATCAACCTACTGCTTCCTCAGACCACTGCACGGTCACCCTCACAGTGTTTGTTGCGGCGTCACTCCTCGGACTGTTCGTCCGTGGACATTTGACTCCAATCTCCTCACTGATCCTGAATTTTGTGCCTCTGTCCGTTCTTTTCTCGCTGCTCGTCGCGCAGGGTTGCATTCCGCACCCTGTACCTTGACGTATTGGCTTCGTGTCAAGCATCAGCTCCTCTTACATATCAAGCAACTTTCCTTCACCATGAAGACTTCTAGTCATATGCGCCTCGATCACGCCAGGCAGATGCTCACACTGATTGGGTTATCAGATCCGCTTTTTCCAGCATATCAGGCGGAGCTCCAGGCTTTGCTGAAACCTCTTGCGCAGCAAGCACTTTTACGTCTGCGCATTAAACATCTCAATCCGGAGGAATGCACCTATGATTTTCTAACATCAATGGAATCTGCACGTAAGTCTTCCACCTCGCTTCGTCATCTTCGCCTCCCCTCTGGCGAAATCACATCCGATTCGGCAGCGATTTGCTCTCACGTTCGTCAGTTCTATACCACCAAGTTCAGTGAAACTCCTCCCCCTTCTCCCTCTGCTCTCCCCCATCTTCTCAATAACCTACCACAAGTTCCGTCTCATCTTGCTCACACCCTGTCTCTTGCACCCACATCCACGGAGGTGTCAGACACCTTCTCTTCCCTTAACCCCTATGCCGCTCCGGGTCCGACGGCCTCTCTTTTCCTTTTTACCGTGCGTTCTTGCCTCTTTTGTTGCCTTTTCTCCTCTCCGCTTTTTCTGCTGCATTTAACTGCTCCCCCCTCCCGAGGAGTTTCACGGACGCACATGTGGTCCTATTTCCCAAGAAGGGTGACCCTCTTGACTTGGGAAATTGGCGCCCCATTTCTCTTCTCAATCAAGATTATAAACTCTATACTAAGCTTCTTTCCCGTCGACTAAACTCTATCCTCCCTCACATCCTTGCTGACTCTCAAACCTATACTGTTCCTGGCCGTTCTCTTTCCTCCAATGTTCAACTTCTTCGCGATCTCATTCATCTTGCCAAGACTCATTCTGAACCTCTTGCTCTCCTTTCCTTAGACCTCCGTTCCGCTTTCGATAATATCTCACACGCCTATTTAACACAAACCCTGCTACACTTTGGCTTTCCTCCACAATTTGTCTCCGTTCTTCTCTCCCTCTACCGGGACGCCGTTTTCCATGTCAAGACGGCATCTTTTCTCACAGCACATGTTCCCTTCAAGCGGGGAGTTCGTCAGGGCTGCCCGCTTTCTGGTCAACTGTTTGCGATTGCCGTCGAGCCTTTTCTACGCTCTCTGCAAACATCTCTTCTAGCACAACTTCCACCACCAGTTGCCAGCTCACGGCATCACTCAGTCATTTACTCTGCTTATGCAGATGACATCACCGTCTGCATTCGTAGCGACTCACAGTTCCAACTGCTTCGTCGTTTGTTCTCCGCATATGCTTCATGTTCTGCAGCTGAACTGAATACTTCTAAGAGCACTGGATTGTGGTGCGGGTCGTGGTCCAATCGCTTGGATGCTCCATGGGGGCCACATGGTCATCCACTACCCAAGGCTTCCTGGGTGTGCACTTAGGCGCACCACAAGCTACATCCAGTGCAACTCGCTCGGAACTCCATCCTCGCCTCCTCCGCACAGCTGCATTCTGGTGTCGTGCGCAGTTCTGTACGTCCTACTACCAGCGTGCAAATCTCACCAGGACATACCTTCTGTCCATCTGCAAGCATTCTTGGATTGCATCTACGACCCCGCTTTTCTGTCTCCAGGAGGTTACACGCTGCCTTACTCGAGTAATGTGGGCGGGTCATCACTGGATTAACGTCCACAAGCTCTGTGCTCCTCCTCCTATGGTGGTGCTGGCCTACCTGATGTCCCGCTGTGCTACAAAGCAAGCCGAGTGATCAACTTCATTCACCTTTTCACGGCTCCAGTGGCTTCCGCAGTTCAGGTACGTGACGTTCTTGCCTCCTTGCGTAACCCACATTTTTCTTTTCTTTCTTTAGTTCTCATGGATTGCTGTCCTTTCCCCCCTCCAAACTCCCACCTGCATATTCTGAAGCCCTCACTCACCTTCGCTCTCTCCCCTCATTCGCTCCCCTCCCTCTTCAACTCTAGAGCTTCTTTCTGAACCCCTCTTCTTCAACTCCCTTGTTCATCCCCCCCATCTCCCCTGTTTTTCATTCCCCTCTTGGCTCCGAGCAGGTGTAGTAACTGTACAAGACCTCACTAACTCGGATCTATCCTGGCGCCCTCTCTCTGGCCTCCCCCCTGCTATTCTCTCGTCCCCATCCGCCCATTTGGTCTATGACTCTCTGCTAACTGCACTTCTTTCGCTTTTCCCTGATCTTGTCTCCCCCACCGGTCTCGTCTCTGTCTTTTCTGCCCCTCTTCCGCTGCCGTTTTTCCTCCGACTCACAAACTCGGTTCTTCCTCTCTCCTCTCTCTCCTCTAAATCTCTTTATCGTTTTCTAGTGCACCTTGCCACCCCTTCACCGCTTTCTATTCTGGAGGTTCCCCCTGCTTCTCTTCCTCTTGTCTGGGCCGCTGCCCGCTCACCCTTATCTGCCCCTCTTGAAATTAATACCCACTGGCTCTTTTTGCATAATCGCCTCCCTGTTCCGTATTTTCTCTTTCGCATGTCTCTCCTCTCCTCCCCTCTCTGCTCCTTCTGCGCACAGGAGGCAGACGTTTCTCACGTCTACCTTTACTGTCCCATCCTGATGCCTCTCCTCCACCAGGCTTTCCGGATTGCCAGTCGCTCTTGTTCTCAAGATCTTCCGTTCACTGCCTACAGACATCTTCTTCTGCGGGCTCATCCACCTACAACTCTTCCTTCAGTATGTGCCTATCTTTTCGTGCTGGTTAAACACGTTATTTACGTATACCTTCAACAACTCCGCAGCATTTCCTCGCCGGTCTCTTTACACCAGGCCAGCGCAGCACTTTTGTGCCATTTTCAAGATCGATTGCTTTCTCGACTCGCCTGAGTACCAGTCGGCTTCTTCCAGTCGTCGAGAAGCCACCTTCTATGCTACCTGGGCGCCGGCCGCTCCATGGTTTGCGATTGATTCTGGACTGCTACACCTATCAGAACCCTAGGACATTCTACACCTCCTTTGCTGAGTTCCGTGGCACCCTGAGGGCCCTCCTCCACTCTACGACTCGTGCAATCCACACTACCGTTGAATTGTGAATGCTAATGCCATCTCAGTGTATTTTCATGCTTACTCGTGTACATTACTTACTTTCACCCCGCCTGTATTATGTTGCTTTGGTGCCCTCGTTAAATAACTTGCACAATTGTGCACGCTGTGTTTTTATCTCATGTATGTAATGTTTTACCTTCACGGCGGTGTTTGTGCTGTTCTTTTTCTAATTGTGTACTATTGTTTCGCCTGTGTTATCCTGTAAATCATGCCCAGCCAATGTCATGTGACACGATGTGTTTCTCTTTGTCACTTCTGCAATTTTTTTATTCAATAAGCTTTGCTTGCAGCATTTTGTTATTCATCCCCATTGTCATTGCAGTGTATATACCATTATGTTTTTAACAGTTTTGTATTATTTCCCAGTGAGATGCCCAATACTGTACGTCTCCCTCTTATGTTTTCTTATGATAAATTAGAATAAAGCGATTTTGAAACCTTGCTTTATGGGACGTAAGTCGTGTCTGTTTTTGAGTTCCGTGTTTCGCCGTCTACTGAGTGTGTTTTGTGTGCTCTGTCGTTTAACTTTTGTGCGTGCCTTCAAGACGAAGGTTGTATCTTTCATTTAAGACATCTCCCGAGTCGGTGAGTACTTTTTTCAATTAGCTATCAGCACTTTATTTTCTCGACCAGTTGGTCGTTTTTACTAAATTAGGCCTCGCCATCGGCGATGGCGACTGCTGATAAGAGCAGAATTCCCGCTCTCGTCACAGCTTCTCCTACTACGTCGATCCTTATCTCTGACGGAGCAAACCAATCAGCGTCCGTCCTTGATGATAGGGAATATCGTTCTCCTCCTGATGCCTATTGCTCTTCTTCTTCTACGCTTCAACTCTCTGACTCCACCACTCCTCCTGGTGGTGAGGCTATGACGTTCGTTCCTGATGCTACCGATGACGTAATGGATATCTCTGAGGGCGTTGCTTCTCTGCCCTCGGTAGCCTCGCCCAGCGTTGTGTCAGCTCCTTCATCCAGCGCTGCACCTCTGCCTTCCAATGGAGGATTGCCTTCCCGCTCTTATTCTAGCGTTACCTCAGGTGCGTCCCTTCCGACGCAATCGACTCGCCTTCCTTGCAGATGCCCATGTCCAGATACATGGTGACTCACTTCAATTGGACGTTCCGCACTTCTCACCCGCTGCGCAGGAACTTCACTCCACCCGCGAGTTGGGAGTGTGCCTAGATGCTCTTCCGAATACACCGCTGAAAGTCTATTGTGATACGCTCCTTGCTTTTCTTCCAGCCGGAGCCATTACTCACCTCACCCGCCGGCCGCGGACGGTGATTGTTTATTTCACATCCAAAGAGCATGCAGACACGCTTCTAAACTTTGGTCTTGACCTGGGAGACCACCACCTGGAAGCTGAACCGATTTCCAGGCGCCCTGTTCAGGTCTCCTTGCATCCGGTGCCCCCCGAAATCTCGGATGCGATGATATGTACTGCACTTAGTAAGTGTGGTAAGATTGTTGGTCCTGTTATCACACATTCAGCTGCGCCCAAGGATCCTGCAAATAAGAATGTTCGTAGTTTTCGCCGGAGTGTTCGACTCATCTTTCCATCAGAGGAGCATCTCCGTAAGTTCCCACGGATCCTAAACGTCCGATGTGGGCAGCTCTCCTACAGAATTGACATGCTAACATCAGAACACTGTGCTAATTGCAAAGAACTTGGGCATCAGCGTGCTCGATGCCCCAACAACCAGTATCCAGCTCCCACGGCTTCTACAGTGCCTACCGCCTCTAAGCAGCCTCCTGCTACATCTCGCTCTCGACCTGCACCGTCTCCAAATGTGCCAACTGCCCCAGGGCCGAGTTACACAAAAAGTATATCTACAGCCTCTCGTCCACGAGCGTCTTTTGATGCTGATCTCACCTCCCACCTTCAATTTCCAGTGCTCACCTCACCTATTACTCCTCATCCCGTGGCAACATCGGGAGACTTCGCCGCTGGTTTCCCACCAGTCTTCACTGTTGGTGTCTCCGAGTGTGACGGCGGTGCCGATAACTCCTCTGACTCTGCGTCAGCATCCCGAGCATCGACGCTCCCTGGAAAACGAATTTCTGGCACTCGTATAGGTACCCGACGTAAGAGGAAGAAGAAGAAATCTTCCTCTGCGGATGGGCAACCGTTCCGTACTACAAAATCTTCAGGAGATATCTCCCCTCTCCTGCGCCAACAGAAATTGAAAGGGACACTGATGATGATGGGTCTCCGCCTTCGTTTGAGGTCTTTTCAAGTGTTCTCTCCAAATGTGGTGCTCCTTCAGAACCTCTCAATCTTGGAGATTACTATCAGTTTTGCACCCACACCACGAACCTGGAGTCGACGTATGACTACCTCCGAGAGCGCGAAGACATTCTTCCCGCGCTGCTCCTGCAAGCCGGATGCAATGCTAAGTACCTTCGTGGGTTTGTTCATGACCCCCTGCACCACTCATGGACCCTTGGCTGCGTAAACCGATTACAACAACTTCTGAAAGTTGCTCCGCGACTCCTCCAACCAACGACTGACCAGTCCATTCAAGGTCACGACCCTTAATTGCAGAGGGTTCGCTAGCCCTAGCGAATGCTCTTGTAATGGAAGACCTCTCGCCCCTCGGGGCCGATCTGTTACTACTACAAGAAACAAACTGCCATTCCTCCACTCTGTTTACTCGCTGGCGTCCTAGCGATTATGTGTTCCATCATGCTTTCCGCTACTCATCTCATGGTGGACTTGCTATCGGAATACATCAACATTTCCGATCCACCCTCACTGCACTCTCAGTGCAGAACTTATGCCGAGATTTACTCCAGCAAGTCTCCTTCACAGTTGGCGGAGCTCAATTTCACATCTGTAATGTGTATATTCCATGCACCTCTATTCATTTATCCATCTTGTTCACCAAACTCCGTAAAGCTCTCTCGAAAGTCTCACCTTCGGATCGTGTGCTCTTGGGTGGAGACTTCAATTGCACCCTTGACCCGGCTCTGGATCGCTCTCCTTCGTCACGAGAGCGTCGGACGGATCTCGTCGCACTACTCCATGACCTTGTTGCTGATTTCTCCTTCACCGATGCTTATAGGCGCCTTCATCCACAAGAGACCTCACACACGTGGCGCTCGTCTGGGAGTCAGCTTCCATCAACTGCACGCTTGGATCGGGTTTACGTTTCCACACCGCTTCTTGCGTCTATTACCGAGTTGCAACATCAACCTACTGCTTCCTCAGACCACTGCACGGTCACCCTCACAGTGTTTGTTGCGGCGTCACTCCCTCGGACTGTACGTCCGTGGACATTTGACTCCAATCTCCTCACTGATCCTGAATTTTGTGCCTCTGTCCGTTCTTTTCTCGCTGCTCGTCGCGCAGGGTTGCATTCCGCACCCTGTACCTTGACGTATTGGCTTCGTGTCAAGCATCAGCTCCTCTTACATATCAAGCAACTTTCCTTCACCATGAAGACTTCTAGTCAGATGCGCCTCGATCACGCCAGGCAGATGCTCACACTGATTGGGTTATCAGATCCGCTTTTTCCAGCATATCAGGCGGAGCTCCAGGCTTTGCTGAAACCTCTTGCGCAGCAAGCACTTTTACGTCTGCGCATTAAACATCTCAATCCGGAGGAATGCACCTATGATTTTCTAACATCAATGGAATCTGCACGTAAGTCTTCTACCTCGCTTCGTCATCTTCGCCTCCCCTCTGGCGAAATCACATCCGATTCGGCAGCGATTTGCTCTCACGTTCGTCAGTTCTATACCACCAAGTTCAGTGAAACTCCTCCCCCTTCTCCCTCTGCTCTCCCCCATCTTCTCAATAACCTACCTCAAGTTCCGTCTCATCTTGCTCACACCCTGTCTCTTGCACCCACATTCACGGAGGTGTCCGACACCTTCTCTTCCCTTAACCCCCATGCCGCTCCGGGTCCGGACGGCCTCTCTTTCCTTTTTACCGTGCGTTCTTGCCTCTTTTGTTGCCTTTTCTCCTCTCCGCTTTTTCTGCTGCATTTAACTGCTCCCCCTCCCGAGGAGTTTCACGGACGCACATGTGGTCCTATTTCCCAAGAAGGGTGACCCTCTTGACTTGGGAAATTGGCGCCCCATTTCTCTTCTCAATCAAGATTATAAACTCTATACTAAGCTTCTTTCCCGTCGACTAAACTCTATCCTCCCTCACATCCTTGCTGACTCTCAAACCTATACTGTTCCTGGCCGTTCTCTATCCTCCAATGTTCAACTTCTTCGCGATCTCATTCATCTTACCAAGACTCATTCTGAACCTCTTGCTCTCCTTTCCTTAGACCTCCGTTCCGCTTTCGATAATATCTCACACGCCTATTTAACACAAACCCTGCTACACTTTGGCTTTCCTCCACAATTTGTCTCCGTTCTTCTCTCCCTCTACCGGGACGCCGTTTTCCATGTCAAGACGGCATCTTTTCTCACAGCACATGTTCCCTTCAAGCGGGGAGTTCGTCAGGGCTGCCCGCTTTCTGGTCAACTGTTTGCGATTGCCGTCGAGCCTTTTCTACGCTCTCTGCAAACATCTCTTCTAGCACAACTTCCACCACCAGTTGCCAGCTCACGGCATCACTCAGTAATTTACTCTGCTTATGCAGATGACATCACCGTCTGCATTCGTAGCGACTCACAGTTCCAACTGCTTCGTCGTTTGTTCTCCGCATATGCTTCATGTTCTGCAGCTGAACTGAATACGTCTAAGAGCACTGGATTGTGGTGCGGTTTGTGGTCCAATCGCTTGGATGCTCCATGGGGGGCCACATGGTCATCCACTACCCAACGCTTCCTGGGTGTGCACTTAGGCGCACCACAAGCTACATCCAGTGCAACTCGCTCGGAACTCCATCCTCGCCTCCTCCGCACAGCTGCATTCTGGTGTCGTGCGCAGTTCTGTACGTCCTACTACCAGCGTGCAAATCTCACCAGGACATACCTTCTGTCCATCTGCAAGCATTCTTGGATTGCATCTACGACCCCGCTTTTCTGTCTCCAGGAGGTTACACGCTGCCTTACTCGAGTAATGTGGGCGGGTCATCACTGGATTAACGTCCACAAGCTCTGTGCTCCTCCCTCCTATGGTAGTGCTGGCTTACCTGATGTCCCGCTGTGCTACAAAGCAAGCCGAGTGATCAACTTCATTCACCTCTTCACGGCTCCAGTGGCTTCCGCAGTTCAGGTACGTGACGTTCTTGCCTCCTTGCGTAACCCACATTTTTCCTTTCTTTCTTTAGTTCTCATGGATTGCTGTCCTTTCCCCCTCCAAACTCCCACCTGCATATTCTGAAGCCCTCATTCACCTTCGCTCTCTCCCCCTCATTCGCTCCCCTCCCTCTTCAACTCTAGAGCTTCTTTCTGAACCCCTCTTCTTCAACTCCCTTGTTCATCCCCCCCATCTCCCCTGTTTTTCATTCCCCTCTTGGCTCCGAGCAGGTGTAGTAACTGTACAAGACCTCACTAACTCGGATCTATCCTGGCGCCCTCTCTCTGGCCTCCCCCTGCTATTCTCTTGTCCCCATCCGCCCATTTGGTCTATGACTCTCTGCTAACTGCACTTCTTTCGCTTTTCCCTGATCTTGTCTCCCCCACCGGTCTCGTCTCTGTCTTTTCTGCCCCTCTTCCGCTGCCGTTTTTCCTCCGACTCACAAACTCAGTTCTTCCTCTCTCCTCTCTCTCCTCTAAATCTCTTTATCGTTTTCTAGTGCACCGTGCCACCCCTTCACCGCTTTCTATTCTGGAGGTTCCCCCTGCTTCTCTTCCTCTTGTCTGGGCCGCTGCCCGCTCACCCTTATCTGCCCCTCTTGAAATTAATACCCACTGGCTCTTTTTGCATAATCGCCTCCCTGTTCCGTATTTTCTCTTTCGCATGTCTCTTCTCTCCTCCCCTCTCTGCTCCTTCTGCGCACAGGAGGCAGACGTTTCTCACGTCTACCTTTACTGTCCCATCCTGATGCCTCTCCTCCACCAGGCTTTCCGGATTGCCAGTCGCTCTTGTTCTCAAGATCTTCCGTTCACTGCCTACAGACATCTTCTTCTGCGGGCTCATCCACCTACAACTCTTCCTTCAGTATGTGCCTATCTTTTCGTGCTGGTTAAACACGTTATTTACGTATACCTTCAACAACTCCGCAGCATTTCCTCGCCGGTCTCTTTACACCAGGCCAGTGCAGCACTTTTGTGCCATTTTCAAGATCGATTGCTTTCTCGACTCCGCCTGGAGTACCAGTCGGCTTCTTCCAGTCGTCGAGAAGCCACCTTCTATGCTACCTGGGCGCCGGCCGCCCCATGGTTTGCGATTGATTCTGGACTGCTACACCTATCAGTACCCTAGGACATTCTACACCTCCTTTGCTGAGTTTCGTGGTGGCCCTCCTCCACTCTACGACTCGTGCAATCCACATTACCGTTGAATTGTGAATGCTAATGCCATCTCAGTGTATTTTCATGCTTACTCGTGTACATTACTTACTTTCACCCCGCCTGTATTATGTTGCTTTGGTGCCCTCGTTAAATAATGCACAATTGTGCACGCTGTGTTTTTATCTCATGTATGTAATGTTTTACCTTCACGGCGATGTTTGTGCTGTTCTTTTTCTAATTGTGTACTATTGTTTCGCCTGTGTTATCCTGTAAATCATGCCCAGCCAATGTCATGTGACACGATGTGTTTCTCTTTGTCACTTCTGCAATTTTTATTCAATAAGCTTTGCTTGCAGCATTTGTTATTCATCCCCATTGTCATTGCAGTGTATATACCATCATGTTTTTACCAGTTTTGTATTTTTTCCCAGTGAGACGCACAATACTGTACGTCTCCCTCTTATGTTTTCTTATGATAAATTAGAATAAAGCGATTTTGAAACCTTGCTTTATGGGACGTAAGTCGTGTCTGTTTTGAGCTCCGTGTTTCGCCGTCTACTGAGTGTGTTTTGTGTGCTCTGTCGTTTAACTTTTGTGCGTGCCTTCAAGACGAAGGTTGTATCTTTCATTTAAGACATCTCCCGAGTCGGTGAGTACTTTTTTCAATTAGCTATCAGCACTTTATTTTCTCGACCAGTTGGTCGTTTTTACTAAGTTAGGCCTCGCCATCGGCGATGGCGACTGCTGATAAGAGCAGAATTCCCGCTCTCGTCACAGCTTCTCCTACTACGTCGATCCTTATCTCTGACGGAGCAAACCAATCAGCGTCCGTCCTTGATGATAGGGAATATCGTCCTCCTCCTGATGCCTATTGCTCTTCTTCTTCTACGCTTCAACTCTCTGACTCCACCACCCCTCCTGGTGGTGAGGCTATGACGTTCGTTCCTGATGCTACCGATGACGTAATGGATACCTCTGAGGGCGTTGCTTCTCTGCCCTCGGTAGCCTTGCCCAGCGTTGTGTCAGCTCCTTCATCCAGCGCTGCACCTCTGCCTTCCAATGGAGGATTGCCTTCCCGCTCTTATTCTAGCGTTACCTCAGGTGCGTCCCTTCCGACGCAATCGACTCGCCTTCCCCTTGCAGATGCCCATGTCCAGATACATGGTGACTCACTTCAATTGGACGTTCCGCACTTCTCATGCGCTGCGCAGGAACTTCACTCCACCCGCGAGTTGGGAGTGTGCCTAGATGCTCTTCCGAATACACCGCTGAAAGTCTATTGTGATACTCTCCTTGCTTTTCTTCCAGCCGGAGCCATTACTCACCTCACCCGCCGGCCGCGGACGGTGATTGTTTATTTCACATCCAAAGAGCATGCAGACACGCTTCTAAACTTTGGTCTTGACCTGGGAGACCACCACCTGGAAGCTGAACCGATTTCCAGGCGCCCTGTTCAGGTCTCCTTGCATCCGGTGCCCCCCGAAATCTCGGATGCGATGATATGTACTGCACTTAGTAAGTGTGGTAAGATTGTTGGTCCTGTTATCACACATTCAGCTGCGCCCAAGGATCCTGCAAATAAGAATGTTCGTAGTTTTCGCCGGAGTGTTCGACTCATCTTTCCATCAGAGGAGCATCTCCGTAAGTTCCCACGGATCCTAAACGTCCGATGTGGGCAGCTCTCCTACAGAATTGACATGCTAACATCAGAACACTGTGCTAATTGCAAAGAACTTGGGCATCAGCGTGCTCGATGCCCCAACAACCAGTATCCAGCTCCCACGACTTCTACAGTGCCTACCGCCTCTAAGCAGCCTCCTGCTACATCTCGCTCTCGACCTGCACCGTCTTCAAATGTGCCAACTGCCCCAGGGCCGAGTTACACAAAAAGTATATCTACAGCCTCTCGTCCACGAGCGTCTTTTGATGCTGATCTCACCTCCCACCTTCAATTTCCAGTGCTCACCTCACCTATTACTCCTCATCCCGTGGCAACATCGGGAGACTTCGCCGCTGGTTTCCCACCAGTCTTCACTGTTGGTGTCTCCGAGTGTGACGGCGGTGCCGATAACTCCTCTGACTCTGCGTCAGCTTCCCGAGCATCGTCGCTCCCTGGAAAACGAATTTCTGGCACTCGTACAGGTACCCGACGTAAGAGGAAGAAGAAGAAATCTTCCTCTGCGGATGGGCAACCGTTCCGTACTACCAAATCTTCAGGAGATATCTCTCCCTCTCCTGCGCCAACAGAAATTGAAAGGGACACTGATGATGATGGGTCTCCGCCTTCGTTTGAGGTCTTTTCAAGTGTTCTCTCCAAATGTGGTGCTCCTTCAGAACCTCTCAATCTTGGAGATTACTATCAGTTTTGCACCCACACCACGAACCTGGAGTCGACGTATGACTACCTCCGAGAGCGCGAAGACATTCTTCCCGCGCTGCTCCTGCAAGCCGGATGCATTGCTAAGTACCTTCGTGGGTTTGTTCATGACCCCTGCACCACTCATGGACCCTTGGCTGCGTAAACCGATTACAACAACTCCTGAATGTTGCTCCGCGACTCCTCCAACCAACGACTGACCAGTCCATTCAAGGTCACGACCCTTAATTGCAGAGGGTTCGCTAGCCCCTAGCGAATGCTCTTGTAATGGAAGACCTCTCGCCCTCGGGGCCGATCTGTTACTACTACAAGAAACAAACTGCCATTCCTCCACTCTGTTTACCTCGCTGGCGTGCTAGCGATTATGTGTTCCATCATGCTTTCCGCTACTCATCTCATGGTGGACTTGCTATCGGAATACATCAACATTTCCGATCCACCCTCACTGCACTCTCAGTGCAGAACTTATGCCGAGATTTACTCCAGCAAGTCTCCTTCACAGTTGGCGGAGCTCGATTTCACATCTTTAATGTGTATATTCCATGCACCTCTATTCATTTATCCATCTTGTTCACCAAACTCCGTAAAGCTCTCTCGAAAGTCTCACCTTCCGATCGTGTGGTCTTGGGTGGAGACTTCAATTGCACCCTTGACCCGGCTCTGGATCGCTCTCCTTCGTCACGAGAGCGTCGGACGGATCTCGTCGCACTACTCCATGACCTTGTTGCTGATTTCTCCTTCACCGATGCTTATAGGCGCCTTCATCCACAAGAGACCTCACACACGTGGCGCTCGTCTGGGAGTCAGCTTCCATCAACTGCACGCTTGGATCGGGTTTACGTTTCCACACCGCTTCTTGCGTCTATTACCGAGTTGCAACATCAACCTACTGCTTCCTCAGACCACTGCACGGTCACCCTCACAGTGTTTGTTGCGGCGTCACTCCTCGGACTGTACGTCCGTGGACATTTGACTCCAATCTCCTCACTGATCCTGAATTTTGTGCCTCTGTCCGTTCTTTTCTCGCTGCTCGTCGCGCAGGGTTGCATTCCGCACCCTGTACCTTGACATATTGGCTTCGTGTCAAGCATCAGCTCCTCTTACATATCAAGCAACTTTCCTTCACCATGAAGACTTCTAGTCAGATGCGCCTCGATCACGCCAGGCAGATGCTCACACTGATTGGGTTATCAGATCCGCTTTTTCCAGCATATCAGGCGGAGCTCCAGGCTTTGCTGAAACCTCTTGCGCAGCAAGCACTTTTACGTCTGCGCATTAAACATCTCAATCCGGAGGAATGCACCTATGATTTTCTAACATCAATGGAATCTGCACGTAAGTCTTCTACCTCGCTTCGTCATCTTCGCCTCAACTCTGGCGAAATCACATCCGATTCGGCAGCGATTTGCTCTCACGTTCGTCAGTTCTATACCACCAAGTTCAGTGAAACTCCTCCCCTTCTCCCTCTGCTCTCCCCCATCTTCTCAATAACCTACCTCAAGTTCCGTCTCATCTTGCTCCCACCCTGTCTCTGCACCCACATCCACGGAGGTGTCCGACACCTTCTCTTCCCTTAACACCCATGCCGCTCCGGGTCCGGACGGCCTCTCTTTTCCTTTTTACCGTGCGTTCTTGCCTCTTTTGTTGCCTTTTCTCCTCTCCGCTTTTTCTGCTGCATTTAACTGCTCCCCCTCCCGAGGAGTTTCACGGACGCACATGTGGTCCTATTTCCCAAGAGGGGTGACCCTCTTTGACTTGGGAAATTGGCGCCCCATTTCTCTTCTCAATCAAGATTATAAACTCTATACTAAGCTTCTTTCCCGTCAACTAAACTCTCTATCCTCCCTCACATCCTTGCTGACTCTCAAACCTATACTGTTCCTGGCCGTTCTCTTTCCTCCAATGTTCAACTTCTTCGCGATCTCATTCATCTTGCCAAGACTCATTCTGAACCTCTTGCTCTCCTTTCCTTAGACTCCGTTCCGCTTTCGATAATATCTCACACGCCTATTTAACACAAACCCTGCTACACTTTGGCTTTCCTCCACAATTTGTCTCTGTTCTTCTCTCCTCTACCGGGACGCCGTTTTCCATGTCAAGACGGCATGTTTTCTCACAGCACATGTTCCCTTCAAGCGGGGAGTTCGTCAGGGCTGCCCGCTTTCTGGTCAACTGTTTGCGATTGCCGTCGAGCCTTTTCTACGCTCTCTGCAAACATCTCTTCTAGCACAACTTCCACCACCAGTTGCCAGCTCACGGCATCACTCAGTCATTTACTCTGCTTATGCAGATGACATCACCGTCTGCATTCGTAGCGACTCACAGTTCCAACTGCTTCGTCGTTTGTTCTCCGCATATGCTTCATGTTCTGCAGCTGAACTGAATACGTCTAAGAGCACTGGATTGTGGTGCGGGTCGTGGTCCAATCGCTTGGATGCTCCATGGGGGGCCACATGGTCATCCACTACCCAACGCTTCCTGGGTGTGCACTTAGGCGCACCACAAGCTACATCCAGTGCAACTCGCTCGGAACTCCATCCTCGCCTCCTCCGCACAGCTGCATTCTGGTGTCGTGCGCAGTTCTGTACGTCCTACTACCAGCGTGCAAATCTCACCAGGACATACCTTCTGTCCATCTGCAAGCATTCTTGGATTGCATCTACGACCCCGCTTTTTCTGTCTCCAGGAGGTTACACGCTGCCTTACTCGAGTAATGTGGGCGGGTCATCACTGGATTAACGTCCACAAGCTCTGTGCTCCTCCCTCCTATGGTGGTGCTGGCCTACCTGATGTCCCGCTGTGCTACAAAGCAAGCCGAGTGATCAACTTCATTCACCTTTTCACGGCTCCAGTGGCTTCCGCAGTTCAGGTACGTGACGTTCTTGCCTCCTTGCGTAACCCACATTTTTCCTTTCTTTCTTTAGTTCTCATGGATTGCTGTCCTTTCCCCCCCCTCCAAACTCCCACCTGCATATTCTGAAGCCCTCATTCACCTTCGCTCTCTCCCCCTCATTCGCTCCCCTCCTCTTCAACTCTAGAGCTTCTTTCTGAACCCCTCTTCTTCAACTCCCTTGTTCATCCCCCCCATCTCCCCTGTTTTTCATTCCCCTCTTGGCTCCGAGCAGGTGTAGTAACTGTACAAGACCTCACTAACTCGGATCTATCCTGGCGCCCTCTCTCTGGCCTCCCCCCTGCTATTCTCTCGTCCCCATCCGCCCATTTGGTCTATGACTCTCTGCTAACTGCACTTCTTTCGCTTTTTCCCTCGATCTTGTCTCCCCACCGGTCTCGTCTCTATCTTTTCTGCCCCTCTTCCGCTGCCGTTTTTCCTCCGACTCACAAACTCGGTTCTTCCTCTCTCCTCTCTCTCCTCTAAATCTCTTTATCGTTTTCTAGTGCACCTTGCCACCCCTTCACCGCTTTCTATTCTGAGGTTCCCCTGCTTCTCTTCCTCTTGTCTGGCTGCCCGCTCACCCTTATCTGCCCCTCTTGAAATTAATACCCACTGGCTCTTTTTGCATAATCGCCTCCCTGTTCTGTATTTTCTCTTTCGCATGTCTCTTCTCTCCTCCCCTCTCTGCTCCTTCTTGCGCACAGGAGGCAGACGTTTCTCACGTCTACCTTTACTGTCCCATCCTGATGCCTCTCCTCCACCAGGCTTTCCGGATTGCCAGTCGCTCTTGTTCTCAAGATCTTCCGTTCACTGCCTACAGACATCTTCTTCTGCGGGCTCATCCACCTACAACTCTTCCTTCAGTTTGTGCCTATCTTTTCGTGCTGGTTAAACACGTTATTTACGTATACCTTCAACAACTCCGCAGCATTTCCTCGCCGGTCTCTTTACACCAGGCCAGCGCAGCACTTTTGTGCCATTTTCAAGATCGATTGCTTTCTCGACTCCGCCTGGAGTACCAGTCGGCTTCTTCCAGTCGTCGAGAAGCCACCTTCTATGCTACCTGGGCGCCTTTGGCCGCTCCATGGTTTGCGATTGATTCTGGACTGCTACACCTATCAGAACCCTAGGACATTCTACACCTCCTTTGCTGAGTTCCGTGGCACCCTGGTGGCCCTCCTCCACTCTACGACTCGTGCAATCCATACTACCGTTGAATTGTGAATGCTAATGCCATCTCAGTGTATTTTCATGCTTACTCGTGTACATTACTTACTTTCACCCCGCCTGTATTATGTTGCTTTGGTGCCCTCGTTAAATAACTTGCACAATTGTGCACGCTGTGTTTTTATCTCATGTATGTAATGTTTTACCTTCACGGCGGTGTTTGTGCTGTTCTTTTTCTAATTGTGTACTATTGTTTCGCCTGTGTTATCCTGTAAATCATGCCCAGCCAATGTCATGTGACACGATGTGTTTCTCTTTGTCACTTCTGCAATTTTTTATTCAATAAGCTTTGCTTGCAGCATTTGTTATTCATCCCCATTGTCATTGCAGTGTATATACCATCATGTTTTTAACAGTTTTGTATTTTTTCCCAGTGAGATGCCCAATACTGTACGTCTCCTTTATGTTTTCTTATGATAAATTAGAATAAAGCGATTTTGAAACCTTGCTTTATGGCTCGGTGCATTATCCTGCTGGTACCAACATCGCTCGGTTTCACAGTATTGCCACAGATTTGGTAGGGCATAATTGTCCAGAATATCGGGGTAGACGTGTTGGTTAATAGGTTTGTCCACGATAACCAAAAGGCCGGGACCCTACCACGAAAAACACCCTCACACGAGTACACTGCCAGCTCCAAACTTGACCGTAGGAACAGTACACTCTGGTAAATAGCTTTCCTCTGGCTGCCGCCATACCCACACACGGCCATCAGACTGGTGGATTGTGTATCTGGATTCATCAGTCCATAGGACCCGTTTCCATTGATCTACGGTCCACGATAAATGTTCTTTACACCATGCTAAAGGACGTGCAGCATTCCGAGTGGAGATGAAAGGCTTATGAGCAGCCGCACGACCACGGTAACCCATGGAATGAAGTTCTCTGCAAACGGTACATGTGCATAGCAAGGTTCCAGCATTTTTACTCACCTGTACACTGAGGTATAGCGCAGTACTCCGTCGATTAGCTGTAACGACTCTCCTGAGGCTTCGACGTCCTCTATCGCTCATTTTCTTTGGTCTGCCAGTACATATTGCTGCTTCAGGCACGCCATCTGTCTTCCACTTATTGAGTACATCCAAAACAGTTGACTTGGGTATGTTTAAACGCCTTTTGGTTTCTCTTATGGACAACCCACTAATATAACACCCAACAATCTTTCCTTTCTCAAAGTCAGTTCAATGACATTTTCACCCAATCTCACAAGTTTTGGAACACAGCGATAGGTATGCGCTTCCATTCAGTACATAATGCTGCCGCTAATTGTTGTTTAGTAGTAGGCCTTGGTTCCAAACTTCATATGCGGCACTCTAATTCATCCCATAGGTGATATATGGGGTTAAGATCAGGGTTCTGCGCTGGCCAGTCCAAACATGATACAGAATTATCGACAAACCACGGCGTAACAGTCCTTTCTTTACGGCTTGGTGCATTGGTACCAACAAGGCTCGGTTCTATAACATCGCCACTGAGTTCGTAGGGCATAGTTTTCCAGAATATCGAGGTAGACGTGCTGGTTAACAGGTTTGTCCACGATAACCAATGGGCCGAGACCATACCACGAAAAACACCAACACACGAGTACACTGCCAGTTGCAAACTTGACCGTAGGAACAGTACACTGTGGTAAATAGGGTTCCTCTGGCTGCCGCCATACCCACACACGGCCATCAGAATGATGGATCGTGTATCTGGATTCATCAGCTCATAGGACCCGTTTCCACTGATCCACGGTCCACGATAAATGTTCTTTACACCGTGCTAAAAGACGAGTAGCATTCAGAGTGGCGACGAAAGCCTTATGAGCAGGATCATGGTAACCCATGGAATGAAGTTCTCTTCGATTGGTACGTGTACATGCTAAGGTTCCAGCCTTGTTCTTCACCTGTACACTGAGATCTTGTGCAGTACTCCGTCGATTAGCTGTAACGACTCAATTGATGCTTCGACGTCCTCTATCATTGATTGTCTTTGCTCTGCCGGTATGTTTTGCTGCTTCAGTCCCTCCATGTGTTTTCCACTTGTTCAGTACATCCAAAACAGTTGACTTGGGTATGTTTCAATGCCACTCGGTTTCTCTTATGGACAACCCACTAATATAACACTCAACAATCTTTTCCTTCTCAAAGTCAGTTCTCGCCCGCCGTGACATTTTCCCTCAACCTTACGGTGGGATATGAATGCGGTCAGCTGCAGGCTTGTTTTTATACCGTTTGCAGCTGTACCGCGCATCATAACTACGCAGCGTATCCGTTCATTTGCTTTGAAGGGTGTCCGGTGATTTTTGTCAATATAGTGTACAATGATAAATAATGTTTGGATATATCAATATGCAGGGGTTAGACAGAATAAAAACAGAATAATGTGAACACCACGCTCAGAGACGTGACTTTTAATGCCGCTGTGTACATCGCAATACGCAAAGGTATCCACCATTTTTGGGTTGTAATACACTGGCGGAAAGTGCAAAAGAATACCAAGAAGGAGACCTCTGATACCAATGAAATTTGTGCAGCATAATAGCGGAATACAGAGGATAAGGCGATCAAAACATTATGGCAAAATACAGCTGTATTTGTTGGTAAACTGAAAAAATAACATTTCCATGTAACATGGTTAGTACGAGGTTGAACCGCCATGAACTGCGTCACACTGTGCAATTCTGGCATGCAGTCTGTCGTACAGATGCTGGATGTAAGTTTGGGGTATTGAGTTCCAAGCATCCTCGACCTGGACGTGTAAATCGGCGATGGTCGTGGCCGGCCGTGGAGACCGGATAAGTCTTTGTCCCATAAAATCCCACAAGTGCTCAATGGGGGACAAATCCGGTGAACGTGCAGGCCATGGAAGTTGTCTCACACCCTGAAGTGCATGTTGCGTTGCACGTGTCGTGTGTGGGCGTGCGTTATCTTGATGGATAACACCACAATGGACCGACCTTACAAATGGCACAACAACGGGCTCAATGATGTTGTTGATGTAGGAGGTGCTGTTTAACGTACCCGGTACAAACACTAGTTGTGTTGGGGAGTCATAGCTGATCGCTCCCCACACCAGGAGACCAGGTGTAGGCCCTGTGTGTCGCTGGTGGATGCAAGAAAGGTAGAGACGCTCCCCTGTGCGTCTGCGAGCACGCATACTTACTTTTAAATAGGAAAAAGTACTCGGAGGAAACATTTTCGTGAAAACGTAACACTCAAAGTTCACACAAAAGGAAAGAAGAATGGAGTTCATGTACAAAGAATACGGCCATCGGAGGCTCCCAAGAAGAATCTGCTTTCATCGCTGAACACGACAGGTCGCCATTGCGTTTTCCAGTGCAGACGTTGGCGACACCACTGCAGCCGTTCCTGACGGTGGGCTGGAGTCAGAGGTACACATGCCAGTGGCACACGCGTACGTAGTCTTGCATCCAGTAGACTGTTACGTATTGTTCGCACAGTCACCTCAGGTGCAACGGCAGCTCGGATTTGCGTCGCAGTGGATGTTCTGCTTGACAACGCCGCTCTTTTTATGCGTCGATCGGTCCGCTCATCAGTCCGTCTTTGACTCCCATTTCTACGTCTTCTCGTGTGGGAATGTTCCTCGGACCATCTACGCCACCATCGTACCACCACCGATACTTCCCGCCCAATTCGCTTCGCAATACGACGATACGACCACCCGACTTCGCGGAGTCCGAGTAGACGACCTTCCTCAAAGCCCGATAACTGCTGAAATCGTACACGTCTTCCATGTCCAGGCATTGCAGCTTCTTCAGGGTCTTCGCACGTGTCCGTACGCTGACAACTGATTACATTCACTTCGCCGTACTCCTTAAATACCACCGACGATAATTTGCATATTATGCCGTGCTGTGGCGTAAGCGCTCACCGGTTTGTCCCAAAATTAACATCACACCTACGTAAACTCGACCCCATTAACATATGTAAGTTTCATGATCGTCTGCCAACAAAACCAGTGCGTTGGGAACTGTATAAACAAGATATTCATGGCGGAGCTGCTAGTGCAAAAAAATCGGGTTACCCGGGAGAATGCACAACGGGAACGGCAGTGGTGCCAGGAGCATAGAACGTGGACTGCGGATGCATGGAACCGTGCAATGTGTTCAGGTGAATTCACATTCATAGTGTTCCCCACCGCAGGACGTGTTTACGTGTGGAGGACACCGTCAGAAGAGTACAACCGCATGGTGGTGGTTCCGTCATGCTCTGGGTGGTAATATCGTGGTTTTCAGCTGATCATCTTGAAATGACGGATAACCGTTATGGAGTATGAAACAGTTTGGGCCGACCAAGCCCATCCAATGGCTCAGTCAATGTTTCCTGCAGCGGATGCCATTTATCAAGAAGATAACGTCCCAATTCCTAAAGCCGGGAATGTTCAATCATGGTTTGAAGAACATGAGGACGAACTTTCACACCTTCCTTGGCTTCCCCAATCACCAGACGTAAACATTATCAAGCAAATGTGGTCTGTGTTAGAAAACAGAGTAAGCCATAGTCCTCGTCCTGTATCCCTCAAGCACCTGAAGCAGTTTTTGCATAAAGAATGCTATTACATCCCCCTAGCCACCACCCGGGATTTGTATGCCTTAATTCCAAGGAGGATTACGGCAGTTTTTAATGCCAAAGGTGATCCCACATCCAACTAAGTATGAAAAAACCTTCTACTCCTAGATGTTCACAATATTTTGCCCAACCCTTGCACAATGATAAAGAATGTTTGGATATGCCAATATACAATAACAAAGAACGTTTCGATATACCAATATACGCCATCTATCAACAAGTAATTGTACACCTGTGATAGCAAAGGAAAACGAAGTTTATTCACCTTCAATAGTTGGTGGAGCCTCCACGAGCGGCGATTACAGCTGCGACACTCCGGGGCATACTCTCAACCAGGCGTTGTACGACGGCTAGCGGTATTTTCTTCCATGCGGCTTCGAGGAGACAGGTCAGTTCCTCCACCGATTTCGGACGGTGGGGGCACACCTTAAGTCGACGTTCCGATTCGTCCCAGAGGTGCTCGATAGGGTTAAACGCCGGGCTGTGCGCAGGTCAGTCCATTCGATTAACCCCATTGTCACCATACCAAGCCATGGTGGACCTCGCAACAAAACAGGTGGCATTGTCATCCTGAAATTAACATGGGTCCACCCGTAAAACTGCCACAACGTAGGAAGCGCATGGTCATCCAAAATGGTGCAGTAGGTTTCGGCGTTGAGTCTACCAGGAATTGCGACCAAGGGTCCCGTGACATACCAGGAGAAACACCCGCATAGCATATTATTTTACCGCCGCCGAACTTCACAGTTGGCACAATACATTCCGGCAGGAGGAGTTCTCCAGGCAGATGCCAAACCCAGACCCTGCCATCCGAACGGTAGAGGGTGAGCCTTGATTCGTCGCACCAGAGAACCTGTTTCCACTGTTCAACGGTCCACTGTCGACGTTCTTTGCACCACGTTAGCCGAGCAGCGCTATTGGACTTGGTGATTAAAGGCTTGTGGGCGGCAGCACGTCCATGATAACCGAGCAGATGGGCTTCCTTACGGATGGTATTCATCGAAAGAACACTCATCGCTTTGGTGCGGTTTTTCCGAATTTCTCTGGCCAGCACCCGTCGGTCTCTAACTCCCAGTTTTGTGGGTCTGCCGGATCGGGGCACATTCCGACAGTCACCTCTCATCTTCCACTAGTCAATCACGTAGGCCACTATCGATTTTGGGTACTTCAACTCGTCGGATATGTCACATATGGATCGGCCATTTCTCTGATACCCGACGATTACACCTTTCTCGAAATCAGAGAGTTCCGAACTGCTTGGCATCTTGCATGCGACTGGTTGCGTTGTTGTTTCCCACACGATATTTACCGGCGGCGGCCATGACGTGTATCAGGACCGCAGATATCGTCAATTGCAAAGTTGGATGATAGAGAGAATGTTTCGATATACCAGTATATTTAGGTGTGCAACTTAATTCTCGGCCCCTAACAGCAAGCAATCATAGAATATCGACAAATGCAAATAGATGTGTGCGATAATATCTGATTGCAGCGCAATCCAACAGCTTTCCAGGCACCGTAACCGCTCACAGCTGTAGTGATAGAAGGGAAGAAAGTTGACGGTGAAAACAGTGTCGTTCGAGAAGCAACATTTGAGGCACTGCCTCCTGTTCGCGTTTCAGATGAAAAAAGGTGCCGCTGAAGTCCAGCAAAAGATATGTGCTGCTGTGAGATACAGTGCGTGTAAGAAGTGGTTCCAGCGGTTTAAGCAGGGAGATTTCGATCTCTGTGACGCAGAACGTCAGGGAAAGCCACAGAAAGTTGATGATGAGGAACTGGAACAACTGCTGGGCGCGGATCCCTGTCGCAGACAGTCAGAGCTCACCCAGGAACTCGGAGTAACACGGCAAGCCATTGCAAAGCGCTTGCACAAGCTTGGACGGATTCAGAAGGAGGGCCGTTGGGTGCCCCACCAACTCACAGCTGCGAACAAGTCTAGGCGCTACGAGGTTGTTGTGTCCTTGCCCTCCATATTCAAGAAGACGGATTTCCTCCACAAGATTTTCACCTGGGATGAGAAGTGGATCCTCTACGATAATCCTAAGCGGCGCAAATCGTGGGTTACTCCAGGTCAGCCTACCACCAGTACCGTCGAACCGAATATCCATGCCAAGAAGTTGTTGCTGTGTATATGGTGGGATCAGCGCGGTGTCGTACACTATGAGTTCCTCAAACCTAGCGAAACGGTTAATGCTGAGCGTTATTGTCAGCCACTCATTCGTGTGAGTGACGCAATGTAGGCGAAAAGGCCATACACCGGCAAGGGCACGAGGTCGGTCCTGTTGCTTCAGGATAACGCGCGTCCTCACACCACGAAAACGACTTTAACCACGATCACCGACCTGGGATGGGAGATCTTGTCCCACCCGTCGTATTCTCCAGACTTCGCCCCGTTGGATTAATACCTCTTTCGCTCCCTGCAACATCACCTGAGTGATACGCACTTCACTTCTGTCGAGGAGGTCCACACAAGTATTGATCAACTCGAAACAGCCCTCTTTTTTCCGCAGTGGCATTCGGCAGCTTCCTGACCGATGGCTCAAATGTATACAACACGACGGGGATTATTTCCCTGATTAGGTACGTTTTCGATTTGCTATAATTTGCTGTCAACGTGTTGTGCCTGTGGCCGAGAATTAAGTTGCACACCTAATACAATGATGAAAAATGTTTCGATATACCAACACTTGACATTCTCCTATTGTTACATTTTGCTGCTTTTGCGATTCCTTGATATCATCTTGATAAATAGAAAAGTCTTTAAATGGCGAATTTGATAGTATTCGATGATTCCAGCAATGTCGTTTTTACATTTGAATTATTAAGATGAGAACCCGTCAATAATGACGGGAAAAAATAAGATATGTACACTGGCGGAAAGTGAAAAAAGAACACCAAGAAGGAATTGGCGGACAATCATGAAATTTACATATGTTAATGGGGTCGAGTTTACGTAAGTGTGATGTTAATTTCGGGAACAACCTGTGAGCGCTCACGCCTTAGCACGGCATAATATGCAAATTATCGTCGGTGGTATTTAAGGAGTACGACGAAGTGAATGTAATCAGTCGTCGGCGTACGGACACGTGCGAAGACCCTGAAGAAGCTGCAATGCCTGGAGATGGAAGACGTGCACGATTTCAGCAGTTATCGGACTTTGAGCGAGGTCGTCTAGTCGGACTCTGCGAAACCGGGTGGTCGTATCGTCGTATTGCGGAGCGAATTGGACAAGAAGTATCGGATGGTGGTACGATGGTGACGTAGATGGTCCGAGGAACATTTCCACACGAGAAGACGTGGAACCGGGAGTCACAGACGGACTCATGAGCGGACCGATTGACGCATAAGAAGAGCGGCGTTGTCAAACAGAACATCCACTGCGACGCAAATCCGAGCTGTCGTTGAACCTGAGGTGACTGTGCGAACAATCCGCAACAATCTACTGGATGCAGGACTAAACGTGCACGTGTGCCTCTGGCATGTGTACCTCTGACTCCAGCCCACCGCCAGGAACGGCTGCAGTGGTGTCGCCAACGTCTGCACTGGAGAACGCAATGGCGATCTGTCGTGTTCAGCGATGAAAGCAGATTCTGCTTGGGAGCCTCCGATGGCCGTATGCGTATTCGCAGACGCACAGGGGAGCGTCTCCACCCATCTTGCATCCACCAGCAACACACAGGGCATACACCCGGCCTCCTGGTGTGGGGAGCAATCAGCTATCACTCCCGTACACAACTAGTGTTTGTACCGGGTACGTTAAACAGCACCTCCTACATCAACAACATCATTCAACCCGTTGTTGTGTCATTTGTAAGGTCGGTCCATCCTGGTGTTTTCCAGCAAGATAACGCACGCCTACACACGGCACGTGTTACGCAACATGCACTTCAGGGTATGAGACAACTTCCATGGCCTGCACGTTTACCGGATTTGTCCTTCATTGAGAACGTGTGGGATTTTATGGGACAACGACTTATTCGGTCTCCACGTCCAGCCACGACCATCCCTGATTCACGCGTCCAGGTTGAGGACGCTTGGAACTCAATACCCCAAACTTACATCCAACATCTGTACGACAGACTCCATGCCAGAATTGCACAGTGTGACGCAGTTCATGGCGGTTCAACCTCGTACTAACCATGTTACATGGAAATGTGTTTTTTCAGTTTACCAGCAAATACAGCTGTATTTTGCCGTAATGTTTTGATCACGTTATCCTCTGTATATTCCGTTATTATGCTGTATAAATTTTGTTGGTATCAGACGTCTCCTTCTTGGTGTTTTTTTTTCACTTTCCGCCAGTGTATTTTGTTAATAACCAGGTATTTGTTTGTGAACTTGCAAGAGCCATCCTGAGAGTAATGCCTTCTCTTTAATAATTTTTGAAATTTTGATTAGATTTCAATAAAATTGAAATGACGTGTATTATGATATGTTACCAATGCGGGAGAATTTGTTTTTCAGAATGGGAAATAAAGATCATGAATGACTGAGAAAGGCAGCGAGCCGCAATTGTATTCCTGGAAAAAGAGATATGTGAGGTTCCAGAAATCCAAACAAGACTCCTGGCGGTGTATGGATCTGCCACAATCGATATCAGTAATGTCCGAAGATGGATGAAGCGGTTTCGAGAGGGAGAAAGTTCAGTGTCGGAAAAACAACGGAGTGGAAGACCCGCAACTGCAGTGACAGATGCCAACAGGCAACGAGCGAAAGACCTCATCACAGCTGATCGTCTTCTCACCATCCAAGAGTTGTGCGATGCAATTCATTGTAGTCATAGTGATATGGAAACATTAATTAGGGATCTGGTCTACAGAAAAATTTGTGGTTATAGTGGTATACTGTATGTCGAGAAGGCCTTGGCAAGGTCGTCCAAGAGCCACGACGGCCAATGAAGATCGTTATTTGGCACTTTAAGCGAGGCGCCACAGGACTGCTACAGCTACACAGCTATCTTGTGAGCTACATGCCGCCATTGGAACCCGAGTTTCAAGGGTTACTGTTTCCCGAAGGCTTCATGAAAAAGTCCTTTATGCCAGAAGACCTGCTGTTTGCGTCCCGCTGACTTCAGCACACAAGAGAGCGCATTTAGCATGGTGCAGACAACATCAGCCTTGGACCAGACTTCAGTGGGGTAACGTTCTCTTCAGAGACGAGTCGCGATTCAGCTTGGACACTGATTCTCGACGTACCTTCATCTGGAGAGAACCTGGGACCCGATACCTTTGCTTCAACATCCGAGAAAGGAACCGCTATGGCAGCGGAGGTGTCATGGTCTGGGCAGGCATCATGTTGGACGGCCGCACACCTCTCCATGTGTTAGACAGAGGCTCTCTGACTGCGGAGAGGAATAGGGATGAGATCTTACAGCCCTATATTCGACTTTTCAGGGGCGCAGTTGGCCCTCGGTTCCTTTTTATGGACGACAACGCTCGTCTATATAGGACTCACCTGGTCGACGATTATCTTGAAAGTGAGGATATTCGCCGGATGGATCGGCCAGCCAGATCGCCAGACCTAAACCCTATCGAACATGTATTGGACGCTCTTGGGAGGGCAATTGCAGCTCGCCATCCCTCTCCGAGAACCATCCAGGAGCTGAAAACTGCGTTGCTGCAGGAGTAGATCCGACTGCCACAGGGACTCATCAACTGCCTCGTTTCCAGTATGACGTCACGCTGTGAGAGTTGTATGGCTGCGAGAGGGGACCATACCCCATATTAGAGTCATTTTATGTTCGATCTTGCAACGTGGATTTTGGACGCACTGATGAGCATTACTGACGATCATGAGTGCGTACCATGACTGTTGTATGGTATAATTTTTTCTCCTATATAACTGTGTATCCATACCAAATTTCATTAAAATGTGTCCATTAGTTTTTCAGAAATTCGACAAAATGTGCAAATTCTCTTAATTTTGAACATTAGTATAATAACACACTGTTACCTACTCTATTGGAACTCTCAATTTTTAGACTTAAATGAGAAAAGAAACTGGTATGACAATCTAAAATAATCATTTCAGGTTCGCACGGGGAATATTAAAATTAAATTTCATACAACAGGATTTTAAACGAAAAATGTTTTATGTCGTTTATGAACGACAAAGTAGAACCAAACTTTCTGACGTAACGTTTTCCTGTTTCTAAAGATTTGCTGAAACGGTTTTATTCGTGTGCTGTAGCGCATCACTGACGTCATGTGGGAATGATTTTTATGAAATGGCATCACACTAGCAGCTGTGAAAAATTGTTTTTTTGTTGCTATGACAACAAAACAGAGTGATACACGCATGTGATGTGTTGATTGGCTATATTTTGGTTGTAAGAATCTTATCTTGATATGGAGAGTCACAAAGATACACGAAACAATGTTTCGTCAAAGTGAAACAGGTGTGTTCTAAATTCGAAGCAGTGAACATTGCAAAAATGAATATAAACATTACAACAACAAAAAATTGTATTTGTTGTAGCTGAGATTCAACAATAAAAGCAGGCAAAAACCACAAAGCGTTAATAAATTGGGACAGACGTTTATACGTTCACACAAAGGAAATTATACACGGTCGAGTCACATTATTGTGACCACCAGCTAATATCCAGAGAAACCACCGTGTGCACCGGGGACAGGAGCTAGACGGGCTGCGAGTGACTCAATAAGGTGCTGGAAGGTGTTCACAGATATGTAGAGTTATGCTAACTGCAGTGCATCGACACCTGCTGGAGGGTGCGCGGTAGAGGATCCACAGAGCGAACAACACGATTGAGGTGATCTCACATATGCTCAATTGGGTTTAAGTCTAGGAAATTAGGGGGCCAGGGAAGTACTTTGAAGTCTTCATTGTGCTCTTCCAACCACTCTCGGACATTACTAGCTGTGTGACACGTCGCATTGTCATGTGGAAAATCCCATCCGCACCAGAGAAGACAATCAGCATGTATGGGTGTACATGATTTGCAAGGACGGATTCATAACAAATTCGGTCCATAGTGTCTTCCACAGGTATGAGTGGAACCAGAGATTGCCACGAAAACATTCCCCAGACCATAACACCGCCCACACCAGCTTCTGTTCTTCCAGCAATGGTTGAAGAGTGTTTGTTCTCCGATGTTTCTCGCCTTATAACCCAACGTCCATCCGTTCGAAGAAGCAGAAAACGTGACTCATCGGAGAAGGCAATCCTCTGCCAATCAGCGGAGGTCCAATTCCGATACTGCCGCGCAAAGGTAAGCTTTTTCTGCTGACGCACCTTCGTTAGCATAGGTGCAGAGACGATCCGTCTGCATCAGAACCCCATACGCTGCAGCATTCGCTGAACTATCGTTTCAGACACACTACCGGTAGCCTCCTGGTTCATTCGGCCAGTGTGTTGCTCCACTGTAGCATGCCGATCGGCCCTCACGCTCCTTCCAAGCCGACATTCACCTCTCACATCAATGGCACGTGGTGCTCCGCACTGTTCACGTCGCTTATTCGCAATGGTGCCATTTCTCCAATCACGATACATTTTAACCACAGCAGCACGAGGACAGTTCACAAACTGTGCTGTTTCAGAAATACTACTACCCTTGGCCCAAAAGCCGATTATCATCCCCAGGTCTTAAACAACCCTTAGAAATAGGAAGCTAGGAGATTTGGGCTAGAGTGCCCGATAGGAAAGTGACACGGAAGCGAAGTAGAAAGGGGGAGGAAGACGCCCTTATTTATTAACGGGGGGCCAGTACCCAGGGTCCGACGGCTTAACGTGCCCATCCGACGCACGGCGGATATTTAGTGGATCGAGCGTTCGTACCTGCCTAGGATCGAACCTGAGGACCTTTCCGTGGCAGTCAGGAACGTTGCCCACTAAGCCACCCGCGGCCATGTTTTCAGAATGCCCACAGCACACCTTATACAGTATACCCTCCAAGCCAGCTCACGACACGTGCCTTCTTTCATTGGCTACGCGCTGTTGACGTCAAAAGTAGGAGGTGGTCACGATAATGTGACTCGACTGTTTGTATAGGGAGACAAAACTTGATTTCCATCCTGACTTTTCTTTTGAAAAATGAGAAATATGATGAAAATTATGTGGAATTGACCTTAGGATAAAGTAGGTTGAACTTTGACACAAGGCATGTGCCTTATGATGGAGAATGTTAATAAATTTATCTGTAATAGAAGATTATATGGTGGAATAGTAGACGTTGAAAGGCATAAGGGGTGCAATATATTCTACAGAACACTGCTGTTTAGCTTCAGGAATAGGGTGCTCTATAGTGCACGTTCTCAAACAATGAACAGAGTTGACGTGTTCGCATGCAATTACGTCGACTTCGTTGCTGCGCTTCAGCGAGTACAGATGCAGTCTATCTTGCGCATGTAAGACAGACTAGTTGAGATTCTTGTGTACGGATGTGCTGCCGTTGTTATCGGAATCAATATGCAATTAATATCGTGTTCGGTACCATTAGCGATTCCAGAGGCTTCGGCGTTGACAGATTGATTTATACATATTTACCTATCGATCTAGTTCTGAATTTGGTCCAAAGGGAGAAATATTATACACTAGTTTCTATGAATTAAAGAACGAAATAGAATTTTTAAATGTCTCTAGAGCTAAAAAGAGTTTTCATGTGAAATTTCAGGAAAACCTACAATTTAATATTCCCTTTCATATTATAAGTACAAAATGAGAAAGCGATTTAAACCGAATCCCGCTTATAATGAGCAACTCGAGGCCGACAAATATCCACGTTTAATCCGTTTTATAGTGAAAAAGTCCTACCATGGAAAAATATGCAAAGAATTTTTAAGACTGGGTCGGTAAAATGAAATAGAAACAAGAAATTATAATTTGTTTTGGTTTGTTATTCAAAATAAGTCCCTCCGGCTTCAATACACTTGTTACAGCGATTTAATAATGATTCGAATGCCTGTTCCAGTTCACTTTGCGGAATTGCCTCCAAAGCACGCGTCGAAGTTGTTTGTATGGTCGAAATATCATCAAAGTAACGCCCTTTTAACGTCATTTTAAGTTTTGGGAATAAAGAAAAGTCGCAGGGTGCTAAATCAGGCGAATACGGTGGATGATGCAACACACAGACGTTGTTTTTCGCCAAAAATCTACGAACAAGAAGTGAGGTGTGACTGGGTGCATTATCTTGTAACAAACACCAACTGTTTTCATCCCGATATTCTGGACGAATGCGACGAATTCTGCCCATCAAACGCCTCAAAACATTTAAATAAAACTCACCAGTAATTGTTTGTCCACTTGGAACAAAAACTTCTATGTGGAAAATACCCTTACTATCGAAGAATGTAATGAGCATTGTTTTGATTTTCGATGGAACTTTTCTTGTTTTTTTGGCTTGTGGTGAGTTTTTTGACTTCCATTCCGCACTTTGTCGCTTTGTTTTAGGATCATATTGAAAACACCATGTTTCATCACCTGTAACAATCGATTTTAAGAAGTTTGGATCATTTTCAGCGGCTAAAATGATGTCTCTTCAATGTAAACTTCTCCTTGATTTTTGTTCATTGGTTAACGTGTGTTAAACAAATTTAGCACAGACTTTTGTTTTGCTCAAATCTTCATGCAGGATGGTTCGAATCGTTTCTTTGTTGATGTTTAAAGACTCTTCCATCATTCTTAGTGACGCACATCGATTGTTTGCCACGAAATCACGCACTATTTCAATAATCTCAGGTGTCCTAGATGAACTTGGTCTTCCGGTATGCTTATCATCTTCTAGCGTATCTCTTCCGTCCAAAAAACGTTTGTGCCACAGGAAAACATTTGATCTACTTAAACAAAACTCACCGTAAACTTGTTTCATCATTTGGTACGTTTCTCAGGCACTTTTGCCAAGTTTGGCGTTAAATTTAATAACAGCCATTTGTTCCATCTTAATAATTCAACTTGAAAAAACTTTTACTTCTCTAATGAACGCCCGTTTCGTTTGAGTTACTTTAACAACTGCGCAGTACTTTTGGCAGGAAGCAAGCAGATGATCAAGGTTTATAATGCATTCATGATTACACTGGTGGTGCCACCGTAGGCTGAAATCTAGCGCCAGTTTTAAAAATTATTTGACGTACTGTGTATGTCTCGTATTGTAGTGATAAGTATGAAAATTATATTCAATGATATCTGTATGCGTAGATTCAGTTTGATTCTTTGAAACATTAGTTTACCTATTTTGAATTCTTTAACAGAAAAAATTCCGTAATGGTTTGTGGTGACATGAGTATGGTAAAAAGTGAAAGGTTGGAAGTTGATATGAGAAGAAGAATTTGTTTTTAAGTCTATAATAACCTTATGTATTTATTCTGTAATATTTGTAGTTTGTTGATGTTGGTTTCAGTGGTTTGTCTCCATGAGGAAAAGCAATAATAAATGTGTGTTTGAAAGAGTATATAGTACAAATGTTGAAGTGTTTTAACATCTAAACTTGAAACAGATTTGCTTACAATCCCAATATTTTTGGAGATTCGATTTGCAATTGAATCTATATGGTTATTCCATTTTAGGTCGGAAGTTAGAATAATTCCCAGATACTTAAGCCTTGTATTATATCTATAGGAGTATTATTTAAAATTAAATATGAAACTTGTGTATGTAATATTTTTGTCTAGTAAAGATTAGAAGTTTTGTTTTATTAACAATAATTATAAGTTCATTGTATGTTAACTATTCCGAGTAAATCTGTAATTGATGGTTTGCTTGAGTAACCATTTCGTTGAGTTTTTTTGCCATGAAATAATATTGTTGTATCATCAGCATAATGAATTATAACCCTGTTATGTGTTATGTTAAAAACATAATTTACATATAAAATAAATAGTTATGGACCCAAAAACGAGTCCTGAGAAACCACTGAAGTAATGGATAGTAGTGATGATTAAGATTAATCAGCGATACTATATTGAAATCTGTCAGTTAAATAACTACTAAATTAAGTATATGCAATACTCCTCACACCCGCGCTATATAATTTAGTTAAAAGAAATTGATGATTGAGAATGTTAAAAGCTTTAGTCAAATCAAGGAAGACAGCAAGTGTATAATTTATTTTATTCAAAATTTTTTTGAATTACACTGCTGGCTACCCAAAATGCGGCACCAAGAAGGACACGAGATAGCAAAGCCAGATTTACTGGACACATAACAACAGATACAAAGATGAAACGATTGAGCTTACAGGCCCGTGCGACCTGCGGAACACGCAGACATCAATAGTTCGTGTGGCCCCCATGGCTGGCAATAACGGCCGCTACACGCCGCGGCATCGAACGAAAGAGGCTTTGGATGTGGGCTTGGGGTATGTCGTTCCAGGATGCTTCCACACGTTGCCACCGTTCATCACGGGTGGTGCTTGCCGGGACACTCGGTTGCCGATCAGCGACAAGACGTGTTCGATGGGCTACAGATCGGGAGAACAGGCGGGTCGCGACGGCAGTGACACCTGGTGGGCCGTTGGGAATTGTTGCCCGAAGTGTGCCACGTGCGGGAGCGCATTGTCCTGTTGAAACGTGGCCGCTGGCAGGTCCTGCAGGTAAGGGAGGACTACAGGATCCAAAACGTCGGAGATGTGGCGGTGGCTGTGGAGTGTACCGGCAATGCGTACCAGAGGGGTGCGGGTGTTATATCCAATTGCGCCCTAAACCATAACGCCAGGCGACGGACCGGTATGGCGATGCATAATGCAGGCGTCATACAGTCTCTCGCCGCAGTGCCGCCACACGCAGATCCGACCATCGTAGTGTTGCAGGCAGAAGCGGGATTCGTCGGAGAAGACAATGTCGCGCCATTCCGTAGTCCAGGTGCGGCGTTCAACGGCCCACTGCCGCCGCACTCGCCAGTGGTGTAACGTCAATGGTAATCGGAGCAATGGGCGCCGTACGACATGTCTCCGCTCCTGCAGACGACGTCGAACGGTACGTGACGACACAGGTTGTTGCGCGACACAGCCTAATTCCTGCGCTAACGTTCGTGATGTGGCGGTGCGAACTTTCAATGCCCGCCGCACAACACGCCGGTCCTCTCGTTCGGTGGTGTGCCGCAGCTGCTGCAATCGCTCACGTCGGTCCTTCCGTTCCTCCTGCACCCACTGAATCCATACTCGCCTCACTGTGACTGGATGTCGCCCCACACGGGCGCCGATGTCTCGGTACGATAAACCGCTGTCGTGATAAGCCACTATTTGTCCTCTGTCGAACTCCAAAACGGGCTGGAATGACTGCCGTATTCGGCGACGAGGCATCAGGAAGCTTCCCATGCAGAGGTCCGGCACCACAGCACACTTCCACTACTTACACCCCGCCTTCTGTGCACCCTTCTTATAGTGCTTCTCGGTGGTGTGCCGGGCGCACATGATTCGCATATGCCCTGCAATGTTAATCGTTTGCATGTCCTCTCGTGGGCGAGGCATGCTGCGAATTTCAGGCCAATCGGATGCTTCCTTCTTGGTGTTGCATTTTGTGTGGCCAGCAGTGTAGGAAGGTAAGAGATTTGGGCTAGAGTGTCCGATAGGAAAGTGACACGGAAGCGAGGTAGAAAGGGGGAGGAAAACGCCCATATTTTTTTTCATGGGGTAAGTGGCTTAAATATCCGTCGAACGGCGGATATTTAGTGGTTCGAGCGTTCTTACCTTCCCAGGATCGAACCTGAGGTCTTCTCCGTAGCAGTCACGAACGCTGACCACTAGGCCACCCGCGGCCCTGAATGCTGTATTAGCTATGCGTCAACTCTTATAGAGGCTGGAGTAGGATTAGAATAGTATTAGAAATCAGCCAATCAGGTAAAAGAATGTCTGTAACTGGCTGTAACAACTGATATGCAGCTAACGTGAATTTCAATGTGTTTGTCAAACCCCATATTTCATGTCATATCTTAAGAGCAGAAGTAGCTACAGGAAAAACTAAGACATTTTTAAAATCGCTGTTACATTTCGCATCTAAACGTTGAAATAATTATGAAAATTAGTTAGTTAAAAAAATAGTTGAACTTAAAAATTCATGGTTTTTTACAGGTGATCAAATACTTTTGCTACCACTGCAGTTTTACGAACATCGTTGCGCAAGTTTTCGTAGAAAATCACTATGCTGTCTAGGCAATAATAAGTACTTATGAGGCTTGTTTGATTGGAACTCAAGGTTCAGAATACGCAGTGACAACGTACTAAGTCATAAGAGCATAATGACTGTTTTGTGTGATAGTAAAAGAAGTGATGGAAGAAAGAAAATGTGAAGCTGTTTTTCGGCTGTCGTCGTGACAAGACCGGCGAATTTGAATTCTCACAACCGCCATGCGTTCTTATTAACACGTCTTTTGTAAAAAAAAATCGTGTTTCTGTTATCGGTTTGTCGGTCCGCCTGTGCCCACGATATCTCTGCAACTATTAATCCGATTTGAAAAATTCATTTTGCATTCGGAAGCTATAGATATGCAAATGATGATCCTCTATTTCGGGTTTTTTTACGATGTGCAATTTCGCCGGTAGAGGGCGTAAATGCAGATGATGTCGAATTCAAAAATACGTTTTATTCCACATACTTGCTTTTAAACATAAAATTGAATTTTTTTTTTATCTTTCGTTTCCATTTATGTCAAAGAGTATTTTAGTTATAGTTACTTTTTCAAATTACTCATAGATTTTCCGCTAGGGGGCGTAAAAGTCAATTACATTTTTTCCGATAACTCTTCTTCAAAAACTCCGATTTGAAAAATACACTGCTGGACAATTGCTAAGGACGCATCATAAACGGCTATATAGCGCATGAAAAAGTAATTGTGGTTGGATGCAAAGTGAAATAAAATAATGTCAGAATGCCAGGACATTACAAGAAAGACAATTTATTGTGCTCTGAAATCCAGAAGGCTTTGGAACGTGTTCAAGGGACAAACAGGCCATTTTGTGCAGAATACGTAAACGTGAAAAAAATGCAATTACCGTCCGCAGGCGTTCCGGCGTAAGATGTCAATACGGGATATGGCCACCATGGAGGGCGATGCAAGATTCCACACGTCGTGTCATGCTTTGCACAACATTATCAAGCAGCTGTTGGGGTAATTTATCCCATTCCTCTGTCAGTGCACGGATGAGGGTGTCCTTGTTTATTGGAGGGCATTGACGACCAGCAAGACTCCTCCCCAAAGCATCCCACATATTTTCAATGGGATTCAGATCTGGAGAACGTGCTGGCCATACGAGGCGTTGAATATCCTCGCTCTCAAGACACTCCTGGACAGCGACTGTTCGATGACATGTTGCGTTGCCGTCCATGAAAATGAATCTATCACCGACAGCACCACGGAACATGCGAACATGAGGTAGCAGAACATCATTAATGTATCGTTGGCCAGTCATAGTCCCAGTTGGAAGCACATAGAGGGACGTACGGCCATTGATCATGATGCCAGCCCATACCATGACACTATACATGTCGGATATCGGTCCCTTTCCTGTATGTTTGCTGGACAATATGCAGTACCACCTATCACGCCAGATCAGTTGTCGTCGACAATCAGACGATAGACTGTATCTACTCTCATCTGAGAAGAGGACAGCAGACCAGTCGTTATCAGTCCAATTGCGATGTTGATGGCACCATTGCAAACGGGCGGTACGGTGACGTCTGGACAATGGGATGCACACAACAGGACGGCGGGCGTATAGTCCTCCTTCATGCAAACGTCTGGCGACAGTTTTTCGGGAGATCCGCTTGCCAAGTAGCAGCCATAAACTGATTTGCTACTTCACTAGCTGTGCTGCGCCGGTGTATTTTTGTTGATAGCACTATGTACCGATCTTCTGCAGGTGTCGTAGTGCGAACACGACCTCCCCGTGACGTTTGCTACACTCTCCATTTGTTTGAAATGATTTCCAAAGCTTTAAAACAACACTGTGGCTGACGTCGAACTCCCTGGCAACATCTGTTATTTTTCGCCCTTCTTCAATCTTGCCAATAATACGGCCACGCGTAAAATCATCTAGGTGATGTCGGGAAGACATACTGAAAATTACAAGTTCGTCAATTGATTCTTTCCCTTTCAACTTTGCGTTTGAACAACAACGGTCAATACGCGTCAAATCCTTTATATCTCTTATCAGCGTTATGACGTCACGAACAAGTTCGGCAATCCAAAATTTGCATACGCACAACACGTCTTACTGTATCCCGCACTTATACAAATTTCCACATTTTCCTGCCTTCCATTTTATGGTTGCTATCGTTGCTATTGTCATCCGTCTTTAGCAATTGTCCGGCAGTGTATTTTCTTCAGCGGATGCATATCCTGATGGAAAATCTTTTGCATATAACTTCAAATTTTTGGTAAAGAATACTTTGGCCACCAGGAGGCGTAAGTGTTAATTTTTGCTTCTGATGTATTTGCTATAAAATCGGAGCTTCTAAAATATCGATTGAAAATTTTTTTTGTGGACTGATGCCACTCACATCGATAAACCTTTTCGGAATATTTTCTTCTTAAAATATTGCACAGTTTCTCCGCCAGGGGGCGTAGATGTACATCCTATTTTTGTCAAAATCTCTACTTCTAGGAGTCCGATTTGAAAAATTCCTTTTTTGTTGGCCAGTACTTTCTGTGTGGCAATTTTTTCATATAATTTTAAAATTTACAAGTAATTCATAGACTTTCTGCTAGGGGGCGTAGCGGTAAATTGCGTTTCCCCTACATCTCTGCTTCTAAATTTCCGATTTGAAAAACTCTTTCTGCACCGGATACAGCTCCTGATGGGAAATCGTTTGCACATAACTTCTAATTTTTGTAAAAAAACAGTTTGGCCACCAGGGGGCGTAAATCTTAATTTCCGCTTCAGTTGTATTTGCAGCAAAATATGAGCTTCTAAATTATCGATTCAAAAAAACGTCGTTTATTGACCGATACAAATCATGTTGACGAATCTTTTAGAAACATTTTCTTCTTAAAATAGTGCATGGTACCTACGGCAGGGGGCGTAGATGTATATCTTATGTTTGGCAATATCTCTACTTCTAAGAGTCCGATTTGAAAAATTCCTTCTTTGTTGGATAGTGTTTCTAGTGGGACATGTGATTATTATATTTTCAAAATTTTCAAGTACTTCATAGACTTTCCGCTAGGGGGCGTATATGTAAATTGCGTTTCCTCCTATGTCTCTGCTTCTAAATCTCTGATTTGAAAAATTCTTTCTGCACCACATACAGCTCCTGATGGGAAATCGTTTGCACATAATTTCTAATTTTTTGTAAGAAATGGTTTGGCCACCAGGTGGCGGAAGTCTTAATTTTCGCTTCTGTTGTATTTGGAACAAAATATGAGCTTCTAAAATCTCTATTGAAAAAAAAAGTCGTTTGTTGACCGATACTACTCATGTCGACAAACCTTTTAGGAAAATTTTCTTCTTGAAATAATGCATGGTTTTTACGCCAGGGGGCGTAGATGTATATCTTATGTTTGTCAATATCTCTACTTCTAAGAGTCCGATTTGAAAAATTCCTTCTTTGTTGGATAGTGTTTCCGATGCGAAATGTTTTCCCTATAAATTCAAAATTTTCGAGTAAATGATAGACTTTCCGCTATGAAAGGTAAATTGAGTTTTCTGCGTTATTTCTGCTCCTAAACTCTGATTTGAAAAATTCTTCCTGTATCGCATACAAGACCTGATGGAAAATATTTTTCACATAATTTCTAATGTTTGGTAAAGAATGGTTTAGCCACCAGAGATCATAATTGTTAATTTCTGCTTCTGAATTATTTGTTGCGAAATCTGGGCTCCTGTAAACTCGACTAATTTTTTTTTCTTGGACCGATCCCGCTCATTTGGATAAACCTTTTGAGAATACTTTCTTCCTAAAATAATGCATGGTTTTCCCAATAGGGGACGTAAAGTCACATCTTATTTTTGTCGATATCTCTGTTTTTAAGAGTTTGTAAGCTCACGATTACGTTTGCAGCAATATCTGAGGGATTAAAGATCCGATTGAAAAACTTCTTTCTTCCGTCAGATACTATTGTTTCCCATACCAGTTCCATTGCCTTCGAATAGCTTTGATAAATTTAATTTGCGTCAGAACGGATTCAAAAGACGTGCTTATTACACCCGAAAATTCGGTGTCATCTTTCTTGTTTTTCCGATCACTGTCAAAACCGCCTGCCACATAACACACTTTCTATCGACTGCCCCTTACTGCGAGAAACACTCACGAAAATATGTTACGTTTAATGAATGGCATCCGTTTTCTAGTTCATTATACGCTTCATTTCACAAGTTTTTCTAATAATGAGGTGAAATTTCTCTGCCCTTTTTTTCGCCGCGATCACGCGGTTTCGTTTCGTGCCATCTTGAGTATTCGAATTATTTTGTTTTTTTTTTTTTTTTTCTTCGTCTGAATTGAAATACGTCATGATACATGTGAGGCTATTTTTATTCGGCGAATATTTCTACATTTGCCATTTGAAACGAGGCGGTTCTAACTGTGCAATTACAACATTGTATCTATGGAATGTGTGCGCTCTTTCCACATTCTTCCCAAACGACCAATTATTTCTTTCCCTTTTCGTCTTCGAAAGTAATTCTAAGTCAATGCAAGGAGATTTCTATTCCACGGGAAATAGAAGAATAGACACTACTTATTGGAAAACAACATGTTTTGAACACAATGTAAAGAAAAGTAGGAGGGATTCAACTTTTTAGAGCATGTTGTTGATCTCTCTGTGTGTGAATGTCGTTTTTCAAATCCAGCGTTCCGTTGAAATCGTGGGGGAAGTAAAGCGCTTTTGGAGATCCATAGCGATTCTCACGAAAGCATACCTTGTTTAGGAATCGGCGAAGAGTATTATTTATAGTACGATGAAAAATAAACAAGTTAGTAAAATTCTGCAATGCATTGATTATGATACGCTTTCCAACATACCAGAAATTATTACTCAAGTTATGTGGATAATGGCTGTGGTATAAATATCGCTCCTGTGTCCTGACTTTTGACCCCATTTCGATGGTATTCAACAGAACCGTTTCAGTATACCTCAGGAATACCATATTAAAGGTTTGTCGCAATAGAAGCAGTTTTACGCAAGTTATGAGAATAATGGCTGTGGAATAATTATTGCTTTTGTGCAATGACCTTTGACCCCATTCCGTTGATATTCAACAGAACCCGTTCACTATACCTCCGGAACAAAATGATAACGTTTTGTCGCAATCGAAGCATTTTTAGGTAAATTATGATGCACAAGGGCAATGGAATGGATCCCACTCCAGTGTCCTGACCTCTAACCCCATTTCGCCCATTTTCAATAGGGTTTTTCTCCAGGTGGTTCTTACCACATACTAAAATTTCAACGAAATCGAACCATTTTTACTCACGTTATGCCGCATAAGGGCAATGGAATAAATCCCGCTCTTATGCCCTGACTGACCTTTGACCCCATTTCGCCCATTATAAATAAGGTTCGTGCCCAGGTGGTTCCCTACCACATACTAACATTTCATCGAAATTGAACCAAATTTACGCATTTTATGACGCATAAAGGCAATGGAATGGATCCAGCTCCTATGTCCTGAACTTTGACCCTATTGCACCCATTTTCAATAGGGTTCGTCCCTAGGTGGTTCCCTACCTCATACTAAAATGTCATAGAAATCGAACCATTTTTACGCGTTATGTTGTATAAAGGCAATGGAATGGATCCAGCTCCTATGTCCTGACCTTTGACCTTATTTCACCCATTTTCAATAGGAATCGTCCCCAGATGGTTCCCTACTACATACTAAAATTTCATCGATATCGAACCATTTTTACGCAAGTTATGACGCATGAGAGCAATGGAATGAATCCCGCTCCTATGTTCTGACCTTTGACAATGTTTCGCCCATTTTCAATAGGGTTCATCCCCAGGTGGTCCCCTACCACATACTAAAATTTTGTCGAAATCGAACTATTTTCACGTGAGTTATCGTGCGGACGGACGGACAAAGCTGGAGCATATACGCTTCTTCAACCTACGGTTGGAAAGCGTAAAAAAATGGCGGAACAGAAGCATTGCCAGAACACGAAAGACAAGGATGGTGATTGTGGTGGAAAGGGGTGGGGCCGGATTTTAAAATAAAAGAAGACTGTAGGAAGCAAATGCCATTAGACCAACCCTAGCCTAGAGAAATAAGTGCGCCTGGAGACCGAACAGTGGCGCAGGTGAAAATCACAGAAGAGTATATGTACGCTCATAGTCTTAAGAATCCGTGCACCAAGAAAAAACCGTGCGATTAACGCGAAACTCGGCGAATAGCAACGGGGAGGGAAGACATGCAAATGATTAAAGTTTCGGGCGATTCCGCATGCCCGCGCGTCGAAGACCGGCGCTGCAATCGCAATCCTTGGGGCTTATAAGCGCCGCGCAGGGCTGCGCTTGCGTGCCGAAGTACACGGTAAGAGTCAGGTGAGATCTCTCAGCGATAGACATGCCGAGGAGCCGCCGTAGATGTGCGTACGGGTAACTGTCGGAGTTTGAACGAGGCCTTATCGTCGTTATGTGAGAGTCAGGGTGGCCAGCGGTCCGAATTGGCTGCCATTTGGACCGGTCAGACAGTACGGTGTCATTGTGTTGACAGCAACGGTGCCGCCCCGGTGGCGCAGTGGTCTAAGCGATGACCTCTGATCATTCGTCCGAACGGGGTCCGGGTTCGAATCCCGGTGAGGCATGGATGTTGTGTTTGTCTTACGGCACTGGCTCTCTCCCTTTCCTGGAACCAGTGACCCTGAATAAGGGACGGGCGACTGCTTATAGCCCGTTCAGTTGCTCACGGTGGTCGTTAAACCTCCACTCAAAAAAAAAAAAAAAAAAAAAAAAACAGCAATGGACACCGGAAGGCAACCGGACACGGCGGACTGGCTCTGGACTACCCAGAGACACGGCGGACTGGCTCTGGACTACCCAGAGACACGGCGGACTGGCTCTGATCTATCCACAGACATGGCGGACTGGCTCTGGACTACCCAGAGACACGGCGGACTGGCTCTGGACTACCCAGAGATACGGCGGACTGGCTCTGGACTACCCAGAGACACGACGGACTGGCTCTGGACTACATAGAGATACGGCGGACTGGCTCTGGACTACCCAGAGACACGGCGACTGGCTCTGATCTATCCACAGACATGGCGGACTGGCTCTGGACTGCCCAGAGACACGGCGGACTGGCTCTGGACTACCCAGAGACACGGCGGACTGGCTCTCTACTACCCAGAGACACGGCGGACTGGCTCTGGACTACCCAGAGACACGGCGGACTGGCTCTGATCTATCCACAGACATGGCGGACTGGCTCTGGACTACCCAGAGACACGGCGGACTGGCTCTGGACTACCCAGAGATACGGCGGACTGGCTCTCTACTACCCAGAGACACGGCGGACTGGCTCTGGACTACCCAGAGACACGGCGGACAGGCTCTGATCTATCCACAGACATGGCGGACTGGCTCTGGACTACCCAGAGACACGACGGACTGGCTCTGGACTACCCAGAGATACGGCGGACTGGCTCTGGACTACCCAGAGACACGGCGGACTGGCTCTGATCTATCCACAGACATGGCGGACTGGCTCTGGACTACCCAGAGACACGGCGGACTGGCCTGGACTACCCAGAGGCACGGCGGACTGGCTCTAGACTACCCAGAGATACGACGGACTGGCCCTGGACTACCCAGAGACACGGCGGACTGGCTCTGATCTATCCACAGACATGGCGGACTGGCTCTGGACTACCCAGAGACACGACGGACTGGCTCTGGACTACCCAGAGATACGGCGGACTGGCTCTGGACTACCCAGAGACACGGCGGACTGGCTCTGATCTATCCACAGACATGGCGGACTGGCTCTGGACTACCTAGAGACACGACGGACTGGCTCTGGACTACGCAGAGATACGGCGGACTGGCTCTGGACTACCCAGAGACACGGCGGACTGGCTCTGATCTATCCACAGACATGGCGGACTGGCTCTGGACTACCCAGAGACACGGCGGACTGGCTCTGGACTACCCAGAGATACGGCGGACTGGCTCTGGACTACCCAGAGACACGACGGACTGGCTCTGGACTACATAGAGATACGGCGGACTGGCTCTGGACTACCCAGAGACACGGCGACTGGCTCTGATCTATCCACAGACATGGCGGACTGGCTCTGGACTGCCCAGAGACACGGCGGACTGGCTCTGGACTACCCAGAGATACGGCGGACTGGCTCTCTACTACCCAGAGACACGGCGGACTGGCTCTGGACTACCCAGAGATACGGCGGACTGGCTCTGGACTACCCAGAGACACGGCGGACTGGCTCTCTACTACCCAGAGACACGGCGGACTGGCTCTGGACTACCCAGAGACACGGCGGACTGGCTCTGATCTATCCACAGACATGGCGGACTGGCTCTGGACTACCCAGAGACACGGCGGACTGGCTCTGGACTACCCAGAGATACGGCGGACTGGCTCTCTACTACCCAGAGACACGGCGGACTGGCTCTGGACTACCCAGAGACACGGCGGACAGGCTCTGATCTATCCACAGACATGGCGGACTGGCTCTGGACTACCCAGAGACACGACGGACTGGCTCTGGACTACCCAGAGATACGGCGGACTGGCTCTGGACTACCCAGAGACACGGCGGACTGGCTCTGATCTATCCACAGACATGGCGGACTGGCTCTGGACTACCCAGAGACACGGCGGACTGGCCTGGACTACCCAGAGGCACGGCGGACTGGCTCTAGACTACCCAGAGATACGACGGACTGGCCCTGGACTACCCAGAGACACGGCGGACTGGCTCTGATCTATCCACAGACATGGCGGACTGGCTCTGGACTACCCAGAGACACGACGGACTGGCTCTGGACTACCCAGAGATACGGCGGACTGGCTCTGGACTACCCAGAGACACGGCGGACTGGCTCTGATCTATCCACAGACATGGCGGACTGGCTCTGGACTACCTAGAGACACGACGGACTGGCTCTGGACTACGCAGAGATACGGCGGACTGGCTCTGGACTACCCAGAGACACGGCGGACTGGCTCTGATCTATCCACAGACATGGCGGACTGGCTCTGGACTACCCAGAGACACGGCGGACTGGCTCTGGACTACCCAGAGATACGGCGGACTGGCTCTGGACTACCCAGATACACGACGGACTGGCTCTGGACTACATAGAGATACGGCGGACTGGCTCTGGACTACCCAGAGACACGGCGACTGGCTCTGATCTATCCACAGACATGGCGGACTGGCTCTGGACTGCCCAGAGACACGGCGGACTGGCTCTGGACTACCCAGAGATACGGCGGACTGGCTCTCTACTACCCAGAGACACGGCGGACTGGCTCTGGACTACCCAGAGACACGGCGGACTGGCTCTGATCTATCCACAGACATGGCGGACTGGCTCTGGACTACCCAGAGACACGACGGACTGGCTCTGGACTACCCAGAGATACGGCGGACTGGCTCTGGACTACCCAGAGACACGGCGGACTGGCTCTGATCTATCCACAGACATGGCGGACTGGCTCTGGACTACCCAGAGACACGGCGGACTGGCCTGGACTACCCAGAGGCACGGCGGACTGGCTCTAGACTACCCAGAGATACGACGGACTGGCTCTGGACTACCCAGGAGACACGGCGGACTGGCTCTGATCTATCCACAGACATGGCGGACTGGCTCTGGACTACCCAGAGACACGACGGACTGGCTCTGGACTACCCAGAGATACGGCGGACTGGCTCTGGACTACCCAGAGACACGGCGGACTGGCTCTGATCTATCCACAGACATGGCGGACTGGCTCTGGACTACCCAGAGACACGACGGACTGGCTCTGGACTACGCAGAGATACGGCGGACTGGCTCTGGACTACCCAGAGACACTGCGGACTGGCTCTGATCTATCCACAGACATGGCGGACTGGCTCTGGACTACCCAGAGACACGGCGGACTGGCTCTGGACTACCCAGAGATACGGCGGACTGGCTCTGGACTACCCAGAGACACGACGGACTGGCTCTGGACTACCCAGAGATACGGCGGACTGGCTCTGGACTACCCAGAGACACGGCGACTGGCTCTGATCTATCCACAGACATGGCGGACTGGCTCTGGACTGCCCAGAGATACGGCGGACTGGCTCTCTACTACCCAGAGACACGGCGGACTGGCTCTGGACTACCCAGAGACACGACGGACTGGCCCTGGACTACCCAGAGACACGGCGGACTGGCTCTGATCTATCCACAGACATGGCGGACTGGCTCTGGACTACCCAGAGACACGACGGACTGGCTCTGGACTACCCAGAGATACGGCGGACTGGCTCTGGACTACCCAGAGACACGGCGGACTGGCTCTGATCTATCCACAGACATGGCGGACTGGCTCTGGACTACCCAGAGACACGACGGACTGGCTCTGGACTACGCAGAGATACGGCGGACTGGCTCTGGACTACCCAGAGACACGGCGGACTGGCTCTGGACTACCCAGAGATACGGCGGACTGGCTCTGGACAACCCAGAGACACGACGGACTGGCTCTGGACTACCCAGAGATACGGCGGACTGGCTCTGGACTACCCAGAGACACGGCGGACTGGCTCTGATCTATCCACAGACAAGGCGGACTGGCTCTGGACTACCCAGAGACACGTTGGACTGGCTCTGGACTACCCAGAGTTACGGCGGACTGGCTCTGGACTACCCAGAGACACGACGGACTATCTCTAGACTACCCAGAGATACGACGGACTGGCCCTGGACTACCCAGAGACACGGCGGACTGGCTCTGATCTGTCCACAGACATGGCGGACTGGCTCTGGACTACCCAGAGACACGGCGGACTGGCTCTGGACTACCCAGAGATACGGCGGACTGGCTCTGGACTACCCAGAGACACGACGGACTGGCTCTGGACTACCCAGAGATACGGCGGACTGGCTCTGGACTACCCAGAGACACGGCGGACTGGCTCTGATCTATCCACAGACATGGCGGACTGGCTCTGGACTACCCAGAGACACGACGGACTGGCTCTGGACTACCCAGAGATACGGCGGACTGGCTCTGGACTGCCCAGAGACACCACCAGCAGAGAAGACGGTGGGATCCTGAGAGCGGCACGCACAGGTGCAACAGCAACGACGTTCTTGTCCAATATCCAGAGACATGTGGCGGCTGTACAAGAGACTCCTGAGCAGTGTTTCTTTTAGGCATTCATCCAGACCACCAAGTCCTCCCGGAAACGACCATTCGACCCCCCCCTCCTCCAGAGACATTTTAAGTTACCGAACCAAATTTTAATAAATTTAGGCTATGATGAAAAAGAAAGTTTCATTTCTTTTTATGCTACAAATATTTCTCCAATTATATTTTTTTCAATTTTTGTTCAAATGGTACTAGTTATAGTTTATTTTTTAAAAAAGTGTATTACGAACGCATGATATTCTTCAAAACGTAAGAAGTAGACAAATCATACCTAATTTTGTAGGAATCGTGATTCGGGGTCAAGAGTGCGTTGACTGCATTTTAATAGATAAAAATTTCTAATTACTATATCAGGGATGTACATAGAATTTTTCTTCGTGAGGTGGGGGCGGGGGCGAAAAAAAAAGTTTTTGAAATCCACCATCTGGAACAAAAATAAAGTTAATGAAAAATTGAAGAAAAATTAAAGCACTTTTTTCTACTGTAAGTTGATACATTTTTATAAAATTCAAGCATTTTTTCTAATGTAAGGCGCATTTTAAACAAAAAAATTAAACATTTTCCGGTGGAGGGGGCAAGGCCCCCTCTAAACGCGCCCCTGTGCTAGATATATAGTAATTGCTTATATATATATATAAAAAATGGAAAACTTGTCATCTCTAAGGTTCCATCCGCCCCCCCCGGGCCAAACAAAAAGTCCTGAAAGAAACACTGCTCCTGTGTCCGCCAGAACTATTTCCAGACGCCTGGTAGAGGCGAATCTGCACTTTCGGCGGCCCTTACGTTTCCTGCCATTAGCACGTGACCATCGCCGGCGTCGATTGCAGGGGTGTCAGCAGCGAGCAACGTGGAATGCTACGGACTGGCGACGTATAGTGTTCAGTGACGAATCCCGCTTCTGTATGGGAACAGACGACCACCGTGTCAGAGTGTAGAGGACCGCAGGTGAGCGTTACAATCCTAACCTCACTGTACAGCGGCACACGTGCCAAACTACAGGCGGTTATGGTCTGAGGAGCCATCGTGTATGACAGCCGGACTTCTTTTTTTTTTTTTTTTTTTTTTTTATTAGAGGTTTAACGACCACCGTGAGCAACTCAATGGGCTATAAGCAGTCGCCCGTCCTTAATTTAGGGTCACTGGTTCCAGGGAAAGGAGAGAACCAGTGCCGTAAGACACACACAACATCCATGCCTCACCGGGATTCGAACCCGGACCCCGTTCGGACGAATGATCAGAGGCCATCGCTTAGACCACTGCGCCACCGGGGCGGCCAGCCGGACTTCCCTCGCAGTGATCCGAGGGACGTTGACAGTCCAGTGCTAAGTACAGGAGATCCCGTGTCACCACGTGCGGCCTTTTCTGACGGGGGCCATGGAGCCATTTTCCAACAAGGAGACGCCCATCACCCAATGGGTCGGGTTTCCCAGGACTGTCTACGTCAGGCTTCGATGCTACCGTGGCCTGCCAGATTACCTGATCTTTCGCCCATCGAGCACGTGTGTGATCAGATGGAACGCCAGCTTTCTCCGTGTCACAGTGTTCGTGATTTAGAGCGTCGGTTGCAAAAAGTGTGGGCCAATCTGTCCCAGGAGAGCATACGGCGTTTCTTGGAGTCCATGCCGGGTGGTGTCGCTGCATGTATCCGGGCACGAGGGGGTCGGACGCGTCACTAACGCTGACCTAAATGTGTACCGTATGTCCCGGGAAAATTGTCCTGCTGCTGTGATACTGTAATCACTTCTGTCCTTGGTATGTACCGCTTTACTAAAATCTCATTTCAATCCGACGCCACCTTCTTGGTGCGCGGATTTTTATGACAATGAGTGTATGTACACCCCGAGGACCGGCTTTCGGTTAGTAGAGTGTTCGGAGTCAGAATGGGAAAAGCTGCCGATTTATCGGTGTTTGATAAAGGACAAATTTTGACGGCACGTCGGCGCCTCGGAACTACGATCTCGGAAACGGCGCGACTTGTGGGTTGTTCACGTGCCGCTGTAGTTAGTACGTATCAAAAGTGGTGCACCGATGGCCTAACAACGAACCGCCATCCTGCCATGTGTCGTCTGTAGCTCATTGATGCCAAAGGGGAGCGGAGACTGTCGCGCATTGCTTACAGTGACCGCAGGGCCACAGTGCGAAAAAATAACCCGTAGCCACAACAGTAGTAATCAGGGCAATGAGTCACAGCACACAGTTCATCGCAGCCTTCTGCGCATGGGTCTGCGTAGCCGAAGACCGAGCCGGATCTTCATGCTCACTGCGCGTCATCGCTAACAACGCATGAAATGGGTTCAAGATTATCGAGATTGGACCGAGGATGATTGGAAGAAAGTTGACTGGTCTGACGAATCAAGATTCCTGGTGCATCACGTAATATACTGATTTCATTGTCCCGTTCCGCCAATCTGTCTTGGCTCCACGGGGACTTATTGAGCACCTTGGATGTTATTTTGACATGTTGCGACAATTATCCTGCCTTGAGACGCCGGTTCGGACCCTGGCCACCCCAATGGCCTAGAGACCAGCCCGTGGTGACGTGCTGGCAGGCGACCTAGTATACCTTGTCTGGATTCCCGCTCTGTCTGGCGGGATAGGTCGTTTCTTACTTTATCGTTGACTGGAAGATTCCTTGCCCTCGAACTTTTTTTGGGGAATAATTTCCCTTTATTTTCTTTTTCAAAACATCTACACACATGTATGCACTGTCCTCATGCTTAGGACTTACAACATCAAGAGATAGCAAAAAATTTATTTACAGAGGTGCATCACGTAGAAGGCCAATCTTGGATACGCCGCACAGTGGTCCGAATCGCTAAAAACCCGGCCAAAAATAATTTTTCGAACTTCATATTTTAAACACCCAATTCGCTTAATAATAATCCTCAGTAGTCATTCTGAAGTGTTTTTTGAAAGTATACTCTAATAGTTCTGGTCAATACTTAAGTTCAAAAGTGCTGTAACTCTTTCTTCATTAATTTTGCAATTCTGTAGGCGATTTTGTTTACATTGTTTCCGACTGAAGAATGCAAAATAAAATACTAAGTGTATTTTTTGTGAGTCAGACAGACACAGTGAGGATGCAGGATTTGTCATTTTTATGTAGGACTTCCGTCCACAGGGAGTAGAGTTCTAGGCCCCAGCCACCTACAGCGAGATCGCCTTTTGGGCAGGACACAGAAACGGAAGGAATGATAGCAAGACTAGCGACTTTGACAGATCAGTTTGTAGTGAGATTAGAGTACAGTAGATGTCGCCACCGTACAAGTACGATATTGCACATAGATGGGTGAGAGAATTTCAGGGGGGACATAGGAAAGGATACCCATTTAACCAGTGGGTCCAGCCTGGGGGCCGTCACTTAACGTGCTCGTCCGATATTCAGCGATTGTTAGTAAATCACACCATCTCTGAAAGATCAGCCCAGGCTTGAACCTGGGGACCCAGCATCGACAGTCTGAAACACTAACCACTAAGCCATCCGCGGCTCTTATTTTTTGTGAATGTGTTATGGTCTTATATATAGGGCACAATTACAACTTTTTAGTGTTTTTTGTTTCTGATAAAAAAATTTGAATGCCCGAATTTTGCGAAAAAGCAGAAATGTTTTTAGAGTTTTAAAAAAATGGCCTAACATGTCCACCGGGAAACTTACAAATGTATATTGGTAGTTAATTAAAAGTCTATCACTGAAGGTTTCATCTGCAACACCTTGCAATGCTGTGAACTATGACCTTTTGTTTGTGAAGCTTTCCTGTTATTTATGAGCAGCCAGCTGCTGACATCGGGAAGGTGTTCTCCCGCTATACAACTCGCGGGCGCTTAGCACTTCCTGAAATTTATGTTTGTTTACTCAAGGGGTGGCTTGTCGGTGGTAAACCACAGACCCTTGATTTCTTCATTTTCCAGAGGGCTGTTGTTTGTATCAGGTCAGTGAATAGTGTGTGACAATATAGTGTGTGAAAAATGAATTTACATTATAATGAATTAGTTTTATTTTGCTTTCCGCTAAGCTAATTATAATGAATAAGCTCTTCCTACCAGCTAGCTAATGATATACTTGTACTAAGCTTCAAAATAGTGAATTCAAATGGTTGTTGTTACTAGTTAATTACGAACATGAATAAAGTCTTAACGCTGGTTATTTATGGTAATAAACTAATGTTATAAACCTAACAGCCAGACAGAGGTCTGACAAAAACTATGAATTGAGAAAGACTAACTTACGGCAACTTTTTTATTCGGTACGCTTGATCATCCAAAGCACACACACAACTTGTTTTACAATAATGAAGAATCTCTCCTCATAACAACAAAATCTCTCCTCGTATAACAAACGCTCTCCGTAAACAACAACGCTCTCTCATAACAACAACAAAAGCTCTCCCTAAGTCTCGATGAACGCGCCTATATACTAGCAAAGAATATAAACGCTTCGCGTGAAGAAGCTCAACTCTCGTAGAGATAATGTAAAACAGGCGACAGCAGCGCCACCATATAATGCGGCAGCAGATGCTCTGCGGGAAAGTTAACATTCAGGCGCAAAAAGCGTAGGAGACACGGGACGGGAAGCCTATTTCACGGAAAGGAAGCTAAGCTTTGATCTGCGACTGTTTCCTTCGGTCTCATTGGGTCTACTAAAGCATTTTTTTTTTTGTTGTTGTTCTTTTCTGAGTATCCCTCCTGTCCCTTCTTTTGGTGAAACAAATATATACATTAGCAATTAATATTATTTTAAGGAAATTTTAGCAGTTTTATTCTCACTTTAAGCACCGTAGTAATACCAGGTTGCTTGGCATGAATTTCATATTTACAATATACCTTAAATGTCAAAAATGCTGAGGCTGGTTTCCCAGTAGCAGCCATAATAATAATAATAAAAAAAAAAAAAAAAAAAAGCAAAGACAACCGCAGTTTCCCAAAGCTACAATTTTTTTTCTACCCTTCCGAAGTTTGTAAATTAAACGCACTGCGCTGGAGAAATTTTCTCAACAGATCGGAAAAACATCCGTTCGTATCTGAGTAGGTTCGAACCTGGGCCGCTGGCGTGATAGTTGAGCTCTCTACCGACCGGACTAACTCGCCACGATTGAGTGTATGCTTAAAGCTGTCTGTTTGGTATGCATTGTGTAATCGAATGCTTCCCTCTTTCATTTTACAATATTACGAGGTATTTTTCATAAAAGTCAGTTTCATATAATTCATAAATTAATTTTTTCAACGTAACGATAGCTTTTTTTTCAGCAAACGTTGTTTTAATGGTTTTCCAGGATATTTGTTTCAAACAGTTTCAAATTTGTTCTTGTTATTCATCCACTCCATTCCATGAATTGTTATTCATCGGAATGGAGTGGTGTATTTCATGGCTGTAATATAAACGCAGATCTAGAAGAGAACAACAAAACCTTTGACCAAAACGCCAACACAAACAAGCGTTTATATTCTTTAAACACAAACACGCATGCTCAGTCTAACTCAGTCTGCTCGGCATCCTGCGGCATCAGCCTGTAATGTTGGCTTCTGTGTAGTAATTCTTTGCCGCATAATATAGTGGCGCTAGTTACGTCTCGCTGAGCCTTACCTTCTTATCAGTTAGATATTCTTTGATACTAGCTACCACCACGTCATGACTTACACTCATTGCCAGATCTCATTCAGCGGGTGAAATAATATTTCGTTCAGTAAGAAGATAATTTACATAGTAAAATAAAATAACCAGAGATAGTAAAATCAAAAGGAAAGTGAATATAGAGTATACGTTACAACATGTTAGTCGCCGAGAACTTTACGAGAAAATGAAAGAAAAGGATAATGAGACCAGTGTGCTACAAGAAGAACATGTTGTGCAATATGTGAAGAACAAATTTGAATTAAATTTTGGACAGTCAGAGCACAAAATCTCTACACAGCGCAATAAGAATGAGCTTTTTTCTTAAATACTATCAGCGTCGGAAGAAATGTCACTGAACCGAAAGCATGTTTCTTCGTAAATATTGAGACTGGTTACAGCAAGAAATTGAATTACCATTTACAGACTTTCCTTTCACTTCTTCGGAAAAGCGTGGACGTCCTTTGAAAGTATTTCAGCAATTAAGTGAAAGAAGTAAGAGGCGTAAAATTCGAAATCTGAGGGAGAATGTTGGCGCTGCGGAGCTTTCATATGCCACAGTGATGAATTTGAGGGCTGACGGTGACGAAAATGCAGCAAAATTATTAAAAGAAGTGACCACAACAACACCTACCAGAGGTAAACAAATTCGTGACTCATGGTTGAAGAAAAGAAAAGAAGCCACGAAGCTCTCAGAAGAAGCGTTATCTATGATAGTAAGTACACATTTATCAAAACATCAATATATGTATATTAGAAAAATGGCAATCAATCACAATCATGACTTATATCCAAGTTATTATGCAATTCTGAAAGCAAAAGACTCAACTTATCCGCACAATATAAGTGTTAGTGAGAATGCATGTCAAGTGAAAGTTCAGAATTCATTGGACCATACTGCTACCCGAATTTTGTCATTTCTACCCGAAAGTGAGCCGTCTAACAACGAAAATACTTATTTTGAAGATAGCAATCCGATTTTCGGCGTAAATGTGACAAGGATGGTAAGTCTGATAATATCCGAAAACTTGAAAATTTTCATCGTCCTGGAGCGGGACTCGAACCCGCGTCACCCAGAAAACGTCCGGGTATGCTAACCACTACAGCACCCAAAACGACCAAGTTTCAAGTTTCCGATTAATTTGAATATAACCATCACAGGATTCGCTAGTCGAAGCAACCGGCATTCACGTTTAGCGAATCTGGAGGTTAAGAATCTTATTCCGTGTTTTGTCCGGAGAAGCAGATAAATCATGAAAGAAATACGGGATTACGCCATATAATACAAATTTTGAAGATGGCAATCAGATTTTCGGCGTAAATGTGACAAGGATGGTAAGTCTGATAATATCCGAAAACTTGAAAATTTTCATCGTCCTGGAGCGGGACTCAAATCCGCGTCTCCCAGAAAACGCCCGGGTTTTCTGGGAGACGCGGTTATATTCAAATTGATTGGAAACTTGAAACTTGATCGTTTTGGGTGGTGTAATGGTTAGCATACCCGGGCGTTTTCTGGGAGACGCGGGTTCGAGTCACGCTCCAGGACGATGAAAATTTTCAAGTTTTCTGATATTATCAGACTTACTATTCTTGTCACATTTACGCCGAAAATCGGATTGCCATCTTCAAAATTTGTATTATATGGCGTAATCCCGTATTTCTTTCATGAAAATACTTATATTTTACATTGTAAATGGGGTTTCGACGGCAGCGCTGGTCATTCCCAATACAAGCAGAAATGGGTTCATAGCGGCAGTAGTGATGAATATTTATTTAGGACATCTATCGTTCTCTTACGAATGGTTGACTGTGAAACGGAAGATTCCGAATGGAAAAATGAACGACCTTCATCAACCCGTTTTTGTAGGCCTATTCGTCTCCAGTGGCTTCATGAAACCCCTGCAGTTGCCCAAGCAGAAAGAGAATACATGAATGAACAAATAAAAAATTTACAGCCATTAAGAAGTGACAACGTTACAGTACAGTATTTTCTCATGTTGTCAATGATTGATGGGAAAATATGTAATGCTCTGACCCAGTCATCAAGCATGAAATGTTACATATGTGGCGCGAAAGTGTCGGACCTGAACAAGTTAGATTACGTTACACAAGTACCAGAGGATACATCTTCCTTTGAGTTTGGACTGTCTATTCTTCATGCCCATATACGCTTTCTTGAGTGTATTCTTCATATCTCTTACCACTTAGATTTTAAGAAATGGAAAGCGAGTAAGAAAGATGGAACCCGTGAGCTTCTGGAAAAAAAGGAAAAGAATTGTCCAAGATTCCTTCAGGAATAGACTAGGAACTTATTGTAGATGTCCCAAAACTAGGCTATGGAAACACGAATCACAACAATACCGCCAGAAGATTCTTTACAAATCCCGAAATAAGTTCCGACGTGACTGGAGTAGACTAAAATTTGATTTCTCGTTTTGGAAATATTTTGACAGCAATTTCATGCGGCCACGAAATAGATGCAACGAAATTCAATATGTACTGCATGGAAACAGCACAGTTATTCGTGAGATTGTATTCCTGGTACTATATGCCACCCACGGTACATAAAACTCTTCTTCATGGATCCGTAATTGTGCAGGCTGCGATTTTACCGATTGAAGAGCTTTCAGAAGAAGCCATTAAGTGTAGAAATAAAGATGTGAGAAAACTTCGAGAAAGCTTTACCCGAAAAATTTCACGACAAGACAGCAATTTAGACCTCTTTCTCAGGTTAATGTTGACTTCGGACCCATTAATTTCCAGCTTGGGAGGTCTACCAAAGAAAAAACAAATAAAACTACCTTTGGAAGTGCTAGGTCTATTGGTAATATCCGAAGAAGAGGAGGAAGGGGAAGGAGACTAGGAATGTGAAACATCTGCTTCAGAAGACGAATGATCGACTGGATATCTGGATCCTTCTTACAGTACTGTGAGTAATTATAATTTATTAAAACACTTAAATAAGCGAATATTTAGTTATTCCACTACAGTTTCTTTCGTTTAAGACGTACAAATATTTTTGTTCCCCTTTTTCCTATCCGGACCACTGTGCGCCGATTACCAATGGAGGCTATGGCACATGGATGCATTGTTGGGCGGAAACAGGCCAGCGGCGGCGGTGTTATGCTGTGGGTGATGTTTTCTTAGGAAACTTTCGCCCCTATTATCCCAATAGCACAATCTCTGACAGCTGTGAAGTATCTGAACATCGTTGCGGACCAATTGAAGCTGTGTTACTTGCTGGTGATGGCCATTACCAAGAGGATAATGTGCCATTCCACACTTCCGGAATCTACGAACATGCTGGTAACTTTCTGTTAATGCCCTAGCCTCCACATTCACATGAAATGTACCCAATCGAACATTTGTGTGTCGACTTGGAAAAGCGGGTTCGCGCATAATCTCCACCACCCTGAAATGTACTGGAACTGGAGGACCTGTTGTTGACATTATGGTAAAAGATACCCCAGGATACCTATCGCCACCTCATCTAATCGTGTCGAGTTATAACGAAGTAAATTTCTCCGTCATTTTTGGTCTACGCCGGGATTCAAACCCGAGTCCGCTTATTCCGGAACAAGTCGCTCTACCAACTGAGCTACGCAGACGTTTGTTCTGACTACTATCTGCCTTTATGTCGTGTGCGTCCTGCTGGCAGGTACGTCACAGAGTGACCGCTTTTTGCTGGCTAAAACGGGGTCCTACGTCCTACAGCTAATTAGGTAGGTGGTCATGATGTAATGGATCATCTTAGCTTTATAAGAGGACAACTCCCGTCGAATGTAATTTTTAAACGAAATGGTACTTGCGTGTTGTAAGACAGAAAGGAAGAAATTCCAGAAATTTGACTTTGAAAGTGAAACAAAGCTCAAAAAATTCTAGAATGTTTCTGTACACTGAACCCCATTGAAAACTTTGGGTAGTCATTTAGTGGGTAGCTTAGTCATAATTCGCCACCCTGGCCAAGTGTGTTGGTGAGTATTGGATAACATTTCCTCTAATCCCGGTGAAATAGTTACACTGCTATTAGTCGATCATTCAGAGCCCCTTCATACTGGGAACAGAATGCACCGTAAAAAGGTGGAGTTGACATCTATCAAGGACAGGATGAATATATCAAGGACCGCTTGATCTTGCAATTTGTATAAATGGCCGGGGCAGCATAAAGGCAGAGGGTGCTAAGATTCACCTGACTGGCAGGAAGGACAGGAAGAGGAACTCATGGATCAAGTCAATGAGGGAGTCACGGTAAAAAAAAAACATGGTACATATTCACCAGTCAACCGGAAAATGCCACTAGTCAGAAATTTCGTCATTTCCCTCCTCAATAACAGGACTTCCCTCTCCACACATTTCCCACCTTAACATTCCACGTGCGCGCTCCTTGTTTTATATTCTACGACTGGACCCCACCATTTCACGCCCACCCCAATCTCCATCTGCACAGCTCAAGACGCTGGGCAACTTGCTGGCTCACCTAGTACACTTGTTGCGGAACAGAACTCCCACTTTTGTTCTTTACCGTAACGCTCTAACCAGCTGTAATGCTTGGTTGGAGAGAAATAAAGCTTGGAAACACTTTGTTTGTTGGTAATAAAGCTTGTTTGGAGTGCGTTTGGAGGAAACAGAAAAATTTTCAAGAGCAATTTATTAGGTCATCCCAGAAGTAATGTCGTTTTGCGCATGCCCAACAGTAGTGAGTCCCCTGGTGCCCAGACTATGACGTCGACTACAGTGAGTATAAGAGGGATCACGTGAGCAGACCTTCAAGTCACTTGAGACCGCAAACGGGAGTTCTAGGTGCCGTCGTTGTGTACTTAAACACCATGGGAAATGAGTGTGTCAGAAGACCACATTAGGCACATTGTGCTGTATGAGTTCCAACATCGACATTCAGCGACGGGAGCAACACGAAACATCAATGCTGTACATTGCCGTGTACCCTGGATGTCAGGAAATGCCAACGCTGGTTCCAGAAATTTCAAGGGGGTGGGACACCAGCCTCAAGGATATGCAGCGACCCTGACGGCCTGTTTAGCTGGATAACGACGTGTTGAAAGCTGCTGTTGAGGGAAATCCGCAGGCAACAGTCGAGGAAGTGGCCACACTTGTTCATTTAACACATTCTACTCCTCACCGGCGTCTGCAGGACCTCGGTTATGTGTCAAAACTGGATAAGTGGGTACCACATGATCTCAGTCAACAACAGCGTGTGGACATTTGCACTTCTTTGCTCTCCGGTGAAGAAGGGAAGCTGTTTTTACAGAGAATTGTCACGGGCGTAGAAAAATGGATTCTTTATCACAACATTAAACGGCAGTGACTTCCCAAAGGGAATGTGCCTGCAGCATTGGCGAGAACAGAACGTTTCCACAAAAGGTTTTGGTGTCTGTGTGGTGGGATATGCAGGGCATAATCCATTACGAGCTTCTGCCAACCAACAAAACCATTGCAGGGGAAATCTACTGTCAGCAGCTGCAGCGTCTATGCGCTGCTTTGCAGAATAAACGTCCAGTACTCGTGAATCGTAAAGGCGTGCTGCTGCAGCAAGACAACGCAAAACCACACACAGCAAAAATGACCATCGCCACGTTGCAGGACTTCGGATGGAAAAACTTCCGAATCCAGCATATTCCCCTGACATCCCCCCATCCGACTACCACCTCTTTTGCAGCCTGCAAAACTATCTTGCTGGGACTACACTTCGAAATTTGGAGGGGTTCGGCGAACCCTTACTGCCTTTTTGCATCGAAACCCATCGAATTCCACAAATTTGGGATTCAAAAACTTGTCGATCGATGGTAGAACATTGTAACTACCGGGGGCACTTATTATATGGATCAAAATACACTGGCGGAAAGTGAAAAAAGAACACCAAGAAGGAATTGGCGGACAATCATGAAATTTACATATGTTAATGGGGTCGAGTTTACGTAGGTGTGATGTTAATTTCGGAACCAACCGGTGAGCGCTAACGACACAGCACGGCATAATATGCAAATTATCGTCGGTGGTATTTAAGGAGTACGGCGAAGTGAATGTAATCAGTCGTCGGCGTATGGACACGTGCGAAGACCTTGAAGAAGCTGCAATGCCTGGACATGGAAGACGTGTACGATTTCAGCAGTTATCGGACTTTGAGCGAGGTCGTCTAGTCGCACTCCGCGAGGCCGGGTGGTCGTATCGTCGTATTGCGGAGCGAATTGGACAAGAAGTATCGGTGGTGGTGCGATGGTGGCGTAGATGGTACGAGGGACATTCTCACACGAGAAGACGTGTAACCGGGAGTCACAGACGGACTGATGAGCGGACCGATCGACGCATAAGAAGAGCGGCGTTGTCAAGCAGAACATCCACTGCGACGCAAATCCGAGCTGTCGTTGCACCTGAGGTGACTGTGCGAACAATCCGCAACCGTCTACTGGATGCAGGACTACGTACACGTACGCTTCGCTGTAATATCATCGAAATGGGGTCATAGAGCAGGTCACAAGAGCGAGATTTATTCCGCAGCCATTATCCTCACAATTTGAGTAATAACTTGAGTAATGATTTCTGGTATGTTGGAGAGCGTATCATAATGAATGCGTTGCATGATTTTACTAACTTGTTCTATTTACTTACAGTGTCCAGTCACTTTTGTCCACATAGTGTAGATTCGATTCGAAGAGACAGGAAAAGGCCCAGAAAATCATGTGGAAGATGGTCAGAAGAAATTCGAAAGAATGCCTTAGTACATGGAGGAGATTAGCTCAAGACAGAAAGAGGGGGAAGATACTTGGGGAGACCTTCATGATGCAGTGAATTGATAATATTTGTTGATAACCATGATAATATATAGATTTTAGCAATAAAATCAAGTGTTAGGAAACATTTGGTGAATAGTTTTAGGTTTCTCGACCTATACATCATTCTTTTTTTTTTTTTTTTTCATTTTAATGAAAGCAACTGTTTCGTAAACGTATATAGAAGAGTGAATTTGAGGAATTTAAACGATGAAAAACGGCGTCCTATTTTTTTTTCAGCTACGTGGAACGCTTCAATATCAACTGCTTTGCCTTTCTCACAATGTTATCTCTCTGGATTTAAAAACACACGTAATGGCTTTCTCTACAAGAACAGTGAAATCCTTTAAATCGCAGTTCCTGGTCTAGATTCAAGCTGACAAAGGCTTCGTGGAACTTATCTGCGGTTCTGTTTATCGCTACGCAGCTATTTTTGTTATAAATCAATTAATGGCTTCCGTTCTTACCTTTGAAGTTAGAACCTCATAAGCGATGCACAACAATAGAACTGTTATCGATTGTTCTTTGCAGAGCATTCCCATACCAGCAAGTCCGGCTGTCAGCAGAATTCTCTGAAAATCTGAAAGAAAAAGCAATTATTTTCAATTCCTCTTCATTCCAGTTACTTTGTATTCTTATTTCTTTTTATTTTTACACTATTTCTACGTGTAGAAAAGATTATTGATTACATTATATCAAAGATTTCCAACTTTTACGAAATCAATTTACTTAGAAAAATGCATGGATACTTTGCTTTCTCTTATACATTCCTTCTAAAGAAAACGGTTCAGTATAACAACTGAAATAATGCATACAACGGCCGTACCATACAACCTGAGAGTAAAATCACACAAATGAAGAAATATATATATACAGCAAAACACATTGAAGTGCCAGAAAAACTGGTACACCAGTCTAATACTAGGTAGGTCCCCCACGGGAGCGCAGTACTGCAGAAATACGACGGGGCATACACCCCACTAGCATCTGGAAATATGCTGTAGGCAATGCACACCATACTTCCAGCAGAGCGTTCCACAATTCGGGTGTATTCCGAGGTCTCGGATTCCTGTGTTCGATAGCTCGTTGCATGGCATCCCAAATGTGTTTGATCACGTTCAGATCTGGGGACTTGGATGGAAATGGCAACACCCCAAACTCAGATGAATGCTCCTCTAGCCATAATGTGGCGTCCCGACACTTGTGTGGAGGTGCATTGTGCTGTTGGAACAGGCCCAACCCATCGGCATGAATGCAGGACATGAACGGGTGTACCTCGTCAGAAAGGATGCGCACAAAGCGTTGGTCGGTCACAGACGTTTGTAGACGTACCAGGGGTCCCGATGAAGTCCAGCTAAAAACACCCCATACCATTGCGTCCCCCTTCCCCATACCCCCCACGAGCCAGTACAGTTCCCTGTTGACAGGTGGGATCCATGGCTTCATGGGGTTTGAGCCAAACACGAATCCTTCCATCTGCCAGATACAGTTTGAAACGCGACTCGTTAGACCAGGCTACTTGTTTCCAGTCATCAAGTGTCCAGTGGTGGTGTTGCCGTGCCCAAGCGAGGCGCATAGCTCTGCTCTGTGTCGTGCACCCATCAAGGAGATTCGAGTTGGGCGTCGGCTCCTAAAGCTTATATCATGAAGGGTACGTTGCGCAGTACGGACGCTGCTGCTTGTTGAGGCTCCAGCATTGAATTCCGAAGATACCTGCGAGAGTGTCTCGTGAAACGATTCTTGCCAGCCGACGATGGTCACGTTCACCCAATATCTGTTAACGGCCACACTGGTATCGTAGGTAGGAGCTTTTGCCGGAATTCTTGTAGTCACGATACACCCTTGCAATGGTCGTCAACTTCGTTTCTACCTCTGAAATACTATGGCCCATCTCACGATCGCCAACTATGACACCGCATTGAAAATCGCTTAAATCGTTATCACTTGTCATGCTCATGCCTAAAACAGCTCTGACAGCTGGCAAGGATGTCAATCGCTTTATATACGCACTGGCGGACGCAACCGAGTACGCGCATAGGTGACGTTGCTATGTATTTTGCATAAGCTCGTCTGTACCAGTTTTTCTGGCACTTCAGTGTATATGTTATTCTTTCTCGAAGTATCTTCCCTCGAATGATATGCAACGGTCCCATCGTTCAGTCAACTTTTCAAAGCATGTGGCGAAGACATTTTGTGGAAGCTGCTTTTGCGACCCCTGTACGTCTTCAATAACGTCAGCATCTGTGCTGAATGTTGCGCCACGGAACTTCTCCGTCATTGTTGGAAACAACCAGAAATCGAACAGGGCGAGATCAGGACTGTATGCAGGCTGTGACATGCTTTCAATACCGCATTTCGTAAGAAACCGATGAACACAAGCAGCTACAATGTGGGTGCGCGTTATCATGGTGTAGGGTCCACTTGCGTACCAGACCCGGTCTCTTAATCGATATGCGTCATCGCAGACGCTTAAAGACTGAAATGTAATGATCAGCATTGTCAGCAATTTGTGGAGGAACGGCATGCTGGGAGACTACACCTTTATGATAAAAAAGTTATCATCATCGCCTTCCCACCTGATTTGCTTTGGCAGATTTTTTTCGGAAGGGGCGAACCTGTGTGTTTCCAGACACGCGTTGCGCGCTTCGTGAGGGGGTCGAAAACAGTAATAACTATGGATGAAACATGGGGTCGAACCCATGTTTCATCCATACTTATTACTGTTTAAGGAAGTTTGGATCTTTCGCAATCATTTGTTTCCACTCATGACACACCTGAACTATGGATAACAATTGTTCTCTCGCCAGGTGACGAGGTACCCATCTGGAACCCACACCATGTAGCAGTAATTTGTCGCGTGGAATGCGGAATGTCAACGTTTTTGATATATCAGTTGACGCCGCTATGTCTTCACACGCCATTCATCAATCTTCCCGCGGGATTGCCCAATCAGAGTTAACAATACGCTCCGTAACAACAGTTTCAGGTCGGGTGAGAGCTCTGGCGACGAACGTCCTTTTTTGAAATCATGGTGCAAGCTAAAAATTGTTCACTTATTTATCTTTGTAAGTTTTTGTTCATTAAATCAACTGACTCTGGAGCCGTTTTACCCAAACGATAGCAAAATTTTATCGCACAACGCATTTCATTCCTTATGGCGAAATGCAGACGTACCTTAAACAACTGCGCAATAACAAAACCAGAATCGTCTGCCACGGCTAATAACTGTTGTCATAGATACTTTCTTAATTCAGTTAGTTTTCTGCGTGGTTATTTACTCCTTTCGCTCTGTTGCCAACTCAAAAACATTACTCTCAGTTTTTATGGAACAACTTTTCCCAAAACAACTGAGAATGTTTTGTTTTTTTACAAAAACGGCGCGATGCTGTATTCGACCTCTGCACGAGTCTCGAAAAACGGTAGTCATAGCAACCTTTCACACCTATTTACCATGCATGCGTCGTCGGAAGTGTGCAGTTTAATACGTGCTATTTCGTGAACTCCTAACAAGTGTGTTCGCGCTCTGATTTTTCGATAAAATGGATGTGAAAAAGAAACAAAGATAGGCCATTAAATTTTGCTGTCGACTTAAGAAGTCTGTCAGAGAGGCTTTCCGTCTTATGAGAGAGGCTTAGAAAGATGAATGTCTAAGACAAGTTAATAAAATCGTGCAATTAATTGATTATGATACGCTTTCCAACATACCAGAAATCATAGGAAAATGCTTTGGTTTTCATAGGCCTAAACTATGGTATAACGTTTGAGGTTCACATAAACTATATTGAAAAAGTCACCGGACACCCCCCCCCAGAACCAAATGCACGGATCCGCTGCGTTGTTAAGATGAGCGGTACAGCTGCAAAACGGTATAAATACAAACCTGCAGCTGACCGCGATCATATCCCACTGTGAGGTTGAGTAAAAATGTCGGCGCTGAAGAGAACTGACTTTGAGAAAGGAATAATTGTTGGGTGTTATATTAGTGGGTTGTCCATAAGAGTAACCGAAAGGCGTTTAAACATGCCCAAGTCAGCTGATTTGGATGTGCTGAATAAGTGGAAGACACACGTCGTGCCTCAAGCAGCAAAACGTACCGGCAGACCAAAGAAATCAGTGATAGAGAACGCCGAAGCCTCAGGAGAGTCGTTCATCTAATCGACGGAGTAATGCACAAGACCTCAGTGTACAGGTGAGTAAAAATGCTGTAATCTCGGTACGTACACGTACCATTCACAGAGAACTTCATTTCATGGGTTACCGTGGTCGTGCGGCTGCTCATAAGCCTTTCATCTCCACACGAAATGCTACTCGTCGTTTAGCATGGTTTAAAGAACATTTATCGTGGACCCTAGATCAATGGTAACGGATCCTATGGACTGATGAATCCAGATACACGATCCGTTAGTCTGATGGCTGTGTGTATGTGTGTGGGGATTTCGGGAGCCGAGCGAACGCTATTTAACACAATGTACTGTTCCTACGGTCAAGTTTGGAGCTGGCAGTTTACTCGTGTGGGGGTGTTTTTTCGTGGTATGGTACCGGCTCATTGGTTATCGTGGACAAACCTGTTAACCAGCACGTCTACCTCCATATTCTGCACTATAACGAAGTAAATTTCTCCGTCATTTTTGGTCTACGCCGGGATTCGAACCCGAGGCCGCTTATTCCGGAACAAGTCGCTCTACCAACTGAGCTACGCAGACATTTGTTCTGATTGCTATGTGCCTTTATGTCGTGTGCGTCCTGCTGGCAGGTACGTCACATCTCCCCCCCCTCCGAAAGAGGGCCGGGGGCATGGCCCACGGGTCAGCCGTGACCATGAATCGTTGCAGGCAGCCATGCACTGTAGAACGTGCACTTAAGAACTCCCAGTCAATCTGCTGTGTGGAATGCAACATCACACATTTTTATTTTCCTGTCTCGCGGTGTGGAAATAACATCACACCAATGCGAGATTTTGAACGGCCGGGTCATCCGGATAGTTCGGGCGCCATTATAACGAAGTAAATTTCTCCGTCATTTTTGGTCTACGCCGGGATTCGAACCCGAGGCCGCTTATTCCGGAACAAGTCGCTCTACCAACTGAGCTACGCAGACATTTGTTCTGATTGCTATGTGCCTTTATGTCGTGTGCGTCCTGCTGGCAATTACGTCACATCCCCCCCCGAAAGAGGGCCGGGGGCATGGCCCACGGGTCAGCCGTGACCATGAATCGTTGCAGGCAGCCATCCACTGTAGAACGTGCACTTGAGAACTCCCAGTCAATCTGCTGTGTGGAATGCAACATCACACATTTTTATTTTTCGAAGCGCTGGAGAAGGAATTCTCTGATTTTTCCTGTCTCGCGGTGTGGAAATAACATCACACCAATGCGAGATATTGAACGGCCGGGTCATCCGGATAGTTCGGGCGCCATTACAACGAAGTAAATTTTTCCGTCATTTTTGGTCTACGCCGGGATTCGAACCCGAGGCCGCTTATTCCGGAACAAGTCGCTCTACCAACTGAGCTACGCAGACATTTGTTCTGATTGCTATGTGCCTTTATGTCGTGTGCGTCCTGCTGGCAGGTACGTCACAGCACAGTTATGCACTCTGTGGTAATACTATGTAACCGAGCCTTGTTGGTACCAGCGGGATAATGCACCGAGCCATAAAGAAAGGACTGTGATGGCGTGGTTTGAAAATAATTGCCTATGGTGTGTTGACTGGCCAGCACAGAGCCCTAATCTTAATCCCATACAGCACCTATACGATGAACTACAGCGCCGCATAAGAAGTTTGGAACCAAGACCTACTACTAAGCAACAGTTAGCGGCAGCATTATGTACTGAATGGAAGCACAAACCTATCGCTGTGTTCCAAAACCTTGTCGAAAGCATGTCTCGAAGGGTCAGTGCATGCATTAAGTCCAAAGGTGGACCGACACCGTACTAATGTATGTCAATAAATGCTATGTTGTTTCTTTGAGTAATGATTAGATTTTTACGGTTTCTTTACACTTCCCTCCGTGGTTCCCCACCAAAGCAAACTGAACTATACTGAAATCAAGCAATTTCAACGTGATTTATCCTGCGTGAAGACAAACCCTCCTCCGTTCCCTGACTATTGATTCGTTCAGTATATCTTCGAAACAACATACAAACGTTTTGTCGCAATAGATGCATTTTTACTCAAGCTATTACTCGTGTTATGAGGATAATGGCTGTGGAACAAATCTGGCTTATGTGCCCTGACCTTTGACCCGATTTCGATGATATTAAACAGAATTGGCTCAGTATACCTGCGGAACAACATGATAAAGTTTTGTCGCCATGGAATAATTTTTAGGTAAGTCATGACGCATAAGGGCGATGAAATGGATCCCGCACCGATATCCTGATCTTTGATCCCATTTCGCCCGTCCGTTTTCAATAGGGTTCGTCTCCAAGTTGTTCCATAACACATTCTAAACTTTCATCGAAATCGAACCAGTTTTACGCGAGTTATTGCGCGGACAGACAGACAGAGAAACGGACGAAACTAGATAATGTACGCTTATTTAACCAACTGTTAGAAAGCGTAAAAAATCAACAATTAATAGGTGGCGTAAAGAATTTATGGACGGTCTTGAGTCCGCGGCTTTAATCGTGCAAGGAGGAGGACATTCAACGAGTGTTACAGAGGTGAACATCAATACAATAGGTATTATTATACAGGAAGACAGACACTTATCAATGGGAGATATCGAATATATATACATTGTAACGTACCAGGAGATGTGACGTACCTGCCAGAAGGACGCACACGACATAAAGGCAGATAGGGATCAGAATAAAACGTCCGCGTAGCTCAATTGGTAGAGTGACTTATTCCGGAATGAGGGGATCCGGGTTCGAGCCCCGGCGCAGATAAAAATGACGGAGAAATTTACTTCGTTATAATGGCGCCCGAACTATCCGGATGACCCGACCGTTCAAAATCTCGCATTGGTGTGATGTTATTTCCACACCGCGAGATAGGAAAAATAAGAGAATCCTTCTCCAGCACTTCGAAAAAAAAAAAAATAAGGGGGAGATGATGTAACGTACCAGGAGATGTGACGTACCTGCCAGAAGGGCGCACACGACATAAAGGCAGATAGGGATCAGAATAAAACCTCTGCGTAGCTCAATTGGTAGAGTGACGTATTCCGGAATGAGGGGATCCCGGTTCGAGCCCCGGCGCGGATAAAAATGACGGAGAAATTTACTTCGTTATAGCATGTAGTTCACATTTCAAAATCATCAATTCACATTTCAAAATCAGCAATGGAGAGTATTTCGAAATAGAGGACGACTTCCTTGATGATTAAAGTGGTTCCACCTAAAATCTATTCCCATTGATAAAACGACTTTACATATTTTCTTCGCAATTAATGTATTCCCAAGGATGGAAATTTGCACATCGATAAAACTAACTTTAAGTTGTAGCATGGGATACTTAATCTTATACATAAAACGCAAAACGTCTGTTTCTCTAAAGCAGCAAAAACTCTCGAACGCCGAACTGTGGCATCGTGAAATTGGCATAGCTTATTAATACAGGAATTTCTAGGTCATCGCTACTATTTTAAGATCTCTAAGTTGTTCCGTTCGCGAGTTATGAATTAATTAATTAGCTAATCAATAAAGTCAGCTTCGTTTGCTGCCTCATCGTTATCTATTCGATATCTGAAAGCACGGGACAGCATTCATCCACAGGTGTTTCTATTCTTTGAGAACTGTGCATAAAAAAATGCAAAAACGAAATTTGCGAAATCTTAAAGAAACCGGCTGAAATTTCTGTCAACACCATGAATCGGTAATAAGAGGACTTCCTCAAAATTTCACCGGAATCTGCTCAAAACTTTTTAAAATAGCCGTTTAATTTTTAATTCATCGGTAAACAGAAACACACTATCTACCAACAAGTAATTGGACACCCCTGCAATCGACGATATCTGCGGTCCTCATACACGTCACGGCCGCCGCCGTTAAATATCGTGTGGGAAACAACTACGCAACCAGTCGCATGCAAGCTGCTACGTAGTTCGTAGCTCTCTGATTTCGAGAAAGGTGTAATCGTCGGGTATCACAGAATTAGCCGATCCATATGTGACATATCCAGCAAGTTGAAGTACTCAAAATGGACAGTGACCTACGTGATTGGCAAGTGGAAGATGAGAGGTGACTGTCGGAATGTGCCCCGATCCGGCAGACCCACAAAACTGGGAGTTAGCGACCGACGGGTGATGGCCAGAGAAATTCGGAAGAACCGCACTAAATCGATGGGCCACATCCGCGAGGAGTTTTAACAGGCATCCGGGAGTGTTCTTTCGATGAATACCATCCGTAAGGAAGCCCATCTGCTCGGTTATCATGGACATGCTGCCGCCCACAAGCCTTTAATCACCAAGTCCAATAGTGCTGCTCGGTTAACGTGGTGCAAAGAACGTCGACAGTGGACAGTTGAACAGTGGAAACAGGTTCTCTGAAGCGACGAATCAAGGTTCACCCTCTACCGTTCGGATGGCAGGGTCTGGGTTTGGCGTCTGCCTGGAGAACGCCTCCTGTCGGAATGTATTGTGCCAACTGTGAAGTTCGGCGGCGGTGGAATTATGCTATGGGGGTGTTTCTCCTGGTATGGCATGGGACCCTTGGTCGCAATTCCTGGTAGACTCAACGCCGAGACCTACAGCACCATTTTGGATGACCATGCGCTTCCTACGTTGTGGCAGTTTTACGGGGTGGACACATGTTACTTTCAGGATGACAATGCCACCTGTCATGTTGCGAAGTCCACCCTGGCTTGGTATGGTGACAATGGGGTTAATCGAATGGACTGGCCTGTGCATAGCCCGGACCTTAACCCTATCGAGCACCTATGGGACGAGTTGGAGCGTCGACTTAAGGGGTGCCCCCACCGTCCGAAATCGGTAAAGGAACTGACCTGTCTTCTCCAAGGCGAGTGGAAGAAAATAACGCTAGCCGTGGTGCAACGCCTGGTTGAGAGTATGCCCCGGAGGATCGCAGCTGTAATCACCGCTCGTGGAGGCTCCACCAACTATTGAAGGTGAATAAACTTCGTTTTCCTGTGCTATCACAGGTGTCCAATTACTTTTTGGTAAAAAGTGTATATACGCAGAAACGGTTAATTAAATTTTGTCGGCTAATTTAGAAAGTTATTTACCGATTCAGGCGAAATTTGGAGGCCATGTTCCTATTAACAATTTATGGTGTTCATTAAAATTTCAGATAGTTTCATAAAATATTCGCAAAGATAGGTTTTTAACTTTTTTATCCCAGAGATTCTCCCCTCAAAGACGTCTGAAACTGAAAGCACGTGATGCATTTGATGCTTCTCACGTGGACAGTTGTATGTTGGAATGTCAAGAGCAAAGGTTCCAACAAAATTATATATATTGTCGCCGTTGAAGGAGAAACCAAAAATGTTGTGTACGGCCAAAGTGCTGAAATAATCACACTATGAATAAATACTTTGTAATGACCGAATTTGTGAAATCAGATTTTTCTTTCTTGCAAAGCATCAATTTTTTTCCCGATTGTTTCTGTGACATATAAGGGAATATGAAATTATTAAGCCTAAATTCCGAGCAAAACCGGGTAGTACTTGTTGAAACATAATTGTAATTAAGCGATCCGGCATTTGTATGTCTACTGACGCCATCAATGTACAGGTCGCGCCATCTATGAACAGGTCTGAACATTACTCAAAGAAAAATGATTGATTTTTAATATAATTATGGTTATGTTTTAGCAAGTATTAAGTATGTCGTGCTATAACTTAAAGTCAGTTTTATCGACGTGCAAATTTTCATCCTTGGGAATACATTAATTGTGAAGAAAATATGTAAAGAAGTTTTACCACTGGAAACATACGGAAGAGATTTTAGGTAGAGCCACCTTAAAGTACGCATATTGTTTTTTATAAAAATATTATCAGTTGTTTTGGGACTACCATTGCACTTGCACTGAGTAATGTGCTTAACGAATGTTGAATCAAATAAAATCTGCGCTGTTCTCTTAAACTAACTGGCATTTATGTACTGTCGAGGAATATTAAAACTTTGATATTCAAAATCACTAACTCATAGCCCGTGTCATGCACGGGTGAAAAAGCTGTGACTGAATTGTTTATAGCACGAATTGTAAAATACATATACATAACTATAATAAACGGTTGAATTATTAATGGGCAGTCTATATGATATACGTCATCATAAACAAAATTTTAGTAATATTCAATATTCCCATGACAGAAGCCTATTATATAAGTTAATGGATCTTAAACTCTCATGTGAAGGTCATAGCACGTTACAAATCATATTTAATATAATGAAAAAATTTTAGGTAATAAAAATGATGTTAGCATCTACGTAACAGAACAAACGTCATAGACAGTTGTCAGAGCACACGCGTGTTGCCACAAAGGAAGTCATTTGTCTTACTAACTTTATTTTATTTTCCGGTATTTCTTCGTATCGTGCGATAGCGGTGAGCTTACTTTGGATTTCGGTTACCGGATAAAAGCAGATTGCGCTGCAAGTACTGAATGGCGTCAGAGCGTTGACGCCAAAGTGTTAGGGACATACGTAGCCTAATATATAGATTTTATTTCCGTATACCTCCTTGATTTTACGTATCGTGCGATGACTGCGAGCTTAGTTCCGATTTCTCCCATCCGATGAAAGCAGATGGCGCTGCAAGTAATGACTGACGTCACAGCGTTGGCGTCAAAATGTTAGGGACAGACGTATCCTGTTATATAGGTTTCCTTCCGGTATTCTTCCTTGATTTTACGTATCGTGCGCTGACTGTGAGCTTAGTTCCGATTTCTCCCACCCGATAAAAGCTGATGGCGCTGCAAGTACTGATGACGTCACAGCGTTGACGCCAAAGGGTTAGGGACAGACGTATCCTGTTATATAGGTTTCCTTCCGGTATTCCTCGTTGATTTTACGTATCGTGCGCTGACTGTGAGCTTAGTTCCGATTTCGGCTACCGGGTAAAAGCAGATGGCGCTGCAAGTACTGAATGACGTCACAGCGTTGACGCCAAAATGTTAGAGACATACGTAGTCTATTATATAGGTTTTATTCCGGTATTCCTCCTTGATTTTACGTATTGTGCGATGACTGTGAGATTTGTTCCGATTTCGCCCACCGGATAAAAACAGATGGCACTGCAATTTCTGAATGACGTCACAGCGTTAACGCCAAAGTGTTAGAGACAGACGTAGCCTATTATATAGGTTTTGTTCCGGTATTCCTCCTTGATTTTACGTATTGTGCGATGACTGTGAGATTTGTTCCGATTTCGCCCACCGGATAAAAACAGATGGCACTGCAAGTAATGAATGACGTCACAGCGTTGACGCCAAAGTGTTAGGGACAGACGTAGCATATTATATAGGTTTTATAGCGGTATTCCTCCTTGATTTTACGTATTGTGCGATGACTGTGAGCTTACTTACGATTTCACCCACCAGTTAAAAGCAGATGGCGCTGCAAGTACTGAATGACGTCAGAGCGTTGACGCCAAAGGGTTAGCGACAGACGTAGCTACCAAGTAATTGGTCTAGCACTTCCGATCCACTTGTCTGGAAAGACGTCATTCAAAAACCGTCGCTCATCCGAAGCATAGCGGCAGGATACGCCGTCTTGCAGAAAGAAGATGCTATCTAGAAGATTTAACCGTCTTAGTTCGGGAACGAGGAAATTCTGTAACATTGCAAGGTAACGTTCACCACTGACTGTTGCTTCTTCAGAAAAGAAAGAACCGATCTGACTGCATGTGGTCATGTCAAACGGTTGCCGCCCCGGTAGCGCAGTGGTCTAAGGCGCTGGCCTCTGATCATTCGTCCGTAAGGGGTCCGGGTTCGAATCCCGGTCAAGCATGGATGTTGTGTTTGTCTTACGGCACTGGCTCTCTCCCTTCCCTGGAACCAGTGATCCTAAATTAGGGACGGGCGACTGCTTATAGCCCATTGAGTTGCTCACGGTGGTCGTTAAACCTCCAATCAAAAAAAAAAAAAAAAAAATGTCAAACGGTTGTCTACTCATCAAAGTCACACCCTTCAGACGAACTTACGAACAGGATCACAGAAGCAATCCACGAAATCACTGAATAGCAACTGAGAAATGCTTTCAACGAGTTGGAAAACCATTTGTACGATGTGACGCGAAAGATGGTGCTCATGTCAAATGTTAGAAACGTGAATGAAATATTAATGAATGAAATATGTTATTACACCATTATGCAATACAGCTTTGGAAGATGTGAATCCGTTTATTAGTGTAAATATGACATGAATGTTAAGTCAGATAATATCCGTCAGATTAACATCCATGTCATATTAACACCAAAAAACGGATTCGCATCTTCCAAATTTGCATTGTACAAAGGTGTAATCTCGCATTCCATTCATTGATATTCTGCAAATCCGGAAAATCACGGGAATGCATTTTAAATCTCCAGACTCGCTATATATGAATGACGGTTGCTTCTACTAGCGAATCCTGTGATGATTATATCCAAATTAAGGGGAGGGGTGGGGGGGTTCTCATTTTTTTTTACGCTTAAATACCGCTTTTTTCGGAGTGTTTATTGACGACACTATGGAATAAATTGACTTTAATAAGGTATATCTATGTATTTATTATCGTTTCAGCTATTTACAAAATAATGTTTAACAAGTTTCATGATGAATCGCGCCCGCAAATCCCCCTCGACCATGACATTGCGCGAAGATCAGCGGTCGCTGGCTGGCATGATTACCCCACTCCAGTTGATCTGAAACAAAAAACTCAAACGGCGTTTTACTCTATACACATCGTTTGATGAACCAGAAAAAATATTTATATATATTTCAGGTCACTTGTCAAACTCAAATTATCAGTTTAGGTCACAATATTTTTTGCTATTAAAAAAAGTATACATAACGTATCGCGTTTCTGGTTCATTAAACGATAAAAGGATGTTTGCTGAACATGCGGTTTTACCTTTGAAGTCGATCGGTCCAATAGTTTTTGAAATATCATGCCAACCATTCGCGAAAAAGCTGTTTCGAGAAAAACGCGTTTAAAGTTTCAAGTAGAGTTTACGGACGCATTTCGAGTACTTACAGTATTTTTCTGCTAATCTGCTATACCAGGGCATACGGTGTTCTTTTCTCTACTTCGTAGAACTCGTTTAGAGAAATTTGCTCCCTTCTACACCTTGTACAAGCCTCTTCTGTAGCCTCGACGCAACGTTTCGACGATCTCTGCAGCCGCTGTTGGTCCCGTGTGTTTCCAAATGTATCCGTTTGCTCGCCAATAACGATTCCTGTCGTTGTCATCATTTTCAGGACGGCAGAAGAGCCTTCATTAAAAATGCCTGCAGCTACATAAGCTGCCATTTCGATTGTTTTTGAGCCAGAGTGAAGTTGTTTGGGCGAACCGCCAAACAATAGAATTGAAACTTTTGTTGTTGTTTTGAGTGTCACCACCTAAACACCTTTCTAGCAACTTTCTTGGTGACAAATCGTTGTAAATCGGCTTTATAGCATTTCCGACATTTTAATGAAGTGGTGGTTCGTGATTGAATTCGTCCAGAGTTTTCTCAGCTTCGGCTTTGCGCCAGTTGCTCAAACTCTGTGACCCCAATTAACAATAATACACTGGCGGAAAGTGAAAACAGAACACCAAGAAGGAATTGGCGGACGATAATGAAATTTACATATGTTAATGGGTCGAGTTTACGTAGGTGTGATGTTAATTTCGGGACCAACCGGTGAGCGCTTACGCCACGGCATGGCATAATATGCAAATTATCGTCGGTGGTATTTAAGGAGTACGGCAAAGTGAATGTAATCAGTCGTCGGCGTACGGACACCTGCGAAGACCCTGAAGAAGCTGCAATGCCTGGACATGGAAAACGTTTAGAATTTCAGCAGTTATCGGACTTTGAGCGAGGTCGTCTAGTCGGACTCCGCGAGGCCGGGTGGTCGTATCGTCGTATTGCGGAGAGAATTGGACGGGTAGTATCGGTGGTGGTACGATGGTGATGTAGATGGTCCGAGGAACATTCCCAAACAAGAAGACGTGGAACCGGGAGTCACAGACGGACTGATGAGCGGACCGATCAACGCATAAGAAGAGCGGCGTTGTCAAGCAGAACATCCACTGCGACGCAAATCCGAGCTGCCGTTGCACCTGAGGTGACTGTGCGAAGAATCCGCTACTGTCTACTGGATGCAGAACTACTTGCACGTGTGCCTCTAACTCTAGCCCACCGTCAGAAACGGCTGCAGTGGTGTCGCCAACGTCTGCACTGGAGAACGCAATGGCGATCTGTCGTGTTCAGCGATGAAAGCAGATTCTTCTTGGGAGCCTCCGATGGCCGTATGCGTGTTCGCTGACGCACAGGGGAGCGTCTCCAACCTTCTTGCATCCGCCAGCGACACACAGGGCCTACACCTGGTCTCTGGTGTGAGGAGCGATCAGCTATCACTCCCGTACACAACTAGTGCTTGTAGCGGGTACGTTAAACAGCACCTCCTACATCAACAACATCATTGAGCCCGTTGTTGTGCCATTTGTAAGGTCCGTCCATCGTGGTGTTTTCCAGCAAGATAACGCACGCCCACACACGGCACGTGCAACTCAACATGCACTTCAGGTGTGTGAGATAACTTCCATGGCCTGCATGTTCACCGGATTTGTCCCCCATGGAGCACGTGTGGGATTTTATGGGACAACGAATTATCTGGTCTCCACGGCCAGCCACGACCATCCCCGATTTACGCGTCCAGGTTGAGGATGCTTGGAACTCAATACCCCAAACTTACATCCAACATCTGTACGACAGACTCCATGCCAGAATTGCACAGTGTGACGCAGTTCATGGCGGTTCAACCTCGTACTAACCATGTTACATGGAAATGTTATTTTTCAGATTACCAGCAAATACAGCTGTATTTTGCCATAATGTTTTGATCACGTTATCTTCTGTATTCCGTTATTATGCTGTATAAGTTTCGTTGGTATGAGACGTCTCCTTCTTGGTGTTCTTTTCTCACTTTCCGCCAGTGTAGATTATAACTTCGCCAATTTTGCGAATTTGTATTCTTAAGACCTGAAATAATAAAATAACATAAAAAAAGAAAATCGATTTTCCCCCTTAATCGGAAACTTGAAATTTGGTCGTTATGGGTGATGTAGTGGTTATCATACTCACCGCTATCCAGCAGACGCGGATTCGATTCCCACTCCAAGACGACGAAATTTTCAAATTTTCGGATATTATCTGACTTAACATCCATGCCATATTTACACCAATAAACGGATTTACATCTTCCAAATTTGTACTGTCAGAAACGTAAGTTGTGTTGCCTAGAAATTATAATACTTCTGGGCTAAATTGTTGCCAAGAGCTTCAGTGGAAGATTTGCCTCTGGGTCTCCTATTCCGTGGGTTAAAGCAATCGCCCGTTTCGAATTTAGGGTCACTGGTTCAAGGGAAGGGAAAGTGACACTGCCGTAAGACAAGCACAACAGCCATGCCTCACCGAGATTCGAACCCAGACCCATCGCGGACAAATGTTCAGAGGCCTGCGCTTAGACCACTGCGCTTTGGCCACGAATATTTTTTACCCCCAGTTTTTGCCATTGGCGATGCCGAATATCATACGCAGTGCGTCAAAGAATTTTTAAGACTGGCGCTAGATTTCAGCCTACGGTGGCGCCACCAATGTAATCGCGAATGCGTTATAAACCGTGACCATCTGCTTGCTTTCTGCCAAAAGTACTGCGCAGTTGTTAAAGAAACTCAAACGAAACGGGCGTTCAATAGAGATGTAAAAGTTTTTTTATGTTGAATTATTAAAATGGAACAAAGGGCTGTTATTAAATTTAACGTAAAACTTGGTAAAAGTGCCTCGGAAACGTACCAAATGATGAAACAAGTTTACGGTGAATTTTGTTTAAGTAGATCAAATGTTTTCCTGTGCCGCAAACGTTTTTTGAACGGAAGAGAAACGCTAAAATATGATGAGCATACCGGAAGACCAAGTTCATCTAGAACACCTGAGATTATTGAAAAAGTGCGTGATTTCGTGGCAAACAATCGATGTGCGTCACTAAGAATGATGGAAGAGTCTTTAAACATCAACAAAGAAACGATTCGAACCATCCTGTATGAAGATTTGGGCAAAACAAAAGTCTGTGCTAAATTTGTTCCACACACGTTAACCAATGAACAAAAATCAAGGAGAAGTTTACATTGAAGAGACATCATTTTAGCCGCTGAAAATGATCCAAACTTCTTAAAATCGATTGTTACAGGTGATGAAACATGGTGTTTTCAATATGATCCTAAAACAAAATGACAAAGTGCGGAATGGAAGTCAAAAAACTCGCCACAAGCCAAAAAAATAAGAAAAGTTCCATCGAAAATCAAAACAATGCTCATTACATTCTTCGATAGTAATCCACAAGAATTTATTCCAAGTGGACAAACAATTACTGGTGAGTTTTATTTAAATGTTTTGAGGCGTTTGATGGGCAGAATTCGTCGCATTCGTCCAGAATATTGAGATGAAAACAGTTGGTGTTTGTTGCACGATAATGCACCCAGTCATACCTCACTTCTTGTTCGTAGATTTTTGGCAAAAAATAAAGGCTGTGGGTTGAATCATCCACCGTATTCGCTTGATTTAGCACCCTGCGAATTTTCTTTATGCCCATAACTTAAAATGACGTTAAAAGGGTGTTATTTTGATGATATTTCGACCATACACCCAGCTTTGACGCGTGCTTTGGAGGCAATTCCGCAAAGTGAACTGGAACAGGCATTCCAATCATTATTAAATCGCTGTAACAAGTGTTATTGAAGCCGGAGGGACTTATTTTGAATAACAAACCAAAACAAATTATAATTTCTTGTTTCTATCTCATTTTACAGACCCAGTCGTAAAAATTCTTTGACGCACTGTGTACAACACGACAACGTACATTTACCAAAAAAATCAAATATTGAGCAGTTGTTAGATTAATTTAGTTTCATTCTTTTTCATACCCTTCATTTTTAAAGGGTTGGGGCTATTAAACATATAAAACAACCTGTACTTTTAATTTTTTTAAATATGAATTCCAGCTTACGAAAGAAGGTCTTTCACAGGCTCCTGAAAAGGAGACGATGTGGTTTTGTGAAACATTTATTTAGGGATTTTTATAATCAAATGAAAACTGCACTCGAGAAATTAATAAAGGTCATAGTAAAAAAGGAACACGCTTTTAAGATACCTAGGTCTCAAATAATTAAAATTCCTCGCTTCGACTTAAACTTAATTTCTCAAGTCTAATCACGGCATAAAAGGATTAGTTATTAATTAGTGAGCAGCCACTGAATCACTAGTAAAGTTAAAAGAAAATTCGAAGCATTTCTGAGGTAAATATTACACAAAAAAAAAAAAACAACTGACAGAAGCAAAAGATAAAGTGGTTTTCCGCATTCCAAAAGCGAAAGAGATGATCACGTCTCTCGTATTAAGCCTGATTAATGAGCATGTCAATGAGTGACGACAAAAAACACCACATACGTCGGGAAAAAAGCTACCGACGATGCGAAGAGACAGCTGGATTAAAAAGCAGCAGCGAAATTTGAAGGAAAAAAAATCAGCTAAATTAAAAACGTCTATTATTTAAGTAAATCACGACTTATTAAACTTCTGTGATAGTTCAGGGAACCTTTCCCTTTCTTAATTGATAAAGGCTGTTTTCACTACTTATTGTCGTACTGATATCCTTTCAATTGAAAAACAAAAAAACCGTCTTTCATTTTTGAAGGAGACAAGGACTTCGAGAAGGGCAGATTGAATATGGTTTAATATAAGCTGTGGTCTGCAATCTGTCTGGTAGATAGATATTTTTGTTCTGTTTTCTAGATGTTCTAAGTCAACGTATTGTTTTTCTTTTCATTTGGTAAAATAATTACACTCCTAGAAAAAATACAAAAAAACAGGTAGGCTCAGTTCTGATTGAGCCGTCAGTTTGGAACGAAGGACTACGACTTGCAGATCGGAGATTTCAAATGATCTAGTCGAGTATGGTTTCAAAGCGTTTATTTAATTTGTTACAGCCAACACAGGTCTATGAACAAAAAGTAGCTTACATTGCGAATGCTGGATACATTGCGAACACAAAGCAGATCGAAACTCGAATTACCCAACGTGGTGCTCTGTCTTCCTGGGCTTCTTACATTCCTAATCACTTGCTCTTGCCTCTCGTTTTGATTTTCTCCACTTTTGCATGCGTTCATTCTGCGAACTCCTCGGCATTGTCGAAAATATTAATCCGTTCACACGAAAACAATTTTTCAAAAATTTAGTTTAAACCACTGCGATATGTTCTTTAGATATTTGAATAGATCTCGTCGAGAGCTTTCAAACGATACCACGCACAGTCGTGTTGCGCTCACGATTGCCGTCCGCAAGGGATCCGGGTTCGAATCTCGGTGAGGCATGGATGTTGTGCTTGTCTTACAGTCCTGGATGTCTCTTTTCCCTGCAACTAGTGACCCTAAATTAGGGACGGGAGACTTCTTATAGCCCATTGAGTTGCTCAAGGTGTCGTTAAACCTCCAATCAAAAAAAAAAAAAAAAAAAATATATATATATGTATATCATCATCATCATCATTGTCAACCATTATCAATCCACTGCTGGACGAAGGTCTCCCCAAGTTTCCTCCAAAACGGTCTGTCTTGTGCCAGTCTCCTCCATGTCACTCCCGCATATTTACGAATTTCATCCACCCATCTCCCATGTGGTCTTTTTCTGGGTCTTTTCCGGTCCCTTGGAATCCAATCTAAAATTTCGGCTGTCCATCTATGGTCTGTCCTTCTGGCAGTATGTCCAGCCCATTGCCATTTCAGGGATTTAACTCTGATCATGATGTCTTCCACTCTCGTCATTTTTCGGATCCACGAGTTCCTCTTCTTATCTCTCCTGGTTATACCAAGCATGCACCTCTCCATGCTGCTTTGAGTTGTCTGCAGCCTTTGTATGTCTCTTTTAGTTAAGGTCCACGTCTCTGCACCATACGTAAGCACTGGAAGGATGCATTGATCAAACACTTTTCTTTTAAGACATAATGGCATATTGCTCTTGAAAATTATGCTGTTTCTTCCAAAAGCTCTCCAGGCAAGTTTTGTACGCCGATTAATTTCTTCATCAATGTGACCCTCACTTGATATCTGCTGTCCAAGATAAACATACGTATCTGTTATTTCCAGTTTTTCTCCATCAATCGATAAATCTTCATTTCTTGTAAAAGCATTGAACATCACTTTTGTCTTCTGAAAGTTCATTTTTAATCAAACTTCTTTACTCTTGTCAGCAAGTTCCTGGATCATACTCTGCAGCTCTGATGGGGCAGTTGCAAAAATGACTACGTCATCAGCAAAACGAAGGTGGGTTAGATAATCTCCATTAATCTTTATCCCTTTGTTTTCCCAGTTCAGTGATTGAAAGACATTTTCCAATGTGGCATTAAAGAGCTTCGGAGATATGGTGTCACCTTGTCTCACTCCTTTCCAATTTTTATGTGTGTTGTATTTTCAAACAGCCGAATCTTTGCACTTGCATTTTCATAGATGTTATTAATAATATTAATGTATGCTTCTTCTATACCGCAGGATTTCAGAGCCGTGGTAACTGCTGATGGTTTCACCGAATCAAAGGCTTTTTCATAATCGATAAAAGCCATGCACAATGGAAGTTCATATTCCCTCGCTCTTTCAATTAGTTCTCTCAGTACGTGGATATGATCTATTGTGCTGTAGCCACTCCTGAATCCAGCTTGTTCTCTCGGTTGAGCCATGTCCAGTGTTACCTTCAAGCGGTGTGAAAGAACTTTAGTGAAGATTTTATAAACCACTGATAGGAGGCTGATAGGTCTGTAGTTCCTGAGATCCTCAATGTCACCTTTTTTATGTAGCAGGATCATTGTAGCATTGTTCCAATCCTCAGGAATCTTCCCTTCATTAAGGCATCGAGTGAAAATTTGGGCGAGTACTGTTTCAATTTCTCCACTTGCTTCTTGTATGATGTCTATAGTAATTCCATCTTCTCCTGGAGCTTTCCCCCGATTCATGTTCTTGATTGCATGAGCAACTTCTGCTGGGAGGACTGGAAGAACTCTGGTACCTTTCATGATGTCTGGAGTACATGTATCATCCCTTTCATATAATTTGGAGTAGAAATCTTTCACTCTTGTCAAAATTTCGCCTCTATTTCTTGTTATAGAACCATCTTCTTTTCTCAGAGCCATAATCTGTTTTCTTCCCTTACTGAGATGTCCCTTTGCTATCTTTAGGCTTTGCTTGTTTTCAATTGCTTTCCTCACTAGCTCACAGTTGAATTTCCTTACGTCTTCAGTGATACTTTTTCGTGCTGTCTTGCATAGCTCTATATATTCCACTTTGGAAGTCACATCTTCTTTAGTTGTCCTCATCTCTCTTCTTTTTTGCATCAACATTTTGGTTTTTCCTGATAATTTGTTTACATGTAACTTGTTCTTAGACCCAACTAATTTTGTTGCTGTTTCCATAAGAGCTTTGGATACTTTTCTGTTAACTTCCGAAATATCCACTTCTTCCGATGTTAGGCCTTCTAAAGCAGAGAATCTGTTCTTCAGTTCCAACTTGAAAGTATTATGGTGTTTTTTAAGGTTGGTTATGTCAATACATTTTGTTTGTCTTATGAGCTTGCCACGTTCCAGTTTAGTGTTGAGGTGCATCTTACATCTCACCACTCTATGGTCACTACCTGTGTTGAACTTGTTCAGCACACTGCAGTCTTCGATGACGAATTTTTTGTTACACATAATAAAATCAATTTCACTTGTCGTCCCATTTGGATGTCTCCATGTCCATTTCCTGTGTGGCTTTTTCTTGAAAAAGGAATTCAAGATGAAAAATCCTTCTGCCTCTGCAAACTCTACGAGAGTATTTCCACGCTGGTTTCTGTTGCCGTGACCGAATTTACCTACTGAAGTTTCATTCTGTTGCTTTTGCCCTATTTTGGCATTGAAATCTCCCATAATTATCTTCAAGTGCTGCTTACCTTTATTATTTAGATCACGAATTTCCTCATAAAATTCTTCAATTTCTTCTTCAGGATGACTTGTGGTGGGTGCATAAGTTTGAATAATCTGAGCCTGGTATCTTCCCGAGAGTTGGATCACGAGTCGTGCAGCTCTGTCAGAGGAACTTTCAACTTCTACAACTTTATCCTTCAGTTTCTTGTTTATTATAAATCCAACACCACTAGTTCTGCCAGTATCTGTCCCACGATAGTAGAAGAGATGTCCACTTTTCAGTTCAATGAGATCTTCTCCTTTTCTCCTTACCTCACTTAGCCCGACGATGTCCCACTTGATCCTTTGTAATTCCTCTTCCAATTCAAGAAGCCTTGAATCAGAAGATAGGGAGCGTCCGTTATACGTCGCCAAGGTCAGCATCAGATGGCAGCCTAGTCCGGTCCTCCGGGGATTCTTAGCACCCTCTGCCTTCATGTCGCACTGGCCGCTGCCTTGGCCAGGTACATTCCAGCTGCCGGAGACTGAGGGCCAAGATTTATGTTGTGGAGTCATTTTGGAGTGGTTGGCCATAACTCACCACGCTGGCCAAGCGGGTTGGTGAGTGTGGGATAGCATTTCCTCTAATCCCAATGGTATAGTTATACCGCTATTGGCGGTCGTCAGAGCCCCTTTAGTGGGAACAGGATGCACCACGAGAAGGCGGGGTTGACATTTGTCAAGGAGAGGCTGTGATGTTACGCATCACCTGACCTTACATCCCTTATATATATATATATATATATATATAAAGGGGCTCTGACGACCGCCAATCCCTTATATATATATATATATATATATATATATATATATATATATATATATGGGATGTAAGGTCAGGTGATGCGTAACATCACAGCCTCTCCTTGACAAATGTCAACCCCGCCTTCTCGTGGTGCATCCTGTTCCCACTAAAGGGGCTCTGACGACCGCAAATAGCGGTATAACTATACCATTGGGATCAGAGGAAATGCTATCCCACACTCACCAACCCGCTTGGCCAGCGTGGTGAGTTATGGCCAAACACCTCCAAAATTACTCTACAACTTAAATCTTGGCCCTCAGTCTCCGGCAGCTGGAATGTACCTGGCCAAGGCAGCGGCCAGTGCGACATGAAGGCAGAGGGTGCTAAGAATCCCCGGAGGACCGGACTAGGCTGCCATTTGATGCTGACCTTGGCTACCTACAACGGACGCTCCCTATCTTCTGATTCAAGGCTTCTTGAATTGGAAGAGGAATTACAAAGGATCAAGTGGGACATCGTCGGGCTAAGTGAGGTAAGGAGAAAAGGAGAAGATCTCATTGAACTGAAAAGTGGACATCTCTTCTATTATCGTGGGACAGATACTGGCAGAACTAGTGGTGTTGGATTTATAATAAACAAGAAACTGAAGGATAAAGTGGTAGAAGTTGAAAGTTCCTCTGACAGAGCTGCACGACTCGTTATCCAACTATCGAGAAGATACCAGGCTCAGATTATTCAAACTTATGCACCCACCACAAGTCATCCTGAAGAAGAAATTGAAGAATTTTATGAGGAAATTCGTCATCTAAATAATAAAGGTAAGCAGCACTTGAAGATAATTATGGGAGATTTCAATGCAAAAATAGGGCACCAGCAACAGAATGAAACTTCAGTAGGTAAATTCGGTCACGGCAACAGAAACCAGCGTGGAAATACTCTCGTAGAGTTTGCAGAGGCAGAAGGGTTTTTCATCTTGAATTCCTTTTTCAAGAAAAAGCCACACAGGAAATGGACATGGAGACATCCAATTGGGACGACAAGTGAAATTGATTTTATTATGTGCAACAAAAAATTCGTCATAGAAGACTGCCGTGTGCTAAACAAGTTCAACACAGGCAGTGGCCATAGATTGGTGAGATGTAAGATGCACCTCAACACTAAACTCGAACGTGGCAAGCTCACAAGACAAACAAAATGTATTGACATAACCAACCTTAAAAAACACCATAATACCTTCAAATTGGAACTGAAGAACAGATTCTCTGCTTTAGAAGGCCTAACATCGGAAGAAGTGGATATTTCTGAAGTTAACAGAAAAGTAACCAAAGCTCTTATGGAAACAGCAACGAAATTAGCTGGGTCTAAGAACAAATTGCATGTGAACAAATTATCAGGAAAAACCAAAATGTTGATGCAAAAAGAAGAGTGATGAGGACAACTAAAGATGTGACTTCCAAAGTGGAATATATAGAGCTATGCAAGACAGTACGAAAAAGTATCACTGAAGACGTAAGGAAATTCAACTGTGAACTAGTAAGGAAAGGAATTGAAAACAACCAAAGCTTAAAGATAGCAAAGGGACATCTCAGTAAATGGAAAAAACAGATTATGGCACTGAGAAAAGAAGATGGTTCTGTAACAAGAAATAGAGGCGAAATTTTGACAAGAGTGAAAGATTTCTACTCCAAATTATATGAAAGGGATGATACATGTACTCCAGACATCATGAAAGGTACCAAAGTTCCTCCAGTCCTTCCAGCAGAAGTTGCACATGCAATCAAGAACATGAAGCGGGGAAAAGCTCCAGGAGAAGATGGAATTACTGTAGACATCATACAAGAAGCAAGTGGAAAATCGAAACAGTACTCGCCCAAATTTTCACTCGATGTCTTAATGAAGGGAAAATTCCTGAGGATTTGAACAACGCTACAATGATCTTGCTACATAAAAAAGGTGACATTGAGGATCTCAGGAACTACAGACATATCAGCCTCCTGTCAGTGGTTTATAAAATCTTCACTAAAGTTCTTTCACACCGCTTGAAGGTAACACTGGACATGGCTCAACCGAGAGAACAAGCTGGATTCAGGAGTGGCTACAGGACAATAGATCATATCCACGTACTGAGAGAACTAATTGAAAGAGCGAGGGAATATGAACTTCCATTGTGCATGGCTTTTATCGATTATGAAAAAGCCTTTGATTCGGTGAAACCATCAGCAGTTGCAATGGCTCTGAAATCCTGCGGTATTGAAGATGCATACATTAATATTATTAATAACATCTATGAAAATGCAAGTGCAAAGATTCGGCTGTTTGAAAATACAACACACATAAAAATTGGAAAAGGAGTGAGACAAGGTGAGCTAAAAGAGACATACAAAGGCTGCAGACAACTCAAAGCAGCATGGAGAGGTGCATGCTTGGTGTAACCAGGAGAGATAAGAAGAGGAACACGTGGATCCGAAAAATGACAAGAGTGGAAGACATCATGATCAGAGTTAAATCCCTGAAATGGCAATGGGCTGGACATACTGCCAGAAGAACAGACCATCGATGGACAGCCGAAATTTTAGATTGGATTCCAAGGGACAGGAAAAGACACAGAAGAAGACCACATGGAAGATGGGTGGATGAAATTCGAAAGTATGCGGGAGTGACATGGAGGATACTGGCACAAGACAGACCGTTGTGGAGGAAACTTGGGGAGACCTTCGTCCAGCAGTGGATTGATAATGGTTGACAATGATGATGATGATGATGATATATATATGTAAATAAAAAAAATATATATATATACAGGGTGCATAGAAAAGTCCCTTTAACCTGGAATAGCTTACGAACTCAGAGAGGTACAGTTATGCAAGTGAGATAACGGTATAGTGAAGCAACTACTCCCAATCGAACGCAACCGATAGCAGCGCCCCTAGTGGCGAAATGCGGAAGTTAGTCATTGCAAAAACCGAAAACGAGAAGAGAGAGAGCAACATTTCCAATTACAAAGTTGTAGGGCATCAATTAATTAGTACAAAACGTTATTTCTCTCACACGGATAAGATAAATTGTCGCCTGAATACCCTAGAATGTCCGAAATCGATGTGCAGCGATTCGAACCTGCATATTCACATTTCGGAAATGTGGCCGAATGCAAATTGTGACGTTGTACCGTACCTACGATATGAAAACTAGTAGGAGGATGTACCCTGATCAGAAGTTTAGGTCTACGTACGCTGTGTGAGAATGGCGAGCTTGGATTTCTGGGATTACGTAAAAAAATCAGGTGTATGCAACAGCGCCTACAAGTCTGCTGGATCTACGTTGTCGTGTTACAGATGCTGGCAATAGTGTGACACCTTCCATGCTGAGAAATCTGCATGCAGAGTTACTTTCACGAATACAAATGCGTATCGTGGGCAATGGCGAACTCTTCGAGCATAAATGACATTAACTTTTTATCACTGTGCGCTAGTTTGCCTTTTTTGTTTTTGTTTTGTCTGACGTCATCAAACTGTATTGACATAGGTACGCATTTATGCAATAAATTGTACGTATTTGCTCATACCTATGCCTGTTCCCTTCAAACGTTTACACAAAACGTCGCGCATCGATTTCAGACATTTTAGGGTATCCCGGCGACAATTTATCTTAAATGTCGTTTCGTACTAATTAATTGATGCTCTACAACTTTCTAATTGGAAATGTTGCTCTATCTCTTTTCGTTTTTGATTTGCAATGGCTAGCTTCCCCATTTCGCCACTAAGGGCGCTGCTATCGGTTGCATTCAATCGGGCGTAGTCGCTTTACTATACCGTTATCTCACTTGCATAACTGTACCTCTCTCCGTTCGCAAGTTATTCCAAGCTAAAGGGACTTTCCTATGCACCCTGTATATATGCTAACATGATTAGTGTGCGGCACGTATTTTTTCCGCCCTAATGATTTCAATCGGGACCTATTTTTCTCACAGGCGGTCAGCCGTAAGTCGCCCCATACTAACCGTGGCGTTAGACGTAGTCCAACATCAAAACCAACGCTCTTTTAAGCAAGCTTCACATCGTAATGAAATTTTGCTCGTACATTGTGAAGGAAGATATCAAGAATTGACTACAACATCACACCAGTAGGATTCTTTGTTGCTGAAGAGTCGAAACATAACTACTACACATTAGTACTTCTAAAAGCCCCTCTGGTGGCAATACACTATGACATATTGTATGGAAGGAAATCAAACTATGATGTGCTCGTGATAGATTCTGCCAAGAATCCTGTGCTTGCTCTACAAGATTTCCGTTATTCTGCTATGGCCATAGCTGACACCGCGGCATGTTCCAAGCATGCTCAATAGAACAAAGATCTGGAAAACTGGCTGACCATAGTAGAGTTGTAACATCACGAGGCACTCCTGAATAGGCAAGCCATGTGTGCCCGGTAAATAGCAGCTTGGAGACATGACATGAAAGTCAAGACGCCGTGTCGTGGTACCGCTTATGCACTTTCTTATTTCGTGGTTTAACGATCAGTATGCGCAACTCGGTGGGCTATAAAGTCGTCCATCCCTACTTTGGGGATGCTGTTTCATCTATACTTTCATCCGGGATGTGAAACTGGGCCAATCCCAAAGAATGGTCAGCGCTTAGAGCACTTCGCCACCGAAGAGGCTCTCTTAAGCATGTTGCTGGGCTGTTAGCGTCACTGTTACCTTTACTGTCCGGCAGTTATATGAGATGGCTTTTCATATCATATCATCCCTTGCGGCGAAGGTATATCACTCCACAGCTGAGTCCGGATGATAGCGCTGCCAATTCCTCCTTCATTTGGGAATGCGACGGTCATCCGCGCTAAACCAGAAACGTTATTGGTCATTTAAAACGATGCAACACCAGTCGAAGGACGGCGATGGCTCCCGGGCACACCACTCTATACGGAGCCGCCGATGTTGGGTACTAGCTTACGTCAGAAGAACTGTTGAGAATGGACTCCTGCCCGTGAAAGTCGGAAGGGACGTCGAGAATGGAATCTTGTGCGTGAAATTCTGAAGGGGCGTCGGAAATAGTCCTGCCCGTGAAAGTCGGAAGGGGCGTCGGAAATGGAGTCCTGCCCGTAAAAGTCCGAATGTGCGTAGGAATTGAAGTCCTGTCCGTGAAAGTCGGAAAGGGGCGTGCAGAATGGAGTCCTGTCTGTGAAAATTCGAAGGGGCGTCGAGAATGAAATCCTGTCCCTGAAGGTCAGAAGGGACGTCGGGAATAGAGTCCTGTCCGTGAAAGTCCGAAGAGTTATTGGAAATGGAATCCTGTCCTTGAAAGTCTGAAAGGGCGTCGAAAATGGAGTCCTGCCCATAAAGGTCAGAAGGGGCGTCGAGAATAGGCTCAGGCTCGTGAAAGTCCGAAGGGGCGTCGGAAATGCGTCCTGCTCGTGAAAGTCGGAAGAGCCGTCGAGAATGGAGTGCTGTCCATGGCAAGAAGGGGCGTCGGAAATGGAGTCCTGGCGTCGAAAAAGAAGTCCTGTCCATGAAGGTCAGAAGGGGCGTCGAGAATGAAGTCCTGTCCGCGAAAGTTTGAAGGGGCGTCGATAATAGAGTCCTGCTCATGAAAGTCCGAAGGGGCTTCGGAAAAGGCGTCATGCCCGTGAAAGTCGGAAGAGCCGTAGAGAATGGAGTCCTGTCCATGGAGGTCAGCGGGGGGGGGGGGGTTCGAGAATGGAGTCCTGTCCGTGAAAGTCCGAAAGGGGCGTCGGAAATGGGGTCCTGTCCGTGAAAGTCGGAAGGGGAGTCGGAAATGAAGTCTTGTTAGTAAAAAACCGGAGGGGCGTCGGAAATGGTGTCCGACCCATGAAAGTCAGAAGGGGCCTTTAGAATGGAGTCCTGCCCATGAACGTCAGAATGGGTGCTGAAAACGGAGTCATGTTCATGAATGTCATAAGAGGGCGTCGAGAATTGTGTCCTGTCCGTGAAAGTCGTCTCGTGAGCAATGATAGAAAATGCTGCGCAGAGCTCTCTACGTCTTCCTGGATAGCGAAGAGAGCGTTAGAGGCGGTTCGGGCTTTTCGAGCTGTGAGACTATCCTGCCGCCTGCTGTCTGCTTGGGCTGGTTAGAACTTTCTCGGCAATTATGCGTGCCTTCACTCACCCACTAATCCCAACACAGTTTCACTGTTGCATCACTGCAGTTCAGATAGTGGTCGATTTGTCTAAACGACCAGCCATCTTCCAGCAGCCCCATATGCGGCCCCTTTCAAATTTGACTAGTTGTTCGTATAGTCTTTTAGCATCGACGAGGCATGATTAGTAACAGAAGTGAACGCACCCGATTACACAGTTTGCGAAATTCACACATTTGTCGTGACGAAAATCGAATTCTCATGCCTCTGCTCCTAAGACGGACCAGGTTAGAACTTGGTGTGTTTCTCTTCAGCTGTACTTTACTGGAATCAATAGCCCAAAATAAGGGGTGGGAGATTCTTTCTATCTTTCCGTGCTATAGAACCTTTAAACTATCACAGTGGGAAGATATTTCTTCAAGCACAGAAAGAAATAGCGACATTTATTAGGTTACAGTTATGTGCGATTATTAGCGAAAAGCATAACTCACCAGAAGAGAATCTAAGCACGCTCAAAAAGCTCCCAGCCGATTTGCATAAAATGTATCTTTATACGCTATCTACCAACAAGTAATTGGACACCCCTGCAATCGACGATATCTGCGGTCCTGATACACGTCACGGCCGCCGCCGCCGCCGCCGTTAAATATCGTGCGGGAAACAACAACGCAACCAGTCGCATGCAAGATGCCACGCAGTTCGGAGCTCTCTGATTTCGAGAAAGGTGTAATCGTCGGGTATCACAGAAATGGCCGATCCATACGTGACATATCCAGCGAGTTGAAGTACCCAAATTCGACAGTGGCCTACGTGATTGGCAAGTGAAAGATGAGTGGTGACTGTCGGAATATGCCCCGACCCGGCAGACCCACAAAACTGGGAGTTAGAGACCGACGGGTGCTGGCCAGAGAAATTCGGAAGAACCGCACCAAATCGATGGGCCACATCCGCGAGGAGTTTCAACAGACATCCGGGAGTGTTCTTTCGATGAATACCATCCGTAAGGAAGCCCATCTGATCGGTTATCATGGGCGTGCTGCCGCCCACAAGCCTGTGATCACCAAGTCCAATAACGCTGCTCGGCTAACGTGGTGCAAAGAACGTCGACAGTGGACCGTTGAACAGGGGAAACAGGTTCTCTGGAGCGACGAATCAAGGTTCACCCTCTACCGTTCGGATGGCAAGGTCTGGGTTTCGCGTCTGCCTGGAGAACGCCTCCTGCCGGAATGTATTGTGCCAACTGTGAAGTTCGGCGGCGGTGGAATTATGCTATGGGGGTGTTTCTCCTGGTATGGCACGGGACCCTTGGTCGCAATTCCTGGTAGACTCAACGCCGAGACCTACTGCACCATTTTGGATGACCATGCGTTTCCTACGTTGAGGCAGTTTTACGGGGTGGACCCATGTTACTTTCAGGATGACAATGCCACCTGTCATGTTGCGAGGTCCACCATGGCTTGGCATGTGACAAATCGAATGGACTGGCCTGTGCAGAGCCCGGACCTTAACCCTATCGAACACCTCTGGGATGAGTTTTAGCGTCGACTTAAGGGGTGCCCCTACGGTTCGAAATCGGTGATAGAACTGAGCTGTCTTCTCCAAGCCGAGTGAAAGAAAATACTGCTAGCCGTCGTGCAACGCCTGATTGAGAGTATGCCCCGAAGGGTAGCAGCTGTAATCGCCGCTCGTGGAGGCTCCACCAACTATTGAAGGTGAATAAACTTCGTTTTCCTTTGCTATCACTGGTGTCCAATTACTTGTTGGTAGATAGTGTATTACTCAGCATTAAACCTGACATCTTCAAAAGACTAAAGTTGTGTGTATTGGACGTTAGCGTAAGTGACTGACATTGGAAACAAAACAAACTTCACTTCTTATTGAATCACAAATTCTTGCTCAGATGCTCTAGTGATTGTTGGTTCACTGTTTACCCCAGATTTGGAGCAATTTCTGATAAAGAATGAGCTTAATGGGCCGGACAAAAAACTGAGGGAATGATGGGTAAGGTTATATACAGCGAGAAGTCTGTACCGTGGAATTCACTGCTTAACGTGACCTACAAACCACAACTGAAGTTTTTCGGGAATGGGACGAGAAATGCGTATCCTCCAGTCCTAACATGCGGCCTGCGTACGAGAAGAGATTTTAAAATGGTAGGCCATACTATCGATTAAATCATTTATTGCGTCGCGTAAACATTTAATCTACATCGCGTTCATCTGAAGTTTGGCTCTGGAAAGGAGGGAACCTTAATTTTCCTTCAGAAGAGGATCCGACATGTTTGGTGGAGATATAGGTTCAACGACCAGGATAACCACAACATATAGACTTTTCGCTGTCACTTTTGTAACTTAAGGATACCTCGACCTCAATGGTAGAGTGACCAGAGGACTCTAAATCTGCATAATCGCCTGAGCTGCTCCACATGGAGGAAGTGTTTGTTCTTCTCTTTCACTTTGGCTATAATCCATCCTTGGGATCGGTAATCCTAAATTGAGGACAGGAAAGGTCGTTTGACCCACAAAAGAAATAAAATGTAAAATGGAGATGGTCGTGGTGAGTGTCATTTCTCGAGATATTGTGCAGAAGCTCGTGAAGTACGTATCCCACATTAAGTTCCATTAACACCGATGAGACATAACATTATGACCACCTACCTAATAAGCTGTAGGACCCCCTTTAGCCCACAAAACAGCGGCCATTCGGCGAGGCACCAATTCCAGTAGGTGGCTATCTGGGGTATCTGGTACCATAATGTAGGTGGTTATCTGGGGTATCTGGTACCATAATGTAGATGGCAATCTGGGGTATCTGGTACCATAGTGTAGGTGGCTATCTGTGGTATCTGGTAGGTGGCTATCTGGGGTATCTGGTACCATAGTAGGTGGCTACCTGGGGTATCTGGTACCATAGTAGGTGGCTACCTGGGGTATCTGGTACCATAATGTAGGTGGCAATCTGGGGTATCTGGTACCATAGTGTAGGTGGCTATCTGTGGTATCTGGTAGGTGGCTATCTGGGGTATCTGGTACCACAGTAGGTGGCTATCTGGGGTATCTGTTACCATAATGTAGGTGGCAATCTGGGGTATCTGGTACCATAATGTAGGTGGCTATCTGGGGTATCTGGTACCATAATGTAGGTGGCTATCTGTGGTATCTGGTAGGTGGCTATCTGGGGTATCTGGTACCATAGTAGGTGGCTATCTGGGGTATCTTTTACCAAAATGTAGGTGGCAATCTGGGGTATCTGGTACCATAATGTAGGTGGCAATCTGGGGTATCTGGTAGGTGGCTATCTGGGGTATCTGGTACCATAGTAGGTGGCTACCTGGGGTATCTGGTACCATAATGTAGGTGGCAATCTGGGGTATCTGGTACCATAGTGTAGGTGGCTATCTGGGGTATCTGGTAGGTGGCTATCTGGGGTATCTGGTACCATAGTAGGTGGCTATCTGGGGTATCTGGTACCATAATGTAGGTGGCTATCTGGGGTATCTGGTACCATAGTGTAGGTGGCTATCTGGGGTATCTGGTAGGTGGCTATCTAGGGTATCTGATACCATAGTAGGTGGCTACCTGGGGTATCTGGTACCATAATGTAGGTGGCAATCTGGGGTATCTGGTACCATAGTAGGTGGCTATCTGGGATTTCTGGTAACGTAGTAGGTGGCTATCTGGGGTATCTGGTACCATAACGTAGGTGGCTATCTGGGGTATCTGGTAGGTGGCTATCTAAGGTATCTGGTACCATAGTAGGTGGCTATCTGGGGTATTTGGTACCGTAATGTAGGTGGCTACCTGGGGTATCTGGTACCATAGTAGGTGGCTATCTGGGGTATCTGGTACCATAGTAGGTGGCTATCTGGGGTATCTGGTACCATAATGTAGGTGGCTATCTGGGGTATCTGGTAGGTGGCTATCTAGGGTATCTGATACCATAGTAGGTGGCTATCTGGGGTATCTGGTACCGTAGTAAGGGGCTACCTGGGGTATCTGGTACCATAGTAGGTGGCTATCTGGGATTTCTGGTAACGTAGTAGGTGGCTATCTGGGGTATCTGGTACCGTAACGTAGGTGGCTATCAGGGGTATCTGGTACCATAGTAGGTGGCTATCTAGGGTATCTGGTACCGTAGTAGGTGGCTACCTGGGGTATCTGGTACCATAGTAGGTGGCTATCTGGGGTATCTGGTACCATAGTAGGTGGCTATCTGGGGTATCTGGTACCGTAGTAGGTGGCTACCTGGGGTATCTGGTACCAGCAGGTCCTCCAGTTCCCGTACATTTCGGGATGTGGTGATTTAACACGAACCTGCTTTTCCAAGTCGAACCACAAATGTTCGATTGGATTCATATCAGGTGAATTTGGAAGCCAGGACATTAACAGAAAGTCACCAGCATGTTCCTTGAACCACTCCTTGACGATCATGGCAGTGTGGCATGGCGTATTATCGTGATGGTAATGGCCATCACCAGCAGGGAACACAATTGCCATGAATGAGTGAACTTGGTTCGCAACGATGTGCAGATACCTGACAGCTGTCAGGGATTGTACTATTGGGATAATAGGGCCTAAAGTGTTCCAAGAAAACATCTCTCACAGCATAACACCTCCGCCTCCGGACTTCTTCCGTCCAACAGTGCATGCGGGCGCCATAGCCTCCGTTGGTAATCGACGTATCAGCGCTCGGCCGTCTACGTGATGCACCAGGAATCTTGATTCGTCAGACCAGGCTACTTTCTTCCAATCACACACGGCCTAATTTCGATGATCTTGGGCCCATTTTCTGCGTTGTTGGCGATGATGTGCAGTGAGTATGGGGACACGACTGGGCCTTTGGCTACGCAGGTCCATGCGCAGAACGCTGCGATGAACTATGTGCTGCGATACATTGCCTTGATAGCCACTGTTGCAGCTGTGGGTGATTTGTAGCACTATGGCCCCTACTGTCGCTGTGAACAATGCCCGACAGTCTCCGCTCTCCTCTGGCATCAGTGAGCTGCGGACGACACAAATCTGGATGACGGTTGGACATTTGTCCCATCTGTGCACCACGTTTGATACGTATTCACTCCAGCGGCACGTGAACAATCCACAAGCCACGCCATTTTCGAGATAGTGGTTCCGAGGCACCATGACAGCACAATTTGTCATTTATCAAACTCCGATAAATTGGCATCTTTTCCTATTCTTACTCCGAACACTACTAACCGAAAGCCGGTTCTCGGGTTGTGTATATACTAAAACAAAAGCAAAACACGTTTTCGTGCTGGATAAAATCTTCAGTAGTGAAACATCTGTCGTAGCACGATGTGTGATAGTGAAATCTATAACTATATGATGTTTAAAACTTTAATGAGAGTTAAAACAGCACATAGGTGATACATGAACATAAGAAGAAGTTGCACAGAACTGCTTTCACAACCCTTTCACGTGACCCTTTTGAAACCAGATACATCGGCTCTATTGATTATATACCAAGTATCATCTCAATACTGCGTAATGTTTCTCGTAAGCATAAACTTAATTTTGCAGTGAAAATAACAAACATTTTAGCACTGCTTAAAAATGACAGAGACACCATTGACATCGCTAATAAAAGTGGTATTTATTGCGTTCCGTTGAACCCTGTGGATGTGAACAGTGAACAACGAGTTTACATTGGATCCACGGTGCGTACCTTGGCTACTCGGCTTGACGAACATAAATATAATATAAAGATCTCTTCGCAAAACACATCTTTAGGCAGACTTGTTCACAAAGGTGGATATAGCCCTGACTGGGACACTGTCACTATCCTTGCTTCACCACCTAACAGGTTCTTGACTTTAATTACTGAAAGCCTGTACATTTTAAAACACAAAAAGAGTGTTTGTAATGATGATTTCCCGTACCATGTTCCCTACCCTTGGAAAATGCTCATCGAGCGTGATATATTAACTTAATTTTGTTTACTGTTTCCTGTGTTTACGCTAAGAAATCCATCTCCTTTTTTGCTGGACCTGCGCATGAGCAAATATTTGTCCTTACGTCACTGAGTTCTACTATATAACCCTGTAAGTTTCCTCGCTCTGTTGGTCATTCATCTGATGATGGGAGTCGCAGGCGACCCCGAAAGATCTTATGTTCATGTATCACCCATGTGCTGTTTTAACTCTCATTAAAGTTTTAAACATCATTAGATTTCACTATCACACATCGTGCTACGACGGCTGTTTCACTACTGAAGTTTGTGTATATATGGCTCTGTGAACTTCACTTGCGCCACCGTTCGGTCCTTAGGCGCTCTCAATTCTATAGGCTGGAGGTTATCACAATGTAAACACACATTCGTGTATTTTCGGGCTTATGACATTGCGTTTCGTTCTCCTACGACATGGGACAACTGCATATTACTTTAAAAAATAATATTTTCACAGTCTATGACGTACAGTCGTCGAGAGGTTCTGCCATTATTTCACCTAAGAAGAAACACATATCTGAACATCACAAATCTACCGACATGCAAACATGATTTAAATGAGGAGGAGCTACGATACGAGGATAGTGTGCTAACCATAAGACATTCCTTGGCACAGAAAGCGCCACACCATGAGTGCACGAAATGAGAAGAAACTTCCCGCACCTGTAGAGAAGTACACTGAAGAGCAATTGAATTAAAGACAGCTGGCGTTATGCAAATGTGGCACTGTGTGCAGCCCTGTAAACGGAAACGACATGACGCAAGCAGCTACCCGACAATATATGGAGTGATGCGACGGGAATCAGTGAGAGTCGAACACAGTATGGGTAAGACGAAGGATCTAAGCACATTTGATCGTGGGCAAATTGTCGGGGGACCGACGAATGAGTCACTCCATCTCGGAAGTCGTGCAGGCACTGGGGTTTTCACGAGCCACTGTGTCACGGGTGCACCGTGAATACAACGAATCCGGTAAAACCATCCCTGCAAGGGCCAACTGCCGTGGACAACAGCGTGTGGATGAGCGGGGTCATCGTCGGCTAGATCGCATTGTAACAGCGGATAGACGGGCCACAGTGCTGGAAATCACTCCGAAATTTAACGCTGGTGCACAAAAACGTGTAAGCAGCCCCACCATCCAGAACCATCTCCTCCCAATGGGGTACAGAAGCCATTATTCTCACGAGGGTACCGCTGCTGACCGCACATCACAGGGTGCAAAGATTAGCATGGGCGCGGGAACATCCCCACTGAACCCTAGACATGTGGGAAAATGTTGCCTGGACTGATGAGTCGAGATTCACGTTGGTTCATGCGGATGTCAGGATACGAGTACGGCGCAAACCACATGAAGCGATGAATCCTTCTTGACAGCTGGGTACTCTTCAAGCTGGTGGGGGTGGCATTCTCGTCTGGGGACTTTACTGAAATGCGACCCCTGGTACGTGTGACATCTTTCCTCACAGGTCAACGTTACCGGGATATCATGGACGACCATTTGCTCTCGTTTGTATGTCTTCAACATCCCACTGACAATGCACCGTGTCATCGCTCCCGAATTGTATCCGAATGGTTGGATGAACATTTCACCGTCGTGACCTCGCTTCCTTGGTCACCTGATCTCAATCCCATGGAGCACATCTGGGATGCCATCGAGAGAGGTATTCGAGGATCTGACCCCCTCCATCAAATCTTCGTGAACTGTGGGAGCTTGTTCAAGGGTATTGGATCCGTATGGCTTCCCAACGCTTCCGGTGTCTTGTCGAGTCCATGACGAGGCGAATCGCCGCCGTCATTAAGGCGAAAGGTGGTGCTACACGTTACTAGACAATTCAATTGCTCTTCAGTGTAAGTGAGGAAGATGTGATTTAGTTCCTGAGGTATACATGTGTTGGAAGTTGGACTTAGCCGCAAAACCAGCAAGCTAGCGATTAATTGTTTAATGAACGTGACGTCAGATTTGCAACTCAGCATGCTAGCGATTGTTTTTTTTTTTTTTTTTGTTTTTTGTTTTGTTGTGCGTGACGAGAGAACTGCAACCGTGGAACTCTGGAAATTGTTGTTTACACTGAAGTGCAAAAAGTGATGGGATACGTACCTAATATCGTGTAGGACCTCCTCTAGCCCGGAGAAGTGCAGAAACGTGACGTGGCATCGATTGCACAAGTGGCCGGAGGACATTTTAAGAGTTGTTGAGCCATGCCGTCTGAACAGCCACCCACAGCTCCCTGGTATTTGTAGGTGCAGGATCATGGATGCGAATGGCCCTTTCCACCACGTCCCATAAGTGCTCTATTGTGTTCATGTCGGGCAAATGTTGTGGCCAATCCATCAGCCGTAACTCTCCACAATGCTCCTCGAACCAAATTCGGACAACTTCGTCTCGATGACATGGTGCATTGTCCGCCTGGAAAATCCCATCGTTGTTGGGGTACATCAACTCCATGAAGGATTGAAAATGATCACCCAGCAGAGCAAGAAAGCGATTACGAGTTAATGACGTGTTTAGGAGGATCTGAGGAGCCAAACTCTTCTACATAATGACGCCCCATACATGTATGGAACCACCACCAGCTTGCACATTGCCTTGTTGACAGCTTGAGTCCATGGCTTCATGGGGTCTGTGCCACATTGGAACCCTACCGTGAGCTCATTACAACTAGTAGCGGGACTCATCATACCACGCTACATATTGTCAGCCCTCCAGGGTCCAATTACTGTGTTCACGAGTCCAGGTGAGGCCCTCTGTCCAATATCGTGGCGTTAACAAAGGCACTATTGTGGATCTTCTGCTTCCATACCTCATGGACGCTAAATTAGGCTGCACTGACCTCATGGATATGTCTCTGGTTCCTCCTGCATTCAATGTGGATGTTATATGAGCCAGTTTCGCTTGTCTGTTAGCATGGACAATCCTGTTCGCACCCCGCCGGTCACAATCATTCAGCCCACATTGTTGGCCATTGCGCTGCCCACGGTGGGTGGTAATGCCTTCCATGAGGTATTCTCGGTACACACGTGACACCGTGGACCAAGGAATTTTGAATGTTCGCACAACTTCGGAAATTGAACGTCCCATCCCACTACCATGCCTCGTTCAAACTCCAAGAATTCACGTTGGTTTGCTGTAATCCTACTGGCGGTTGTTCAACCTGATTCTCGAAATTACACCTCTCAACTGATAAAAATCGTAGCGTGAGTCGAAGCCTTTATACGACGGTAGCGCCAGTTAAACACTTGCATTCTGCTATCCCATGGCTTTTGGCACTTCAATGCATTTTGTGTGACGTCAGCAGAAGCACACGAATTCCGAAGAAATAATGGTGCGCGCGTAGTAGCAGTAGAAGAATGTAGAACTGAAGTTACAATGAGTATTACGTCATTTTATTATATTGAAAGTTTATGTAGGAGTGCATAATATGAATTTATATTCGTGCACAATGGTGTAATAAATGTTAATACACTTAGTAACATTATTCTTCGATATGAACTTTATTTAATGGGAATGATTCGTCGGTAAAGGTAAGATTAGCTAGCTAGATGTATACACCAAATACAAAACTTTGTGCTACAGAAATACAAATTCGAAACAAAATACCATGAAACTGATGAGCGAGTAGACTTTATATTGTCGCCTGAGTTAGTATACTATATTACCTTCATGCTGGACCACACAGCTATGCATTTAGTCATGAGAGAGAAGACTTATATGACGTTTAGTGATGAGCGAGGAGACTTATATGGCGTTTAGCGATGAGCGAGATGACTATAACGCAGCCTCAGTTAGTATATTGTATCACCTTCATGCTGGGCCACACAGCATGGCGTTTAGTGATGAGGGAGGAGACTTATATGGCGTTTACTGATGAGCGATGAGACTTTTTAATAATGTGGCCAGAGTTAGTATATTGTATTACCTTCATGCTAGGCCACACAGCATGACCGTTAGTGATGAGAGAGGAGACTTATATGGCGTATAGTGATGAGCGAGGAGACTTATATGGCGTTTAGTGATGAGAGAGGAGACTTCATAATGTGGCCTGAGTTAGGATATTGTATAACCTTTTGGGCTGGGCTACACATCATGGCGTTTAGTCATGAGCGACGAGACTTATATGGCGTTTACTGATGAGCGAAGAGACTTTATAACGTGACTTGAGTTAGTATATTTTATAACCTTCATGCTGGGCGACACAGCATGGCGTTTAGTGATAAGGGAAGAGACTTATATTGCGTTTAGTTATGAGCGAGGAGACTTTATAACGTGGCCTGAGTTAGTATATTGTATAATCTTCATGTTGAGACCCAGAGCAAGACGTTTGGTGATCAGGGAGGAGGCCTATGGCGTGTTGTGATGAGCGAGGAGACTTATATGGCGTTATGTGATGAGCGAGCAGGCTTTGTAACGTGGTCTGAGTTAGTATATTGCATTACCTTCATGCTAGGCTACACAAAATGGCGGTTAGTGATGAGAGAGGAGAGTTATATAGCGTTTAGCGATGAGAGAGGACACTTATATGCCGTTTAGTGATGAACGATGAGACTTATATGGCGTTTACCGATGAGCGAGGAGACTTTATAACGTGGTCTGAGTTAGTATAATGTATAACCTTCGTGCTGGGCCACACAACATGGCGTTTGGTGATGATCGAGGAAACTTTATAACGTAGCCTGCGTTAGTATATTGTATAAATTTCGTGCTGGGCCACACAGCATAGTGTTTAGTGATGAGGGAGGACACTTTATAATGTGGTCTGAGTTAGTATATTGTATTACCTTTATGCCAGGCCACACAGCATGGCGGTTAGTGATCAGAGAGGAGACTTATATCGCATTTAATTATGAGTGAGGAGACTTATACGGCGTTTAGTGATGAGAGAGGAGACTTCATAACGTGGTCTGAGTTAGGATATTGTATAATTTTTATGCTGGGCCACACAACATGGCGTTAGTCATGAGCAAGGAGACTTATACGGCGTTTAGTGATGAGCGAAGAGACTTTATAACGTGGCTTGAGTTAGTATATTGTAAAACCTTCATCCTGGGCCACACAGCATGGCGTTTAATGATGAGGGAGGAAACTTTATAACGTGGCCTGAGTTAGTATATTTTATAATCTTCATGTTGGGCCACATAGCACGACGTCTGGTGATGAGGGAGGAGGCATATGTCGTTTAGTGATGAGCGAAGAGACTTATATGGCGTAAAGTGATGAGCGAGGAGACTTTATAACGTGACCTGAGTTAGTATATTGTATTACCTTCATGCTAGGCCACACAGAATGGTGGTTAGTGATGAGAGAGGAAACTTATATGGTGTTTAGTGATGAGCGAGGAGACTTATATGGCGTTTAGTGATGAGCGAGGAGACTTCATAAAGTGGCCTGAGTTAGGATATTATATAACCTTTATGCTGAACCACACAGCATGACGTTCAGTCATGAGCGAGGAGACTTATATGGCGTTTAGTCATGAGCGAGGAGACTTTATATCGTGGCTGGAGTTAGTATAATGTATAACCTTCATGCTGGGCAACACAGCATGGCGTTTAATTATGACGGAGGAGACTTATACGGCGTTTAGTTATGAGCGAGGAGCCTTTATAACGTTGCCTGAGTTAGTATATTGTATAACCTTCATGCTGGACCACACAACATGGCGTTTAGTGATGAGCGAGGAGACTTCATAAAGTGGCCTGAGTTAGGATATTATATAACCTTTATGCTGAACCACACAGCATGACGTTCAGTCATGAGCGAGGAGACTTATATGGCGTTTAGTCATGAGCGAGGAGACTTTATATCGTGGCTGGAGTTAGTATAATGTATAACCTTCATGCTGGGCAACACAGCATGGCGTTTAATTATGACGGAGGAGACTTATAAGGCGTTTAGTTATGAGCGAGGAGCCTTTATAACGTTGCCTGAGTTAGTATATTGTATAATCTTCATGCTGGGCAACACAGCATGGCGTTTAGTGATGAGCGATGAGACTTATATGGCTTTAAGTGATGAACAAGGAGACTTTATAACGTAGCCTAAGTTAGTATATTGTATAACCTTCATGCTGGACCACACAACATGGCGTTTAGTGATGAGCGAGGAGACTTCATAAAGTGGCCTGAGTTAGGATATTATATAACCTTTATGCTGAACCACACAGCATGACGTTCAGTCATGAGCGAGGAGACTTATATGGCGTTTAGTCATGAGCGAGGAGACTTTATATCGTGGCTGGAGTTAGTATAATGTATAACCTTCATGCTGGGCAACACAGCATGGCGTTTAATTATGACGGAGGAGACTTATACGGCGTTTAGTTATGAGCGAGGAGCCTTTATAACGTTGCCTGAGTTAGTATATTGTATAACCTTCATGCTGGACCACACAACATGGCGTTTAGTGATGAGCGAGGAGACTTCATAAAGTGGCCTGAGTTAGGATATTATATAACCTTTATGCTGAACCACACAGCATGACGTTCAGTCATGAGCGAGGAGACTTATATGGCGTTTAGTCATGAGCGAGGAGACTTTATATCGTGGCTGGAGTTAGTATAATGTATAACGTTCATGCTGGGCAACACAGCATGGCGTTTAATTATGACGGAGGAGACTTATACGGCGTTTAGTTATGAGCGAGGAGCCTTTATAACGTTGCCTGAGTTAGTATATTGTATAACCTTCATGCTGGACCACACAACATGGCGTTTAGTGATGAGCGAGGAGACTTCATAAAGTGGCCTGAGTTAGGATATTATATAACCTTTATGCTGAACCACACAGCATGACGTTCAGTCATGAGCGAGGAGACTTATATGGCGTTTAGTCATGAGCGAGGAGACTTTATATCGTGGCTGGAGTTAGTATAATGTATAACCTTCATGCTGGGCAACACAGCATGGCGTTTAATTATGACGGAGGAGACTTATAAGGCGTTTAGTTATGAGCGAGGAGCCTTTATAACGTTGCCTGAGTTAGTATATTGTATAATCTTCATGCTGGGCCACACAGCATGGCGTTTAGTGATGAGCGATGAGACTTATATGGCTTTAAGTGATGAACAAGGAGACTTTATAACGTAGCCTAAGTTAGTATATTGTATAACCTTCATGCTGGACCACACAACATGGCGTTTAGAGGAAGGTCCCCACATAGTTTCCTGAGGTATAACTCACTATGCGTCGTTGACTTGTATTCAGAATTCATGGACATCGCAAGGCGGTCGTGCCGAAGCATTAAGTCGTCTGTCATTGACGTCCCACGTGCTCTCCATTAGGGGGAAGTCTAGAGATCGCGCTCTCCGGGGTAGAACCTGGACACCTTGCAGACACTGTCTACTCATGTTTGCAGTGTGCGGACGGAGGTTGTTTTGTTGAAACAGGGCATCAGGGATACTAAAGAGATACCGCAACCAAACGGGCTGCAGCTTTTTTTGCGGGGGGGGGGCTTTTTTTTTTTATTGGAGGTGGAGGTTTAACGAGTACCGTGAGCAACTCAATGGGCTATAAGCAGTCTCCCGTCCCGAAATTAGGGTCACGGGTTCCAGGGAAGGGAAACAGCCAGTGCCGTAAGACAAACACAACATCCATGCCTCGCCGGGATTCGAACCTGGAACCATCTCGGACTAATGATCAGAAGCCATTGCTTATACCACTGCGACACCGGTGCGGCCTGTAGTTTCTGGTGGACGTAATGTCATGCTGTTATTGGTCACATGATAGATACGTGCGGTGAACGTCTGTTGAAAACCAGCCCAGTTACCAGCAGTTCATCTTCAGGTTCTCAATCTGTGATCTTCGGCGCTGAAACAGAAGCGAGACTCGTCGATGAATACGACATGGTTTCACTCGTCCTGCCATACATGCCAGGCTCTGAAACCTTGCGCGACGACGTGCTGCGGAGCGTGGAAAGCGTCGCAGTCGTTGGCGGAAGCATTAACCTCAGCATCCAGTCTGTTTCGATACGGAGATGTCCATTGCTGCCTGTGAGTTAGGGTTAAAGTTTCTTCGATACGGAGATGTCCATTGCGACCAAGAGAATTAGGGTTAAAGTTTCTCAAGCATGGAATGGAAGTTTGGTATAGTGTTTTGGATTTTTAAATGTATGTTGAAGATAATGGAAGTTGTGTCTATGTGAGGAAATACACTGGCGAAAAATAAAAAAAGAACACCAAGAAGGAATTGGCGGACAATCATAAAATTTACATACACTGGCGGAAAAGAAAATCCCAATACAAAGAACAGGTTGTGTTAGATAAACGACAGTTGGTAGGCGGTGAGAGTACATCTGTAAGATGACGTCTATGCAAATTAAGCGCTCGGCGCATACATGTGGCGCTAGTAGCGCCCCTCGGAACATGCAAAGCAGGTTTGCTGTAAATACCCGCTGTAACGTTCGTGAGCGTTAGTTATCGTTGATATTCGACGTAGTGTGTTGATGTTACTCAAGAATGCCTTTAAGAAGACGAAGAAGTCATTATCAACAGCTCACGGAGTTTGAACGAGGTCGTGTAATAGGGCTACGAGAAGGTGGATTTTCTTTCTGCAGTATTGCAGAACGACTTGGCAGGAATGTAGCCACCGTGCATGATTGTTGGCAGCGGTGGTCAAGGGAAGGTACTGCCTCAAGAAGACCGGGTTCTGGCCGGCCACGTGGCACTACTGAGAGGGAAGACCGCCGTGTACGGCGTATAGCCGTGGCGCATCGTACTGCGTCTGCGGCAGCAATTCGAGCTGCAGTTGCCACCACAGTGACACAACGAACTGTTACAAATCGGTTACTTCAAGGACAGCTCCGAGCCAGACGACCTGTGACGTGCATTCCACTTACCCCAAACCACTGCCGTTTGTGATGTCAGTGGTGTCAAGCTAGAGCTCATTGGAGGACGGAGTGAAGATCTGGTGTGTTTTCTGATGAACGCTGGTTCTGTCTGGGTGCCAGTGATGGCCGTGTGTTCGTTAGAAGGAGGCCAGGTGAGCGCCTGCAACCAACCTGTCTGCGGTCGAGACACACTGGACCTACACCTGGAGTTATGGTCAGGGGAGCAATTCCCTATGACAGCAGGAGCACTCTCGTGGTTATCCCACGCACCCTGACGGCACAGTTGTATGTCGGTCTGGTGATTCAACCTGTTGTGCTGCCATTCATGAACAGCATTCCAGTGGGTGTTTTCCAACAGGATAACGCTCGCCCGCATACCCCTGTTGTAACCCAACATGCTCTACAGAGTGTCGACATGTTGCAGGGGCCTGCTAGATCACCAAATCTTTCTCCAATTGAGCACGTATGGGACATCATTGGACGACAACTCCAGCGTCATCCCCAACCAGGATTAACCGTCCCTGTATTGACCGATAAAGTTCAACAGGCATGGAACTCCATCCCACAAACTGACATCCAGCAACTGTACGACACAATGCATGAACGTTTGCATGCTTGCATTCAACATTCTGGCGGTTACACCGGTTATTATTGTACCAGCATTTCACACTTAAAATGGCTCTTCTCGCGCTTACATTAAGCTGTGATCTTGAAACCTTAATCGATTAAATATGTTAACTATACAAATGTATTGCCGCCATTTCATTCCTCTACAACTATTTTTTTTTTGTGGTGTTGGGATTTTTTTTTCCGTCAGTGTATGTTAATGGGGTCGAGTTTGCGTAGGTGTGATGTCAATTTCGGAACCAACCGGTGAGCGCTTACGCCACAGCACGGCATAATATGCAAATTATCGTCGGTGGTATTTAAGGAGTACGGCGAAGTGAATGTAATCAGTCGTCGGCGTACGTACACGGGCGAAGACTCTGAAGAAGCTGCAATGCCTGGACATGGCAGACGTGTACGATTTCAGCAGTTATCGGACTTTGAGCGAGGTCGTCTAGTCGGACTCCGCGAGGCCGGGTGGTCGTATCGTCGTATTGCGGGGCGAATTGGACGTAAAGTATCGGTGGTGGTACGATGGTGGCGTAGATGGTCCGAGGAACATTCCCACACGAGAAGACGTGGAACCGGGAGATACAGACGGACTGATGAGCGGACCGATCGACTCATAAGAAGAGCAGCGTTGTCAAGCAGAACATCCACTGCGACGCAAATCCGAGCTGCCGTTGCACCTGAGGTGACTGTGCGAACAATCCGCAACCGTCTACTGGATGGAGATCTACGTGCACGTGTGCTTCTGACTCCAGCCCACCGTCAGGAACGGCTGCAGTGGTGTCGCCAACGTCTGCACTGGAGAACGCAATGGCGATCTGTCGTGTTCAGCGATGAAAGCAGATTCGGCTTTGGAGCCTCCGATGGCCTTATGCCTGTTCGCAGACGCACATAGGGGCGTCTCCACCCTTCTTGCATCAGCCAGCGACACACAGGGCCTACCATAACTAGTTGTGTGGGGAGCGATCAGCTATCGCTCCCGTACACAACTAGTGTTTGTACCGGGTACGTTAAACAGCACCTCCTACATCAACAACATCATTCAGCCCGTTGTTGTGTCATTTGTAAGGTCGGTCCATCGTGGTGCTTTCCAGCAAGATAACGCACGCCCACACACGGCACGTGCAACGCAACATGCACTTCAGCGTGTGAGAGAACTTCCATGGCCTGCACGTTCATCGGATTTATCCCCCATTGAGCACGTGTGGTATTTTATGGAACTACGACTTATTCGGTCTCCATGGCCAGCCACGACCATCCCCGATTTACTCGTCCAGGTTGAGGATGCTTGGAACTTAATACCCCTAACTTACATCATCTAACATCTTTACAACAGACTCCATGCCAGAATTGCACAGTGTGACGCAGGTCATGGCGGTTCAACCTCGTACTAACCATGTTACATGGAAATGTTATTTTTCAGTTTACCAGCAAATACAGCTGTATTTTGCCATAATGTTTTGATCACGTTATCCTCTGTATATTCCGTTATTATGCTGTATAAATTTCGTTGGTATCAGACGTCTCCTTCTTGGTGTTCTTTTTCACTTTCCGCCAGTGTATATAGTGTAAGAAATTTTCGATTAAAATAAAACATAAACCTATTTATATTGTTTCATAAAATTTCAAATACCTGAGAGTTTAAAAGATTTGCCAGAACTGGCGTATGAAAGAAAGGCACATAGGTAAAATGATGCTGACAGAAGCTCTGCTCTTCCCACAACACCGGTTACCTGGTTAAAAAATGAGAAACAACAATACGATTCAAATGACTTGTCCGTTTAATGCATTTTTTATAAATGTAAACAAACAGTAATATTAGGTCATTGAATAAGTAATTAAACTTAATTGCATATTAAATTATAGTTACAGTTGAAATCAAATTTAAACGCTTTACTTACTTCATTTGTGGGAAGTACACCCGAAATAAATTAAAATATCAAGATGCTCTGCTTCACAAAGTAAAGTGTGGTATATAGCGAGATCTTAAAAATTATAATAAATAAATAATTAATTAAATAAATAAATAAATAAATAAATAAATAAATAGGGGTTTCTTGTCAAATGGGAGAACGATTACAATATTTAAAAATACATCTTTTCGGAATTTAGAAAATGAACGGAAATGCCATGACTCTCAAAAAATAGATTAATATGCGGCAACGTCTCAAAATGAGTCAAATGGTGATAATCGCAAGCTCCTTACGTTGGATAGCTCAGTGTCTAGAGAGCAAGCGTATAGATTACCGAAAAAAAATTGAAAATTCTCATGACATGGAAATAAGATGGCGTAGCAAACTCTGATCCACAATCTTATTATCACAATCATTCAATCATTTGATTCATCATCGCGATTTATTTCTCTCGCAATCTTTTGAATTTGTTATCACAATCCATGCAATCTTTTGAATTTGTTATCACAATCCATGCAATCTTTTGAATTTGTTATCACAATCCATGCAATCTTTTGAATTTGTTATCACAATCCATGCAATCTTTTGAATTTGTTATCACAATCCATGCAATCTTTTGAATTTGTTATCACAATCCATGCAATCTTTTGAATTTGTTATCACAATCCATTCAATCATTTGATTCATCATCGCGATATATTTCTCTCGCAATCCATTGAATTTATTATCACAATCTATTGAACCTATTATTTCTCTCGCAATCTTTTGAATTTGTTATCACAATCCATTCAATCATTTGATTCATCATCGCGATATATTTCTCTCGCATTCCATTGAATTTATTATCACAATCTATGGAACCTATGTCTATTATCACAGCTTATTGCTCTCATAATCTATTGAATCTATTGATGTATTATTGCAATCTATTGCTCTATTATTGCAATCTACTTCTGTCACCATCTCTTGAATCTATTGATCTATTATTGCAATCTATTGCTTTCAAAATATATTCAACCAATTGGTCTATTATCGCAATCTATTGAATCCCTTGATCTGTTAGGTGTGCAACTAAATTCTCGGCCACAGGCACGACACGTTGACAGCAAATTATAGCAAAGCGAATGCATACCTAATCAGGGAAATAATCACCGTCGTGTTGGATACATTTGAGCCATCGTTCAGGGAGCTGCCGAATACTACTGCGGAAAAAAGAGGGCTGTTTCGAGTTGATAAAGTGATTAATACTTGTGTGGACCTCCTCGACAGAAGTGAAGTGCGCATCACTCAGGTGATGTTGCAGGGAGAGAAAGAGGTGTTAATCCGACGGGGCGAAGTCTGGAGAATACGCCGGGTGAGACAAAATCTCCCATCCCAGGTCGATGATCGTGTTTAAAGTCGTTTTCGCAGTGTGAGTACGCGCGTTATCCTTAAGCAACAGGACCGACCTTCTGCCCTAGCCGGTGTATGGCCTTTTCGCCTCCATTGCGTCACTCACACGAATGAGTTGCTGACAATAACGCTCAGCATTGACCGTTTCACCAGGTTTGAGAATCTCCAAGTGCACGACACTGTGCTGATCCCACCATATGCACAGCAACAACTTCCTGGCACGGATATTCGGTTTGGCGGTACTGGTTGTAGGCTGACCTGGATAAACCCACGATTTGCGCCACTTAGGATTATCGCAGAGGATCCGCTCCTCATCACAGGTCAAAATCTTGTGGAGGAAATCCTTCTCCTTGAAATTGGAGAGCAAGGACACAGCAACATCGTAGCGCCTAGACTTGTTCGCAGTTGTGAGTTGGTGGGGCACCCAATGGCCCTCCCTGTGAATTCGTCCAAGCTTGTGCAGCCGCTTTGCAATGGCTTGCCGAGTTCCTGGGCGAGCTCTGACTGTGTGCGACGGGGATCTGCGTCCAACAGTTGTTCCAGTTCCTCATCGTCAACTTTCTGTGGCTGTCTCGGACGTTCTGCATCACGGAGATCGAAATGTCCCTGCTTAAACCGCTGGACCCACTTCTTACACGTACTGTAGGACACAGCAGCCTCACCTAAAGCAGCACATAACATTCGCCTGGCTTTCGCGGCACTTTTTTCAGATGAAACGCGAACAGGAGGCAGTGCCTCAAATATTGCTTCTCGAGCGGCATTGCTTTCACCGTCAACTTTCTGCCCTTCTGTCACTAAAGCTGTGAGCGGTTACAGTTGCGTGGAAAGCTGTTGAATGGTGCTGCAATCAGCCATTATCGCACTCAGCTATTTGCATTTGCCGACGTTCTACGATCGCTTGCGGTTAGGGGCCGAGAATTACGTTGTACACCTAATATTACCCCAATGTACTGAGTGTATTATAATCACAATCTATTGAATCTATTGGTCTACTGTACAGTTCTATTTATCTATTGCTCTCACAGTCTGTTGGTCTATTATCACAATATTTTCCTCTCACAATCTACTGATATATTATCACAATTTATTGCTCTCACCATGCAGTGAATCTACTGACGTATTATGACAATCCGTTGTTACCACTATCTATAGAATCTATTCATCTGGGATCGCAATATTGCTCTCACCATGAATCGAATCTACCAGCACAATCTATGTGGCTCACGTCTTTTCATCTATTATCACAATCCATTGTGCTCACATTTATTGATATATTATCACACACTATTGCTCTCACAATTTTTTGGCCTATTATTCTGAAAATTTATAGATGTATTGTCACAATGTATTAATATCACAATCTGGTGAATCTGTTGATCTGTTATCACAACCTGATTGATCTATTAATCTGTTATCGCAACGTAATGAATCAACTGATCTGTTATCAAAATATGTTGAATCTATTATCACATCTACTATCACACTATATTACTGCAAAAATATCTTGATCTGCTATCACAATCTAATGAATCCATTATCACAATATACATGTATATTGAATCTGTTGATTTATTTTCACAATCTATTGAATCTATTGTCACAATATATATATATATTGAATCTATTGATTTATTTTCACAATCTATTGGTCTGTTGCTCTGATGATGTATTGAATCAATTATCACAATCTGTTGAATCTATTGATCGGTTATCACAATCTGTTTCTTTCACAGTCTATTGATCTATTAAAATCTATTGATTCTATTGATCTATTTTCACAATATATTGAATCTCTTGATGTATTATCACAATCTGCTGAATCTGTTGTTCCATTATCACAATCTATTGCTCTCATAATATGTTGAAACTATTATCAGAATCTGTTGATTATATTGATATGTTATCACAGTCTGTTTTTTTTACAATTTATTCAATCCCTTATCGCAATGCATTGCTCTGACAACTTACGGAATCTGTTATGAAAACCGATTTGTCTCACAATTCGATTGAATCTGTAATCACAAACCATTGGCTCCCACGACCTATTGAATCCATTGATATATCATCACAATTTATTGAAACATCAAAATAATAGAAAACAGTCAAACCACTTGTTTTTCTGGTCTGCGTTTAAAGGCACACATGAAATTCTGAGGCTAAACTGATTTGTCCCTCCACAATTTAGTGTCATTGGTTCAATGACAGGGACGGATCTAGTGCCATTGAGGAAGCACGATGCCCATGTCTCGTCTAGTACTTGAACCTGGGCCTAACCCTAACGGTTTGCCAGAAGTCCGATCCTTTGACCACTTGACCACCGGAGCAGTTAAGACATTAACTCTCGCCTGCTTTCTGTGATTACTGTCCGATAATCTCTTGTACTTTGGTATAGAAAGAAACTACTAAAGTATCGAATACGTTGAAATACTCACGGCTTCGGTGTGAATGGGATGGACGGTAAATCCGAATGCAGATACAAAAGCTGTGGTCCTAGGAAGCAAAAGTAGGCACACTCTGAAAGCAAGGAGAAAGAAACCAAATGATTTTATTGTTCTTCATTTCTCTATTATTAAGTACAACCAAAAACTTTCAGGGTAAACATAAAGATGTCTGAAATAAGAAAAGAAGATGTGTGAGTTTGTGTGGTAGCCATAACTCATACGGAACTCGCTGCAGACAGTTCTTCATTGTGGTCCAAGTGAATGACAACAATAAAGAACTGTCTGTGCAATGACAACAATAAAGAACAACAATAAGCTTCAAGTGTAATTTCCAAGAATGAAGTTTGCTAGAAGTAAACATGCAAAGGGATAACAAAAGGTTCGTAGCACAATATAGAAAGACTGCTGCTGTACAAAACGATACTATATTTTTTTTAACCATAAACCTTCTTTAACTGTAAACACTAGTACAATGCTCCTTCCGCTACTTCAACCCCCTTTGATAAAGTTTTCTGTCATGGTCTGGCACTTAATATCCTCTTTTGTATCAAACTGACGTCCTTCCAAATATTGTTTTAGTTGTGGGAATAGATAAAAATCAGAGATGGTTAGATCTGTGGAACAGAGTATATCTCGACATCTTTGCAACTCCACTAGCTCCGCTTTCAATATCGCCATTTTATTTTTTCTGACTCAATGTCAGTGTTGTCAAATTATTACAAAAGCTGTTCCAGGAAGTACAAGGATGTGCCAATCAGTTAGAAAATGTTTCACCAAGAGGTAACTAAATTTACATGACAAAACAGAAAGTGAGAAAGAAGATTGAGTGGAGTTATACGTCACACGTCAAACAGTGTTCTAGAAAAATGATGGGCCATTTAGTACATTTTAAAACAAAACGAGAAGTCCTTAGAATAATCGATCAAGAGTATTCTAGAAAATGGACAATCTTCTAAAATAATATACAATATTACAGAAAAATATAAAGCTCTCTACAAAATGAGGATCTCCTTCGAATAGACAACAGTATTCTAGAAAAATGGAGAATTACGTATAATTATCACAATGCTCTAGAAAATGTGGAATGCGTTATAATAATCTACCACAAACAATATAATTTCGTTTTCAAGATGACAATCCGATTTTTGGTGCAAATATGACAAGGATCGTAAGTCAGATAGTATCCGGAATTTCGTCGTCCTGGAGCGGGAATCGAACTTGCGTCTCCCAGATAGCGCCCGGGTATGCTAACCACTACACCACCCAGAACGATCAAGTCTCAAGTTTCCGGTCAATCGCGGGATTGGATTCTGAACCTCCAGATTCCCTAAACATGAATGCCGGTTGCTTCGACTTGCGAATCCTGTGATGGTTATATTGAAATTAATCGGAAACTTGAGACTTGATCGTTCTGGGTGGTGTAGTGGTTAGCATACCCGGACGCTATCTGGGAAACGAGGGTTCGAGTTCCGCTACAGGACCACTGACTTTGAAGTTTTCGGATATTATCTGACTTACCATCCCTGTCATATTTAAACCAAAAAACGGATTATCATAATTTGTATTGTCTGGTGTAATCCCGTATTCCATTCATGATTTATCTGTTCCTCCGGGTAATCACGGAATAGTGTTCTTAACCTCCAGATTCGCTAAACATGAATGCTGGTTGCTTCGACTTGCGAATCCTTTGATGGTTATATTCAAATTAATCGGAAACTTGAGACTTGGTCGTTCTGGGTGCTGTAGTGGTTAGCACACCTCGACGCTATTTGGGAGACGCGGTTCGAGTCCCGCTCCAGGACGACAGAATTCTCAAGTTTTCGGATATTTTCTGACTTACCATCCTTGTCATATTTACACCAAATATCGGATTGTCATCTTCAAAATTTGTATTACATAATGTAATCCCGTATTTCATTCATGAAAATTTCGTTTGTCTGAAAGTTTCTCCCAGTTTGGTAACGCAGTGGATAGAGCGCTTACCAGTTCTAATTGTTGACTCTCTGCCTCAATCAATATACTTTTTTTAGCACTTCTTTTGTAAAAAAAGATCCTGCTTATGTTACCGGTTTGTCCGTTCGTCCGTCCGCCTGTACCCTCGATATCTCTGCAACTATTAGTCCGATTTGAAAAATTCTTTTTGCATTGGGAAGCTTGAAATATAGGAATGATGATCCTTTATTTCGTTTTTTTTTACGATGTACAATTTCGCCGCTAGAGGTCGTAAATACAGATGATGTCGAATTAAAAAATATGTTTTATTCCACATATTTGCTTCTAAACATCCGATTTAAAAAATTATTTTACCTTTCGATTCCATTTATGTCGAAGAGTATTTTAGATATAGTTACATTTTCAAATTACGCATAGATTTTCCACTAGGGGACGTAAGAGTAAATTACATTTTCCCCGATAACTCTTCTTCTAAACCTCCTATTTGAAAAAAGATTTCTTCAACGTATACATCTCCTGATGTATAATCTTTTGCATATAATTTCAAATTTTTGGTAAAGAATACTTTAGCCACCAGTGGGCGTAAGTGTTAATTTTTGCTTAATTAATTAAGCTTCTAAAATCTCGATTGAAAAATTTTTTTCGTGGACTGATGCCACTCACATTGATAAACATTTTCGGAATATTTTCTTCTTAAAATATTCCACAGTTTCTCCGCCAGGAGGCGTAGATATATATTTTATTTTTGTCAATATCACTACTTCCAGGAGTCCGATTTGAAAAATTCCATCTTTGTTGGATAGTGTTTCCAGTGTGACATGTTTTTCATATAATTTCAAAATTTTCAAGTAATTCATAGACTTTCCGCTAGGTGGCGTAGAGGTAAATTGTGTTTCTTCCTATATCTCTGCTTCCAAATCTCCGATTTGAAAAATTCTTTCTGCATCGGATACAGCTCCTGGTGAGAAATCGTTTGCACAAAATTTCTAATTTTTGTAAAAAAAATGGTTTGGCCACCAGGGGGCGTAAATCTTAATTTCCGCTTCTGATGTATTTGCAGCAAAATATGAGCTTCTAAATTCTTGATTGAAAAAATTCATCGTTTGTAGACAGATAGTACTCATATCGACAAATCTTTTAGAAACATTTTCTTTTTAAAATAATGCATGGTTTCTACGCCAGGGGGCGTAGATATATATCTTATTTTTATCAATATCTCTACTTCTAGGAGTCCGATTTAAAAAATTCCTTCTTTGTTACATAGCGTTTCCGATGCGAAATGTCTTTCCTATAAATTCAAAATTTTCAAGTAAATCATAGACTTTCCGCTAGGGGGCACAAAGGTAAGTTGCGTTTTAAGCGTTATTTCTGCTACTAAAACTCCGTTTGAAAAATTCTTCCTGTATCGCATACAGGACCTGATGGAAAATATTTTTCACATAATTTCTAATGTTTGGTAAAGAATGGTTTGGCCACCAGGGATAGAAACTTTAATTTCTGCTTCTGATGTATTTGTAGCAAAATCTGTGGTCCTGAAAACTCGACTAAATTTTTTTTTCTTGGACCTATACCGCTCATATGGAAAAACCTTTTGAAAATACTTTCTTCCTAAAATAATGCATGGTTTTCCCACCAGGGGACGTAAAGTCACATCTTAGTTTTGTCGATATCTCTGTTCTAAGAGTCCGATTTGAAAAATTATTTCTATGTTGGAGAACGTTTCCGGTGCGAAATGTTTCTCATATAAATTCATGTTTTTTTTTTTGACGCACAAATCTGCATCCAAAGGGCGTAAGCTTACAATTCCGTTTAGAGCAATATCTGAGGGATTAAAAACCCGATTGAAAAACTTCTTTCTTCCGTCAGATACTATTGATTTTGAATAGCTTTGATAAATTTAATTTGCATCAGAACGGATTCAAAAGACGTGCTTATTACACCCGAAAATTCGGTGTCATCTTTCTTGTTCATTGTTGTAATGTTCATGAAATATACATGATCGTCCTAGAATAATATGACCACCTACGTAATAATGGGAATAACCACCATTTGCCTGGATGACAACGGCGAGACGGCGTGACATGGACACAATGAGGCCTTGGAAGGTTTCCCGTGTACACGCGTCCATTGGACACTAGAAGAACACGGAGGTCCCGGAGATGACGTGGTTGTGGGTCCGCACGTCGAACCTATCGATCTAAACAGTCCTACAATTGCTCTATGGGATTGAGGTCGGGCGATTTCGCCGTCCAAGGGAGAACGGAGACATCGCTGTCGGGTTCCTGGAGCCAGTCACGTGTTCGCCTACTTGGCCCGGAACATTGAGCTGTTCGTATAGACACTATCGCCACCGGAGTAAGGGTCCAACCTTAAGTGATGCATGCGTTCAGCGGGGATGGACAGGTAGCCATTGGCGTTTAGGGAGCTATCTAACGGTACCAGTGGTCCCAGTTCATACCAGTAACACAACCTCCCAGCATGCACACTGCCACTGCCGGCCTGTACTGAGAAGCGTATCCGGGTGTTGGTTCTCGTGTGTCTGACGTCGTATCCGCCGCCGCCCGTCACTTCTGTGGAGCAGAAACCTCGATTCATCGGAGAAGGAAACCTTTTCCCACTGCTTCGACTGTCCGGACCTGGGCTAACATGGGCGCCTTGACGCAGCGTCGACTCCGGAGACGCATGCGCAACAGGGTTCGCTCTGCTGTTATCGGGGACACGTACCTGGGTGCCCAGCGTCGTGATCAGTTGCTGCACTGTGGCGCGTCGATTGTCCTTTACCAGTCGACGGAGGCGACGTTCTCCTCTAAAGGTTGATGGCCTTTGGGACTCCACAGTTATGACGTCATGAGGTACTCGGTGTGCCAGTGATCAATTCTTGGTACACCCTTACTATAACACCTCGCGAAAAGCCTACGAAGTCTGGGGTTTCTGAGATGCTTCCACCTTTGGCGCGGAGGCCGATGATCATTCCTTTTTGAACGTCCGTCAAATCACTACCTCTGCCCATCGTGCTCACGTAACATATCTGTTTTGGACAGTCACTTATATCTCCGTGTGGTCGATATTGTCACGTGCTTTCAGTGACGCGCCTGGGCTGGTACACTCTGATTCCGGGGGTGGTCATATTTTTCTGATGCGACTGTATACTTTCGCATTCGGACGTCACAACCGAATGTAATACATGGTATCATGAAAGAAATACGGGATTACACCATATAATACACATTTTGAAGACGACAAACCGATTTTGGGTGTAAATGTGACAAGGATGGTAAGTCAGGTAATATCCCAAAACTTGAAAATTTCATCGTCCTGGAGCGGGACTCGAACCCGCGTCTCCCAGATAGCGCCCGGGTATGCTAACCACTACACCACCCAGAACGACCCAGTCTCAAGTTTCCAATTAATTTGAATATAACCAACACAGGATTTGCTAGTCGAAGCAACCGGCATTCAGGTTTAGCGCTTCTGGAGGTTCAGAACCATATCTGGTAATTGCCCGGAGGAGCAGATAAATCATGAAATAAATACGGGATTACATCATATAATACAAATTTTGAAGACGACAATCCGATTTTTGGTGTAAATGTGACAAGGATGGTAAGTCAGATAATATCCGAAAGCTTGAAAATTTCATCGTCCTGGAGCGCGACTCGAAGCCGCGTATCCCACACAGCGCACGGGTATGCTAACCACTACACCACCCAGAAAGACCAAGTCTCAAGTTTCCGATTAATTTGAATATAACCATCAAAGTATTCGCTAGTCGAAGCAGCCGGCATGATTTATCTGCTCCTCCGGGCAATCACTGGATGGGATACATATAACATCCAGATTCGCTGAACATGAATGCCGGTTGCTTCGACTACCGAATCTTGTGACCGATTTATTCAAATTAATCGGAAACTTGAGACTTGGTCGTTCTGCGTAGTGTTGTGATTAGCATACCCGGGCGCAATCTGGGACACGCGGATACGAGTCCCGCTCCAGGACGACGGAATTTGAAGTTTTCGGATATTATCTGACTTACCATCCTTGTCATATTTAAATCAAAAAACGGATTCTCATAATTTGTATTGTCTGGTGTAATCCCGTATTTCATTATCTTCTCCTCCGGGTAATCACGGGATAGGATTCTTAACCTCCATATTCACTAAACATGAATGCCGGTTGCTTCGACTAGCGAATCCCGTGATGGTTTTATTCAAATTAATCGGAAACTTGAGATTTGGTCGTTCTGGGTGGTGTAGTGGTTAGCATACCCGGGCGCTATCTGGTAGATGCGGGTTCGAGTCCCGCTCCAGGATGATGAATTTTTCAAGTTTTTGGATAATATCTGACTTACCACCCTTGTCACATTTACACAAAAAAAAAACGGATTGTCATCTTCAAAATTTGAATACATGGTAATTAAAAACTTGTTCTACATATTATATTTTTCCCAATCATTATTGATGGGTTTCACCTAGTAGTACTCTAATAAACAAAAACTTCTACAATGTCCTATGTCATTCTTACGGAACTTGGAACCTTTTCGGAAATTATTAAAAAATAGTTATGCCATCTTTAGAGAAAACAGCATTCTCCTTTTCATTTTGCCCATCAGACGATGCTTTGAAGTAGCATAAAAAGTTCGTACTTGTAAAGACTGCAAAATCGTGATCGCACATAATCCTCGTTTTCATAAAAGAATTTCTTCAGATGTATTTAGAGAGATATTTTGACAGTTATTAATATCTGCTTGTGATACCTGTAAAATGTATTTACAACAGTAAATCTGGAAAGTATAAAAAAAACTCCAACATATTACATATTACATATCACTAAGCTGTTCTCTGAGATTCAGAGGTTAGCTCCAAAAAGAAATACAAATTTCCAGATATTTTTACTTAATCTTTGTCTCATGCAGACACTCCTGAATCTGATCCACCCATGTCTTCCTTGGCCTTCCTCCGCCTTTCCTTCCTGCCACTTGGGCTGAAAAGATTTTCTTAGTAAGCATTTCATCACTCATTCTTTCAACATGGCCAAACCACCGAAGCATATTGGTCTCCACCTTGCTAACAACATTTTGCTTCACATCACACAACTGCAATACATCTTCATTCCTCACACAATCAGATCATGTTTTGCCACAAGCCCCACGTAAGTAACGCATTTCTCCAGCACACAAACGACTCCTATGTTTCTTCTGCAGTACCCAGGTTTCACTGCCATACATCTGAGTAGGAACAATTACAGTTTCATACACAGCCATGCGGGACTCTCTAGAGAACCCATCATTCCTGTGAAAACCTCCCAGAGCAGCTATGACTTTCCAAGAAGAATGCACTCGCCTACTAATTTCACCATCCAAATTGTTCTCTCTGTCAAACAGGCTTCCTAAATACACAAACTCGCTCACCTGGTCAATCACAGTGCCATTTATACTTACATTACATTCAGCGCGACCCATTCCTCTCTCAAACACAATAACTTTGGTTTTTCCCTTATTTATACTCAGTTTGAATTTCATGCAAACTTCGTGCATCCGAGTCAACATACTCTGCAACTCACTTTTGCTCTCTGCCAACAGGACAGTGGCCTTATAACGAAGTAAATTTCTCCGTCATTTTTGGTCTACGCCGGGATTCGAACCCGAGGCCGCTTATTCCGGAACAAGTCGCTCTACCAACTGAGCTACGCAGACATTTGTTCTGATTGCTATGTGCCTTTATGTCGTGTGCGTCCTGCTGGCAGGTACGTCACAGCATCAGCATACAGCAATCTGCACACACGGATATCACCAAGACATAAACCACTCTTATCTATTTTGACCTCACGCATGCATGCGTTCATAAATATATTAAACAGCCATGGTGACATAACACAACCTTGTCTAACTCCTGCACCAATGGAAAACCATTTTGATAAAACACCATTAACTCGTACACCAGCTCTACCAACATACATGGCTTTTACACTATTAAGTAGATTCCCAGTAACACCATATTCATTCAATACCTTCCACAAAGTGTCCTATTGACTCGGTCGTAAGCTTTCTCTAAATCTATGAAGGCAGTAAAAACTTTCTTCCCAACAGCCAGATACTTTTCAATCATCATGCGTAATGCAAAAATCTGGTTAGTGCAGCTTTTACCAGGCATAAAACCACTCTGAACATCCCACACTTTCTCTGATGTAAGACCCCGTACTTTTTCAATAACAACCTTACCAAACACTTTCCCTGGCGTGGTATAATATTCTAATGCTCTGTTTTTGCGGATTGTTTTTTGAAACAACACCGTCCCTTTAACATTAAAAAATACACTGAGTTAGCTTTGCATTAAGAACATACCCGTTTTATATAGAGTCTTTGCATCGGCGTCATTTTTGACGTCTCGGTTACTTCCTGGTGGTTAAGAGAAAGTTCGGCTGCTAAGGTTCCCATAGGATTAACATGGGGAAGGGAATTCTGGACTCTCTGTCACTCGATTCTTTGAAGTTTTAGAAATGGTTAAAAGTTGTGTGGAGTATGGGTGCTTCCCAAAGTACGGGTAAGGTAGTGGAATTTCCTTTTATCGCTTTCCAACGGGAGAAAAACGCCTGATTTTGTGGAAAATAGGCGTGAATCGGAAGACATGATCGCCTAGGACGTATGGCAGTAAACACTTCATTTCAGGTATCGTAAATCTGCATATTTTACTACGTTAATAGCCGAATTTTTTTTTTTTTTTTTTTTTTTTTTTTGGATTTGAGGTTTAACGACCACCGTGAGCAACTCAATGGGCTATAAGCAATCGCCCGTCCCTAATTTAGGGTCACTGGTTCCAGGGAAGGGAGAGAGCCAGTGCCGTGAGACACACACAACATCCATGCCTCACCGGGATTCGAACCCGGACCCCGTTCGGACGAATGATCAGAGGCCATCGCTTAGACCACTGCGCCACCGGAGCGGCGCCGAATTTATATCGGTACATTTTCGTGCTCACTCTTGTGTATTATTTTCAAGTTTTTACGTAAATCTTTTTCATTCTGTTTAAAATGCTCTGAAAGCATGACGGATTAACTTTGCTGTCGAAACGGAAATTGCTAAGCTTTCGTGAACTTTTAAGATTTTGTACTGTTACTGATTTCTAAATACTCAAACAGATGCCTTTTTTTCAAAACCGAAATTTAAGGATAAAATGTGTCGTCCGTTTTCCCGAACCTGTTTTATTTTTTTTCCTTCTTTTTTTTTTATTTGTGGAAAAATGGTCTGTGTTTCGGGGTATGATAAGTCGGTATTTTCTTTTTTAGCACGTCTTTTGTAAAAAAAGATCGTGCTTATGTTATCGGTTTGTCCGTCAGTCCGTCCGTCTGTACATACGGAATCTCTGCAACTATTAGTCCGATTTGGAAAATTCTTTTTGCATTCGAAAGCTTGAAATATGCGAATGATGATCCTTTGTTTCGGTTTTTTTTTACGATGTACAATTTCGCCGGTAGAGGGCGTAAATGCAGATGATGTCGAATTCAAAAATACGTTTTATTCCACATATTTGCTTCTAAACATCCGATTGGAAAAAATCTTTTATCTTTCGATTTCATTTATGTCGAAGAGTATTTTGGATATAGTTTCTTTTTCAAATTACGCATAGATTTTCCGCTAGGGGGCGTAAAATTAAATTGCATTTTTTCCGATAACTCTTCTTCTAAAACTCCGATTTGAAAAAAAATTGCTTCAGCGGATACACCTCCTGATGCATAATCTTTTGCATATAATTTCGAATTTTTGGTAAATAATACTTTGTCCGCCAGGGGGCGTAAGTGTTAATTTTTGTTTCTGATGTATTTGCCATAAAATCTGAGCTTCTAAAATATCGATTGAAAAAATTATTTCGTGGACTGATGCCACTCACATCGATAAACCTTTTCGAAATATTTTCTTAAAAAATTCCACAATTTCTCCGCCAGGGGACGTAGATGTATATCTTATTTTTGTCAATATCTCTATTTTTAGGAGTCCGATTTGAAAAATTCCATCTTTGTTGGATAGTGTTTTCAGTGTGACATGTTTTTCATATAATTTCAAAATTTTCAAGTAATTCATAGACTTTCCGCTAGGGGGCGTAGTGGCAAAATCCGTTTCCCCCTATATCTTTGCTTCTAAACCTCCGATTTGAAAAATTCTTTCTACACCGGATACAGCTCCTGGTGGGAAATCGTTTGCACATAATTTCTAATTTTTGTAAAAAAATTGTTTGGCCATAAGGGAGCGTAAATCTTAAATTCCGCTTCTGATGCATTTGCAGCAAAATATGAGCTTCTAAAATCTCGTTTGCAAAAAGTCGTTTGGTGACTGATACTACTCATGTCGACAAACCTTTTAAGGAACATTTTCTTCTTGAAATAATGGATGGTTTCAACGCTAGGGGGCGTAGATGTATATCTTATTTTCGTCAATATCTCTACTTCTAGGAGTCCGATTTGAAAAATTTCTTATTTGTTGAATAGTATTTCCGATGCGAAATGATTTTCCTGCAAATTCAAAATTTTCAAGTAAATCATAGACTTTCCGCTAGGGAGCACAAAGATAAATTGCGTTTTCTGCGTTATTTCTGCTTCTAAAACTCCGATTTGAAAAATTCTTACTGTATCACATACAAGACCCGATGAAAAATAGTTTTCATTTAATTTCTAATGTTTGGTAAGGAATCGTTTGGCCACCAGGGGGCATAAGCGTTTATTTCTGCTTCTGATGTATTTGCAGCAATATCTGGGCTCCTGAGAACTCGACTAAATTTTTTTTCTTGGACCGATTCTGCTCATATGGAAAAATCTTTTGAGAATACTGTCTTTCTAAAATAATGCATGGTTTTCCACCAGGGGACGTAAAGTCACATCTTATTTTTGTCGATATCTCTGTTTCTAAGAGTCAGATTTGAAAAATTATTTCGGTGTTGGAGAGCGTTTCCGATGCGAAATGTTTCTCATATAAATTCATGTTTTTCTTAATGCACAAGTCTGCAACCAGAGGGCGTACGCTCACGATTCCGTTTACAGCAATATCTAAGGGATTAAAAACCCGATTGAACAACTTCTTTCTTCCGTCAGATACTATTGTTTTCCATACCGGTTCCACTGACTTGATACATTTAATTTGCGTCAGAACGGACTCAAAACACGTGCTTATTACACCCGAAAATTCGGTGTCGTCTTTCTTGTTTACGCTTTCCAACGGTACGTTGAAGAAGCGTATATGCTCCAGCTTTGTCCGTCTGTCCATCCGCACGATAATTCGCGTAAAAATGGTTCTATTTCGATGAAATTTTAGTATGTGGTAAAGGACAACCCCTCTTGAAAATGGACGAAATAGAATCAAAGGTCAGGACACAGGAGCGGGATCCATTCCATTGCCCTTATTCGTCATAACTTACGTAAAAATGGTTCTATTTCGATGAAATTATAGTATGTGGTAGGGGACCACCTGAAAACGAACCCTATTGAAAATGGGGTCAAAGGACATGACATATGACAGCGAGATCCATTCCATTGGCCTTATGCGTCATAACTTACGTAAACATGGTTCGATTTCGATCAAATTTTAATATGTGGTGGTAGGGGATCACCCTGGGACGAACCCTGTTGAAAAACGGGATATATGGGGTAAAGGCGACGACATAGGAGCGGGATCCATTCCATTGCCCTTATGCGTCTTAACTTATGTAAAAATGGATTTATTTCGATGAAATTTTATTACGTGGTAGGGGACCACCTGGGGACGAATCCTGTTGAAAATGGACGAAATGGGGTCAAAGGTCAGGACGAAGCAGCAGGATCCATTCCATCGCTCTTATGCGTCATAAGTTATGTAAAAATGCTTCTATTGCGACAAAAATTTTGTATGTTGTTCCGGAGAGATACTGAAGCGATTCTGTTTAATATAATCGAAATGGAGTCAAAGGTTAGGACACAGGAGCAAAATTTATTCCTCAGCCATAATCCTCATAACTTGACTAAAAATGCTTCGATTGCGACAAAACTTTATCATGTGGTTCCGGAGATGTACTGAACTGGTTCTGTTGAATATCGTCGAAATGGGGTCAAAGATCAGGGCACAGGAGATAGATTTATTCCACAGCCATTATCCTCTTAACTTGAGTAATAACCTGAGTAATGATTTCTGGTATGTTGGAAAGCGTATCATAATCAATTCATTGCATGATTTTACTAACTTGTTTAAAACGTGAAACAAGCATAATTCTCATGGTGACAAGCCTGGACTATATGCAGGATGGGACATCAACTTAATATTCATTTTCTCCGAATAAGAAAAGACAGATCTGGCCGTGTGCGGTTTTGCATTGGGCCGCACGTGAAAAGAAATCAGAAACCCAAGTTGAACAAATTCGTTTCATGCCGAAATGCTTGGTTTTTGTGAATTGATGATTTCGAAATGTAAACCATATCTTTGATAATAGATAGGTGTCTGTCTTTCCGTTTACTAACACCTATTGTATTGATGTTTATCTCTGTAACACTCGTTGAAGGTCTTCCAGCATGCGACGCCGACTCACGACCATCCATAAATTCTTTATGCCATCTGTAAGTGTTGATTTTCCTAGACCTTCATCTTTAAAAGGCTCTTGCGCAAGACAGAAAGTCTCCCAGACAGACTTCTTAAGTCGACACCAGAATTTAATGGCGCACCTTTGTTCCTCTTTCACATGCATTTTATCGAAAAATCACAGCACGAAAACACTTGTTAGCGGTTCACGAAACGACACTTATTAAACTGCGCACTATAGACCACGCATGCGTGACAAACAGGTGTGTCCGGTTGCTATGGTTACTACAACGACTTCCGTTTTTTTTTCGAGACTCGTGCCAAGGTCGAAGGCAGTATTGCACATTATTTTATAAAAACATTCTGAGTTGTTTTGGGACAAGCTGTGCATCTTTGAACACTGGAAATATCAAGATGATATCCATTTCTCTTTCAAGCAGTAAATCCTCTTACTCGCCTACAACCGCACACTTCCGTATACCTTGCGTGGCTTCTTATTTAACTTTGTCACAGCCAAAAAGCTCAAAGAAACTCGTAGAACTTAACGAGCTGTTCAGAAAGAAACATAACGGAGAAATTACATAGCATAAGCTCCGGACAAGAAAGAACATTAAGTTTAGGAATGAAGCCCGTGATCCAGTTATTTCTTGATCAACATCTGTTATTTCTTGACCTTAGAAGGAAGAAGAGACATTACCGGAAGGCAGAAATGATAAGAGTGGTTCAAGTTTTATAATGCCAATAACCCAATTAAAAAAAACATTAAATATCCTTAAATCCAGCCAGTCCAAATTAACGAAATAGAAACCGCTGGAAAACACAGCTACTGAAACTGCTTAAATATTTATTAATTCTTCAATATTATTTTTGTAATCATTTTCATAGAAAATGCTGCGTTTCTTCACTTTTGCTAATTTTCTACAAGACTACGTATCTTCCTGCTCATACCATAGGATAAACATACGTGACTTCATAACCACATTATTCAGAAACAATTATCCTTCTGCTATACCACTTGTTCTGTGTTTGCCAATATGCGTGATTCCTTCAAATTAAGCGCTGAATATATTGCGAGGCATTCCCTTGGCTAGAGCACGGAAGGGATTTATGTGGCACAGGTTCAGAAAGTCGCTGACCTTTCTACTTGGAATCAACACAGACGTGAAAGAAACGCGAAATCACCAGAAGGAATCTACAAACTGGCTGCTCTGTGTCTAAGAAACCGAAAAAAGTGGATCCAGAAAGAGTCTCTACCATTAAATTAAAAAGCTTGTGATAAAATAAAACGTTAAATCAAATTTACTCTGCACCTTTCAGCTGGTGCACACGCTTAAGGAAATCATCGTAATCATCAACCATTATCAAAAATGTGTATATATATCATCGTGAATATCATCGAATATCAACGTATATAACATCGAATATCATCGTCATCATCAACCATTATCAATCCACTGCTGGACGAAGGTCTCCCCAAGTTTCCTCCACAACGGTCTGTCTTGTGCCAGTCTCCTCCATGTCACTCCCGCATATTTACGAATTTCATCCACCCATCTCCCATGTGGTCTTTTTCTGGGTCTTTTCCTGTCCCTTGGAATCCAATCTAAAATTTCGGCTGTCCATCTATGGTCTGTCCTTCTCGCAGTATGTCCAGCCCATTGCCATTTCAGGGATTTAACTCTGATCATGATGTCTTCCACTCTCGTCATTTTTCGGATCCACGAGTTCCTCTTCTTATCTCTCCTGGTTATACCAAGCATGCACCTCTCCATGCTGCTTTGAGTTGTCTGCAGCTTTTGTATGTCTCTTTTAGTTAAGGTCCACGTCTCTGCACCATACGTAAGCACTGGAAGGATGCATTGATCAAACACTTTTCTTTTAAGACATAATGGCATATTGCTCTTGAAAATTATGCTGTTTCTTCCAAAAGCTCTCCAGGCAAGTTTTGTACGCCGATTAATTTCTTCATCAATGTGACCCTCACTTGATATCTGCTGTCCAAGATAAACATACGTATCTGTTATCTCCAGTTTTTCTCCATCAATCGATAAATCTTCATTTCTTGTAAAAGCATTGAACATCACTTTTGTCTTCTGAAAGTTCATTTTTAATCCCACTTCTTTACTCTTGTCAGCAAGTTCCTGGATCATACTCTGCAGCTCTGATGGGGTAGTTGCAAAAATGAGCATGTAAATAAACTATCAGGAAATCAACGTATATAACATCGAATATCATCGTCATCATCAACCATTACTAAATATATATCATCGTCAATATCAACCAATGGCATCGTTGAAAATAATTATGGGAGATTTCAATGCAAAAATAGGGCAACGGCAACAGAATGAAACTTCAGTAGGTAAATTCGGTCACGGCAACAGAAACCAGCGTGGAAATACTCTCGTTGAGTTTGCAGAGGCAGAAGGGTTTTTCATCTTGAACTCCTTCTTCAAGAAAAAGCCACACAGGAAATGGACATGGAGACATCCAAATGGGATGACAAGTGAAATTGATTTTATTATGTGTAACAAAAAATTCGTCATAGAAGACTGCAGTGTGCTAAACAAGTTCAACACAGGTAGTGCCCATAGATTGGTGAGATGTAAGATGCACCTCAACACTAAACTTGAACGTGGCAAGCTCATAAGACAAACAAAATCTATTGACATAACCAACCTTAAAAAACACCATAACACCTTCAAGTTGGAACTGAAGAACAGGTTCTCTGCTTTAGAAGGATTAACATCGGAAGAAGTGGACATCTCTGAAGTTAACAGAAAAGTAACCAAAGCTCTTATGGAAACAGCAACAAAATTAGCTGGCTCTAAGAACAAGTTGCATGTAAATAAACTATCAGGAAAAACGAAAATGTTGATGCAAAAACGAAGAGAAATGAGGACAACTCAAGAAGATGTGACTTCCAAAGTGGAATATATAGAGCTATGCAAGACAGTACGAAAAAGTATCACTGAAGACGTAAGAAAATTCAACTGCGAACTAGTGAGGAAAGCAATTGAAAACAACCAAAGCCTAAAGATAGCAAAGGGACATCTCAGTAAGGGAAGAAAACAGATTATGGCACTGAGAAAGGAAGATGGTTCTGTAACAAGAAATAGAAGCGAAATTTTGACAAGAGTGAAAGATTTCTACTCCAAATTATATGAAAGGGATGATACATGCACTCCAGACATCATGAAAGATACCAGTACCAGAGTTCCTCCAGTCCTTCCAGCAGAAGTTGCACATGCAATCAAGAACATGAAGAGGGGAAAAGCTCCAGGAGAAGATGGAATTACTGTAGACATCATACAAGAAGCAAGTGGAGAAATCGAAACAGTACTCGCCCAAATTTTCACTCGATGACTTAATGAAGGAAAGATTCCTGAGGATTGGAACACCGCTACAATGATCCTGCTACATAAGAAAGGTGACATTGAGGATCTCGGAAACTACAGACCTATCAGCCTCCTATCAGTAGTTTATAAAATCTTCACTAAAGTTCTTTCACACCGCTTGAAGGTAACACTGCACATGGCACAACCGGGAGAACAAGCTGGATTCAGGAGTGGCTACAGCACAATAGATCATATCCACGTGCTGAGAGAACTAATTGAAAGAGCGAGGGAATATGAACTTCCATTGTGCATGGCTTTTATCGATTATGAAAAAGCCTTTGATTCGGTGAAACCATCAGCAGTTACAATGGCTCTGAAAACCTGCGGTATTGAAGATGCATACATTAATATTATTAATAACATCTATGAAAATGCAAGTGCAAAGATTCAGCTGTTTGAAAATACAACACACATAAAAATTCGAAAGGGAGTGAGACAAGGTGACACCATATCTCCGAAGCTCTTTAATGCCACATTGGAGGGTGGTTTTCAGTCACTGAGCTGGGAAAACAAGGGGATAAAGATTAATGGAGATTATCTAACCCACCTTCGTTTTGCTGATGACGTAGTCATTTTTGCAACTAGCCCATCAGAGCTGCAGAGTATGATCCAGGAACTTGCTGACAAGAGTAAAGAAGTGGGATTAAAAATGAACTTTCAGAAGACAAAAGTGATGTTCAATGCTTTTACAAGAAATGAAGATTTATCGATTGACGGAGAAAAGCTGGAGATAACAGACACGTACGTTTATCTTGGACAACAGATATCAAGTGAGGGTCACATTGATGAAGAAATTAATCGGCGTACAAAACTTGCCTGGAGAGCTTTTGGAAGAAACAGCATAATTTTCAAGAGCAATATGCCATTATGTCTTAAAAGAAAAGTGTTTGATCAATGCATCCTTCCAGTACTTACGTATGGTGCAGAGACGTGGACCTTAACTAAAAGAGACATACAAAGGCTGCAGACAACTCAAAGGAGCATGGAGAGGTGCATACTTGGTGTAACCAGGAGAGATAAGAAGAGGAACTCGTGAATCCGAAAAATGACAAGAGTGGAAGACATCATGATCAGAGTTAAATCCCTGAAATGGCAGTGGGCTGGACATACTGCCAGAAGGACAGATCATCGATGGACAGCCGAAATTTTAGATTGGATTCCAAGGGACAGGAAAAGACCCAGAAGAAGACCACATGGGAGATGGGTGGATGAATTCGAAAGTATGCAGGGGTGACATGGAGGAGGCTGGCACAAGACAGACCGTTGTGGAGGAAACTTGGGGAAACCTTCGTCCAGCAGTGGATTGATACTGGTTGACAATGATGATGATGATGATATCATCGAATATCCCCGTACATATAAACGAATATCAGAATATCATCCTCATCATCAGCCATCGGCAAAAATATGTATATATCATCGTCAATATCATCAAATATTATCGTATATATCATCGTACATATAATCGAAAATCACCCTCATCATCAACTATCGGCAAAACTTTGTATATAACATCGTCATCATCAATCATTATCAAAATACAGTATATATCTATCATCGTTATCATATATATCATCATCATCATCATTTTCAACCATTATCAATCCACTGCTGGACGAAGGTCTCCCCAAGTTTCCTCCACAACGGTCTGTCTTGTGCCAGTCTCCTCCATGTCACTCCCGCATATTTACGAATTTCATCCACCCATCTCCCATGTGGTCTTTTTCTGGGTCTTTTCCTGTCCCTTGGAATCCAATCTAAAATTTCGGCTGTCCATCTATGGTCTGTCCTTCTGGCAGTATGTCCAGCCCATTGCCATTTCAGGGATTTAACTCTGATCATGATGTCTTCCACTCTCGTCATTTTTCGGATCCACGAGTTCCTCTTCTTATCTCTCCTGGTTATACCAAGCATGCACCTCTACATGCTGCTTTGAGTTGTCTGCAGCCTTTGTATGTCTCTTTTAGTTAAGGTCCATGTCTCTGCACCGTACGTAAGCACTGGAAGGATGCATTGATCAAACACTTTTCTTTTAAGACATAATGGCATATTGCTCTTGAAAATTATGCTGTTTCTTCCAAAAGCTCTCCAGGCAAGTTTTGTACGCCGATTAATTTCTTCACCAATGTGACCCTCACTTGATATCGGCTGTCCAAGATAAACGTACGTGTCTGTTATCTCCAGCTTTTCTCCATCAATCGATAAATCTTCATTTCTTGTAAAAGCATTGAACATCACTTTTGTCTTCTGAAAGTTCATTTTTAATCCCACTTCTTTACTCTTGTCAGCAAGTTCCTGGATCATACTCTGCAGCTCTGATGGGGTAGTTGCAAAAATGACTACGTCATCAGCAAAACGAAGGTGGGTTAGATAATCTCCATTAATCTTTATCCCTTTGTTTTCCCAGTTCTGTGATTGAAAGACATTTTCCAATGTGGCATTAAAGAGCTTCGGAGATATGGTGTCACCTTGTCTCACTCCCTTTCCAATTTTTATGTGTGTTGTATTTTCAAACAGCCGAATCTTTGCACTTGCATTTTCATAGATGTTATTAATAATATTAATGTATGCATCTTCAATACCGCAGGATTTCAGAGCCGTGGTAACTGCTGATGGTTTTCACCGAATCAAAGGCTTTTTCATAATCGATAAAAGCCATGCACAATGGAAGTTCATATTCCCTCGCTCTTTCAATTAGTTCTCTCAGTACGTGGATATGATCTATTGTGCTGTAGCCACTCCTGAATCCAGCTTGTTCTCTCGGTTGAGCCATGTCCAGTGTTACCTTCAAGCGGTGTGAAAGAACTTTAGTGAAGATTTTATAAACCACTGATAGGAGGCTGATAGGTCTGTAGTTCCTGAGATCCTCAATGTCACCTTTTTTATGTAGCAGGATCATTGTAGCATTGTTCCAATCCTCAGGAATCTTCCCTTCATTAAGGCATCGAGTGAAAATTTGGGCGAGTACTGTTTCAATTTCTCCACTTGCTTCTTGTATGATGTCTATAGTAATTCCATCTTCTCCTGCAGCTTTCCCCCGCTTCATGTTCTTGATTGCATGAGCAAGTTCTGCTGGGAGGACTGGAAGAACTCTGGTACCTTTCATAATGTCTGGAGTACATGTATCATCCCTTTCATATAATTTGGAGTAGAAATCTTTCACTCTTGTCAAAATTTCGCCTCTATTTCTTGTTATAGAACCATCTTCTTTTCTCAGAGCCATAATCTGTTTTCTTCCCTTACTGAGATGTCCCTTTGCTATCTTAAGGCTTTGGTTGTTTTCAATTGCTTTCCTCACTAGCTCACAGTTGAATTTCCTTACGTCTTCAGTGATACTTTTTCGTGTTGTCTTGCATAGCTCTATATATTCCACTTTGGAAGTCACATCTTCTTTAGTTGTCCTCATCTCTCTTCTTTTTTGCATCAACATTTTGGTTTTTCCTGATAATTTGTTCACATGCAACTTGTTCTTAGACCCAGCTAATTTTGTTGCTGTTTCCATTAGAGCTTTGGTTACTTTTCTGTTAACTTCCGAAATATCCACTTCTTGCGATGTTAGGCCTTCTAAAGCAGTGAATCTGTTCTTCAGTTCCAACTTGAAAGTATTATGGTGTTTTTTAAGGTTGGTTATGTCAATACATTTTGTTTGTCTTATGAGCTTGCCACGTTCCAGTTTAGTGTTGAGGTGCATCTTACATCTCACCAATCTATGGTCACTACCTGTGTTGAACTTGTTCAGCACACTGCAGTCTTCGATGACGAATTTTTTGTTACACATAATAAAATCAATTTCACTTGTCGTCCCAATTGGATGTCTCCATGTCCATTTCCTATGTGGCTTTTTCTTGAAAAAGGAGTTCAAGATGACAAATCCTTCTGCCTCTGCAAACTCAACGAGAGTATTTCCACGCTGGTTTCTGTTGCCGTGACCGAATTTACCTACTGAAGTTTCATTCTGTTGCCGTTGCCCTATTTTTGCATTGAAATCTCCCATAATTATCTTCAAGTGCTGCGTACCTTTATTATTTAGATCACGAATTTCCTCATAAAATTCTTCAATTTCTTCTTCAGGATGACTTGTGGTGGGTGCATAAGTTTGAATAATCTGAGCCTGGTATCTTCTCGATAGTTGGATAACGAGTCGTGCAGCTCTGTCAGAGGAACTTTCAACTTCTACCACTTTATCCTTCAGTTTCTTATTTATTATAAATCCAACACCACTAGTTCTGCCAGTATCTGTCCCACGATAATAGAAGAGATGTCCACTTTTCAGTTCAATGAGTTCTTCTCCTTTTCTCCTTACCTCACTTAGCCCGACGATGTCCCACTTGATCCTTTGTAGTTCCTCTACCAATTCAAGAAGCCTTGAATCAGAAGATAGGGAGCGTCCGTTATAGGTAGCCAAGGTCAGCATCAAATGGCAGCCTAGTCCGGTCCTCCGGGGATTCTTAGCACCCTCTGCCTTTATGTCGCACTGGCCGCTGCCTTGGCCAGGTACATAATTTAAACCAAACTTAGCAATGAACAAACAAACATTTTTTAAAAAATAAAAACTTTTCTAAATATTTTCTGAAAACCCAATAGCCAAAAAGCAGCAGATAATTCTCAGAAACAATACTTACTACAAGTAGAAGCAATTTTAAATTTTAACAGGAGCCAAAAAGGAAAAAAAAATAATACACCATTGCAAGCAAGCAGGGAAAAACAAGCTGGATTTCTCTGCTCGCTTGCATTGGTGGCTTTTTTTTTTCTCCTTTTTTGGCTCCTGTTAAAATTGCTTCTACTCTACTTGTAGTTAGTATATATACTGTATGTGTGTGTGTGTGTGTGTGTGTGTGTGTGTGTGATCGTGAGTAACATCGAATATATCATCGGATGTCATCGTATATACCATCGAATGCCATCGTACATACCATCGAATATAATCGTCATCATCAACCATTAGCAATCCACTGCCGGAAGAAAATCTCAAGTTTCCTCCACAATTTCTGTCTGAGTCTGTCTATTCCAAGTCCCTCTAACATCCTTTGGAATCTCATCCACCCATATTCCACGTGGTCTTCTCTTGGGTCTTTTTCTGTTCCTTGGTATCCAATTTAAAAATTCAGTTGTCCAACGGCGGTCAATTCTTCTTGCAATATATTCAGCCCATTGTCATTTCAGGTATTTCACATTGATCATGATGTCATCAATTCATATCATTAACCTGATCCACGAATTCTTCCTGCTATCTTTCATGGTTATACTAAGAATGCACCTCTCCATACTTCTTTCAGTTGTCTGCAGCCCCTACATGTCCTTTTCTAGTAAAGGTCCATGTGTCTGATCCATAAGTAAGAACCGGAAGGACGCACTATCTAAACACTTTTCATTTAAGGCATCGGTAAACCTTCGTAAATTGCTCTTGAAAATATATAGTATCTTGTAGTACTCCCTGAGGATTGGTATGCTGACGTTTAGGATTTTATGATGCCACAACCAGGTTAATAAGAAAACACAAACTGCAAGATGAAACAGGATAAAGTGATAACAAGTGTTGCAGAACGTAAAAATACGCGCGTACGCTGTACACGTCTTTTGAATCCGTTCTGACGCAAATAAAATTTATCAAAGCTATTCAAAGTCAATGGAACTGGTATGGAAAACAATAGTATCTGACGGAAGAAAAGTTTTTCAATCGGGTTTTTAATCCCGCAGATATTGCTGTAAATGGAATCGTGAGCTTACGCCCTCTGGTTGCAAACTGGTGCGTTAAGAAACATTTGAATTTTTATGAGAAACATTTCGCAGCGGAAACGTTCTCCAACAAAGAAAAAATTTTTCAAATCGGACTTGTCGAAGCAAACATGTGAACAAATATAGGATATGCATTTATGCGCCCTGGCGGGAAAATCATGCATTATTTTAGGAAGAAGGTATTCTCAAAAGGTTTTTCGATGTGAGTGGTATTGGTCCAAGAAAAGCAATTTTCAGTCGAGTTTTCAGGAGCTCAGATTTTGCGGCAAATGCATCAGAAGTAAAAATTAGCACTTATGCCCCCTGGTGGCCAAACCATTTTTAACCAAAAGTTAGAAATTATATGCAAACGATTTCGGATAAGGAGGTGTATCCGCTACACAAAGAAATTTTTCAAATCGGAGTTTTAGAAGCAGAAATACCGCAGAAAACGCAATTTACCCTTGCGCCCCATAGCGGAAAGTCTAGGATTTACTTTAAATTTTGAATTTATATGAACAACATTTCAACAAAGAAGAAATTTTTCGATTCGAGCTCTTAGAAGTAGAGATATTGACAAAAATAAGATATATGTTTACGCCCCTGGCGGAGAAACAATGCAATGCTTTAAGAAGAAAATATTCCGAAAAGGTTTATCGACGTGAGTGGCATCTTTCCCCGAAAGAATTCTTTAAATCGAGATTTTAGAAGCTCAGATTTTATGGAAAATACATCAGAAGCAAAAATTAATACTTACGCCCCCTGGTGGCCAAAGTATTTTTTACCAAAAATTAGAATTTATATGCAAAACATTTTCCACCACAAGCTGTGTCCGCTGAAGAAAAAAATATTCAAATCGGAGTTTTAGAAGAAGAGATATCAGGGAAAATGTAATTTCCTTTTAGGCCCCCTAGCGTAAAATTTATGCGTAACTGGAAAAAAGTAACTATGCCTAACATATTCTTCGACATAAATGAAATCGAAAGATAAAAGAATTTTTTCAATCGGATGTTTAGGAACAAATATGTGGGTTAAAAATTTATTTTGAATTCGACATAATATGCATTTACGCCGTCTAGCGGCGAAATTGTACATCGTAAATAAAGCGAAATGAAGGATCATCATTCGCATATTTCATTCTTCCCAATTCTAAAAGAATTTTTTTAAATCGGACTAATAATTACAGATGTCTACAGGCGGACGGACGGACGAACAAAGTGATAACATAAGCACGATCATTTTTCTTAAAAGACGTGCTAAAAATGTAATTTACAGCGATTAAAACAGTTACTCAAGGCTTTACTTAGATTAATATACTTAATTCCATTTTAACTTGAAGAACATTCAATTATTTTTCACATGGTCTGAATTCTTTTGTTTTTACAGACGTTTCTGGCCTCCAGATTTTAACAAGGCCTGTTCTCAATGTATAAGAACTGCATCAAAAGTTTCGTTTACCCAGAAAGAATTTAAATTTAATTGCCACGTTCCTCTTGCATTTGCCAGTTATTAATTTAAGATTTTTTCTTTATGTATTTTGTAAGTCTACTATTTTTTGAATTAAGTTGTTGACAATGTTATTTATAATTTTTGAAGGTTCATTAATGGAACTGTTTTTCTTGATATGAAAACTTTCCTTAATTAGTCCATTTCACACACATTGCTGCACATTGAATTGTAATATACTTATTTTTTTCTTTCTCATTGGAATCTAACTTTCTAATAATTATTTATTGTTTCACTATCTTTTTTAAAATTATCTTACTTTATTACGAGGGTTGTACCAAAAGTAATGCAAAAGTGGGTCTAACTTTTTTATTAACTGACAGAGGTCGTTCAAATTGCACATGTTGGTAGAGTAACTCTTTCTCTATACGTTGGTAGAGAAACTCTTTCTCTATACATTGGTAGAGTAACTCTTTCTCTATACGTTGGTAGAGAAAAGTTTTCTCTATACGTTGGTAGAGTAACTCTTTCTTTATACGTTGGTAGAGTAACTCTTTCTTTATATGTTGGTAGATTAACTCTTTTTTATAGGTTGGTAGAAAAACTCTTTTTCTGTACGTTGGTAGAGTAACTCTTTCTTTATACGATGGTAGGGAAATTCCTTCTCTATACGTTGATAGAGTAACTCTTTCTCTTTACGTAGGTAGAGAAACTCTTTATCTATACGTTGGTAGAGAAAATATTTCTCTATACGTTGGTAGAGTTGCTCTTTCTCTATACGTTGGTAGAGTTGCTCTTTCTCTAAACGTTGGTAGAGAAACTCTTTCTCTATACGTTGGTAGAGTAACTCTTTCTTTGTACATTGGTAGATTAACCCTTTTTCTATAGGTTGGTAGAAAAACTCTTTCTCTATACGTTGGTAGAGTAACTCTTTCTTTATACGATGGTAGGGAAGTTCCTTCTCTATACGTTGGTAGAGTAACTCTTTCTCTATACGTTGATAGAGAACCGTTTTGCCTATACGTCGGCAGAGTCTTTCTCTATACGTTCGTAGAGAAACTCTTTCTCTATACGTTGGTAGAGTAACACTTTCCCTATACGTTGGTAGAGAAACTTTTTCTCTATACGTTGGTAGAGAAACTCTTTCTCTATAAGTTGGTAGAGAAACTCTTTCTCTATACGTTGTTAGAGATACTCTTTCTCTTAACGTGGGTAGAGTAACTCTTTTCTCTATACACTTTGAAAATGTTCAGGTGTGGACTGTTTTACCCAGTTCTTCACAGCCACTTTCAGCTCGTCTGTGTCATCAAATCATTGTTCCCGGAGACTGTCCTTCATTGGACCGAACAAGTGGATGTCTGAGTGCGCCAGATCAGGACTGTACGGTGGATGGGAGAACCACCGAGCAGCCTAATTTGCTGATCACCTGATTTGTTGCCAAAGATGCATGGTCATGGTGAATGTGGATCCTTTTGAGATTCTTGTTTGGTCTCTTCCAATATTTATGGCTTTTCTAAGCTTCTTGAGTGTCTCAATGTACTGCTCGCTGGAGGCGGTACTGCCACGTTCCGGAAAATCAAGGAGAATGAAGCCCCTGTCATCCAAAAAAAAAAAAAAAAAACAGTCACCATGTCTTTCTCTGCTGATCGCCAGCTCTTGAAATTTTTAAGCCTTGGTGAAGAGGTGTGACACCATTCCATGGATTGCTTCTTCGTTTCCGGATCATAAAGATGCGCCCACGTTTCATCCCCTGTCACCAGATCGGAACGAAACATGTCTTCTTTGGCTTCAGACGCTTCCAGCAGATCAGAGCAAACTTTCACCCTTCTCTCCTTCAAATCGGGTGTCAACTGCCGAGTTACCCACTTTGCACTCACTTTCCGATACCCTAAGCCTTCCACTATCTTCTGTATGACATTATGACCACAGTCCAGTTGTGCAACAAGATCACGGATTGTGAATTCATCCACTCGCTGACGATTCGTGTCAATGGTTGCAGATGATGGTCTCCCGCTGCGTGGTTTGTCTTCAATGATGGTTTTCCCATATTTAAAGTCTTTCATCCATCTGTGCACATTGTTCTTGTCAGTTGGTGTCATCTCCGTAAACATTCTGTAGCCTTCTATCGATGTCGAACGGCCTGCATCCTTCTTTCGTCAAGAAATCCGTTATTTAAATGCAATGAAAAAGAAGGGTTGCTATAGAGGAAGAGTTACTGTACCAACACATGCGATTTGAACGACCTCTGTCAGTTAATGAAAATGTTACGCCCACTTATGCGTTACTTTCGGTACAACCCTCGTATTACCGTAGTTCGCGTCGTTCCGCGGATTTGCAGCAAGTTTCCTGTTTCAATGGTTGTGTAGACAGATACATTTTATTTTTTATACAACTCTGGTGAAAACACAAAAATCCAAGCAGAAGACAAAGCCAGTCCTTCCCGTACAGGGTCACATTCCTGTGAAAAATAAAGCGTACTGTAAAGAGTGAACTTACCTGTGAAATAGAAGGCACACTGTAGCATGTAGGATGATGTTAGGAAGATGATACCCAAAAGGAGAAAGTCCGTGGACGAAGTAGTTCAAACGAAACGACAGAATGGTCAGAGGACGATATGACTTGTGACTTTCTTCCTGTGCAAAGAAACAAAAAAGTAGATTCGCAAAATAGTTCTTGACTTCTAAAGAACAATACTTCAAGGATTTCGAACAAGGTTACGATTACACATTCAGTCATGTAGATCATTTACACTGAGGTGACAAAAAAAACTGGGAAAAGCGCTACCATTTCTATTACATACCACCACGCCCATGCGGTAAATGGTATCCTCCGCAAACGACGAATATTCAGTCATTTGCAAAAGTTTACGACCACCTGTTGGTGTTAGGAGATTTCTGCCGATTGCGTCTGCTACTGTCTGTATCACTCAACTTCCTGTCGGTGTTGCATCATCCTAAACAGCTGTTGACAGACTTGGGGGATGTGTGCGAGCGTCAGTTTGCTTCTGGTCTTCATTCTGAGAGAGAGATTTTGTACGTATTTTCTATATAGCGAAATATGAGTAAAAAATCGCCATTAGGTGCTACTCAGAGGGCACAAATAGTGACTTTATATCATGAAGGATACTCCAAACGTGACATAAGCAGAAAGGTGAATGTGAAACAAATAGGGACTTTATATCATGAAGGACACTCCGAATGTGACATAAGCAGAAAGGTGAATGTGAGACAAATAGTGACTTTATATCATGAAGGATACTCCGAACGTGACATAAGCAGAAAGGTGAATGTGAAACAAATAGGAACTTTATATCATGAAGGATACTCCGAACGTGACATAAACAGAAAGGTGAATGTGAAACAAATAGGGACTTTATATCATGAAGGACACTCCGAACGTGACATAAACAGAAAGGTGAATGTGAGACAAATAGGGACTTTATACACTGTTAAAAATTTCACAGTTAGATTACGGGCAATGGCCGGCAACTGGGGGCCCGGCCGTTGCCCATAAAACTACGGCTTGGCCCATTTTTGTGAAAGCCCATGAAATTACGGTCTGAACCCTAAATACTAAGCCCATAATCTGAAGAGCAACGCCCACAAAAAAATAAGTTTGACCGTATTGAGCTACGCCATAATTTGAAGGGCATTGCCCATAAAAAAATAAGTTTGACCGTACTGAGCTACGCCATAATTTGAAGGGCTATACCCGAAAAAATAAGTTTGACCGTATTAACTTAAGCTGTAATTTGAAATGCAATCCCTGTAAATATGAAGTTTGGCCATATTCGGTTAAGCCTCACGGCAAGTAGTCACCGACTTTTACATAAATGCATTTTTTGTGGAAGAGTGTGCAAGTAAATGCATGTTTTTTGTGGAAGAGTGTGTGAGTGTGAAATTGTTGGATACTTACATTATAACTGAATCAATTCAGTTCTAAATGTGAGTAATGATATTTTCATATCTTAAAATCAGGTTTATTACAATATGATAAATAATGACATCAGTTACACACAGATTTGTTTAACATTAGGCTTTACGAACTCTGTACACACAGTTGGTTGAACAATACTTACGTTTCTTTTAGACATGTTTTAATTGGAGAATTATTTCTAAAGCACAGTTGGTTGAACAATACTTAGTTTCTTTTAGACATTTTAATTTGCACATACGTACTTATGTAGTATTTGCATGAATGAATACAAAGGGCAGTTATGTAGTAAAGATATGTACAGGCATATTCTTGTATTTATATGTTATATCAATGACAAACAGAACTACGAACTGGCATCCGAGTACATTGCGTCTATAAGGGTATTCAATCCACAATGGTGTCAAAGTTGGTTTTTCATGTAGGTTTTGGCTAGTATTACATTTGACATAGGGTTGAATCATGCTTTTTTTGTTTTCACATTCACTGCCTTGTGTGCTGGTTCATTTTACATTCTACTGAGCACTGTGTTGTCAGTGTTCCCAGAACTTTTACTGTCTTGTTTCCTATCTCTAATTTTTGGATATTTACCTACTTTTCACATGTTTAGTAAAATTATGTCAAAAACTGGAAGTACTGCTTTTGAAAGATCACATTGCTTCCCCATAATTAAGGTATCAGAAAGAAAAGAAAAAAATACTTGAATGGAAATGAGAGCTTTTGAACTTGATAGGGCATAATTTCAAATCTCAGACCCCCACCCAAAAGAAGAAACACTTGTTTAGACCCTGATTCTAACTGAGTCATTATAGAACATTAATGCATATCAATATTTCTAAAATATTAAATTTTCCTGTTTGGAATGTTTTAGAAATGACTTCAGTGACTAAACCTGTTCTTTCATTGTTGTGTTGCCACAAGGAAACCATTTTGGAGCACAAATTTTTTTTTTGGAAAACTATTAAATAGTTGTATTTATAATATCTTGGCAATACCTGAAGATACTGAAACAATTTTTATTGATGTGCAAATCAGGTGTTTAGTGACAAAGGAAAAGAACACGGCAGAATCTTTAAATTTCTCAAAAAACAATTTCATCACATCATTTTGTACCAATTTCAGCACTATCATCTTAAAACATGAAATACATGCTTTGCATATTGAACATTTTGAATAGACCTTTAAAATAGGAATTACAAAATGTGTAAAAAAAAATTCATATTTTTTAACTTAAAAAAAAAGTGGCTTCTGATTTATCTTAAAATATAAATTTTCCTGGGCATCCAGGTTTTACTACCAGGGTAGGTAAATAATTTATGTATATACCCAGCTGCGCATGTAACATTTCGGATATTTTCCAAGCCCTGCTTAAAGTGACACAGGTGAAAGATTTCACTCGCAGAAATTTAGAATGAAATCAATTCTTTTTTACATTTAACTTTAATTACTACATTTGCAAAGCAAAGAAACTGTTCATGATATATTTTCACTGTCATTTTCTTGGCCAGCATTTACCAGATTCAGTAAAAAAAGAATAACCGTCGAAACTCGTTATAATGAAATTCAAGGGGGACAAAAAAAATTGTAGCAACGTATTGTTCTTAAAACATTACAAATTTTTAATTAAAAAGTTAGTATGTACTACAGAAATTTTCATTACGCATAAGATTGCAATGCTGTAAAAGTGAAATAGTGCCCACAGAGCAAAGGTAATAGTGCAAAGGTAATTTTTTTGTAATGGGAAGTTTTTGCTAAAGTAGTAATAATGAAATATATAAGCTTTAATTAATATGTATGTATGAAATTATGTACTGTATATATTTTTACTTATACATATCAGGGTTTGAAAAATACCATGCCTGAGTCGTGTGAATCATTGACCTGGGCAGGTAAATAAATAATCTAGTTGCCCTAGGTGCCAGACTGGGCAATTAAATCTAAAAATGAAGTTCAGAATATAATTTTCTACTACAAGAAAAAAGACAGTCATCGCATGTCATGTTGCTTTTCACTGCTAATCACTGGAAGTTGTATTATTGTTACGCAGTGCCAAGGACAGAAGAATATCACCTTCTTTAATTATTATGCTTTAGGTCCATAAATTGGAAGCATATGTAATTTTGCTCCAAATGTTTAAAGTCAGCGACTGAATGCATGCCTCTGATGGAACTAGCCTCTTGTGTTTATTGACAAAGGGTTAAAACTTCATATTTTTCATATTTTAATGTATTTCATATTTTTTCAGATATTTCATATTTTAAACGTGTTTTAAAGATTTTTATTGTAATATGGACCTGTGAGTCTGACACTGTGAAGAGAAGCTGCGATAGGAATAATGCATCGCTCCAGTGAAGATGTGAAGCTTTGGTCCGTTAAAAGGAAGGTTTGTTGCTGTGTGGAAATGACAGGTACAAGAGAAAGAGTACTTACGTTATTGGCAGAAGAGCAATAAATGTTGTAGTGATAAGCTACAGAAAATAGGTCCACAGCAGCCACCCTTTCTTTTGTTGTATCCTGTACGTTGTTGGCAGGAAAAACCGGATAAAACCTTTTCGATTTGCAAAAGATACATATGAGTAAGATAGAAACTCGCGTGCGAACAAGCTATTAACAGAAGAACCAAAAGTGCAGAGACACAGCAAATCTGTTCAAACCAAAACCGAAATTTATAGTTCCCCAGTTTTCTGTACAACATAGAAAAGCATATTAGTACTTTCGGTAAATGTGTACTTCAGCGTCCTAAACTATTTCGTTGGAAAAATTTAACTGTGGGTGAAAAGTTCGATGCACACATTTTTTTAAGCATGCAAAATAATAGGGAAAGGTGAAAAATTATATTTTTAAATAAAAAGGAAATAATTTTTCTGAAGTATTAACCTGCGCGTACGATGGTTTGTAGCAGGTGGTGCGGGAGGCTGAAGCGATGCTAACGGCCACCACGTGAAGGTGCTGTGCGACGGAGCGAAGTACGAGTTGGTAGCAAATGCGTGGAAGAATACGACAGCAGTAGGATATATTTTTTGGAAGAGTATCGTGTAATTGTGCGCAGAAGTAGTTCAAACCTGTTTTATTCATTTTTGAGAAAGATATGTGCAGAATGTCGTTATTAGTGGTTTCACAGTGTCTCCGAATGGAAAGAAATTAAGGAATGTAAAATAATTTATGTACGACAGAAGTTTTGAGGAAGACGTTTTGGTTCCGGTTGAACCCAAAGTTTTAGTTTTGGTTTGGAAGATGTGCACAGGTAGGTGATTTCTTCAAGCACTTCATTTGCAGTTCTGCTGTTATTCAGTACATCGTAGCTCACAGTTTTTTCCTTGTGACATGGATATTTTTCAAAATAAGCAATTTTCTTCAATTCATATATCGCACTATGGCAGGGAGACAGATTCTTGTATTGTGGCGGATAATGAAATTTTAAGCCCTGACGAAATCTGAAATGACTGACGATTTTGTACTTCCGCTTTCTCAAAATTACCCTTAAAAAAAACAAAAACTTACAATGCTGCACAAATTCAACCTCTTTCTTTCTGCATATGCCTACAAGACTTTTCGATGACTACGTACTGCTAAACCGCTTCCTTCTTAATTCTTCCGCCCGTTACTTGCCCTTCTCAACGAAGCTTCCATTCACCGGACTCCACCTTGATGCCGTTGCCGCTCTCTCGTCCTATGCCTATACCGCACGTACTCTTCCAAACCATCGCACTCTCAGGTAAATACTTTGGAAAACTTATTTCCTTTTATCTAAAAATACTATATTTTTGCACCTTTTCGCATTATTTTGCATGCTTAAAATATTGTATGTCACACTTTTCCCACACAGTTACATTTTTCCGACGAAATAATTTAAACGCTAAAGTACACATTTACCAAACTTTCTATTTCGGATCAGGGAATCATATGCGAAAGAATGAAAAATTTCACGTCTGCTTTAAAAACAATTACAAAACATGAACAAACTATATTGTGTAGCATATGAGTATAAAATGGTTCGCTCTCCTGGCAAGAAGGTACTTGCTTGGACTTGTAGTCATCCGCACGTGAATTGCACGGCGAAGCGAATCTTCCTTTCAACAAAGCAAATCTTCACATCGTTGCCGTAGTGATGTGTTAGGCCTACCACAGTGTCGCACTCGCAAGTCAATATTACAAGTTTCCGACAAAATAATTTAGGACGCTAATCTACACATTTACCGAATAATCTGCCAATGATGAAGATTGGAGTGCCATTTCAGGTGGATTCAGTAGTTTTAAAGAGTTTGTAGAAATCAATGAAAATGCATTATTGGGGAATTGAGGGATATTCAAGAAATAGCCAATGAAATTCAGGATGATGATGAAGAGACATAACAAAGAATTAACAAAAGATCCCCAGACTGTCACGAAAGCAGTGTAGAAGCTTTGGAAACACTGTCACTACATACAACTCACCGATACATCTAATTGCCACACATTCCTGTTTAAACAAACTTGAAAAAGCTGTTTTCAATGAGAGGCAACAGCAGAAAGTCTTCAATTTTACATAACTTTAAAAAGCCATAAATATAAAAAAGGTATGTAATTAAAATTTTGAGATCAAGTAATTTACATTTTTGAGTAATCTAAGCTTTAAAGTGTTAAATTTAACTAAGTAAATTCAATCATTGATATTTTTCCTATTTTGCATGTTATTCTCATGTTAATTACTTTTTAAACTTAATTTTGGCTGGAATTACACTAACTTTTACTTATGCTGCGCTCTTATTTATGCGTGCTTTGGTTTGCGCTGACATATATGTGAAATATTACTGTATACATGTGATGATGAGGTGATTATAGATATAATTAAAAAATATATATTTTTTGGCTCTTCTGGTTTCCAATTAAATTTATGTGTTGAGTGGTAAAAAAGCTGTTTTCAATGAGAGGCATATGGGGTTTGTATATATGCAGATTTCCATTGTTTGCTTCTTCCTGCTGAAAACTAAGCTAGGGATGCCTATGAGTTAACTGAATATACCATAGTCACAAAATGATTGATAATTATATACTAAGGAATGTGAGTGAAATGGTATTCCTAAAAGCAATCAAAACCATGTAGCAGTCAGGGAGAATCACAAATGTGTTTCCTGAACGAAAATGTGACATTTCATCACATGAAACTTTTTTCCCCGCCTCTAAATTGAGGCCACTGGTTCTAGGGAAGGAGAAAGCCAAAGCTGTTATGTTATGTAAAAAACAGGTTTCTTTTTTAAAAGTTTTAACGGCTAATGTGAGGAACTAAATGGGATATAAGCAGTCCCCGTCCCTAATTTAAGAGTCACTGGTTCCAGGGAAGAGAAAACGGCAGTGCTGTAAGACAAACACAACATCCATGCCATACCGGGATTCAAACCCGGACCCACTTGGACAAACAATCATAAGATGGTGCTTAGACCACTGCACCACCAGGGTGGCAAAACTAATGCCTCATATGGGACTCAAACCATATGTTAAATTGTGACTGCTAGCCAAAAACCTTGATGTACAACCAACTCTGATACCAGAACGGCTTGAACATCCTCTAGACCAATAGTTCTCAAAGTGGATTTCACTAAAATAATAGGGGGGGGCATATGCGGATTTGTTAGCAACCATACCGAGTCACATAGTGAACCAATTTTCAAAACAAAATTAATCTGAATTTATGGCTAGTGCTGGTAGGATGTGTGGTGAAGTTTAGCATATTTAGCTGAAATTTCTGAAAAATGAACTAGTGGAACTTCTCATTACAGGGTGAAAACAATCTGTTCAATGTTGAAAAAACAAACAACAAGCAATGACCAAAAAACTTTATGAGAAAACCAAATTACAGGGAACAGCTCTGACCAATTTTCATAACTGAATTCATTATCATCAGAAAATGAGCAAACAATTGGAAACTTGATGTTAAACAGCTAATAATCGTCCATCTCTGCACTCTCCAAACATTTACAAGGCAGTATTTCCCATTCCCACTGAATGAACTAGTTACTCATTCACATACAATGCAGAAATGTGTAATCTTCTATTGCCAAATAAAAAACTTATGAGACATCTTTTAACTCTGGTTGGTTTGAAAAGCATTTGTTCTTTGAAATCACTGACTAGCTTTTTTTTTTTAATTGGAGGTTTAACGACCACCGTGAGCAACTCAATGGGCTATAAGCAGTCGCCCGTCCCTAATTTAGGGTCACTGGTTCCAGGGAAGGGAGAGAGCCAGTGCCGTAAGACAAACACAACATCCATGTCGGACCGGGATTCGAACCCGGACCCCTTACGAACGAATGATCAGAGGCCAGTGCCTTACACCACTGCGCCACCGGGGCGGCGACTAGTTTTTGGATTCCAATGGAAAAAGAATTTCCAACATTGTCGAGCACTGCCTTAAGTATTTGTTGCCTTTTACAACTACATATTTATGTGAAACTAGTGTTTTATCCTTAACCACCATAAAAACTAAATATTGAAATAAGCTGGATGTTGAAGATAACTTGTTTGTACATAAGCAAGAAAACTCAAAATATTGATGAACTTTGCAAGAGTAAATGAGCTCATACATCTTACTGATACTAAACAAATGACTTGACCAGTTTTATTTGATTTTTTTTTTAGCCATTTGTGCAATTTCTGTGACATCAGTGTATGTAATTTTAGCAAATATACCTGTGTATTTGTATTTTTTATATATTGTATACCCACATAAACACACTGGAATAAACTTTTCATTAAAGAATATGCCTATACATATCTGTACTCCATAGCTAATCTTTGTATTCATTGGTGCAAATATAATACTTCACAAGTTCTTAAGTACATGAGCAAATGAAAAGGAGTCTTAAAAAACCCAAAGTATTGTTCAGCCAGTTTGTGCTTTAGAAATAATTCTGTCTAAATTCAGGAGTTGAACACTATGCCGTAAAAAAAAAAAAAAAGCACAAAACGATAAGACAATATTTATGCGTGTTATATTGCAAAATGGAATTCATTTCAGACTACAAACATACGAAGAATGCTGCCCTAAGTAATTCCCAAATCAGCATGTACAGATCGAATTTATTCGACATCCTAGTCAACGCTAGGTATATACCTGGCGATAAAGACTTGCACAGGAAGTAAAGCACTGTATCATATTGATGGTAAAACAAATATGGATGTGAGAGTTATATGCCCCTACCCCAGTCAAATGAAATCTTAGCTACTACATAGATTTTCCTGTGTGACAATGCTTCAGCCACCCTCGTTTGGTGGTGAAACTTTTAAAATTATATATATATATATATATATACGTACCGGAGACTGAGGGCCAAGATTTAAGTTGTGGAATCATTTTGGAGGGGTTTGGCCATAACTCACCACGCTGGCCAAGCGGGTTGGGGAGTGTGGGATAGCATTTCCTCTGATCCCGATGGTATAGTTATACCGCTATGGGCGGTCGTCAGAGCCCCTTTAGTGGGAACAGGATGCACCACGAGAAGGCGGGGTTGACATTTGTCAAGGAGAGGCTGTGATGTTACGCATCACCTGACCTTACATCCTGGCCAAGGCAGCGGCCAGTGCGACATGAAGGCAGAGGGTGCTAAGAATCCCCGGAGGACCGGACTAGGCTGCCATCTGATGCTGACCTTGGCTACTTACAATGGACGCTCCCTATCTTCTGATTCAAGGCTTCTTGAATTGGAAGAGGAACTACAAAGGATCAAGTGGGACATCGTGGGGCTAAGTGAGGTAAGGAGAAAAGGAGAAGATCTCATCGAACTGAAAAGTGGACATCTCTTCTACTATCGTGGGACAGATACTGGCAGAACTAGTGGTGTTGGATTTATAATAAACAAGAAACTGAAGGACAAAGTTGTAGAAGTTGAAAGTTCCTCTGACAGAGCTGCACGACTTGTTATCCAACTCTCGAAAAGATACCAGGCTCAGATTATTCAAACTTATGCTCCCACCACAAGTCATCCTGAAGAAGAAATTGAAGAATTTTATGAGGAAATTTGTCATCTAAATAATAAAGGTAAGCAGCATTTGAAGATAATTATGGGAGATTTCAATGCAAAAATAGGGCAACGGCAACAGAATGAAACTTCAGTAGGTAAATTCGGTCATGGCAACAGAAACCAGCGTGGAAATACTCTCGTTGAGTTTGCAGAGGCAGAAGGGTTTTTCATCTTGAACTCCTTCTTCAAGAAAAAGCCACACAGGAAATGGACATGGAGACATCCAAATGGGACGACAAGTGAAATTGATTTTATTATGTGTAACAAAAAATTCGTCATAGAAGACTGCAGTGTGCTAAACAAGTTCAACACAGGTAGTGACCATAGATTGGTGAGATGTAAGATGCACCTCAACACTAAACTTGAACGTGGCAAGCTCATAGGACAAACAAAATCTATTGACATAACCAACCTTAAAAAACACCATAATACCTTCAAGTTAGAACTGAAGAACAGGTTCTCTGCTTTAGAAGGCCTAACATCGGAAGAAGTGGACATCTCTGAAGTTAACAGAAAAGTAACCAAAGCTCTTATGGAAACAGCAACAAAATTAGCTGGGTCTAAGAACAAGTTGCATGTGAACAAATTATCAGGAAAAACCAAAATGTTGATGCAAAAAAGAAGAGAGATGAGGACAACTAAAGAAGATGTGACTTCCAAAGTGGAATATATAGAGCTATGCAAGACAGTAAGAAAAAGTATCACTGAAGACGTAAGGAAATTCAACTGTGAACTAGTGAGGAAAGCAATTGAAAACAACCAAAGCCTAAAGATAGCAAAGGGACATCTCAGTAAGGGAAGAAAACAGATTATGGCACTGAGAAAAGAAGATGGTTCTGTAACAAGAAATAGAGGCGAAATTTTGACAAGAGTGAAAGATTTCTACTCCAAATTATATGAAAGGGATGATATATGCACTCCAGACATCATGAAAGATACCAGTACCAGAGTTCCTCCAGTCCTTCCAGCAGAAGTTGCACATGCAATCAAGAACATGAAGCGAGGAAAAGCTCCAGGAGAAGATGGAATTACTGTAGACATCATACAAGAAGCAAGTGGAGAAATCGAAACAGTACTCGCCCAAATTTTCACTCGATGCCTTAATGAAGGAAAGATTCCTGAGGATTGGAACACTGCTACAATGATCCTGCTACATAAGAAAGGTGACATTGAGGATCTCGGAAACTACAGACCTATCAGCCTCCTATCAGTAGTTTATAAAATCTTCACTAAAGTTCTTTCACACCGCTTGAAGGTAACACTGGACATGGCTCAACCGAGAGAACAAGCTGGATTCAGGAGTGGCTACAGCACAATAGATCCTATCCACGTGCTGAGAGAACTAATTGAAAGAGCGAGGGAATATCAACTTCCATTGTGCATGGCTTTTATCGATTATGAAAAAGCCTTTGATTCGGTGAAACCATCAGCAGTTACAATGGCTCTGAAAACCTGCGGTATTGAAGATGCATACATTAATATTATTAATAACATCTATGAAAATGCAAGTGCAAAGATTAGGCTGTTTGAAAATACAACACACGTAAAAATTGGAAAGGGAGTGAGACAAGGTGACACCATATCTCCGAAGCTCTTTAATGCCACATTGGAGGGTGTTTTTCAGTCACTGAGCTGGGAAAACAAGGGGATAAAGATCAATGGAGATTATCTAACCCATCTTCGTTTTGCTGATGACGTAGTCATTTTTGCAAATACCCCATCAGAGCTGCAGAGTATGATCCAGGAACTTGCTGACAAGAGTAAAGAAGTGGGATTAAAAATGAACTTTCAGAAGACAAAAGTGATGTTCAATGCTTTTACAAGAAATGAAGATTTATCGATTGATGGAGAAAAGCTGGAGATAACAGACACGTACGTTTATCTTGGACAGCAGATATCAAGTGAGGGTCACATTGATGAAGAAATTAATCGGCGTACAAAACTTGCCTGGAGAGCTTTTGGAAGAAACAGCATAATTTTCAAGAGCAATATGCCATTATGTCTTAAAAGAAAAGTGTTTGATCAATGCATCCTTCCAGTGCTTACGTATGGTGCAGAGACGTGGACCTTAACTAAAAGAGACATACAAAGGCTGCAGACAACTCAAAGAAGCATGGAGAGGTGCATGCTTGGTGTAACCAGGAGAGATAAGAAGAGGAACTCGTGGATCCGAAAAATGACAAGAGTGGAAGACATCATGATCAAAGTTAAATCCCTGAAATGGCAATGGGCTGGACATACTGCCAGAAGGACAGATCATCGATGGACAGCCGAAATTTTAGATTGGATTCCAAGGGACAGGAAAAGACCCAGAAGAAGACCACATGGGAGATGGGTGGATGAAATTCGAAAGTATGCAGGGGTGACATGGAGGAGACTGGCACAAGACAGACCGTTGTGGAGGAAACTTGGGGAGACCTTCGTCCAGCAGTGGATTGATAATGGTTGACAATGATGATGATGATGATATACGTACACAGTTCGTGAGCTTAATATCAAACAAAAATGTGTGTAATTGATTTCGTTACTTTTACATATCATAATAAACTTAATTTTAAAAAATGTCTGCTCACATGTTTTCATGGCGTCTTTCTTGCACATGTTTCATATTCTTTGGTTAGGGATGGGCGATATTTATCAATATCTCGAAATATCGATATTTTTGTCCGATATTTCGATATATAGTATTGATATCCAAGTTACGATATATCAGAAAATCACTATATCGGTGCGATATTCAATATATCAGCCCATGGCTGATGCGATTTAATTTGTGGAATGAAATCTGTGTTCTTTCCTCTGGCATGTCACGAAAATTATGTTGCTTGAGGACTATCAAACTGCGATCTCATTATCGAGATTCACATGATATTATGTCACCTTCCGATTTCTAGAACTTTACAAGGAAAAATATCTGCTGTGTTGAAAACCTCGATGGTTGAAAATTTTAACTATTAGTTGACAGTAGGCACCCAGAAAACAAATTTAACGAACGGTTGATAGCAGATTGTTCTTTTGCCTATGAGTATTATGTTTGAAGTAAACTGGCACTTTGACCAAAATTAAATACATACCAATGACACAATTTGAAGTGAAGCATTTTTTTTGTTTTTTTTGTTAGTGATAAAGTATGTAGATCTTAACAGCTGGATAAATGCAAAACAGCTTTTCGAGAGTTTTCTTGATGTCTTACAAGTTATGTAGTATAAAGTTTGTTGTAATTCAGGCTATGTATATATCAGACGTAATTTTTTTTTATCATCCTTTGACAATTATCTTGTTAATACATAGTGAAACTTCCTGAAGTAATTATATAATCTGGTAAAAATATGAGCATAACAACTTTCGTCTTGATCTGCTGATTTTCCCACACTTACAGCATGTTATTTCCTCTGATTGTCCATTCGTTTTTTTGTTATCTAGGAGAGACAGGCTTTCATACATTAATTAGTAAATATATACTTGATGAATTTGGATTATGATATTTTTTTATGTTTTTCATACATTAATTAGTATGGCTTTCATTAATTAATTAGTAAATATATATACTTGATTAATTTGGATTACGATATTTTTTATGTTTTTATTTTTATAATCATATTTTAATGGAGGACTAATAATCGTTAGCATTTTTTTAAATATCTTTCTGGAAAAATAATTGCTTTCTATGAAAAGGCCATCACAAATTATTCGTACTCTAATTACTGTTTTTAACAAAAATGTCACTTGTAAACATATTATAAGCACTTTAATTTTTTTGCTTATGCCATGGGAACTATTTTTGCTTACACCATAGAAGTACTTATATCTGTATACTCCATTAACATTGTGTTCTGTCTTAAACGATAAAAAAAATAGCAAACATTGTTCACACCTTCTGAAAAATATAAATGTATACAAAATGCTCTAAAAATTACAATAACAAAGTTTTTTTAAAGATTTTTTTCCATAACATTTCCTTGCAAGCTGATATAATGTTAACTTTGACATTTGCATCCCAACAAAAATAGTTATTCTTTCTATAATTCAGTTATTCCCACGTTAATTGATGGTTAAGATTCCAGTCTGCTGGGATTAATAAGTACTTTTGTTTTTTTGTCATTTATGCCATACTGAAGCTTCAACTTACCTTTTCTCGAAATGTTGGAAATACATATTTCTCGTAATCTCACATTGATGAAAAACTCATGAAAACATTCCTTTGCAACTGGGATTTTTGGAAACTTCTTAGCAGAAACCATATCCCTGCTCGTCGAGCAATGCCCACACATGAAACAAGAAAATCACCTTTTGGGTTTTGGAAAGTATATTCAGCATTTCTGCAGATTACAAGCTCACTTCTGTTGCATGATTTTTTTATTTATTTTTGCATCAAAACTTTCTGCTATATATTTTTTTTTATTTTAGTATCTGAAAAACAATATTTTATGTGTTTTTCATATCACTAAAAATACAGCTTGAGAGCTGCAATCTTGCATAAAGATAGTTTTAAGCTATAAAATGTAATAATAAAGGACAAATAAAATTGCTCCCTTTTAGCAGGAGAAAGCAGCTCTTGAAAAAAAAAATTTCAGCTGATGTTTCTAAGAAATTATCTGAGAAAACTGGTAGGATATTTATTCCCCACATTCACTGCCAAGCTTGTGTATTATAATTAGTTATTACTTATTACCAAAACAATTTTTTAAGGTAAAGAATATTTTTATGTCTTAAGAGACACATATGGTTGAGTCGTCATTAGACTATGTAAATGCTATCTGTGGAGAGTAGTTACTCAATTATGTTTGCTCATGCTGATGAAACAATCCTGTTGGCAGAGAGCAAAAGTGAGTTGCAGCGTATGTTGTCCCACATGTATGAAGTTTGTATGAATTTCAAACTTAGTATATGAAAGGAAAAACCCAAAGTTATGTTTTTGACAGATGAATTGTTAGTATTAAATCAAACAGATCAGTCTAAATGGCAAAGAGATTGACCAGGTAAATCAATTTACATATTTAGGAAGCATGTTTGACAGAGGAAACAAATTAGGTGGTGAAATTAGTAGGCTAGTAAATTCATCTTTGAAAGTCACAGCTGCTTCAGGAGGATTTTGAATAAATGATGAATGATAGGTTCTCAAAAAAGTCCCTAATAGTTGTGTGTGAAAAAGTACAGTAATTGTTCCTACTCTGATGTGCAGCAGTGAAGGTGGAGTACTGCAGATGAAACATAGGAGTGATTTGTGAGCTGTAGAGATGTGTTACTTATGGGGGTGGGGGCAAGATATGTTTTGATCATGTGAGGAATGAAGATGTTTTGTAGATGAGTAGTGTGAAGCAAAATATTGTTTGTAAGGTGGGGACAAATATTCTTTGGTGGTTTGGAGAATGAGTGGTGAGATGATTACTAGGAGAATTTATTCTGCACAAGTGACAGGAAGAAAATGTAGAAGATCAAGGGAGGACCAGATTCAGGAATTCCTGCATGAGAAAAAGAGAATAAGTGTGAAGTACAAATGGTCTTGTGTGTGATGGATGTCAGTGAAGCTCAAGTTGTGAGCTGAGATCACTGTAAATGCAGATGTTTGATACATCAAGAGTAAATAAAATGTATTGCCATCAGTTTTAAACTTTAATCCAGCAGATAAGCTCTCATCAAGAAACTAACCTATGATCTTAGAGAACAGCTTAGTGATATATATGCATGTAAAGAGAAAATCCCTCATCTACAGCAAGTTGAATATAACTAGAGGTGAGAAATCAGTACTTATTTTTGTGTTGTTTTGGTGTTAATAAGTGAAACATTAAATGTTATATCCCATTTGAGTTCAAAACTGTAAAAAAAAATTTTAAATCTGCTGACTTCCTTAATTTTAAGGATAGACTCCACCAATGCGCATTTAAAATGTAAAAAAAAAATGATATGATATCGAAGATAGCTCCTCAGGCGTTTTAGACTTGATAAAGAATACTTCAGATATTTATTGTGTACAAGTTTTTAATGGAGATGAGAAATCCAAAGAAATGGACTGAGAACTGGAAAAAAATGCGTGAAGTGAAGTGGTGTGTGTGTGTGTGTGTGTGTGTGTGTTGATCTCCATGAGCATCTAAAGTTGTTCCCGAATGTGTAGAAGCTCGATTCACCATAAGCAGACACATGTCCCTAATTTAGGGCGAGTGGTTCCAGGAAAGACAAGACAGGAACAACTTCTTTATGTATTTTACCACTTGGTAGGCACATTTTCCATGATTATTTAGATACTGAATAGTTTCCATGACATTTAATGAACATTTCATGACTGAATAGATTTTATTCATGACATTTAATAAATAGATTTCTTGACTGAATAGATTTCATGACATTTAATTGCTAAAACCTGGAAAGAGCGACATCTTTGTTTATTCACTGACGCCACATATTTGGAGGATTTTCACATTTAATGAACAGTGCTTCTTATTTTGAAAATTTGACTGTTTTCTAGCAGTTTCTGAGGAAGAAGTAATCTTTTTGTATGAGAATTTTCCTGATATTGATGCTGAATCAGTTGTAGCAGTTATAAAATCACATACAATTTTTGCAAACTTGAACAAATGTAAAACCGATGGGTGCAATGCAAGGTATTCATATAATCTTTAATGGTAGTCTAAGAACTCCCTTCCTACAGCTAGTGTCAAACATTTGGCACAATGTATTGCCTTTTAATCAAACCAAGAACCCATATTTATGAGTACAAATGCAATTTTTACATTGCACATTTATTAGATTTTAGCAGCAAAAGAATTTTGAAAAAAGTAACTTTGTATACTGTAAAGAAACACTAGAGAAATCAAATGAGGAAGAGCACTGCACATTAAAACTTTTCTGGACAACAGAATTTTGTTAATGCCATTCCGTTTAAGAATAACAGTTTTCACAAAAAAAAAAAAAAAAAAATATGTTCACAGTTATTATCAAGAGAGAAATAGACATAATGACAAAATGGATAACACTGGGCAAATTAGGCCGAAACCTGTTAACAAGGTTTGTTGTATTTTCAGTTTGTTTTTTTTGTTTTTTTTTTACAAAAAAAAAATTATATATGTATCTACAGTGTATATGCACACTAACTTTGAAATAATATATTTTCATGTATGTGTGCAAACTTCTTCAAAATTGCATTAAAAAGCTCTAGCCATTTACCTCTCAACAATATTATGACTTTGCAGAACATTCTGCATTAGAAATTGCAATTATATGCTGTGATTACAGGCTAAGGGGGTAATGTTTCAGACAGAAGTAACCCAGTGATTTTGTTTTAGGCATTTTACTCCGCTTTTGTACTTAAATAAACATTTCGAATAATGGAAAAACCTTAACATGTGTAGAATAATCAAATCAATGAGACTTATTTACCCAATTGCCTGTGGTTTACTGGTCTTCTATGTAGCAAAATATTTCTGCCACAAATTCCATTTCAAGTGTGTTTTTTTATTCATGTATATTCTTTAAAAAGATGTTGAGTGTGCTTAACAGGAAAGTTGACATCTAATTTGTTTACTTTCAAATGATAACCAAAACCTTCAAATATCGTTGGTGACAGTTGATACTATCCACAGCCACAGCCCCCCCCCCCCATTAGTGGAAGGGGAGTGCAGATGTTATATAAACACAAAAGTGCACAACACTTTTATGATTGCTTTTTTGACTAATTTTGTCTCGCTGTATCAACAATCTTGCATAGGTAGCAATGTTAAGTACAGAGAATCATGATAATATGTTTTGGTAAAAAAAAACAGTTTCCGCATTTATGTTCTGTAAATTTATGTGACAACTTCCTGCCCTTTGGCCACTTTCATCCCATCTGTGCTCTGCCCCTTCATTAAGAAATGCAACAAGGGGCATATATAGATTTTTTCTGAGGGCGTGCCGTGCCAATGAAATGAAAAAAAATCCACCAGGACAAAATAAAAGAATGAGAATAGAAAAAAAAAAAAAAAAAATTAACGTAAATTAATGAATTTTTTTATTAAATTAAGCATTTTTGTTTCCAATGTAAGGCACATTTTAACAATAACTAAAACACATTTAAACACTTTGGGGGGGGGGGGGGGGGGAGTGGGCATAAATATATGCCACCTTACATTACATAAATGTATAAAATATATAATATAAATACGCCCTTACATTACCATGGCTACGATGTAAACAACCCTGATGTTGGCTTTCCAGCTCAGCATACAAGATATATTTTTAGCGAATTTTTATGAATTATAAAAACGTAAAATGTTAATTCCGCTGTCGAAAATATTTATTTACGTAACAAAACAACGTAAAAGGGCGAAATAAAAGCACTAAGTTTTTAACGAGTTTTAAAGTCGTAAAACCCATGGCGTCGGTCTTGTAAAAAAACGTTAAATATCAATTCCGCTATCGGAAATAATTATTTACACAACAAAACGACTGAAATGGCAAAATAAACGCACTACGTTTATCTCCAAGTACAGCGACCGTCTTGTAAAAGGTACGAAGTTAGTAATATACATTACTTTTCTGAGATATCACTATTTTAATGGTATTAACAAAACTTGATTGCAGCTATATTTTCAAGCTGCAGGATAATTTAGTGCTGGCTGAGATTTGTGCGAACAAGCCAACAGCCAGTTCCCAATAGCCAATACTTAACACAACATTGGATCGGATTCAGTAATAACCCAAATGCAGTATGCAGTGAATAAACCGAAATATCAGTCTTATTGAGATCAGAAGTATTGAAAAATATCGAAAAATCAATCCGATATATTGATCTTTAAATACAGATATTTTCGATTCAATATATCGGTCTCAGAAATATTTAAAGATATCATACTTTTGAAAATATCGTCCATCCCTTCGTCTTGGTAAAAAAACGAGCAGCCACCGTAAAATCACGTGACGACTCGCTGACCAATAGCAGAAAGCGACGCATGCCGCATTCCTTTTCTGTCATTATCGTTCATTGGCTAGCCCGTGCCTCTTAGCAACGCCCGTAAAATTACGGTTTGGAACAGATGTCCTACATATCCATGCCCGTTAAAATACGGGCATCGCCTTGAAACTGCAGAAACGAGCCTTGATCGTAAAAATACACGGGCAACAAGACTTTTTTTACGGGAATTTTTAACAGTGTATCATGAAGGATACTCCGAACGTGACATAAGCAGAAAGGTGAATGTGAAACAAATAGGGACTTTATATCATGAAGGACACTCCGAACGTGACATAAACAGAAAGGTGAATGTGAAACAAATAGGGACTTTATATCATGAAGGACACTCCGAACGTGACATAAACAGAAAGGTGAATGTGAGACAAATAGTGACTTTATATCATGAAGGATACTCCGAACGTGACATAAGCAGAAAGGTGAATGTGAAACAAATAGGGACTTTATATCATGAAGGACACTCCGAACGTGACATAAACAGAAAGGTGAATGTGAGACAAATAGTGACTTTATATCATGAAGGATACTCCGAACGTGACATAAGCAGAAAGGTGAATGTGAAATAAATAGGGACTTTATATCATGAAGGACACTCCGAATGTGACATAAGCAGAAAGGTGAATGTGAGACAAATAGTGACTTTATATCATGAAGGATACTCCGAACGTGACATAAACAGAAAGGTGAATGTGAGACAAATAGTGACTTTATATCATGAAGGATACTCCGAACGTGACATAAGCAGAAAGGCGAATGTGAGACAAATAGTGACTTTATATCATGAAGGATACTCCGAACGTGACATAAGCAGAAAGGTGAATGTGAGCAAGATTGCTATTAATAATACGATCATGAAATATCGAGATACATGTAAATTTAGCGACCGAACGGGAAGTGGACGTCCAAGGAAAACAACCGCATGTGGTGACAATACCATAAGGCGAATAATTATTCGTTCTTCAAGAAGTTCGTGCAAGAAAATCAAGGACGTTCTACATTTCAAAGGGTCTGATATTAGTAACAGCAATGTTTCGCGACGTCTGAGCAAAGACTTTGGATTAAATTCTTATAAACCTGCTAATAAACCTCAATGCTAAACCCGAGCGTAGCAAGCTCATAAAACAAACAAAGTGCATTGACGTGACCAACCTTAAAAAGCATCATAGAACCTTCAAATTGGAACTGAGGAACAGATTCTCTGCTCTAGAAGGTCTAACATCAGAAGAAGTGGACATCTCTGAAGTTAAAAGTAACGTAACCAAAGCTCTTGTGGAAACAGCAACTAGATTAGCTGGGTCTAAGAACAAGTTGCATGTGAACAAATTATCAGGAGAAATCAAAATGTTGATATAAAAAAGAAGAGTGATGAGGACAACTAAACAAGATGTGACTTCCAAAGTGGAATATATAGAGCTATGCAAGACAGTACGAAAAAGTATCACTGAAGACGTAAGGAAATTCACTTGTGAACTAGTGTGGAAAGAAATTGAAAACAATCAAAGCCTAAAGATAGCAAAGGGACATCTCACTAAGCGAAGAAAACAGATTATGGCACAGAGAAACGAAGATGGTTCCGTAACAAGAAATAGAGGCGAAATTTTGACAAGCGTGAAATATTTCTACTCCAAATTATACGAAAGGGATGATACATGTACTCCAGACATCATGAAAGGTACCAGTACCAGAGTTCTTCCAGTCCTCCCAGCAGAAGTTGCACATGCAATCAAAAACATGAAGCGGGGAAAAGCTCCAGGAGAAGATGGAATTACTGTAGACATCGTACAAGAAGCAAGTGGAGAAATCGAAACAATACCCGCCCAAATTTTCACTCGATGCCTTAATGAAGGGAAGATTCCTGAGGATTGGAACAACGCTACAATGATCCTGCTACATAAAAAAGGTGACATTGAGGATCTCAGGAACTACAGACCTATCAGCCTAATATTAGTGGTTTAAAAAATCTTCAGTAAAGTTCTTTCACACCGCTTGAAGTTGACACTTGACATGGCTCAACCGAGAGAACAAGATGGATTCAGGAGTGGCTACAGCACTATAGATAATATCCACGTACTGATAGAACTAATTGAAGGAGTGAGGGAATATGAACTTCCATTGTGCATGGCTTTTATCGATTATGAAAGGGCCTTTGATTCGGTGAAACCATCAGCAGTTACAATGGTTTTGAAATCCTGCTGTGTTGAACATGCGTACATTAATATTATTAATATTATTACTAACATCTATGAAAATGCATGTGCAAAGATTCGGCTGTTTGAGAATACAGCATACATAAAGATTGGAAAAGGAGTGAGACAAGGTGACACCATATCTCCCAAGCTATTTAATGTCACTTTGGAAAATGTCTTTCAATCACTGAACTGGGAAGACAAAGGGATAAAGATTAATGGAGATTATTTAACTCACGTTCGTTTTGCTGATGACGTAGTCATTTTTGCAACTACCCCATCAGAGCTGCAGAGTATGATCCAGGAATTTGCTGACAAGAGTAATGAAGTGGGATTAAAAAGAACTTTCAGAAAACAAAAGGGATGTACAATGCTTTTACAAGAAATGAATATTTATCGATTGATAGGGAAAAGCTGGAGATAACAGATACGTGCCTTTATCTTGGACACCAGATATCAAGTGAGGGTCACATTGATGAAGAAATTAATCGGCGTATAAAACTTGCCTGGAGAGCTCTTGGAAGAAACAGCATAATTTTTTAGAGCAATATGTCATTATGTCTTAAAAGAAAAGAGTTTGATCAATACATCCTTCCAGTGTTTACGTATGGTGCAGAGACGTGGACCTTAACTAAAAGAGACATACAAAGGCTGCAGACAACTCAAAGAGGCATGGAGAGATGCATGCTTGGTGTAACCAGGAGAGATAAGAAGAGGAACTCGTGGATCAGAAAAACGGCAAGAGTGGAAGACATCACGATGTCTTCCACTCTTCTTCTAAAAGGGCAATGGGCTGGACATACTGCCAGAAGGACAGACCAATGATGGACAGTCGAAATTTTAGATTAGATTCCAAGAGACAGGAAAAGACCCAGAAAAATACCACATGGAAGATGGGTGGATGCAATTGGAAAGTATGCGGTGGTAACATGGATGAGACTGGCACAAGAGCGACCGTTGTGGAAGAGGCTTGGAGAGACCTTCGTCCACCAGTGGATTGATAATGGTTGAAGATGATGATGATGATGATGAAACCTACACTAACCTCTGTCATGAAAAAGAAGAGATTTCAGTTTGCGAAGCTTCATCAATGGTGGACTAGTGAAAATTGCAGAGAAGTTCCTTTTTCCGATGAATCAACTACGCGTTAATTTGAATCTCGTGACGCACGTGTTCGACGACCAAAAGGCAAAAGGTTTGATGAAAAATACACCCTTAGTACTCTGAGACATCAGCCTAGTCACATGATATGGGGTGCTACTCAGCATCCGGTACTGCTTCATTATCCTTTTTGCCGAGAGGCAGTACCATGACTGGTCCTTTTTATGTGGAAATGTCACGTGACAAGCTGTTAACTCATATGCAAGTGCAGAGATGCACCATCTTTATGCATGATGGTGATCCATGTCACAGATCAAAGACAATAAAGGACTACCTGTAGAGGAAAAACATAATGAGGAAGGTACACAAGAAGACCGTCATTACACGATCCTAAAGAGTCGTAAAGCCAATAAAAGCTAAAATAGATTAAAAAGCTTTAATTGCGAACTTAGCATAGTTAAATTATATTTACACTAAAACACGTAAGAACTTTCGAGCCAACTAAGCTCATCCTCAGACGGCTCGAAAGACCTTACGTGTTTTAGCGTAAATATATTTTAACTACACTCACAAGAGAAACTATCGGACCTCCCGACGACCATCGTCACGGTACTTTCTGTAGTGGACATGCATGACACCGAAGTAACAGGTGTGAAGTACGGCATTTCGCAATCGTCCGCGATCTCTAGAACATAGCTTATAAAATTGGGACGTCTGCTTGTAATGTAAACACCCATAAAGTGTCAAACAACATGTTAATGTGGCTGCGCTGTGATTGGCTGATACTGCGCATGCCTGGAAGATGTCCTGCGTTGTGTACGTCAGTGACTGTTAAACGTGAGTAGTGTGAGACAGCGCACGGGCCTGTTCGTTCGCATACAAATATTGTGTTGTGTATAACGAAGTAAATTTCTCCGTCATTTTTGGTCCACGCCGTATATCGATCTCGAGTCCACTTATTCCGGAACAAGTCGCTCTACCAACTGAGCTATGCGGACGTTCGTTCTCGCTGCTATATGCCTTTATGTCGTGTGCGTCCTGCGGGGCAGGCACGTCACATCCCACCCCCGAAAGAGGGCCGGGGGCATGGCCCACGGGTCAGCCGTGAGCATGAGTCGTTGAAGGGCAGCCATCCGCTGAAGAACGTGCACTTGAGAACTCCCAGTCAATCTGCTGTGTGGAATGCAACGTCACACACATTTATTTTTCAAAGGGCTGAAGAAGGGATTCTCTTATTTTTCCTATCTGGCGGTGTGGAAAGAACATCACACCATTGCGAGATCTTTAACGGCTGGGTCATCCGGGAAGTTCGGGCGCCATCATAACGAAGTAAATTTCTCCGTTATTTTCGGTCCACGCCGGAGATTGAACTCGAGCCCCCTCATTCCGGAACGAGTCGCTCTACCAACTGAGCTACGCCGACGTTCGTCTTGCTGCTATCTGCCAGTAGTAGGGGGACTTGGGCGGCAGAAGTGACGTCACAGATGGGCGTGGTCAACTTCCGGAAGTGACGTCACGGATGCACTTCCAGTGGCCACGGGGAAACTTTTCTTCCGGTCGCAACGGTGGGCGTAGGTGTCCGCCATTTTTTTCTGCATGACGTCACCTTCACGTGGTGTGGTCGTCGTTGACGAAGAAACTTTTCTTCCGGTGGCAACGGTGGGCGTGGTCGTTGGTGTCCGCCATTTTTAATTCTGGGAAATTTCTCCGCCATTTTTATTTTTTTTGGAATTTTCCAATCTGTTTTTTCCGGTGGTGGTGGTAAATTTAATTGTAAGTGGACTCGGGAAATTTTTTTTCAACCATGGATTTATATTATCGAAAAAAAAGACGAGGTTTGGAACCAGTTGGATTCGAACTCGGGCCGTTTGCGTAGAAGTCAGGTGCTCTACCAATCCGGCCACCAAACAGTTGTGTGAGTTGGTCGAAAGGATTAAGCCATGTGCTTGCGTATGGAGGAAGACTGCCTGAGGGGATTTGCAGTTGGCCGTCTTACGATGAATACAGGAAGGAGGGCGTATTAGGAGTTGACGTCATTTGAGATTCTGTTAGACACATTAGGCTCCAAGTCTGATTATTTTTTTTTCAATAACTTGATCATTTTGCAACGAATTTATTCCTTATTTTTCCCCCATAATTTCCCATTTTATATACATAATTTTTCAACATAACGATTTTTTTCTTTGAGGAGATTTCACGCTTTTTAAACGGACGTACCAACATAAAGACGTTCCCCAAAGTTTTGTGCTGCAGACATAATCTTAAAACACGATTGTTTATTAATGTACTTACGTGTTCATGGCATTTTCTGTTACATTTGTTAACATTGTACCTTTTTCCGCCATAAAAGCCGCAATGTTTTATACATAATTAAATTACTTTTTTATGTTTTCGTATTTTCTTTTATGATTAATCAGTGAAATGTACCTTTTAATGCATTATCTTAATCTACTTTTTTTTTTTCTAAATGCTTGCATACTCGTTAAACTTCTCGATGTACCATCATTATTTTATTTTCTTACTTTTCAATCTAACAACTACTTTTATCGAGGCCTTATTTTTTCTGATTTAAACAAGCAAACGTTTCTTCATTATTATTTGTTTTTCCTACGCAAAGAACTTCTCTTACTTGCTTTTAATGTATGACTTAATCTGGTTTTCTATATAGCTGTTTCATGTTTGCGCAAGAAATATACAGATCTATAGCAGATATACATAAAATTCGTTCGTAACAGTATCTTTTTTTTTTTCAGATTTAAACCAATATACGTTTCTTAACGACTTGATATCTGTTCCACAAGATGTGACAAAACTTGAGATTTTTAATTTTTTCCCTCTGAAACTGTTTTTTTTTCTTACTTTCTTTTAATGTATGGTTTAATCTATTTTTCTATCTTACTTTTCTATATGTGTACAAGAAATATACGGATATATAGTAGTTAAAATTCAATTGAAACAATATTTTCTCCATTCTTACTGTATTTTTACATTTCTTTCTAACAGACGTTTTTTCTTCTCAATTCCCACTATCTAACTTAATCTATGTTTTGAATATCATTCTATGTCCGCGTATTCGTCCATTATTTTATTTCAAACTTTGCTAACTGCCTCATACTTATATTCTGACTTTATTTTTTTCATTTCAACCAACGTTTCTTAACGACTTGAATTTCCGGATGTGACAAAACTTCAGATTTATTTTTTCTCCTCTTAAACTATTTTTTTCTAACTTGCTTTAAATATGACTTAATTTATTTTTTACATCGCTCTTTCGTGTATGTACGAGAAATGTACAGATCTATAGCAGTTAAACATTCGACTGAAACAATATTTTCTTTATTTTTACTTAATTTTTACATTTCTTTCTGACAAACATTTCTTTTTTCACATTTTCCCCATATTTAACTTAATTTTGTGTTTTTGAATATCATTCTATGTTCACGTATTCGTCTATTGTCTTCTTTTCTAACTTTACACTTCATTCTTACTACATTTTTCCATTTCATTTCAACCAACGTTTCTTAACGACTTGATATCTGTTCTACAAGATGTGACGAAACTTCAGATTTTTAATTTTTTCCCTCTGAAACTGTTTTTTTTCTTACTTGCTTTTAATTAATGGTTTAATCTATTTTTCTATCTCACTTTTCTATGTGTGTACAAGAAATACACGGATCTATAGTAGTTAAAATTCAAATGATTTCTTCATTATTACTGTATTTTTCCATTTTTTTCATTTACAGTAGTTAAAATTCGATTGAAACAATATTTTCTCCATTTTTACTGTATTTTTACATTTTTTTCTAACATACGTTTTTTCTTCTCAATTCCCGCTATCTAACTTAATCTATGTTTTGAATATCATTCTATGTTCGCGCATTCGGCCATTATTTTATTTCAAACTTTGCAAACTGCCTCATATTTATATTCTGACTTGATTTTTTTCATTTCAACCAACGTTTCTTAACGACTTGAATTTCCGGATGTGTCAAAACTTCAGATTTATTTTTTCTCCTCTTAAATTATTTTTTTCTTACTTGCTTTAAATGTGACTTAATTTATTTTTTACATCGCTGTTTCGTGTATGTACAAGAAATATACAGATCTATAGCAGTTAAAAATTCGATTAAAACAATATTTTCTTTATTTTTACCTTTTTTCCTGACAAACATTTTTTTTTTCGCATTTTCCCCTATTTAACTTAATTTTGTGTGTTTGAATATCATTCTATGTTCACGATTCAGACTTTATTTTTTCATTTCATTTCAACCAACGTTTCTTAACGACCTGATATCACAAGATGTAGCAAAACTTCAGATATTTTTTTTTGTTTCTTCATGTACCGTAATATTTTTCAAAACTCACTTTCAAGTATTCCTAAAAGCTTACATTTATGAGAAATATACAGATCTGTAGTGGTAAAAATTGGACTGCAACAGTATTTTCTTTATTCCAACTTTACTTTTCTATTTCTTTTCAACAGGCGTTTCTTCATTATTATTTCTTTTTCATATGTAAGCAACTTTTCTTTCTTTCTTTTAATGTATAACTTAATAAATTTTTCTATCTTACATTTTCGTGGGTATACGAGAAATATACAGATCTATGAGAGTTAAAATTCTATTGTATTAGTATTTTCTTTACTATGACTTTATTTTTTCATTTCATTTGAGTAAAACGTTTCTTAACAGCTTGATATCAGAAGATGTACGAAACACTTCAGAATTTTTGTTTCCCTCACTTTCCAACTCACTTTTAAGTATTCCTAAAAAACCTGCATGTATGTGAAATATTCATATTTGTTCATTCTATCCTAATTTGCTATACTTTTCTTTAACTGACCCAACAGGAAAAGCATTCATTGTCAAGACATTCATTCTAAAGCATTCTTTCTTACGATAAAATTTATATTCTTTGCAATATATTTTCAGTATATTTTTTCTAAATCAACAGAAAAAACATTCATTCTGGAGACATAGCGACCAAGTCCGTACTCCACTAAACATCATATTCTTAGCAAACATTTTTTCCCCTACATCGCAATTTCCTAACACCAAAAAAGCAGCTATTCTCAACATGTAGCTAAAATATCGAATTTCTCCAAACAAATGTAATATTTTTTAAAGAAAGACTTAGTTCTTTTCTCTGTTATCTATTTTTCGAAAAGCTGTTCTGCGTTTACGTATTTTGTTTAACTTTGCTTTACACTGTACTCCGATTTTTTTTTCTTCGTAGTACTTTTTTCCTGTTTTATTCCAACGAACTTGTTTCTTTTCCACTCGATCACTCTCATATTTCCATACAAACTTTCTTAATATCAGAAATGTAACAGAAACTTCAGATATATTTTTTAACTTTAGAATAAGTCTCACCGATATTTATTATCATGACATAAACTAAAATTTCGTACTTTCCCCCAAAATAATTTTCTTAATGAGTTGTTTTTACACTTTTTTCATGTATATCCAAATATTGATTGCTAATTCACCTCGTGAAAGTCAGTATGAACACACCTAACGGCATTCCTTTTTTCCCAATTTATTTCGCTTCACATCGAAATGCGTCAAAACTTTGCGTTTACTTCATTCACGCAATGATCACTTTTAACTTACCAGGCATTACACGTGAAACATCTGTGTTTGAGTATTCCCCTTCATACGTTAACTTTCGTTTCCTCTTAAAATCATTTCTAAATAGGTTATCTCCATCGCATCTGTTTTTCTAATACAAGATCACACACCATTTATTTAATTACTTCAAGAACATATTAATCTTCAACATAAAGAACAGCCAATCGTATTCTAAGTATGTTTTCTCCTGATTCTTATAAAGGAACAGACAGCAAGACGTCTCACAGACTGAAACAAACATCGCCAATTTGTTGCTTCATTGCGAGGGCGATTCTTTTTTTAATTTTAGATTTTTTATATAGTCGCAAAAATCCCATAGAATAACATGAGAAAATCATTTACCTTAAAGGAACGTTTTCAGACATGTTAGAAATCTTAAAAGAGCAAAATATTTCACTTGAAAAGTTAAGGGTGCTTTTTTAAAAAGTTCATAATTGAGAAGGATTGTGTTTTTTACAACTTCATTTTATATAAGGTTAGTTTCGAGAAAGTTAAATTTCGTCACACGAGACCAATGTCGTCGCCTAACCCCAGCAGTATGTTATTTATTAAGAGGTCATATACATTAAATTTGGTGAACTACTGCCAGGGTTAGGCGACGACATTGGTCTTGTGTGAGTCGAGGGGGAAAATGCGGACGAGTCATCTTCTATGACAATGGTTCACGTTCGTTTCTGTTCGCATAGGAAAAATGAAATCTGAGGGTGGAAAAATGGAGGTAGTAACACTCATGTTACAAATTTTTGTGAATGGTTGCAATGTAAGAAGAAGGAAGTTCAATATCTACTTCTTTGAAGTGTGATTTGTACGCCACGTGTGTGGGTGAGTCGCCATGGTGGATGTTGCCATCCTACTAGCTGTCGCCAACACTTTCTTGGGAGGGGGGGTGACGTTTCACAATCACCACCATTTTGTTTTCTCACATGTAGTCAATTTCATTTTCATCCCTTCGGAAATTGTCCTTTTTGCCTGATTATTTGACACTGGTTTTAAACGAACGTGCTAAATTCTTGATCATTTACACCTGTCCGTAACGTGCTCGTGCTTGCATCACCGATGACTCACGCACTCGTTAATCGTACGTCTTATCTCAAGTCTGTCTGTTTCATTCTCGCTTCGTTGCTCTGTGTGAAGATACAGCTTTTTTCAATTACTGCTACATTTTCTTTCGTCTGAAGAAATGTATTCTTCTAAGATATACCATAAGGATGGCCTCGATGTTTCCTATGAGAAATTATTTTCTGATTCTGAAGCTACAGATTATCTTAACCACCTCGAAAATGAAGTAGAATATATCGGTGATGATCTCAGCAAAATTAAGATTTATGGAAAAGCATATAAAATTCCTAGACAACATGTGGCCTACGGTGATAATCATCTCCATTACTCATTCAGTGGATTGAGTGTGCTGGCTAAACCTTAGATACCAGTACTTCGTGAAATCAAGGATGCTGTTGAGAATGTATGTGGAGAAATATTCAATTTTTTTTTTGATTAATAAGTATAAAAATGGAAATCCCTGTACTGGTTTTCACAGAGATGACGATTGTGAAATTGTAAAAAATTCATGCATTGCCTCAGTTTCTCTAGGCCAAACAAGGGACTTTGTTTTTAAAAGAGATGGTTTTCAGCCTGTCGTCATAGCTTTGGAATGTGGATCCCTTTTTCAAATGCTACCCCCCACGAATGAGTCATGGTATCATGGACTGCCACGTTGCAAGAATGCTCCCAATATTTGTCTAAATCTGACATTTAGAAAGATGATACCAGGGTCACCCTTATCACGTGACTATGCAATCACGTCATCAAGTAGCGAACAACACACATGCGTGAACAAGACGAATGAGTCATGGTTTCACGACCTTCCACGTTGCGAAAATGCACCTGATGTTCGATTAAATCTGACCTTTAGAAAGATGATAACAGAGGCTCCTTTATCACTTGGCTATACAATCACGTCATCACACAGTGAACAACGAGCATGCGTCAACAACAATTTGTTATCGGTTTTGGCCGAGGACAGACCAGCTCCCTCATTCTGTTCTCTGCCTTCGAATTCTGTGCACGTTGTGTTACCTACCTCCTCGTCGATCTGCGTTAAACATGAAGCGAACTTCTTCGTCTTCAGATGTTTCTGATGCCAAGAAAAAAGTGAGTGATGATCCGCTCTTAATGGAAGCACGATGGAAGCTTTTAAACTATGGATGTCCTGATCCGTTTGCCGAACCTCCTCCTCACGGTATTTCATTAGAAAGCATGCCTCTTCATCATGTGTCCCTCGGGGGAAACAAAGTTACTAAAGTGACTGATTTTTCTGGAACTGTGAGAGCGCACATTCGCAGCTACACTACCAAAGGAGAAAAACTGTTTCCTACCAAATATGGCGTGACAATGTCTGCTAGAACATTCAAGAAGTTCATGGACCGCTCGCATTGTTATGACGCTCTCAACAAAATCAAAGTGATCAATAAAGAACTGTTGATGAACTGTTCACCTTCATCTGATGGGCCTGTGTACACCTTTCAACAACTGTTCACGTGCTCCAATGATGCCTTGCAATTGAATTGTGCTTCGGTGTTCCTAACCTGGGAACAATTCAACACGCTTCGTGATGCTTCTGAAAAGCTGTGGGACGGTATTCTACAATTACAGTTTGGAACAGTTTTTTGTGTCGCAGCGAGATTGGTATGCAGTAAATTCGGACTTGAATATACGATATCTGATCAAGACACCAATGCTCTTAAACTTGCTCTGGTCGATGCGGTTGGAAAAACCATTGCAAAAGTGTATTACTGCAGAGAATGTCATTTGCATCCTAATCTCATGCCAAACAATCGGCTGGGGCATAGGTGCTTTAACGAAACAGAAGAAGACAAATGGACTCTATGCTTTGACGAAGCATTTGCTCTTGTTGAACCCAAAACTTTGGGGAAATCCTTTGGTGAGCGCCTTGAATCGCTGATACGTCCCACCATTACTCACTTTTCTTCGAGAACATTAATGTAAAGAAAATTCTTGTAGAAGCTCAAGAATGTGGAATACGTTGGAGCAATTTAGAGTCCAGATGAGAGAAAAAAGTTCTTATGAGGAATAAAAAAAAAAGTCCTTTTTAGGACTAAATATCAGTCCTTTCCAGGACTACTTTTAATTTCATTATTTTTTGTGATTCATTTATGTTTTTTTCTGTTTGAATGTGAGTGTATGTGAACGAAGAAGGTCACTGGCGTGGGCTTAATTGCTCCGTAAACCTTAATGTGTTTCTCCAATATTATGGAAACATGTTTGGTGAAGTTCACCACCTCTTTTGCTACAAGAAGGCAACAACGAGGGATTTGGTCATCCTGATACCTCCATCTTTAAAAGGGTAATAGGAGCAGTGGTTGAATAACTCGCTCGGGGGACCTTCAGCCGTAGCAAATTCTTTGCATATGTATAATTTCAGTTTTCTTTCCTTGATGTATATTTCTTCTGTTCGATCAACACTAGACGAAATTTAACTTTCTCGAAACTAACCTTATATAAAATGAAGTTGTAAAAAACACAATCCTCCTCAATTATGAACTTTTTAAAAAAGCACCCTTAACTTTTCAAGTGAAATATTTTGCTCTTTTAAGATTTCAAACATGTATGAAAACGTTTCTTTAAGGTAAATGATTTTCTCATGTTATTCTATGGGATTTTTGCGACTATATAAAAAATCTGAAATTAAAAAAAATAATCGCCCTCTCAATGAAAGCAACAAATTGGCGATGTTTGTTTCAGTCTGTGAGACGTCTTGCTGTCTGTTCCTTTACAAGAATCAGGAGAAAACATACTTAGAATACGATTGGCTGTTCTTTATGTTGAAGATTAATATGTTCTTGAAGTAATTAAATAAATGGTGTGTGATCTTGTATTAGAAAAACAGATGCGATGGAGATAACCTATTTAGAAATGATTTTAAGGGGAAACGAAAGTTAACGTATGAAGGGGAATACCTCAAACACAGATGTTTCACGTGTAATGCCTGGTAAGTTAAAAGTGATCATTGCGTGAATGAAGTAAACGCAAAGTTTTGACGCATTTCGATGTGAAGCGAAATAAATTGGGAAAAAAGGAATGTCGTTAGGTGTGTTCATACTGACTTTCACGAGGTGAATTAGCAATCAATATTTGGATATACATGAAAAAAGTGTAAAAACAACTCATTAAGAAAATTATTTTGGGGGAAAGTACGAAATTTTAGTTTATGTCATGATAATAAATATCGGTGAGACTTATTCTAAAGTTAAAAAATATATCTGAAGTTTCTGTTACATTTCTGATATTAAGAAAGTTTGTATGGAAATATGAGAGTGATCGAGTGGAAAAGAAACAAGTTTGTTGGAATAAAACAGGAAAAAAGTACTACGAAGAAAAAAAAATCGGAGTACAGTGTAAAGCAAAGTTAAACAAAATACGTAAACGTAAAACAGCTTTTCGAAAAATAGATTGTTTTTCGAAAAATAGATAACAGAGAAAAGAACTAAGTCTTTCTTAAAAAAATTATTACATTTGTTTGGAGAAATTCGATATTTTAGCTACATGTTCAGAATAGCTGCTTTTCTGGTGAGTTAGGAAATTGCTATGTAGGGGAAAAAATGTTTGCTAAGAATACGATGTTTAGTGGAAGTACGGACTTGGTCGCTATGTCTCCAGAATGAATGTTTTTTCTGTTGATTTAGAAAAAATATACTGAAATAATATTGCAAAGAATATAAATTTTATCGTAAGAAATAATGCTTTAGAATGAATGTCTTGACAATGAATGCTTTTCCTGTTGGGTCAGTTAAAGAAAAGTATAGCAAATTAGGATAGAATGAAAAAATATGAATATTCCACATACATGCAGGTTTTTTAGGAATACTTAAAAGTGAGTTGGAAAGTGAGGGAAACAAAAATTCTGAAGTGTTTGGTACATCTTGTGATATCAAGTTGTTAAGAAACGTTTTACTCAAATGAAATGAAAAAATAAAGTCATAGTAAAGAAAATACTAATACAATAGAATTTTAACTCTCATAGATCTGTATATTTCTCGTATACCCACGGAAAGGTAAGATAGAAAAATTTATTAAGTTATACATTAAAAGAAAGAAAGAAAAGTTGCTTACATATGAAAAAGAAATAATAATGAAGAAACGCCTGTTGAAAAGAAATAGAAAAGTAAATTTGGAATAAAGAAAATACTGTTGCAGTCCAATTTTTACCACTACAGATCTGTATATTTCTCATAAATGTAAGCTTTTAGGAATACTTAAAAGTGAGTTTTGAAAAAATATTACGGTACATGAAGAAACAAAAAAAAATATCTGAAGTTTTGCTACATCTTGTGATATCAAGTCGTTAAGAAACGTTGGTTGAAATGAAAGGAAAAAAATAAAGTATAAATCGTGAACATAGAATGATATTCAAACACACAAAATTAAGTTAAATAGGGGAAAATGCGAAAAAAAATGTTTGTCAGAAGAAATGTAAAAATAAAGAAAATATTGTTTTAATCGAATTTTTAACTGCTATATATCTGTATATTTCTTGAACATACACGGAACAGCGATGTAAAAAATAAATTACGTCACATTTAAAGCAAGTAAGAAAAAAATAGTTTAAGAGGAGAAAAAATAAATCTGAAGTTTTGACACATCCGGAAATTCAAGTCGTTAAGAAACGTTGGTTGAAATGAAAAAAATAAAGTCAGAATATAAATATGAGGCAGTTAGCAAAGTTTGAAATAAAATAATGGACGAATACGCGGACATAGAATGATATTTAAAACATAGATTAAGTTAGATAGCGGGAATTGAGAAGAAAAAACGTGTGTTAGAAAGAAATGTAAAAATACAGTAAGAATGGAGAAAATATTGTTTCAATTGAATTTTAACTACTATAAATCCGTATATTTCTTGTACACATATAGAAAAGTAAGATAGAAAAATAGATTAAACCATACATTAAAAGCAAGTAAGAAAAAAAAAAACAGTTTCAGAGGGAAAAAATTAAAAATCTGAAGTTTTGTCACATCTTGTGGAACAGATATCAAGTCGTTAAGAAACGTATGTTGGTTTAAATCTGAAAAAAAAAAGATACTGTTACGAACGAATTTTATGTATGTCTGCTATAGATCTGTATATTTCTTGCGCAAACATGAAACAGCTATATAGAAAACCAGATTAAGTCATACATTAAAAGCAAGTAAGAGAAGTTCTTTGCGTAGGAAAAACAAATAATAATGAAGAAACGTTTGCTTGTTTAAATCAGAAAAAATAAAGCCTCGATAAAAGTAGTTGTTAGATTGAAAAGTAAGAAAATAAAATAATGATGGTACATCGAGAAGTTTAACGAGTATGCAAGCATTTAGAAAAAAAAAAGTAGATTAAGATAATGCATTAAAAGGTACATTTCACTGATTAATCATAAGAGAAAATACGAAAACATAAAAAAATATTTTAATTATGTATAAAACATTGCGGCTTTTATGGCGGAAAAAGGTACAATGTTAACAAATGTAACAGAAAATGCCATGAACACGTAAGTACATTAATAAACAATCGTGTTTTAAGATTATGTCTGCAGCACAAAACATTGGGGAACGTCTTTATGTTGGTACGTCCGTTTAAAAAGCGTGAAATCTCCTCAAAGAAAAAAAAATCGTTACGTTGAAAAATTATGTATATAAAATGGGAAATTATGGGGGAAAAATAAGGAATAAATTCGTTGCAAAATGATCAAGTTATTGAAAAAAAAATAATCAGACTTGGAGCTTAATGTGTCTAACAGAATCTCAAATGACGTCAACTCCTAATACGCCCTCCTTCCTGTATTCATCGTAAGACGGCCAACTACAAATCCCCTCAGGCAGTCTTCCTCCATACGCAAGCACATGTCTTAATCCTTTCGACCAACCCAACCAACGATTTGGTGGCCGAATTGTTAGAGCTTCTGACTTCCACGCAAACGTCCAAACTTCGTCGTTTCTTTTTTTCGATAATAAATCCATGGTTGAAAAAAAATTTCCCGAGTCCACTTACAATTAAATTTACCACCACCACCGGAAAAAACAGATTGGAAAATTCCAAAAAAATAAAAATGGCGGAGAAATTTCCTAGAATTAAAAATGGTTTCGTCAACATCGACGTGAAGGTGACGTCATGCAGTGAAAAAATGGCGGACACCAGCGACCACGCCCACCGTTGCCACTGGAAGAGAAGTTTCCCCGTGGCCACGGGAAGTGCATCCGTGACGTCACTTCCGGAAGTTGACCACGCCCACTTGTGACGTCACTTCCACCGCCCAAGTCCCCCCCTACTACTTCTGCCTTTATGTCGTGTGCGTCCTGCGGGGCAGGCACGTCACACGTGTGTTTTAAGAAAATGGCTTGTAACCCTCATGCTGTAGTACAAATACTGGCGAAGGAGGTAACGCAAAAATACCAAGCGGAAGACACGGCTCCAACGTACATCGACAGGCGAATTGCAAGGTAGTTGTGTAGCGTTTTGGAGCAACATGTTATTGGAGCCGCTGACATGTTTGAAGGACAGACATTGTGGCGACATAGTGATGAAACGTCGGACACGTGATCTGAACAAATTGATACACCGGGTACTCCAGCATACAGTTATGCCACGCAGTTCGAGTTCCTATGAACCATCACCCACCAAAATCAAACGGTAAAGCATTCACGAACAGTTTTCCGGACAAACCATGTAGAGTTTCTATGACAATGAGAAGGTCGCAAAGCAAACCTTTTCAGCACTGCCTTCTCTCAACACATTACCATGACGTGAGTGAGGTATGTATATGCCATTTGCAACTTAATGGTGTTGTACGTGGTCTCTCTCGACATTTAAGTGCCTCATATCTAACAGCCAAATGTTGTTTGACACTTTATGGCTATACATACATTACAATCGGGGGTCCTACTTTTATAAGCCATGTTCTAGGCGTTGCAGGCGATTGCGAAATGCCATACTTCACACCTGTTACTTTGGTATCATGCTTGTGCGCCACAGAAAGTTCCGTGACAATTGTCGTCGGGAGGTCCGATAGTTTCCCTTGTAAGTCCGCAATTAAAGGGTTTTTAACTACGTATCTTAGCTTTTAGTGGTTTTATGACTCTTTAGTATCGTGTAAGACGGTCTTCTTTTGTACCTTCCTCAAAATTTACATTTGCACGAACATTAGACGATTGATGAGAAAAAACATAACTGTGCTTGATTGGCGGGGTAATAGTGCCGACCTTAACCCCATCGAAAATTTGTGGACCATTTTGAAAGACAAGGTAGCATAAAAACAGGTCTCCCAGTTCTTGAGAGACAGTTTGCGAGTGCTTGCTCGTGGATTGTCTTCCACAGCGGCTTACAGGGCGTTCGGATCAATAGCAGAGAGCCTACCCGTATATTCCTTTCTTTTCAAGCTGAAGTCACTAGCAGCAAATTTCTTGAACCATGCTTGCGCTGTCCGACAAACCACCGAGCCTTCGTCTTCCACTTCGTTGATTTTTCGGACTGCTTTAACAGCTTTAAAGCCCTGTTTCCAGTAATGTCGCAATAGAATGAATACAGTATTTCAAGCTTTGCAGCAATTGCGATTGACCGTGGTACACTGTTGAAAATTTTGTAGGAGATTGCACCAAAAGGTGGTGCAACCCCAGCTGCACCACTTTCTGAGAAAAGATACAACATCCTGTGGTGAAAACAAAACCCAACAACATGGTGCAACTTTGCACCACGTTTTTTTTTTTTTTTTTTTGATTGGAGGTTTAACGACCACCGTGAGCAACTCAATGGGCTATAAGCAGTCGCCCGTCCCTAATTTAGGGTCACTGGTTCCAGGGAAGGGAGAGAGCCGGTGCCGTAAGACAAACACAACATCCATGCCTCACCGGGATTCGAACCCGCACCCCGTTCGGACGAATGATCAGAGGCCATCGCTTAGACCACTGCGCCACCGGGGCGGCTGATTGGAGGTTTAACGACCACCGTGAGCAACTCAATGGGCTATAAGCAGTCGCCCGTCCCTAATTTAGGGTCACTGGTTCCATGGAAGGGAGAGAGCCAGTGCCGTAAGACAAACACAACATCCATGCCTCACCGGGATTCGAACCCGGACCCCTTGCGGACGAATGATCAGAGGCCAGCGCCTTAGACCACTGCGCCACCGGGGCGGCTGATTGGAGGTTTAACGACCACCGTGAGCAACTCAATGGGCTATAAGCAGTCGCCCGTCCCTAATTTAGGGTCACTGGTTCCAGGGAAGGGAGAGAGCCGGTGCCGTAAGACAAACACAACATCCATGCCTCACCGGGATTCGAACCCGGACCCCGTTCGGACGAATGATCAGAGGCCATCGCTTAGACCACTGCTCCACCGGGGTGGCTGATTGGAGGTTTAACGTGAGCAACTCAATGGGCTATAAGCAGTCGCCCGTCCCTAATTTAGGGTCACCACAGAATGGTTGCGGACGAATGATCTTAGACCACTGCGCCACCGGGGCGGCGTTGCACCACGTTATGGTACAAGGTTGCTCCACATTATAGTGTAAGGTGTAACCATGTTGTTGGTGTTGTTTGCACCACAGAATGGTGTATCTTTTCTCAGAAAGTGGTGCAGCTGGGGTAGCACCACTTTTTGGTGTAACCTACCATAAAGTTTTTTACAGTGTACAAGTTCGGCCGCCCCGGTGGCGCAGTGGTCTAAGCGATGGCCTCTGATCATTCGTCCGAACGGGGTCCGGGTTCGAATCCCGGTGAGGCATGGATGTTGTGTTTGTCTTGCGGCAGTGGCTCTCTCCCTTCCCTGGAACCAGTGGCCCTAAATTAGGGACGGGCGACTGCTTATAGCCCATTGAGTTGCTCACGGTGGTCGTTAAACCTTCAATAACAAACAAGCAATGTACAAGTTCAACGCATCGGTCTCGACATGTGCTTCAGCGCTCGTTTGATTTCGCACAGTGCGCACTCACAGTCGTCTGTAGCACAGGGAAACTACCCAGCAGAAAATATGCATACATCATGGAGCTGTCCTGTGCAAAAACGCCGGTTTTTTTCCCCTGGACGCCCCAATATTTGGAAAACCTACATTTTTCTCTTGTGTTTTGATCAGTACAATGCACAGGTCTTCCGAATCGTAAGTTTATCCTTGAGAAGATTCTTTGCCGACGTTGAGTATTCCTCCATTCAAAGCCAAGATGAAGTTTTCATTTTTGTTAACTTCAGAATAACGGACACAGAACTGGCCACAGGAAAAAATATAGATTTTGCAGGTTGAGTACATCAACTTTTAATGATATTCTGTGTTTGTTGATACTCATGACGAAACTGAAACGAGTAGGAGATTACAGGCGTTTAAAGTGAAATGAAAGGTCAGATGGGACGATTGGAACGCGCGGAATAAGGTCATGGTCTCCTGCAACATCATGCCAGTTCGATAACGCTTTTTAGTTTCCGTTGTCTATGATAGGCATCGTAGGACATGGTGAAGGCTGTTCTTCTTCGAGAACGAAATATACCTGTTTGTATTCTGTGGAACAAAAGAACTTGCGGATCATCAGGTTGTGGACAGACGTGGGTTTAGAGTAGATTTGTGTACTCAGTAATACAATAAAGTGCCAAAAGTCCTGGAATAGCAGTATGCAAATTTTTATCTGGCGCTGTCGTCGTATAAAGGCTTCGACGCGCACCACGATTTTTATCAGTTGCGTGGTGTAATCTCGTGAGTCAGGTTGAACAACCGCCAGTAGGATAATGGCAAGCAGACGTGAAGTATCGGAGTTTGAAAGAGGCACGGTAGTGGGAGCCAGACGGATTGGACATTGAATTTCCGAAGTTGTGCCAGCATTCAACATTCCTCGATCCACGGTGTCACGTGTGCACCGAGAGTACCTCATGGAAGGCATTACCACCCACCGTGAACAGCGCAGTGACTGACCACGGGTGCAGAATGACCGTGACCACCAGCGTCTTACCAGGATTGTCCATGATAAAAGACGAGCGAAACTGGCTCAAATAACATCCACATTCAATGCAGGAGGTACCAGAGACACCCCAGAGTCCCTTTGTAAACACCACGACATCGAACACAGTGCCTCGCTTGGACCCTGGAAGACTGGCAACATGTGGTGTGGTACGATGAGTCACGCTACCAGTTGTTATAACCTGATGGTAGGGTTCGGGTGTGGTGCAGACTCCCAAGAGGCCATGGATCCAACCTTTCAACAAGGCACTGTAACAAGCAGGTGGTGTTTCATACATGTATGGGGTGTCTTTACGTGGCACGGGTTGGGTTCTCTGGTCCTCATCAACACGTAATTAACCAATAATCGCTTTGTTGCTCTGCTGAGTGACCATTTGCATCCCTTCATGTAATTTATGTACCCCAACAACGATCATTTTCAGTCGTTCATGTGTATATGTATGAAAACTACATACTTTGAAAGAAGAGTCTGGTTGATCATTTCAGTCCTTGATGAGTATGGGTGATCATTTTCAGTCATTTCAGTCCTTGATGAAGAGCGAGTGATCATTTCAGTCCTTGATGAAGAGCGAGTGATCATTTCAGTCCTTGATGAGTCTGGGTGATCATTTCAGTCCTTTGATGAGTCTGGGTGATCATTTTCAGATGAGTCTGGGTGATCATTTTCAGATGAGTCTGGGTGATCGTTTCAGTCCTTTGATGAGTCTGGGTGATCACTTCAGTCCTTTGATGAGTCTGGGTGATCATTTTCAGATGAGTCTGGGTGATCATTTCAGTCCTTTAATGAGTCTGGGTGATCATTTCAGATGAGTCTGGGTGATCAATTTCAGATGAGTCTGGGTTATTATTTCAGTCCTTTGATGAGTTTGGGTGATCATTTTCAGATGAGTCTGGCTGATCATTTCAGTTTTTTGATGAGTCTGGGTGATCATTTTCAGATGAGTCTGGGTGATCATTTTCAGATGAGTCTGGGTGATCATTTCAGTCTTTTGATGAGTCTGGGTGATCATTTTCAGATGAGTTTGGGGGATCATTTCCGTCCTTTGATGAGTCTGGGTGATCATTTTCAGATGAGTTTGGGTGATCATTTCCGTCCTTTGATGAGTCTTGGTGATCATTTCAGTAATTTGATGAGTCTGGGTGACCATTTTCAGTCCTTCATGGACTTCATGTACTCCAACAGCGATGGGAGTTTCCAGGTGGACAAGGCACCATGTCATCGTGCCCAAGTTGTCCAAAATTGGTTCGAGGAGCATTCTGGATAGCTTCGACTGATGGCGTGGGCGCCACGTTTGCCCGACATGAACGTAATACCGCACTAATGGGACATAGTGGAAAGATCCATTCTCACACAAGATACTATATCTAAAAATACCAGGGAACTGTGTGCGCTGTTCAGACGGCATGGCTCAACATTTCTCCTGAAATCTTCCGGCCACTTGTGGAATAGATGCCACCTCGAGTTGCTGCACTTCGCCGCGCTAGAGGAGGTCCTACACGATACCAGTTATGTATTCCATGACTTTCGACACCAGTGTACATCCAGATAAGGTAAGACACTATTGTGTTCAAGCTCTATAGTAAAACTGATTGTCGGGCGTAGATCAGAAAAATTCAGAGCATTAAAGGAAGCCATATCAAATTCATCGCTTTGAACGCAGGAGTTTTGCGTCAGTATATTCAAGTTAACAGTCTCAGTCTAAAACTCTAGCTTCTATAGTTTACAAGGGCAAATACAGAAGGAGACTGATATGTTTTCAACGGGATCTTCGCTTTCAGCCATCCTCGAGGAAGCAATTCTTAGCCCAATTGAACTCATTGTGAACTCCTTCAACAAAACAAGAGGGGTGATAGTACACATCAAAACAAACAATATTTGCAATGGAACCTAGAGCAGCATTCCACTCCTAGTGTCAGAAAAGAGTAAAGTTAGATATCCACGTTGAGCCTTCAACAGTGAAGAAAAAGAGACAAATAATTTATGAGTTGCACAATTCCAATCGCATCAGAGAAAGACACAAAGGAGCTGCTCAAACTGGCGTATAAGGGCGTCGTTGCACAGCCCATTCCGTCGAATGAAGGACTGTCGCACCCTCTTGTAGACTTCCGGTGTGGTGTAGATCTTGTCCGTAGCAACAGCGATTTGCGCAGCGAGCTCTTCAAGGGAGTCCACAGGTGTCTCGTACACCAATGTTTCCATGTGCCCACAGAGGAAGAAGTCCAAGGGATTAAGGTCGGGGGAGCGTGGAGGCGAAACCACAGGTCCACCGTGTCCAATCCATCAACCGGGATATGTCGCACTTAGGAAGTATCGTACCTCGGTGGCAAAGTGCGCTGGCGCCCCATCATGCATAAACAACATATCCCTCCGTGTGGTGAGCGGAACATTCAGCAACAGAGCGGGAAGCACTTGCTCCAGGAACACACGGTACGCTGAGCTGGTCAGACGTATACATGTGATGTTCTCACGGTAATATCGCTGAACGGGCTCGGCTGCGTTTTTTACTGTTTGCTCCTCATCGATTACGCACGTGTTCAGCGCACCTGATTTGCATATTGTGCTTCTCATGCACTGGTTGGAACTCCGTGTGCCTTTTGGACGTTTTCCGAAGGTGCACTTTTCTAGCACTAGGAGTGGAATGCGGCCCTAGGTTCCATTGCAAATATTATTCGTCTTGATGTGTACTAACACCCCTCTTGTTTTGTTGAAGGAGTTTACAATCACCCTGTATTCTCAAGCGTCACCCCATGGCCTACCACCTTTGTTACGTTATGCGGACGACTTGGTTTTCATACATCCTCACGCAAAAGGGATTCTTCTGTTTTTCCTCGATAAAATCAATGATTTACACCTTAAGGTCAGTTTTACTATGGAGCTTGAACACAATACAGCCGTACGTGATCTGGATGGTTTACTGAGCAAATCGCCTGACAGCCACCTTTATACACACGTCTACTGTAAATCCACATCCCTTCCCACCTGATGCTCCACAGCTCGCTCTATCTCTCAGAATACAAAACAGGTGGCTCGAATGAGAAGAGCCTTCGCCGTCTTCTCCAATGATCATTCTAGACATCGCAAATTAAAAAGCTTCATCGAATTGGTCACCGATGAAGGATACATCTGGAACCAGATACATAACTGCAATGGAAAAGGTAAAATCAAAAGAGTTCTAATCTTTCTATGACTCAGCTACGCTAACTCTGATCGATTCCCTACATACTAAATGATTTTTGCAAACTCTAAACGAACTCAAGAAGATGTACTACGGTATCGGCATAAGGTCTCCTGCGTCTTTACGTACCACGCTTAAACGAAATACTAAGAAATCCCCTCTTTTCAACGAAGCGGGTGTTTTTGAGATCCCGCCTACAATATGCGGACGGTTCCAGGGGATACTACACTGAAGAGCAATTAAATTAAAGATACCTGTCTAGTAGGGTGTAGCACCACCTTTCTCCCTGATGACGGCGGCGATTCTTCTCGGCATGGACTCGACAAGCCACCGAAAGCGTTGGGAAGCCATACGGATCCACGATCCCTGAACAAGCTCTCATAGTTCACGAAGATTTGATGAAGGGGGTCAGATCCTCGAACATCTCTCTCGATGGCATGACAGATGTGCTTAATGGGATTGAGGTCAGGGGGACCTAGCTGGCCAAGGGAGCGAGGTCGCGTCAGTGGAGTGTTCATCCAACTATTCGGATACAATTCGGAAGCGATGGCACGGTGCATTGTCTTGTTGCAGGATGTTGAAGACGCACAAACGGGAGCAAATGGTCGTCCACGATATCCCAGTAACGTTGACCTGTGAAGGACGATGTCACACGTACCATGGATCCCATTTCAGTCTTCGTATTCAGTCCCCATACGAGAATGCCACCTCCACCAGCTTAAAGAGTACCCTGCTGACAAGAAGGATACATCGCTTCATGTGGTTTGCGCCGTACTCGTATCCTGCCATCCGCATGTACCAACGTGAATCTCGACTCATCACTCCAGGCAACATTTTCCCACATATCTAGGGTCCACATATCTAGGGTCCAGTGTTCCCACGCCCATGCTAATCTTTGCACCCTGTGATGTGCGGTCAGCAGCGGTGCCCTCCTGGGACGATGGCTTCTGTGCCCCATAGCGAGGAGATGGTTCTGGATGGTGTGGCTGCTTACAGGTTTTTGGGCACCAGCGTTAAATTGCCGAGTGATTTTTTGCACTGTGGCACGTCTATCCGCTGTTACAATGCGAGCTAGTCGACGATGACCCCGCTCATCCACACGCTGTAGTTCAAGGCAGTTGGCCCTTGCAAGGATGGTTTTACCGGATTCGATGCACTCACGGTGCACCCGTGACACAGTAGCTCGTGAAAATCCCAGTGCCTGCACGACTTCCTAGATGGAGTAACCCATTCGTCGGGCCCCGACAATTTGCCCACGTTCAACTGCGCTTAGATCCTTCGCTTTACCTAGAGTGAGTCCGACTCTTACTGATTACCGTCGCATCACTCCTTATATTGTCGGATCGCTGCATGCGGCATGTCGTTTCCGTTTACAGGGCAGCCCACAGCGCAGCATTTGCATAACGCCAGCTGTCTCTAATTCAATTGCTCTTCAGTGTACATTGGAATGACCAAGCGTTCGTTTGGAATTAGAATCAACGGGCATACAACAGACACGAAGGACGGTAAAGCAACCACAGTTCTATGCAAAGAAGTCAAATTAAAGTTCGCTACTTCTATGTGGGATGATATAAGAAAATTAGCTACCAACCCAACCCTGAAATCTACAGCCATTCGAGAAAACTTGGAGACCATTGCTAACAGTGAGGCTTGCAATGACAGCGTCTTTCTAGACTTGCCAAGAACTTGCAATCAGCTCTTCAAAACCAGCTTTTTCCTTTCGTGCCGAGCCAACATGATGCCTAATGTCTTTGAATGAAACTTACTTTCGCATCTATTCGTTTATTGTCTAGTCAAATCACCTTGTTCAAACTCTCGAGGCGTTCTATTATATTGCAGTTTTCTATCTACTTTCCTTGCAAAAGCCATCTGGTTGATGTTCGAAAGCTTGGGAATGTTGATTCATATTCTTACGACAATAAATCGGATTACTTTAGGGGTATGCAAAAGTTTGCACCGCACCCGCTAGCTGGCGCTGTAGGGGTATAACCGGTGGGCGACCCGTGCTGTCAGTTCGTACAGGAAGCCAAGCATGGCGGTCGATAAAGTTTATTTGCAGCACTGTTTGTTATCCATGTCTTATTTAGCGAAAAGTGCGAGTGCAGCATACAGTTCAATATGTCATGCGTATGGCGAAATGGTTATGGGTGAGCTGACGTGTCGAGAATGGTTTGCCAGGTTTAAGAAAGGCGATCTAAGCTTGGAAGACAAGCCACCGGACTCGCAGACAAGGAGCTGTAATCGCTGTTGCAAGAGGATGCCCCACAATCGACCACGCAACTGGAGAAACGTTTGGAAGTGGCTCAATCGACAGTGGAATGGCGTCTGCTGGCTTTGGGGAAGATCCAGAAGATTGGTAAGTTGGTTCCACATACTTTAACGGAGTGTAATATTGGTCAACGATTGGACATCTACATGTCGTTGCTGAAGAAGTTTCAAGGGAAGAATTTCTTGTGGAAGGTTGTCACCGGGGATGAACAATGGGTCTATTGTGACACCCCTGTACGCAAGCAATCCTGGGTCGACCCAGACCAGCCATCAACATCCACTGCCAAACAGGATATTCGTGGGAAAAAGGTGCTGACGTGTGTGTGGTGGGATATGCATGGAGTGCTGTACTTCGAGCAGTTAAAACCGGGCGAAATAATCACTGCACAAGGATATAGTGATCAGTTGATGAAACTGATCACCTCAATCGAGCAAAATCGCCCATGGACAGGTAAAGGACGCCGCCCAGTCATCCTGTTACACGATAATTCCAGACCACATGTTGCTGCCACCACGGAATTAACCCTTGAATAGTTACACTGGAAGGTTTTACCGCACCCGGCTCACTCTCCGTACACTGCACCCTCAGACTTTCATCTGTTTCGCTCTATGCAACATGCCCTAGCACAACAGCGGTTCACCACATTTCCAGAGGTGGAAAATTTCGTTACTGCGTTTTTCAGCTCAAAACCCGAGTACTTCTATCACAGGGGCATTCATTTGTTGCCTGAAAAATGGCAAAAGGTCATGGATGCCAACGGCCAATATTTCGCTAAATAAATGTGTACTGATTTTCTTATTGCTCCTATCTCCTTTCTCCTTAAAACGGCGGGAACTTTTGCATACCTCTAATAGTTATACATTTACTATTTTATGCATAATTGGTGTACAGTTCCTTATTTTTAATAAGTAGTAAATGTTTTAATATATTTATTAATAAATAGTAAATGTTTTAATATATTTATTAATAAGTAGTAAATGTCTTAATATATTTATTAATAAGAAGTAAATGAAAGTAATATATTTATTAATAATTGGTAAATGTTTTAGTATATTAATTAATAAGTAGTAAATGTTTTAGTATATCTATTAATAAATAGTGAATGTTTTAATATATTTATGGATATTAATAAGTAGTAAACGTTTTAATATATTTATTGATATTATTAAGTAGTAAAGGTTTTAATATATTTATTGATATTAATAAGTAGTAAATGTTTTAATATATTTATTGATATTAATAGGTAGCAAATGTTTTAATATATTTATTGATATTAATAAGCAGTAAATGTTTTAATATATTTATTGATATTAATAAGTAGTAAATGTTTTAATATATTTATTGATATCAATAAGTAGTAAATGTTTTAATATATTTATTGATATTGATAAGTAGTAACAGGTTTACTCGAAATCCATATGCCAGTTCCGGTAAATATTCTCTTCCATTCAATTTTCTACATCAATATTACACTGGCGGAAAGTGAAAAAAGAACACCAAGAAGGAACTTGCGGACGATCATGAAATTTACATATGTTAATGGGGTCGAGTTTACGTAGGTGTGATGTTCATTTCGGGACCAACCGGTGAGCGCTTACGCCACAGCACGGCGTAATATGCAAATTATCGTCGGTGGTATTTAAGGAGTACGGCGAAGTGAATGTAATCAGTCGTCGCCGTACGGACACGTGAGAAGACCCAGAAGAAGCTGCAATGCCTGGACATGGAAGACGTGTACGATTTCAGCAGTTATCGGACTTTGAGCGAGGTCGTCTAGTCGGACTCCGCGAGGCCGGGTGGTCGCATCGTCGTATTGCGGAGCGAATTGGACGGGAAGTATCGGTGGTGGTACGATGGTGGCGTGGATGGTCCGAAGAACATTCCCACACGAGAAGACGTGGAACCGGGAGTCACAGACGGACTGATGAGCGGGCCGATCGACGCATAAGAAGAGCGGCGTTGTCAGCAGAATATCCACTGCGACGCAAATCCGAGCTACCATTGCACCTGAGATGACTGTGCGAACAATCCGCAACCGTCTACTATATGTAGATCTACGTGCACGTGTGCTTCTGTCATGTGTACCTCTGACTCCAGCCCACCGTCAGGGACGGCTGCAGTGGTGTCGCCAACGTCTGCACTGGAGAACGCAATGGTGATCTGTCATGTTCAGTGGTGAAAGCAGATTCTGGTTGGGAGCCTCCGATGGCCGTGTGCGTGTTCGCAGACGCACAGGGGAGCGCCTCCACCCTTCTTGCATCCGCCAGCGACACACAGGGCCTACACCTGGTCTCCTGGTGTGGGGACAGATCAGCTATCACTCCCGTACACAACTAGTGTTTGTACCGGGTACGTTAAACAGCACCTCCTACATCAACAACATCATTAAGCCCGTTGTTGTGCCTTTTGTAAGGTCGGTGCATCGTGGTGTTTTCCAGCAAGATAACGCACGCCCACACACGGCACGTGCAACGCAACATGCACTTCAAAGTGTGAGACAACTTCCATGGCCTGCCCGTTCACCGGATTTGTCCTCCATTGAGCACGTGTGGGATTTTATGGGACAACGAATTATCCGGTCTCCACGGCCAGCCACGACCATCCCCGATTTACGCGTCCAGGTTGAGGATGCTTGGAACTCAATACCCCAAACTTACATCCAACATCTGTACGACAGACTCCATGCCAGAATTGCACAGTGTGACGCAGTTCATGGCGGTTCAACCTCGTACTAACCATGTTACGTGGAAATGTTATTTTTCAGTTTGCCAGCACATACAGCTGTATTTTGCCATAATGTTTTGATCACGTTATCCTCTGTATTCCGTTATTATGCTGTATAAATATCGTTGGTATCAGACGTCTCCTTCTTGGTGTTTTTTTTTCACTTTCCGGCAGTGTATATTCGATAAAAAGAAACAGTGCGTACCGGCGGCTTTAACTTTATTTTAACAACAGATGTTCAAATTTAAATTCATTTGCGTATACACTAATTACTTCCAGCGGTGGTAAAATACCAGACACTCATAACAATTTAAAGATCTCGTTGCTACACATGCAACAAAATCTATGAAATATCGCGAAGACTGGGGTTAACAGCTTTGAGAACTTTGGGTCAAAAATGGAAGATATATTTTCTTTCTATTCGTATGAGACATTATTAGCGTGAGATCGCGTTACACTGCATGTTATCCAGAAATTGTTCTTCCTCTAGACGACGAGTTAAAGCTAAGCATGGATTTCACTATTTTCTCCATAATTTTATTCCATATCTTTTTAATGTTTTCGGAAACTATACAAAATTCAAGGAAAATGTTGAATAGAATAACTTGTATTGTTCTGACAGCTCCAGACAACAGAACTGACCTAATATTGACTGTTGATCGATAGTTAAACGCATTGAGATCGTTGGCTGAACATTGTAAATATTGACTTACGTTTATAGATACCTCGGTTGACCTAAAAAAACGTGGCAGTTTTGAGTTGCACCTAATAATTATGCATGAACGATGCAATTTTATGACCAGAACACGAAAGAGAACAAAAGAGCGGTATTCAAATTACCTCTGTCTGGCCTGCACGACTTATTCTAATGAGGTATACAGAAAGAAAATCTTTCAAATGAGGACATCTGCAAGATTCAGCAAAAGAGAAATAAAAACTGCACTCAATAATATAGTACTCCGTTCTAGATAGCACGATAAGAGAAATTAAGAAAAATTGAATTCCTGAATTTGACATTTTCTCGAATTCTTCAAAAAATTTGAAAAGAGAGCGAAAATACTTGGTGTCGGTGTAGTCATTTAACCATATCCTTCAATTGATATATTAATATCTTTTGAAATTTTGAAGTGATTTTGATAAAGATCCACTGACGTGTACTGTGATATGTTACCAATGTAACAAATGTTTTTCAGAATCGGAAACGAAGATTATGAATGACAGAGAAAAGCAGCGAGCCGTAATTGAATTCCTGGAAAAAGAGTGATGTGAGGCTCCAGAAATTCACAGATGACTCCTAACAGTGTATGGAGCTGCCACAATCCATATCAGTAATGCCCGAAAATAGATGAAGAGATTTCGAGAGAGAGAACGTTCAGTGTCGGACAAACGACGGAGTGGAAGACCCGCAACTGCAGTGACAGATACCAACAGGCAACAAGTGAAAGACCTCATCACAGCTGATCGTTGTGTCACCATCCAGGAGTTGCAACAATAAACAGTGCTCACAATGCACAGACATTGAAAAAGCTAAACGAAGCTATCAGAAGGAAAAAACATGACATTCCACTTCATAGTCTAGCTTTACACCATGATAAAACACGTCCCCACACCTCAATGGAGACTTCACAGGCTGTTGCCAAAATGGGGTGGACGGTGATGACCCAACCATCCCTACAGACTTGATTTGGCTCCATTTTCCTATTTGCATCTTTGAAAAACGCCCTTGGTGGAGAACGTTTCAACAAAGTGACAGACGTTTAACTGGCTGTGAACTCATGGGTGAAACGACAGCCTCAGGAATTTTTCCAAAATGGATTTCACCAATGGCTTCAAAGATAGCGGAAATGTATAGAATGTGATGAACAATTATTTTAATAGGCTAGCGTTGTAAACAATATGTCCAAGTATGGGTGGATGAAATTCGAAAGTATGCGGGAGTGACATGGAGAAGAATGGCACAAGAGAGACCATTGTGGAAGAAACTTGGGGAGACCTTTGTCCAGCAGTGGATTGATAATGGTTGTCAATGACGATTTTGTCATCAAGTTTCACATTTTTGCTGCTATAAATAAAAATCTTACGAGGGACGAGGTATTTCTTTCAGGATGTCCTTTGTACGTATGCCAACAGGCAACAAGATGAGCTATTACATTATGACTACCAACCTAATAAGCTGTAGGACCCTCTTAACCCCGCAAAACAGCAGGCACTAGGCGAAGCATCGATTCGATGAGGTGGCGATAGGTACCCTGGGGTATCTGGTAGCATAATATCAACAGCATGTCCTCTAGTTCCCGTAAATTTCGGGGTGGTAGTGATTTAGCGCGAACCCGCGTTTCCAAGTCGAACCACAAATGTTCGATTGGGTTCATGTCAGGTGAATTTGGAGAAATTCACCAGCATTAACAGAAATTCACCAGCATGTTACTCGAACAACTCCTTGATGATTCTGGCATTGTGGCATGGCGCATTATCCTTTTGGTAATAGCCATCCCCAGCAGAAAACACAGTTGCCATGAATGACAGAACTTGGTCCTCAACAATGTTCAGATATCTATCAGCTGTCAGGGACTGTGCTATTGGGATAACGGAGCGTAAAGTGTCCAAAGAAAAACATCGCCCACGGCGTAACACCGCAGACGGCGGCCTCTTTCCGCCAAACAGTACATCGAGGTGCCATAGTTTCCGCTGGTAATCGACGTATCAGCGCTCGGCCGTCTACGTGATGCACCAGGAATCTGGACTCGCCAGACCAGGCCACATTCTTCCAATGACCCACGGTCCGATCTTGATAATCTTGGGTTCATTTCATGAGCTGTTGGCGATGACGTGCATTGAGCATGAGACCCGGCTGTGTCTTCGGCTGCGCAGGCCCATGCGTAGAACGCTGCGATGAACTGTGTGCTGTGACACATTGCTCTGGTCACCACTTTTGTAACTTTGGCTGATTTGTCGCACTGTGGCCCCGCGGTCGCTGTGAATAATGCGCGACAGTCTCCGCTTCCCTCTGGCATCAGTGAGCTGCGGACGACACACAGCTGGACGATGGTTATTTGTTTGGGTATCTGTGCTCCACTTTTGATACGTACTCACTACAGCGGCACGTGAACAACCCACAAGCCGCGCCGTTACCGAGATCGTAGTTCCTAGGCACCATGCCATCACAATTTGTTCTTTATCAAACTCAGATAAATAGGCAGCTTTTTCTATTCTGACTTCGAACACCCTACTAACCGAAAGCCGGTCCTCGCGTTGTATACGCAGGGTGCATAGGAAAGTCCCTTTGGCCTGGAATAACTTGCGAACGAAGAGAGGTACAGTTATGCAAGTGAGGTAACGGTATAGTAAAGCGACTACGGCCGATCAAATGCAATCAATAGCAGCGCCCCTAGTGGCGAAATGCGGAAGTTAACCATTGCAAATCGAAAACGAAATGAGATAGAGCAAAATTTCCAATTACAAAGCTGTAGAGCATCGCCTAATTAGTATAAAACGATATTTGTTTCACACGGATAAGATACATTGTCACCTGAATACCCTAAAATGTCCGAAATCGATGCGCGACCTTTTGTGTTAACGTTTGAAGGGAATAGGCGTAGGTAGGAGCAAAAGCAAACAATTTTTTGCATAAATGCGTTTTTATGTCAATACAGTTTGATGACGTCAGACAAAACAAAAACAAAAAAGGCAAATTGGCGCACAGTGATAAAAAGTAAATGTCGTGTATGTTCGAAGAGTTCGCCATTGCCCACGATACACATTTGTATCCGTGAAAGTAACTCTGCATGCACATTCCTCAGCATGGAAGGTGTCACACTATTGCAAGCATCTGTAACACGACGACGTAGATCGAGCAGACGTGTAGGCGTAGTTGCATACACCTGATTTTTTACGTAACCCCAGAAATCCAAGCTCGCCATTCTCACACAGCGTACGTAGACTTAAACTTCTGATCAGGGTACATCCTGCTACTGGTTTTTATATCGTAGGTACGGTACTACGTTACAATCTGAATTCGCATACGGCTACATTTGCGAAATGTGAATATGCAGATTCAAATAGTCGCGCATCGATTTCGGACATTGTAGGGTCTTCAGGCGACAATTTATCTTATCCGTGTGAAACAAATGTCGTGTTGTGCTAATTAAGTGATGTTCTACAAATTTGTATTTGGAAATTTTGCTCTATCTCTTTTCGTTTTCGATTTGCAATGGCTAACTTCCGCATTTCGCCACTAGGGGCGCTGATATTGGTTGCATTCGATCGGGCGTAGTCGCTTTACTATACCGTTATCTCACTTGCATAAGTGTACTTCTCTCCGTTCACAAGGTATTCCAGGCTAAAGGGACTTTCGTATGCACACTGTACAATGCTTTGTGCACTTCGCCTTCACCACCGTTCAGTCTCCAGGCGCGCTCATTTCTCTAGGCTAAGGGTGGTCATAATTGAATGGCTTATTAGTGTACATTATATTGTTAATAAGCCTTCACAACACAGAAGAGTTGTATATCGGAATGAAGGAGCCGTCCTTAGCCGCTAGATGTAAATAACATGAGAATTGTCAGGTAGGACATGCAGAATACTACACATGTCCAGAGGGACGTCACGGACTACTCCGTTCGACAAGTGTCTATTTATTTATGTCACGTCTGTGTAGGATCGACGGAGTAGTGCGTGACATCCGCTATTTCCAGAGGAACGTCACGCACTACTCCGTCGCTCCTACACAGACATGACATAAATAAATAGGCACTTGTCGTAATGTCCTTTTAGGTATGTAGTGGAGTCTGTATTACACTGCATACTCGGATTCTATTTTACATATTTTGCAAGACAACGTCAGCGAGTAGGTGCCACCAAACAAACATACCCAGACCCAACACTGTTAAAAAATCTACTTAAAAATAAGAACCTGATCCTACTCGTATTTTTTAAGTACAATCGTATCGTAAACGAGTACATAACATGCTCAAATATAAGTAACAATACGTATTTACAAATTCACTATCTACCAACAAGTAATTTGACACCTGTGATAGCAAAGGAAAACGAAGTTTATTCACCTTCAATAGTTAATGGAGCCTCCACGAGAATCGATTACAGCTGCTACCCTCCGGGGCATACTCTCAACCAGGCGTTGTACGACGGCTAGCGGTATTTTCTTCCACTCGGCTTGGAGAAGACAGGTCAGTTCCTTCACCGATTTCGGACGGTGGGGGCACCCCTTAAGTCGACGCTCCAACTCGTCCCAGAGGTGCTCGACAGGGTTAAGGTCCGGGCTCTGCGCAGACCAGTCCATTCGATTAACCCCATTGTCACCATACCAAGCCATGGTGGACCTCACAACATGACAGATGGCATTGTCATCCGGGAAGTAACATGGGTCCACCCCGTAAAACTGCCACAACGTAGGAAGCGCATGGTCATCCAAAATGGTACAGTAGGTCTCGGCGTTGAGTATACTAGGAACTGCGACCAAGGTTCCCGTACCATACCAGGAGAAACACCCCCATAGCATAATTCCACCGTCGCCGAACTTCACACAGTTGGCACAATACATTCCGGCAGGAGGCGTTCTCCAGGCAGACGCCAAACCCAGAGCCTGCCACCCGAACGGTAGAGGGTGAACCTTGATTCGTCGCTCCAGAGAACCTGTTTCCACTGTTCAACGGTCCACTGTCGACGTTCTTTGCACCACGTTCGCCGAGCAGCGCTATTGGACTTGGTGATCAAAAGCTTGTGGGCGGCAGCACGTCCATGATAACCGAGCAGATGGGCTTCCTTACGGATGGTATTCATCAAAAGAACACTCCCGGATGCCTGTTGAAACTCCTCGCGTATGTGGCCTATCGATTTGGTGCGGTTCTTCAGAATTTCTCTGGCCAGCACCCGTCGGTCTCTAACTCCCAGATTTGTGGGTCTGCCGGGTCGGGGCAAATTCCGCCAGTCACCTTTCATATTCCACTTGCCGATCACGTAAGCCACTGTCGATTTTGGGTACTTCAACTCGCTGGATATGTCACGTATCGATCGGCCATTTCTATGATACCCGACGATTACACCTTTCTCGAAATCTGAGAGCTCCGAACTGCATGGCATCTTGCATGCGACTGGTTGCGTTGTTGTTTCCCACACGTCATTTAACGACGGCGGCCGTGACGTGTATCAGGACCGGAGATATCGTCGATTGCAGGGGTGTCCAATTACTTGTTGGTAGATAGTGTAGTTGCGTCCATAAATATCAATCTAATCTCGTATTACTTCATTTTAGATATTATAGATTTCAAGAGAAATGGTAAAATAAATGTGTAAACACACATAAATAATTAGTACAACAAATTCACTGATCACAAGTAATTTAATTATGCATAAAGCATCTTTGCATACGATATAACATTAACTATATTTGTGTCAATCTCATAAATAATATATATATTATCGCTTCATCACTGTACACTTAAGAGCAATTGAATTAGAGACAGCTGGCGTCATGCAAATGGGGCGCTGTGGGCGTCCCTGTAAACGCAAACGACATGACGTATGCAGCGATCCGACAATGTAAGGAGTGATGCGACGGGGAATAAGTAAGAGTCGGACGCAGGATGGGTAAGACAAAGGATCTAAGCTCATTTGATCGTGGGCAAATTTTCGGGGCCCAACGAATGGATCACTCCATCTCGGAAGTCGTGCAGGCACTGGGATTTTCACGAGCCACTGTGTCACGGGTGCACCGTGAGTACATCGAATCCGGTAAAACCATCGCTGCAAGGACTAACTGCAGTGGACAATAGCGTGTGGATGAGCGGAGTCATCGTCGGCTAGCTCGCATTGTAACAGCCGATTGACGGACAAGAGTGCAAGAAATCACTCGGCAATGTAACGCTGGTGCACAAAAACCTCCTCGCTATGGGGCACAGAAGCCATCGTCCCACGAGGGAACCGCTGCTGACCGCACATGACAGGGTGCAAAGATTAGCATGGGCGCGGGAACATCGCCACTGGACCCTAGACATGTGGGAAAATGTGGCCTAGACTGATGAGTCGAGATTCACGTTGGTATATGCGGATGGCAGGATACGAGTACGGCGCAAATCACATGAAGCGATGGATCCTTCTTGCCAGCAGGGTACTCTTCAAGCTGGTGGGGATGGCATTCTCATCTGGGGACTATTTACCGGGACTGAAATGGAACCCTTCGTACGTGTGACATCGTCCCTCACAGGTCAACGTTATCGGGATATCGTAGACGACCATTTGCTCCCGTTCGTGCGTCTTCAACATCCCACTGGGCACCTCATTCTGCAACAAGAGAATGCAGCTCCCGAATTGTGTCCGAATGGTTGGAGGAACACTCCACCGACGTGACCTCGCTTCCTTGGCCAGCTAGGTCACCTGACCTCAATCCCATCGAGCACATCTGAGATGTCATCGAGAGAGATGACTTCCCTCCATCAAATTTTCGTGAACTATGGGAGCTTGTTCAGGGGTCGTGGATTCGTATGGCTTCCCAACGCTTCCTGTGTCTTGTCGAGTCCATGCTAAGACGAATCGCCGCCGTCATCAGGGAGAAAGGTGGTGCTACTACACTGCCGGACAATTGCTAAGGACGGATGACAATAGCAATGATAGCAACCATAAAATGGAAGGCAGGAAAATGCGGAAATTAGCATAAGTGCGGGATACAGTAAGACGTGTTGTGCGTATGCAAATTTTGGATTGACGAACTTGTTCGTGACGTCATAGCGTTGATAAGAGATAAAAAGGATTTGACGCGTATTGACCGTTGCTGTTCAAACGCAAAATTGAAAGGGAAAGAATCAATTGACGAACTTGCAATTTTCAGTATGTCTTCCCGACATCACATAGATGATTTTACGCGTGGCCGTATTATTGGCAAGATTGAAGAAGGGCGAAAAATAACAGATATTGCCAGGGAGTTCGACGTCAGCCACAGTGTTGTTTCAAGGCTTTGGAAATCATTTCAAACAAATGGAGAGTGTAGCAAACGTCACGGGGGAGGTCGTGTTCGCAGTACGACACCTGCAGAAGATCGGTACATAGTGCTATCAACAAAAAGACACCGGCGCAACACAGCTAGTGAGGTAGCAAATCAGTTTATGGCTGCTACTGGCAAGCGGATCTCCCGAAAAACTGTCGCCAGACGTTTGCATGAAGGAGGACTATACGCCCGCCGTCCTGTAGTGTGCATCCCATTGTCCAGACGTCACCGTACCGCCCGTTTGCAATGGTGCCATCATCATCGCAATTGGACTGATAACGACTGGTCTGCTGTCCTCTTCTCAGATGAGAGTAGATACAGTCTATCGTCTGATTGTCGACAACTGATCTGGCGTGATAGTGGTACTGCATATTGTTCAGCAAACATACAGGAAAGGGACCGATATCCGACGAGTAGTGTCATGGTATCGGCTGGTATCATGATCAATGGCCGTACGTCCTTCCATGTGCTTCCAACTGGGACTATGACTGGCCAACGATACATTAATGATGTTCTGCTACCTCATGTTCGCATGTTCCGTGGTGCTGTAGGTGATAGATTCATTTTCATGGACGACAACGCAACATGTCATCGAACAGTCGCTGTCCAGGAGTGTCTTGAAAGCGAGGATATTCAACGCCTCGTATGGCCAGCACGTTCTCCAGATCTGAATCCCATTGAAAATGTGTGGGATGCTTTGGGAAAGAGTCTTGCTGGTCGCCAATGCCCTCCAATAAACAAGGACACCCTCATCCTTGCACTGACAGAGGAATGGGAAAATTACCCCAACAGCTGCTTGATAATGTTGTGCAAAGCATGACACGACGCGTGGAATCTTGCATCGCCCTCCATGGTGGCCATATCCCGTACTGACATCTTACGCCGGAGCGCCTGCGGACGGTAATTGCATTTTTTTCACGTTTACGTATTCTGCACAAAATGGCCTGTTTGTCCCTTGAACACGTTCCAAAGCCTTCTGGATTTCAGAGCACAATAAATTGTCTTTCTTGTAATGTCCTGGCATTCTGACATTATTTTATTTCACTTGGCATCCAACCACACTTACTTTTTTATGCGCTATATAGCCGTTTATGATCCGTCCTTAGCAATTGTCCAGCAGTGTATAATGAATAAAGTCCTCCGCTGGACGTGTAGTGCAGGGAAGCTAACGTTAAGTCACGTTAGGGTTATTGGAAGGTTACTTGACGTAGCTAAAGTGTGCCTAATCTTCAAAGTGCTAGAGTTTGTTTACGTAAGACTAGCACGTGCAATACATTCATTAAATATGGAACTTCTTTTTACTCAGCGTTCCTCATTATCTTGAATATCAGTACTATAACTTCGGTTTTAGTACATTAGTACCTTGAAGGCTCCTTATTAGAGCGGTAAACACAATATACCCTGGCCTTAATGGAGACACTTAATGAAAGAGACTTAACGGCCAGACAGAGGTCTGACAATAATATGAACTGAGAAAACGTACTCACTTTAAACCTTTTATTGGAGAGCTCCTGGTATTATCAAACACACACTCAACAAATCACACGACTACTGAATATCCGAACTTTCGTAAAATCGCATAACAATAATTAAGAAGAACCTATCACATAAAACGAAGCTTCTTGGTATAGTTGAGCGCGCCTATATATACTGCACACCACCACGTCATGATTTACACTCGTTGCCACATATCATTCAGCGGGAGAAATAACATCTCGTTAAGTGAGAAGATAATTTGCATAGGAAAATAAAATAACAAGAGATAGTAAAATCAAAAGGAAACTGAATCTAGAGTATACGTTACACTACGTGTTACTAGACAGGTATCTCTAATTCAATTGGGCTTCAGTGTATTTGTCATAAAATTGGGCGGTCTATTTGCACAGCAAGTGACAACGAGTATATCTATTATCCCAGATGTGCCATCTAATAATATACTTTTAGTTAATTCTATGAATAAATGAGTATATATGGAGTAAACCTATTCCAAATTTGAAAGCGAGCAGAGGATAGCTTACTGGTTAGAAATTCAGACTACTGATGGACTACCCTAGGTTCCAACCTAGCCTGACAGGCTTGAACCTGGGAGCTCTCCGTGGTGGTGTGAAATTCTAACAATCGCTGCATATTCGTGAATAGTGGGCTCAAATTCCACTGAGCGCCATTGCTGATCTCATGTCCACAATGTCTGAGAGGGTCAAAGCTCTACGTACTGCAAAGGGTGTGGCTACCGGATATTAAGTCCAACTACAACTACAGCTCTTTTCATTCCATGCTGACAGAAAATTAATATTATTAACAAATCAGGTGCGTATTTACATATGTCATATCTGTGTATTTGGAATAGAATTAGTACAATTACATCTTACACGAACTTTAAAGAAACAGCCATTAGAGAAACAACTGAAATCGCCTGCAGCAAGCTGGTGTGGAATAATGCTGTCGGTAGGGAGCAACGAATAGTTTTATGTTCATTATTGAGTGTGAGAACCAATCTCAACGCAGTGTACATATAATAGCGTGATAAAAAGCTAGAAACACCGCTTGCGAAGTTTTTCACGCTATTTTCAGAAAGCCATCTTTGTTTCTTACGAGTCCCAGTTCTCTACATTTTATGCCTGACATCTCCCTTCAGAACAGCCTCCCAGTGGTGAACTTAAGCTTATTGACGTACACTGTATTAACAAAAGTCACCGGAGACCTAGAAGAGAAACACAACAACGCACTTATTGACATACATTAGTACGGTGTCGGTCCACCTTTGGCCTTAATAGATGCACTGACCCTTCGAGACATGCTTTCGACAAGGTTTTGGATAACAGCGATAGGTATGCGCTTTCATTCAGTACATAATGCTGCCGCTAACTGTTGCTTAGTAGTAGGCCTTGGTTCCAAACTACTTATGTGGCGCTCTAATTCATCCCATGGTGCTCTATGGGATTAAGATCAGGGATCTGTGCTGGCCAATCCACATACGATACGGAATTGTCGTCAAACCACGCCGTAACAGTCCTTGCTTTATGGCTCGGTGCAATGGTACCAACAAGGCTCGGTTCCATAGTATTGTCACAGAATTGGTAGGGCATAATTGTCCGGAATATAGACGAGATGGTTAGCAGGTTTGTCCAGGATAACCAATGGGCTGGGACCATACCACGAAAAACACCCACATGAGTACACTATCAGCTCGAAACTTGACCAGAGCTACAGCACACTGTGGTAAATAGCGTTCCCTCGGGCACCGCCATACCCACACATGGCCATCAGACTGAATGATCGTGTATCTGGATTCATCAGTCCATAGGACCCGTTTCCATTGATCTACGGTTCACGATAAATGTTCTTTACTCCATGCTAAACGACGAGTAGCATTCCGAGTGGAGATGAAAAAGGCTTATGAGCGACTGTACGAGCACGGAAACTGATAGAATGAAATTGTTTGCGAATGGTACGTCTACACACCAAGGTTTAAGCATTTTTATTAAATTGTGCGCCGAGGTCTTGCGCAGTACTCCGTCGATTAGCTGTAACGACTCTCCTGATGCTTCGACATCCTCTATCACTGGTTTTCTTTCTGCCGGTACGTTTTGCTGCTCCAGACACGCCATGTGTCTTCCACTTATTCAGTACATCCAAAACAGTTGGCTTGGGTATGTTTAAACGCCTCTCGGTTGCTCTTATGGACAACCCACTAATACAAACACCCAACAATATTTCCTTTCTCTAAGGCAGTTCCCTCCCGCTGAGCCAGTTCAACTCGACCTCACAGTGCAATATGATCGCGGTAAGCTGCAGGCTTGTTTTTATAACGTTTACAGCTATACCGCCCATCTTAACAACGCAGCGGATCCGTTCATTTGCTTTTGAAAGGGTGTTCGGTGACTTTTGCCAATATCGTGTATATGTAGCGTACTGACGCCGCTGAATACACGGATTTATTCCTTTTGAACTAGCATCATTGGGACACTCATAACTGGCTTTTAAAGATACCTATACATCTTGGGAAAAATCTCCTTGCTTAGAGTGGTAGCATATCTAAGAAATGAAACAAAATAATTATCCCTGTGTAACTATAGGGAAAATCAACAAGCATTGAGGAGAACTTCCAAAACTATGCCATGCTACAGTTTAGTTAAGAAGATATTACTTAGATTGTAGCACGTGTCTCCTCTACAGTTACGGATACACTAAATTGAAGTCCTCCCCTTTCATCACGTGAACAACAGGTTTTTCAGATGCAGTTAAAATAATTATCTTTTTTACGTGTAATCAGGTGAGCTGTTTGCGGAAAGTTCACAAGCATGTACACTCAAAACATTAGAGAACTACTTAATAGCGTGCTCGTCCTCCTCTAGCGTGAAAAACAGCCAACACACGCCAAGACTTCAACTCCTTCAGATGCCGGAGGGTTTCCGGGAGTAATGCCACCATGCCTGTCGCGACATTGTCCACAACTCCGTCAGAGACGTCGGTCGAGGATCTATGGATCTGATGTTCCGCTCCACGACATCAGGAAGAACTTCCACAGGGTTTAAATCCGGTGACCTTGCGGGCCACTGGATGGTTCCAAACTTTGATGAGTGCTCCTGGAGAGATGCCTGAATGGTTGTGGCCCGGTGAGACAATCACCCTTTCATGGACGGCTGTCTCCTGTCCTGCTACAACACACCGCCAGCCTTAGGATGCACGGTGACCACGAAAGCGTGAGGAATCGGAGTAGGACTGGGAACCTTCACTTTGAGTTGTTTGTTTGCGCTATTTGAAATTATGTTGTAATTTTAGTGAATTATGTTGTAATTTTTAGTGAATTATGTTGTCATTTTAAGTGAATTATGTTGTAATTTCTAGTGAATTATGTTGTAATTTTAGTCAATTATGCTGTAATTTTTAGTGATTATGTAGCAAATTTTTTGTGAATTATGTTGTAATTTCTAGCGAATTATGTTGTAATTTTTTGTGAATTATGTTGTAATTTTAAGTTAATTATGTTGTAATTTTAGTGAATTATGTTGTAATTTTAAGTGAATTATGTTGTAATTTTAGTGAATTATGTTGTCATTTTAAGTGAATTATGTTGTAATTTTAGTGAATTACGTTGTAATTTTTAGTGATTATGTAGCAATTTTTAGTGAATTATGTGCAATTTTAGTGAATTATTTTGTAATTTTTAGTGAATTATGTTGTGATTTTAGTGAATTATGCTGTAATTTTTAGTGATTATGTAGCAATTTTTTGTGAATTATGTGTAATTTTAGTGAATAATGTTGTAATTTTTTGTGAATTATGTTGTAATTTCTAGCGAATTACGTTGTAATTTTTTGTGAATTATGTTGTAATTTTAAGTTAATTATGTTGTAATTTTAGTGAATTATGTTGTAATTTTAGTGAATTATGTTGTAATTTTAAGTAAATTATGTTGTAATTTCTAGTGAATTATGTTGTAATTTTAGTGTATTACGTTATAATTTTTAGTGATTATGTAGCAATTTTTAGTGAATTATGTGCAATTTTAGTGAATTATTTTGTAATTTTTAGTGAATTTTGTTGTGATTTAGTGAATAATGCTGTAATTTTTAGTGAATATGTTGTAATTTTTCGTGAACTATGTTGTTACTTCCAATTCATTATGTTGTAATTTGTAGTGAATATGTTGTAATTTCTAGTGAATTATGTTGTAATTTCTAGTGAATTATGATGTAATTTCTAGTGAATTATGTTGTAATTTTAGTGAATTATGCTGTAATTTTTAGTGATTATGTAGCAATTTTTTGTGAATTATGTGTAATTTTAGTGAATTATGTTGTAATTTTTAGTGAATAATGTTGTAATTTTTTGTGAATTATGTTGTAATTTTAAGTGAATTATGTTGTAATTTGTAGTGAATTATGTTGTAATTTTTAGTGAATTATGTTGTAATTTTAAGTGAATTATGTTGTAATTTCTAGTGAATTATGTTGTAATTTTAGTGAATTACGTTGTAATTTTTAGTGATTATGTAGCAATTTTTAGTGAATTATGTGCAATTTTAGGGAATTATTTTGTAATTTTTAGTTAATTATGTTGTGATTTAGTGAATTATGCTGTAATTTTTAGTGAATATGTTGTAATTTTTCGTGAACTATGTTGTTACTTCCAATGCATTATGTTGTAATTTGTAGTGAATATGTTGTAATTTTTAGTGAATTATGTTGTAATTTCCAATGAATTATGTTGCAATTTTAGTGAATTATGTTGTTATTTTTAGTGAAATAGATTACTTAATGTGATTTAGTAATTCACTGGTGTACATAAGCTTGGATTCAATGGTGTTCATAAGTTTGATTTTAATTTATTATTGATTTTATAATATATAATATTCTGATTATATAATATTTTGGGTTTGACTTTTAACTTAGTTTATAACATTTGTTATTAATTATTTCTTTTTTTTTTCAATGTGATGTCAGTAGATTTGGGAGTCGGAAAATGTTGATGTTCAATTATTGGTGTGATTATATGGAGTTCAGTTTTGTGTTGTTGAATAATTTTTTTTGTTTTTAGTTTAACATCCTTTTTCTGAAAAATGCCGCCCCGGTGGCGCAGTGGTCTAAGCGATGGATTCTGATCATTCGTCCTAGATGGGTCCGGGTTCGAATCCCGGTGAGCCATGCATGGATGTTGTGTTTGTCTTACGGCACTGGTTCTCTCCCTTCTCTGGAACCAGTGACCCTAAAAAAATTAGGGACGGGCTACTGCTTATAGCCCATTGAGTTGCTCACGGTGGTCGTTAGACCTCCAATCAAAAAAAAAAAAAAAAAAAAGATTGTATTAACGAACAAAGATATTCGCTCTTTCCACGTTTATAGGTGAGTCACGGAAAAATTCTCATTGGCCGCCGTCTAGGTTTTGGAAGTGTACCCAATGGACCTGCGACGAAAGCACAGCTTGTGGAGTGGTTTATTGAAACAAGATCCGAAACGCATCAGGTTCAGCGGAATTTCAGAACAAAATAGGGGAGCAAACCGACCACACGCAACAGCATGAAAAAGTGGTACAAGTCATTCAAGGAAACTGGTAGAGTCCTTACAAAGAAAAGTCCTGGACGAGTATTGCTGGTTCCACTGGTTGCAAAAAGAGGAGGAGGTTTGGAAACAAAATTTCACTCGTAGCCGTCGAGAGTCAATCAGACAATCAGCACGACAGCTGGACATCCACAAGTCGTGTTACGTCAGAGATTGTAAATGCAATCGTATAAACCTCAGATAACCCATCACATAACCCCAGTTGATCATATGAAACGTAAACAGTTTGCTGAAAAGATGTTGGAGAACATTGCAAGTGCTGAATCTTTCCTGAGACAAATCGGTATCTCGGATGAGTGCACTTTCCATGTTTCTGAAAAGGTTAATAAACAGAATGCGAGAATTTGGGGAGCTGAGCACCCGCATTGCACAATGGAACATGAACATGCTATCCCAAAAGTGAATGTTTGGTGTGGCATAATGGTCAACCGTGTTATTGGACCCTTTTTCTTTCAGGAAGCAACCGTGAGAGCTGATAATTAGCAGGACATAATTGAGCAGTTTGTGTATCCACAGTTAGATGAATTGCAACTCCGGTTATCTTTCCAACAAGTTGGGGAGCCACCTTATTGGGTTTTGATTGTGAGCACGTCACTGGATACCACATTTCGCAATCGATACTCTGGGCTTGGTGGTTTCATTGCATGGCACCCAAGTTTACCGGACTTAACACCCTGTGACTTTTTTATGGAGATCCATCAAGCTTGAGGTTTACAGCACCCCTGTTGCAGACATTGCTCCCCTAATGAGGAGGACATCAAGCAGAAGTCATCGCTCTTTCCACGTTTATAAGTGAGCCACGGAAAAATTCTCATTGGCCGCCACCGGAAATCGAAGCCAGGTCTACCAGTTACGAGCTGGACATGCTTCACCTGCACCACAGCGGCCTCGAATTCCTCCAGATTCACATACGACTAACTTCCAAGACATTTGGCAGGTTGCTTCATGGAGCCCCGCACAATACTGGGGATTCACCAAAGATGAATCTAGCTGAATTGGCAGTTAGTCGTATGTGAGTATGGAGGAATTCGAGGCCGCTGTGGTCAATTTCCGGTGGCGGCGAATGATAATTTTTCCGTGACTCACTTATAAACGTGGAAAGAGCAATGATTTCTGTTCTATGTTCCTAGTCCACATCAAATGTCTGTACTAATTAAAGAGAAGGATTACACACGCACTGCAGAAAGTTAATACGGATATTCGCGAACGAATATGGGTGGAACTGAAATACTGTTTAGACATTGGTCGGGTTAATACGGACATTCTCGAACGAACATGGTTGGAATTGGAATACCGTTTAGACATTGTTCGGGTGACAAATGGTGCCCATGTCGTATGTTTCTCGGAGGTATATGGTTGGAACTGGAATACCAGTTAGACATTGTTCGGGTGACAAATGGTGCCCATGTCGTATGTTTCTCGGACGTATATGGTTGGAACTGGAATACCGTTTAGACATTGCGCGTGTGACAAATGGTGCCCATGTCGAATGTTCCTCGGAGGTAAATGGTTGGAACTGGAATACCAGTTAGACATTGTTCGGGTGACAAATGGTGCCCATGTCAAATGTTCCCTCGAACCAACATGGTTGGAACTGGAATACCGTTTAAACATTGTTCGGGTGACAAATGGTGCCCATGTCGAATGTTCCCTCGAACCAACATGGTTGGAACTGGAATACCGTTTAAACATTGTTCGGGTGACAAATGATGCCCATGTCGTATGTTTCTCGGACGTATATGGTTGGAACTGGAATACCGTTTAGACATTGCTCGGGTGACAAATGGTGCCTATGTCGAATGTTCCTCGGAGGTATATGGTTGGAACTGGAATACCGGTTAGACATTGTTCGGGTGACAAATGGTGCCCATGTCGAATGTTCCCTCGAACCAACATGGTTGGAACTGGAATACCGTTTAAACATTGTTCGGGTGACAAATGGTGCCCATGTCGCATATGGTGGGAACTGGAATACCGTTTACACATCGTTCGGGTGACAAATGGTGCCCATGTCGCATATGGTTGGAACTGGAATACCGTTTAGACATTGTTCGGGTGACAAATGGTGCCCATGTCGAATGTTCCTCGAACCAACATGGTTGGAACTGGAATACCGTTTAGACATTGTTCGGGTGACAAATGGTGCCCATGTCGAATGTTTCTCGAACGAACATGGTTGGAACTGGAATACCGTTTAGACATTGTTCGGGTGACAAATGGTGCCCATGTCGTATGTTTCTCGGACGTATATGGTTGGAACTGGAATACCGTTTAGACATTGCGCGGGTGACAAATGGTGCCCATGTCGAATGTTCCTCGGAGGTAAATGGTTGGAACTGGAATACCGGTTAGACATTGTTCGGGTGACAAATGGTGCCCATGTCAAATGTTCCCACGAACCAACATGGTTGGAACTGGAATACCGTTTAAACATTGTTCGGGTGACAAATGGTGCCCATGTCGTATGTTTCTCGGACGTATATGGTTGGAACTGGAATACCGTTTAGACATTGCGCGGGTGACAAATGGTGCCCATGTCGAATGTTCCTCGGAGGTAAATGGTTGGAACTGGAATACCGGTTAGACATTGTTCGGGTGACAAATGGTGCCCATGTCAAATGTTCCCTCGAACCAACATGGTTGGAACTGGAATACCGTTTAAACATTGTTCGGGTGACAAATGGTGCCCATGTCAAATGTTCCCTCGAACCAACATGGTTGGAACTGGAATACCGTTTAGACATTGTTCGGGTGACAAATGGTGCCCATGTCGAATGTTTCTCGAACGAGCATGGTTGGAACTGGAATACCGTGTAGACATTGTTCGGGTGACAAATGGTGCCCATGTCGAATGTTTCTCGAACGAACATGGTTGGAACTGGAATACCGTTTAGACATTGTTCGGGTGACAAATGGTGCCCATGTCGTATGTTTCTCGGACGTATATGGTTGGAACTGGAATACCGTTTAGACATTGCGCGGGTGACAAATGGTGCCCATGTCGAATGTTCCTCGGAGGTAAATGGTTGGAACTGGAATACCGGTTAGACATTGTTCGGGTGACAAATGGTGCCCATGTCAAATGTTCCCTCGAACCAACATGGTTGGAACTGGAATACCGTTTAAACATTGTTCGGGTGACAAATGGTGCCCATGTCGTATGTTTCTCGGACGTATATGGTTGGAACTGGAATACCGTTTAGACATTGCGCGGGTGACAAATGGTGCCCATGTCGAATGTTCCTCGGAGGTAAATGGTTGGAACTGGAATACCGGTTAGACATTGTTCGGGTGACAAATGGTGCCCATGTCAAATGTTCCCTCGAACCAACATGGTTGGAACTGGAATACCGTTTAAACATTGTTCGGGTGACAAATGGTGCCCATGTCAAATGTTCCCTCGAACCAACATGGTTGGAACTGGAATACCGTTTAGACATTGTTCGGGTGACAAATGGTGCCCATGTCGAATGTTTCTCGAACGAGCATGGTTGGAACTGGAATACCGTGTAAACATTGTTCGGGTGACAAATGGTGCCCATGTCAAATGTTCCCTCGAACCAACATGGTTGGAACTGGAATACCGTTTAGACATTGTTCGGGTGACAAATGGTGCCCATGTCGAATGTTTCTCGAACGAGCATGGTTGGAACTGGAATACCGTGTAGACATTGTTCGGGTGACAAATGGTGCCCATGTCGAATGTTTCTCGAACGAACATGGTTGGAACTGGAATACCGTTTAGACATTGTTCGGGTGACAAATGGTGCCCATGTCGTATGTTTCTCGGACGTATATGGTTGGAACTGGAATACCGTTTAGACATTGCGCGGGTGACAAATGGTGCCCATGTCGAATGTTCCTCGGAGGTAAATGGTTGGAACTGGAATACCGGTTAGACATTGTTCGGGTGACAAATGGTGCCCATGTCAAATGTTCCCTCGAACCAACATGGTTGGAACTGGAATACCGTTTAAACATTGTTCGGGTGACAAATGGTGCCCATGTCGTATGTTTCTCGGACGTATATGGTTGGAACTGGAATACCGTTTAGACATTGCGCGGGTGACAAATGGTGCCCATGTCGAATGTTCCTCGGAGGTAAATGGTTGGAACTGGAATACCGGTTAGACATTGTTCGGGTGACAAATGGTGCCCATGTCAAATGTTCCCTCGAACCAACATGGTTGGAACTGGAATACCGTTTAAACATTGTTCGGGTGACAAATGGTGCCCATGTCAAATGTTCCCTCGAACCAACATGGTTGGAACTGGAATACCGTTTAGACATTGTTCGGGTGACAAATGGTGCCCATGTCGAATGTTTCTCGAACGAGCATGGTTGGAACTGGAATACCGTGTAGACATTGTTCGGGTGACAAATGGTGCCCGTGTCGAATGTTTCTCGAACGAACATGGTTGGAACTGGAATACCGTTTGGACATTGTTCGGGTGACAAACGGTGCCCATGTCGAATATTTCTCGAAAGAACATGGTTGGAACTGGAATACCGTTTAGACATTGTTCGGGTGACAAATGGGGCCCATGTCGAATGTTTCTCGAACAAACATGGTTGGAACTGGAATACCGTTTAGACATTGTTCGTGTGACAAACGGTGCCCATGTCGAATGTTTCTCGAACGAACATGGTTAGAACTAGAATACCGTTTAGACATTGTTCGGGTGACAAATGGTGCCCGTGTCGAATGTTTCTCGAACTAACATGGTTGGAACTGGAATAGCGTTTGGACATTGTTCGGGGGACAAATGGTGCCCATGTCGAATGTCTATAAAAACTTCATGGACTGTTCTGTCAGTTAACATAAGTTGTGTATTGAGATCATTTATATTAAAACTGTTATGATTATTTGAAATTGTTTACACCTATATGGGATACCCTATATGTTGTAGTGCAGTTAAAAGCTATGTAGTCATCTTAATTACGATTTTTCTAGCTAAGACTATGTTTTTTAATTTAAAGCAGGTGATGTGCAAGAGAATTTTTCTATTTACCTTTTTGATGGGTGTTCCCCAGAAATCATTGTAGAAAACGTTAGAAAGAGGAGTGTAAGGCCTGACATCCGCGTTATCCCGCACTGCTGCTAAGTCGTCAAACACCAGACCACATTCCAGAGAGTTCCAGTAACAGGTAAAAGCTGCAACTACTATGATTAATGGACAAACTGTGCTGCTGTTCCAATTCATACCTGAAACAAAAGACAATAGATATGAGATGTGCAAAGGGTCAGTTAAATAAGTGCAAAAAACAGGCTTACCTTTATCGACCATATTACGTATTAGAGCTCTATTTGAAAATATTATTATTATTCATAAAATTAGAATCATGCTACAGATTAGTAATATTACATGTGAAGAAAATGCCCTTTTTGCCGGTGGTTATTTTTGAACCCACATCTTTCCACACTGTAAAACGTTTTCTGAAATTCACGACGCGTTTTCTGTCATTCCTTTGCTGGAAAAATAAAATTATTACAAACCTACTGAAAAAAAATGCAAAACAACTGAAAAAAATTTTCCTTGCAGGAATAATAAAATTATTGCAAACCTACTGAAAAAAATCCAAATCTACCGAAAAAAATTTTCCTTGCAGGAAAAGTAAAATTATTACAAACCTACTGAAGAAAATTTCCTACTGCAAAAATTTCCTTACAGGAACCTACTGAAAATAATTCAAACCTACTGGAAAAAAATTTCCTTTCAGGAAAAATAAAATTATTACAGACTTACTGAAAATAATTCAAACCTACTGGAAAAAAATTTCCTTGCAGGAAAAATAAAATTATTACAAACCTACTGGAAAAACTTTCCTTGCAGGAAAAATAAAATTATTACAAACCTACTGAAAAAAATTCAAACCTACTGGAAAACATTTTCCTTGCAGGAAAAATAAAATTATTACAAACCTACTGAAAAAAATTCAAACCTACTGGAAAAAATTTCCTTGCAGGAAAAATAAAATTATTACAAACCTACTGAAAATAATTCAAACCTACTGGAAAAAAATTTCCTTTCAGGGAAAATAAAATTACTACAAACCCACTGAAAAAAATTCAAACCAACTTACTTTCCTTGCAGGAAAAATAAAATTATTACAAACCTACTGAAAATAATTCAAACCTACTGGAAAAAATTTTCTTTCAGGAAAAATAAAATTATTACAAACCTACTGGAAAAAATTCAAACCTACTGGAAAAAATTTCCTTGCAGGAAAAATAAAATTATTACAAACCTACTGAAAATAATTCAAACCTACTGGAAAAAAATTTCCTTTCAGGGAAAATAAAATTATTACAAACCTACTGAAAAAAATTCAAACCTACTGGAAAAAATTTCCTTGCAGGAAAAATAAAATTATTACAAACCTACTGAAAATAATTCAAACCTACTGGAAAAAAATTTCCTTTCAGGAAAAATAAAATTATTACAAACCTACTGAAAAAAATTCAAACCTACTGGAAAACATTTTCCTTGCAGGAAAAATAAAATTATTACAAACCTACTGGAAAAAATGTCCTTGCAGGAAAAATAAAATTATTACAAACCTACTGAAAATAATTCAAACCTACTGGAAAAAAATTTCCTTTCAGGGAAAATAAAATTATTACAAACCTACTGAAAAAAATTCAAACCTACTGGAAAAAATTTTCCTTGCAGGAAAAATAAAATTATTACAAGCCTACTGTGAAAAAATTCAAACCTACTGAAAAAAATTTTCCTTGCAGGAAAAATAAAATTATTACAAACCTACTGAAAAAAATTCAAACCTACTGAAAAACATTTTCCTTCCAGGGAAAATAGAATTATTACAATGGAAAAATTCAAACCTAGTAAAAAAATGTTTCCTTGCAGGAAAAATAAAATTATTACAAACCTACTGAAAAAATTAATAAGCTAGAACAGAAAATAAAATGACTAAATCACTAGCATTAATGACAAAAAAAATTCTCATTGCGCAATTAGTGTTGCTATGAACGTGCTTCAAATTCCCGAGTCTTTCTGTCTCAGTGGTTAAAACTTGAGATTGAAACGGGTCACCGTGTCAACTATTTCTTGCGGGTCAAACGGGTCGGGTCAAGGTGTCCGTGACCCGATTTCGATACGGTTTTGTTTCCGTTTCATTTTTGAATACAAATAAAATATTTCAAAGAACCTTTCAGAAGTCTTTGAAATAATACTTCAGGACTGCAGAGTATGATTCAGGAACTTGCTGAGATGGGTCAAGAAATGGGTTTAAAAATGAACTGTCAGAAGACAAAACTGACGTACAATGTTTTAACAAGGAATTAAGATTTATCAATTGATGAGGAAAAGCTGGAGATAACCAAATTCCTACATTTACCTTGTGCAGCAGATATCAAGCGCTAGTCACTTTGATGAAGAAATTAATTGGCGTATAAAACTTGGTTGGAGAGATTTTGGAAGAAACAGTACAATTCTTAAGAGCAATATGTCATTATGTCTTAAAAGAAGTATAATGAATAAAGTTCTCCGCAGGACGTGTAGTGCAGGGAAGCTTACGTTAAGTCACGTTAGGGTTATTGGAAGGTTACTTGACGTAGCTAAAGTGTGCTAAATCTTCAAAGTGCTAGAGTTTGTTTAGGTAAGACACGCACGTGCAATAAGTTCATTGAGTATGGAACTTCTTTTTACTCAGCGTTCCTCATTATCTTGAATTTCAGTAATATAACTTCGGTTTTAGTACATTAGTACCTTGAAGGCTCCTTATTAGGGCGGTAAACACAATATACCCTGGACTTAACGTAGACACTCAATGAAATAGACTTAACGGCCAGACAGAGGTCTGACAATAAAATGAACTAAGAAAACGTACTCACTTTTAACCTTTTATTGCGGAACTCCTGGTATTACTCAAATACACACTCCAACAAAACACAACTACTGATATTCCGAACTTTCGTACTATCGTAGATAAATCACATAACAATAATAATGGAAGAACCTATCACATATAAAACGAAGCTGCTTGGTATAGTTGAGCGCGCCTATATATACTGCATACCACCACGTCATGACTTACACTCGTTGCCACATATAATTCAGCGGGAGAAATAACATCTCGTTAAGTGAGAAGATAATTTGCATAGGAAAATAAAATAACAAGAGATAGTAAAATCAAAAGGAAACTGAATCTGGAGTATACGTTACAGAAGCTGTTTAATCAATGCATCCTTACCAGTGCTTACGTACGGAGCAGAGACCTTAACTAAATAAAAAAAACATGCAAAGACTGCAGGCAACTGAAGTCATAATACTTTATTATGCTAATGAGCTAAAAAATACATAAAGCATTGGCAGCTAAAAGATTAAATAAATGGTACTATATGAAGACATGAAAAGATAAAACCTTATATTATATAAGATGGGGAATTAAGTCCATTAAAACATTAATCTGCCACTTAAAATAAAGATAAACATTATGCGTCATAACTTGCGCATTGCCTAAAAATTGCTCGATTTCGATGAAATTTTAGTGTGTGGTAGGGGACAATTGGGGACGAACCCTATTGAAAATGGACGAAATGGGGTCAAAGGTCAGGACATAGGATCGGGATCCATTCCATCGCCCTTATGCGTTATAACTTACGTAAAAATGCTTCGATTGAAACAAAACTTTATCATGTTGTTCCGGAAGTATACTTTACCGGTTCTCTTGAATATCATCGAAATGGGGTCAAAGGTCAGGTCATAGGAGCGAGGTTTATTCTACAGCCATTATCTTCATAACTTGAGTAATGATTTCTGGTATGTTGGAAAGCGTATCATAATCAATGCATTGCATGATTTTACTAACTTGTTTCAGTTTGTGGGAAAGTGGTATTAGTTGTGATCTATTCCTTGTTCCATAGTGATGAGTATGAATATTTAGTGATATCCCACACCAATGAGTCATTACATAATGACCACCTACCTAATAATCTGTAGGACCCGCATTAGTCCTCAAAGCAGCGGTTACTCGGCGAGGCATCGATTCGATGAGGTGGCGATAGGTATCTTGGGGTATCTGGTACCGTAATGTCAACAGCAGTTCCTCAAGTTTCCGTACATTTCGGGGTGGTGATGATTTAGCACGAACCCACTCTTCCAAGTCGAACCACAAATGTTGATTTGGGTTCATGTCAGGTGAATTTGAGGCCAGGGCATTAACAGAAAGTCGGCAGCATGTTCTTCGAACCACTCCTTGACGATTCTGGCAGTGTGGCTATCACCAGCAGGGACACACAGTTGCCATGAATGGGTGAACTTGGTCCTCAACGATGTTCAGATAACTGACAGCTGTCAGGGTTTGTGCTATTTGGATAACGGAGCCTAAAGTGCCCTAAAAGAACATCGCCTACAGCATAAAACCAAGGAATATAAAACTTGAAGAACGCCAACTCTCATAGAGATAACGTAAAACAGGCGACAACAGCGCCACCACATCTTAAGAGGAAATATGCTCTGCAGGAAAGTTAACATTCAGGAGCAAACCACGTTAAGGGGACTACGGCATTGAAGCTTTTCTTTGATCCACGATGGTTTCCTTCGATCTGATAACTATTTGCTTAGAGCAGTTATTTTGTTGTTGTTGTTGTTTTCTGATTTCCCGCCCATCCCTTATTTTGGTGAGAAAAATATGCAATAACATTAGTATTACTATTTAAATTAAATTTTAGCAAATATTATAGTTAGGCCTAAAGATCCATACAAAATGCAGACGTTCCCTAGCATTTGGCATTACTGAAAATGTTTCTGAAAAACGGAAGAACAAACAAAAGCTTTAACTAACTCGATTGGCGTAACAAAACTTGTGACGTACCTGCCAGCAGGACGCACACGACATAAAGGCAGATAGGAATCGGAATGAGCGTCTGCGTAGCTCAGTTGGTAGAGCGACTTGTTCCGGAATAAGCGGACTCGGGTTCGATTCCCGGCGTAGACCAAAAATAACGGAGAAATTTACTTCGTTATAAACTAACACATCCGATTTGCGAAGTGATTATGCTACTGAGAAAGTAACAATCACGTGCTGTGAGTAGCTCGGCTGACTTCTTTACCCAAAGAATTGAAGCCAACAGAAATACGCATGCGCAGTCTGCTCCGGCATCAGCCTGTATGTTGGCTTCTGTGCACTGCATTTTAGCTCTTAAGATGTGGCGACGCTAGGTACGTCTCACCGAGCCCAAACTTCTCAGTTAGATATTATTTGATAAAACGGCCACCGCCGTCCTGTTTACACTCAACTGTGCATCCAGATGCCATAGTTCCGTTGGTAATCGGCGTATATGCACCCGGCTGTCTCCATGATGCACCAGAGATCTTGATTCGTCAGACCAGGCCACTTTCTTCCAATCATCCACGGTCCAATCTCGATGATCTTGGGCCCACTTTCATGCGTTGTTGGCGATGACGTGCAGTGTGTATGGAAACACGGCTAGGCCTTTGGCTACGCGTGCCCATGCGCAGAAGACTGCTGTGACACAGTGCCGTGATAGTTGTAGCTGCGGGTGATTTATCGCATTGTGGCCCTGAGGTCGCTGCGAATAATGCGCGACAGTCTCCGCTCCATTCTGGCATCAACGAGCTGCAGACGACAAACAGCTGGACGACGGTTCGTCGTTTGGCCATCTGTGCTCCACTTTTGATACGTACTCACTACAGCGGCACGTGAACAACCCACAAGCCGCGCCGTTACCGAGATCCCAGTTCCAAGGCACCGTGCCAGCACAATTTGAACTTTATGAAACCGATATATCGGCAGCTTTTCCCATTCTGGCTGTATATATACTGCCCTGTGAACTCCACCTGCGCCACCGTTCGGTCTCCAGGCACGCTCATTTCTCTAGGTTGGTGGTGGTCATAATGTAATGCTTCGTTTGTGTATCATTTTTAATTCTTTTAAACATTATTTTATCTAAATTTAGATCATATAGTTGCTTTACAGTAAGTACACTGGTGTGCAAGAATTAAGGACGAAGAGGAGAAATTAGCATAACAGCGGAACGAGCAGACAGAACGGACCGAAAGACCACTCAGGAGATAGACTGGGGTCCGGTACGGTAGGGCATGCGCATATATGCAGCATGACGTAGGGGGGAGGAGTGTCCGAAAGGAATAAAGCACACGGGCGGTGTACGCTCAGCAATTCGGTGAAAGCTATTGCACGGTGTACATCGGTTTGAACGACGTCGAGTTGTTACTACCGTGTGATATGGCAAACAGGCAATCCAGTAGACGACATCTGGATGACTTTACCCGAGGTCCCGTCATTGGAAATTTGGAAGAAGGTCGAAGTGTGACTAGTGTGGCTGAGGAGTTCTGGATCACTCACATCATCGTTTCACGAGCTTGGAGAGCATTTCAAAACGACAAGAACAGCTCTCGGAGAGTTTAGCAGTGGTCGTCCACAAGGAACCACGGCGGCGGACGACTGGTATATTGTCCTACAGGCGAGAAGAGACAGACGGCAGACAGCGGGAGAAATCGCAAGGCATATGCAACAGACAACTGGATGTCCGTTATCGCGTTTTACCTTGGCCAGGAGGCTGCACAAAGGGTCTATTTGCACGACGACCAGTACGGTGTGTGCCATTAACGCCTGCTCATCGGAGACGGCGGTTTCTATTGTGCCAGGAACACAAGAACTGGACACATCAGCAATGGGGTCGAGTTCTTTTTGCGGATGAGAGCCCATTTAGTCTGACGAACGATTCTGGACGTATACACATCTGGAGGGAGCAGGGAACACGCAATCACACCTCCAACATCATCGAAACGGACCGGTTTGGAGGTGGCCGAGTTCTCGTTTGGGGCGGTATCATGCTTGGTAGCCGTACTGACCTACACATCTTCCAAGGAGGCTCAGTCACTGGTGTCCGCTATTGTACCGAGGTTCTCCTGCCTCACGTGCGTCTGTTTAGAGGTGCTGTGTGTCCCTAGTTCCACTTCGTGGACGACAACGCTACACCTCATCTTACACTGGCTGTCGCAGAGATGTTGGAGAGTGAAAATATTCAACGCATGGATTGGCCCGCAAGGTCCCCGGACCTAAATCCAATCGAACACGTGTGGAACCTTCTCGGGAGACGCTTGGCAGCACGTCAGCAGCCTCCAGCAACGATTCCGCAGCTGCGATTGGCGCTACAAGAGTAATGAGCCGCGATGCCTCAACAGCTCCTTGACAACCTCGTCCTCAGCATGGACAGACGTTGTAAATCCTGCAACGTCAGGGGTGATCATATCCCTACTAAAGGCTGGATTTTTCTTGGCAGCCGCCTGTCACATGGGCGTTTCTGTCTTGTGTCCAGTTGTTCTCGAAACTACCTTTTTCAATAAAGTGCCTTTGTATCCTTTGGATTCCTTGTTTGGACGTTTTTGCTTACTTTTTCCATATTCTTACGTCTTGGGGATCTTATGGTATGATCTGAGTTGACGTGGAGCACTTCTGCACGCCGTTACATTCGAAAAACCGTTTCTTCCTTAATTTTTGCACGCCAGTGTATATTATATTTATTGGGGTTCTCGTTTGAACGGATAAATGTAATAGGTTGAAAATTATTTGACAGTTTAAGGTCAATTAGTCTTATACATCGAGTTTTCAACACTTGTAGTTTATTAATATTATATTGAGTAGTTTGTCCGCATAATAGAGTACAATAAAAATATGTGTTCGAATTAGTGTGTGATAAAGTCAAATCAATGTTTTTGTTGTTAAATTTGGCAGGATACTACTAACTGTCCCAATATTTCTGGAAACCTTATTGATTAGATTTTCAATCTTTTTATTTCATTTCAAATCGTGACGAATAAGTTGGCCGCTGCAACGAATACCAATTTCGTTTTCTGAGCTCTAACTGCTTTAAGGTTGGTTCTCTGAACATTTTGCTGTGTGGAATTTTTGTTAAACATGATCAAAGGAAAAGAACATTTCATGAGGAATTCTTTGATATCTTTCGCCGTTTCCGAGATACACTATCTACCAACAAGTAATTTGACACCCATGCTATCGACGATATCTGCGGTCCTGATACACGTCACTGTCGCGCCGTTAAATACAGTGTGAGAAACAACAACGCAACCAGTCGCATGCAAAATGCCACGCAGTTCGGAGCTCTCTGATTTCGAGAGAGGCGTAATCGTCGGGTATCACAGAAATGGCCGATCCATACGTGACATATCCAGCTAGTTGAAGTACTCAAAATCGACAGTGACCTACGTGATTGGCAAGTGGAAGATGAGAGGTGACTGTCGGAATGTGCCCTGACCCGGCAGAACCACAAAACTGGGAGATAGAGACCGACGGGTGCTGGCCAGAGAAATTCGGAAGAACCGCACCAAATCGATGGGCCACATCCGCAAGGAGTTTCAACAGGCTCTAGGGAGTGTTCTTTCGATGAATACCATCCGTAAGGAAGCTCATCTGCTCGGTTATTATGGACGTGCTCCCGCCCACAAGCCTTTGATCACCAAGTCCAATAGCGCTGCTTGGCGAACGTGGTGCAAAGAACGTTGACAGTGGACCGTTGAACAGTGGAAACAGGTTTTCTGGAGCAAAGAATCAAGGTTCCATATCTACTGTTTGGATGGCAGGGTCTGGGTTTGGCGTCTGCCTGGAGAACGCCTCCTGACGGAATGTATTGTGTCAACTGTGAAGTTCGGCGGCAGTGGAATTATGCTATGGGGGTGTTTCTCCTGGTATTGCACGAGACCCTTGGTCGCAATTCCTGGTAGACTCAACGCCGAGACCTACTGCACCATTTTGGATGACCATGCGCTTCCTACATTGTGGCAGTTTTATGGGATGGGCCCGTGTTACTTTCAGTATGACAATGCCAGCTGTCATGTTGCGAGATCCACCACGGCTTGGTATGGTGACATAGGGGTTAATCGAATGGACTGGACTGCGCAGAGCCCGGACCTTAACCCTATGGAGCACCTGTGGGACGAGTTGGAGAGTCGACTTAAGGGGTGCCCCCATCGTCCGAAATCGGTGAAGGAACTGGCCTGTCTTCTCCAAGCCGAGTGGAAGAAAATGCCGCTAGCCGTCGTACAACGCCTGGTTGAGAGTATGCCCCGGAGGGTCGCAGCTGTTATCGCCGCTCGTGAAGGCTCCACCAACTATTGAAGGTGAATGAACTTCGTTTTCCTTTGCTATCACAGGTGTCCAATTACTTGTTGGTAGAGAGTGTATAACCTTACCATTGCTACTTCATCACAAACCTTAGATTGAATGCTCACTAAATTAGAAATTTTGAAATAATTTGCAACTTTCCCTTTGAAATACAAGAGGGTTGTACCGAAAGGGAAGCAGAAGTGGGCATAACTTTTTTTGATTAACTGACAGAGGTCGTTCAAATTGCACATGTTGGTAGAATAACTTTTCTTCTATAGTAACTTTTTCTCCTTCATTACAGATTTAAAGGAGAGAAGAATGGAAGTCTGCTCTGATCTGCTCGAAGCTTTTGAAGCCAATGAAGACACGTTCTTTCCGATCTGATGACATGGTCGTACATTTACGATCCGGAAACGAAGAATCAATCTTTGGAATGGAATCACACCTCTTCACCAAAACCTAAGAAGTTCGAGAGCCAGCAATCATCACAGAATGTCATGCTGACTCTTTTTTTTGAAGGATGACAGGGGTGTCATTCTCCTAGATTTTCTGGAACGTGACAGTACCGTGACTAGCGAACGGTACATTGAGACACTCAAGAAGTTTAAAGAAGCCATAAGGAGGAAGAGACCGAACAAGAATCTGAAAAAGATCCACTTTCACCATGGCAATGCGAGACCACACACATCTTTGCCAACACATCAGTCGATCAGCAATTTAGGCTGGTCAGTGGCCCCCCGATCAGTCGTACAGCCCAGATCTGGTGCCCTCCGACTTCCACCTGTTCGGTCCAATGAAGGGCAGTCTCCGGGTACAACGATTTGATGACACAGACGAGGTGAAAGTGGCTGTGAAGAAGTGGATACAACAGTCCACACCTGAATTTTTTCAAAGAGGATTCGAGAGTTGGGTTCAACGATGGCGCAAATGCATCGCTTGTGATGGAGACTATGTTGAGTAGTACCTTTGAAAAGAGGAAGAGTTACTCAACCAAATTGTGCAATTTCAATGACCTCTGTCATTTAATAAAAGACTTATACCAACTTTTGCATTACTTTCGGTACAACCCTCGTATTATTAGGTGTGCAACTTAATTCCCGACCACAGGTACGACACGTTGACAGCAAATTATAGCAAATCGAAAACGTACCTAATCAGGAAAATAATCCCCGTCGTGTTGGATACATTTGAGCCATCGGTCAGGGAGCTGCCGAATGCCACTGCGGAAAAAACAGGGATGTTTCGAGTTGATAAAGTCATCAATACTTGTGTGTACCTCCTCGACAGAAGTGAAGTGCGCATCACTCAGGTGATGTTGCAGGGAGCAAAAGAGGTGATAATCCGACGGGGCGAAGTCTGGAGAATACGCCGGGTGGGACAAAATCTCCCATCCGATGTCGGTGATCGTGTTTAAAGTCGTTTTCGAGGTGTGAGGACGCGCGTTATCGTGAAGCAACAGGGCCGACTTTCTGCCCTTGCCGGTGTATGGTCTTTTCGCCTCAGTTGCGTCACTCACACGAATGAGGAACCCACGATTTGCGCCGCTTAGGATTATCGTAGAGGATCCACTTCTCATCACAGGTCAAATTCTTGTGGAGGAAATCCTTCTTCTTGAATCTGGAGAGCAAGGACACAGCAACATCGTAGCGCCCAGATTTGTTCCTAGCTGTGAGTTGTTGGGGCACCCAACGGCCCTCCTTGTGAATCGGTCCAAGCTTGTGCAGGCGCTTTGCAATGGCTTGCAGAGTTCCTGGGCGTGCTCTGATTGTGCGCGACGGGGATCCGCGTCCAACAGTTTCTCGTCGTCAAATTTCTATGGCTGTCCCGGACGTTCTACATCACGGAGATCGACATCTCCCTGCTTAAACATCTCGAACCACTTCTGTCACGTACTGTAAGACACAGCAACCTCACACAAAGCAGCGCAGACCATTTTGGGGGCACTTTTTTCAGCTGAAACGCGAGCCTGAAGCAGTGCCTGAAAAGTAGCTTCTCCAACGACATTGCTTTCGCCGTCAACTTTCGCCCCTTCTGTCACTACAGCTGTGAGCGGTTACGGTTGCATTGAAAGCTGTTGGATGGCTCTGTAATCAGCCATTATCGCACACAGGTATTTATTTGCATTTGCTGACGTTCTATGATCGCTTGCGGTTAGGGGCCGAGAATTAAGTTACACACCTAATATTTATTTAAACTACAATATCTATTTACATTTGACGAGAAATATTAAGGTTTTGCAGATCATCTTCTGAGTTCCAGGGTTCATTTTCATCATTTGCAAAATCGTTGTCACCATTCAGCTCTTCGTCGCCACCACAATTGCTCATTTTTGTGCACTTTAGTGACTGAGCTCGGCATGTGCAAACGCTCAGGGTACACTGTCCTTTGTCGCATGCACAATGTACCACCTGTATGATTGATTGTGGTGCACAAGCAAACTTACACATAGTAGAAGAAAATATGATTATTATCTTTCTCGCACTCGAATATTCATGGCTCTGAAAGAATTGGGTGTTCCTGATCAGAGCTTCACCACTCCATCACCTCCTAACATATGGTGTTAGAAAGGATCTTATTGGTAACGGATTATCACTTTGCATCTCTTCTTTTGTGAACATACACCAAAGCAGCAGTCCAATGTCCGAAATCTTTGTTCCACAGTTTCCTTCAGTATAACGAAGTAAATATCTCCGTCAGCTTTGTCCACGCCAGGTATCAAACGCGAGTCCCCTTATTACGGAATAAGTCGCTCTACCAACTGAGCTATGCAGACGTATGATATCGCTGCTATCTGCCTTGTGCGTCCTGCGGGGCAGGCACGTCACATATCCATCTTTCCCGAAAGAGAGCCGGGGGCATGGCCCGCGGGTCATCCGGGACCATGTAGCGCTGTAGGCAGTTATCCGCTGAAGAATATGCGTCGGAGAAATCCCAGTCCATTTGGTTTATGGAATATAACATCACACACATTTATTTTTCGAAGCGCTGAAGTACGGATTCTTTTATTTTTCCTGTCTCACGGCGTGGAAAGAACATCACACCATTGCCAGAACTTTAACGGCCTAGTCATTCTTGTAGTTCGGGCGCCAATACACTGAAGAGCAATTAAATTAGAAACAGCTGGCGTTATGAAAATGTGGCGCTGTGGGCGTCCCTGTGAACGCAAACGACATGACGTATGCAGCGATCCGACAATATAAGGAGTGATGCGACGGGAATCAGTAAGAGTCGGACTCAGTATGGGTAAGACGAAGGATCTCAGCGCATTTGATCGTGGGCAAATTGTCCGGACCCGACGAATGGATCACTTCATCTCGGAAGTCGTACAGGCACTGTGATTTTCACGAACCACTGTGTCAGGGTGAGTACATCAAAATCCGGTAAAACCATCCCTGCAAGGGCCAACTGCCGTGGACAACAGCGTGTGGATGAGTGGGGTCATCGTCGGCTAGCTCGCATTGTAACAGCGGATAGACGGACCACGCTGCAAGAAATCACTCGGCAATTCAACGCTGGTGCACAAAAACGTGTAAGCAACCACACCATCCAGAACCATCTCCTCGCTATGGGGTACAGAAGCCATCGTTCCACGAGGGTACCGCTGCTGACCGCACATCACAGGTTGTAAAGATTAGCATGGGCGCGGCAACATCGCCACTGGACCCTAGACATGTGGAAAAATGTTGCCTGGACTGATGAGTCGAGATTCACGTTGGTACATGTGGATGGCAGGATACGAGTACGGCGCAAACGACATGAAGCGATGGATCCTTCTTGCCAGCAGGGTACTCTTCAAGCTGGTGGAGGTGGCATTCTCGTCTGGGGAATGTTTACTTGGACTGAAATGGGACCACTGGTACGTGTGACATCGTCCGTCACAGGTCAACGTTACCGGGATATCCTGGACGACAATTTGCTCCCGTTGGTGCGTCTTCAACATCCCACTGGAGACCTCATCCTGCAACAAGACAATGCAGCTCCCGAATTGCATCCGAATGGTTGGATGAACACTCCACCGACGTGACCTCGCTTCCTTGGCCAGCTTGGTCACTTGACCTCAATCCCATGGAGTACATCTGTGATGCCATCGGGAGAGATGACCCCTCTCTATGAAATCTTCGTGAACTGTGGGAGCTTGTTCAGGGGTCGTGGATCCGTATGGCTTCCCAACGCTTCCGGTGTCTTGTCGAGTCCATGCCGAGACGAATCGCCGCCGTCATCAAGGCGAAAGGTGGTGCTACACGTTACTAGACAGGTATCTCTAATTCAATTGCTCTTCAGTGTATGACGAAGTAAATACGTCCGTCATTTTTGTCCACGCCGGGCATCGAACCCGAGTCCTCTTATTCCAGGATAAGTCGCTCCACCAACTGAGCTACGCGGACGTATGTTATCGCTGCTTTCTGCCTTTATCTCATGTGCGTCCTGCGGTGCAGGCACGTCACACCAGGGTGTCAGTGTTCGTGCTCGCTGGACGTCTTGAACTCGGCTTGTCTTCGAGACTGGTACCCACAGCGTAGAAACCCCGGAACCATTTTGGGTCAGTATTGCTGTTCACTTTTTCCTCACCTTCAACTCACAAATTACCCTCACTGCTGCTTCGGCGTTTAACTCGTTTTTGTTCAATAATGCCCTGGGAACACCCGAACAGCCCGTTTATTGACCTCCATCCTCTTGTTGTGAAAATACGCATTTGCCGGTGACGGTTAGAACAACTCACTCCGCGCTCCGCGCTCCGTAATCAGACTAAACCATACCGACGGAATAAAGATCCACTTTTACGTTGGGCGTAAATGTGAAATTCGCAAATTTGTCGCAGACGGGGTTCGAACCTGCGTCTCCTCTTCCGGAGTGAGTTGTTCTAACCAACCGAACTACACCGACAGAATCTATCGCTTTAGATTAGTCGTGTTGGACATGCTTCACATCTGCGGTACGTCACATGGGCGCCTGATAATGCAATGAGGCTCGGTTCCAAATGCTCGTGATCCGCAGTGTGTGTACCTCGTTATCGCTATATTTTCCGATGCTGACGTATGTTCCGCTTTGGAATAGAGGCCGAGCAAGTAGTTCAAAAGCAGACGAACTTCGAATTTACACTGGTACCGTCTGTCTGTCACGTGGCCAGTCCATTAGCAGAAAGAGATAATAAACGAGGGCTGTACCGAAAGTAATGCAAACGTGAGCACAATTTCTTTATTAACTGACGGAGGTTGTTCAAAATGCGCATGTTGGTAGAGTAACTCGTTCTCTATACAGAGTTACTACTCAACATAGTCGCTATTGCAAGCGATGCATTTGTGCCATCGTTGAACCCAACTTTCGAATCCCCTTTTAAAAAATTCAGGTGTGGACTGTTGTGCCCACTTCTTTACAGCCACTTTCACCTCGTTTGTGTCATCAAATCGTTGACCCCGGAGACTTTCCTTCATTGGACCGAACAGATGGAAGTCGGAGGGCACCAGAACTGGGCTGTATGGTGGATGGGGGACCATCGACCAGCCTGATTTGTTGATCGCCTGGTTTGTTGCCAAAGATGTATGAAGTCTCGCATTGTCACGGTGAATGTGAATCTTTTTCAGATTCTTGTTCGGTGACTTCCTCCTTATGACTTCTCTAAGCTTTTGGAGTGTTTATGACTTCTATAAGCTTTTGGACGGTACGTCCAATTTCCAGAAAATCAAGGAGAATGAAACCCCTGTCATCCCAAAAAACAATCAGCATGACTTTTTATACTGACCGCTAGCTCTTGAAAGCCTTGGTGAAGAAGTGTGACGCCATTCCACGGTTTGATTCTTCCTTTCCGGATTGTAAAGATAGGCCCATGTTTCCTCCCCTGTCACCAGATCGGAAACATATGTGTCTTTATCGGCTTCAAACGCTCCCAGAAGATCAGAGCAGACTTCCACCCTTCCCTCCTTCAAATCGGGCGTCAAATGCCGAGGGACCTAGTTTGCACACACTTTCCGGTAGTCTTAGTCATCCACCATCTTTAGCATGAAATTCTGACATCAGTCCAATTTCACGGATTGTGACACGTCTCTCTGCTCGAATCATTTCATCCACTTCCTTACGATTAGTGTCAGTGGTCGCAGATGACGGTCTCCCACTGCGTGGTTTGTCTTCAATGCTGATTTCCCCTTCTTTAAACTTCTCCATCCATCTGTGGACATTGGTGCTAATGGTGTCATCTCCGTAAACTTTCTGTAGTCTTATGTGGATGTTGGACAGCATGTACCCTTCCTTCGTCCAAAACTAAATGACGCGTCACGTTGCTTCTGCCTGGAATCCATTATTTACCTGCAATGAAGAAGAAGGGTTACTACAGAGTAAGAATTACTCTACCAACATGGGCAATTTGAATGACCTCTGTCAGATAGTAAAAACGTTATGCCCACTTTTGCATTACTTTCGGTACAACACTCTGATTAACCTGCAATGAAGAAGAAGGGTTACTATAGAGGAAGAGTTACTCTACCAAAATGTGCAATTTAAACGACCTCTGTCTGTTAATAAGAAAAGGTATGCCCAGTTTTGCGTTACTTTCGGTACAACCCTCTTATTTACCTGCAATGAAGAAGAAGGGTACTATAAAGGAAGAAGGGTACTATAAAGGAAGAAGGGCACTATAAAGGAAGAAGGGTTACTATAAAAGAAGAGTTGCTCTACCAACTGAGCTACGCAAAGGTATGTTGTAAGTACCAACATGTGCGATTAAAACGACCTCTGTCAGTTAATAAAATCGTTATGTCTCCTTTTGCATTACTTTCGGTACAACCCTGGTATTTACCTGCAATGAAGAGGAAAGGTTACTATAGAGGAAGAGTTACTCTATCAACATGTGCAATTTAAACTACCTCTGTCAGTTAATGAAAAAGTTATGCCCACTTTTGCATTACTTTCGGTATAACCCTCATACACAGTGCGTCAAGTAATTTTTAAGACTGGATCTGTAAAATGAAATAGAAACAAGAAATTATAATTTGTTTTGGTTTGTTATTCAAAATAAGTCCCTCCGGCTACAATACACTTGTTACAGCGATTTAATAATGATTCGAATGCCTGTTCCAGTTCACTTTGCGGAATTGCCTCCAAAGCACGCGTCGAAGCTGTTTGTATGGTCGAAATATCATCAAAATAACACCCTTTTAACGTCATTTTAAGTTTTGGGAATAAAGAAAAGTTGCAGGGTGCTAAATCAGGCGAATACGGTGGATGATTCAACACACACACAGACGTCATTTGTCACCAAAAATCTACGAACAAGAAGTGAGGTGTGACTGGGTGCATTATCGTGCAACAAACACCAACTGTTTTCATCTCGATATTCTGGACGAATGCGACGAATTCTGCCCATCAAACGCCTCAAGATATTTAAATAAAACTCACTAGTAATTGTTTGTTTCCACTTGGAACAGATTCTTTGAGGATAATGACCCTTACTATCGAAGAATGTAATGAGCATTGTTTTGATTTTCGATGGAACTTTTCTTGTTTTTTTGGCTTGTGGTGAGTTTTTTGACTTCCATTCCGCACTTTGTCGCTTTGTTTTATAGGATCATATTGAAAACACCATGTTTCATCACCAGTAACAATCGATTTCAAGAAGTTTGGATCATTTTCAGCGGCTGAAATGATGTCTCTGCAATGTGAACTTCTCCTTGATTTTTGTTCATTTGTTAACGTGTGTGGAACAAATTTAGCACAGACTTTTGTTTTGTCCAAATCTCCATGCAGGATGGTTCGAATCGTTTCTTTGTTGATGTTTAAAGACTCTTCAATCATTCTTAGTGACGCACATCGACTGTTTGCCACGAAATCACGCACTTTTTCAATAATCTCAGGTGTCCTAGATGAACTTGGTCTTCCGGTATGCTTATCATCTTCTAGCGTCTCTCTTCCGTCCAAAAAACGTTTGTGCCACAGGAAAACATTTGATCTACTTAAACAAAACTCACCGTAAACTTGTTTCATCATTTGGTACGTTTCGGAGGCACTTTTACCAAGTTTTGCGTTAAATTTAATAACAGCCCTTTGTTCCATCTTAATAATTCAACGTGAAAAAAATTTTACTTCTCTGATGAACGGCCGTTTCGTTTGAGTTACTTTAGCAACTGCGCAGTACTTTTGGCTGAAAGCAAGCAGATGGTCACGGTTTATAACGCATTTGCGATTACACTGGTGGCGCCATCGTAGGCTGAAATCTAGCGCCAGTCTTAAAAATTCTTTGACGCACTGTGTATTTCTGGCAAACATTGGAAACCTTTGGGAGAAAGAAAAGAAAAGATATCCAAGGCAAAGGAAAAGCCTGAAGAAGAAATTTGTCTTCATTTCGCATATCAGAAAACCAATTCTTTGGATCTTAAAATAAATTTGAATTTGAAAGAGAAACTCTTCCGGAAAAAAAGATTAGACGAAATTTATTAATAAAGTATATTTACAATATGGCCGTTTCGTTGGCGAAAGTGATAGAAATTCAAGAATTGGAACATTCGGAAATCATCACCTGAGGAAGTATTGCACACTCCTCTTGAAGAAATTGTGTTTACGCACAGCGAGAAAAAATATATATATTTAGGAACACTGACGTGTTTTTCTGATGGGTAACGAACACGCAAACGCAAATATTTTGTTAAATACCGGTTTCATTAACAAATTGCACAAAGAAAAACTGATCTTTACTCAGTCTTTCAGAAACACGCAAATATGCCATTTATTATTGATTGTGGATCCGGAAGTTCTTGGGCGCGGAATGAATTTCTGTAGACGATAGATGCTTGTGGAAAGTTTGAGAACGAAAAAGGGGAAACAGTCATAATGTAATTACGATTGGGCTTTGAATGAATTTAGGACGCAAATAAATGTTATCTTCTCTTGTCACGTCTATTGAGATTTATGCGTATGACAAATGTCGTTTATTCTATCTTTTTATGCGTGCTGCATAAGCACTTCTGGAAATCAGGTTTTTTTTTTTTTTTTTTTTTTTTTTTCTGGAGGTTTAACGACCACCGTGAGCAACTTAATGGGCTATAAGCAGTCGCCCGTCCCTAATTTAGGGTCACTGGTTCCAGGGAAGGGAGAGAGCCAGTGCCGTAAGACAAACACAACATCCATGCCTAACCAGGATTCGAACCCGGACCCCATACGGACGAATGATCAGAGGCCAGCGCCTTAGACCACTGCGCCACCGGGGCGGCAAAATCAGGTTCCAAAATTTCTAGTCGGATTGGACAGAGCACAGACCGAATTGTTCATCTTATAATTACTCCGCAGTTTTTCTTCAATCAGGCTGAAGTGGCGAAAAATAAATGTGAAACTGTGGTATATTTCTTTTTCGTGATGAAAACAAAAGAATAAAAAATCAAAGGTTACATAACAGCTGTGCTTCAACCTACAACGTGAAACTACGTCAGCTGTCACTATTTCGTGGCACTATCTCACTAGTTCTGCGTCCTTAAGGTATTCAGACAAGGACAGTTGACGTAGTATAACGAAGTGAATTTCTCCGACATTTCTATCCGCGCCAGGATTCGAACCCGGATCCCCTCATTCCGGAATAAGTCACTCTACCAATTGAGCTACGAAGACGTTTTATTCTGATTCCTATCTGCCTTTATGTCGTGTGCGTCCTTCTGGCTGGTACGTCACATCTCCTGGTACGTTACAGTAGCCCTACGTTGTATGTTGCGACACAGTTGCTACTGTGCTCCTTTGAATTTTTCAGATATAACATTTTTTAAGAAATATAACGAAAGAAATGTTTCCTTTGTTTACCTAAAAGCAAGTTATACTACTCTGAAGAGCAATTAAATTAGAGATACCAGTCTTGTAACGTGTAGCACCACTTTTCGTCCTGATGACGGCGGCGATTCGTCTCGGCATGGACTCGACAAGACACCGGAAGCGTTTGGAAACCATACGGATCCACGACCCCTGAGCAAGCTCCCACAGTTCACGAAGATTTCATGGAAGGGGGTCAGAGCCTTGAACATCTCTCTCGATGGCATCCCAGATGTGCTCTATGGGATTGAGGTCAGGTGACCTAACTGGCCAAAAAATCGAGGTCACGTCCGTGGAGGGTTCATCCAACCATTCGGATACAATTCGGGATCTGCATTGTCTTGTTGCAGGATGAGGTCTCCAGTGGGATGTTGAAGACGCACAAACGGGAGCAAATGGTCGTCCAGGATATCCCGGTAACGTTGACCTGTGAGGGACGATGTCACACGTTCCAGGGGTCCCATTTCAGTCCACGTAAGCAGTCCCCATACGAGAAGGCTACCCCCACCAGCTTGAAGAGTACCCTGCTGGCAAGAAGGATCCATCGCTTCATGTGGTTTGCGCTGCACTCTTATCCTGCCATCAGCATGTAGCAACGTGAACCTCGACTCATCAGTCTACGCAACATTTTTCCACATGTCTAGGGTCCAGTGGCGATGTTCCCGCGCCCATGCTAATCTTTGCACCCTGTGATGTGCGGTCAGCAGCGGTACCCTCGTGGGACGATGGCTTCTGTACCCCATAGCGAGGAGATGGTTCTGGATGGTGTGGCTGCTTACACGTTTCTGTGCACCAGCGTTAAATTGCCGAATGATTTCTTGCACTGTGGCCCATCTATCCGCTGTTACAATGCGAGCTAGCCGACGATGACCCCGCTCATCCACACGCTGTTGTCCACGGCAGTTGGCACTTGCACCGATGGTTTTACCGGATTCGATGTACTCACGGTGCACCCGTGACACAGTGGCTCGTTAAAATCCCAGTGCCTGCACGACTTCCGAGATGGAGTGACCCATTCGTCGGGACCCGATAATGTGCCCACGATCAAACGCGCTTGGATCCTTCGTCTTACCCATACTGCGTTCGACTCTTACTGGTTCCGGTCGCATCACTCCTTATATTGTCGGATCGCTGCATACGTCATGTCGTTTCCGTTTACAGGGCCGCTCACACCGCCACATTTGCATAACGCTAGCTGTCTCTATAATTCAACTGCTTTTCAGTCTATATACAATTCATAGTAACTTATGTTGATTATCATCCTTGTCAGTAGTTATTGCTAAAAATGCTTGTGACGAAATCGTTCTTCAGAAACAATTTTTCAAACCCCTTAGTTGCCTTGTTATAAATTTACAATACATCTCGCGCCTAATGTACTATTCTTCTTGTTGCTCTTGTTGTTGTCTAGATTCAGAATTCATCGGCGGTGTAAAGGTTTGAGACGTAATACATTCATTACCCAGCAAAGTTGCGAAGACTGTCGATGTACACTGGCGGAAAGTGAAAAAAGAACACCAAGAAGGAGACGTCTGATACCAACGAAATTTTTACAGCATAATAACGGAATACAGAGGATAACGTGATCAAAACATTATGGCAAAATGCAGATGTATTTGCTGGTAAACTGAAAAATAACATTTCCATGTAACATGGTTAGTACGAGATTGAACCGCCATGAACTGCGTCACACTGTGCAATTCTGGCATGGAGTCTGTCGTACAGATGTTGGATGTAAGTTTGGGGTATTGAGTTCCAAGCATCCTCAACCTGGACGCGCAAATCGGGGATGGTCGTGGATGGCCGTGGAGACCGGATAAGTCGTTGTCCCATAAAATCCCACACGTGCTCAACGGGGTAAAAATCGGGTGAACGTGCAGGCCATGGAAATTGTCTCACACCCTCAAGTGCACATTGCGTTGCACGTGCCGGGAGTGGGCGTGCTTTATCTTGCTGGAAAACACCACGATGGACTGACATTACAAATGGCACAACAACGGGCTGAATGATGTTGTTGATGTAGGAGGTGCTGTTTAACGTACCCTGTACAAACAGTAGTTGGGCACGGGTGTGATAGCTGATCGCTCCCCACACCAGGAGACCAGGTGCAGGCCCTGTGTGTCGCTGTCGGATGCAAGACGGGTGGAGGCGCTCCCCTGTGCGTCTGCGAACACGCATACGGCCATCGGAGGCTCCCGAGCAGAATCTGCTTTCATCACTGAACACGACAGATCGCCATTGCGTTCTCCAGTGCAGACGTTGGCGACACCACTGAAGCCATTCCTGACGGTGGGCTGGAGTCAGAGGTACACATGCCAGAGGCACACGTGCACGTAGTCCTGCATCCAGTAGACTGTTGCGGATTGTTCGCACAGTCACCTCAGGTGCAACGGCAGCTCGCATTGGCGTCGCAGTGGATGTTCTGCTTGACAACGCAGCGCTTGTTATGCGTCGATCGGTCCGCTCATCAGTCCATCTGTGACTCCCGCTTCCTCGTCTTCTCGTGTGGGAATGTTCCTCGGACCAACTACGCCACCATCGTACCACCACCGATACTTCCCGTGCAATTCGCTCCGCAATACGACGATACGACCACCCGGCCTCGCGGAATCCGACTAGATGATCTCGCTCAAACTCCGATAACTGCTGAAATCGTACACGTCTTCCATGTTCAGGCATTGCAGCTTCTTCAGGGTCTTCGCACGTGTCCGTACGCCGACGACTGATTACATTCACTTCGCCGTAGTCCTTAAATACCACCGACGATAATTTGCATATTATGCCGTGCTGTGGCGTAAGCGCTCACCGGTTGGTCCCGAAATTAACATCACACCTACGTAAACTCGACCCCATTAACATATGTATTTTTCATGATCGTCCGCCAATTCCTTCTTGGTGTTCTTTTTTCACTTTCCGCCAGTGTACGTGGGTATTCCGTTCTCTGTGTGAAAATTTGAATAATTTGGATTGATGACATCAATCTCCATCTTTTCTTGCTGTTCAGGCTCGATTCGTACAATTGAAGTGGAAGTTTGTGGCTCTAGAGCAGAACTCGGGTGAAACGTATCCTGGTGCGCGAAGTTTTGACGCTCCCTAGATTCTCGTGAGCTTTTGGTTAATGACTTAGGATTCCTCTCGCTTTCCTCTAGCTGTTTCTTCGACTTGCGTTGGTTCTTACAGTAATCTTCCCTGGATTTTTGTGGCGTTTTTAAATTTTCGTCAGCAATTTTCTTCCTCTAAAAAATAATAAAATTTTATATCCACTTTATTTCAGTTTATCACATACATCCGTTAGATCTGACCGTCAGCTACGGAATGCGGTGCTCAGGTCATCGCTGTCGTTATATATTCACTAGTTATCAACCTTTAAACGGCGTGCGGCGAAATAAAAATCACTAGAAATTTAGCTTAACTTTCTTACGCCACTGTATCCAAGGGTTAAATGGAGGAGGGTGAAAGCTTGTTTTACTATAAATGGGACACAATAAAATGTCTAATGGTGTGTTACGCAGGGGTTCTCCAAAGTAATGGAAACATCAAGCTGAAAACAGAGACTTCTGCTGCTTTTTGAGTAAAACGAACATGTAGCTACAATTTGTTTTGTAAAAAAGTGTTGCTTATAGTCTCAAGGGTCTGTGTGATTGCATTGTAAATCGGTGTTTGCATAATTTCGTTCCAGGTGTAGGAACATTGAGTGACCCGTTGGAGTTCCAAAAAGGGCAGATTGTTGGTGCCCGTCTGGTTGGTGCGTCTGTAACCACAGTGGTACAGGTATTGGGGGTATCGAGAGGTACCGTGTCGAAGGTCATGACAGCATACAATGTTCACGGCGCAACATCATCTGCGAGACACAACTGCGGAAGGAAAACCAAACTCACTGCGAGAGACAGGAGGACATTAAAGAGGATTGTGACCTCAAGGAGGAAAACCACGGCGACGAAAGTGACTGCTGATCTTAATGCACATCTCCAAACCGCAGTGTCGACCCATACTGTGCGAAGGGAATTGCATAAGCACAATATTTACCACAGAGCTGCGATTGCAAAACCCCAGGTATAACTGGTGAATATGAAACGGAGACTACAGTGGTACCAAGGACATAAAACATGAACTGCAGATCAATGTCTTGTTTTCCGATGAGTCAAGTTTCTCACTATTCCCCACCACAGGACGGGTTTACGTGTGGAGAACCCTCGCAGAAGCCTACAACCCAGACTGTCTCCTTCCTACAGTGAAGCGTGGGGGCGGTTTCGTGATGGTTAGGGCCATGATCACGTGGTTTGCAGCAGGTCCCATTATCACCTTACACGGACGGATCCCTTGCGGTGACTATGTCACCCTTTTGGCCGACCACGTGCATTCAGTGACGCAGACATTGTTTCCGTCAGGGGATTGCACCTTTCAAGATGAAGATTCACAGAAGTTCAACTGTTCAATCATGGTTTGAGGAACATGAGGATGAAGTTGCACACCTTCCCTGGCCTGCACAATCACCGGACTTAAACACCATTGAACCCATGTGGTCTGTGTTGGAAAACAGATTGCGATCCCATTATCCTCCTCCAGCGTCTCTCAAGGAATTGGAGCAGTTTCTGCAGGAAGAATGGTACAACATACCACTTACCACCATCCAGGACTTGTATGCGTCCATTCCAAGGAGGATTCAAGCAGTTTTAAATGTAAACGGTGCTCCCATACCATGTTAGGTGCGTAACATCTATTGTTTCAAAGTGTTTCCATTATTTTGGACAACTCCTGTATATTACTCTAGTATTTTTAGTTTCGAAGACATAAGCGTTGAGAGTGTGATATGTTTTCATTGCATCCGTGATCATGAAATTTACCTATGTTAATTGGGTCGAGTTTACGTAGGTGTGATGTTAATTCCGGGACCAACCGGTGAGCGCTTACGCCACAGCACGGCATAATATGCAAATTATAGTCGGTGGTATTTAAGGAGTACAGCGAAGTGAATGTAATCAGTCATCTGCGTACGGACACCTGCGAAGACCCTGAAGAAGCTGCAATGCTTGGGCATGGAAGACGTGTACGATTTGAGCAGTTATCGCACTTTGAGCGAGGTCGTCAAGTCGGTCTCCGCGAGGCCGGGTGGTCGTATCGTCGTATTGCGGGGCGAATTGGACGGGAAGTGTTGGTGGTGGTACGATGGTGGCGTAGATGGTCCCAGGAACATTCCCACACGAGAAGACGTGGAAGAGGGAGTAACAGACGGACTGATGAGCGGACCGATCGACACATAAAAAGAGCGGCGTTGTCAAGCAGAACATCCACTGCGACGCAAATCCGAGCTGCCGTTGCACCTGAGGTGACTGTGCGAACAATCCGCAACCGTCTACTGGATGCAGGACTACGTGCACGTGTGAATCTGGCATGTGTACCTCTGACACCAGCCCACCGTCAGGAACGGCTGCAGTGGTGTCGCCAACGTCTGCACTGGAGAACGCAATGGCGATCTGTCGTGTTCAGCGATGAAAGCAGATTCTGCTTGGGAGCCTCTGATGGCCGTATGCGTGTTCCCAGATGCACAGGGGAGCGTCTCCACCCTTCTTCCATCCGCCAGAGACACACAGGGCCTACACCTAGTCTCCTGGTGTGGGGAGCAATCAGCTATCACTCCCGTACACAACTAGTGTTTGTACCGGGTACGTTAAACAGCACCTCCTACATCAACAACATCATTTAGCCCGTTGTTGTGCCATTTGTAAGGTCGGTCCATCGTGGTGTTTTCCAGCAAGATAACGCATGCCCACACGCGGCACGTGCAACGCAACATGCACTTCAGGGTTTGAGACAACTTACATGGCCTGCACGTTCACCGGATTTGTACCCCATTGAGCACGTGTGGGATTTTATGGGACAACGACTTATCCGGTCTGCACGGCCATCCACGACCATCCCCGATTTACGCGTCCAGGTTGAGGATGCTTGGAACTCAATACCCCAAACTTACATCTAACATCTGTACGACAGAATAAAGAATAATAATAACAACGTTTCGCACTTTAAAATGTTTATTATACATCGACTATAGTTTCGCAAAACGTTTGGCTTTGCTTCCTCAGGACGAATGGAGCGTAAACATTCAAATCATTGTGACATCATCAGAATTCTGGCGGTCACGGGTTTTGGTGAGTTGTTTCCACGCGCTTGAAAGAAATGGAGTCGACATCACGTCGTTGACAAGCCGTGACGAGTTCCGGTATATGTGGAAAGCTTCTAATATATTAAGCTGGATAGTCGAGTCCGGTTTATCAATAAGCGTAGCGTTTCCAAACAAACATTTATGGTTATTTTCGTGACAATGTTGAGCTATAGACGACTTCTTCTGTTCACAGTTCCGTACATAGGTCTTGTGTTCCTTCACACGGAAACGTAAAGCCCTGCGGGTCTGTCCTATATATGAAAGTCCACATTCACAAGGTATCTGATAAATTCCCCATCAGTTTAAGTCTTCGACTTAGTCTTTCAATCCGTAAAAATTCATCTTGTTTATGGGTTTGAAAATAACTTTGAAATTAAAACTTTTAAGGATTTTTGAAATTCCGAAGCAAATCTGAGGAACAAATGGGATAACTGCCCAATTCTTTCGTATTGGGAGGTCTACAGGCATGAGCGTACAGACAGGCTTTGGTTTCCTAAATTTTTGGACAGCTTTGTCTGTAACGGAAGGGCTGTATCCTCTGTGTGCTGCAATTCGTTTAAGAAAATCAAGCTCTTTCTGTAAGGAATCCTCAGTTGAGCAGATATGTATTGCACAATATACGTATGTAAAGAAGGCAGATATCTTTTGTTTCCATTTATGATTTGATTTTTGCATGAGGGGGTAAGGAAACAGCAAATGGTTTTCGATAAACTGTTGTACTAAAGGATCCTTGAGAGTGTGACACAAGGACATCAAGGAATGGTAAGCAGCCATCATTTTCAGTCTCATGGGTGAACTGTATATGAGGATCAGTTGAATTGATAAGTTCAACTAATTTAGGTATTTCCGAGTTCATGCCATTCCAGAGAACAAAAGTATCATCTACATATCGAATCCACAGATCAAATGTAACAAGCTGAAATAGTTGGTCTTCAAAGTGGCGCATGTAGACTTCGCATAAAATAGGTGACAGCGGGCTACCTATTGCAAGGCCTTCTGTCTGTTGGAAAAATCTTCCACGAAAAAGGAAACTGTTTTGTCTTATACAAATTTCCACTAGTCTCAAAATTTCTTCTATTTCCGATTGGCTGAAATGATGTTCTTTGAGACTTGCTTTCAATGCTTGGAGAGCTCCATTCACTGGGATACTTGCGAACATGGATTTCACATCGAAGGATACCATGAACTGATCGTTGAATGGATGTCGCTTTAGCCGATTGACCAAATCAATGGAATATTTTTACAGATGTTGTGTTCGAAGAAGTCGTTAAAGTCGATAGTTTCGAAGATAGAAATTTGGCCAACTTATGTGTAGCTGATCCTATATTGCTGACTATGGGACGAAAGGGGACACCAATTTTGTGCATCTTCGAAAGTGCATAGAAACGTGGACAACGGGAATATGAGGGCTTCAGATGATTTTTTGAGCTTTGGCCAAGGGTTACATAACTTGTTACCATTTTCCGAACTTCCTTTATTATTATTCTTTCTTAACACCGCAAGATTTGTAGTCATAAATTATATATAATCTGTACGACAGACTCCATGCCAGAATTGCACAGTGTGACGCAGTTCATGGCGGTTCAACCTCGTACTAACCATGTTACATGGAAATGTTATTTTTCAGTTTACCAGCAAATACAGCTATATTTTGCCATAATGTTTTGATCACGTTATCCTCTGTATTCCGTTATTATGCTGTATACATTTCGTTGGTATCAGACGTCTCCTTCTTGGTGTTCTTTTTTCACTTTCCACCAGTGTATATATATACTAGGGGTGTTCAAATGAAAAGGTACGAAACGTCATAAGAACGTAACCGTTAACATATTTGCCTATGCCGCTATGGGAGAACGTAGCGACACATCTAGGGATGCGATTGGAGTCGCCGGCGTGGATCGGAGCATACGCGGGCGCCCGCATGCGCAGGAGAGAGCAGAGGCTCTTATAAAGAGCGCCGTCCAATTGACGCGGCAGTGCGTGTGAGGACAGGATGGCGTTCACATTGCAAAATTCGACGATTGAGGAGCAGCGAGGCGTTATCCGATTTCTGACAGCGGAAGCTGTTAAAGCGGCCGCTATTCATCGCAGAGGGTGTGGTTCTGCTCCATGATAACGCGCGTCTACACGTCTCCAGGGTCACACACGCGGAACTGGCCAAATTCCAGTGGGAGCAGCTTGACCATCCGCCCTATAGCCCGGACATGTCGCCCTGCGATTTCCATGTGTTTGGTCCCCTGAAAAAACATCTGAAAGGGAAGCGCTTCCACTCCCACTCGGACGACAAACTCAAGGACGCTGTGCAGGACTGGGTCTCGTCACGGCCACAGGAATTCTGGGAACAAGGAATCCTTCGGCTCGTTAATCAATGGGATCGTTGTGCTACGGCCTATGGTGTATACTTTGAATAAAGTCTTCATTTATACCCACAGTGTCGTTTCGTACCTTTTCATTTGAACACTCCTTGTATATATATAGAGAGAGAGAGCGCGGAGAGAGAGAGCGTTTGGAAGAAACAGTATAATTTTCAAGAGCAATATGCCATTATGTCTTAAAAGAAAAGTGTTTGATCAATGCATCCTTCCAATGCTTGCATATGGTGCAGAGACGTGGACCATAACTAAAAGAGACATACAAAGACTGCAGACAACTCAAAGCAGCATGGAGAGATGCATGCTTGGTGTAACCAGGAGATATAGAAAGAGGAACTCGTGGATCAGAAAAATTATAAGAGTGGAAGACATCATGATCAGAGTAAAATCCTTGAATGGGCAATGGGCTGGACATATTGCCAGAAGGACAGACCATCGATGGACAGCTGAAATTTTAGACTGGATTCCGAGGGACAGGAAAAGACCCAGAAAAGGGCCATATGGGAGACGGGTGGATGAAATTCGAAAGTATGCGGTAGTAACATGGAGGAGACTGGCACAAGAGAGACCGTTGTGGAAGAAACTTGGGGAGACGTTCATCCAGCAGTGGACTGATAATGGTTGACTATAATGATGATATATTGTTAACTACTATATTTATATACATAGAGGTAATTACTATATATCTAGCACAGGGGCGCATTTAGAGCCGCCCCCCCCCCCCCGGAAAATGCTTCATTTTTTGTTTTTGGTGAAAATGCGACTTACATTAGAAAAAATGCTTTAATTTAATAAAAATGTATCAAAATATATCATAAAAAAAATGCTTTAATTTTTTCTTCAATTTTTCATTAACTTTAATTTTGTTGCAGATGGTGGATTTCAAAAACTTCCTTTTTTTGTCCCTCTCCGCGGAAGAAAAATTCCATAAACATAGCTGATATAGTAATTACTTCTTCAAACATTTCAGGAATAACAAACTGTTTTCAGCTAAAGGAGGGAAGGAGGAGGTTCCGCAGGCTTGAAATTTTTATCGGTTTAAATGCATTCAATGCACTCTTGTTCCTGAATGATTAGTCTACTTATCATATTTTGAAGAATATCATGCGCCGTAATACACATTTTTAATAAAATAAACTATAACTAGTACCATTTGAATAAATATTTAAAAAAAATGAGATTGAAGAAATATTTGTATCATAAAAAGAAACCAAACTTCCTTTTTCATCATAGCCTGAATTTATTAAAATTTGGCTCGGTAGCCTAAAATGTCTGGGGGTGGGGGTCGTTTTCGGAAGTCTTCGCCCCCTTGATGTATGCCTAAAAGAAACACTGATCGTGCTCGGCATGTAGACGAACACGCATCACACAATCGTTTGTTTTCTTTAATGAAGGAAAGTTAAGGACAAATAAGAAAGAAAGCAAGTGTAACCGATAACGTGTTATTATTACGCCTTCTTACAAATGCCCCAAGAACACGCTCCAACCGCAGAGGAAAATGCTTCCATTTCGTCCAAATCTACGACTTGAAACTTCGGAGAAACCAAATTACAGGCAAACGGAAATCGGCCAGCTTTTCGCAACCATTAGAGTGAGAATGAAAGAAATCTAATCAGCATCGCAGCCATTTTCCATTTATTCGTCGAAAGACAAAGCGACTGCATATTGCGTAACATTTTGAGTCCCGCTGTGTGTCGTTAAAGCACGAGGAAGGGGGGGGGACGTAGGGGTGGAACACATGGTTATTGCTTCCTGACCTCATTAGAACTACTTTATGACACCGTTGCCCAAGAATACATGTTCCACCGAGTCGTGACTAAGAGAAATATCATGTTCCCAGTCCACCCCTCCCATAACAGCATTCCCATTTCATACCCCCCCCTTCCCCTTATCTGGCCAGCAGCGTCTGTCAGAGGCAATTAACACTAGTCATTAGAAGGTATAAGGGAAAATATTCACCTAATTCGTAGAAAGGGGAAAATCCCATTTTGTTCCAAAATAGCTTTTGCAGATAATATTCACCCGCGTGACACTAATGAAATGAAATTTAGCAGCTGGCACTCCGGAACTTTCAGTGTATTTGCGCGGATCGTCAATATTTGTTCGAACTAGTAAAAGCTTCTTTCATTTTCATACTTTAAAAAGAATTTTTACGTTATTTCTTGTTTATACCAGTCTCTGTCGTCAAATTTGTTTCTCGATTCATCAGACAAATTTACGAAAATGAACTCACACACACATACGCACTTTACTAGCGCTTAAAACGCTTATTGTTTATTTTCCTGATATCCCTTCCCAGTGATTTTCATTCACCCAATTAATTTTTATTAGCAATGTCAAACAACGTCGTTCGCGCGAAAAACAGTTGCTGACATTTATACGTCAGCAAAGCAGCAAACTCCAGCTCAGGAAAACTTTGGAATCATAAATAATTACTTTCATTACGGCTCACTTGAGTAACATCATGTGAAGTCCCAGGGAAAAGTTTGGAAAAGCATAATAACTTTTGAGCTAAATTCAGTTTGAGCGCAAAACAATAAAATCCCTTTGTATCGCTTTTGAACAGACTGCGAAAACAAAACAATTATGCTAGAAAACTGTAAACGCGGCAAAGCAGGATAAAAAAGGGTTTAATGAATACGGCGTGCTGGAAATGTATGCAAATTTTTATATTCACTTAAAATTTCGGTATGTAGGAGCTATAATTGCTTAATGTTATTTTGTTTTTACTTTACTCTTGTTGACGTATAGTCAATTAACGCTAATATCTTTACCAAACGTCAGCAATCAGAATATTTTTCTCCCTATTTAATATTTTGATCACATTTATGTTTATACATAAACATAAATCTGATCAAAATATTAAATAGTGCGGCTGCTAAGAATTGTGCACACCTATTGGAACACAAGGTTGGGCCGCGGGTGGCCTAGTGGTCAACGTGCGTGACTGCCACGGAGAAGACCTAGAGTTCGATCCTAGGCAGGTACGAACGCTCGAATCACTAAATATACGCCGTGCGTCGGATGGGCACGTTAAACCGTCAGACCCTAAGTACTGCCCCCCTCCCGGTAATAAATAATCCCAGCAAAAACACAAGTGCTGGGAAACTGCTGGCCACCAGCTAGCAGTGATGGGTCACTGCTGGCTGAAATCTGCCGCTCACGGCCCGGTAGTGGTCCGTTGGTGGCAGCGCTATCAGTTGGCTAGCCATTGATGGCCCTGCAGCATCGCCGTGAATTGTGGGCCTCCAAGCAAGTGCCACTAGTGGCCCGTTGCTGGCAACCAATGCAACTCCCAACAGCAGGTGGAAGCATCGGGACTGCGCATGCGCAGAAGCAACACTTGCTGTGTGTCTCATGGTATCGTGTTATTTTAGTGGATGTTAAGAAAAAACTCCATATATGGAGAGGCGAATTAATTTCCTAATGATATTTTACGTCGAACGAAGATATCAGATTAAGCCATGAAGTACTAGATTACAGCCATGAAATACACCCACTCCATTCCCATGAATAACAATTCATGGAATGGAGTGGATGAATAACAAGAAAAAATTTGAAACCGCTTGAAACACATATCCTGGAAAACCATTAAAATAGCGTTTGTTGGGGAAAAAAAAAGAATTATACGCGTACAAAATTTATTAATTATTTGAAAGAAAAAAAAAAGCAACGCTATGTGGTGTACTCATCCATGGGTTGAATACACAAGACTGGGAGGAATTCGCTTCTAAAAATAACGAGAAGTAAAATAAAATATCTTTTACTCTTTAAAACAAATGTAGCTTCGGACAACGGAAAGGAAAGACACAACGTTAAAAATGTAACAAAATGTGACATGAACCCGGGTAAATATATATTTATTCAACAATCTCTTTTCAAGACGGCAAGGACAGCACAAAACTTTGGAAAGCGACTCTAAGTATGTACACGCCTTGAAAATGAGTGAAGTTCCCTTAAGGGGAAAAAAAAAAACTATCGTTACATTGAAAAAATTAATTTATCAATTATATGAAACTGACTTTTATGAAAAATACCTCGCAATATTGTTAAATGAAAGAGGGAACTATTCGATTACAAATTGCATACCAAACAGATAGCTTCCAGCACATGTCCGAGCGTAGTGAATTAGTCCGGTCGGTAGCGAGCGAGGCTTCCACGCAAACGGCCGAGGATCGAATCTAGTCAGATGCAAACGGGCGTTTTTCCGGTCTATTGAGAAAATTTCCTCAGCGCAGTGCGTTAATTCACAAGCTTCGTGAGGGTAGAAAAAAATTGTAGTTTTAGGAAACTGCGGTTATCCTTGCTGTTTTTTTTATATTATTATTATGGCTACTACTGGGAAATTGGCTGACAAGATTTGGCAAGCCACCAGTTACGTCACGTGGATGCTGGCTGCCACTAGCGGACCACATTAGGCTAGCGATCATTTCTGGCACGTGCTTGCAGGGCCACTTGTGGCAGCTACTGCCTGTGATGGACCACTGATGGCCCTGTTGTGGCATATGACAACTGATGGGGTGCCAACTGTTGGCCAGCTGTTGGCCTGAACTGCTGGCCCTTCTGTTGGCCGCCCGGACATTTTATTGACGGTTCGGCAGCGGCAACATAGTGCTGGGCCATTCCTGGCAGTGCTGGCTGCCAGCAATGGCCCACTGCTGGCCCAGCAATGTTTTTGCCGGAAGGGCATTTTCCTCCCCCTTTCTACCTCGCTTCCGTGTCACTTTCCTATCGGGCACTGTAGCCCAAATCTCCTAATCTCCTAGCTCTTCCTATTTCTAAAGGCTGTTTAAGACCTGGGGTCAGACACTCCCTTCCTGAAATATGATCTGATTGCTCTGACTTCTAAACTCTTGGGCCCCGGATGGCATAGTGGTCAACTTTCGTGACTTGCCTCAGAGGAACCTCAGCTTCGATCCCAAGCAGCTACGAACTTTCGAACTTTTAATTATCCGCTGTGCGTCGGACGGGCACGTTGAGCCGTCAGCTTTGGGTACTGCCTCCCCCACCCACCACCAGTAATAAATAAGGGCGTCTTCCTCTCTTTTTCTACTTCGCTTCCGTGTCACTCGGTCACTCTACCCCAAATCTCCTAGCTTCCTATTTCTAAGGGTTGTTTAAGACCTAGGGTCGGACACACCCTTCCCGAAATCCTCTGCATGTCATTTGATCTGCTCTGAGTTGTAAACTCTTGGACCGCGGATGGCCTAGTGGGCAACGTTCGTGACTGCCTCGGAGGAACCTCAGCTTTGATCCCAGGCAGGTATTAACGTTCGAACCTTTAATTATTCGCCGTGCGTCGGATGGGCACGTTAAACCGTCGGACCCCAGGTACTGGTCTCCCGTTCATAAATAAGGGCATCTTCCTTCCCCTTTCTACCTCGCTTCTGTGTCACTTTCCAATAGGGCACTCTAGCCCAAATTCTTTAGCTTCCTATATGGTTGTTTAAGACCTGGAGTCGGACACTCCCTTGCTAAAATCCTCTAAAAATGATCTGATCTGAACCCGGAGGATAGGTGCCAGTATTACGGAAACAGCCGCACTTGTTGGCTGCTCCCGTACTACTGTATCAAGGGCGTACCAGGATGAATTAACTCCGCACAGACTTCCACCAGAAGGGCTCACATTGGTCAGCCGCACTTTTTGGCTGCTCCCGTACTACTATATCAAGGGTGTATTAGGATGGATTAACCCCGGACAGACATCCACCAGAAGGGCTCACATTGGTCAGCCGCACTTGTTGGCTACTCCCGTACTACTATATCAAGGGTGTATTAGGATGGATTAACCCCGCACAGACATCCACCAGAAGGGATCACATTGGTCAGCCGCACTTGTTGGCTACTCCCGTACTACTATATCAAGGGTGTATTAGGATGGATTAACCCCGCACAGACATCCACCAGAAGGGCTCGCATTGGTCAGCCGCACTTGTTGGCTGCCCCCGTACTACTGTATCAAGGGTGTTCCAGGATGGATTAACCAGCACAGACATCCACCAGAAGGGCTCGCATTGGTCAGCCGCACTTGTTGGCTACTCCCGTACTACTGTATCAAGGGTGTTCCAGGGTGGATTAACCAGCAAAGACATCCACCAGAAGGGCTCACATTGGTCAGCCGCACTTGTTGGCTGCTCCCTTGCTACTGTTTCAAGGGTGTTCCAGGGTGGATTAACCCCGCACAGACATCCACCAGAAGGGCTCACATTGGTCAGCCGCACTTGTTGGCTACTCCCGTACTACTGTTTCAAGGGTGTATCAGGATGGATTAACCCCGCACAGACATTTACCAGAAGGGCTCACATTGGTCAGCCGCACTTGTTGGCTACTCCCGTACTACTATATCAAGGGTGTATTAGGATGGATTAACACCGCACAGATATCCACCAGAAGGGCTCACATTGGTCAGCCGCACTTGTTGGCTACTCCCGTACTACTATATCAAGGGTGTATTAGGATGGATTAACCCCGCACAGACATCCACCAGAAGGGCTCGCATTGGTCAGCCGCACTTGTTGGCTGCCCCCGTACTACTGTATCAAGGGCGTACCAGGATGAATTAACTCCGCACAGACATCCCCCAGAAGGGCTCACATTGGTCAGCCGCACTTTTTGGCTGCTCCCGTACTACTGTATCAAGGGTGTACCAGGATGGATTAATCCCGCACAGACATCCACCAGAAGGGCTCACATTGGTCAGCCGCACTTGTTGGCTGCTCCCTTACTGCTGTTTCAAGGGTGTTCCAGGGTGGATTAACCCCGCACAGACATCCACCAGAAGGGCTCACATTGGTCAGCCGCACTTGTTGGCTACTCCCGTACTACTGTTTCAAGGGTGTATCAGGATGGATTAACCCCGCACAGACATCCACCAGAAGGGCTCACATTGGTCAGCCGCACTTGTTGGTTACTCCCTTACTACTGTTTCAAGGGTGTATCAGGATGGATTAACCCCGCACAGACATTTACCAGAAGGGCTCACATTGGTCAGCCGCACTTGTTGGCTACTCCTGTACTACTATATCAAGGGTGTATTAGGATGGATTAACAGCGCACAGATATCCACCAGAAGGGCTTACATTGGTCAGCCGCACTTGTTGGCTGCCCCCGTACTACTGTATCAAGGGCGTACCAGGATGAATTAACTCCGCACAGACATCCACCAGAAGGGCTCACATTGGTCAGCCGCACTTTTTGGCTGCTCCCGTACTACTGTATCAAGGGTGTACCAGGATGGATTAATCCCGCACAGACATCCACCAGAAGGGCTCACATTGGTCAGCCGCACTTGTTGGCTGCTCCCTTACTACTGTTTCAAGGGTGTTCCAGGGAGGATTAACCCCGCACAGACATTTAACCAGAAGGGCTCACATTGGTCAGCCGCACTTGTTGGCTACTCCCGTACTACTATATCAAGGGTGTATTAGGACGGATTAACCCCGCACAGACATCCACCAGAAGGGCTCACATTGGTCAGCCGCACTTGTTGGCTACTCCCGTACTACTGTTTCAAGGGTGTATCAGGATGGATTAACCCCGCACAGACATTTACCAGAAGGGCTCACATTGGTCAGCCGCACTTGTTGGCTACTCCCGTACTACTATATCAAGGGTGTATTAGGATGGATTAACACCGCACAGATATCCACCAGAAGGGCTCAAATTGGTCAGCCGCACTTGTTGGCTACTCCCGTACTACTATATCAAGGGTGTATTAGGACGGATTAACCCCGCACAGACATCCACCAGAAGGGCTCGCATTGGTCAGCCGAACTTTTTGGCTGCCCCCGTACTACTGTATCAAGGGTGTTCCAGGATGAATTAACCAGCAGAGACATCCACCAGAAGGGCTCACATTGGTCAGCCGCACTTGTTGGCTACTCCCGTACTACTGTTTCAAGGGTGTATCAGGATGGATTAAGCCCGCACAGACATCCACCAGAAGGGCTCACATTGGTCAGCCGCAATTGTTGGCAGGGTGGATTAACCATGTAGCTTCGGACAACGGAAAGGAAAGACACAACGTTAAAAATGTAACAAAATGTGACATGAATGTGACATGGTGTGACATGGTGCCAGTATTACGGAAACAGCCGCACTTGTTGGCTGCTCCCGTACTACTGTATCAAGGGCGTACCAGGATGAATTAACTCCGCACAGACTTCCACCAGAAGGGCTCACATTGGTCAGCCGCACTTTTTGGCTGCTCCCGTACTACTATATCAAGGGTGTATTAGGATGGATTAACCCCGGACAGACATCCACCAGAAGGGCTCACATTGGTCAGCCGCACTTGTTGGCTACTCCCGTACTACTATATCAAGGGTGTATTAGGATGGATTAACCCCGCACAGACATCCACCAGAAGGGATCACATTGGTCAGCCGCACTTGTTGGCTACTCCCGTACTACTATATCAAGGGTGTATTAGGATGGATTAACCCCGCACAGACATCCACCAGAAGGGCTCGCATTGGTCAGCCGCACTTGTTGGCTGCCCCCGTACTACTGTATCAAGGGTGTTCCAGGATGGATTAACCAGCACAGACATCCACCAGAAGGGCTCGCATTGGTCAGCCGCACTTGTTGGCTACTCCCGTACTACTGTATCAAGGGTGTTCCAGGGTGGATTAACCAGCAAAGACATCCACCAGAAGGGCTCACATTGGTCAGCCGCACTTGTTGGCTGCTCCCTTGCTACTGTTTCAAGGGTGTTCCAAGGTGGATTAACCCCGCACAGACATCCACCAGAAGGGCTCACATTGGTCAGCCGCACTAGTTGGCTACTCCCGTACTACTGTTTCAAGGGTGTATCAGGATGGATTAACCCCGCACAGACATTTACCAGAAGGGCTCACATTGGTCAGCCGCACTTGTTGGCTACTCCCGTACTACTATATCAAGGGTGTATTAGGATGGATTAACACCGCACAGATATCCACCAGAAGGGCTCACATTGGTCAGCCGCACTTGTTGGCTACTCCCGTACTACTATATCAAGGGTGTATTAGGATGGATTAACCCCGCACAGACATCCACCAGAAGGGCTCGCATTGGTCAGCCGCACTTGTTGGCTGCCCCCGTACTACTGTATCAAGGGCGTACCAGGATGAATTAACTCCGCACAGACATCCCCCAGAAGGGCTCACATTGGTCAGCCGCACTTTTTGGCTGCTCCCGTGCTACTGTATCAAGGGTGTACCAGGATGGATTAATCCCGCACAGACATCCACCAGAAGGGCTCACATTGGTCAGCCGCACTTGTTGGCTGCTCCCTTACTGCTGTTTCAAGGGTGTTCCAGGGTGGATTAACCCCGCACAGACATCCACCAGAAGGGCTCACATTGGTCAGCCGCACTTGTTGGCTACTCCCGTACTACTGTTTCAAGGGTGTATCAGGATGGATTAACCCCGCACAGACATCCACCAGAAGGGCTCACATTGGTCAGCCGCACTTGTTGGTTACTCCCTTACTACTGTTTCAAGGGTGTATCAGGATGGATTAACCCCGCACAGACATTTACCAGAAGGGCTCACATTGGTCAGCCGCACTTGTTGGCTACTCCTGTACTACTATATCAAGGGTGTATTAGGATGGATTAACAGCGCACAGATATCCACCAGAAGGGCTTACATTGGTCAGCCGCACTTGTTGGCTGCCCCCGTACTACTGTATCAAGGGCGTACCAGGATGAATTAACTCCGCACAGACATCCACCAGAAGGGCTCACATTGGTCAGCCGCACTTTTTGGCTGCTCCCGTACTACTGTATCAAGGGTGTACCAGGATGGATTAATCCCGCACAGACATCCACCAGAAGGGCTCACATTGGTCAGCCGCACTTGTTGGCTGCTCCCTTACTACTGTTTCAAGGGTGTTCCAGGGAGGATTAACCCCGCACAGACATTTAACTAGAAGGGCTCACATTGGTCAGCCGCACTTGTTGGCTACTCCCGTACTACTATATCAAGGGTGTATTAGGATGGATTAACCCCGCACAGACATCCACCAGAAGGGCTCACATTGGTCAGCCGCACTTGTTGGCTACTCCCGTACTACTGTTTCAAGGGTGTATCAGGATGGATTAACCCCGCACAGACATTTACCAGAAGGGCTCACATTGGTCAGCCGCACTTGTTGGCTACTCCCGTACTACTATATCAAGGGTGTATTAGGATGGATTAACACCGCACAGATATCCACCAGAAGGGCTCAAATTGGTCAGCCGCACTTGTTGGCTACTCCCGTACTACTATATCAAGGGTGTATTAGGACGGATAAACCCCGCACAGACATCCACCAGAAGGGCTCGCATTGGTCAGCCGAACTTTTTGGCTGCCCCCGTACTACTGTATCAAGGGTGTTCCAGGATGAATTAACCAGCAGAGACATCCACCAGAAGGGCTCACATTGGTCAGCCGCACTTGTTGGCTACTCCCGTACTACTGTTTCAAGGGTGTATCAGGATGGATTAAGCCCGCACAGACATCCACCAGAAGGGCTCACATTGGTCAGCCGCAATTGTTGGCAGGGTGGATTAACCATGTAGCTTCGGACAACGGAAAGGAAAGACACAACGTTAAAAATGTAACAAAATGTGACATGAATGTGACATGGTGTGACATGGTGCCAGTATTACGGAAACAGCCGCACTTGTTGGCTGCTCCCGTACTACTGTATCAAGGGCGTACCAGGATGAATTAACTCCGCACAGACTTCCACCAGAAGGGCTCACATTGGTCAGCCGCACTTTTTGGCTGCTCCCGTACTACTATATCAAGGGTGTATTAGGATGGATTAACCCCGGACAGACATCCACCAGAAGGGCTCACATTGGTCAGCCGCACTTGTTGGCTACTCCCGTACTACTATATCAAGGGTGTATTAGGATGGATTAACCCCGCACAGACATCCACCAGAAGGGATCACATTGGTCAGCCGCACTTGTTGGCTACTCCCGTACTACTATATCAAGGGTGTATTAGGTTGGATTAACCCCGCACAGACATCCACCAGAAGGGCTCGCATTGGTCAGCCGCACTTGTTGGCTGCCCCCGTACTACTGTATCAAGGGTGTTCCAGGATGGATTAACCAGCACAGACATCCACCAGAAGGGCTCGCATTGGTCAGCCGCACTTGTTGGCTACTCCCGTACTACTGTATCAAGGGTGTTCCAGGGTGGATTAACCAGCAAAGACATCCACCAGAAGGGCTCACATTGGTCAGCCGCACTTGTTGGCTGCTCCCTTGCTACTGTTTCAAGGGTGTTCCAGGGTGGATTAACCCCGCACAGACATCCACCAGAAGGGCTCACATTGGTCAGCCGCACTTGTTGGCTACTCCCGTACTACTGTTTCAAGGGTGTATCAGGATGGATTAACCCCGCACAGACATTTACCAGAAGGGCTCACATTGGTCAGCCGCACTTGTTGGCTACTCCAGTACTACTATATCAAGGGTGTATTAGGATGGATTAACACCGCACTGATATCCACCAGAAGGGCTCACATTGGTCAGCCGCACTTGTTGGCTACTCCCGTACTACTATATCAAGGGTGTATTAGGATGGATTAACCCCGCACAGACATCCACCAGAAGGGCTCGCATTGGTCAGCCGCACTTGTTGGCTGCCCCCGTACTACTGTATCAAGGGCGTACCAGGATGAATTAACTCCGCACAGACATCCCCCAGAAGGGCTCACATTGGTCAGCCGCACTTTTTGGCTGCTCCCGTACTACTGTATCAAGGGTGTACCAGGATGGATTAATCCCGCACAGACATCCACCAGAAGGGCTCACATTGGTCAGCCGCACTTGTTGGCTGCTCCCTTACTGCTGTTTCAAGGGTGTTCCAGGGTGGATTAACCCCGCACAGACATCCACCAGAAGGGCTCACATTAGTCAGCCGCACTTGTTGGCTACTCCCGTACTACTGTTTCAAGGGTGTATCAGGATGGATTAACCCCGCACAGACATCCACCAGAAGGGCTCACATTGGTCAGCCGCACTTGTTGGTTACTCCCTTACTACTGTTTCAAGGGTGTATCAGGATGGATTAACCCCGCACAGACATTTACCAGAAGGGCTCACATTGGTCAGCCGCACTTGTTGGCTACTCCTGTACTACTATATCAAGGGTGTATTAGGATGGATTAACGGCGCACAGATATCCACCAGAAGGGCTTACATTGGTCAGCCGCACTTGTTGGCTACTCCCGTACTACTATATCAAGGGTGTATTAGGATGGATTAACACCGCACAGACATCCACCAGAAGGGCTCACATTGGTCAGCCGCAGTTGTTGGTTACTCCCTTACTACTGTTTCAAGGGTGTATCAGGATGGATTAACCCCGCACAGACATTTACCAGAAGGGCTCACATTGGTCAGCCGCACTTGTTGGCTACTCCCGTACTACTATATCAAGGGTGTATTAGGATGGATTAACCATGCACAGACATCCACCAGAAGGGCTCGCATTTGTCAGCCGCACTTGTTGGCTGCCCCCGTACTACTGTATCAAGGGCGTACCAGGATGAATTAACTCCGCACAGACATCCACCAGAAGGGCTCACATTGGTCAGCCGCACTTTTTGGCTGCTCCCGTACTACTGTATCAAGGGTGTACCAGGATGGATTAATCCCGCACAGACATCCACCAGAAGGGCTCACATTGGTCAGCCGCACTTGTTGGCTGCTCCCTTACTACTGTTTCAAGGGTGTTCCAGGGAGGATTAACCCCGCACAGACATTTAACCAGAAGGGGCTCACATTGGTCAGCCGCCCTTGTTGGCTGCTCCCTTACTACTGTTTCAAGGGTGTTCCAGGGAGGATTAACCCCGCACAGACATCCACCAGAAGGGCTCACATTGGTCAGCCGCACTTGTTGGCTACTCCCTTACTACTGTTTCAAGGGTGTATCAGGATGGATTAACCCCGCACAGACATTTACCAGAAGGGCTCATATTGGTCAGACGCACTTGTTGGCTACTCCCGTACTACTATATCAAGGGTGTATTAGGATGGATTAACACCGCACAGATATCCACCAGAAGGGCTCACATTGGTCAGCCGCACTTGTTGGCTACTCCCGTACTACTATATCAAGGGTGTATTAGGATGGATTAACCCCGCACAGACATCCAACAGAAGGGCTCGCATTGGTCAGCCGCACTTGTTGGCTGCCCCCGTACTACTGTATCAAGGGCGTACCAGGATTAATTAACTCCGCACAGACATCCACCAGAAGGGCTCACATTGGTCAGCCCCACTTTTTGGCTGCTCCCGTACTACTGTATCAAGGGTGTACCAGGATGGATTAATCCCGCACAGACATCCACCAGAAGGGCTCACATTGGTCAGCCGCACTTGTTGGCTGCTCCCTTACTACTGTTTCAAGGGTGTTCCACGTGGATTAACCCCGCACAGACATCCACCAGAAGGGCTCACATTGGTCAGCCGCACTTGTTGGCTACTCCCGTACTACTGTTTCAAGGGTGTATCAGGATGGATTAACCCCGCACAGACATTTACCAGAAGGGCTCACATTGGTCAGCCGCACTTGTTGGCTACTCCCGTACTACTATATCAAGGGTGTATTAGGATGGATTAACACCGCACAGATATCCATCAGAAGGGCTCACATTGGTCAGCCGCACTTGTTGGCTAATCCCGTACTACTATATCAAGGGTGTATTAGGATGGATTAACCCCGCACAGACATCCACCAGAAGGGCTCGCATTGGTCAGCCGCACTTGTTGGCTGTCCCCGTACTACTGTATCAAGGGCGTACCAGGATGAATTAACTCCGCACAGACATCCACCAGAAGGGCTCACATTGGTCAGCCGCACTTTTTGGCTGCTCCCGTACTACTGTATCAAGGGTGTACCAGGATGGATTAATCCCGCACAGACATCCACCAGAAGGGCTCACATTGGTCAGCCGCACTTGTTGGCTGCTCCCTTACTGCTGTTTCAAGGGTGTTCCAGGGTGGATTAACCCCGCACAGACATCCACCAGAAGGGCTCACATTGGTCAGCCGCACTTGTTGGCTATTCCCGTACTACTGTTTCAAGGGTGTATCAGGATGGATTAACCCCGCACAGACATCCACCAGAAGGGCTCACATTGGTCAGCCGCACTTGTTGGTTACTCCCTTACTACTGTTTCAAGGGTGTATCAGGATGGATTAACCCCGCACAGACATTTACCAGAAGGGCTCACATTGGTCAGCCGCACTTGTTGGCTACTCCCGTACTACTATATCAAGGGTGTATTAGGATGGATTAACACCGCACAGATATCCATCAGAAGGGCTCACATTGGTCAGCCGCACTTGTTGGCTACTCCCGTACTACTATATCAAGGGTGTATTAGGATGGATTAACCCCGCACAGACATCCACCAGAAGGGCTCGCATTGGTCAGCCGCACTTGTTGGCTGCCCCCGTACTACTGTATCAAGGGCGTACCAGGATGAATTAACTCCGCACAGACATCCACCAGAAGGGCTCACATTGGTCAGCCGCACTTTTTGGCTGCTCCCGTACTATTGTATCAAGGGTGTACCAGGATGGATTAATCCCGCACAGATATCCACCAGAAGGGCTCACATTGGTCAGCCGCACTTGTTGGCTGCTCCCTTACTGCTGTTTCAAGGGTGTTCCAGGGTGGATTAACCCCGCACAGACATCCACCAGAAGGGCTCACATTGGTCAGCCGCACTTGTTGGCTATTCCCGTACTACTGTTTCAAGGGTGTATCAGGATGGATTAACCCCGCACAGACATCCACCAGAAGGGCTCACATTGGTCAGCCGCACTTGTTGGTTACTCCCTTACTACTGTTTCAAGGGTGTATCAGGATGGATTAACCCCGCACAGACATTTACCAGAAGGGCTCACATTGGTCAGCCGCACTTGTTGGCTACTCCCGTACTACTATATCAAGGGTGTATTAGGATGGATTAACACCGCACAGATATCCACCAGAAGGGCTTACATTGGTCAGCCGCACTTGTTGGCTACTCCCGTACTACTATATCAAGGGTGTATTAGGATGGATTAACCCCGCACAGACATCCACCAGAAGGGCTCGCATTGGTCAGCCGCACTTGTTGGCTGCCCCCGTACTACTGTATCAAGGGCGTACCAGGATGAATTAACTCCGCACAGACATCCACCAGAAGGGCTCACATTGGTCAGCCGCACTTTTTGGCTGCTCCCGTACTACTGTATCAAGGGTGTACCAGGATGGATTAATCCCACACAGACATCCACCAGAAGGGCTCACATTGGTCAGCCGCACTTGTTGGCTGCTCCCTTACTACTGTTTCAAGGGTGTTCCAGGGTGGATTAACCCCGCACAGACATCCACCAGAAGGGCTCACATTGGTCAGCCGCCCTTGTTGGCTACTCCCGTACTACTGTTTCAAGGGTCTATCAGGATGGATTAACCCCGCACAGACATCCACCAGAAGGGCTCACATTGGTCAGCCGCACTTGTTGGCTACTCCCTTACTACTGTTTCAAGGGTGTATCAGGATGGATTAACCCCGCACAGACATTTACCAGAAGGGCTCACATTGGTCAGCCGCACTTGTTGGCTACTCCCGTGCTACTATATCAAGGGTGTATTATGATGGATTAACACCGCACAGATATCCACCAGAAGGGCTCACATTGGTCAGCCGCACTTGTTGGCTACTCCCGTACTACTATATCAAGGGTGTATTAGGATGGATTAACCCCGCACAGACATCCACCAGAAGGGCTCGCATTGGTCAGCCGCACTTGTTGGCTGCCCCCGTACTACTGTATCAAGGGCGTACCAGGATGGATTAACTCCGCACAGACATCCACCAGAAGGGCTCACATTGGTCAGCCGCACTTGTTGGCTGCTCCCTTACTACTGTTTCAAGGGTGTTCCAGGGTGGATTAACCCCGCACAGACATCCACCAGAAGGGCTCACATTGGTCAGCCGCACTTGTTGGCTACTCCCGTACTACTGTTTCAAGGGTGTATCAGGATGGATTAACCCCGCACAGACATCCACCAGAAGGGCTCACATTGGTCAGCCGCACTTGTTGGCTACTCCCTTACTACTGTTTCAAGGGTGTATCAGGATGGATTAACCCCGCACAGACATTTGCCAGAAGGGCTCACATTTGTCAGCCGCACTTGTTGGCTGCTCCCTTACTACTGTTTCAAGGGTGTTCCAGGGTGGATTAACCCCGCACAGACATCCACCAGAAGGGCTCACATTAGTCAGCCGCACTTGTTGGCTACTCCCGTACTACTGTTTCAAGGGTGTATCAGGATGGATTAACCCCGCACAGACATCCACCAGAAGGGCTCACATTGGTCAGCCGCACTTGTTGGCTACTCCCTTACTACTGTTTCAAGGGTGTATTAGGATGGATTAACACCGCACAGACATCCACCAGAAGGGCTCACATTGGTCAGCCGCACTTGTTGGCTACTCCCGTACTACTGTTTCAAGGGTGTATCAGGTTGGATTAACCCCGCACAGACATTTACCAGAAGGGCTCACATTGGTCAGCCGCACTTGTTGGCTACTCCCATTCTACTATATCAAGGGTGTATTAGGATGGATTAACACCGCACAGATATCCACCAGAAGGGCTCACATTAGTCAGCCGCACTTGTTGGCTACTCCCGTACTACTATATCAAGGGTGTATTAGGATGGATTAACCCCGCACAAACATCCACCAGAAGGGCTCGCATTGGTCAGCCGCACTTGTTGGCTGCCCCCGTACTACTGTATCAAGGGTGTACCAGGATGGATTAATCCCGCACAGACATCCACCAGAAGGGCTCACATTGGTCAGCCGCACTTGTTGGCTGCTCCCTTACTACTGTTTCAAGGGTGTTCTAGGGTGGATTAACCCCGCACAGACATCCACCGGAAGGGCTCACATTGGTCAGCCGCACTTGTTGGCTACTCCCGTACTACTGTTTCAAGGGTGTATCAGGATGGATTAACCCCGCACAGACATCCACCAGAAGGGCTCACATTGGTCAGCCGCACTTGTTAACTACTCCCTTACTACTGTTTCAAGGGTGTATCAGGATGGATTAACCCCGCACAGACATTTACCAGAAGGGCTCACATTGGTCAGCCGCACTTGTTGGCTACTCCCGTACTACTATATCAAGGGTGTATTAGGATGGATTAACACCGCACAGATATCCACCAGAAGGGCTCACATTGGTCAGCCGCACTTGTTGGCTACTCCCGTACTACTATATCAAGGGTGTATTAGGATGGATTAACCCCGCACAGACATCCACCAGAACGGCTCGCATTGGTCAGCCGCACTTGTTGGCTGCCCCGCACTACTGTATCAAGGGTGTACCAGGATGGATTAATCCCGCACAGACATCCACCAGAAGGGCTCACATTGGTCAGCCGCACTTGTTGGCTGCTCCCTTACTACTGTTTCAAGGGTGTTCCAGGGTGGATTAACCCCGCACAGACATCCTCCAGAAGGGCTCACATTGGTCAGCCGCACTTGTTGGCTATTCCCGTACTACTGTTTCAAGGGTGTATCAGGATGAATTAACCCCGCACAGACATCCACCAGAAGGGCTCACATTGGTCAGCCGCACTTGTTGGCTACTCCCTTACTACTGTTTCAAGGGTGTATCAGGATGGATTAACCCCGCACAGACATTTACCAGAAGGGCTCACATTGGTCAGCCGCACTTGTTGGCTACTCCCGTACTACTATATCAAGGGTGTATTAGGATGGATTAATACCGCACAGATATCCACCAGAAGGGCTCACATTGGTCAGCCGCACTTGTTGGCTACTCCCGTACTACTATATCAAGGGTGTATTAGGATGGATTAACCCCGCACAGACATCCACCAGAAGGGCTCGCATTGGTCAGCCGCACTTGTTGGCTACTCCCGTACTACTATATCAAGGGTGTATTAGGATGGATTAACCCCGCACAGACATCCACCAGAAGGGCTCACATTGGTCAGCCGCACTTGTTGGCTACTCCCTTACTACTGTTTCAAGGGTGTATCAGGATGGATTAACCCCGCACAGACATTTACCAGAAGGGCTCACATTGGCCAGCCGCACTTGTTGGCTACTCCCGTACTACTATATCAAGGGTGTATTAGGATGGATTAACACCGCACAGATATCCACCAGAAGGGCTCACATTGGTCAGCCGCACTTGTTGGCTACTCCCGTACTACTATATCAAGGGTGTATTAGGACGGATTAACCCCGCACAGACATCCACCAGAAGGGCTCGCATTGGTCAGCCGAACGTTTTGGCTGCCCCCGTACTACTGTATCAAGGGTGTTCCAGGATGAATTAACCAGCAGAGACATCCACCAGAAGGGCTCACATTGGTCAGCCGCACTTGTTGGCTACTCCCGTACTACTGTTTCAAGGGTGTATCAGGATGGATTAAGCCCGCACAGACATCCACCAGAAGGGCTCACATTGGTCAGCCGCAATTGTTGGCTACTCCCGTACTACTATATCAAGGGTGTATTAGGATGGATTAACACCGCACAGACTATCCACCAGAAGGGCTCGCATTGGTCAGCCGCACTTGTTGGGTGCTCCCGTACTACTGTATCAAGGGTGTTCCAGGATGGATTAACCAGCAGAGACATGCACCAGAAGGGCTCATTGGTCAGCCGCACTTGTTGGCTGCTCCCGTACTACTGTATCAAGGGTGTACCAGGATGGATTAACCCCGCACAGACATCCACCAGAAAGGCTCACATTAATCAGCCGCACTTGTTGGCTGCTCCCGTACTACTATATCAAGGGTGTTCAAGGATGGATTAACCAGCACAGACATCCACCAGAAGGGCTCATTGGTCAGCCGCACTTGTTGGCTACTCCCGTACTACTGTATCAAGGGTGTAACAGGATAGATTAACCACATGCGCAGTGGACTTCAACCGAATTCCACATGCACCGTGCACTTCGATCTACTTTCACGTGCACCGTGCAACATATCTTGCTTCGTCTGTTGTTTGACAGCCGGAGGCCAACGACGCTACCCATGATGGCACCCAATCATCGCAAACTTGGCATGGTCCAAGGAGCATCGGCAATGAACCTTCGACAGACGGAAGAAGGTCGTCTGGAGTGATCAGTCCCATTTTGTACGGGGACCATGCTGATGAGCGGGTTCCCATATTGAGTAAACAGCATGAAGCCCATCTCCTGATTGCACAGTTGAGATTAAACAGTCCGGTGGAAGTGGTGCTCTGGCCTTGGGAACCTTTTCCTGGAAAGACGTAGGTCCGTTGGTTATCATCCTACAAACACTCAATGGTGGAAGCCAAAGACACCTGTTAGCCGACCAACTCCATCCATATCTGCAGGAGGTGTACCCAGACCCCTAACCCACTGGAAAGAAGACACCCTGAAGCGATTTAGTCACGTGACCAAAAGGGTCTCAGCTTCCCTGCTGTGAACGGCACTTGAAGTCCTGAACACCATTAGTCCGTTAGTTTGTTGTTCATATTTTATTATTACTATAAGATAGTACAACTATACTAGTTATTCGAATTTATTGGCGTAGATAAAATCAAGGTTTCCAAGCTTTCGCACATCAACCAGATGGCTTTCTCAAGGAAGGTAGACAGCAAACTGCAAACTGGATAATGGAACGTTTCAACAATTTGAACGCGGTGACTTGACTTGACAGTAAACGAAGAGATACGAACATAATTATTCAATAAAAGCGCGACGCATCATGTTCGTTTTGCACGCGGAATACTTAGAGGAAAACAAAAGGCATTCATTATTTGAAGAATTGGTTCCAAATTCGTGGTAATTCTGTCGAGACGCTATCATTGCAGGCCTCGTCGTTGGTAATGATCTCCAATGTTTCCCAAATAGCAGTGGGTTTAGGAGTAGAAAGATAATTTCTTTATGTCATCCCACATAGGATAGGGGGACATGAACTGGACTTCTCTGGATAGGGTATAACGAAGTAAATTTCTCCGTCATTTTTGGTCTACGCCGGGATTCGAACCCGAGTCCGCTTATTCCGGAACAAGTCGCTCTACCAACTGAGCTACGCAGACGTTCATTCTGATTCGTATCTGCCTTTATGTCGTGTGCGTCCTGCTGGCAGGTACGTCACATCTCCCCCCCCCCGAAAGAGGGCTGGGGCATGGCCCACGGGTCAGCCGTGACCATGAATCGTTGCAGACAGCCATCCACTGTAGAACGTGCACTTGAGAACTCCCAGTCAATCTGGTGTGTGGAATGCAACGTCACACGCATTCATTTTTCGAAGCGCTGGAGAAGGGATTCTCTGATTTTTCCTATCTCGCGGTGTGGAAATAACATCACACCATTGCGAGATTTTGAACGGTCGGGTCATCCGGATAGTTCGGGCGCCATTATAACGAAGTAAATTTCTCCGTCATTTTTGGTCTACGCCGGGATTCGAACCCGAGTCCGCTTATTCCGGAACAAGTCGCTCTACCATCTGAGCTACGCAGACGTTCATTCTGATTCCTATCTGCCTTTATGTCGTATGCGTCCTGCTGGCAGGTACGTCACAAGGGCCGTGGTTAATTTGCCGTTCTTTATGTCCCTCTTATGCTCGTTAACTCTAATGCTAAATGAACGCTTAGTCATCCCAATGCTGTAGTATCGCTTGGAGCCATCCGGGTGTTGTACAGGGATAGCATAAACACCTGCTTCGTTGGAAAGTGGGAGCTCGTCAGTATTTCGCTTAAGCATAGCATATAAAGCTGTCCGAGAACTTATGCCAACACCGAGGTTCATCTTTCTGAGCGCGTTCTTGAATGTATAGGAAACATTTGGTACGTAAGGAATAGATCCCAGATAGCGTAGTCGCGGCATAGAAAGATCGGCGTGCCTCTTTTTGTTTCTTTCGATATATCTATGTACCATGTTCGGATCGTATCCTGCCACAGTAGCCAAATCGATAACGTTTTTTTAATTCGCTTAGTCTAGAAGGAACATCGGAGGAGATGTAGAACGCTTTTCTGATTCGAGAAAAGAAGAAAGCTGTCTTGTAATCAGCGGGGCAGAATGAGCTACGGAGCATCAGGTTGGGAACGGAAGTGGGTTATTATCTCTATTTATTGTGGTGATCTTCTTTCCAAAGAAAAACGAATTAACACTCGTAATAACACAAAACGTCCATTTACCACTGCAACAGAAGAAAATGTCAAAGCGTTTAAAGGAAAGGATTATTTACTTCCATCCGCTGGTTTCTTTCTTTTTTTTTTTTTTTTTTTTTTTTTTTTTAGATTGGAAGTTTAACGACCACCATGAGCAAAGGTCTTCAATAAGCAGCCGTCCGTCCCTAATTTAGGGTTACTGGTTCCAGAGAAGGGAGAGAGCCAGTGCCGTAAGACAAACACAACATCCATGCCTCACCGGTATTCGAATCCGGACCCCTTCCGGACGAATGATCAGAGGCCATCGCTTAGACCACTGCGCCACCGGGGCGGCACCGCTGGTTTCTGCTGCTACTGATATACAGATAAGATTTCCTTTCTGCCTTTAGTAATATAACGTACAAAGTTTATTTATTTATATATACATTGAAAAAATGAAGATTTATGAAGATTTATCGATTGATGGAGAAAAGCTGGAGATAACAGACACGTACGTTTATCTTGGACAGCAGATATCAAGTGAGGGTCACATTGATGAAGAAATTAATCGGCGTACAAAACTTGCCTGGAGAGCTTTTGGAAGAAACAGCATAGTTTTCAAGAGCAATACGCCATTATGTCTTAAAAGAAAAGTGTTTGATCAATGCATCCTTCCAGTGCTTACGTATGGTGCAGAGACGTGGACCTTAGCTAAAAGAGACATACAAAGGCTGCAGACAACTCAAAGCAGCATGGAGAGGTGCATGCTTGGTGTAACCAGGAGAGATAAGAAGAGGAACTCGTGGATCCGAAAAATGACAAGAGTGGAAGACATCATGATCAGAGTTAAATCCCTGAAATGGCAATGGGCTGGACATACTGCCAGAAGGACAGATCATCGATGGACAGCCGAAATTTTAGATTGGATTCCAAGGGACAGGAAAAGACCCAGAAGAAGACCACATGGGAGATGGGTGGAAGAAATTCGAAAGTATGCAGGGGTGACATGGAGGAGACTGGCACAAGACAGACCGTTGTGGAGGAAACTTGGGGAGACCTTCGCCCAGCAGTGGATTGATAATGGTTGACAATGATGGTGATGATGACATTGAAAAAGAATTTGTTATGCATATGTTTTGTTGGTAAAACTACCTCAGTTGTTTAACCGTTTAACATTTCCGTTAGGTGTACACATCTTACGGACATGTTTTTTGCACCGCTTTTGCTTTCCATAGCCGTAGATTTACTAAGTGCTGTAAGTTCAAATTATGAAAGTACGCCCCTCCAAAAAATAACGACAATAAAAAAAAACTTAGAAAATATGCTTTAACTCAAGCAAAAGAAATGCAAAAAGTTCATAAAAGTCTTCTTCCTTAAATAATCCATGAATAAGGAATACACTGACATCGCATGCCAGTAATGTTAACATTACGGGTATAGGCCAGAACCAAAAATACCGACGCCAGAACCTCTGAAATGACGGGGAGTAAAGTCCTTCAATGGAAATACACTGGCGGAAAGTGAAAAAAGAACACCAAGAAGGAGACGTCTGATACCAACGAAATTTATACAGCATAATAACGGAATACAGAGTATAACGTGATCAAAACATTATGGCAAAATATAGCTGTATTTGCTGGTAAACTGAAAAATGACATTTCCATGTGACATGGTTAGTACGAGGTTGAACCGCCATGAACTGCGTCACACTGTGCAATTCTGGCATGGAGTCTGTCGTACAGATGATTGATGTAAGCTTAGGGTATTGGGTTCCAAGCATCCTTAACCTGGACGCGTAAATCGGGGATGATCGTGGCTGCCCGTGGAGACCGGATATGTCGTTGTCCCATAAAATCCCACACATGCTCAATGGGGGACAAATCCGGTGAACGTGCAGGCCATGGAAGTTGTCTCACACCCTGAAGTGCATGTTGCGTTGCACGTGCCGTGTGTGGGCGTGCGTTATCTTGCTGGAAAACACCACGATGGACAGACCTTAGAAATGGCACAACAACAGGTTGAATGATGTTGTTGATGTAGGAGGTGCTGTTTAACGTACCCGGTACAAACACTAGTTTTGTATGGGAGTGATAGCTGATCGCTCCACACAGCAGGAGACCAGGTGTAGGCCCTGTGTGTCGCTGGCGGAAGCAAGAAGGATGAAGACGCTCTCCTGTGCGTCTGCGGACACGCATACGGCCATCTGAGGCTCCCAAGCAGAATCTGCTTTCATCGCTGAACACGACAGATCGCCATTGCGATCTCCAGTGCAGACGTTGGCGACACCACTGCAGCCGTTCCTGACGGTGGGCTGGAGTCAGAGGTACACATGCCAGAGGCACACGTGCACGTAGTCCTGCATCCAGTAGAATGTTGCGGATTGTTAGCACAGTCGCCTCAGGTGCAAAGGCAGCTCGGATATGCGTCGGAGTAGATGTTCTGCTTGACAAAACCGCTCTTCTTATGCGTCGATCGGTTCGCTCATCAGTCCGTCTGTGACTCCCGGTTCCACGTCTTCTCGTGTGGGAATGTTCCTCGGACCATCTACGCCACAATCGTACCACCACCGATACTTCCCGTCCAATTCGCTCCGCAATACGACGATAAGACCACCCGGCCTCGCAGAGTCCGACTAGATGACCTCGCTCAAAGTGCGATAACTGCTCACATCGTACACGTCTTCAATGTCCAGGCATTGCAGTTTCTTCAGGGTCTTTGCACGTGTCCGTACGCCTAAGACTGATTGCATTCACTTCGCCGTACTCCTTAAATAACACCGACGATAATTTGCATATTATACCGTGCTGTGGCGTAAGCGCTCACCGGTTGGTCCCGAAATTAACATCACACGTACGTAAACTTGCCCCCATTAACATATGTAAATTTCATGATCGTCCGCCAATTCCTTCTTGGTGTTCTTTTTTCACTTTCCGCCAGTGTAGAAGGAAATTGAAAAAAAAATTTGAAAAAATCCAACAGGGAGTTCGCCAGGAGCGAAACAAAAATTGTAAACAAAATGCCATCTTGGATTCGATCCAGACATCCAATATGCCATCAAAAACATTAAAATATTCGTATTCCGTGCCATAATTGTTCAAGTAATTTGTCGACAAAACAACAGCACATTTCCTTCCTTTTGTGCAAAACTTTCAAGGTAACATTTTATTGATATTGCAACACAACTGTCGAAGTTCCCATCATCGTAGGTTTTACGAAATTCTCCATCTACCCTTTCACCCTTTCGATTCAGCACAACACTGATAGCTTAGACGACGCACACACCGTAGCTGGGACTCAGTTAGTCACATGACCAAGTTGACAGCCGGTTCGTTTCAGGGCCTCTTCTTTCCAGTGGGCTATGATCCGACCAGTGCCATCTTTCAAAGAGACAACATAGGACCCATATAACTACTGAATGGTTGGAGGAAGACAACAACGAATTTGTTACATTGCCATGGACCCCAAACTCCTCTGACTGTAACTCAATTGAACATTTGTCGGATACGGGTTGTGAGAACTGCTGACCCTTCCCCACGAAATAAGCGAGAAATGATGATGCTGCGGCTGCGCACATGGATCGAGTTACGCATGGAGCCTTGTAGAATCGGCACCTTGTAACATCTGTTTCTAGGAGCCTGCGAGCCGTAATTTCGGCGAAAGGCGGACCAATAAAGTAGGTGTTCCTAATTCAAAGCAAACTCATTGTATATGGCATCGAAGATTTATAACATCTAACACACTTCAAACCTAGTGTATGTTGAACAGTTAGTGAGTCGAAAGTTTGGCAATATTTGGATCACTTTATACACTATCTACCAACAAGTAATTGGACACCTGTGATAGCAAAGGAAAACGAAGTTTATTCAACTTCAATAGTTGGTGGAACCTCCACGAGCGGTGATTACTTCTGCGACCCTTCGGGGCATACTCTCAACCAGGCGTTGTACGACGGCTAGCGGTATTTTCTTCCACTCGGCTTGGAAAAGACAGGTCAGTTCCTTCACCGATTTCGGACTGTCGGGGAACCCCTTAAGTCGACGCTCCAACTCGTCCCGGAGGTGCTTGATAGGGTTAAGGTCCGGGCTCTGCGCAGGCCAGTCCATTCGATTAACCCCATTGTCACCATACCAAGCCATGGTGGACCTCGCAACATGACAGGTGGCATTGTCATCTTGAACGTAACACGGGTCCACCCGTAAAACTGCCACGACGTAGAAAGCGCATGGTCATTCAAAATGGTGCAGTAGGCTCGGCGTTGAATCTACCAGGAACTGCGACCCAGAGTCCCGTGCCATACCATGAGAAACACCCCCATAGCATAATTCCACCTCCGCCGAACCTCACAGTTTGCACAATGCATTCCATCAGGAGGCGTTCTCCAGGCAGACGCTAAACCCAGTCCCTGCCATCCGAACGGTAGAAGGTGAACCTTGATGCGTTGCTCCAGAGAACCTGTTTCCACTGTTCAACGGTCCACTGTCGACGTTCTTTGCACCACGTTAGCCGAGCAGCGCTATTGGACTTGGTGATCAAAGGCTTGTGGGCGGCAGCACCTCCATGATAACCGAGCAGATGGGCTTCCTTACGAATGGTATTCATCGAAAGCACGCTCCCGGATGCCTGTTGAAACTCCTCGCGGATGTGGCCCATCGATTTGGTTCGGTTCTTCCGAATTTCTCTGGCCAGCACTCGTCGGTCTCTAACTCCCAGTTTTGTGGGTCTGCCGGGTCGGGGCACATTCCGACAGTCACCTCTCATCTTCCACTTGCCAATCACGTAGGCCACTGTCGATTTTGGGTACTTCAACGCGCTTGATATGTCACGTATGGATCGGCCATTTCTGTGATACCCAACGATTACACCTTTCTCGAAATCAGAGAGCTCCGAACTGCGTGGCATCTTGCAAGCGACTGTTTGCGTTGTTGTTTTCCACACGATATTTAACGGCGGCGGCCGTGACGTGTATCAGGACCGCAGATATCGTCGATTGCAAGGGTGTCCAATTACTTGGTAATAGGTAGTGTATCTTCATACATACCTTTAGACGAAAGCTAACTAGCATTCAAAGTATAGGCTATCGTGTTGCACGGTCTTTAGCCATCTGTCTGCCAGTTCTTCGGTTCCTCTGCGGTACCTGTTCTGGTCCTTCGAGGCGAATAACTCCTTTACCCCAGCTGTCACCTCCTTCTGGTTGTTGAAGTGTCAAGGAAGTGGGGCATGGACCAGAAGAAGTAATACCCCGATGAGGCTAGGTTCATACTACAAGCTGGGTGGGCCATCACTTCGATGTTCTCAAGTTCCTAGAGTTTTGCCCGCAACGTTAGCACAGTATGAGGCCAAGCATCATCCTGCTGTAGGAGAGTGGACTTTCTATTTACCAGTGTCGGGTAGTTCTCATCCAAAACGGCATACATCCTCTCCAGCTGACCGTCTGGAATAAATTCCTAATGAATTATCCTATCGAAATTCCACCAGACGCAGAGCATCACCTTTTGGTCGAAGCTCCCACGTTTAGCAACAGGTTCGGGCACCGGGATCTACCACTGCCGTTGTGTGTTGGGATTTCGGAAATAGGTCCACTTTTCATCGCACGTAACAGTTCTCTTGATGAAACGTTTAACGCACGGGTTTTCTAGGAGTTTCGTGCACATTTTCACTCGGCGGTTTGCTTCAGCTGGAGACAGTTCGTGAAGGACAATGCGGCAGCTCCAGTAGATCTTGCCGAGGTCCTGAAATTGACGAACCGCAGTGATCTGTGATATGCCCTACTCGTCCGATAATGTCCGAGTGCTGGTTGTCGTATTTGTCTCTACGGCCTGGCGCACGGTTCGCGGCTTACCTGACTTTCGCTGATCGTCAAGGTCTCCGTCACCTGAGCGAAATTTCTTTGACCATCTGGTTGCGGTGCTGTGGTCCACAGAGCCTTCCCCTTTCGCAGTACAAATGTTTCGTGTTGCTTGAGCAGCGTTATGGCCGAGTTCAAACTCGTAGAGCGAAAAGTTCCCTAATTAGCCGATTGTAGCTGTTCAACTTTTAGGCGTCCCAACCACAGACAGAACGACGACGTGAAATGCCATTCACAGCAACGATTACCACGTTATATCTTTTCCGACTGTAGGCAGTGCAGAACTTGAACTAGTTTAAACACGTGACATACCCGCCGCAGCAGTTGCGTTATACAAATATTGCAAAATGCTCGACTCGCCCTCTGTATTTATCTGAGTCCTGACCTATCTAACTGACGGTGACGCCACAGGTAGAAAAAAATTTTGGCAGTTGAGAAATGACAATCAAAAAATGTAGCAAAAGATAATCAAAATTTGCATGACGGACAATGAATAAAAACTTAAAGTAAAAAAATATACACTGCTGGCCACCCAAAATGCATCACCAAGAAGGACACGAGATAGCAAAGCCAGAATTACTGGACACATAACAACAGATACAAAGATGAAACCATTGAGCTTACAGGCCCGTGCGACTTGCGCAACACGCAGACATCAATAGTTCGTGTGGCCCCCATGGCTGGCAATAATGGCCGCTACACGCCGCGGCATCGAACGAAAGAAGCTTTGGATGTGGGAATGGGTTATGTCGGTCCAAGCCGCTTCCACACGTTGTCACAGTTCATCACGGGTGGTGCTTGCCGGGACACTCGGTTGCCGATCAGCGACCAGACGTGCTCAAATGGGCGACATATCGGGAGAACAGGCGGGTCACGGCAGCAGTGACACCTGGTCGGCCGTAAAGAATTGTTGCACGATACGTGTCACGTGGTAGCGCGCATTCTCCTGTAGAAACGTGGCCGCTGGCATGTCCTGCAGGTAAGGGAGGACTACAGGCTCCAAAACATCGGAGATGGTGCATTGGATGTTGAGTGTACCGGACATGCGTACCAGATGGGTGCGAGTGTCATATCCAATTGCGCTCCAAACCATAACGCCAGGCGACGGACCAGTATGGCGATGCATAATGCAGGTGTCATACAGTCTCTTGCCGCGGTGCAGCCACCCGCGGATCCGACCATCGTGGTGTTCCAGGCAGAAGCGGGATTCGTCGGAGAAGACAATGTCGTGTCATTCCGTATTCCAGGTGCGGCGTTCAACGGCCCACTGCCCCCGCACTCGCCGTTGGTGTAACGTCAATGGTAATCGGGGCAATGAGCGCCGCGCGACACGTCCCCGCTCCGGCAGACGACGTCGAACGGTACGTGCTGACACAGGTTGTTGCGCAACACACCATAATTCCTGCGCTAACATTCGTGATGTGGCGGTGCGAGCCGTCAATGCCCGCCGCACAACATGCCGGTCCTCTCGTTCGGTGGTGTGTCGCAGCGGCGACAATCACTCACGTCGGTCCGTCCGTCCCTCCTGCACCCACCGAATCCATACTCGCCTCCCTGTGGCTGGATGTCGTCCCACACGGGCGCCGATGTCTCGGTACGATAAACCGCTGTCGCGATAAGGAACTATTCGTCCTCTGTCGAACTTCGAAACGTACTGGAATGTCTGCCGTATTCTGCGACGAGGCATCAGGAAGCTTCCCACGCACAGGTCCTGCAGCACAACACACTTTCACTACTTACACCCCGCCTTCTGTGCACCCTTCTTATAGTGCTTCTCGGTGGCGTGCCGGGCGCATATGAATTGCATATGCCCTGCAGTGCTAATCGTTTACATGTCCTCTCGCGGGTGAAGCATGCTGCGAGTTTCAGGCTAATCGGATGCTTCCTTCTTGGTGTTGCATTTGGGTGGGCAGCAGTGTGTATTAGGTGTGTGCAAAAATTCAACCCGTTTTTGTAATGGATGCAAATCGCGATCGGAGTAGTTACGTCCCTGATGACGGTGTGATGGCGAATTTTCGGCTAATAAAGCGTGGAGCAGTAGAGCATATAGAGGCATTAGGTCTGTCTGGGTAAGTCATTCGTAACGGAAATCACGGATGGTGTAACATGGGGGTATCGTTCACTTGACCGAAAGGTCACTTGACCGAAAATCACTTCGCCGAAAATCACTTGATCGAAAGGTACATTTCACCGAAGGGTCACTTGACCGAAAAGTTCATTTCACCGAAAGATCACTTCACCTAAAAGTTCATTTCATCGAAAGGACACTTGATCGAAAAGTTCATTTCACCGAAAGATTACTTTACCTAAAAGTTCATTATATCGAAAGATCATTTCACCGAATGGTCAGTTTATCGAAAACTTAGAATTTTGTTGTTATAGATCTGTTGGAGTATGGTGCTGGTTTTTAAAAAACTGGTCACCTAAACATTATTGGATTGTATAAAAAATACACTTTTAATTTCTTTTAAACACCTCCCCATAAGTAGGTTTTTCGAAATATAACATTAATTATAAGTCATAGATAGACCTGTGCCTTTTTGCCAAATTTTAATCCCCCGAGCTCATATTCATGAAGTTTACATAACAACTCAAGTTAATGAGTTGTTATGTAAACACACTTATTCAGACAAAAAAAAAAAATCAGTTTTAGGGCCCTTGGCCTCGGTTTAGGCCTTTTTAGAACATTTTAATCGTGCGTGCTCATATTCATAAGGTTTACGTAAAATGTCCAGCTAATAATGTTGCACATTTATTCAGGCAAAAAAGAATCAATTTTTGGGCCCTAGGCCTCGGCTTAGGCCTTTTTAGAAAATATTAACCGTGCGTGCTCATGTTTATAAGGTTTACATAAAAACTAAAGTTAATGATGTTGTACTCTTATTCAGGCCAAAAGAATCAGTCTTAAAGCCCTTGGCCTCGTTTTAGGCCCTTTTAGAAAATTTTAATCCTGCGTGCTCATATTTATAAGGTTTACATAAAATGTCAAGTTAATAATGTCGCACATTTATTGAGGCAAAAAAGAATCAATATTAGGGCCATAGGCCTCGCTTAGGCCTTTTTAGCAAATTTTAATCGTGCTTGCTCATGTTCATAAGCTTTACATTGTAACGTACCAGGAGATGTGACGTACCTGCCAGAAGGACGCACACGACATAAAGGCAGATAGGAATCAGAATAATCGTCCGCGTAGCTCAATTGGTAGAGCAACTTATTCCGGAATGAGGGGACCCGGGTTCGAATCCTGGCGCGGATAAAAATGACGGAGAAATTCACTTCGTTATAATGGCGCCCGAACTATCCGGATGACCCGACCGTTCAAAATCTCGCATTGGTGTGATGTTATTTCCACACCGCGAGATAGGAAAAATATGAGCAGCACTTCGAAAGAAAAAAAAAGAAAAATAAGGGGGAGATGATGTAACGTACCAGGAGATGTGACGTACCTGCCAGAAGGACGCACACGACATAAAGGCAGATAGGAATCAGAATAAGCGTCCGCGTAGCTTAATTGGTAGAGCAACTTGTTCCGGAATAAGCGTACTCGGGTTCGAATCCCGGCGTAGACCAGAAATGACGGAGAAATTCACTTCGTTATAACATAAATAGTAAAGTTAATAATGTTACACATTTTTTCAGGCAAAAAAGAATCAATTTTAGGGCCCTAGGTCTCAGCTTAGGCCTTTTTAGAACATTTTAATTGTGCTTGCTCATGTTCATAAGCTTTACATAAAAAGTCAAGTTAATAATGTTGCAATTTTTCAGGCAAAAAGAATCAATTTTAAGGTCCTAGGCCTCAGCTTAGGCCTTTTTAGAAAATAATAACGGTTCGTGCTCATGTTCATAGGTTAACCTAAAAACTCAAGTTAATGATGTTGCACACTTTTCAGGCTAAAAGAATCAAGTTTAGGGCTCTAGGCCTCGGCTTAGGCCTTTTTAGCAGATTTTAATCGTGCGTGCTCATATTCATAAGGTTTACATAACAACTCAAGTTAATGATGTTGTACACTTATTCAGGCCAAAAGAATCAGTCTTAAAGCCCTAGGTCTCGGCTTAGGCCTTTTTAGAAAATTGTAATCGTGCGTGCTCATATTTATAAGGTTTACATAAAATGTCAAGTTAATAATGTCGCCCATTTATTCAGGCAAAAAAGAATCAATATTAGGGCCGTAGGCCTCGCTTAGGCCTTTTTAGCAAATTTTAATCGTGCTTGCTCATGTTCATAAGCTTTACATAAAAAGTAAAGTTAATAATGTTACACATTTTTCTGGCAAAAATAATCACTTTTAAGGCCCTAGACCTCGGCTTAGGCCTTTATCGCAAATTTTAATCGTGCGTGCTCATATTCATAAGGTTTACGTAAAAAGTCAAGTTAATAATGTTGCACATGTATTCAGGCAAAAAAGAATCAATTTTATTGCCCTTAGGCCTTTTTTTTTTTTTTTTTTTAGCTTAGGCGTTTTTAGAAAATTCTAATCTTGCGTGTTCATAAGTTTACATAAAATGTCAAGTTAAAAAAATCAAGAGGGGGGTTACAGATTGCCGTTTCTGGGCATATATTGAGAACTGAATTGGGAACTCCAAACGCATTTCGCGAAAACGGTCCATGTAAGCCAAGCGAGGCGAGAATTGCACTTTAATTTGAAGAAAAAAATTGCCGAGGATCCGAGGTACACCTAGTTTTGGGAGGGTGTACCCCCAACTTCCGTAATATTATGTTCGGGGCCGCTGGAGTCTGTCAGTGTATCCAGGATGTTCCCCGTGAAGCGTCCGCGAGGTCCGTCATCTTGGGGGGGGGGGGTTGGCTTTCCCCCAAAATGTTAAAATGGACGTAGAGCTGTAAACATTAGACCCATGCTTTATATAATGATTCTGTACACGACCACGAATTTTCAGGAATGTGGAGTGAAACTGAACCCCCCCCCGTTTCCAAGAGCTCTTCAGGGGTAACATCGAGGATACACTGATGACCGACTCCAGAGGTCCAGAATATAAAATTACGGAAGTTGGGGGTAGAGCCCTCAAAACCAAGCACCTCGTATCCCTTTTACAGACTTCACCAAATTTCTGGGGGAGGGGGAAGGGCATACATATTTTGGCACTAAACACAACATGAAGCATAGAAATTGCGAGCAAATCCCTTACCTTGAACACCTGTCTGCGCTCTTAGAAACTTGTGGGAGGGTGAATTCGTCCCACCCTCCTGAAAATTCGTGATCGTGTACAGAATCATTATATAAAGCAAGGTTCTAATGTTTACAGCTCTACGTCCATTTTAACATTTTGGGGGAAAGCCCCCTCCCAAAGCTCACGGACTTCGCACACACTTCAAGGGGAACATCCTGGATACACTGACAGACTCCAGCGGCACAGAATATAATACTACGGAAGTTCGGGGTACAGTTCCCTCAAACCAAGTGTACCTCGGATCATCGGCAATTAATTTCTTCAAATAAAAGCACAATTCTCGCTTGGCTTACATGGAACGTTTTCGCGAAATTCGTTTAGAGTTCCTAAAAAGGCCTAAGCCGAGGCTTAGGGCCCTAAAATTGAATCTTTTTTGTCTCAATAAATGTGCAACATTATTAACTTGACTTTTTGCGTAAACCTTATAAATATGAGCACGCACGATTAAAATTTGCTAAAAAGGCCTATGCGGAGGCCTAGGGCCCTAAAATTTATTCTTTTTGCCTGAATAAATGTGCGACATTATTAAGTTGACATTTTATGTAAACCTTATAAATATGAGCAAGCAGGATTAAAATTTTCTAAAAAGGCCTAAGCCAAGGCCTAGGGCTTTAAAGACTGATTCTTTTGGCCTGAATAAGTGTACAACATCATTAACTTGAGTTGTTATGTAAACGTTATGAACATGAGCACGCACGGTTAAAATTTGCTAAAAAGGCCTAAGCGAGGCCTACGGCCCTAATATTGATTCTTTTTTGCCTGAATAAATGTGCAACATTATTAACTTAACTTTTTGCGTAAACCATATAAATATGAGCACGCACGATTAAAATTTGCTAAAAAGGCCTAAGCGGAGGCCTAGGGCTTTAAGACTGATTCTTTTTTGCCTGAATAAATGTGCAACATTATTAACTTGACTTTTTGCGTAAACCTTATAAATATGAGCACGCACGATTAAAATTTGCTAAAAAGGCCTAAGCGGAGGCCTAGGGCCCTAAAATTGATTATTTTTGCCTGAAAAAATGTGTAACATCATTAACTTGATTTTTTATGTAAACCTTATGAACATGAGCACGCACGGTTAAAATTTGCTAAAAAGGCCTAAGCGAGGCCTACGTCTTTTTGCCTGAAAAAATGTGTAACATCATTAACTTGATTTTTTATGTAAACCTTATGAACATGAGCACGCACCGTTAAAATTTGCTAAAAAGGCCTAAGCGAGGCCTACGGCACTAATATTGATTCTTTTTGCCTGAATAAATGTGCGACATTATTAACTTGACATTTTATGTAAACCTTATAAATATGAGCATGCAGGATTAAAATTTTCTAAAAGGGCCTAAGCCGAGGCCGTGGGCTTTATGACTGATTCTTTTGGCCTAAATAAGTGTACAACATCATTAACTTGAGTTGTTATGTAAACCTTATGAACATGAGCACGCACGGTTAAAATTTGCTAAAAAGGCCTAAGCGAGGCCTACGGCCCTAATATTGATTCTTTTTTGCCTGAATAAATGTGCAACGTTATTAACTTGACTTTTCATGTAAACTATTTATGAACATGAGCACTGAACATGATTTTTATGAAAAACGTATGAACATGATAAAACTTGCTAAAAAGGCCTAGGCAGAGGCATAGGGACTTAAAATTAATTATTTTTGCCTTAAAACTAAATCTTTGCGTTCTCTGTGACACGGAGAAATCAAAAGTGCAATTTGAGTATGATCCCCTAACGTTTCGGTGGTCTGTCTGTCAAACTTGCACCATGCTTCAACAGATCCTGTAATGAAATCTAGCGTTTTCGATAAACTGACCCTTCGGTGAAATGACCTTTCGATGAAATGAACTTTTAGGTAAAGAGACCTTTCGGTGAAATGAACTTTTCGATCAAGTGACCCTTCGGTGAAATGTACCTTTCGATCAAGTGACCCTTCGGTGAAATGAACGCTTCGATCAAGTGATCTTTCGGTGAAACAATTTTTTCGGTGAAGTGATTTTCGGTCAAGTGACCCTTCGGTGAAGTAAACGTCGGGCAAATGAACCAGACCCGTAACATGGCATGCGATAAGGAGCACATTAGACATTGTTTACTGTACGAGTTCAATAAAGGCAGCACTGCAGCCGCGGCTTGCCGCAACATCTGTCATGTGTATGTGGAGGATGTAGTTCATGACAACACATGTCGCCGTTGGTTTCGGAAATTCCGGAACGGAGACAGAAGCTGTAAAGGTCAACCCCATCCTGAACGTCCATACGTGGTTTCTGACGAGGATGTGGACCAAGCCATGGCAAATGACCCACATCGAAGCGTTCAGGAATTAACGGAAACGTTGGCGGTACACAAAACAACAGTCGAAAAACGAATACGTGCGCTCGGATTCATCACCAAGTTCGACAACTGGGTTCCGCACTAGCTTTCTGCAAAGCAACGAGAGGAGTAAATCCGTACCTGTGTTTCTTTGATTTCTCGTTACAGAAATGAACCGTTTTTGGGACGAATTGTAACGGATGATGAGACATGGGTACTGTACCATAATATAGAGCGTCGACGGACTGTGTGCCAAGGTGCGGAGCCTTCTCTATCGATCTCAAAAGGAGGACTGCACCCGCAAAAGATTTTGTTGAGTGTTTGGTGGGATATCCAGTGAATAACCCTCTGGGAGGTGTTGGCACCTAACCAAACGATAAATGCTGACTTCTACTGCCAAGAGTTGGACAGGTTGCGAGAACAGCTGACATCAAAGTGGCCAGCACTCGTCTATCGCAAAGGAGTTATCCTTCATCATGAAAACTCTAGACCCCATGCAGCTTTAATCACTCTGCAAAAATTACTGAACTTTGGTTGGGAAGTGTTACCTCACCCGCCGTATTCCCCTGACCTGGCACCTACGGACTACAGCATTTTTTTTTACTCTAAAGCACAGGAGTTTTTTCGGCGTGGGATTCATCTACTCATCGACAGATGACAAGAAGTCATACATAATGATGGCAATTCTCTGAAATCCTAGGTACGTTGTTTGTTGTGTTTTCTTCCTCTCTCTGTAGCCTGCAAAAACGGGTAGAATGTATGCACACACGCAAAAATATACATCACAGTATGTCAAATACTCACCAAGTGTCTTTTAACACTTTTTCAACCGTAGGTTGAAGAAGCCTATATCCTCCAGCTTTCTCCGTCCATCTGTCGGCGCGATAACTCGCGTAAAAATGGTTCGATTTCGATGAAAGTTTAGTATGTGGTAGGGTACCAGCTGGGAACGAGCCCTGTTGAAAATGGACGAAATGGAATCAAAGGTAGGAGCCGGATCCATTCCATTGCGAAATGGAATCAAAGGCATAGGAGCCGGATCCATTCCATTGCGCTTATGCGCAAATACCTTGGGTAAATATGGTTCGATTTCGATGAAAGTTTAGTATATTGTAGAGGACAACCTGGGAACGAACCCTATTGAAAATGGGTGAAGTGGGGTCAACGGTCAGGACATAGGCGCGGGATGCATTACATTGCCCTTATGCGTCATAACGCGCGTAAAAATGGTTCGATTTCGATGAAATTTTACTATGTGGTAGAGGACCACCGGGGGACGAACCCTATTGAAACTGGACGAAATGGGGTCAAAGGTCAGGACATATGATCGGGATCCATTCCATCGCCCTTATCCCATGCTATTAAAGGAGCAATTCTTGTATGTATGTAAATTTTATTTTGAAAACGGCTCTAAGGATTTTGAAGAAAGTCGTTAACCTACCGTTTTCTAGTACTAGAAATCGATTTAGCTTGATCTCGACTTTAGTAGAATTCGTTTAGTGGGTTAAATAACCACCCCAAATTACCACGTTTTTAGTGTCATGGCGTCGTCCTATTAATGTTTCCCATGCTTAGAAATCTTATCACGTCACAATCTCGCGATTGAGATGTTCGCACTCGGTCACGCCATCTGCTTCATTACGTCACGAGTCGTGTGTGGATCCTATTATAGTTACATGACGTCACACTCTTGCGAGCAGATGGTCCCGATTCCCATCTGCCTCATTACGTCACGCTTTATGTCCGTCCGCACGATAACTCGCGTAAAAAACGTTCGATTTTGATGAAAATTTAGTATGTGGTAGGGGAACACCTGGGAAAGAACCCTATTGAAAGTGAACGAAATTGGGTCAATAGTTAGGACATAGGTGTGGGATCCATTCCACTGCTCTTGTGCGTCATAACTAACGTTGAAAAGCTTCAATTTCGATGAAAGTTTAGTATGTGGTAGGGGACCACCTGTGGACAAATCCTATTGAAAATGGGCGAAATGGGATCAAAGGTCAGGGCATAGGAGCGGAATCACTTCCATCGCCATTATGCGTCATAACGTAAGTAAATATGCTTCGATTGCGACAAAACTTTATCATGCTATTTCGGAGGTATACTGAACCGGTTCTGTTGAATATAATCGAAATGGGATCAAAGATCAGGGCACAGGACCAAGATTTATTCCACAGCCATTATCCTCATAATTTGAGTAATGATTTCTGGTATGTTGGAAAGCGTACAATAATCAATGCATTGCATGATTTTACTAACTTGTTTTGATTGAAGGTTTAACGACCACCGGGAGCAACTCAATGGGTTACAAACAGTTTATAAACAGTCGCCCTTCCTTAATTCAGGGCCACTGGCTCCAGGGAAGGGAGAGAGACAGAGCTGTAAGACAAACACAACATCCATGCCTCACCGGGATTCGTACGCGGACCCTTAATGGACGAAAGGTCCACTGTGGCGGCCTCACCAAGTGTATTACGTTCGTACAAAACAAAATGTATGTTAAGGTGCTGCGCATTTATAAGCAGCAGCTTAGCAGACGGAGTGGAATTTGTTACTTTGAAAGCGATATTAAAGGTTTAAATGCAACATTCGTCCTCCAAGAGAAGCGACGTTCTTTATAGTAGCACAACTTATTGGGAAATACTGATCCCACTGATGAATCGTGATCTTTATTGATCCATATAACAGTCAGCCAGCCAATCAATTAATTTTTATCCAATAAAAAATTGCAGGAGTAAATATGTGCCTGACATGCTCTCCCAACCGAGGAAGCCAATCAAATTATCATTCCTCCTTCTCTTCCCTAATCACCAATCTTCATAAAGGGAAAAGCAATTTCGTTACATTGACTCGTCATAAACCGCGAGACGGTATCAGCATGAATGCAACATTGAGCTATTTTTAAATGCAGACCTCGTATCAACGCTTTCCCAGATCCAGCAATAAAGGTCATGATCTGGTAAAACACACGAAGCGACGAGAGCATAGACCTCTGGTTTTATGGCCCCGCGTGTCCTCTTGCAGTTACCAGAATCTCTTCCATGTCACTCATCAAATCATTTGATCCTAAAACACTTAGTCCCGCTCCACGGCTGTCTTTACTAAGACCATCCATCTCGTTAATCGTAAAACAGAGATTCACCATATGATCTCTCGCCCACACAAGCGCAATAACCTCCTTCCTCACATTAATCCACGAGTTGAAATGTTGTTATGCACTGCTGCTCTTTCTTTTACGCTTTCCAAATGTAGGTTGAAGAAGCGTATATGCTCCAGCTTTGTCCGTCTATCTGTCTGTCCGTCTGTTTGTCTGTCCGCACGATAACTCGCGTACAAATCGCTCGATTTCGATGAAATTTTAGTAGGGGACCACCTGGGGACGAACCCTATTAAAAATGGAAGAAGTGGGGTCAAAGGTCACGACATAGGAAGCGGGATGCATTCCATTGCTCTTATGCGTAATAACTTGCGTAAATATGGTTCGATTTCGATGAACTTTCTGTAAGTCGTAGGGAACCCCATGGGGATGAACCCTGTTGAACATGGGTGAAGTGGGTTCAAAGGTCAGAACATAGGAGCGGGCTGCATGCCATTGCCCTCATGCGTCATAACCTGCCTAAATAAGGTTCGATTTCGATGGAATTTTAGTATGTCGTAGGGGATTACCTGGGGACGAACCCTATTGAAAATGGATGAAATAGGGTCAAAGGTAAGGACATAGGATCGGGATCCATTCCATCGCCCTTATACGTTTTAACTTACGTAAAAATGCTTTGATTGAGACAAAACTTTATCATGCTGTTCCTGAAGTATACTTTACCGGTTCTGTTGAATATCATCGAAATGGGTTCAAAGGTCAAGTCATAGGAGCGAGATTTATTCTACAGCCATTATACTCATAACTTGAGTAATAATTTCTGGTATGTTGGAAAGCGAATCATAATCAATGCATTGCATGATTTTACTAACTTGTTATGCTTTCCAATCGTAGGTTGCTACAGCTTTGTCCGTATGTCTGTCCGCACGATAACTCGCGTACAAATGGTTTGATTTCGATGAAATTTCGGTATGTGCCACGGAACCACCTCGGCACGAATCCTGTTGAAAGTGGAAAAAATAGGGTCAAAGGTCAAGACATAAGAGCGAGATTTATATATCTGCCGTTATGCGTCATAACTGGCGTAAAAATTGCTCGAGTTCAATGAAATTTTAGTATGTGGTAGGGGACTACCTGGGAACAGACCCTATTGAAAATGGGGTTCATGGGGTCAGAGGTCAGGACAAAGGAGCGGGATCCATTCCATTGCCCTTATGCGTCATAATTTGCGTAAAAATTATTCGATTTCAATGAAATTTTAGTATGTGGTAGAGGACCACATGTGGACGAACCCTTTTGAAAATGGAAAAAAATGGGGTCAAAGATCAGGACATAGGAGCGGGATCCATTGCATTGCCCTTACGCGTCATAACGCGCATAAAAATGTTCCGATGTCAACGAAATTTTAATGTGCGGTATGGGACATCCTGGGAACGAGCCCTATTGAAATGCGAGAAATGGGGTCAAAGGTCAGAACATAGGAGCGGGATCCATTCCATCGCCCTTATGAGTTAACTTATAATTTACGTAAAAATGCTTCGATTGAGACAACACTTTATCATGTTGTTCCGGATGTATACTTAACCGGTTCTGTTGAATATCATCGAAATGGGGTCAAAGGTCAGGGCATAGGAGCGAGATTTATTCTACAGCCATTATCCTTATAACTTGAGTGATAACTTGAGTAATGATTTCTGGTATGTTGGAAAGCGTATCATAATCAATGCATTGCATGATTTTACTAACTTGTTTTGTTTTAAAGATAATACAGATTAAAAACTGGATGATGACGCAAAATCTATATATGATTAAAATTCGCGACCCCTAGAATTCGCGGCCCTAGTTAGTTGGAAAGCGTAAAAAGACGAGTTTGAGTGGAAGGCCTGTGGTTGTCAACAGCTATTGGATGCTCAATCTGAGCGTAGAGTAGGCAGACCTGTTCGTTCCAATAGACGGGCAACACTTCGTCAGATTACAGACAATCTGAATCAGAGACCAAGTCCGATGACTTCTCAAAGTATAGTTCGCCACACATTTCGTCGTATGGGATACAGAAGCAGACGGCCTGTCCGTACACCCCTGCGAACGAGAAGAAGGAACTCCCCAGTGTACTCAGGAACACCAGAACTGGATAGTAAATAAGTGGAAAAGGGTAATGTAGTCCGATGAATCACGTTTTCAACTACGCCATGCAGATGGAAAGGTGCGGACATGGGTACAGTCGCGCGAAAGTATGTGCCCGTCTTACATTGTTACAACTGTTCAAGCTGGCCGACGCAAGGCTATGATTTGGAGTATGTTGTCGTGGGACCTTTGATTCGTGTTGAGCAATGTCTGACCGCTCAGAGGTGTTAAAATATCGTTTGCCGACCAAGTTCACCCAGATATGTTGATGGGTTTTTCCCAATGGAAATACATGTTCCCATAGGACAATATTCCATCTCATACTGCTGACATTTAACGCGAATGCTTTGAGGAACATCACTGAGACTTTTTCCTGCTATATTGGCTTCCTAATTCACCGGACTTTGATCCAATGGAGCATTTGTGGGATGAAGTTGAGAGGGCCAACAGACAGCTGGATTCGCTAACATGAAATATTCAAGAAATTCATCGCATTTGGGCTAATGTACTCAAGCCACTACCGACATTTAACAGAGTATAATTGGCAAGACGAATTCAAGCAGTTTTAAGGGAAAAAATGTGACCAAACAACGTACTAAGCAGGTGTTCATAATAATTTGGCCATTCAGTATACACTATATTGACAAAAGTCACCAGACAACGGCGGCAATCATATCGCACTGTGAGGTCCAGTGAAAATGTCGCGGCGGAAGAGAACTGACTTTGAGAAAGGAAAGATTGTTTGGTGTTATATTAGTGGGTTGTCCATAATCGAAACCGAGAGGCATTTAAACATACCCAAGTGAACTGTTTTGGATGTACTGAATAAGTGAAAAACAAATGGCCTGCCTAAAGCAGCAAAACGTACCGGTAGACCAAAGAAAATCAGTGATAAAAAACGTGAAAGCCTCAGGAGAGTCGGTACAGCAAATCAACGGAGTGTTGCACAACACCTCATTGTGTAGGTCAGTAAAAATGCTGGAACCTCGGTATGTACAAGTACTATTTGCAGATAACTTCATTCCATGGGTTACCGTGGTCGTGTGGCTGCTCATAAGCCTTTCATCTCCACTCGGAATGCTACTCGTCTTTTAACATGGTGTAAAGTACATTTATGGTGGACCGTAGATCAATGGAAACGGGTCCTACGGACTGATGAATCTAGATACACGATCCATCAGTCTGATGGCCGTGTCTGGATATGGCGGCAACCGGGGGAACGCTATTTACCAGAGTGTACTGTTCCTAGGGTCAAGTTTGGAGCTGGCAGTTAACTCATAGGGGGTGTTTTTCGTGGTGTGGTCGCTGCCCATTGGTTACCGTGGAGAAGCCTCTTAACCAGCTCATCTATCTCGATATTCTGGACAATTATGACCTGCCAATCCTGTGGGAAAACTATGGAACCGAGCCTTGTTGGTACCAGCAGCATAATGCGTTGAGCCTAGAACGAAGTAAATTTGTCCGTCATTTTTGTCCACGCCGGGGCTCTAACCCGGGTCCCCTCATTCCTGAATAAGTCGCTCTACCAATTGAGCTACGCGGACGTTCGTTATCGCTGCTATCTGCCTTTATATGGTGTGCGTCCTGCTGGGCAGGCACGTCACATCTCCCCACGAATATGTTTATAAACATAATTGAGGTTGAATGCACGTGACGTATGCCTGATATTGATAAGAACAAGAGATAAAAGCGACGACTAAATTGTTGCTTGGAGAGCGTTGGGTTGTAAACTGATTATTAAAAAGAACGTTGCGTTAAGAGTTGTGTGGTGTGCGGAGAGTTTAGTGCAATATGCTATGCTACGATGTGTTTGCTACATCCTGAATAAAGCATATTTTTCAGTAAGTGTGACTTCTGTTGTTTACATGCTTCGTCTGGCCGTTAAGGTTTTTTTCATTTAGGAACTATTTTTTAGTATGTTGATGTTTTAAATTAACGTAGAAGTAAGACAAGACTTTTACGTCATAAGCCATAAAGCAAGGACTTTTACGGCGTTGTTTGACGATAAATCCGTATCGTGTGTGGACTGGCCAGCACAGAGTCCCGATCTTTATCCCGTAGAGCACCTATGGGATGAATCTGAGCGCCGCATATGAAGTTTAGACCAACGCCTACTACTAAGCAACAGTTAGCGGCAGCGTCATGTACTAAATGGAAGCGCATACGTATCGCTGGGTTCGAAAACCTTGTCAAAAGCATGTCTCGAAGGGTCAGTCAGTGCATACATTAAGGCCAAAGGCGGACCGACACCGTACTAATATATGTCATTAAATGCAATGTTGTGTTTCTCTTCTAGGTGACCGGTGACTTTTGTCAATGTAGTGTATATCTTGTGTAGCCTTTCTAAATCGTGAATCGTTTTACACACCGTTTGTCTATAAAAATCGCACATTTCATAACAGTATTGTACTTAAACGAATTTAGTCTATTCGCAATACCTACATACACGCATTTGAATTCCGAGTGGTGAAACAACTGTCAAGTAACCTACACAACATGGAGCTAGGGAAAAGGGCTTTAAAGAAAAAGCCTGACGAACCCCTAGTCCCCAAGAAGTGTGTGACAGGCCAAGGACACAGTGCACAGAAATTCACAGTGAGACACGAATCATCATATTAGTACATGTAAGTTAAGGAATACATGATGATAATCAACTGTAGTTAAAAATTACGTGGCATATAGACAGTACAGTTACAATACGTAGTAATCTTACCACATGCCAACATAACCACTGCTAAGCAAAGTATAAAAAATAATGAATGATTTAGTTAGGATATTTATATATATACACCAAACCAATGCAACCGGAAAATACATATCCCAAGAATATCTGTACACCACATTTAACAATCATGCAGCAATAAACAAACGAAAATCAACAAGACAAAATAATGTGCCACTATATCCCAGAAAATAAATCAAGGCATCAATTCAAATCATATCAGCCAGCCAATAATTCAGTAGTTAATACTCTCCTGAATGCCCTGAAGCTAACAATTGATTTAATGTGCAAGGGTAATTCATTCCACTGTCGCGGACCGGCTGCAATAACACTGTGATATAAAATATTTAGATGTGTCCTGGGAATAACGAAGTTTGCATTACCCCTCTTATCATGGGAATGTGAAAATTGGTGCAATTCCAGAAGACTCATAAACTTATTAGCATAAATTCTATTGTGCATAAAATGTAATAATCGAAATATATAAAGTTTATTAAATGGGATTATTTTATATGAACAGCAAACAGCAGCCATAGCACTATTAGTATCCAATAAGGGAATGCATTGGGTTGTCGAAAAGGTAATGACGTATGTTGGCACCCGATGACGGTTGGGCGGTTTTGGAAGTACTAGAGTCATGCGCAGCTCTGTTGTCACTATGGCATTCGACAGATACCAGTTTTAGCTGCAGTCTAAAAGGAATAGTGATGTTGCCGCGGAAGTACTTCGTAGTTCGGGTCACATTGTTTACGGCCTAATTAAAATTTAAAGACCAGGAGTAATTTACCTAAATTATTTTTTTACTTAATTTAAATTATTTTTCTTTTGCTCCCTTCCTGCCTCATAAACCCCCTTTTCCCCACGGAAGCAGAAAACCCAGCTGGTCAAATCGGTTTGCCGGACACCCGTAAAGAATAACCAAAGGAATTCACCTTCTTTTCACTCTTGTGAGGAAAAGCATGGCATTCGCAAAATTTAAGAAATGTCTCCAGTGCTAGCGTTGCTGGTGGGACAATACATCCCGGTAGTTCAGAAGGCACAGGCAAGAGAATCCGGAACGCTGTCAGATGAATAGGCGAGTTGCGGTTTACGACCATCTCCTTGATGAGAGAGGCCCCAGCGATGGTCGTAAAGTAGATCACGGTGTCACAGAAAGGTCGTAACTCTGGCAGCGGAAAGCCCCTTTAAATTCCTCGCCATTCAGTTGAACGTAAATAGGCCTTATGCAATTCACAAAAAGTAACACCTGCACAACAGGCCAGCTGTCGCGTAAAGGCAGCCAACTGGACCAGAGGTCCAGCCAATAGCCACTAAACCCAAGCACTGGTCAGATCAGCTGACCAATCAGGACCCCAGGCGAAGAGTACGTAGAAGGTTGTAGGCACGCCCCTATCACGTGGAAAATTAAAGGGACGGAAATACATACACAGACACGAGAGAAGATGGGGTGATCATATGGAAAAATTCGTATCGTTATCAGAGAGAGAAGAATTGCTTAGCTGAGATTCGTGTTCGAGATGGTTAGCTAGAGATGATAGTCGAAGTACAATTTTCAGAGATAGTCGAGGATGAGACTTAGTTAGGAAACGGAGAGTATGCGGTCCCAGCCGTGGTAGTCGATAGATCCAGAGTCAACATCCACGCAAGTTTTTTCATCTACCAGCGTGGGGCTTCAACGAGCGAAAATGCCAACGACAGGAAGGTAAGATGACGTTATTTTTCCCAACTCCAGTTCCCATGTTAACTAGATATATACATATGCATGGTCGCTATGCCTCCGCGAAATAGATTGAGGGAGTTAATTTAAAGTTAAGCTCAAGGGTGGGACAGGCGTACGCAGCAGTTGACCGGTACACATGGCTAATTCCAATAATTTTTTAATTTAACGTAACTTTTTATTTGGCCTCCACCTATAGGATGTAATTGCTTATATATACTTTTTCTATTAATAAACATTGTTAATTACTTAACCTGGTGTAGCTAACTTTATAGGCGGTGTATATTCCTCTAAATTCACAATTTGCGGCATATGGGTTTTTTACGAATACCTCGTAACGAGCCCATATGAAACACAACGCGACGTCCGTAAACTTTGAGATTGGGTTCTTTACTTTTATGGGAACGCAACCTCATTATTTATCCAATTAGACGAGTAATAAGTATGCCGCGACCACCGTACTACCGGGGTCATGGTAATATAACTGGTGCCTTAAGACCAGGATTCTAAAAACCTTATTGCGGTACTTTGGTCGATAGACTAGCAGTAATTAATTAAGGAACTCATGATTTTGGAATATGTATCAAGAAGAGCGACAGAGAAATATACACAGAAGGGTCGGGACAGCGATAAAATACAGAAGTTGAAATTATTAAAGGGATTCAGTACTGGTCCAGCTGAAAAAATAGAATGGTGAATTTGGGGTGATTTGGGTTCATATTTTTGTTGGGTTAACAAGTTCGGGTTATGGTGGTTTTTCTTCAGAAAACATTCTGGTTAAAGAAGTGAAATGTGATATCGGTTACTGATGTTTTGATGTTTGTTTATTAACTTTAAATGAAAGGTTGAAAACAAAAAGTGTTGACCTGAGTGTATTGAGAATGTTAAATTTAAAGTGCACGGAATAAATCAAAAGAATTCTTATAATAAGCACCAGGTGGTGCCATGCAGCTAAATTAATGCACGGAACGTTAAATTCTTTTAATAAAGGTTCCTTCCTTCACCACTACTGCCAGTAGCCAAATTTATGCTGCATCCGACGGTAGTCGAGAGGGAAGATAACTTAATTTCCAGACTGAATATGTATGTTGAGTATAAATCGTGAGCTGCAACTGAAAAATTAATTTGAATTTCATTATTCGTGGTTAATATTTATTGCACGTTAATAAGAGCTTTAAAAGCATCGAAAAATGAAATATAACAGTTAAACGTTTTTTTAATCTATTCTTTGAATGAGTGTGGTTGAACAGTGTGTAACAGTGAAATTCGCGGAAATTACAGAGAAACTATTTCCTTGAGTACAGTTTAATTAACTGAATAATTTATAATATGTTTAACAGTAGCATCCTTATATGGTTTATGAGTGTGGATATTTTGTGCATAACTTTGTGATATGAAATTTGTGCTTAAAATTTGCTGATAATTTACAGTGAATTAGTGTATAAATGTGGTTGTAGCGGAAGTCACAGAAATCAGTGGGTAAACGTAATTTCTTGGCTGAATCAAAATAATATACCTAGATTAAGGGTAATGCTTTTCAGAAATGCGTAGGGTTTAGGTTGCTTTTGTAAGAGATATGTCTAATTGCTGGTAGTAAGAAGTATTTACATAAATGTGTTTTATGGCATGTCAATTCTAATTGTTTGATTTGTACTGTGTTTTAAATGTATGCATTACGTCAAATGAGTTAATAGTTGAGAATTCTCTAATGAATCAGGATAAATAAGCCATAAAATAAGAGTAACATTTCAAAATTTGGTTTTCAAATTTTGTGTTTTAAATGTATGCATTACGTCAAATGAGTTAATAGTTGAGAATTCTCTAATGAATCAGGATAAATAAGCCATAAAATAAGAGTAACATTTCAAAATTTGGTTTTCATTGGTTGATATCCCATGCACCTTGTTGTGTTGAGGAGGTTTTACTCTCGGTAGTTCACTGATGCGTTGAGGAATATTTTCATTAATCTGTGATGAAAATCTTATATGCTAGGCGTCCTCAGGCGACTAAGTACTAATAGCAAAATGTCGGACACAGAAAAGACCCCCGATACCGCACGCGCGACGCAAAAAACGGTTCAATCCATGGCAGGTATGCTCAACTACATTCCGGTTTTCACCGGCACGGATGAGCTCTTAACGGCGCGACAATTTTTTGAGATGATCGATGGTATATGGCAATTAGCGGAATGGTCAGATCTAGTTAAAATACTAGCTGCTAAGGCTAAGTGCAAAGCTGCCGCCAGTCAGTTCCTACTGATGCAATCGACGTGAGGAAGGAAACTAACTACAGAAAATTTAAAAATGCTGTAATTCAACGCTTTGATGCGCAACAACCGATTACAGTGAAAATGCAGAAATTTAATTCTTGTAGGCAGCGCTCAGGGGTAAAGGTCGCTGAGTATGTGTCCCTGTTAAGGGGATTGGCTCATTCCTATTTAGAATGTTTAGACCTAGATAATCAGCAAGTTCAGGAATTGGCGGATAAAACAAAGATATCCCAGTTCCTAAATGGGCTTAGTAATAAATTAAAGCGGGTCGTTTTATCGTTTGCGCCGAAAACCTTCGCTGAAGATGTCAATAGGGCCATTCTGGAAGAACAGAATGAAGACATAATCGGCAGGTCTTTAAACATGTTAGAGGAAGACCCTGGAACGACGCAGAACTCCCTGCATTCACTATCTCAAGCGACGGGCTCAACAGATGCTACTTCTGAGTTATGTACTCTGATGGCTCGACAAATGGCGGAGCACGAGGTGCAGGTTTTAAATTTAAGGGCAGAAAGCCTGGAACTCGAGCGTAAACTCCAGGAGGCCGAAAAGGCACATAAAGCCCAGGTAGCCCGCATAAAAAATTTGCAGACGACAAACAACCCTTCAGTTAGGAATTTCTCAGAGCAACAGAGATTTAGAGGCTCCTGTTATTTTTGTGGTAGTCCCACGCACTTTAAGCGCGAGTGTCCTCACCGACGGACGGACAGTTCATTTCGCCCAGGCCCCGCGCAGCAGCCGCGGAGAGACTACAGGACTCCCGTTTCATTTGACCCCTCTTCCAACTCTTCCTTCAGTTTGTGCCTATCTTTTCGTGCTGGTTAAACACGTTATTTACGTATACCTTCAACAACTCCGCAGCGTTTCCTCGCCGGTCTCTTTACACCAGGCCAGCGCAGCACTTTTGTGCCATTTTCAAGATCGATTGCTTTCTCGACTCCGCCTGGAGTACCAGTCGGCTTCTTCCAGTCGTCGAGAAGCCACCTTCTATGCTACCTGGGCGCCGGCCGCTCCATGGTTTGCGATTGATTCTGGACTGCTACACCTATCAGAACCCTAGGACATTCTACACCTCCTTTGCTGAGTTCCGTGGCACCCTGGTGGCCCTCCTCCACTCTACGACTCGTGCAATCCATACTACCGTTGAATTGTGAATGCTAATGCCATCTCAGTGTATTTTCATGCTTACTCGTGTACATTACTTACTTTCACCCCGCCTGTATTATGTTGCTTTGGTGCCCTCGTTAAATAACTTGCACAATTGTGCACGCTGTGTTTTTATCTCATGTATGTAATGTTTTACCTTCACGGCGGTGTTTGTGCTGTTCTTTTTCTAATTGTGTACTATTGTTTCGCCTGTGTTATCCTGTAAATCATGCCCAGCCAATGTCATGTGACACGATGTGTTTCTCTTTGTCACTTCTGCAATTTTTTATTCAATAAGCTTTGCTTGCAGCATTTGTTATTCATCCCCATTGTCATTGCAGTGTATATACCATCATGTTTTTAACAGTTTTGTATTATTTCCCAGTGAGACGCCCAATACTGTACGTCTCCCTCTTATGTTTTCTTATGATAAATTAGAATAAAGCGATTTTGAAACCTCCTCCCATGCCAGTAGAGCAGAGCAATTTCGCCCAGGCGGGCGCTCGGAAAATTTCAATCGGGCTGTACGAGGACGAGCGAACGCCGCATATCCCACGGTCAGATTCGCATCTCAGTCAACTCGTCAGAATACTTTACCGCGGAGGACTTTAAACTAAGATCGGACCAGGGCGTTAGGACCGACCGTGGTCGTCAAGATTTTAGAAAAAAGGTCCAAGTAACCCAAACTAGCTGCACGATAGAGGAAGAGGGCGCTTTACCCTTAGTGAGAGTGAAAATTGGCGGTGTAGAAGCTGTTGCGTTAATTGATTCGGGAGCGGGCGTCAGCTTGTGTGGGCCGGAATTATTAGAAAAAGTCCGGGAAAATATTAAAGTTCGTCCACGTGATTCTGGCATACTCGTGAGAGGAATCACGGGGGACCCTCTCCCCCTCTCCGCATGCTACGAACTTCCCACAGTGATTGGCAAGGATACGATTACGCACCCCTATCATGTAACAGAACATAGGCTTCACACCAGTTACTCCTTAATTCTGGGATGGTATTTATTAAAAACGCATGGTTATGTGTTTAATGCAAAAAAGGCTACGTTACAACGGGACGGAGATTCCGAGGCTGTACCGATTAAATCTCAGAAAAATGAGAACGGAAAAGGTACTAGGAAAACGAAGGTAAACAAAGTGGAACAGCGATGTCCTCCCGTGGTAAGGCCTAAGTTATCGGGCACCAGAATTCCCCACGATGTCACGAAAGTAGGAAAGACAATTAGGAAAGAAATTGTTCCCCCTTTTTCTTAGAAAATCATGATGGTACGGTGCAAACCTTTTGCTGAAAATCCTAAAGGCCAGGTGTTGGTCCAGCCCTTAGAGAAGTATTCGCAGGGAAATATCAGGATAGGTCGATCAGTAAACATAATTAACCCTTTTGGCCAAATGCCTATTTTGATTGCAAATTTTACAGATCAGCCCTTCCGCTTAAATAAGCATAGCAAAACGGTGTTTATCCAACCGATATTAGAAATCAGCGCAGTACAGGAGGATAAGCCTGAAAAGTTGCCCCCCTTATCTCCCAAGGATTTTGACCTGGAAGGGTTAGACCCAAATTGGAGGAAACCTTTGGCCCGCCTTCTAATGAAATATAAAGATGTTTTCGCACGAACGATATCCGAATTAGGAAAATGCAACCTCCTATATCACGAAATAAATTTAAACACAGATGTCCCTATCAAAGGAAATTTTTACCGCGTTCCTCATCATCTCCGGAAGGAGGCAGAAAAATAATTAACGGAATTATTAGACGCAGGTATTTTAACTGAAAGTGCATCCCCCTACAAGGCCCCCACGCTTCTCGTTAGAAAAAGGATTTCAGCTATAGAATTTGTATTGACCTGAGAAAACTAAATGAAGCAGTAATTCCAGACCCCACCCTTTGCCAAGGATAGAGGACCTACTTGAATCAGCTAAAGCAAATTTCTGTTTTTCTACGCTGGACATGCGTAGCGGTTTCTATCAAATAGAGTTAGCAGAAAGAGATAAACACAAGACTGCGTTCTCATCACCGCTTGGGTCTTTTCAGTTTGAGAGGTTACCGTTCGGAGCCCGAAATTCGCCCACTAGCTTCCAGCGGCTAAGCGACGCAGTACTATTCGGCTTAGCGGAGCAAAATATTATGTGTTTTATAGATGATATTTTCATTGGATCGAAAGATGAGGAGACACATTTAATAAAATTGGAAGCAGTATTTAAGAGATTGAGGGAGCATAACCTAACCCTTGCCTCTAAGAAATGTACTTTTATGAGGCCAGTAGTGAAGTATTTAGGGCATGTAGTGGACGGCGAAAAATTCAACCTGATCCCACAAATTTATGTAAAGTAAACGACTTTACAACCCCCACTACCCTAAAGGGCCTCAGGGGTTTTCTTGGATTATGCAACTATTACAGGCGGTTTATGCCGCCCCGGTGGCGCAGTGGTCTAAGGCGTTGGCCTCTGATCATTCGTCCGTAAGGGGTCCGGGTTCGAATCCCGGTCAGGCATGGATGTTGTGTTTGTCTTACGGCACTGGCTCTCTCCCTTCCCTGGAACCAGTGACCCTAAATTAGGGACGGGCGACTGCTTATAGCCCATTGAGTTGCTCACGGTGGTCGTTAAACCTCCAATCAAAAAAAAAAAAAAAAAAAAACAGGCGGTTTATTCCTTCCTTCTCTGACATTGTGGCCCCTTTGACCGAATTAACCAAGAAGGGAAAATTCAAATGGAACATGGAAGCGGATAGGGCTTTCCATAGGATCAAACAGTGCCTTTTAAGTAACCCTGTTCTCGCACACCCGGATTACAGCAAACCATTTTATGTGCATTGTGATGCGAGTAACTATGCAGTCGGGGCTGTTTTAGAACAGAAGGATTTGGATGGGAAATTGCAACCAATTGCTTTTATGTCTAGGAAGTTAATTCAGGCGGAAAAGAATTACCCCATGATAGAAAAGGAACTTTTAGCAGTGGTTGCCGCGACAAAAAATTGGAGGCATTATCTTTTGGGCAAAGAATTTTTTGTGATTAGTGATCACCGCCCTCTCATCTACTTACAAAACGTGCGTGATTGCAATAGCCGCCTTCACCGGTGGCGGTTAGCCCTTAGCGAATACACGTACAAATTTTGTATGAAAAAGGGAAAGAAAACGTTGTTGCGGACTGGATGAGTCGCCTGTATGAACCGGATGAGGTAGTAAATGTTCTTGATTCCGCAGCGGAACATGAAGAAACAGATCGAATACGTAAATTGCAGAGAGCGGACCCCGAACTTTTGAAAATAATTAAAATGCTTGAACAGCGGCGCATTCCTGAGGATAAAAACAGAGTTAGGGATAGCTTTTATTTCGGAAAAAATGGGCTACTATATCATTTCCAAGCACCGGATAGGAGCACATCCAGGGAAGAATTTTGGGAACAATTAGTTGTACCTACTGAGTTGATACCGGAAATTATGAAGAGATGTCACGAGATTCCATCAGCAGGACATTTCGGAGGAGACAAAACTTTTTCCTGCGTAAGAGCTCGCTACTTTTGGATTAATATGTACTCAGATGTCAAAAATTTTGTAGAATCATGCCGTATCTGTAATGAACGGTCAGGACATAAGTTGAGACATAAAGCTAAGCTGCAGCGAGCGGAAACCTGTTCAGAGACTTTCGTTGGATATTTCAGGACCCTATCCGACTACCTTTAAGGGGAATCGGTACATTCTAGTTATGATCGATATATTCACCCGATATGCTATAATTGTTCCTATTCCTGACGCTCGTGCCTCAACAGTGGCCGACGTTTTTCTTGAGAGAGTCATCTCTGTGTTCGGTGTCCCATACGAGACATTAACAGATTTGGGATCTAATTTTGTTTCGGATTTATCTAAGCAATTGCTGGTAAAATTGGGAATTAGAAGATTAAATACTAGTCCATATCGACCAGAGACTAATTCGGTCAACGAGAAAAGTCATTTCCTCATCAATAAGTCCCTGAGTTGTTTGACAAACGAAGAACAAACGGACTGGGACGAGTTCTTAGGGATGTTTTCACTGGGATATAATTCTTCCACTCATTCCGCAACGAAATACGCACCTAGCTATCTCATGTTTGGAAGGGATCTGACGGTTCCCTCAGATATTCTGCTCCCACCCCGGCGCACCACATATTTTTCACACGACAATTATGTAGAAACCTTTTTGGCCAGGATGCGAAAGGCGTATGAAATAGTACACGGAAACCTACAAGAAGCAGCTGCTAAACAGGAACAGTATTTCAATCGCTTTGCCCGCGATAAGGATTTGAAAGTTGGAGATAGAGTTTTCTTGCATACTCCATACTTGAAAGCAGGCCTGTCGAGAAATTTGGCACGTCAAAATCGAGGTGAATTTGAAATTCTTAGCTTCCCAACTCCGGTAAACGTTCGGATAAGATCGGTGATCGACCACCGAAATGAACAAGTGCTTCACTTAAACAGAATTCTCAAGGAATCCGTGAGGAAGCCTCATTTAAGTAGGGAGACACCCGCGTTCAAAGGAGCGGAACTCCCGGGTTCAAGCCCAGTACCCGAAGACGATACCGGCGCATTTAGCGACAGCACCGAGGAATTCGAGTATATACCCGTGTTTGACTGTCCCCCGCCGCGTACGTCAGAGCACGTAGCAGAAGAACCTTTCCCGAGTACCAGTGCACGAGATGTACAACAGGAAATTGTCCAGGAAAGGCAGCAAACGGTTCAGGAAAATGAGGAATGTATAGAGGAAAGCGAGGATTCTGTTCGCTTCCCATATCTCCTCCGTTCGAGAATTCCAATAGCAGACACCTCAGCGGTTCAATGCGAGGTAGCGAAACCAACGGAAATCGCAGTTGAGGAATATTTTGCCCACGGTGAGGCTAGCACTATTCCTAAAGCGGTTAGTGAAAGTGAAATGCCCAGTGGGGAAGCAGCGCAAAATGCATGGTTTGTTGACAGAATGTTGCAAAATTCAAGTCAACCATTAAATCCGGAAGGAAGGTCTTGGTTTGATTTAGTGGACAGATATTTGTCAAACGATATACAACAGAATTTATCAGCTGAAAAGGAAACTTCTACAACGGTAAATTATGCATATCCTCAGTGGAATAGAGCAAAAGTAATCCCGTGTGAAACTTGGGTTTAGGGTGAATAGCCAGGTTACTAGAGGGTGTGGTGTAGGTAAATTCAATTTCATGCTACAGAATAGGAAATGAAACTCCTCACCCCTCTCAAATGTTTTCAGCAATACCTAGTGATAGTGATTAAAGAAAAAAAATTTTTTTTTTTTTCAGTAATAGGGAAATACGAGCGTAATATTTGGTAGATAAATGCAGCGCTGGAAAAATTTTGATAGTACTGTTCAGTAATTTAGTTTAAGGGAACTCACGAATTTAGCCATTAAGAGGTAATATCACTGTCTAAAAATTTAGTTAAAATTCAATCAAGGTACAGCCGGTTACGACTGTGCTGGAAAGAAATAATAATAATAACAATAAATAAACGAATAGTTCTAGGAATAGTCATCAGGTAATTTTGAATAGTGTTTCGGGAATAATTTTGGAATACATTATTTACCCTGGGATAGCTCCCCATCGTCTGTAAAATAACATTTATTACATGCCCATAATTAATAAGCAATTATATAAGGACTAGGTAAAAAGCTATAGGAAAGTGTGAATTACTAGGACTACATAATTAAGAAAAGAGTGATATAGATGTATGCAAGCAAAAATAAAACTGCGCTTAGTCAGAAAATATTCTAAAATAAAATCTAGCTGAATGGGTTAGCAAATATTAATGAGTGTTCCCAAACTGGAGATTTATTTGCAGAAATAATTAACATGTGCCTTGTCAGAAATAAGAGCACTTCCTAAAATAATAGTAACAGGTTCAGGAATTAATTCCTCATCAGTCGGTGAAAAGAAAAAACAGAATCAGTACAGTATTTTTACTTTAAATAGCGTCTAGCGAAAAAAAAAATTTACTGTATATTCGGATGTGCGGAATTAATTAAGAATTTTTGGAAAAAAAAATTAACCAGCCACATCCAAGAAATATTTTAAGAAGGTATTTTATGTCCAGGTTACATAGTAAATTACTACATAGTGAATTATTCCGATGTCTACTTTTGAAAGTAATCATTACATAAGAGTAAAAGCAGAGATTAGTCTGCCTAGCTATACGTCAATCAGACGTTAGCGAGGAACATTCGAAAATCTGAAAGAACAAGTTTTATACAGCAAACCAGCAATAATCTAATTTCGCGGAGGAAAAAAAAAAAGAAAACGGGAGTTTATTTTTATTCCTAAGTAGTATCTCAGTTGCATCGCAGTTAAGTACTCAAATCGGTTGTGAAAGGGTCAGAAGAATCAAGATGGCGGAAAATAGAAAAAAAAGAAAAGGGGACTTCGCGAAACCAAGCGAACGCGCGAAAAGCCTGAAAGGACCACAGCGAAAGAAAAAAAAAAAGAAAAAATTAGAACGTGAAATCACACACACGATTTTTCTTATACGTGGCGAGGTTACGAGGAAACATTGCAAAGAAGCGAATTAATCGCTGCAGGTGAGGAAACCTAACACTTAAATGAAGAAAACAAAGTCTTACCTGGGGTTTGGTTAGTGTATCCGAATCTCATTGTATGTGTAAAAATATTGTCTCTCCCCAGCGATATATGTAAGGCGCTGAGGAAAGAAAGTGGACAAATATAATTAGTCACAGGGCCATAAAGGCCAAAATTATTGTTTTCTCCAGAATATGAAGGCAGGTCAAGTGACCGTTGAGAGAAAAAAATTTAAGATGGCGGAAATGCGACACAGAAAGGTGAAGCTCGCATGACCGAATTGCATTGTGTCCGAAAAGCAAGTGACCCCCAAAGCTCAGGGTCAGTGGAGTTCTTCTGGCGAAGCCAGGTATATTTGTTCTTTGCCTGAAGTTAGTCGTTAGGAAAGGGGACTGTATACCAGAAGTATGAAGGCATACGTGTGATCAGGTACGCTGACACGTAATTCAGTTGCATAATAGGCATTTCGCAGTAAGCATATAGTCACCAAACAAGAAAGTCGTTTGAATGTCAGAACGACCCGTTGATACAATAGCGTCACAATGACAGCAGAAATCGCTGTAGGCGTTCAGCGCTATCCAGGATCCGGAGAAGAGAACAGCTATGTTCTCATGGAGGTTACGTAAAAGCGTCCCTTAAGGAAGAAGACAGGGGGACGCGTGCTTTTGTAATGTTAAGGAGCCGTACTTGTTAGGTAAGCTGATCTCGCTGAGAGAAATGGCTTCAGGAAGAATTCTTCACGAGAAAACTGGACGTGAATGGGAAAAAAAAAGAGAAATTTTATTGAGTTGCTTTGGAGACAAGACGCTCTTGATAGCATGATAAAGAAAATAAAATAGATAATTCAGTAAAACTTACATGCAGGAAAAATGTAATATTGTGTTTTTTTATTGTATACAGTTGTAAATTATGTATGAGTTTAAGATATATTTTTAAACTGAACTCAAGGGAATTGGTATTCTTTGTGTATGAGTGTATGTATGTACTCGTATGTGTCACGTATTGTGCGGAAATTGGGAAAAGAGTTTTAAGATCATCGCGCATCGAATGGGTAAACGCGACATGTAGTATTACTGCAATTTTAATAATTTTCTCTCCGTGCACTATATATATATTTATGTATAAGAAAAAAAGGAAAGGATACAGGAAAAAATGAGTGTTTTTTTTTTAAGAGCAAGTGCGACACGAGGGTTTAGCGACCAAGGCATATAAAAAAAAAAAAAGTACGTAAGAGAAATGTATATGTATATATATATTTTGACATGTGGAGCTGAAGGGGTTAATTATGTCACGCCTTGTGTCTGGTTGCAAGACACTCTCAGGATACAGAGAAAGGACTCGACATATTAAATTTCACGCAGGAATTCTGCCCGTCACTCATGGGAGTGTTAATATTTCTCCCGCTTTTCTGCTTATTTTCCTACGTCGCTACAAAAGACGCTGAAGTTTGCAGGTATATGCGTGGGAATTATTCTTGCAAAATACCTACATGTGCAGAATTATTGGAGTGGGGTGTCCCACGAAATGCTTGCTACTCTGAAACTTGCGAGAATTGTCTGAAGACTTGGGTAACAAGAATTGCACATGAAAGTCAGCTTTTAGAACCTACCCGATTTTATTCGGAGCAGAAACCAGCTTCCCAGGGTCCTCGCACCCTAATTGAGTGCAAAAGAGAAGGTTTCAAAATCGCTTTATTATTATTATTTATCATAAGAAAACATAAGAGGGAGACGTACAGTATTGGGCGTCTCACTGGGAAATAATACAAAAATGTTAAAACATGATGGTATATACACTGCACTGACAATGGGGATGAATAACAAATGCTGCAAGCAAAGCTTATTGAATAAAAATTGCAGAAGTGATAGAGAGAAACACATCGTGTCACATGACATTGGCTGGGCATGATTTACAGGATAACACAGGCGAAACAATAGTACACAATTAGAAAAAGAACAGCACAAACACCGCCGTGAAGGTAAAACATTACAAACATGAGTTAAAAACACAGCGTGCACAATTGTGCAAGTTATTTAACGAGGGCACCAAAGCAACATAATACAGGCGGGGTTAAAGTAAGTAATGTACACGAGTAAGCATGAAAATACACTGAGATGGCATTAGCATTCACAATTCAACGGTAGCGTGGATTGCACGAGTCGTAGAGTGGAGGAGGGGCACCAGGGTGCCACGGAAACTCAGCAAAGGAGGTGTAGAATGTCCTAGGGTACTGATAGGTGTAGCAGTCCAGAATCAACCGCAAACCATGGAGCGGCCGGCGCCCAGGTAGCATAGAAGGTGGCTTCTCGACGACTGGAAGAAGCCGACTGGTACTCCAGGCGGAGTCGAGAAAGCAATCGATCTTGAAAATGGCACAAAAGTGCTGCGCTGGCCTGGTGTAAAGAGACCGGCGAGGAAACGCTGCGGAGTTGTTGAAGGTATACGTAAATAACGTGTTTAACCAGCACGAAAAGATAGGCACATACTGACGGAAGAGGCGTAGGTGGATGAGCTCGCAGAAGAAGATGTCTGTAGGCAGTGAACGGAAGATCTTGAGAACAAGAGCGACTGGCAATCCGGAAAGCATGGTGGAGGAGAGGCATCAGGATGGGACAGTAAAGGTAGACCGTGAGAAACGTCTGCCTCCTGTGCGCAGAAGGAGCAGAGAGGGGAGGAGAGAAGAGACATGCGAAAGAGAAAATACGGAACAGGGAGGCGATTATGCAAAAAGAGCCAGTGGGTATTAATTTCAAGAGGGGCAGATAAGGGTGAGCGGGCAGCGGCCCAGACAAGAGGAAGAGAAGCAGGGGGAACCTCCAGAATAGAAAGCGGTGAAGGGGTGGCAAGGTGCACTAGAAAACGATAAAGAGATTTAGAGGAGAGAGAGGAGAGAGGAAGAACCGAGTTTGTGAGTCGGAGGAAAAACGGCAGCGGAAGAGGGAAGGACTCCCATGCATGTGCGATAAGCAGTCATTATGCAAGGGGTACTGCGGAGTACTGCTGCACAGCTATGTGTACGAATTCTTCAATGTCTACGTGTCACTGCAAATTGGTATCGGCTAATACCATTTTAGTTCATGAAGCTGAGGGAAGAAAAATTAATAATCCGGTCCTAGTATCCTATCAGATATGTGCAGCGAAAAAGCTTTCATCGCACGCTCATCATAATCGGCATAGGCGTCATTTGCTGACCGACGAAGAAGCCGTGTTTCAACATGACGGGATAAAGTTGACATATAGTGATCCAATCATTACACTCTCGCACCCAGGGGTGCTTGTGGTCAGAATATCAGGGCAAGAAGTGGTAATCACGCTTAAAGAAGCTCCGTATCAAACCACTTTGCCCCCAGAAATGTTGGAAAATTCCGCAGAAATGAAGTTAATTTTCGTGATTACTGACGGACAAACCCTGAGGGGAGCAGTACACGTTATCGGTCGAACTATGTGCCCACCATTGCAGTGCATTTTCTGCAAATAACTGTTTAAAGAACTGAAGCGCTTACCCCTAGTGGTCTCCTATATAGTATACGCCGTTCTGATTCTGTTGACGGCGGCTGCTTTTGTATACGTCAAAACTGTAGTCGTAACCATTGCACGTGCAATGTACAGTACAGGATATCTGCTCTGGAGAGCATATCGACTAATTAGAGGCTCAACTTACTTAGCTGTAAAATCCGGAGCCGTGGCCAGCGCCGCATTACGTGCACGGATGAACGAGTTCTTGGAGCGTCATTTAGCGCATCCTGCTTTGCAAGCGCCTCCCCACGCGTTAGTAATTCTAGGATTAGCTTTGCTAGTTAACGAAACTGCAAGTGAGTGCAATTCGCACACTATAATTGCCTCAAGCGCTAAGGAGTGCACAGAGCTGAGTGGAGACAAAACTTGCCGCCTAACGACGAATGTACAAATCACGCTGATGAACATTGACCACCAGCAATGTTTGTGGTTTACAGATAAGCAAAATGACCACACATTACTTTCAATAAAAGTAACATTCAAGCAGGCAACCTGTGTACGGTCCACATCACGGGATTATTTCACGTACGTCACCAGTATGAGATATGTTAATCAAGTTGTATGCGCTAATCACGAAACGTGCAGTCGGGGAGAAGGCTGCTTCAAATCAAAGAAATTCGACGCACTAACGAAGGAATCATTGGATTGGCCAGGTATCACTGATTGCCATCCATCGGACAGTGGCAGTACCCACTGCTGGGTCATCGACAGCCAGCACTGCCATTTCCACCGGATATGGTTGGAAGCCGACTTCTTGCAAACGCACGAAGTACGCCGAATACTAGCAGTACAGTGCGAGTATCAACTCCTGATCGAGCATCAGAACAACGGCAGAGAAGAAACTCTTACGGTGAGAGATCAGGCTACGACGTCGACGGGTATCACGATTCAGCTTGCAGGAGCTTTCGATCAGCCAGTGCAGATTTTGAATACTCACCTTATCTCTCGTGTAGGAAATCCTCAAGAGAGTTACATAGACAAAGCTGCACAGCCATCACGTCCAGAGAAAGGTCACATCGGAGACGTACAGGCAAACGAATCCATGTCGCAAAAACTTTTTGTTCGATCCGGCGATGTTTAGCTGCAATTTCTATGAGAATTCTACGCGGTGCAGCAGGCAACAGTCGTATCTACGGACAATGGTGGAAACGAAGAAGAATGCTCTTCCAATGACGGTCGCTTGGCATCACCTACGGGTTGACAAGGACGGATAATTAACGTCGGAACTTTTACATTCGGCTCCCATACAGGTGAATCTACATTTCGCCGGATATAAGTACTCCCTGGAAGTACGTACAGTGTGCCCTCGTTTTGCTGAAGCGGAAAAAAAAAGCATTAGGGTGTTTTGCCTGCGACTCACTGGCAACACTAAAATTTCGTGCTTTTTCTTCCTGCGCGCCAGGGAGAGTGGACATCCAGTTCGAACGCCTAATCGTACAACACTAGGTCGGTGTACCTAAAAACGGAGGAAATCTCCATCACAATAAAGTTCAACACAGACATACAGTGCCTCACCGAAAAGTTGTGTTTGCGTGGAAAAACAGTAACAACCTGCAAAGATGTGTTTGGAGCAACCCTCAATCCGGCTGCTCCATCCCAACACGACGTATATACATTCGCAGTCTTCGGTTCCCGGAGAATACTGGAACAAGGTCTGGTGGCCCTCTTACTGGACCTGGTCCGCTACAAGTGTGCTAAAACTTGTGGTGGCGGCTCTAACAGCTCTTCTGCTCCTCCTGTTCTTCATCTCAACGATGCTCACCTGTTGTCGACGCTAAGGTGCCCACAACTGGTGATACCTTTTCGGTTTCCGCGATGGTATGCAACAGCTCTTGGGAAAGAAAAAAAAAACGTTGATAAATTAACAGAAATTATTAAATGGAAAAGACTAATACACTGAAAGACTGTTGTTTTCCTTGTAATCAAATAATACAAGTCTTTTTGCAGAAGTGGAAAAGCGCATTATGCCGGCGCTCATGTACTTATTTTATAATGTGTATAATGAATAAGGAAATTCAACTGTGAGCTAGTGAGTAAAGCAATTGAAAACAACCAAAGCCTTGAGATAGCAAAGGGACATCTCAGTAAGGGAAGAAAACAGATTATGGCACTGAGAAAAGAAGATGGTTCTGTAACAAGAAATAGAGGCGAAATTTTGACAAGAGTGAAAGATTTCTACTCCAAATTATATGAAAGGGATGATACATGTACTCCAGACATCATGAAAGGTACCAGAGTTCTTCCAGTCCTCCCAGCAGAAGTTGCTCATGCAATCAAGAACATGAAGCGGGGAAAGCTCCAGGAGGAGATGGAATTACTATAGACATCATACAAGAAGCAAGTGGAGAAATTGAAACAGTACTCGCCCAAATTTTCACTCGATGCCTTAATGAAGGGAAAATTCCTGAGGATTGGAACAACGCTACAATGATCCTGCTACATAAAAAAGGTGACATTGAGGATCTCAGGAACTACAGACCTATCAGCCTCCTATCAGTGGTTTATAAAATCTTCACTAAAGTTCTTTCACACCGCTTGAAGGTAACACTGGACATGGCTCAACCGAGAGAACAAGCTGGATTCAGGAGTGGCTACAGCACAATAGATCATATCCACGTACTGAGAGAACTAATTGAAAGAGCGAGGGAATATGAACTTCCATTGTGCATGGCTTTTATCGATTATGAAAAAGCCTTTGATTCGGTGAAACCATCAGCAGTTACCACGGCTCTGAAATCCTGCAGTATTGAAGATGCATACATTAATATTATTAATAACATCTATGAAAATGCAAGTGCAAAGATTCGGCTGTTTGAAAATACAACACACATAAAAATTGGAAAGGGAGTGAGACAAGGTGACACCATATCTCCAAAGCTCTTTAATACCACATTGGAAAATGTCTTTCAATCACTGAACTGAGAAAACAAAGGGATAAAGTTTAATGGAGATTATCTAACCCACCTTCGTTTTGCTGATGACGTAGTCATTTTTGCAACTACCCCATTAGAGCTGCAGAGTATGATCCAGGAACTTTCTGACAAGAGTAAAGAAGTGGGATTAAAAATGAACTTTCAGAAGACAAAAGTGATGTTCAATGCTTTTACAAGAAATGAAGATTTATCGATTGATGGAGAAAAGCTGGAGATAACAGACACGTACGTTTATCTTGGACAGCAGATATCAAGTGAGGGTCACATTGATGAAGAAATTAATCGGCGTACAAAACTTGCCTGGAGAGGTTTTGGAAGAAACAGCATAATTTTCAAGAGCAATATGCCATTATGTCTTAAAAGAAAAGTGTTTGATCAATGCATCCTTCCAGTGCTTACGTATGGTGCAGAGACGTGGACCTTAACTAAAAGAGACATACAAAGGCTGCAGACAACTCAAAGCGGCATGAAGAGGTGTATGCTTGGTATAACCAGGAGAGATAAGAAGAGGAACTCGTGGATCCGAAAAATGACGAGAGTGGAAGACATCATGATCAGAGTTAAATCCCTGAAATGGCAATGGGCTGGACATACTGCCAGAAGGACAGACCATAGATGGACAGCCGAAATTTTAGATTGGATTCCAAGGGACAGGAAAAGACCCAGAAAAAGACCACATGGGAGATGGGTGGATGAAATTCGTAAATATGCGGGAGTGACATGGAGGAGACTGGCACAAGACAGACCGTTGTGGAGGAAACTTGGGGAGACCTTCGTCCAGCAGTGGATTGATAATGGTTGACAATGATGATGATGATGATAATGAATAACCTTTCTACCAGCTAAGCTAATTATAATGAATAAAGATTTCAACTAAGCTAAGTATAATGCTTCTGCTACTGAATTATATGCTTGTACTAAGCTTCAAATAGTGAATTCAAATGGTTGTTGTTACTAGTTAATTAAGATCATTTATAAAGTCACCTGCTAGTAGTGTAGTAATAGTAATGAACAAACTTATAACTGGTAGTAATGTTGTAGCAGTAAGTAAGATGAATAAAGTCTTATGCTGGTTGTTACTAGTAATATTAATTGAAATAAACCTAACAGCCAGACAGAGGTCTGACAGTACTATGAACTGAGAAAGACGTACTTACGTAAAACCTTTTATTATAAACTTCTACTGGTATCATCACACACAGCTACTCAAAAACCACGTAGCTCCTTGCACATGAACGGAGCTCTAGACTCATAAACAAACGCTCTCTTTCACATAAACCAACACTCTCCGTACAACAACAAACGCTCTCCTTAGGTATCGTTGAACGCGCCTATTTATACTGGCTACCACCACGTCATGACTTACACTCATTGCCAGATCTCATTCAGCGGGTGAAATAACATCTCGTTCAGTAAGAAGATAATTTACATAGAAAAATAAAATAACCAGAGATAGTAAAAATCAAAAGGAAAGTGAATCTAGAGTATACGTTACATGTGTTATCGAAAGGTGGAGGAACCAATTATTTTAGTTTTATATTATTAGTGCTTTGTATATAGTGTGTTTAATTAGCCAAAATTTAAAAAAAAAAGTGGCATTGTAAGCGGTACAAATGCCTGACACATCCCTAGCCAGAATAGAGTTCAGCATGGTTGGGAAAGATATAGCCAGCAAAAGCTTGTACCCGGGTAACCCAACAATTCGCGTCAGGTTCGGTGGTCATTGACCCCCCATAGCACGGACTTTCATGGGGAAGGGGAGATAATGTTGCCGCGGAAGTACTTCGTAGTTCGGGTCACATTGTTTACGGCCTAATTAAAATTTAAAGACCAGGAGTAATTTACCTAAATTATTTTTTTTACTTAATTTAAATTATTTTTCTTTTGCTCCCTTCCTGCCTCATAAACCCCCTTTTCCCCACGGAAGCAGAAAACCCAGCTGGTCAAATCGGTTTGCCGGACACCCGTGAAGAATAACCAAAGGAATTCACCTTCTTTTCACTCTTGTGAGGAAAAGCATGGCATTCGCAAAATTTAAGAAATATCCCCAGTGCTAGCGTTGCTGGTGGGACAATACATCCCGGTAGTTCAGAAGGCACAGGCAAGAGAATCCGGAACGAGGTCAGATGAATAGGCGAGTTGCGGTTTACGACCATCTCCTTGATGAGAGAGGCCCCAGCGATGGTCGTAAAGAACATCACGGTGTCACGGAAAGGTCGTAACTCTGGCAGCGGAAAGCCCCTTTAAATTCCTCGCCATTCAGCTGAGCGTAAATAGGCCTTATGCAATTCACAAAAAGTAACACCTGCACAACAGGCCAGCTGTCGCGAAAAGGCAGCCAACTGGACCAGAGGTCCAACCAATAGCCACTAAGCCCAAGCACTGGTCAGATCAGCTGACCAATCAGGACCCCAGGCGAAGAGTACGTAGAAGGTTGTAGGCACGCCCCTATCACGTGGAAAATTAAAGGGACGGAAATATATACACAGACACGAGAGAAGATGGAGTGATCATATGGAAAAATTCGTATCGTTATCAGAGAGAGAAGAATTGCTTAGCTGAGATTCGTGTTCGAGATGGTTAGCTAGAGATGATAGTCGAAGTACAATTTTCAGAGATAGTCGAGGATGAGACTTAGTTAGGAAACGGAGAGTATGCAGTCCCAGCCGTGGTAATCGATGGATCCAGAGTCAACATTAACGCAAGTTTTTTCATCTACCAGCGTGGGGCTTCAACGAGCGAAAATGCCAACGACAGGAAGGTAAGATGACGTTATTTTTCCCAACTCCAGTTCCCATGTTAACTAGATATATACATATGCATGGTCGCTATGCCTCCGCGAAATAGATTGAGGGAGTTAATTTAAAGTTAAGCTCAAGGGTGTGACAGGCGTACGCAGCAGTTGATCAGTACACATGGCTAATTCCAATATTTTTAATTTAACGTAACTTTTATTTGGCCTCCACCCAAAGGATGTAATTGCTTACATATACTTTTTCTATTAATAAACGTTGTTAATTACCTAACCTGGTGTAGCTAACTTTATAGGCTGTGTATATTCCTCTAAATTCACAATTTGCAGCATATGGGTTTTTTACGAATACCTCGTAACGAGCCCATATGAAACACAACGTGACGTCCGTGAACTTTGAGATTGGGTCCTTTACTTTTATGGGAACGCAACCTTATTATTTATCCAATTAGACGAGTAATAAGTATGCCGCGACCACCGTACTACCGGGGTCATGGTAATAGTGAGCGATTTGGTTGATTTGCGGAGATTTGACATCGAGTTCAAGATGGAAGACCAAACTGTACATTTTCGCCATATTTTACTGTTTTACCTTTGTAAAGAGAAGAACGCGCGTCAAGCTTGTAAAACGTTGCGTAAAGTGTACGCTGATAATGCTTTACAAGAACGTCAGTGCCAGCGGTGGTTCGCAAAATTCCGTGCTGGTGATTTTGACCTCAACGGTGCTCCTCGGTCCGTGACGCCCACCGAGGTTGATGACGACCAAATCAAATCATTGGTCGAGTGAAATCCACGTTACACGGCACGAGAGATTGCAGACACATTTCACATCCATCATTCAAGCATTCACGACCACCTGAAGAAGTTGGGATACGTAAGCAAGTTCTATGTGTGGGTTCCTCATGAACTCAAAGAAGCTCAATTGACGGCGCGTATAAACATCTGCAATATGCACATTAAACGTGGGGAAAACGATCCTTGTTTGAAGCGACTGATAACTGTTGACGAAAAGTGGATTGTGTACAGCAATGTGCTGCGCAAACGGTCTTGGTCCCGACGTGCTGCTTCGCGCCTTAAACGGAATCCAAAGCAGACATTCATCAGAGGAATGCTGTGGTTTCAGTGTGGTGGGATTTTAAAGGTGGCGTGTTTTTCGAGCTCCTGCCACGGAACCAAACAATCAATTCGAGTATGTACTGTCGGCAATTGAACAGTTTGAACGAATCCATCATCCAGAAACGTCCAGAACTCGTTCATCGTAAAGGTGTTGTGTTCCATCACGACAACGCGAGACCACACACACGTTTGATCACCCGCCAAAAATTATTAGAGCTTGGGTGGGATGCGTTGCCACACCCAGCATACTCGCCTGACCTTGCGTCGTCAGACTTCCACTTGATTCGCTCTCTTCAACAGCCGTTGCGTGGTATAACGTTCAATTCAGATGAGCTGTAAATCAGAACCTTGTATAGCTTTTCGCCACGAAAGACATGACCTTCTATGAACGAGGCATTCTGCAGCTCACTGAAAGATGGCAAAAGGTTATCGAAAGAATCGAGCATTACATCATTGATTGATCTTTGTTCTTTCTATCAATAAATGACCTTTGCAAAACAGGGCTAAAATACGTCATGACTTTTCCGACAACCCAATATTTCTTTTGTAAAATATACACTATCTACCAACAAGTAATTTTTATTTTTTATTTATTTTTTTTTTTGATTGGAGGTTTAACGACCACCGTGAGCAACTCAATGGGCTATAAGCAGTCGCCCGTCTTTAATTTAGGGTCACTGGTTCCAGGGAAGGGAGAGAGCCAGTGCCGTAAGACAAACACAACATCCATGCCTGACCGGGATTCGAACCCGGACCCCTTACGGACGAATGATCAGAGGCCAACGCCTTAGACCACTGCGCCACCGTGGCGGCACAAGTAATCGGACACCCCTGCAATCGACGATATCTGCGGTACTGGTACACGTCACGGCCGCCGCCGTTAAATATCGTGTGGGAAACAACAACGCAACCAGTCGCATTCAAGGTGCCACACAGTTCGGAGCTCTCTGATTTCGAGAAAGGTGTAATCGTCGGGTATCACAAAAATTCATACGTGACATATCCAGCGAGTTAAAGTACCCAAAATAACAGTGGCCTACGTGATTGGCATGTGGAAAATGAGAGGTGACTGTCGGAATGTGTCCTGACCTGGCAGACCCACAAAACTGGAAGTTAGATACCGACGGGTGCTGGCCAGAGAAATTCGGAAGAACCGCCTTAAATCGATGAGCCACATCCGCGAGGAGTTTCAACAGGCATCCGGGAGTGTTCGTTTGATGAATACCATCCGTAAGGAAACCTATCTGCTCGGTTATTATGTACGTGCTGCCGCCCACAAGCCTTTGATCACCAAGTCCAATAGCGCTGCTCGGCTAACGTGGTGCAAAGAACGTCGACAGTGGACCGTTGAACAGTGGAAAGAGGTTCTCTGGAGCGACGGATCAAGGTTCACCCTCTACCGTTCGGATGGCAGGGCCTCGGTTTGGGGTGTGCCTGGAGAACGCCTCCTGCCGGAATGTATCGTGCCAACTGTGAAGTTCGGCGGCGGTGGAATTATGCTATGGGGGTGTTTCTCCTGGTATGGCACGGGACCCTTGGTCGCAATTCCTGGTAGACTCAACGCCGAGACCTACTGCACCATTTTGGAATACCATGCGCTTCCTACGTTGTGGCAGTTTTACGGGGTGGACCCATGTTACTTTCAGGATGACAATGCCACGTGTCATGTTGCGAGGTCCCCCATGGCTTGGTATGGTGACAATGGGGTTAATGGAATGGTCTGGCCTGCGCAGAGCTCGGACCTTAACCCTATCGAGCACCTCTGGGACGTGTTGGAGCGTCGACTTAAGGGATGCCCCCACTGTCCGAAATCGGTGAAGGAACTGACCTGTCTTCTCCAAGCCGAGTGGAAGAAAATACCGCTAGCCGTCGTACAACGCCTGGTTGAGAGTATGCCCTGGAGGGTCGCAGCTGTAATCGCCGCTCGTGGAGGCTCCACCAACTATTAAAGGTGAATAAACTTCGTTTTCCTTTGCTATCACAGGTGTCCACTTACTTGCTGGTAGATAGTGTATATTCTATTGACATACCCAACGTGCTCTGACCCCTGGACAGTAGACAACACCCCATCTTTGGGAAATTATATGCGCCATGGCTCACGCCCCATCTTCCCCTCCCAAGAGTAATTTCTGGGTGCGCTACTGGTCAAGTTACGCATGAAGTTCAACACCTTGTAAAATCTGTTCCTACGTGTCTGCGAGCCGTGATTGCAAAAAATGGTGGACCAGCGCGCTTTTCGGTAGGTGTTCCGAATGAAAAGCAAACTCCGTATACAGTACACACGGTCGAGTCACACTAGTGTAACCAAATATCCGGATTAACCGCCATGTGCAGCTAGAAGGGGCTGGGAGTGACTCAATAAGGTGCTGGAAGGTGTTCAAAGGTATGTGGAGCCATGCTGACTGCAGTGCCTCTGAGAGCTGCTGATGGAGGATGCGTGTTGGAGGATCCGTAGAGCGAACAACACGACCGAAATGTTCCCACAGATGCTCAATTGGGTTTAAGTCTGGGGAATTAGGGGGCCATTGCCATTGAAGTACTTTGAAGTCTTCATCGTGCTCTTCCAGCCACTCTAGGACATTTCTGGCTGTGTGACACGCTGCATTGTCGTGCTGGAAGATCCCATCCGTCACAGGGAAGACAATCAGCATGTATGGGTGTACGTGGTCTGGGATTCATAACGAATTCGGTCCGCATAGCCTTCCAAAGGTATGAGTGGACCCAGAGGATGCCACGAAAACATTCCTGAGACCATAACGCTGCCCCCACTGTCTTTTCTTCTGCCAGCAGTGGTTGAATAGTGTTTGTTCTCCGATGTTTTTCGCGTTATACGCCAACGTCCATCCGTTCGATGAAGCAGAAAACGTTACTCATCGGAGAAGGCAGTCCTTTGAAAATCAGCGGAGGTCCAATTCCGATACTGCAGGGCAAATGAAAGGCTTTTCTGCCAATGCTCCTTCGTTAGCAAAGATGCAGTGATCATTCGTCTGAATCGAGCCCCATTCGCAGCAGGGTTCGCTGAACTGTCATTTTAGACAAAATTCTGGTAGCCCCCCTGGTTCATTCGGCCAGTGAGTTGCTCCACTGTAGCGTGTCGATCGGCCCTCGCGCACCTTCGGAGCCGCTTTTCACCTCTCACATCAATGACACGTGGTGCTCCGCAGTTTCCACTTCGCTTATTCGCAATAATGCCATTTCTCCAATCACGGTTCACTTTAAGTACAGCAGCACGCGAACCGTTCACAAACTGCGCTATTTCAGAATTACTGCCACCCTTAGCACGAAAGCCGATAATCATCCCTTTTTGCAAATCTCATAAATCGCTCCTTTTATCCATGACAGCAACGAGTTATATGTTTTCAGAATGCTTATAGCACACCTTGTATAGTAGTACCCATCAAGCCAGCTAACGGCACATGACTTATTTCATTGGCTACGCGCTGGTGACGTCAAAGGAGGTGGTCACAATAATGTGACTCGACTGTGTACGACGCTTAAAAACACGATATGTTTTTTTTTTTTTTTTTTTTTTTTTTTTTTTGTTCTCTTAATGAATACTTGATGGTTTCTAAGTAATCCCTTACATTTATTTAGAACGCAATACGCTGTCGAGGAAAACATTTGATGTTTTTGTTCAGTCTCCAAATGTGTTTTCTGTTACGATGTGTTTGATAATATCCAGACTAGTAACACTCCTCTTTTTCATCAAAACAAATCATCCTGTTTTTTATAAGTGAACCTCCTTTATGTCTATTATAAAAACAATATCGAATCCATAAAATAAAAAGAAAGTTGACACCGAATTTTCGGGTGTAATAAGTACGTCTTTTGAATCCGTTCTGACGCAAATTAAATTTATCAAAGCTATTCAAATTCAACGGAACCGGTATGGAAAACAATAGAACTGACGAAAGAAAGAAGATTTTCAATCGGGTTTTTAATCCCTCAGATATTGCTGTAAACGGAATTGTGAGCTTACGAACTCTTAGAAACAGAGATATCGACAAAAATAAGATGTGACTTTACCTCCCCTGGTAGGAAAACCATGCATTATTTTAGGAAGAACATATTCTCAAAAGGTTTATCCATATAAGCGGTATCGGTCCAAGAAAAAAAAATTAGTCGAGTTTTCAGGAGTCCAGATTGTGCAACAAATACTTCAGGAGCAGAAATTAACACTTATGACCTCTGGTGGCTAAACCATTATTTACCAAACATTAGAAATTATGTGAAAAATATTTTCCATCAGGTTTTGTATGCGATACAGGAAGAATTTTTCAAATCAGAGCTTTAGGAGCAGAAATAACGCAGAAAACGCAATTTACCTTTGTGCCCCTAGCGGAAAGTCTATGATTTACTTGAAAATTTTGAATTTATAGGAAAAACATTTCGCATCGGAAACACTATCCAACAAAAATGGAATTTTTCAAATCGTACTCTTAGAAGTAGAGATATTGCCAAAAATAAGATATACATCTACGCCCCCTAGCATAGGAACCATGCATTTTTTCAAGAAGAAAATTTTCCTAGGTTTGTCGACATGAGTAGTATCGGTCAGCAAACGACTTTTTTTCAATCGAGATTTTAGAAGCTCATATTTTGCTGCAAATACAACAAAAGTGGAAATCAAGACTTACGCGACCTGGCGACCAAATCATTTCTTACAAAAATTAGAAATTATGTGCAAGCGATTTCCCATCAGGAGCTGTAAGCGGTGCAGAAACAATTTTTCAAATAGGAGATTTAGAAGCAGAGATATAGGGGGAAACGCAATTTACATTTACGCTCCCTAGCGGAAAGTCTATGAGTTACTTGAAAATTTTGAAATTACATGAACCACATGTCACACTAGAAACACTATCCAACAAAGAAGGAAGTTTTCAAATCGGACTCGTAGAATTAGAGATATTGACAAAAATAAGATGTACATCTACGCCCCCTGGCGGATAAACTGTGGAATATTTTAAGAAGAAAATATTACGAAAACGTTTATCGAAGTGAGTGGCATCAGTCCACGAAAGAATTTTTTCAATCGATATTGTAGAAGCTCCGATCTTATGGCAAATACATCAGAAGCAAAAATTAACACTTACGCCCTCTGGTAGCCAAAGTATTCTTTACCAAAAAATTTTAAATTATATGCGAAAGATTTTCCATCAGGAGATGTATCCGCTGAAGAATTTTTTTTTTTTCAAATCGGAGTTTTAGAAGAAGAGTTATCGGGAAAAACGTAATTTACTTTTATGCCCCCTAGCGGAAAATCTATGCGTAATTTGAAAAAGTAGCTATATCTAAAATACTCTTCGATATGATTTTCTTTTTTTTTCAATCGGATGTTTAGAAGCAAATATGTGGAATAAAACGTATTTTTGAACTCGACATCATCTGCATTTACGCCCTCTACCGGAGAAATTGTTCATCGTAAAAAAAAAGAAATAAAGGATCATCATTTGCATATTATAAGCTTCCCGATGCAAAAAGAATTTTTCAAATCGGACTAATAGTTGCAGAGATATCGTGGGTACAGGCGGACGGACAAACCGGTAACAGAAGCACGATCTTTTTTTACAAAAGACGTGCTAAAAATGGATTGAAAGCAGACGTGTTTCATGCGTGTCTACTTGCAAAAATAATTATTTTGTTTCCAAAACGATCAGTATTATTCCACCCGAGATCTTTGCGTCATGAGGTCTTTGTATGCTCAACAGCGTACGCTGTAATTAAATACGTGATTCTTCCAAACTGCAAAGGAACAGCGGCAGCGAGAAAACAATGATTTCAGAAGGACGGCTTCCATATGTTGCTGTAAACAATGACTTAAGGGAGGAGAAGATGTGAAATGGTAATTAAAATCGTTTCGCTCATGGAATTCTGTCATTAATACTGTATAGATGCCCACTTATTTCAGGAAATTTCATTTGCTGCATCCGCGAAATTCAGGAAATACATGCACCCTCTTTGTTTCCGAATAAAACTGTTAAGGCCATCTCGTGATTTCTGTTCACGAACATTGTAATATGCCCGATTAGAGGAAATATTGTGGCATGCAAACAACCACAATATTTCCTCTAAGCGGGCATTGGCTAACACAATGAGATGGGTAGGCATCAAACAGACTTCGGCAAAAAATTTTATTTTCTCAGCTTCTCTTACTAATGCAATACAATTTGAAACTTGGATTGGAACCCTTATTATTTTTCTAATCGCCCATCTAAATCACCATTCTTTCCGCAATTTATTTTAAATTTTTTGAAATTATTAAAAAACATTTCATTAATTAAAATTTTTATTTTAGAAAAGATGAGAAGCTCAAACTTACTTCTGGAATAACAAGTTAGTAAAATCATGCAATGCATTGATTATGATACGCTTTCCAACATACTAGAAATCATTACTCAAGTTATTACTCAAGTCATGAGGATAATGGCTGTAGAATAAATCTAGGTGACTTGACCTTTAACCACATTTCTATGATATTCAACATAACCGGTAAAGTATTGGCAATCTCAGCGGTCCGCTCTCCCTCTAGTGGCAAAAGGACGAACTACTGTAGTACGGGTAACGTTTTCGGCTCAATGCTTGGCTCGTCGTACACCGATCGCTCATTACGTTCAGTTGTCGTAGTTTGGTGTATTTTTGCATTCATTCTGGAATTAGAGAATTGTATAATGGAGAATTCCGTGAAGAAGAACAAATCATATTGTTGTGTCCGGCAATGTCGTTCCCAAGGTTTCGGCTATGTTTTTCACAAGTTACTATAAACGTTTGTGCCTTGCGTTTGAAATCCTTCCAGTGAAATGCTACTAACCTAGTAACGTCTTTGAATGAATAATAAACAAGGCAGCATGTTTTTATTGCATAGTAGTAATTAAAAAATCCGCGTTTCTACATAATCTTGAAAACAAATAATTGCTGTTATCCATATGAATTTAAACTTCATTATGGAACAAGATTTGCAATGTTCTGTCAACAGTCATCGGTTCAAAAACGCAGAACCCAATGATGATCAACAATTACCAATTCACAAACCCTTTTAGGAACAGAATGTTAAAAATTATCAAATGTTATTGTTGACAGTATTGAAAATGGGTCCTGGGAAACGTCAAGTGAAACGAAATGTCAGCTTTTAATAGTAATCCGGATTAGAACACCCCTGTCGGTATTACTATATCACTTGCCTGAAAATGTAAAAATAAAAATTACCTATTACAGTAAAGCATTACTGCTACACAGTGCTTACACGTTCCACTTCTGCCCGCTTTACAAGAGCACTCAAATGACTTTATAGAAATTTCACTGTTACTTGTATCTAAAACACCGTTGATGGAGTGAGGCGACGACGTTATTGTCGTGGACTGAATGCAGTGGGAAACTATGAGAATTTCTCTTCCATCTTCCTTCTTAATTCCACAAGAAATTATATGGCCTACATTAACAATCACTTCCCCTTCTTTAATGCATCTTGAATTTTTGGAAGCGTCCATAAATTTCATTATTTCAAGGATTGAAAGCGACAAACCAGCCATTCTAACATTCGACTTTATGGAAACACGTGCGACGTTACCCGTACTAGAGAAGTTTGTTTACGTTTGCGCAGCGCCCCCTATAGTTCGTTGAGGTTCCCAATACTTCAGGAACAACATGAAAACGTTTTGTCTCAAGCGAAGCATTTTTACGTAAGTTATAACGCATAAGAGCAATGGAATGGATCCCGATACTATAGTTCTGACCTTTTGCCCCATTTCGCCCATTTTCAATAGGATTCGTTCCCACGTGGTCCCCTAATACATACTAAAATTTTATCAAGATCAAACCATTTTTACGCAAGTTGTGACGCCTAAGGGCAATGGAATGCATCCCGCACGTATATCCTGACTTTAACTCCACTTCACCCATTTGCAATAGGATTTATCCCCAGGTGGTCCCCTACTACATATTAACATTTCATCGAAATCGAACCATTTTTACGCAAGCTATGACGCATAAGGGCAATGGAATGGATCCCGTTCCTATGTCCCGACCTTTGACCCCATTTCGTCCATTTTCGATAGTGCTCGTCCCCAGACTCCGCTACCACACACAAAAATATCATCGAAATCGAGCCATTTTTACGCGAGTCAACGTGCGGACAAACGGACGAAGCTGGAGCATATACGCTTCTTCAACCTACGGTTGTGAAGCGTAAAAATCCCTGGAAATTAGGAAGAACATGTTTACACACAATATAAAGTTTCTTGCATATCAAATTACACTATTTAAAAATTCTACTTAAAAATGAGAACCTAAACCAAATCGGGTTTTTTTAAGTACAATCGTATCAATAAACGAGTACATGACATGCTCAAATATAGGTAACCATATGTACTTACAAATAACTGCGTCACTAAATATAAATACAATCTCGTATTACTTCACTTTAGATATTATAGATTTCAAGAGAAATTGTTTAATACACTGGTGTGCAAAAATTAAGGACGAAGAGGAGAAATTAGCATAACAGCGGAACGAGCAGGGAGAACAGACCGAAAGACCACTCAGGAGATGGACTAGGGTCCGGTACGGTAGGGCATGCGCATAGATGCAGCATGACGTAAAGGGGGGTCGGAAGGGTATAAAGCATAGGAACGGTGTACGCTCAGCAATTCGGTGAAAGCTATTGCACGGTGTACATCGGTTTGAACGATGTCGAGTTGCTGCCACCGTGTGATATGGCCAACAGGCAATCCAGTAGACAACATCTGGATGACTTTACCCGAGGTCGCGTCATTGGGAAGTTGGAAGAAGGTCGAAGTATGACTAGTGTGGCCGAGGAGTTTGGAATCGCTCACAGCATCGTTTTACGAGCTTGGAGAGCATATCAAACGACAGGAACAGCTCTCCGAGAGTTTAGCAGTGGTCGTCGACGAGCAAACACGGCGGCCGACGACCGGTATATTGTCCTACAGGCGAGAAGAGACAGACGGCAGATAGCGGGAAAAATCGCAAAGCACATGCAACAGACAACTGGACGTCCGTTATCGCGTTTTACCGTGGCCAGGAGGCTGCACAAAGGTGGTCTATTTGCACGACGACCTGTACGGTGTGTGCCATTAACGCCTGCTCATCGGAGACGGCGGTTTCTGTAGTGCCAGGAACACAAGAACTAGACACATCAGCAATGGGGTCGAGTTCTTTTTACGGATGAGAGCCGATTTAGTCTGACGAGCGATTCTGGACGTATACATATCTGGAGAGAGCAGGGAACACGCAATCACGCCTCCAACATCATTGAAAGGGACCGGTTTGGAGGTGGCGGAGTTCTCTTTTGGGGCGTTATCATGCTTGGTAGCCGTACTGACATACACATCTTCCAAGGAGGTTCAGTCACTGGTGTCCGCTATTTTACCGAGGTTCTCCTGCCTCAAGTGCGTCTGCTTAGAGGTGCTGTGGGTCCTGAGTTCCTCTTCATGGACGACAACGCTAAACCTGATCGTACAGTGGCTGTCGCAGAGCTGTTGGAGAATGAAGATATTCAACGCATGGATTGGCCCGTAAGGTCCCCGGACCTAAATCCAATCGAACACGTGTGGGACCTTCTCGGGAGACGCTTGGCAGCACGTCACCAGCCGTCAGCAACGATTCCGCAGCTTCGATTGGCGCTACAAGAGGAATGGGCCGCGATGCCTCAACAGCTCCTTGACAACCTCGTCCTCAGCATGGACAGTCGTTGTAAATCCTGCAACGCAGTCAGGGGTGATCATATCCCCTACTGAAGACTGGATTTTCCTTGGCAGCCGCCTGTCATATGGACGTTTCTGGCTTCTGCCCAGTTGTGCTCGAAGCTACCTTTTCAATAAAGTGCCTTTGTATCCTTTGGATTCCTTGTTTGGACGGTTTTGCTCACTTGTCCCATATTCGTACATCTTGGGGATCTTATGATATGATTTGAGTCGATGTGGAGCACTTCTGCACTAGGTTACATTCGAAAAACCGTCTCGTCCTTAATTTTTGCACGCCAGTGTATTTGAAATATATGGATTTTTTTTTTTTGAGTACATATATTTGAAATATATGTACTCAAAAATGAGTACGTGTCTTTTCCAAAAATGAGACACAAGTACTCGGAGCTATTATAAGCCCAGAAGGTACTCAAAAACGTGTACATTTTGCTTATTTTGAAGTATCAGTTTTTAACAGTGTACCAAGGAGAATAAGATACAAAATAACAATTAAATGCAAAATAATTAATTCAAATAGAACGAGTTAAAAAAAGTGATGTTTTGAATTTTGAGAGCCTGAATTTTATTTATTTATTATTATTTTTCTAGGTAATTGTTTTTCGATTTATGAAAATTAATTAGGGATTTGTGAATTTTAATCTAAAACTCTTGCTGCGTGGAGGAATTAAAGTTGCTGCGCGGAGCTTGGAGGAAACATTGGCAACACACTGCATAAAAATTAAAGTAACTGAAAGTTTTAATGTGCTAGCAATGTCTTACTTCACGGTTCAGTTCAATGCTGTACGATCCAATCTTGTCTTCAAAGATACTTTGGTATGATGGAACCTAAAAATTATTAAGATACTATTAGACTATATTTTTACGCATTATGCATGATTATGCAGTATACAACAGAAGAAAGTAGTTTATAACGAGTCTTTAAACAAGGTGTTTTTGCAACACATGTACACTATCTACCAACAAGTAATTGGACACCCCTGCAATTAAATATCGTTTGGGAAACAACAACGCAACCAGTTGCATGCAAGATGCCACGCAGTTCAGAGCTCTCTGATTTCGAGAAAGGTGTAATCGTCGGGTGTCACAGAAATGGCCCATCCATACGTGACATATCCAGCGAATTGAAGTACCCAAAATCGACAGTGGCCTACGTGATTGGCAAGTGGAAGATGAGAGGTGACTGTCGAAATGTGCCCCGACCCGACAGACCTACACAACTGGGAGTTGGAGACCGACGGGTGCTGGCCAGAGAAATTCGGAAGAACCGCGCCAAATCGATGTGCCACATCCGCGAGGAGTTTCAACAAGCATCCAGGAGTGTTCTTTCGATGAATACCATCCGTAAGGAAGCCCATCGGCTCGGTTATTATGGACGTGCTGCCGCCCACAAGCCTTTGATCACGAAGTCCAATAGCGCTGCTCGGCTAACGTGGTGCAAAGAACGTCGACAGTGGACCGTTGAACAGTGGAAACAGGTTCTCTGGAGCGACGAATCAAGGTTCATCCTCTACCGTTCGGATGGCAGGGTCTTGGTTTGGCGTCTGCCTGGAGAACGCCTCCTGTCGGAATGTATGGTGTTAAATGTGAAGTTCGACGGCGGTGGAGTTATGCTATGGGGGTGTTTCTCCTGGTATGGCATGGGACCCTTGGTCGCAATTCCTGGTAGACTCAACGCCGAGACCTACTGCACCATTTTACATGACCATGCGCTTCCTACGTTGTGGCAGTTTTGCGGGGTGGACCCATGTTGCTTTCAGGATGACAATGCTACCTATCATGTTGCGAGGTCCCCCATGGCTTGGTATGGTGACAATGGGGTTAATCAAATGGTCTGGCCTGCGCAGAGCCCGGACCTTAACCCTATCGAGCACCTCTGGGACGAGTTGGAGCGTCGACTTAAGGGGTGCCCCCACTGTCCGAAATCGGTGAAGGAACTGACCTGTCTTCTCCAAGCCGAGTGGAAGAAAACACCGCAAGCCGTCGTACAACGTCTGGTTGAGAGTATGCCCCGGAGGGTCGCAGCTGTAATCGCCGCTCGTGGAGGCTCCATCAACTATTGAAGGTGAATAAACTTCGTTTTCCTTTGCCAGCACAGGTGTCCAATTACTTGTTGGTAGATAGTGTAGCTTAGGTAGGAAAATAGGGTTTTAAGTTCTTGTAGTAATATAAGTTTAAGATTTAAGTTCAACCTAAAGCTAAACTGCCAGTTGGTGACTTTACTCTTACAACTCTGATTAAGTCGTTCGTTGCTTCTTCGTAACAGCAGCATCCTTAATTAAGGATGAATAATTCGCTAACTATTCACTTTCAGAACGACGGGCTGGATAAAGGATGAGTCTGTGAAAACACAAGTTCGTCCGCGGCGAGCATCGAAACCATGTCCCCTCACTCCGGAGTAGATCGCTCTCCCAACTGAGCTACGCGGACAGAATATCTCGCTGCAGATTTTCCGTCTTGACACGTGTTTTCACCTCTGTAGTACGTCACATTATCTCCCTCTTAATCTTTTTTTTTTTTGAAGCAAAGTAGGAATTTTTCATTAACTAGGGGCTGCGCCTCTTGGCTCGCTACGATAGTTTCCAGAGTAGCGCTCGGGCCCTGCAGCCCGATCTTCGAGTATATCACATGAAATAAGAACTGGAAAACACTACAAAGGGACAGAACTGTGAACTATAAAACTCCTCACATGCTAACCTAAAGTGTTCTAGAGGGTAAATGGCATCCTGTTTTGAAAGAATGTTTTAAATCGCATTTGCAGAAACAGAGATATTGAGAAAAACATATTACACGTTGGCGCCCCTAGCTGCAAAATTGTGCAGTATTTCGGGAAGAAAATACGCGCAGAATTTTCATAGTTAGACTGAAAAAGGATTTTTTCAATCGGGTTATTAGTCCCACACACATACTGACGAACTGAAAATGTTCTCCCAATTGTTCAATACTTTTTTTGCGCTGTATCGATTCCAAAATGGCGGCTTATTTACAGTTTTTGTTTCGCTCCTGGTGAACTCCCTGTTGGATTAATAATCTAAAGCAACTTATGGGAATTTACTAGGAAAATTTTTTTCTTCTTTTATAGCAAATTTTCGGAGAAAACTCTTCTCCTTCTTCAGGCTCTCTTGTTGTTGTCACTTTTTGATTTTGGCGAAACTTTTTTCAATTCCCTTCTGTTTTTATTGAAGGACTTTGCTCCGCCGCCATTCCGAAGTTTCCGAGTTTTTTTACTGTCGTTATTTTTTGGAAGGGCGGACTTTTGTCGTTTGAACTTATAGCACTTACTAAATTTACCACTAAGAAAAACAAAAGCGGTCCAAAATGCATTTTCGTAAACGGTAAACCGTTATGCTAAGCCATTAAACAACTGAGATAGCTTTACCAACAAAACATAAGCATAACAATTTCTCTGTGTCACCATGGCAGCAGGTCAAGGGGCCAGAACGTTCCTCTGTGGTTATCGTGAAGACAGACAAGCCGTTTCTTTCTTTCCTTTGCGTCCTTAAAAAATGCTTAAAAATCAGAAAATGACTTTTTCTTAAACTTGTTTTGTAAAAAAGGGATGATAGTTGTAAGTTTATGCTTTAAAAATTGACATGCGTTATAATTTATAGTTTGCCATATATCCGTTTTTTTAAATGGATTCTATCGCGAAATACAGAATTTTGAGAATTTAAAATTTTAATTTCTGGTAAACTAAATCGAAATTAAAAAAAAAAAGAGCGATGACGTGCAAAACTTCGGTCATGGCACTACATGCCTACAAAGTTTCGTGGTTCTGTTGCTGTTAGTGTGTCCGCGCGACCTGATAGCTCTTTTTTGCTTACCTTAACTTTGTAATACAATAGCTCTTGAAGTATCGCCAGAATCGAAAAACAGTTTATTTCAGCGTGTTCTCCAAACAATTCTCTACAAACGATGTAAATTTCATATTTTTGTGTTCAACACGTTTTGCGCTGCGAGCTAGGAAAGCAAGAGTGTCGCGAAATTTCTAAAACAGCGGCAGCAGTTGATTTCTTTAGAATAGAGAGGTTTCGAACAATGTGTGGAACAAACATCACACATTTTTTGAAGAACCTAACGGCCAGTGGGCCCATTTTCCACAATCGGACACCAATGTAAAAACACAAGTTTGTGCGCGACGGACAGCGAACCTGCGTCTCCCGCACTCCGGAGTAAGTCGCTCTCCCAACTGAGCTACGCGGACAGAATGTCTCTTTGCAGATTTGTCGTCTTGACACATGTTTTCACCTTCGTAGTACGTCACAAACCATTCTATCACGTAACCACAAAAGTTTTTGCCGTTTTCCGAGGAAGCAAATGAAATACCTTTTAATGATTGAATATGCGGAGATATGGCTTTCCGCCAGCGGTATATCGTCAGCTGAAATCCCAAGATGCCCAACGCATATGAATCAGATGAGTAAGCAGTTCGAAAGTGGAAAGACGTGCGATCAACCATGAAAGATTGTTCCTGGTCTGCAGTGATGCTTAGGTAGGTGATAGACGCCGTAGTTTCTTGCTGAGAAAAGACACTACTAGAGGGATTACCGTTGCCATGAAATGTTGTTCCTGGTCTGCAGTGATGCTTAGGTAGGTGATAGACGCCGTAGTTTCTTGCTGAGAGAAGACACTACTAGAAGGGAACCCGTTGAGATGAAAGGTTGCTCCTGGTCTGCAATGATGTTTAGGTAGGTGATAGACGCCGTAGTTTCTTGCTGAGAGAAGACACTACTAGAAGGGAACGCCATTGCCATGAAAGGTTGTTCCTGGTCTGCAACGATGCTTAGGTAGGTTATAGACGCCGTAGTTTAGTGCTGAGAAACGACACTACTAGAGGGGAACGCCGTTGCCATGAAAGGTTGTTCCTGGTCTACAATGATGCTTAGGTGGGTGATAGACGCCGTAGTTTCTTGCTGAGAGAAGACACTACTAGAGGAACGCCGTTGCCATTAAAGGTTGTTCCTGGTCCGCAATGATGTTTAGGTAGGTGATAGATGTCGTAGTTTCTTCCTGAGAGAAGACACTACTAGAGGGGAATGCCGTTGCCATGAAAGGTTGTTCTCGGTGGGCAATGATGCTTAGGTAGGTGATAGACGCCGTAGTTTCGTGCTGAGAGAAGACACTACTAGAGGGGAACGCCGTTGCCATTAAAGGTTGTTCCTGGTCTGCAATGATGTTTAGGCAGGTGATAGACGACGTAGTTTCTTGCAGAGAGAAAACACTACTAGAGGGGAATGCCGTTGCCATGAAAGGTTGTTCCTGGTCTGCAAAGATGTTTAGGTAGGTGATAGACGCCGTAGTTTCGTGCTGAAAGAAAACACTTCTAGAGGGGGAATGTCATTGCCATGAAAGGTTGTTCCTAGTCTGCAATGAGGTAGGTGATAGACGCCGTAGTTTCGTGCTGAGAGAAAACACTACTAGAGGGAGAATGTCGTTTCCATGAAAGGTTGTTCCTGATCTGCTATGATGTTTAGGTAGGTGATAGACGCCGTAGTTTCGTGCTGAGAGAAGACACTACTAGAGGGGAACGCCGTTGCCATTAAAGGTTGTTCCTGGTCTGCAATGATGTTTAGGCAGGTGATAGACGACGTAGTTTCTTGCAGAGAGAAAACACTACTAGAGGGGAATGTCGTTGCCATGAAAGGTTGTTCCTGGTCTGCCATGATGATTGGGTAGGTGATAGACGCCGTAGTTTCGTGCTGAGAAAAAACACTACTAGAGGGGGAATGTCATTGCCATGAGAGATTGTTCCTGGTCTGCAATGATGTTTAGGTAGGTGATAGACGCCGTAGTTTCTTGCTGAGAGAAGAAACTACTAGAGGCGAACGCCGTTGCCATGAAAGGTTGTTCCTGGTCTGCAATTATGCTCAGGTAGGTGATAGACGCCGTAGTTTCTTGCTGAGAGAAGACACTACTAGAGGGGAACGCCATTGCCATGAAAGGTTGTTCCTGGTCTGCAATGATGCTTTGGTAGGTGATAGACGCCGTAGTTTCGTGCTGAGAAACGACACTACTAGAGGGGAACGCCATTGCCATGAAAGGTTGTTCCTGGTCTACAATGATGCTTAGGTAGGTGATAGACGCCGTAGTTTCGTGCTGAGAAACGACACTACTAGAGGGGAATGCCGTTGCCATGAAAGGTTGTTCTCGGTCTACAATGATGCTTAGGTAGGTGATAGACGCCGTAGTTTCTTGCTGAGAGAAGACACTACTAGAGGGGAACGCCGTTGCCATGAAAGGTTGTTCCTGGTCTGCAATGATGTTTAGGTAGGTGATACACGCCGTAGTTTCTTGCTGAGAGAAGACACTACTAGAGAGGAACGCCGTTGCCATGAAAGGTTGTTCCTGGTCTGCAATGATGTTTAGGCAGGTGATAGACGCCGTAGTTTCTTGCTGAGAGAAAACACTACTAGAGAGGGAATGCCGTTGCCATGAAAGGTTGTTCCTGGTCTGCAAAGATGTTTAGGTAGGTGATAGACGTCGTTGTTTCGTGCTGAAAGAAAACACTTCTAGAGGGGGAATGTCATTGCCATGAAAGGTTGTTCCTAGTCTGCAATGATGTTTAGGTAGGTGATAGACGCCGTAGTTTCGTGCTGAGAGAAAACACTTCTAGAGGGGGAATGTCATTGCCATGAAAGGTTGTTCCTGGTCTGCCATGATGGTTGGGTAGGTGATAGACGCCGTTGTTTCGTACTGAGAGAAAACACTACTAGAGGGGGAATGTCGTTTCCATGAGAGGTGGTTCCTGGTCTGCAATGATGGTTGGGTAGGTGATAGACGCCGTTGTTTCTTGCTGAGAGAAGAAACTACTAGAGGCGGAATGTCATTGCCATGAAAGGTTGTTCCTGGTCTGCAATTATGTTTAGGTAGGTGATAGACGCCGTAGTTTCTTGCTGAGAGAAGACACTACTAGAGGGGAACGCCGTTGCCATGAAAGGTGTTTCCTGGTCTGCAATGATGCTTAGGTAAGTGGTAGACGCCGCAGTTTCTTGCTGAGAGAACACACTACTAGAAGGGAATACCGTTGCCATGAGAGATTGTTCCTGGTCTGCAATGATGTTTAGGTAGGTGATAGACGCCGTAGTTTCCTGCTGCGAGAAGTTTCTACTAGAGGGGAATTCCGTTGCCATGAAAGGATGTACCATATCTTCAATGATGCTTAGGTAGGTGATAAACGCCGTAGTTTTCTGCTGAGAGAAGTTACTACTAGAGGGGAATGCCGTTGCCACGAAAGGATGCACCTGTCTGCAATTATATCTTGGTGCGTGGTAGATGCCATAGTTTCCTGCATTTGATTGACTGGACGAACGGCTTCCCAGCAGGAAGTTGCCCGAGGAATAACAATTTCTCCTCCGGCTTATTTTCATCCCACGGTGCATCCTGGTGTGAACACTCCCCGAGAAGAATGACGCTCGTACCCGGCCGTCTAGGTGGTGCAACAGGAAATCAGATTAATCGGTCCAGACTAATTTCTTCCAATTATTGAAGATCAAGTTTTGATGCTCGCGTGCTTATTGTAAGAGTTTTTGGCGGTGAACCAATTTTAGTATTGGCGCCAGCAGCGGTCTGCGGCGACACTAACCCATTACTGCGTGTTATGACACATTACTTTCGTCACCAGCTTTAACATTACCGTCTAGTTGCTCCACAGTATGCCATTTTGTTGGCTCGTACCATACGGGATAGCCTTCTCTCACCTCTAACATTGATAAGTTGTGGGCAGCTCACACATTGACAGCGTTTTGTGGCTTTTTTTTCCTCGGACCACTTTTTGAAAATATTAACCACGGCTGACAATGAACACTGCCCAAACGTTGCCATCTCGAAAATGCCTGTAGTCTGGCAATTGCAATTTGGATTTTCTCAAGCTCGCTTAAATCCGATGCCTCTTCTACCTGAAGAACAGGAATAACACTGATTAACAGAGCTCAGTATAGATGTTATTTATACCGTTTCGTGACGTTTACATGCGCCAGCGTATACCTGCAGTTGCTTCGATTTGCATAAAGATGTAAGTAAGTAGACGCGTAAAAAAAGAGTGTGTAGGTGTACAAAACTTGATTGGAAAGCTTTTGGAAAAAACAGTACAATTTTCAAGAGCAATTTACCACTATATTTTAAAAGCAAAGTGTTCAGTCAGTGCGTCCTTTCAGTTCCTACTCATGAATCAGAAACGTGGGCCTTGCAATACAATACAATTATTTATTTCACACATTTAGAACTTACAGTTATATGAAAATGCAATACACCAGGAGGAATCTGAACGCATTGGTTGTAAGGCGATTCCTCCTATCAGATGTAAGAAAAAGAATAAAACATATGGCATGTATGAAAGCAAGTAAGATGGTTATAACAGAAGCACCACTGTTAGTAGCATGCTTGGAACAACAATTTAATGATGGGGTTGAGATTCGTTATGGAGATCAGGGTGATTTACAATGTAATTTCGCAGAGACAAGGAAAACTTTTTGATATTTTCCAGGGATATGATGCTCTCTGGGAGATTATTCCATAGGATAATGGCTTTATACAGTATGCTGTTTAAACCATAATTAAGTCTAACACACGGCTGACATAATTTGTTGTTAGCAACAGATCTGGTGAAGATAGAAAAATCCAGATATTTGATGTCAGATTAAAAAATAGGCAGTTTAAGATGCATTATTTTAAAAAAACATGATACCTAGTTTCAAGATAAAAATTCCATGAATTTTTAGAATATTTAGTTTTAGAAATAATGGTTTTGAATGAGACATGTAATCTGTGTTCAGCATATAGCGAACAGATTTTTTCTGTAATTTGAGCAAGCATAACTTATTGTTTGCACTTATATTTGAATACCAAGATTCCAGACAATAGGAGAGATAGGTATGAATAAAAGCATAGTAAAATGTTTTTAAGACATTCATAGGGAACAGATGCTTAATTTTACCAAGCAGACCACCCTGTAAGGAAACTTTTTTAAAACAAACTGAACATGCGTATTCCAGTTAAAGAATTCATCAAACCAAACACCAAGATACTGAACTTTGTCCACAATTTTAAGGGGAGATCATTAATCCTGACTGGAAAGTTGTTTATGTCCTCTCTTTTATGAACGTTTCGGAAATATGCGGCGTTGGTTTTCAGAATATTAAATGATAATTGTTAGAGAATAACCAATGAGATAAATTTGATAGATCATTATTGATGATTATCTGCAACTTTTATGCAAATCATGACATTTTTGAAAAATGACAATGTCATCAGCGTATAGCAAAGCATGAGTTGATTGCAGGCACAGAGGAAGGTCATTAATATATAACAGGAACAGTAACGGTCCCAATACCGAACCTTGAGGCATTCCACATGAAATATTAAGTAGATCGGAGTTTATTTTATTTACAGTGACATACTGTTTGCGATGAGAGAGGTAGCTCATTAAGAGGGAAAGAATTTTGCGACGAAAACCGTATTTGGGTAATTTATGTAAGAGAATGTCGTGATTTACCGTGTCGACAGCTTTTTGGAAATCAATAAAAACAAATAGTATAATAACTGTCATCTAGTGCTTCGGAAATGAAGTTTCACAACTTAGCAACAGCCATTTCAGTAGATCTGTTTCTTTGGAAACCGAACTGTACCAAAGAGAGCATACCATGTATGTGTAAAAAATCAACCATTCTGCTGTGAATAGACCTTTCAAAAATCTTACTCAAAACGGGTATCAAAGATATCGGTCTGTAATTACAGGTAGATTCCCTATCTCCTTTTTCAAAAATAGGAATAACCTTAGCGATTTTTAGGCTGTCAGGAAACTGACCTGAATAAAAACTCAGATTAATAATATGTGTTATAAGTGGTACTAAAATAGAGATCGAGTCTTTTATGACTCTGCTATTAATATTGTCTGAACCAGCACATCTTTTTAGAGACAATGAAGTGATAATATTATAGGTGTCAGTATCATCCAAAGGGCGTAGAAACATTGAAAAAGGAACTTCCTTAATTTTGGATAAAGAAGCATAACGTTTAGTGTTTGTGGGTACGTTTTGCTGTGATGCTAAATCATGACCTATGTTAATGAAGTAATTGTTGAATTCATCAGCGACTGATTTTGAATCAACATTAAAATTACCAGAACTGTCTTTTAACTTCAGCGGAGTTTCAGTAGCACAGGATCGTTTGTTAATTGCTGATTTGATTATTTTCCATTTTTGATATGAGTTATTTCCTGCAAAGAAAGATAATCAGATATAGCAAAAGCTCAGGGAGAGATAGATGCTTGGTATAACCAGGAAATGTTAGAAGAGGAATACATGGATTAAGAAAAGGACAGGAGTTAAGGATAGCATGGTCAAAGTGAAGAACCTCAAGAGGAAATTAGCTGGACATACAGCTAGAAGAATTGACCACCGTTGCATAACTGAAATAACAGAATGGATGCAAAAGGAAAGGGAAAAACCCAAATGAAGACCATGTAGGAGATGGGTGGATGCAGTCCGAAAGCATGCTCGAGTGTTTTGGAAGACTCTCTCAAGATGGTGTTGTGGAAAATACTTTCATCCAGCAGTGGATTGTTAATGGTTGTTGCTGAAGATGGTGATATGTAGGAACAGATATAACGCGTAACAGACATAACAAGTAATATTTCCCTGTACCATGTATCTCGTTGTGAGTTATACTATAATTCCACTGCTTGCTCAGATAAAAAAGGAAATTGAAATGGACATAATACGTTAAAGATTTGTATCAAAAGATATGTATACTTTAGCTCCAGAATTCTAGAGCACAGTCCTCGAATTTAGTTTACTGTCACTAAAAACGTCTGATGCATTTGGGGAAGAAAATTGTCCTCGAAATTTGATGTTTGTCCTCTAATGTCCTCGAATGTACACTTCCTCGTTAGCTCGTTAGATTTCTAATGAAAAATATTCTTAAAAATAATCTTCGTTGTATTAATTTTCCAAAACATTTCTTGTGAAAACAAATTTTGACTTTTCTTTTTTTTTCCTTTTACAGAGTTTAGCGACTACCGTGAGCAACTCTAGAGACTATAAGCATTCCCCTGTCCCTAATTTGGGGACATTCGTTCTAGGGAAGGGAGATTGCTTTAAGACAAACAACACCACTTATGCCTCGGCACCAAGGAAATTAGAATAGGATATATGGAGATGACATTGTTAATGAAGCAATACCACTTTGCGTGAAGCCTATAACCGCGAGCAACGGCCGTCAAAGTGTGGGAAAGCTGATGGTTTTCGAGGCTATTGCAATGCACTTTGTGTTGGCCGAATCGCCTTCTTTCGTCGTAAATGTTTCCAATTTCGCATCATGACTTCTGCCAATATATGAGAAAATGCTGAATTTATAAAGTTTTTGATTGCTTCCCATTTTACTTTGAATTGAAATACACGAACGTTAGTGCGAATTCTAAACAAAACATAACGTTAAAATTGAAAACTTCACTAGTATAGAAAGTATAATTCATTCCGGTTTGATATTGTTACGGTCTCGTGGGTCGTTATCCCACCGTTGACCACCAAAATGTTACGTTACCGGGCCGAGCTAGGTTATGCATTCACCGCTCGCCACCAAAATGTTACGTTACCGGGCCGAGCTAGGTTATGCATTCACCGCTTGCCACCAAAATGTTACGTTACCGGGCCGAGCTAGGTTATGCATTCACCGCTCGCCACCAAAATGTTACGTTACCGGACAGAGCTAGGTTATGCATTCACCGCTCGCCACCAAAATGTTACGACAGTGGGTCATTATCCCACCGCTGTCAATCAATTTAACAACCGTAGCCGAGCAATTAGTATATTTCTTCTCTGAGATCCTTCGACGTAGTTCTTGGCGCGAAAACTGTATTATAGGGGCATACACTTAAACAATTTGAACCAATCACATGCGTACACATAAATAATGTATTCTATGACTGCACTGACTGCCTAAACAAATATTTATTGGCTATAAAAACATAAAAATGGCACACATACGAATAAAATTTAGCTGTCTTCTGAACATAAGTATTGGGTCAACTTGGACCTAAATCAGTTCACGCGAGATAGTTTTAACGAATTTAAATTCCACAGTTCAGTCTTACTATTTCTCAGTTGAGTTCTTACAATATATTATTTCAATTCCTCAACTAATTGCATAGCAGAAGTTATAGTAAAAACAAAATGTTTCTATTTGCATGGATGCTGTCAAGAATAAATCCAAATTGTGATTTAACTTTTCACCTGTATATTTGTTAGGTATCCAAGCCACCGTTCACGCTACCAATTCTCCTTGCGCCGGCTTTATCTCGTCGCACTTACACGTAGAGGCTGCGCTGCTTACGTAGTCACACACACACACACACACACACACACACACACACACACACACATGGGGCCTCGCTTCGCCCCGCAGGACCAGATCGCTTCCTTCGCCGCTTCAGGGAGAGGATGGTGATTGCACACTGCCGTAGTTGGACTCAAACCCGAGCTTTGTTTCTCATTGGAATGACCACTGTCCACTCGCAGACTTCTTAATTCCTCTGTAACTTTGCTTTCATTGGGCCAACCAGTCGCTAATTTCCATTATGCTCCCAGCCTAGAAATTGCTGCTTGATCACGCGGATTTAGGCATTCCGCTGTCTTTATGGCAAACTGGCATCTCTAGCTACCCCGAGTTGTCGTCTCCGTTTCATTTATCCCAATTCATATAGAAGATCCAAGGCATCCAGCCTTTCACATCGGAGAGCGTACAGACAAATAAACTTTCTTCCTTCTTTTCACGCTAAGTGCGAAATCTTATTTTTCTGCACGGATCACACACACAGAGAGCAATTGTTCTCGAAAATGCCCTAAACAATCGACGAATTTACGATTATTCGCTAAACCTTTTGTCCCCCATCTTCATTCATTTCTACAAGTGTCCCCTCTTCGAAATGTACCTCTTTCCCTGTTTAGACTGGCCGTCAGCTTCAACCTTCCGTTTACGACCTAACAGAGCTATTCTGAGACCACCCAGCCACACTGTTAAAAATTTAGTGGTAGGTTGCACCAAAAAGTGGTGCTACACAAGCTGCACCACTTTCGGAGAAAAGATACACCATTGTGTAGCGCAAACGAAACCCAAAAACATGGGGAAACTTTCTACTACGTTATGGTGCAAAGCTGCCCCACATTATGTTCAAAGTTTCACCAGGTTGCTGGGTTTTGTGTGCACCACAAAATGATGTATCTTTTCCCAGAAAGTGGTGCAGCTGGTGTAGCACCACTTTTTGGTGCAACGTACCACTAAATTTTTAACAGTGCAGAGGGAGAATTATTTGCCTCTTTTCTTTCCAATCCCCCAGATACAGCTTTCTCTGCTGTTTACACTTTTAAACTCCAATCAAGCCTCGAACATAATTAATACTTAATTAATTTCATACCTCCACCACCCCCATTAATTACGAAATTAATGGCGGGGGTGGGTCGTAACAATATTAACACCATTTCTGCAATCAAAGACCATGCAATTCCAAAATACACACAGCCGGAATTACATAGGTATCATGTAAACAACCTCAAATTCCCATACCTTGCGGCTTTACGGTTAAGATACTCAGGGCGTCTTCAGATGCATTATTCTAATTTCCTTGCCCTGTACTCGAACCCGCGCCAACTTGTACGAATGATCAGTGGGCAGCACTAACACCACCGTCCCACTTGGGGCAGCCAAATTATGACTGTACTTGTTCTGAGTTCTTCCAAAAACTTTAGCAAAATGAAAAATTCGCCATGCAATTCGTTCATTAGTGTGCATTTTTATTTTAATGCAGCACATTTACCTCCCAAGGTAGAACTTTCCCCTTTTGCTAATACAGGGTGTGGCCCTCGCTAACGAAACCGGCATTTCTTTAATAATATTAACACCAATAAGATATTGTAACGAAATTTGAAGTAGACTTGCCTCGTTTCTTGCGAAATGTGATGACATCACAACATGTGCTAGAAGTGCACACTATTTGCGTCCAGATAGCATTGAACCCGGCGCTGTCAGCAAGCCAGCAGGAGTGCTCCTTAGTGGCAGACACATTCCTCAGTGTAGCGCCACTGAGGAGCAGTCCTCTAGCCAGTCGAACGCGCCTCTCTGCTGCTTTGTTATGCCATTTCACTGAGCGTTTCTAAACAATACGGTTGTCGATAGTGAGTGCTCGTGGATGTTCGCGTACGTATGAAAATGTATCGGTATACTCACTCTGGAGGAGCAAGTGTTTGTTGTTCGCACTTATTGAAAAACACAATCGATAAAGTCTTATCAACAGCAATTCCTGGAGAGGTTTGCAGGCAGACATCCGCTGAGCAAGTCCACCATTTGGGCATTGTCGAAGAAATTGGAAACCAAGGGGACTTTATTAGACGACCATGTAGGAGGTCGTCCACAAATGTCTGAGGAAACGATCCAAAATGTAAAGGAGCGACTACTTACGTCTCCCAGGAAGTCACTTCGCCGACTGTCACAGGAAACAGGGTTGTCCAAAAGCTCTTGCCAACGTGCTGTGAAAAAATGAGAAGCTTAATTTGTACCGTATCTCCGTGGCCCACGAACTGAAATGACCTGACCACGTGACTTACCCTCGATGGTTTCAGACATTTCTTCAGGAAAATCCGGGCATTCTGGACGGGTCTGGTACGATTCGTCCAACGACGATTGGTCCAATGCCGATTCGTCCAATGCCGATTCGTCCAATGGGACGATTGGTCCAATTCCGTCCTATCTGTCCAAAGTGCTACTCATGTTATAAAAATCTCAACTGTTCTGATTTTATCTCCGATGTTATACGAAAGTGCCGGTAGTACAAAGAATGTAAAATAATGTTACATTTCATGCGTAATATTGTGGTTACACATTTTATTTTTTTTTTACTGTCCTTGCTGCCGTATGAAGTTACTGATGTACGAGCCGTTCAATTAACTTCAATGTTTCTCTTTTGCATGAAATAATATAAAATACTAGTTTTCCGTTTCTGTTTGTAGCATGCAGTGGATTTCCGCCAACTGACCAATGGAAACGTTCTGGTCGGGTTCGGACAGAGGCCTTTTAACAATTTTTATTCTAGCGATGTCATATCCATAACGTTTACATATAAAATCAAATTAATAATATTGCGCTTTTACTTAAGCACGAAATATTAATTCATAGGCTATAAGCCTAGGCCTTTTTAGCACTTTGTATTCTACCGATGTCATATTCATAACGTTTATATATTAAACCAAGTTATAATTATATTGCGCTTTTACTTAAGCACGAAATATTAATTCCTAAGGCCTAGGCCTAGGCCTTTTTAACAGTTTTTATTCTACCGATGTCAGATTAGCAATGTTTACATATTAAATCAAGTTAATAATATTGTGATTTTACTTAAACATGAAATATTAATTCATAGGCCCTAGGCCCAGACCTTTTTAAAAAATCGTATTCTACCGATGTCATATTCATAACGTTTACCCATCAAAGCAAGTTAATATTGCGTTTTTACTTAAGCACGAAATATTAATTCACAGGCCCTAGACCTATGCCTTTTTGACAGTTTTTATCCTACCGATGTCAGATTCATAACGCTTACCTATCAAGAAAACTTACTAATGTTATGCTAGTATTTTTAACTTTACTTAAACCTTAGAATATGACATCAGTAGAATAAAAAGTGTTAAAAGGCCTAGGCCTAGGTGCGTGTAAAGAGCTAAGAAATGATACGATGAGTGCCTTTTATTAGATTTTATAACATATTTACAAATACCAAATACCTAGGTTGTAACTTAAAGTCTTCCAAAAAGGCCCGCGGCCTAGATGCCTGGTAGAGAGATGAGAAATGATCAGTTGAATGTCTTTTGTAAGGTTTTATCAAATGTTTACAAATACCAAATTTCTAGGTCGTAACTTAAAATCTTCTAAAAAGCCCCGCGGCCTAGGCGCCTTGTATAAAGGCCTGATAAATGATACGATGAGTGCCTTTTATTAGGTTTTATAACATATTTACAAATACCAAATATCTAGGTTGCAACTTAAAAGCTTCTAAAAAGGCCCGCGGCCTAGGTGCCTTGTAAAGACCTGAGAAATTATACGATGAGTGCTTTTTATTAGGTTTTATAAAATGTTTACAAGTACCAAATATCTAGGTTGTTACTTAAAATCTTCTGAAAAGGCCTGCTGCCTAGGTGCCTTGTAAAGACATGAGAAATGATACGATGAGTGCCTTTTATAAGGTTTTATAAAAGGTTTACAAATACCAAATATCTAAGTTTTAACTTAAAATATTCTAAAAAGACCCGCGCCTAGGTGCTTTGCAAACAGTTGAGAAATGCTCCATTGAGTGCCTTTTACCAGGTTTATGTAAAATGTTTACAATTACCAAATATACGGAAATTATCTTTCAAAAGGATATAATGAGCAGAATAATTTAAATTCTTATTCCTTTCTGGAAAATAAAACAGTTTACCGTTGGTAAGATGATACCATTGGACGAATCGGCGCGGGACACCAATCGTACCATTGGACGAATCGGACATTGGACCAATCGGCATTGGACCAATCGGCATTGGACCAATTGTCCCTTTGGACGAATCGGCATTGGACCAATCGTCGTTGGACCAATCGTCCGGGACCGTTCTGGACTACACGTGTTTCTCCGACAAGGCGTGGTTTCACCTGCCCGGATACGTCAATTCTCAAAATTCCCGTATTAGGACCATTGAAAATCCCAACGCGATACATGAAGAATCCCTTCATTCACAGAAAATTGGTGTGAGATGACCCGGCGACGCATAATTGGCTCCATCTTCTTTGATACAACCATCACAACAGCTGCATATATGGAAACCTTCAACACATTTGTAAATCAACTGGACGACGAAGAACACTCCATTTGACATTACCAGCATGATGGAGCGACATCACACACCAGTATGGCCGAAATTCAGTCCTTTTTCATCATTTGGAAAGGGTCTACGGCCACCGCGCTCGCCAGATCTGACGCCTCCTGATTGCTTTTTATAGGGATATCTAAAAGAGAGTTTACAACAAGAAACCGCGAACCATAGATGACTTGAAAGCAAACATCACCGAAGAAATTCAGGTAGTGACGGCGGACGTGCTGGTAAGGACTTTTCGCAATATGGTGCGGCGGGTTCAATGCTGTCTGGATGCAAATGGTAGCCACTACCATCACATGTTGTGATGCCATCACATTTCGCACGAAATGAGGTAAATCCACTTCAAATTTCGTTTCAATATCTTCATTGGTGTTAATACACTGGCGGAAAGCGAAAAAAGAACACCAAGAAGGAATTGGCGGACGATCATGAAATTTACATGTGTTGATGGGGTCGAGTTTACGTAGGTGTGATGTTAATTTCGGCACCAACCGGTGAGCGCTTACGCCACAGCACGGCATAATATGCAAATTATCGTCGGTGGTATTTAAGGAGTACGGCGAAGTGAATGTAATCAGTCGTCGGCGTACGGACACGTGCGAAGACCCTGAAGAAGCTGCAATGCCTGGACATGGAAGACGTGGACGATTTCAGCAGTTATCGGACTTTGAGCGAGGTCATCTAGTAGGACTCTGCGAGGCAGGGTGGTTGTATCGTCGTACTGCAGAGCGAATTGGACGGGAAGTATCGTTGGTGGTACGATTGTGGCGTAGATGGTCCGAGGAACATTCCCACACGAGAAGACGTGGAATCGAGAGTCACAGACGGACTGATGAGCGGACCGATCGACGCATAACAAGAGCGGCGTTGTCAAGCAGAACATCCACTGCGACGCAAATCCGAGCTGCCATTGCACCTGAGGTGACTGTGCGAACAATCCGCAACTGTCTACTGGATGCCGGACTACGTGCACGTGTGCCTCTGGCATGTGTACCTCTGTCTCCAGCCCACCGTCAGGAACGGCTGCAGTGGTGTCGCCAACGTCTGCACTGGAGAACGCAATGGCGATCTGTCGTGTTCAGCCATGAAAGCAGATTCTGCTTGGGAGCCTCCGATGGCCGTATGCGTGTTCGCAGACGCACAGGGTAGCGTCTCCACCCTTCTTGCATCCGCCAGCAACACACGGCGCCTACACCTGGTCTCCTGGTGTGGGGAGCGATCAGCTATCACTCCCGTACACAACTAGTGCTTGTACCGGGTACGTTAAACAGCACCTCCTACATCAACAACATCATTCAGCCCGTTGTTGTGCCATTTGTAAGGTCAGTCCATCGTGGTGTTTTCCAGCAAGATAGCGCACGCCCACACACGGCACGTGCAACGCAACATGCACTTCAGGGTGTGAGATAACTTCCATGGCCTGCACGTTCACCGGATTAGTCCCACATTGAGCACGTGTGGGATTTTATGGGACAACGACTTATCCGGTCTCCACCGCCAGCCACTACCATCCCCGATTTGCGCGTCCAGGTTGAGGATGCTTGGAACTCAATACCCCAATCTTACATCCAACATCTGTACTACCGACTCCATGCCAGAATTGCACAGTGTGACGCAGCTCATGGCGGTTCAACCTCGTACTAACCATGTTACATAGAAATGTTTTTTTTCAGTTTACCAGCAAATACAGCTGTATTTTGCCGTAATGTTTTGATCACGTTATCCTCTGTATTCCGTTATTATGCTGTATAAATTTCGTTGGTATCAGACGTCTCCTTCTTGGTGTTCTTTTTTCACTTTCCGCCATTGTATTATCAAAGAAATGCTGGGTTCGCTAGCGAGTAGGACACTGTGTGTGTTCTCGCCAGTATAGCTCCGCTTTGTCAGTACAAATCACCAGCATTCTTGAAGATATATCCTTTTAAGACAAATTTTCATGTGGAACATTACACTTGTAAAAAGCGATTCAGTTTGACAAAAAAATTGCATATTTATTTCGAGTATGTATGTGTCTCCAAATGATTTGTTGATTTGGGGATACAACGCCATTTTGTCCTCAAATCAGTGTTCCAATATCTGGTTACCTTATGTATACTGCTCCCGGGAATTCGGATTCGCCTACGTTTTTTGGCAAAGAATATTCAGAATAAAAAAGGTATTAAATTTTTTTATTAAATACTGATTCAAAGAAAAGAAGATGCGTTAGCAAACACTGTGCAGACTCCATAGATGATGCTGAGTTTCCAGCTAAATTTAATTCCGGAACTGGATGTTGAAATGTGTATCATCTATAGGGAAAAAAAAAAAATGTTGTATTTTGTTTTACGGTAGCGATTTCGTCTTTCTCTTGTGGAAATACCCCCAAGAAAAGTGTAGACGCAGATGTTGGGAATTCTAAACAAAAATGCCGTCCGACACTTTCGATTGGGAATTCTAACGGGAAATGAAATAGCCGCTTCAGCACGAAAAAAAAAACGAACTGCATTCTGGGATGAATCTCAAAAGCAGGGCATTATGGGATGGACCAATAATCAAGTAACGTGGCTTCGGCAGGTACCTGCTACAAATAGGGGAGGGAGTTACTTTTTTATTTATTTTTTATTCGCCTTCGCACACGAAGTGTAATTTAAGTGAAAGCTTTCAGTATTCGCTTCCCACGTGAAAAGCCAAAGAAATAGAGAGCAGAATTACTCTTCGCCGTGCTGGCAACGCAATAACTAAATGCCATCGGACCCATATCATCTGGTTTGTGTCAAGTGTTTCCTGCTTTTTTTCCGTCTGGTTCTCCCCCCCCCCCTTCCCCCAACCCCCACCCCCTGTCAAGATTAGTGGACAGTTAAAAGGTAGCGAACAAGCCAACGCTTTCAAGCCGAAGATACAAATGACACGTCCTAATGATACCTTCCGTCCATCAGGAACCACGGTAGCGATTATAATTGAATGACAGATGTTCCGAAAGAACGAATTAAATGAACTGTGAAGCTAGATGGCTGCTCATCAAAACATAGTTGTGTCGGTCGATTGAAGACACTCTGGAAAATGTGCGATACTGCAGAAAGCAAACGTCGCTAGGTATTTTGAGAAAATTAATAGTTTTACAGGAAATTAATGTAATTTCGATAAACCGCTAGCAGGTTCCCGAAGTTAATATTCACCGCATACGTCTCTTCCGTGGTAAACAAAGGATTCACTGACTGCGTTTGAGTTAATTTAATGGACGGGCAGGATTTCTGTGCCCGAAGGAGTTATTCGAAACGTCCTTTGCACGTTACGAAACTGTGCTACATTCGTGCGTCACGTAAAGCGCAATTCGTAACTCGTTAGTGTGTGAATAGGAGCAGTAAGTGGAACATTTTCAAACTTTGGGAAACCGTACGAAACTCTTGGGCTCGCACAGGACGCTTCATTCACCGCTAAATAACAAACGAGACTTGAATCAACGGGAGTAAAAGCAGCAGGTACTTCTAAATAAGCGAGAAAACAGACTTAAGCTGTTTATATCAACACTCAAAACAGGCTTAATAAAATAATATCCAACGTATAGATGGCACTATTTCTATTAAAGTCGCGAGGAAGAGTCCTGGTTTTTTATTGATTTTTATTTATTTTTTTTTTTTTTTGATTGGAGGTTTAACGACCACCGTGAGCAACTCAATGGGCTATAAGCAGTCGCCCGTCCCTAATTTAGGGTCACTGGTTCCAGGGAAGGGAGAGAGCCAGTGCCGTAAGACAAACACAACATCCATGCCTCACCGGGATTCGAACCCGGACCCCTTACGGAGGCCAACGCCTTAGACCACTGCGCCACCGGGGCGGCTCCTGGTTTTTTAGCACGTCTTTTGTAAAAAAAAAAAAAAAAAAAAAAAAAAAAAAAAGGTCGTGCTTCTGTTATCGGTTTGTCCGTCCGTCCGTCCGTCTGCACCCACGATGTCTCTGCAACTATTAGTCCGATTTGAAAAATTCTTTTTGCATTGGGAAGCTTGAAATATGCGAATGATGATCCTTCATTTTGTTTTTTGTTTTTTTTTACGATGTACAATTTCGCCGCTAGAGGGCTTAAATGCAGAAGATGTCGAAATTCAAAAATACGTTTTATTCCACATATTCTAAACATCCGATTGAAATAATTCTATTATCTTTCCATTCCATTTATGTCGAAGAGTATTTTAGACATAGTTACGTTTTCAAATTACCCATAGATTTTCCGCTACGGGGCGTAAAAGTAAATTACCTTTTTCCCGATAACTCTTCTTCTACAACTCCGATTTGAAAAATGTTTTCTTCAACGGATACACCTACTGATGTAAAATCTTTTGCATATAATTTCAAATTTTTGGTAATTAATACTTTGGCCACCAGGGAGCGTAAATGTTAATTTTTGCTTCTGATGTATTTGCCATAAAATCGGAACTTCTAAAACATCGATTGAAAAAAAAAATTCATGGACTGATGCTACTCACATCCATAAACCTTTTCGGAATACTTTCTTCTTAAAATATTCCAGAGTTGTTCCGCCAGGGGCGTAGACGTACATCTTTTTTTTTTTTGTGAATATCTCTACTTCTAGGAGACCGATTTGAAAAATTCCTTCTTTGTTGGATAGTGTTTTCCGTGTGACATGTTTTATATAAAATTTCAAAATGTCCAAGTAATTCCTAGACTTTCCGCTAGGGGGCGTAGCGGTAAATTGCGTTTATCCCTATGTCTCTACTTCTAAATCTCCGATTTGAAAAATTCTTTCTGCACCCGATACAGCTCCTGATGGGAAATTGTTTGCATATAATTTCTAATTTTTGTAAAAAAATAGTTTGGCCACCAGGGGGCGTAAATCTTAATTTCCGCTTCTGTTGTATTTGCGGCAAAATATGAGCTTCTAAATTCTCGATTGAAAAAAAACGTCGTTTGTTGATCGATACTAGTCATGTCGACAAACCTTTTAGAAACATTTTCTTCTTAAAATAGTGCATGGTTTCTACGCCAGGTGGCATAGATGTATATCTAATTTTTGTCAATATCTGTATTTCTATGAGTCCGATTTGAAACTTTTCCTTCTTTGTTGGATAGTGTTTCCAGTGTGACATGTGTTTCATATAATTTCAAAATTTTCAAATAATTCATAGACTTTCCGCTAGGGGGCGTAAATGTAAATGGCGTTTCCCCTATATCTCTGCTTCTAAATCTACGATTTGGAAACTTCTTTCTGCACCGCATACAGATCTTAATGGGAAATCGTTTGCACATATTTTCTAATTTTTGTAAGAAATGGTTTGGGCACCAGGTGGAGTAAGTCTTAATTTCCGCTTCTGATGTATTTGCAGCAAAATATGAACTTTTAAAATCTCGATTGAAAAAAATGTCTTTTGTTGACCGATACTAATCATGTCGACAAACCTTTCATGAAAATTTTCTTCTTGAAATAATGCATGGTTTCTACGCCAGAGGCGTAGATGTATATCTTATTTTTGTAAGCATCTCTACTTCTAAGAGTCCGATTTGAAAAATTCCTTCTTTGTTGGATAGTGTTTCCGATGCGAAATGTTTTTCCTATAAATTCAAAATTGTCAAGTAAATCATAGACTTTCCGCTAGGGGGCACAAAGGTAAATTGCGTTTTCTGCGGGGTTTTTTTCTCCTAAAGCTCTGATTTGAAAACTTCTTCTTGTATCGCATGCAAGACCTGATGGAAAATATTTTTTACATAATTTCTAATGTTTGGTAAAGAATAGTTTAGCCACCAGGGGTCACAAGTGTTCATTTCCGCTTCTGAAGTATTTGTTGCAAAATCTGGGCTCCTGAAATCTCCACTAATTATTTTTTCTTCGACCGATACTGCTTATATGGATAAAGCTTTTGAGAATACTTTCATCCTAAAATAATGCATGGTTTTCCCACCAGGGGACGTAAAGTCACATCTTATTTTTGTCGATATCTCTGTTTTTAATAGTTCGTAAGCTTACCATTCCGTTTACAGCAATACCTGAGGGATAAAAACCCAATCGAAAATCTTCTTTCTTTCGTCAGATCTATTGTTTTCCATACCGGTTCCATTGCCTTTGAATAGCTTTGATAAATTTAATTTGCATCAGAATGGATTCAAAAGACGTGCTTATTACACCAGAAAATTCGGTGTCATCTTTCTTGTTTTAAATTTTGATTATTATTGGGGAGATGAGGATTTCATTCCCTCTCCAAGGAAGAATTTTCAAATTCTCAAATTTCTGAGGAGTTGGTTGAATGAAGAACAGTTACGGCATTTCTGTTTCAAAAAGTAATGCCTTGTGCACAAAGCTGAATTTAGGTTAGGCTTCATCTAAAAAAGTTACAACTCAGGTCTCACAGCTTTAAGGTGGACGTCTAGTAATTTTGCTTCCTATACTTCCAATGGGCAAACTTTTGTACACATTTTCCTCACAATTAATGCGTTCCCAAGGATGAAAATTTGAACATCTATTAAAATAACTTCATATTATAACTTGCAATACTTAATGTTTTCTAAAACATAACCACAATTATTATTAAAAATCAATAACTTTTCCTTTGGTGGTGTTGAAACCAGAAAAAAGATGGCGCGACCTGTACTTTGATGACGTCAGTAGACAAACAAATATTAGATTGCTTAAATACTGTTATGTTTTAGAAAATGTTAAGTATTCCAAGTTATTATATGAAGTTATTTTAATCGATCTTCAAATTTTCATACTTAGGAACGCATTAATTGTGAAGAAAATGTGTACAGAACTTTGCCCATTGGAAGTATAGGAAGCAAAATCATCAAAACTTTTTCTCTTTTCGTTTGTTAAAATTGCATTTTTTATTGACTAGCTCATATTATGTTTCTTCAAAACACGGACACTTATCGCCAACTTTGCTCAACGTTATTTTCAGAAATTTTCCGTGAATTTACACTACTTATTATCCATGCACTCGTGAGTTATTGTACTTCATAATTCTGGCGCTAGGTGGTGTTACTGCGCACTTCTACTTGCAACTGTATCTCCATTTCTAAAAATCCTACTTAATACAAAGAATTGACGTGGATTAGGAACATCAAACAGAAGTCCCCAGCAAAAACACAAGTGTTGGGAAACTGCGGGCCCCCAGCTGGCAGTGATGGGTCACTGCTGGCTGAAATCTGCCGCTCACGGCCCGGAAGCGGTCCGTTGGTGGCAGCCATTGATGGCCCTGCAGCATCGCCGTGAATTGCGGGCCACTAAGCAAGTGCCACTAGTGGCCCGTAGCTGGCACCAATGAAACCATAACACCAGGTGGAAGCAATGGAACTGCGCATGCGCAGAAGCAATACGTGCTGTGTCTCTCGTGGTACCAGTTAGTTGAAGACGACACCATCGTCATCGCGTTATTTAAGTGGATGTTAAGAAAAAAGCATATGTCGAGAGGCGAATTAATTTCCTAATGAAATGCCACGTCGACGAAGATATCAGATTAAGTCATGAAATACTAGATTACAGCCACAAAATACACCCACTCCATTCCCATGAATAACAAGAAATAATTTCTGTGTAATCTTTTGTTTTAACATTCATTAAACTGCTTGAAACAAGTCTTGGAAAAACATTAATCAAGAAAGATGACACCGAATTTTCGGGTGTAATAAGCACGTCTTTTGAATCCGTTCTGATGCAAATTAAATTCATCAAAGCTATTCAAAGTCAATGGAACCGGTATGGAAAAAATAGTATCTGACGGAAGAAAGAAGTTATTCAATCGGGTTTTTAATTCCTCAGATATTGCTGTAAACGGAATCGTGAGCGTACGCCCTATGGTTGCAGACTTGTGCGTTAAGAAAAACATGAATTTATATGAGAAACATTTTACACCGGAAACGCTCTCCACCATAGAAAGGATATTTCAAATCGGACTCCTAGAAACAGAGACATCGACAAAAATAAGATGTGACTTTACGTCCCCTGGTGGGAAAACCATGTATTATTTTAGGAAGAAGTTATTCCAAAACGTTTTTCCATATGAGCGGCATCGGTCCAAGAAAAAAAATTTAGTCGAGTTTTCCGGAGCCCAGATTTTGCTACAAATACATCAGAAGCAGAAATGAACACCTATGCCCCCTGGTCGCTTAACCATTCTTTACCAAACATCAGAAATTATGTGAAAAACATTTTCCATCAGGTCTTGCATGCGATACAGGAAGAATTTTTCAAATCGGAGTTTTAGAAGCAGAAATAACGCAGAAAACGCAATTTGCCTTTGTGCCGCCTAGCGGAAAGTATATGATTTACTTGAAAATTCTGAATTTATAAGAAAAACATTTCGCATTTAAAACACCATTCAACAAAAAAAGGAATTTTTCAAATCGGCCTCCTAGAAGTAGAGATATTGACAAAAATAAGATATACATCCACGCCCCCTGGCGTAGAAACCATGCATTATTTCAAGAAGAAACTGTTCCTAAAACGTTTGTCGACATGAGTAGTATCGGTCAACAAACGACTTTTTTTTCAGTCGTGATTGTGGAAGCTCATATTTTGCTGCGAATACATCAGAAATGGAAATTAACACCTACGCCACCGGATGGCCAAACCATTTTTTACAAAAATTATAAATCATGTGCAAAGGATTTCCCATCAGGAGCTGTATCCGGTGCAGAAAGAATTTTTCAAATAGGAGATTTAGAAGCAAAGATGTAAGGGAGGGGGAGGGGGATTTACTTTTACGCCCCCTACCGGAAAGTCAACGAATCACTTGAAAATTTTGAAATTACATGAAAAACATGTCACACTAGAAACACTATCCAACAGGGAAGGAATTTTTCAAATCGGGCTCCTAGAAGTAGAGATATTGACAAAAATAAGATATACATCTACGCCCCCTGGGGGAGAGACGATGCATTATTTTAAGAAGAAAATGTTTCTAAAAGGTTTGTCGACATGAGTACCATCGGTCTACAAACGACGTTTTTTTCAGTCGAGAATTTAAAAGCTCATATTTTGCTGCAAATACATCAGAAGCGGAAATTAAGGTTTACACCCCCTGGCGGCCAAACTATTTTTTTACAAAAATAAGAAATTATGTGCAGACGATTTCCCATCAAGAGCTGTATCGGGTGCAGAAAGAATTTTTCAAATCTGAGATTTAGAAGCTGAGATATAAAAGGAAACCCAATTTATCTATACGCCCCTGCGAAAAGTCTACGAATTACTTGAAAATTTTGAAATTATATGAAACACGCGTCACACTTGAAACACTATCCAACAAAGAAGGCATTTTTCAAATCGGACTCCTAGAAGTAGAGATATTGACAAAAATAAAATATACATCTACGCCCCCTGGCGGAGGAACTGTAGAATATTTTAAGAAGAAAATATTCCAAAAAGGTTTATCAATGTGAGTGGCATCAGTCCACGAAAGAATATGTTCAATCGATATTTTAGAAGCTGATATTTTATGGCAAATACATTAGAAGTAAAATTAACACTTACGCCCCCAGGTGACTAAAGTATTCTTTACCAAAAATTTGAAATTATATGCAAAAGATTTTCCATCACGAGGTGCATCCGCTGAAGCAAAAAAATTCAAATCAGAGTTTTAGAAGAAGAGTTATCGTGAAAAATGTAATTTACTTTTACGCCCCCTAGCGGAAAATCTATGCGTAATTTGAAAAAGTAACTATATCTAAAATACTCTTCGACATAAATGGAACCGAAAGATAAAATAATTTTTTCAACCGGATGTATAGAAGTAAATATGTGGAATAAAACGTATTTTTGATTTCGACATCATCTCCATTTACGCCCTCTAGCGGCGAAATTGTACATCGTAAAAAAAAACGAAATGAAGGATCATCATTCGCTTATTTCAAGCTTCCCAATGCAAAAAGAATTTTTCAAATCGGACTAATAGTTGCAGAGATAACGTGGGTACAGACGGACGTACGGACGGAAGGACGGACAAATCGGCAACATAAGCACGATCTTTGTTTACGAAAGACGTGCTAAAAAGCGTACGTTTTTTTGAAAAAAAAATTTATAAATAAAACGAACCAAGGACTATCTGCGCTTCCCACGCAGACAGGCCTTCGTTTCTAACTAGATCCAAACGGCCGTTTTTCCAGACCTGTTGAGAAAATTTCCCCAGCACAGTGCTACCATTTAGAAGTTTCGTAAAAAAGTAGGCGTAGCTTTGGGAAGCTGCGGATATCCTTTATTTTTATTTTTTTATAGCTACTACTGGGAAATTGGCGGACAAGATTCGGCAAGCCATCAGTTACGTCACGTGATTGCCGGTTGCCACTGCCGGAAAACTAACGGACCACATTAGGCTAGACATCATTTATGGCACGTGCTTGCAGGGCCGCTGAAGGGCCACTTTTGGCAGCTACTGCATGCGATGGATAACTGATGGCCCTGTTGTGGCATTGACAACTGATAGGGGTGACAACTGTTGGCTAGCTGTTAGCCTGAACTGCTGGCCCTTCTGTTGGCCGCACGGGCATTTTATTGACGGTTCGGCAGCGACAACATACTGCTGGGCCATTTCTGGCAGTGCTGGCTCAGCAATACTGTTTTTGCTGGGTCATCGCTCATTCCACGTTTATAACTGGGTCACCGAAAAATTCTCAACGGCCGCCACCGGGAATCAAACCCAGTGCCTTCCAGTTACGCACCGGACATGCTTCCACTGCACCACAGCAGCTTCGAATTCCTCCAGACTAACATACACTAACTGCCAAACCAATTGGCAGGTGGTTTATGGAGCCCCGCAGAATGCTGGGGATTCACCAAAGATGGTAAGCAGCAACTGAACAAATAACTAGAAGGCTAATGAATAATTAATATAGACATTTGACGTGGACCAGGAACATCAAACACAGGTGATCGCTCTTTCCACGTTTATAAGTGACTCACGGAAAAAATTATAATGGGTCGCCACAGGGAATCGAACCCAGGGTCTTTCAGTTACGCGCCGCCGGACATGCTTCCACTGCACCACAGCGGCCTCGAATTCCTCCAGACTCACACACACTAACTGCCAAAGCAATTGGCAGGTGCTTTTGGGAGCCCCGCACAATGCAGGGGATTCACCAAAGATGGTAAGCAGCAACTGAACAAATGACTAGAAGGCGAATGAATAATTAATACAGAGAAGTGACATGGACCAGTAACATCAAACAGAAGTCATCGCTCATTCCACGTTTATAAGTGAGGCACGGAAAAATTCTCATCGGCCGCCAGTGGTAACATGTCCGGTGGCACGTAACTGGAAGACCCTGGGTTCGATTCCAGGTGGCGGTCGATTAGAATTTTTCCGTGACTCACTTATATACGTGGAAACAGCGATGACTTCTGTTTGATGTATTTCTACTTTAGGCCATTCGTTGCTATTCTTTTCTAATCGTGCGCAGTTTTCTTGTTAGAGGGCGTACATGTCGAAACTTTTTTCTCATCTCGTCTGCTTCCAGGACACTTATTTGAAAAATTATTTTCCCTTCGCACAGCTTTTGCAATGAAGCATTTTATGAAGGTGGGACGAATCCTAGAATTTCTCGAATCCGAATCCTTCATAGGTTTCATCAGTGCCCCTCCTAATACTATGGAGATAGAGATGTGTTAACACACTTTACTTCCGAATGAAAGGAATTTAATGTTTTTTGAAAACCGTAGGAGAGAAGAAAACTGAATTTCAGATCCACGGTTCTAAAATACGCAGCATACACCATATCTCACTCCAGAAAGTAAAATGGCTGAACCAAAATTAATGCAAAAGTGGGCATAACTTTTTTACTAACTGACAGAGGTCGTTCAAATTCTACATGTTGGTGGAGTAACCCTTCCCTTATACAAAAATACTACTCAACATAGTCTCCATCACAAGCGATGCATTTGCGCCGTCGTTGAACCCGACTCTCGCATCCTTTTTGAAAAAATCGGGTGTGAACTGTTGTACCCATTTCTTCACAGCCATTTTCACCTCGCCTGTGTCCTCAAATCGTTGTCCCCGGAGACTGTCTTGCATTGGACCGAACAGGTGGAAGTCGGTGGGCGCCAAATCTGGGCTGTATGGTGGATGGGAGGACTACCTACCAGCAGCCTAATTTGCTGATCGCCTGATTTGTTGCCAAAGATGCATTGTCATGGTTAATGTGGATCCTTTCCAGATTCTTGTTCGGTGTCTTCCAATATTTATGGCTTATCTAAGCTTCTTGAGTGTCTCAATGTACTGCTCACTGGAGGCGGTACTGCCACGTTCCAGAAAATCAAAAAGAATGATTATCCCAAAACACAGTCATCGTGAATTTCTATACTGATCGCTGGTTCTTGAACTTCTTAGGCCTTAGTGAAGAGGTGTGACGCCATTCGGTGGATTGATTGCTCGTTTTTGGATTGTAAAGATACGCCCACGTTTCATCTCCTGTCATCAGATCGGAACAAAACGTGTCTTCATTGGCTTCAAACGCTTCCAGCAGATCAGAGCAAACTCCCACCCTTCTCTCCTTCAAATGGGATGTCAACTGCCGAGATACCAACTTTGCACACACTTTCTGATACCCTACGTCTTCCACCATCTTCTGTATGGCGTTGTGACCACAGTCAAGTTGTGCAACAAGCTCACGCATTGTTACTCGTCTTTGTACGCCAATCAATTCATCCACTCGGTGACGATTCCTATCGGTGGTCGCAGATGATGGTCTCCCACTGCGTGGTTCTTCTTCAGTGCTGGTTTCCCCTTCTTTAAACTTCTTCATTCATCTGTGCAGATTGCTCTCGTCAATGATGTCATCTCTGTAAATACTCTGTAGTCTTCTGTGGATGTCGGGAAGTCTGTATCCTTCCTTTGTCAAGATCTCAGTGACGGCACGTTCTGCTTGGAATCCATTACTTATCTGCAATGAAGGAGGTGGGTTACCATAGAGGAAGGGTTACTGTGCCGACATGTGCAATTTGAACAACTTTGTCAGTTAATAACAAGAAAGATGACACCGAATTTTCGGGTGTAATAAGCACGTCTTTTGAATCCGTTCTGACGCAAATTAAATTTATCAAAGCTATTCAAAGTCAATGGAGCCGGTATGGAAAACAATAGTATCTGACAGAAGAAAGAAGTTTTTCAATCGGGTTTTTAATCCTTCAGATATTGCTGTAAACGGAATCGTGAGCTTACGAACTCTTAGAAACAGAGTTATCGACAAAAATAAGATGTGACTTTACGTCCCTTGGTGGAAAAACCATGCAATATTTTTGGAAGAAAGTATTCTCAAAAGGTTTATCCATACAAGCGGTATCGTTCCAAGAAAAAAAATTTTAGTCGAGTTTTCAAAAACCCAGATTTTGCTACAAATACATCAGAAGTAGAAATTAACACTTATGACCCCTGATGGCCAAACCATTCTTTACAAAGATTAGAAATTACGTGAAAAATATTTTCCGTCAAATCTTGTATGCGATACAGGAAGAATTTTTCAAATCGGAGTTTTAGGAGCAGAAAACGCAATTTACCATTGTGCGCCCTAACGGAAAGTCTATGATTTACTTGAAAATTTTAAATTTATAGGAAAAACATTTTGCATCCCGTCAAAGAAGGCATCCCGGCAAAGAAGGCATTTTTCAAATCGGACTTTTAGAAGTAGAGATATTGACAAAAATAAGATATACATCTACGCCCCCTGGGGGAGAGACGATGCATTATTTTAAGAAGAAAATGTTTCTAAAAGGTTTGTCGACATGAGTACCATCGGTCTACAAACGACGTTTTTTTCAATCGAGAATTTAAAAGCTCATATTTTGCTGCAAATACATCAGAAGCGGAAATTAAGGTTTACACCCCCTGGCGGCCAAACTATTTTTTTACAAAAATAAGAAATTATGTGCAGACGATTTCCCATCAAGAGCTGTATCGGGTGCAGAAAGAATTTTTCAAATCTGAGATTTAGAAGCTGAGATATAAAAGGAAACCCAATTTACCTATACGCCCCTGCGAAAAGTCTATGAATTACTTGAAAATTTTGAAATTATATGAAACACGCGTCACACTTGAAACACTATCCAACAAAGAAGGCATTTTTCAAATCGGACTCCTAGAAGTAGAGATATTGACAAAAATAAAATATACATCTACGCCCCTGGCGGAGGAACTGTGGAATATTTTAAGAAGAAAATATTCCAAAAAGGTTTATCAATGTGAGTGGCATCAGTCCACGAAAGAATATGTTCAATCGATATTTTAGAAGCTGATATTTAATGGCAAATACATTAGAAGTAAAATTAACACTTACGCCCCCAGGTGACTAAAGTATTCTTTACCAAAAATTTGAAATTATATGCAAAAGATTTTCCATCACGAGGTGCATCCGCTGAAGCAAAAAAAAATTCAAATCAGAGTTTTAGAAGAAGAGTTATCGTGAAAATTGTAATTTAATTTTACGCCCCCTAGCGGAAAATCTATGCGTAATTTGAAAAAGTAACTATATCTAAAATACTCTTCGACATAAATGGAACCGAAAGATAAAATAATTTTTTCAACCGGATGTATAGAAGCAAATATGTGGAATAAAACGTATTTTTGATTTCGACATCATCTGCATTTACGCCCTCTAGCGGCGAAATTGTACATCGTAAAAAAACGAAATGAAGGATCATCATTCGCTTATTTCAAGCTTCCCAATGCAAAAATAATTTTTCAAATCGGACTAATAGTTGCAGAGATAGCGTGGGTACAGACGGACGTACGGACGGACGGACGGACAAATCGGCAACATAAGCACGATCTTTGTTTACGAAAGACGTGCTAAAAAGCGTACGTTGAAAAAAAATTTATAAATAAAACGAACCAAGGACTATCTGCGCTTCCCACGCAGACAGGCCTTCGTTTCTAACTAGATCCAAACGGCCGTTTTTCCAGACCTGTTGAGAAAATTTCCCCAGCACAGTGCTACCATTTAGAAGTTTCGTAAAAAAAGTAGGTGTAGCTTTGGGAAGCTGCGGATATCCTTTATTTTTATTTTTTTATAGCTACTACTGGGAAATTGGCGGACAAGATTCGGCAAGCCATCAGTTACGTAACGTGATTGCCGGTTGCCACTGCCGGAAAACTAACGGACCGCATTAGGCTAGACATCATTTCTGGCACGTGCTTGCAGGACCGCTGAAGGGCCACTTTTCGCAGCTACTGCCTGTGATGGATAACTGATGGCCCTGTTGTGGCATTGACAACTGATGGGGGTGACAACTGTTCTCCAGCTGTTGGCCTGAACTGCTGGCCTTTCTGTTGGCCGCAGGGGCATTTTATTGACGGTTCGGCAGCGACAACATACTGCTGGGCCATTTCTGGCAGTGCTGGCTCAGCAATACTGTTTTTGCTGGGTCATCGCTCATTCCACGTTTATAACTGGGTCACCGAAAAATTCTCAACGGCCGCCACCGGGAATCAAACCCAGTGTCTTCCAGTTACGCACCGGACATGCTTCCACTGCACCACAGCAGCTTCGAATTCCTCCAGACTAACATACACTAACTGCCAAACCAATTGGCAGGTGGTTTATGGAGCCCCGCAGAATGCTGGGGATTCACCAAAGATGGTAAGCAGCAACTGAACAAATAACTAGAAGGCTAATGAATAATTAATATAGACATTTGACGTGGACCAGGAACATCAAACACAGGTGATCGCTCTTTCCACGTTTATAAGTGACTCACGGAAAAAATTATAATGGGTCGCCACAGGGAATCGAACCCAGGGTCTTTCAGTTACGCGCCGCCGGACATGCTTCCACTGCACCACAGCGGCCTCGAATTCCTCCAGACTCACACACACTAACTGCCAAAGCAATTGGCAGGTGCTTTTGGGAGCCCCGCACAATGCAGGGGATTCACCAAAGATGGTAAGCAGCAACTGAACAAATGACTAGAAGGCGAATGAATAATTAATACAGAGAAGTGACATGGACCAGTAACATCAAACAGAAGTCATCGCTCATTCCACGTTTATAAGTGAGGCACGGAAAAATTCTCATCGGCCGCCAGTGGTAACATGTCCGGTGGCACGTAACTGGAAGACCCTGGGTTCGATTCCAGGTGGCGGTCGATTAGAATTTTTCCGTGACTCACTTATATACGTGGAAACAGCGATGACTTCTGTTTGATGTATTTCTACTTTAGGCCATTCGTTGCTATTCTTTTCTAATCGTGCGCAGTTTTCTTGTTAGAGGGCGTACATGTCGAAACTTTTTTCTCATCTCGTCTGCTTCCAGGACACTTATTTGAAAAATTATTTTCCCTTCGCACAGCTTTTGCAATGAAGCATTTTATGAAGGTGGGACGAATCCTAGAATTTCTCGAATCCGAATCCTTCAAAGGTTTCATCAGTGCCACTCCTAATACTATGGAGATAGAGATGTGTCAACACACTTTACTTCCGAATGAAAGGAATTTAATGTCTTTTGAAAACCGTAGGAGAGAAGAAAACTGAATTTCAGATCCACGGTTCTAAAATACGCAGCATACACCATATCTCACTCCAGAAAGTAAAATGGCTGTACCAAAATTAATGCAAAAGTGGGCATAACTTTTTTACTAACTGACAGAGGTCGTTCAAATTCCCCATGTTGGTAGAGTAACCCTTCCCTTATACAAAAATACTACTCAACATAGTCTCCATCACAAGCTATGCATTTGCGCCGTCGTTGAACCCGACTCTCGCATCCTTTTTGAAAAAATCAGGCGTGATCTGTTGTACCCATTTTTCACAGCCATTTTCACCTCGCCTGTGTCCTCAAATCCTTGTCCCCGGAGACTGTCTTGCATTGGACCGAACGGGTGGAAGTCGGTGGGCGCCAAATCTGGGCTGTATGGTGGATGGGAGGACCACCTACCAGCAGCCTAATTTGCTGATCGCCTGATTTGTTGCCAAAGATGCATTGTCATGGTTAATGTGGATCCTTTCCAGATTCTTGTTCGGTGTCTTCCAATATTTATGGCTTATCTAAGCTTCTTGAGTGTCTCAATGTACTGCTCACTGGAGGCGGTACTGCCACGTTCCAGAAAATCAAAAAGAATGATTATCCCAAAACACAGTCATCGTGAATTTCTATACTGATCGCTGGTTCTTGAACTTCTTAGGCCTTAGTGAAGAGGTGTGACGCCATTCGGTGGATTGATTGCTCGTTTTTGGATTGTAAAGATACGCCCACGTTTCATCTCCTGTCATCAGATCGGAACAAAACGTGTCTTCATTGGCTTCAAACGCTTCCAGCAGATCAGAGCAAACTCCCACCCTTCTCTCCTTCAAATGGGATGTCAACTGCCGAGATACCAACTTTGCACACACTTTCTGATACCCTACGTCTTCCACCATCTTCTGTATGGCGGTGTGACCACAGTCAAGTTGTGCAACAAGCTCACGCATTGTGACTCGTCTTTGTACGCCAATCAATTCATCCACTCGGTGACGATTCCTATCGGTGGTCGCAGATGATGGTCTCCCACTGCGTGGTTCTTCTTCAGTGCTGGTTTCCCCTTCTTTAAACTTCTTCATTCATCTGTGCAGATTGCTCTCGTCAATGATGTCATCTCTGTAAATACTCTGTAGCCTTCTGTGGATGTCGGAAAGTCTGTATCCTTCCTTTGTCAAGATCTCAGTGACGGCACGTTCTGCTTGGAATCCATTACTTATCTGCAATGAAGGAGGTGGGTTACCATAGAGGAAGGGTTACTGTGCCGACATGTGCAATTTGAACAACTTTGTCAGTTAATAACAAGAAAGATGACACCGAATTTTCGGATGTAATAAGCACGTCTTTTGAATCCGTTCTGACGCAAATTAAATTTATCAAAGCTATTCAAAGTCAATGGAGCCGGTATGGAAAACAATAGTATCTGACAGAAGAAAGAAGTTTTTCAATCGGGTTTTTAATCCTTCAGATATTGCTGTAAACGGAATCGTGAGCTTACGAACTCTTAGAAACAGAGTTATCGACAAAAATAAGATGTGACTTTACGTCCCTTGGTGGAAAAACCATGCAATATTTTTGGAAGAAAGTATTCTCAAAAGGTTTATCCATACAAGCGGTATCGGTCCAAGAAAAAAATTTTAGTCGAGTTTTCAAAAACCCAGATTTTGCTACAAATACATCAGAAGTAGAAATTAACACTTATGACCCCTGATGGCCAAACCATTCTTTACAAAGATTAGAAATTACGTGAAAAATATTTTCCGTCAAATCTTGTATGCGATACAGGAAGAATTTTTCAAATCGGAGTTTTAGGAGCAGAAAACGCAATTTACCATTGTGCGCCCTAACGGAAAGTCTATGATTTACTTGAAAATTTTAAATTTATAGGAAAAACATTTTGCATCCCGTCAAAGAAGGCATCCCGGCAAAGAAGGCATTTTTCAAATCGGACTTTTAGAAGTAGAGATATTGACAAAAATAAGATATACATCTACGCCCCTGGCGTAAAAATCATGCATTATTTCAAGAAGAAAATGTTCCTAAACTGTTTGTCAACATGAGCAGTATCGGTCCACGAAAGACTTTTTTCAATCGAGATTTTAGAAGCTCATATTTTGCTGCAAATACATCAGAAGCGGAAATTAAGACTTACGCTACCTGGTGGCCAAACAATTTTTTACAAAAATTTGAAATTACGTGCAAACGATTTTCCATCAGGAGCTGTATCCGGTGCAGAAAGAATTTTTCAGATCGGAGATTTAGAAGCAGAGATATAGGGGAAAACGCAATTTACCTTTACGTCCCCTAGCGGAAAGTCTATGAATTACTTGAAAATTTTGGAATTATATGAAAAACATGTCACACGGAAAACACTATCCAACAAAGAAGGAATTTTTAAATTGGACTCCTAGAAGTCGAGATATTGACAAAAATAAGATATACATCTACGCCCCCTGGCGGTGAAACTGTGGAATATTTTAGGAAGAAAATATTCCGAAAAGGTTTATTGATGTGAGTGTCATCAGTCCACGAAAGATTTTTTTCAATCGATATTTTAGAAGCTCCGATTTTATGGCAAATAAATCAGAAGCGAAAATTAACACTTATGCCCCCTGGTGGACAAAGTATTCTTTACCAAAAATTCGAAATTATATGCAAAAGATTGTGCATCAGAAGATGTATCCGCTGAAAAAAAAAATCAAATCGGAGTTTTAGAAGAAGAGTTATCGGGAAAAATGCAATTTACTTTTACGCCCCCTTGCGGAAAATCAATTAATTTGAAAAAGAAACTATATCCAAAATACTCTTCGACTTAAATGGAATCGAAAGATAAAAGATTTTTTTAATCGGATGTTTAGAAGCAAATATGTGGAATAAAACGTATTTTTGAATTGGAAATCATCTGCATTTACGCCCTCTAGCGGCTAAATTGTACATCGTAAAAAAATACGAAATAAAGGATCATAATTCGCAAATTTCAGGCTTTCGAATGCAAAAAGAATTTTTCAAATCGGACTAATAGTTGCAGAGATACCATGGGTACAGACGGACGGACGGACGGACGGACAAACCGATAACATAAGCACGATCTTTTTTTACAAAAGACGTGCTAAAAAAGTTAAGCCCACTTTTGCATTACTTTAGCTACAATCCTCGTACTTCATTGCTGACCTGTGAATGAGAGAATGTGGAAAATATAGCAACTGAATTCTGCGGTAAAATTTTGCCAGTGACGAGAAGTGTAAACCTGTGCTAAGAAGAATAAAGCACCTATTTAAGTTTAGAAATTTTTTCTGCTACTGAACGAGATAGCTTTGTTAGTACTCTAGATAAATGGATTAAGAGAGGAAAACGAAGATGCAGACTAAGAGGAGTAGAAGGGTTCAGAGTTGATGAAGTGAGAAAAAGGAGGAAAAGACTAAGAAGAATGGAATGGCTTAGAAGAGATGAATTGTGTAAAAAGAAATGACGAAATAAGAAAGATGGAGTGGCTTAAAATGGGTGAAGGGAAAGAAAAAAGAGGAAGACTAAGAGGAATGGAATGGCTTAGAATGGATGAAGAGAGAAAAAGGCGTGAAAGACAAAGAAGAGTTGAATAGAGGAAAAAGAAGGTTAAGAAGAATTATAGAGAATAATAATGGATGAAGTGAAAAAGAAGGAAAACTTCTCAGAATTGATGAAGAGAAAAAAAGAAAAGGAAGAATATAAAGGTCTTGAAAAGGATGTAGAGAAAAAAGAAGAGGAAAGCTAAGAAGAATGGAATGGCTTGGAATGGATGAAGAGAGAAAAAGGCGTGAAAGACAAAGAAGAGTTGAATAGAGGAAAAAGAAGGTTAAGAAGAATAATAGAGAATAATAATGGATGAAGTGAAAAAGAAGGAAAACTTCTCAGAATTGATGAAGAGAAAAAAAGAAAAGGAAGAATAAGAAGGTCTTAAAAAGGATGTAGAGAAAAAGAAGAGGAAAGCCAAGAAGAATGGAATGGCTTGGAATGGATGAAGAGAGAAAAAGACGTGAAAGACAAAGAAGAGTTGAATAGAGAAAAAGAAGGTTAAAAAGAATAATACAGAATAATAATGGATGAAGTGAAAAAGAAGGAAAACTTCTTAGAATTGATGAAGAGAAAAAAAGAAAAGGAAGAATAAGGTCTTAAAAAGGATGTAGAGAAAAAGAAGAGGAAAGCCAAGAAGAATGGAATGGCTTGGAATGGATGAAGGGAGAAAAAGGCGTGAAAGACAAAGAAGAGTTGAATAGAGGAAAAAGAAGGTTAAGAAGAATAATAGAGAATAATAATGGATGAAGTGAAAAAGAAGTAAAACTTCTCAGAACTGATGAAGAGAAAAAAGAAGAGGAAGAATAAGAAGGTCTTAAAAAGGATGTAGAGAAAAAGAAGAGGAAAGCCAAGAAGAATGGAATGGCTTGGAATGGATGAAGAGAGAAAAAGGCGTGAAAGACAAAGAAGAGTTGAATAGAGGAAAAAGAAGGTTAAGAAGAATAATAGAGAATAATAATGGATGAAGTGAAAAAGAAGGAAAACTTCTCAGAATTGATGAAGAGAAAAAAAGAAAAGGAAGAATAAGAAGGTCTTAAAAAGGATGTAGAGAAAAAGAAGAGGAAAGCCAAGAAGAATGGAATGGCTTGGAATGGATGAAGAGAGAAAAAGACGTGAAAGACAAAGAAGAGTTGAATAGAGAAAAAAGAAGGTTAAAAAGAATAATACAGAATAATAATGGATGAAGTGAAAAAGAAGGAAAACTTCTTAGAATTGATGAAGAGAAAAAAGAAAAGGAAGAATAAGGTCTTAAAAAGGATGTAGAGAAAAAGAAGAGGAAAGCCAAGAAGAATGGAATGGCTTGGAATGGATGAAGGGAGAAAAAGGCGTGAAAGACAAAGAAGAGTTGAATAGAGGAAAAAGAAGGTTAAGAAGAATAATAGAGAATAATAATGGATGAAGTGAAAAAGAAGTAAAACTTCTCAGAACTGATGAAGAGAAAAAAGAAGAGGAAGAATAAGAAGGTCTTAAAAAGGATGTAGAGAAAAAGAAGAGGAAAGCCAAGAAGAATGGAATGGCTTGGAATGGATGAAGAGAGAAAAGTCGTGAAAGACAAAGAAGAGTTGAATAGAGGAAAAAGTAGGTTAAGAAGAATAATAGAGAATAATAATGGATGAAGTGAAAAAGAAGTAAAACTTCTCAGAATTGATGAAGAGAAAAAAGAAAAGGAAGAATAAGAAGGTCTTAAAAAGGATGTAGAGAAAAAGAAGAGGAAAGCCAAGAAGAATGGAATGGCTTGGAATGGATGAAGAGAGAAAAAAAATTATCTGCTGAAAAATTTCATCCAAAGAAGAAAACCAAGAAGGCTAGAATGGCTTAGAATGGATGAAGAGAAAAAAAAAAGATCAGAAATCTCTACTCCAAAAATTCTTCCAGAGAAAGCAGAATTCTTTACTTAGGATAAATGAAGAGAAACAAATTGAAGAGGAAGGCTAAAAAATGGAATGGCTTAGAATGGATAAACGCAATAAAGTAAAAAAACTCCGTACTCGAAAAATTATTTTATACAAAGAAGAGACCTTGGGTTAGAATGGATGAAGAGGAATATAGAAGAGGAAGAAAAACGGAATTACTAAAGGTTTAAAAAGGTGGATGAAGAGGTGTATTAGCGAATATTCTGGAATCAAACGAATCAGATTGAAAAAATGTCTTTGAAGAATCATGGTACCCTGCGTCCTCATCGGAGAGAGATGATGAAGAATGCTTCTGATATATAGACAATTAAAATGCATAACTATAATAAGCTTAATGTTGCTGAAATGAGGATGCTAAAGACGATACTTGGTGTTGCACGATACAACAGGATTAGGAATAAAAGTTGAGAATCACAACTAAAGTGACCAAGTTTTGAAGATTGCACTGGAATGGAAGAGTACAAGAGGGAAATGAAAGGCGTGTAGAATATAGTATTACTCAAGAATATTAGAGAATTACTAGAGAAGTAGAACACTTTAACTGAGACAAGGGTTTTGTAAATAACAATGAGTATAAAAAACGTTAGGTGGCGCCAAATACAAATGAAACGAGAAAGAAAGTCCGCATCAATACTTCATAACTACGGATAACTAATTAAAATTCAGTAAAGATTTCAAAGCAATGGAACATTAGGAGACCGGAAAGTTTTGTCCTTTTTGGAAAAAAAGAATTTGTAACAGAAAAAATTTATTTCTTGATCAATTATACAGGGTGCATAGGAAAGTCCCTTTAGCCTGGAATATCTTGCGAACGGAGAGAGGTACAGTTATGCAAGTGAGATAACGGTATAGTAAAGCGACTATGCCTGATCGAATGCAACCAATAGCAGCGCCCCTAGTGACGAAATGCGGAAGTTAGCCATTGCAAATCAAAAACGAAAAGAGATAGCGCAAACTTTTTAATTACAAAGTTGTAGAGCGTCAATTAAATAGTACAAAACGACATTTGTTTTACACAGATAAGATAAATTATCGCCTGAATACCCTAAAATGTCCGAAATCGATGCGCGACCTTTTGTGTGAACGTTTGAAGGGAACAGGCATAGGTATGAGCAAATACACACAATTTATTGCATAAATGAGTACTTATGTCAATATAGTTTGATGACGTCAGACGAAACAAAAACAAGAAAGGCAAATTGGCGCACAGTGATAAAAAGTTAATGTCGAGTATGTTCGAAGAGTTCGCCATTGCCCACGATACACATTTGTATTCGTGAAAGTAACTCTGCATGCACATTCCTCAGCATCGAAGGTGTCACACTATTGCAAGCATCTGTAACACGACGACGTAGATACAGCAGACTTGTAGGCGCTGTTGCACACACCTGATTTTTTACGTAACCCCAGAAATCCAAGCTCGCCAATCTCACACAGCGTACGTAGACTTAAACTTCTGTTCAGGGTACATCGTGCTACTGGTTTTTATATCGTAGGTACGATACAGCGTCACAATCTGCATTTGCATACGGCTATACATTCGCGAAATGTGAATATGCAGATTCATATTGTCGCGCGTCGATTTCGGAATATTGTAGGGTATTCAGGCGACAATTGATCTTATCCGTGTGAAACAAATGTCGTTTTGCACTAATTAATTGATGTTCTACAACTTTGTAATTGGAAATTTTGCTCTATCTCGTTTCGTTTTCGATTTGCAATGGCTAACTTCCGCATTTCGCCACTGTGGCCGCTGCTATTGGTTGCATTCGATCAGGCGCAGTCGCTTTACTGCACCGTTATCTCACTTGCATAACTGTACCTCTCTCCGTTCGCAAGTTATTCCAGGCTAAAGGGACTTTCCTATGCGCCCTGTATGATCGCCATCATTATTGATCACATTTGCCCATCGTGAAACCAAAGTTTCAGTGCCGTCCTTATAAAAACCCGTTGGCTGTGATGAAAGGAAGTCTGAGAGCGCCGTTCTTACATCATCAATATTGTGCAATCTTTTCCCATTAAAAAAGTGCTGCAAAGATCTGAACAAATGACAATCAGATGGTGCAATGTCAGGGGAATAAGGGGGATATGGCAGCACTTCCCAGACAAAATCTCTAATCGTCTGCTGGGTCCATCTTTTCGTATTAGGTATTGCGTTGTCATGCTGGAGGATGAAACTTTTTCGTTTGACCAGTGCTGGATGTTTTACAGTAAGAGCTTTTTCGTTTGACCAGTGCTGGATGTTTTACAGTAAGAGCTTTTTCGTTTGACCAGTGCTGGATGTTTTACAGTAAGAGCTTTTTCGTTTGACCAGTGCTGGATGTTTTACAGTAAGAGCTTTTTGGTTTGACCAGTGCTGGATGTTTTACAGTAAGGGCTTGTTCCAAACGTTGCAGTTGTTAACATCAAAGAGAGCTATACCTGCGGTAGTCCACCAAACAAAGATCAAAACCTTTTTGGGGTGTATGCCTGGTTTTGGCGTAGGAACTGGTGTCTGACCTGGAGAAAGCCATTGGTTTTTGCGTTTGTTGTTCACGTAAAGAACCCACTTTTCATCTCCATTGACAATTCGACGAAGAAATGGATCCTTTTCCTGTCGGCTGAGCAGAGAGCCGCAGATGGTGGAACGCTGAGTTCAGTTGTCAGGAGAAAGTTGGTGTGGGACTCAAACTCCTTGTCCATAGACCTTCCCTATCTGTGGCTTCATCAATGGTTTGGCGAGGATCTGTCTCAACCGCTGCATGCAGCAGGTCATTCTCCAGCTACATGGGCCTTCCTGCTCAAGGGGCATCAGAGAGGTCAAAATTGCCCGACCGGAATTGGGCAAGCCAACGCTGGTACTTGTGGACATTTAACGCATTCGCATAAACAGCGCAAATGTTATTGGTGGCCACGGTTGCATTGTTCCTTTTGTGAAATTCATACAGCATACAATGACGAACATATCTCTCCCCCGGTTTTATATCACTCATTTTGTTCTGAAAATCTGGGAGACGAAAACACCAACATAAGTTAAAGGCGAATAGTTCAATCACTTATACATACACTTACTGTACGTTGAACGTACATAAACACCTCACAACTACTCCCCAAACTTAGCCCCCAAAAACGACATTACTTTCCGGTCGCCTCAATAGCTACGAGCTCTAATTGGCTGTCTCTGTTACCCTTTATCTCTAGAACAAAAATTCTTCCTGTAAACGGATTTCAAGAAACCATTCTTCCGGATATTTGGATTTTTTGTCAAATTGTAACTCTTGCTTCTGCTCGTTACTGCCAATGTCGATATCAATCAACTTTTTTTTGTATTATTCAGTAAACAAAAGAATAAACAAGTTAGTGAAATCATGCAATGCGTTGATTATAATACGCTTTCCAACATACCAGAAATCATTACTCAAGTTATGAGGATAATAGCTGTGGAATAAATCTCGGTCCTGTGCCCTGACCTTTGATCCCATTTCGATGATATTCAACAGAATTAGTTCAGTATACCTCCGGAACAGCATACTAAAGTTTTGTCGGATTGGAAACATTTTTAGTCAAGTTATGAGGATAATGGCCGTGGAATAAATGCGACTCCTGTGATCTGACCTTTGACCCCATTTCGATTATATTCAACAGAACCGGTTCAGTATACCTCCGCAACAACACACTAAAGTTTTGTCGCAATAGAAGCATTTTTACGTACTTTATGATGCATAAGGGCGATGGAATGGTTCCCGCTCCTATGTCCTGACCTTTGATCCTACCACATACTAAAATTTCATCGAAATCGAACCATTTTTACGGGAGTTATCGTGCGGACGGGCAGACGGACAAATCTGGAGCATATACGCTTCTTCAACCTTCGGTTGGAAAGCGTAAAAAAGACAACTGACTTATCATCCTTGCTAAATTTACAGTTTTATCTATTTTCTGCTGGGCCTTCTTCACGAATGTGTATTAGAAAGAAAATTTTATTTAGAAATGGGTGTGTGCATCGCGGTATATGACCAACTGCCAGCACTCCAATTTGTCCAAATAAACCGGCAAAATTCTACGATCAAAAACACCAATGCTTTAAAAAAAAAGGATTAATGAAGGAGGCGCACTTTCTCAGCCTAGTACGGCAGATACTGCTTGCATGTCACAGAAGAGGTTACTGATCAATGCGTTGAAAGTTCGGAGACGACATCTTTAACGCATTTTTAGTTTTTCGTGGTGCTGTTGAAATAAGCTCGTACATTTCTCCGAAATGTAAGGGCTCAGCACAGTCCGAGTATTTCAAAGAAAAATATTCCGAATTCATTTCTTCTCTTTAATCCTCGTCACGTGAATTATTTTCACGCCCAAGCTGGCAATAATAGATCATTATTTGCTGTCACGGAGGAGAATTCCGGACAAGAGATGCAAATAAATATATTAAGATTTCTTTCCAAGGCGTACTGCGCTACTCATTTCAATCATGCATGCTTCGTATCGATCTTTCTCGACCTCTATCTCTCTCTCTCTCATCTGTGACCTAAATCTTATATCAGATTTCATTCATCAACTTCAAATACGCATGTCCCATCTCATTTCCATTTTAGAGGAATTTACAAAATCAAAGAAAATATATTTTGCATATGGAAATGAAAAATTAAATGTCTGAATAAGAGAAAGGAATCATCTAGCACCGTAGAAAGAGAAAGAGAAAACAGGTCCTTCTTATAAATAAAGCGACCTTCTTCTCTCTTGTCGCACTAATATAGAAATTTGAACAACAAGGATCCTGAAGCTTCGCTTGCTGTATGCTTGAGCAATATCAATATTACAATCATGTGGAATATCAAAAAGGAGACATCGCTCTTCCCACGGTTTTTTTTTTTTTTCGTTTTTTTATAAATAAGTTAGAAAAATTCTCATCGGCCACCACCGGGAATCGAACCCAGGGTCTCCCAGTTACGCGCCGGACATGCTGCCACTGCACCACCGCTGCCTCAAAATTCCTTCAGACTCACATGCGACTAACCGCCAAGCCACTTGGCAGGTATATTCTTGGAGTCCCGCGCAATGCTGGGGATTCACCAAAGATGGTAAGCAGCAAATGAACAAATAACTAGAAGGCGAATGAATAATTAATACAGACATTTGACGTGGACCAAGAACATCAAACAGAGGTCATCGCTCTTTCCACGTTGATTAGTGAGTCACGGAAAAATTCTCATTGGTCGCCACCGGGAATCGAACCCAGGGTCTTCCAGTTACGCGCCGGCGGACATGCTTCCACTGCACCGGCGGACATGCTTCCACTGCACCACAGCGGTGTCGAATTCCTCCAGACTCACACACACTAACTGCCAAGCCAATTTGGCAGGTTGCTTCTTGGAGCCCCGCACAACGCTAGAGATTCACCAAAGATGGTGCGGCGTCTTAACAATCACCACGAAAACTCATTAATGACTGTCATAAATTCACGAAAAACAACATTTTTTTTAATTTAATAAACAAGAAAACAATGCGATTCTTTTGCTCTGTCATTCTCCCTACAAATCTAAACAAACCAACTCTCCTCCCACGCTCTTCACTCCTTCTATCTCTTCTGCTGTCGACCTCAAAGCCCTCCTGTCAGCTCTGACGTCAGCAATGACATCGCTTGTGATGGAGCTAGTAAGCAGCAACTGAACAAATAACTAGGAGGCGAATGAATAATTAATACAAACAAGTGACGTGGGCCAGGAACATCAAAGAGAAGTCATCGCTATTTCAACGTCTTTTTTTTTTTTTTTTTTTTTATGGGTCACGGAAATATATTGGGCCTCCCCTAATCTTACAGTGGTCTGTACCCTAAAATCTTATTTCCGTTCATAAGATTTCAGGGTACAGACCTGACAGACTGAAACATTATATAATTTAAAAAAATATGCCCAGGTCCCGTTTTACCTTAAAATTCCTTATAACAAAGAACTTGAAGCGATCTAAGATCTACACTCTAATTAAACTCATATCATCAATAACTATTGGGTGGGTGTACAAGTTCGACACGTTTTTGTAATAGATGCAAATTGCGATAGGAGTTATCATCAAAAACTACTGGTTGTGTGTACAAGTTCTACCCGTTTTTGTAATAGATGCAAACTGCGATAGGAGTTATCATCAAAAACTATTAGGTGTGTGTACAAGTTCTACCCGTTTTTGTAATAGATGTAAATTGCAATAGGAGTTATCATAAAAAACTACTGGTTGTGTGTACAAGTTCTACCCGTTTTTGTAATAGATGCAAATTGCGATAGGAGTTATCATCAAAAACTACTGGTTGTGTGTACAAGTTCTACCCGTTTTTGTAATAGATGCAAACTGCGATAGGAGTTATCATCAAAAACTATTGTGTGTGTGTGCAAGTTCTATCCATTTTTGCAATAGATGCAAATTGCGATAGGAGTTATCGTCAAAAACTATTGGGTGTGTGTGCAAGTTCTACCCGTTTTTGTAATAGATGCAAATTGCGATAGGAGTTATCATCAAAAACTATTGTGTGTGTGTGTGCAAGTTCTACCCGTTTTTGTAATAGATGCAAACTGCGATAGGAGTTATCATCAAAAACTACTGGTTGTGTGTACAAGTTCTACCCGTTTTTGTAATAGATGCAAATTGCGATAGGAGTTATCATCAAAAACTACTGGTTGTGTGTGCGAGTTCTACCCGTTTTTGCAATAGATGCAAATTGCGATAGGAGTTATCGTCAAAAACTATTGGGTGTGTGTGCAAGTTCTACCCGTTTTTGTAATAGATGCAAATTGTGATAGGAGTTATCATCAAAAACTATTGGGTGTGTACAAGTTCTACCCGTTTTTGCAATAGATGCAAATTGTGATAGGAGTTATCATCAAAAACTACTGCTTGTGTGTGCGAGTTCTACCCGTTTTTGCAATAGATGCAAATTGCGATAGGAGTTATCGTCAAAAACTATTGGGTGTGTGTGCAAGTTCTACCCGTTTTTGTAATAGATGCAAATTGCGATAGGAGTTATCATCAAAAACTATTGGGTGTGTACAAGTTCTACCCGTTTTTGCAATAGATGCAAATTGTGATAGGAGTTATCATCAAAAACTACTGCTTGTGTGTGCGAGTTCTACCCGTTTTTGCAATAGATGCAAATTGCGATAGGAGTTATCGTCAAAAACTATTGGGTGTGTGTGCAAGTTCTACCCGTTTTTGTAATAGATGCAAATTGCGATAGGAGTTATCATCAAAAACTATTGGGTGTGTACAAGTTCTATCCGTTTTTGCAATAGATGCAAATTGTGATAGGAGTTATCATCAAAAACTACTGCTTGTGTGTGCGAGTTCTACCCGTTTTTGTAATAGATGCAAATTGTGATAGGAGTTATCGTCAAAAACTATTGGGTGTGTGTGCAAGTTCTACCCGTTTTTGCAATAGATGCAAATTGCGATAGGAGTTATCATCAAAAACTATTGGGTGTGTACAAGTTCTACCCGTTTTTGCAATAGATGCAAATTGTGATAGGAGTTATCATCAAAAACTATTGGGTGTGTGTACAAATTCTACCCATTTTTGTAATAGATGCCAATTGCGATAGGAGTTATGATAAAAAAATTATTGGGTGTGTGTACAAGGCCCTGCTGAAATGCCGAATTTTCGTCCAAAAAAACGTGGAGCAGTAGAGCGTATAGAGGCACTAGGTTTGTATGTCATTCGTAACGGAAATCACGGACGGTGTAACATGGCATGCGATAAGGAGCACATTACACATTGTTTACTGTACGAGTTCGATAAAGGCAGTACTGCAGCCGCGGCTTGCCGCAGCATCTATCAAGTGCATGGGGAGGATGCAGTTGATGATAGCACCTGTCGCCGTTGGTTTCGGAAATTCCGGGACGGAGACAGAAGCTATAAAGGTCCACCACGTCCTGGACGTCCATCCGTGGTTTCTGGAGAGGATGTGGACCAAGCGATACCGTTCAGGAATTAGCTGAAAAGTTGCCGGTACACAGAACAACAGTCGAATGGCGGATGCAAGGGCTTGGGTTCATCACCAAGTTCAATAACTGGGTTCCGCACCAGCTTTCTGCAAAGCAACGAGAGGAGAGAATCGGTACCTGTGCTTCTTTGCTTTCTCGTCACAGAAATGAACCGTTTTGGGGACGAATTGTAACGGTGATGAGACAACCATAATATAAAGCGTCTAAGAACTGCAGTCCAAGAAGATTTTGTCGAGTGTTTGGTGGGATATCCAGGGTATAATCCACTGGGAGGTGTTGGCACCTAGCCGAACGATAAATGCTGATCTCTATATCCAACAGCTGGACGGATTGCGAAACCTGACATCGAAGCGGCCAGCACTCGTCAATCGCAAAGGCGTGATCCTTCATCATGATAATGCCAGACCTCATGCTGCTTTTATCACTCGGCAAAAATTACTGGACTTTGGTTGGGAACTGCTACATCACCCGGCGTATTCCCCTGACGTGGCATCTACGGACTACCACCTTTTTCGATCATTACAGAATGTCTTCGCTCTCCAAACCGTCGATGATATGGACTATGTGAAAACGGCATTGCATCACTTTTGACTCTAAAACACAGGAGTTTTTCCGGCGTGGGATTCACCTACTCACAGGCAGATGGCAAGAGGTCATGCAGAATGATGGCAATTATGTGAAATCCCAGGTACGTTATTTGTTGTGTTCTTCTCCTTTCTTTGTAGCCTACAAAAACGGGTACAACTTGTGCACACATACCATACTAGTTCATACTGTTCTTTAGAATTCCGTTACGCAGAATTTGAAGGACTTAGGGCATCTGTGGTTTCTGTTTGCAGTGGTGTTACAGCTACATACACGGAAGAGCCAAAACATTATGACCACCGGGTTAATACGAGGGTTGTACCGAAAGCAATGCAAATGTGGGCATAACTTTTCATTAACTGACAGAGGTCGTTCAAATTGCACACGTTGGTAGAGTAACTCTTTCTCTATACAAAGGCACTACTCAACATAGTCTCCATCACAAGCGATGCATTTGCGCCATCGTTGAACCCAACTCTCCAACCCTCTTTGAAAACATTAAGGTGTGGACTGTTTTACCCACTTCTTCACAGCCCCACTTTCACCTCTTTTTGTGTCATCAAATCGTTGCCTCCGGAGACTGTCTTTTATTGGACCGAACAGGTGAGTCGGAGGGAGCCAGATTTGGGCAATATGGTGGATGGAGAACCAGCCAAATTAGCTGATCGCCTGATTTGTTCCAAAAACTATGGGTGGTCTGGCATTGTCATAGTAAATGTGAATCCTTTTCGGATTCTTGTTCGGTCTCTTCCTTCTTATGGCTTCTCTCAGCTTCTTGAGTGTCTCAATGTGCCGCTCGGTGGTCACGGTTCGGCCACGTTCCATAAAATCAAGCAGAAACACACCCCTCCTTGAAACAGTCACCATTACTTTCTGTGCTTATCGCTGGTTCTTGAACTTCTTAGGACTTGGTGAAGAGCTGTGACGCCATTCCATGGATCGATTCTTCATTTCCGGATCGTTAACACACGCCCCCGTTTCATCCCCTACTACTGGATCGAAAACAAAAACGTGTCTTCATTGGCTTCAAACGTTTCTAGAAGATCAGAGCAAACATCCACCCTTCTCTCCTTCAAATCGGGTGTCAACTGCCGACGTACCCACTTTGGTTACACTTCCCGGTACCCTATGTCTTGCATCATCTTCTGTATGGCATTGTAACCACAGTCCAGTTAAGCTCAAGGATAGTGACTCGTCTTACGGCGAGAATCAATTCGTCCACTCACTGACGATTCGTGTCAGTGGTCGCAGATGACGGTCTCCCACTGCGCGTTTCGTCTTCAAGGCTGCTTTCCTCTTCTTCATCCCCCTATGTTGAATTATCTTGTCAATGGTGTCATCTGTGTAAACACTCTATAGCCTGTGGATGTCGGACAACTGGAAGCGTGACTCGTCGGATCACACCACACGTTGCCAGTCTTCTTGGGTCTAATAACCGTGTTCACGAGCACAGGTGAGAAGCTGTGTCCAATGTCTTGGTGTTGACAAAAGGCGCTCTGGTGGGTCTTCTGATCCCATATCCTATGGACGCTAAATTACGCTGCCCTGACCTGGTGGGTATGTCTCTGGTACCTTCTGCATCGAATTTGGATACTATTTGAGCCCGTTTATCTTGTTTGTTGACATGGACAACCCTGGTCAGACGCTGCTGGTCACGGTCATTCAGCACCCGTGGTCAGCCACTGCACTGTCCACGGTGGGTGAATGGTTCTCTCTCTCTCTCTCTCTCATTTTTTTTTTTTTGATTGGAGGTTTAACTTAACGAACACCGTGAGCAACCCAAATGGGCTATAAGCAGTCGCCCGTCCTTAATTTAGGGTCATTGGTTTCAGGGAAAGGAGACAGCCAGTGCAGTAAGACAAACACAACAACCATGCCTGACCGGGATTCGAACCCGGACCCCTTTCGGACGAATGATCAGAGGCCATCGCTTAGACCACTGCGCCACCGGGGCGTTCTGTCTCTTCCCTATAACCAGTGACCCTTAATTTTTTTTTTTTTAATTGTAGGTTTAACGACCACCGTGAACAACTCAATGGGCTACAAGCAGTCGCATGTCCCAAATTAAGGGTCGCTGGTTCCAGGGAAGAGAGAGAGCCAGTGCAGTAGGACAAACACAACAACCATGCTTCACGGGATTCGAACCCGGACCGCTTTCGGACGAATGATCAGAGGCCATAGCTTAGACCACTGCGTCACCGCGGTGGCTAGTTTCTTACCTACAACCAGTGGCCCTAAGTTAGGGACGTGCGACTGCGCGACTGCTTATAGGCCATTGAGTTGCTCACGGTGTTAGTTTAACCTCCAAACAAAAACAAAAAAACATTTAGGGCCACTGGTTCCAGTGAAATGAGAGAGTTAGTCCCGTAAGACAAACACAGCATCCATGCCTCACCGGGATTCGAACCCGGACCCGTCTCGGACGAATGACCAGAAGCCAGCGTTTAGACCACTGCGCCCGGTTCAGTGAATTTACAGCGACGTCCATCTCCCAGGAGGGTGGGGGTGAGGCTTGGGTTCCTTAAAGCGGGCACAGACACCCTCCAGCGTCCTTCTAGTTACGGCTCTGACTGTTTTGGTAATTTTCTGTAATATTCTCAATTTGACATCAGCGTTCTTTTCAAGTAGGTGGAAGCTTTGATCATCAAAAGACCGCAAAGGAAGTGGCTTTTGTGGACATTATAATGGCAGGAGCAAAGCATTTACATTAAAAAAAAAAAAAAAAAACATCGCACTCATGCGTTACTTGCTTAGCTATCAAATATGTATGCGCGATGAATGCAATTTGCGCTTTTCACCGTGATAATTTAGTCGAGTATCGATACAGCGATGAATTTCGAGCAAAGTTCTGAAACTATAAAACATTTTTCTTTGTTCTCAGAAGCAAAGGCAATAAGCTGCATTTGTCAAGCAACAGCAAATCCCGATCACAATAACAAGTGGGCTTTCGTGACTTTATGATTCCAGGTCTCTCTTGGGAATAAGGGAATCTATGACGGCGAAAAATGGCGATTATGAAAATCCTCTATCGTAGCTATCCAGTCACGTTTTACCACGTGACTCATAGCCGAAGCTGTGAAGTAGCGGGGAAGCAATAGCCTGGATTTGTCAAGGATTTGCTGTACGACGAAAAATAAATAGGAGTGTCGATATGTTTATTCCCCATTTTTCAAGGGTTGTTTCAAAATCTCATGATCATGTGATTTGCACTTGAAAGCAGACGAGCACACTTTTTAATCCCAGATTCAGGAGGAGACCGAAAAATATAAAAGAACGCATGCCTTAAATACAAACGCTACTATGATGCCTAACTTCTTTTACCTCTCCCCATTAAGTACCGCTATCAGAGTGTTGTCGTTTATACATATGTATATCCACATGGCTTGGGGACTGCATTTCCAGACTCAACAAAAATGGCTGTAAACTGAGAGATAATACTACGCTATAAATTATTTATTTTATTTATTTATTTATTTACTTGCCATATTACACGCAGTTATACACGGTCGAGTCACATTATTGTGACCACCAGCTAACATCCAGAGTAACCGCCGTGTGCAGCGCGGACAGCAGCTAGACGAACAGGGAGTGACTCAGTAAGATGCTGGAAGGTGTTCACAGGTACGTTGAGTTGCCATGCTGACTGCAGTGCATCTGACAGCTGCTGGAGTATGCGTGGTGGAAAATCCATAGAGCGAACAACACGATCGAGGCGGTCCCACAGATGCCCAGTTGGGTTTAAGTCTGGGGAATTAAGGAGGCCACGGAAGTACTTTGAAATCTTCATCGTGCTCTTCCAATCACCCTCGGACATTTCTAGCTCTGTGACACTTCGCGTTGTCGTACTGGCATATCCCATCCGCCCCAGGGAAGACAATCAGCATGTATGGGTGTATGTGGTCTGCAAGGATGGCTTCATAACAAATTCGGTCCATAGTGCCTTCCACAGGTATGAGTGGACCCAGAGAATGCCACGAAAACATTCCCCAGACTATAACGCTGCCCCAACCAGCTTGTGTTTTTCCAGCAATGGTTGAAGAGTGTTTGTTCTCTGATGTTTCTCTCCTTATACGCCAACGTCTGTCCGTTCGATGAAACAGAAAACGTGACGCATCGGAGAAGACAATCCTATGACAATCAGCGGAGGTCCAATTCCGATACTGCCGTGCAAATGTATGCCTTTTCTGCCGATTCACCTTTGTTGGCATAGGTGAAGTGTTCATCCGTCTGCATCGGAGCCCCATACGCAGCAGGGTTCACTGAACTGTAGTTTTACATACACTTCCGGTAGCCCCCTGGTTCATTTGGCCAGTGCGTTGCTGCACTGTAGCGTGTCGATCGGCCCTCACGCACCTTCGAAGCCGACGCTCACCTCTCATATCAATGACACGTGGTGCTCCGCAGTTTACAGGTCGCTTATTCGCAATGGTGTTATTTCTCCAATCACGATGCACTTTAACCACAGCAGCACGCGAACAGTTCACAAACTGCGCTGTTTCAGAAATACTGCCACCCTTGGCCCGAAAACCGATAATTATCCTTTTTTGCAAATCTGATATATCACTCCTTTTATCCATGATAGCGACGAGTGATATACACTGCCGGAAAGTGAAAAAAGAACACCAAGAAGGAATTCGCGGACGATCATGAAATTTACATATGTTAATGGCGTCGAGTTTACGTAGGTGTGATGTTCATTTCGGGACCAACCAGTGAGCGCTCACGCCACAGCGCGGCATAATATGCAAATTATCGTCGGTGGTATTTAAAGAGTACGGCGAAGTGAATGTAATCAGTCGTCGGCGTACGGACACATGAGAAGACCCTGAAGAAGCTGCAACGGCTGGACATGGAAGACGTGTACGATTTCAGTAGTTATCGGACTTTGAGCGAGGTCGTCTATTCGGACTCCGCGAGGCCGGGTGGTCGTATCGTCGTATTGCGGAGCGAAGTGAACGGGAAGTATCGGTGGTGGTACGATGGTGGCGTAGATGGTCCGAGGAACATTCCCACACGAGAAGACGTGGAACCGGGAGTCACAGACGGACTGACGAGCGGACCGATCGACGCATAAGAAGAGCGGCGTTGTCAAGCAGAACATCCACTGCGAAGCAAATCCGAGCTGCCGTTGCACCTGAGGTGACTGTGCGAACAATCCGCAACCGTCTACTGGATGTAGGACTACGTGCACGTATGCCTCTGGCATGTGTACCTTTGACTCCAGCCCACCGTCAGGAACGGCTGCATTGGTGACACCAACGTCTGCACTGGAGAACGCGATAGCGATCTGTCGTGTTCAGCGATGAAAGCAGATTCTGCTTGGGAGACTCCGATGGCCGTATACATGTTCGCAGACGCACAGGGGAGCGTTCCCACTTTTTTTGCATCCGCCAGCGACACACAGGGCCTACACCTGGTCTCCTGGTGTGGGTACCGATCAGCTATCGCTCCCGTACAGAATTAGTGTTTGTACCGGGTGCGTTAAACAGCACCTCCTACATCAACAACATCATTCAGCCCGTTGTTGTGCCATTTGTAAGGTCGGTCCATCGTGGTGTTTTCCAGCAAGATAACGCACGCCCACACACGGCACGTGCAACGCAACATGCACTTCAGGGTGTGAGACAACTTCCATTGCCTGCACGTTCACCGGATTTGTCCCCCATTGAGCACGTGTGGGATTTTATGGGACAACGACTTACCCGGTCTCCACGGCCAGCCACGACCATCCCCGATTTACTCGTCCAGGTTGAGGATGCTTGGAACTCAATACCCCAAACTTACATCCAACATTTGTACGACAGACTCCATGCCAGAATTGCACAGTGTGACGCAGTTCATGGCGGTTCAACCTCGTACTAACCTTGTTACATGGAAATGTTATTTTTCAGTTTACCAGCAAATACAGTTGAATTTTGCCATAATGTTTTGATCACGTTATCCTGTGTATTCCGTTATTATGCTGTATAAATTTCGTTGGTATCAGACGTCTCCTTCTTTGTGTTCTTTTTTCACTTTCCGCCAGTGTATTTTCAGGATGCCTACAGCTCACCTTATATACCCTCCAAGCCAGCTCACGACACGCGCCTTGTTTCATTGGCTACGCGCTGTTGGCATCAAAAGTAGGAGGTGGTCACAATAATGTGACAAGACAGTGTGTAACACCATAGCAACATAGCAGAGAACCAGAGGAAAAGGCTACTATTTGTCAGACTAACACCTCGCATATACAATGAGAAAAATACCAAGTCAAGTAATTACACATTTTTCAACTTATATACACACATTTGTAATACGATATAACTGAAATTAATCAAATGTAACTATTAACATAATATTCGCTTAGTGATTTTTTAAATGATACTCTCAACTCGGCAATTTCATGTAGGACTTTTGTCCACAGAGAAGGTTTAGGCACAAACCACCTACAGCGGACCCGCCTTTTGGGCAGGACACAGAAACAGAAGGAATGAGAGCAACTCTAGTGACTTTTTGAAAATCCTCCAAATACGTATCGTCAGTAATTAAACAAGTACATCGCTCTTTCCACGTTCCGAAAACACATAGCAACCGAAACATTGGTGCCCGGTCACCGCCGGGGAATTGAATCCACGGATCTCTCGATATCTAGCCCAGCGCGTTAACCTTACACCACGGTGGCCAACAATCCACGGCGCTATGTGTGTTTTTCTGTCAGCTTCTGACATCATAAATCCGTAAGATGGGCTCAGCTACTGAGACGTCTCCATCTGGTGGGATTAAGGTGGATGTAAAGTAATTTTGCTTTCTATACTTCCAATGGAAAAACTTCTGTACACATTTTCTTAACAATTAATGCGTTCTCAAGGATGACAATTTGAACATCGATTAAAATAGCTGCATTTTATAACTTGGAATACTTAATATTTTCTAAAACTCAACCATAATTGTGCAATCCAACATTTGTTTGTCTACTGACGTTATCAAAGTACACAGGTCGCGCCATCTTTTTTCTGGTTTCAACACCACCAAAGGAAAAGTTATTGATTTTTAATATAATTATTGTTATGTTTTAGAAAATATTAAGTATTCCAAGTTATAATATGAAATTATTTTAATCGATGTTAAAAGTTTCATTCTTGGGAACACACTAATTGTGAAAGAAATGTGTACAAAATTTTTCCATTGGAAGTATAGGAAGTAAAATTACTTGACGTCCACCTTAACGGAACTGACTATATATTAATTATAGCAGTTAAATCCAAAGGGCGCGATCCAAAGTGAACATCCTAAAAATATGTGGCATCAGTAAATAAACAAATACATCGCTTTTTCTACGTTCCAGAAACACACAGAAAGAGTGATGTATTTGTTTATCTATCGACTTTTTGACAGAACAATTTGTAAGTGAGAGAGTACACAGTAGATGGCGCCTCCGTACGCGTCACTTAGACAAAAGTGACGCGATCATCAAAGTGATCAATGATCATATGTAAAGGATTTTAATCTGACCCCAGGTCTTAAACAACCCTTAGAAATAGGAAGCTAAGAGATTTGGGCTAGAGTGCCCGATAGGAAAGTGACACGGAAGCGAAGTAGAAAGGGGGAGGAAGACGCCCTTATTTATTACCGGGGGCCAGTACCCGGGGTCCGACGGCTTAACGTGCCCATCCGACGCACGGCGGATATTTAATGGATCGAGCGTTCGTACCTGCTTGGGATTGAACCTGAGGTTTTCTCCGTGGCAGTCACGAGCGTTGCCCACTAGGCCACCCGCGGACCGATCATCAAAGTGATCGCGTCTACCACTAATAAATACCCAGATCTCTCTCTCTCTCTCTATCTCTCTCTCTCTCTCTCTCTATCTCTCTCTCTCTCTCTCTTTCTGGAACGCTCAATAGGTGTCAAAGTGATCGCGTGCTAATTTAAAAGCATTGGATTACCATTAACTCCAGCTCTATTTATCTGATCTACAAAATTCGAATTGAAATCTTTATATCACGGCAAGTTGAGTTTGTGTATTAATTTAATTTAGCACAATTCGAATATTAAACTGTACGCTTTAATTATTTTTTCCTTTTTTAATTTAACTAACTATCCGAGTTTAGTGTTGATTATATTATACATTTTGCAAAATATCAATTTATCTAGAACGATCTAAACTACAATAAAAACTGAATACTTGAGATGCCAAAGTGAGCAAAATTGCGTCTAAAAACCACATGTCTCCCCAATATCACATTGTCCATAATTTAGATAGTTCCGATTTGTAATGCCAGATGTCGTATTATTTTGTAAAAGGCTTTGGTATGAAGTTTCAAACTAACCCCCGAATAGAACAATCTGAAACAAGCCGTGAACGGGCTGACAAATGTGCCAGAGAAAAAGTCATTTAACGCGAAAAGTCAAAGCAAAAGTTATTAAGGTGTTTACATGAAAACAACTAGACTACAACAAAAATTGTTAAATAAAAAAAATATTTTACACAGAATGTTATTTATGGCGACGTCTTTTGAACAACGGAAATAAATAGCATACAATTTTCAGTTCTTACTATATAAGTGTTTACTATATTTCCTTACAGAAATCCGGCGTTTATTTGATTTAACTAAAAAATCACAAGCGCATAAATGCAATAGCGGATACTACGTGGCTAAATAAATGAATCAATAACTACCATTTACAGTAGCAAAATACTGTTCTACACGTGTTTATACTAACAATTTTAAGCAGAAGTCAACAGGTTCCTGGTAATATTAACTAAAAGCAAACGACATGCAGTACAATCAAAAGGACTTACCCCAACTTTGAAAAGTAGGCCTACATCCATTGTCGTCCAGCTTCCTCTGCTAGTGAACGTATGTCAGCAGTCGAAAGGACATATCACAACGAACGGTAAAAACGACAAATTGAGTAAAACATGAACGAAACAGCAGTAAACCGAGTACAAAATGGTGAAATTCAAATGAAATGAGAACATTAAAATCGATTGAAAAGTAAAACCAACAAAGTTAAAAGCTGAAAATGACAAAACCACGGAATCTATTTACATTCTACCCATGATACCAGCATCCAAACATATTTTAGCAAATATTATATGTATAATATTTGCCGAAATATGTATAATACACTATTTACCAACAAGCAATTGGACACCTGTGGTAGCAAAGGAAAACGAAGTTTAGTCACCTTCAATAATTGGTGGGGCCTCCACGAGCGGTGATTACAGCTGCGACCCTCCAGGGCATACTCTCAACCAGGCGTTGTACGACGGCTAGCGGTATTTTCTTCCACTCGGATTGGAAAAGACAGCTCAGTTCCTTCACCGATTTCGGACGGTGAGGGCACCCCTTAAGTCGACACTCCAACTCGTCCCATAGAGGTGCTCGATAGGGTTAAGGTCAGGGCTCTGCGCAGGCCAAGTCCATTCGATTAACCACATTGTCACCATACCAAGCCATGGTGGACCTCGCAACATGACAGGTGGCATTGTCATCCTGAAAGTAACATGGGTCCACCCCGTAAAACTGCCACAACGTAGGAAGCTCATGGTATTCCAAAATGGTGCCGTAGGTCTCGGCGTTGAGTCTACCAGGAATTGCGACCAAGGGTCCCGTGCCGTACCAGGAGAAACACCCCCATAGCATAATTCCACCGCCGTTGAACTTCACAGTTGGCACAATACATTCCGGCAGGAGGCGTTCTCCAGGCAGACGCCAAACCCAGACCCTGTCATCCAAACGGTAGAGGGTGAACCTTGATTCGTCGCTCCAGAGAACCTGTTTCCACTGTTCAACGGTCCACTGTCGACGTTCTTTGCACCACGTTAGCCGATCAGCGCTATTGGACTTGGTGATCAAAGGCTTGTGGGCGGCAGCACGTCCATAATAACCGAGCAGATGGGCTTCCTTACGGATGGTATTCATCGAAAAAACACTCCCGGATGCCTGTTGAAACTCCTCGCGGATGTGGCACATCGATTTGGTGCGGTTTTTCCGAATTTCTCTGGCCAGCACCCGTCGGTCTCTAACTCCCAGTTTTGTGGGTCTGCCGGGTCGGGGCACATTCCGACAGTCACCTCTCATCTTCCACTTGCCAATCACGTAGGCCACTGTCGATTTTGGGTGCTTCAACTCGCTGGATATGTCACGTGTGGATCGGCCATTTCTGTGATACCCGACGATTACACCTTTCTCGAAATCAGAGAGCTCCGAACTGCGTGGCATCTTGCATGCGACTGGTTGCGTTGTTGTTTCTCACACGATATTTAACGGCGGCGGCCATGACGTGTATCAGGACCGCAGATATCGTCGATTGCAGGGGTGTCCAATTACTTGTTGGTATATAGTGTATTTGCCGAAACATGTTTGGATGCTGGTAGCATATGTAGACTGTAAATAGGTTGAATGGTGATAGCATGGGACTGTTGTTTCGTTCATGTTTTACTCAATTTGTCGTTTGTACCGTTCGTTGTGATATATCCTTTCGACTGCTGATATACCTTCACTAGCAGAGGAAGCCGGACGACAATGGATGTAGGCCTACTTTTTCAAAGTTGGGGTAAGTCCTTTTGATTGTACTTCTTGTCGTTTGCTTTTAGTTAATATTACCAAGGAACCTGTTGACTTCTGCTTAAAATTGCTAGTATAGATTCGCGTAGAACAGTATTTTGCTACTGTAAATGGTAGTTATTTGAGGTTCTACGTCAATTCGTCGCGTGCGTCAATTCGTCGACCGCGTCAATTCGTCGACTGCGACGATTCGTCGCGCGTCAATTCGTCGCCTACGTCAATTCGTCGCGCGTCAATTCGTCGACTGCGTCAATTCGTCGCGCGTTAATTCGTCGCGCGTCAATTCGTCGACTGCGTCAATTCGTCGCGGACAAATTCGTCGACTACGTCAATTCGTCGACTACGTCAATTCGTCGCGTTTACAGATTTTGGTTACATACAAAACGAATGCAGGAAAACGTACGATTTCGAACATCTTGCTCCCTGATCAAATTTATAAAGTTTGGACACGCAGACAGGATAGGAATATTACGTTTTTCTTTGGCACTAAAAATATTAGACGGTAAACGGTTTTTGGAACGGGGCAGGGCCCGGTTGGACAGAGCCCCCCATATACAAAATTTTCGTAAAATCTACAGTTTTCAATTCAGAACCACCAAATCTGGTATACTATCTCGTGGTATTCTAACTTAGACTGTAGACGGTTTTGGGAAGCGGTTGCAGAGAGGGGTGGGGTAGAGCCCCCCCCCCTACAGAATTGCCGTAAGATATAGTTTTCAATTTAGAACTACCAAATTTGGTATATTATCTCATGGTACTCTAACTTAGACGGTTTTTGGAACGGGTCAGTGGCCCGGTTGGTCAGAGCCCCCACACACAAAATATTCGTAAGATCTACAGTTTTCAATTCAGAACCACCAAATCAGGTATCCTATGTCATAGTACTCTAACTTAGACGGTTGTCGGTTTTTGGAACGGGTCAAGGCCCGGGGAGTCAGAGCTCCCCCCCCCCTACATACAAAATTTTCGTAAAATCTAGTTTTCGTTTCAGAACCATCAAATTTGGTATCATGAAACTCTAACTTAGACGCTAGACGGTTTTGGGAAGGGGTTGGTGCCCGCGGGGTTGGTGCCCGCGGGGTCGGAGCCCGCCCCCCTTATAAAAATTTTCGTAAAATCGACAGTTTTTATTTTAGGACCACTGAATTTGGTATACTATCTTATGGTACTCCAACTTAGACGGCAGACCGTTTTTGGAACGGGTCAAGGCCCGGGGGGTGAGAACCCCCACATACAAAATTTTCTTAAAAACTACAGTTTTCAATTCAGAACCACCTAATCTGGTATACTATCTCATGGTACTCTAACTTAGACGCTAGACGGTTTTTGGAAGGGGTTGGAGCCCGGGGGTTAGACCCCCGAATAAACACTTTTTCGTAAAATCTACATTTCAAAATTGCCTTTATTCTTCAGTAAAATAACATTTCTATGTACATGACAATGGAATTCTGCCAATAAATACAGCGGTATATACATCAGCTGGAAAGTTCCAGTGAAACGTAAAACAAAATATTGTTAAAATCATAAAAAAAATATTTCGCCACGTAGGGCGAAGGAGAGGCAGACAATAAAGCACGAGCGATACAAACGAAAATGTTTACCTACAGTATTGTAGACAGGGCAAGACATGATTCTATACTATGCACAAATTCCAATTAAGCATTACTACCATACTAAAGATTAAACATTAGGTACTAATTCACAGAAATGCAACAGTGATGCTACATTCAAAATTTACAACATATGTACAGAAGTATTCAGTGACAAGGGGAAATAACGCTAAATGTACTCAGAAGGGCATCTTGTTGCATTAAATTATACACACAGTGACTAATATTTTAAAAAAATATTCAACATAATGAAGGGGACATTGCGTGGGCAGTAAACTGTGCAGAAGGAAGAATTATATACAACAACATAAAACCCAACATTATCGAAGAGAACATGGGAAACATATTGAGCTATCTTCAATGGCACATTAAAACAGAAAAATCACAAATAGCGAAGCACCAAAATTAATACGTAAAAACATGATTTGTTACAGTGAACGTGGGCGACAACAAAAATCCCACTTATAGGTTGAGATGTAACTGCAAATTGTGGATATGGAACCACCCAGCCGATTGGGCCCAAGTGGATTGAAAAACGCTATCGGTGTTTGTTGAGGCAGCACGAGAGTGCTCCATTTGGAGGCGAGTGGTTAACCGTGCTAGGAAGCGTCTCCGAATGATAGCACTTGCCTCCTGAGGAGGTGGAATAAGAGCGGGGAAGCGTTGTTGAAGATGGAAAGCATAGACAGTGAACTTCACAAGAAGAAAAATATAACGGCACACAGGAGGCAAGTGAGTAGGTGGATGCTTTGTTTGGAGTAGCCAAGCATATGCAAGAAATGGTAACGATCGAGCACAAATTCGATCAGCAAGACGAAATGCTGTGTTTAGGACTGGCAGGAGAACGGGGCAGAATAGGTATTGATGTTGGACGTCGCTGACTTCAGGGCAAAAGGAGCACTGCGGAGAGGTGAGAAGGGTCATGCGAAATAGTACTGATGGGGCTGGGAGACGAAGGTGAAGAAATTGCCAATGGACATTGAGTTCAAGAGGGGAGGAAAGGGGGAGGTAGATGCTGTCCAGATGGCGGGGAGAAGAGAAGGAGGAGCAGAATGAACAGAAAGTGGAAGTGCGGGAGGGGAAAGAAGAAGCCAATAAAGAGAAGAGGAGGAGAGAGAAGTAACTAGAACCGGGGAGCTACGAATGAGGAGAAAGAACGGTAGGGAAAGAGGAGCAGAGGGGACCGAGAAGAGACCATCAGGTGAAGCGAGGAGTGGAAAGAGGCTCCAAAGCGCTGTGCGAAGAAGAAGATATTCGTTAGCAAGAGTAATGGTTGGAGATAGAAACAGGGAAGAAAGAGGTCTCCAGGTTAGATCAGAAGTTACGAGAGAACGGACAGTTATCACACCAGAGCGGATCCAATGAGGAAAGTAAAAGTAAGGGAGGTTAGGAGGGTGAATAAGAGAAGAGAAGAAGAGAGGTTCATCTAGGAGATCAAGAGTTGAAGAAGGAAATGAACGGAGAAGAGGAAGCGAACGAAAGAGAGAAAGGCCCTCTCGCAGGACAGGAGGGAGGTGGGACGGGAGAAGAGAGTATGCATCCATCTTCAGAAACAGTAGGAAGGTGAAAGATGGGTCACGGAAAGAAGCTAGAACATTCAAGGTAGTGGTAAGGGACGGAACAGTTGAAGTGGCAAGGCGAATGAAATGAATAATGCGATGAGTTTTATAAATTAAAGCTGGATCAGGAAGCTGGATGCCACCCAAAGAGGCTGGCAGATGAAGCGTGGCAGGTTTAACCCAGTGATGTGAAGACCAGATGACGGAAGTTGAGAGGCGAGTGATGGTCATCATTTGTGACACGGGCACAACCGTCGACATCCAAGAGTATTCGCATAGAGAGATAAGTTGTCGACGAACAACGGCTGCTCGTTGACGGAACGATGTGAAAGGGCGGGCCTTACTCCAGTAGGCAGCAGTCCGTTGTATCCGGGGAAGAAGAGCAGTCCAGGTGGCAGATGCAGAAGCCAAGGGCAATCCGACATACGCACCGAGGATCTTCTGTGTAGTGGCTGTCCACTGCGCACCCCAAGGAGCATCAGTGCGGGCAGCCCATGCCCCGCACCATAAGCCAGTACTTTTAGTGGCATTCAGCGCTGCTCCAGATAATGCAACATACTGTTGATATACAGAATACAGGCGATCAAATTGAGATTCATCCCGGACGCAAAAGGTCACATCATCAGCATAGGCGGTGAAAATTATTCGATGATGACGAGTACTAGCCACTGTCGGCGGTAGGACATCCAGGAGTGATCTTCGGGCTGCTAACAGGAAAGGCTCAAAAGCGAGAGCGAATAGCTGGCCGGAGAGCGGACATCCTTGCCGGATGCCTCGCTTAAACGGAATTGGAGCGGTTAGAAATGTGGCCGCTCGAACATGGAAACTAGCTCCCTGATAAAGGGCCAAGAGTGCGGAAGAAAAGGTAGGAGGAAAGCCAAATTGTGAAAGGACAACAGAGAGATAAAAATGAGAAACGTTATCAAAAGCGGACTTTTGATCCAGATTGAGGAAGGCAAGAGGTTCACAAAAAGAGCGAGCGAGGAAGTGAAGATGAAGGAGAAGAGAAACGTTAGTGGAAATAGTCCGACCAGGCACAGTGTATGTCTGGTCAGGAGAAATAACGAAAGAGAGAACAGAATTAAGGCGACGGGATAAGAGTTTTGTATAGAACTTATAGTCAGTGTTTAGGATGGAGATAGGGCGCCAGTTTCCAAGATCCAAGAGGTCACCCTTCTTAGGAAGGAGGATGGTGTGTGCCAAAGTAAAGTCGGGCGGTAACGCAGGAGAGGAAAAAGCAGACGAGAAACACGCAGACAGAAAAGGCAGAAGGCACGGTAGAAAAGCACGATAAAAGGACAGAGGAAGGCCGTCAGGTCCAGGAGCGGCATGAGGATTGAGAGTAGCGAACGCCTCGCGGAGTTCGCGAAGAGAGAAAGGAGAGAGTAAAGAAGTAGATAAAGTAGAGGGGACCTGAGGAAGAGAGGAGAGAAGAGGAGAAGCTAATGAGGATGAAGACTGCGTTACCGCACTGTACTTGGCGATGAAATACTGTCTGGTGAAAGTGCATAGCTTCGATGGGTTCGAAGTGATGGAACCATCCTGGAGGCGAAGATGACGCAAAGATGTAGCAGAACGATGTTGAGATTCCAAGGCGGTTAAGTAATCGTGAGAATCAGCTGTAGGGGAGAGATGCAAGAAATGCATCCTGCAGGCTGCATCGGATGCGCGAGGAAGAAGCAAAGCATGGAGATCTGCCAGATAGCCGGGGTATTGCGGATCATCAAGAGAGAGCATCGACAATAGAGCACGTAGATTCGCAATTTTCATATCGCTCTCATTCCGAGAGGCATGGGAGTAGCGCCGTACAAAAAGGACCAAGTCATGTTTGACACTGAGCCACAGTTGCATCGCGTCGGACGTAGTATCAAGAAGGGGCTGACGACTTCGGAGGAACTCACGCACAGCAACACAAAATTGTTGATCATCCAGGAGAGAGTCCGGAAAAGTCCATACTCGTTGAGTCCTTGAAGGTGAAGGCGAAACACACACCGACAGACTGACAATACTGTGGTCTAAAGCGGCGGAAGGATGATGGGCAGCAGCTGCGATCGACGGGAGAAGAGCAGTCGAAACATAAAATTTATCCAACCGTGCTGCCGTAGTGCTGCCATGGATGGAAGAGCGCCAGGTAAAAGAGATTTCCGACGGGTGTAGATGCCGGAACGCATCAACCAATTGAAAATCATCAACTAGCTGGGAAATCTGTAATACACGTTGTCTGCGGTATTCTCCAACGGTTGAATTGCGGTCAAGGGCCGGCAACAACGTACAATTGAAATCTCCGCCGATGAGAATGTATTCAGACGGTGGGATGCATGACAGCTCTGTACGGAGTGTGGAGAGAAGATCAGGTAACAGACGTTCATCACAGGGTACATATATGTTAAAAACATGATAGGTCACGTTTTCAATGCAAAAGACAGCGACCTGGAGGTTGTCCACATGTAAGGCACGAATCACTGGCGTCGAAATCAGAGGGAGTAGGCGGTGATGGATCCCAAGTGCAAGGCCACCATTCCGTCCAACTCGATAAGCATGGTGAAAATCGTAGGGCCAAGCCCGCCAACGAGAGAACAAAGTGGTAGCAGAGCAATTGGTCTCTTGGAGCAAGAGAAGATCTGCGTGTAGAGGCGCCAAGTCCTCATACACTAGAGCATTTCTAGGAGAAGCAGAGAACCCTCTGCAGTTAAGTGTGACCACCTTGAATCGGTAGGTCCTTCCCAGGTCGACACGCACGTGCGCTGGAATCTGTTATTTTCTTCGCTTGCTTCTTCATTCTGTCAACACTAAATTTGAGATCGGGATAGGAAAGCACAAGATTTCGATACACAGATATCACACTAGAAACTTGGGTTAGAACAGTAGGAAGATCAAGCAAATGACGTGCAACAAACTGATTAAAGAATCTAGGATGTTTATGAGTACAGTTTTCAATTTAGAACCACCGAATTTGGTATACTATCTCATGGTACTCTAACTTAGACGCTAGACGGTTTTTGGAAGGGGTTGGAACCCGCGGGGTTGGAGCCCCCCCTCATAAAAAATTTCGTAAAATCTACAGTTTTCATCTTAGAACCACCAAATTTGGTATACTATTTTATGGTACTCTAACTTAGACGGCAGACCGTTTTTGGAACGGGTCAAGGCACGGGGGTCAGAGCCCCCCACATACAAAATTTTCTTAAAAACTACAGTTTTCAATTCAGAACCACCTAATCTGGTATACTATGTCATGGTACTCTAACTTAGACGCTAGATGGTTTTTGGAAGGGGTTGCAGCCCTGGGGGTAAGGCCCCCCTCATATAAAAATTCGCAAAATCTACAGTTTTCAATTTAGAACCACCAAATTTGGTATACTATCTCATGGTACTCTAACTTAGACGCTAGACGGTTTTTGGAAGGGGTTGGAGCCCGGGGGTAAGAGCCCCCCCATTAAAATGCCGCGTAAAATCTACAGTTTTCAATTTAGAACCACCAAATTTGGTATACTATCTCATGGTACTTTAACTTAGACGGTCGACGGTATTTGCGACGGGTCAAGGCACTGGGGGTCGGAGCCCCCCCCCCCCGCACACACACACACACACAGACATACAACATTTTCTTAAAAACTACAGTTTTCAATTCAGAACCACCAAATTTGGTATCATGAAACTCTAACTTAGACGCCAGACGGTTTTTGGAAGACGCTGGAACCCCGGGGTGAGAGCCCCTCCCCCTCCTCATAAAAATTTCGTAAAATCTACAGTTTTCAATTTAGGACAACCAGATTTGGGATACTACTTATGGTTATCTAACTTAGACGGTAGACGGTTTTTGGAAGGGGTCGGGGCCCGGGTCAAGGTAGCCCCATGCAAAATTTTCGTAAAAATTTCCGTTTTTTATTCTTAAGAATACCCTATTTACGTTCTAAGGCGCTCTTTGGCCCTTTGAGGGCCTTTCACCATAAACCATCAACCAACCAACCAACTAACCAACCAACCAACTAACCAACCTACGGTCTAAGTTAGGGACTGTAGATAACAATAAAGTGCAAAAATATGCGTTTAATGGTGTATTAAAAACACAAATCTATATAGTTTAGCTTTCACTACCAACGAACGGCTTATCAGAAAGAAATATAATGTAATGTAAACAGAGAGTTCCAGATATTCAAAATTCAAAACGGTAAGAAAAAGATGATCAATGCCGATGTGAAGTCGTATGCATGCGACATCACATAGGTACATTGCATTTCTGTGTCGCGGGATTCACAGAAGCACACGCCAGATGTACGGCAGTTCTATAGATGTCTCCTAGAAGGTAAGTATTCCCATTCCTTTTTCTTTCTTTTTTGTTTCGCAAAATTAAATTAACTAAATCAAAAAAATTAAAATAAGTTTACTGGAAAATTGCAGGAATATCTTTTTCATTCATTAACTTTCACCCGCTGAACTTGGTGATTCCACAAATAGTAATATGTACCTGGCAAATAACTGGTATCCCTGCTAGTACAAATTATATTAATGATTTATTTGCGCCCAGTTCAATCTAGTATGTCCATAAGAGCGTTTGGGGCCGTATGAAAAATTCATTTCAACGTGTGCCGCTACGGCGGCGGAGTGATCTAGGCGCTGGCTTCTGACCACTTGTCGAGAAGGATCCTGGTTCAAATCTCGGTGAATCATGGACGTTGTGCTTGACTTCTGGCACTGGCTGTCCCCCTTCCCAGGAACCAGTGGCCCAAAATTGGGAATGTCCGACTGCTTATAGCCCACTGAATTGATCACGGTGGTCGTTAACCCCCCCCCCCAAAGATTGCGACGTGTCCATTGCTATTTGTTGTGGACCGTACAAAAAGTATGTTTTTGATATCAAGGTGTCCACTTCCATGTAGGCTGGCCATAAAATGTTAGGGGACCGTACAAAATTGCACTTTTGTTTTCACCTTGTCAGCGCTTCGGTATATGGTTGAAGTATACGTACATATAGTTGGGCCATTTCAGCACATAGTTTGGTTTATATAGAAAATCAAGATAATGTTACATTTTTACTCAGCTACAACACATTAATCCCAAAGGCTATTTGTTGAAATCTTTAATCCGCCGTGCTCATATTCACAACGTTAACATAACATGTCAAGTTATTAATGTTGCAGTTTTACCCTGTCACAAAATTTTAGTTACAAGACCTTAGGCGTAAACTTTTTTAGGAATTTTCAGTCCGACGTATTCATAAGGTTTCGATAACATGCCAAGGTTATGGTACTGCGTTTTGACTGAGGCACAAAAATTAATAAACAGGCCTTAAGCCTTTTTATCAGTTTTCAATCAACCGTGCTCATATACATAAAATTTTCAGAGAAAGTCAAGTTTACTGTGTTGCGCGTACAAAACTATAAACAGCCATTAACTTTCACCCGCTTAACTTGGTGATTCCTCAATTCATCCATTAACAAGTCTTTTAAGTGATTGTATGCTATGGTCATATTGATAATGTTTGATGACAAGTCAGGTTAATGATGTTGCACTTATTAAAGACTTAAAAAGGTGTAGAGGCTAGTAATTATTATTTGAAGTCTAAGTAAAAGCTCATTTTTAACTCGTCATGAAATCCTTGTGAATATGGCATTTATTTTATTTTGTACATTTTACAAAGCGTATGCATTTTTTTTGGCATTTTTTTATTTTGTGTTGTACTTGTTACGTAGCGTTTCGCATTTTTGTAATGCTTGTGACTTGTGATTGCATTTTGAATTTTTATTTGTTTCACATTTTGAATTTTTATATGTTTCACATTTTGGATTACTTTTTGACATTTTATGTTTTTGACATGCTATTTTGAAAATTTTGACTTTTTTAATTTTGCGTTGTGTTTTACATTCTTGCATCTTCGGCGGAATTACATTCTTGAAAAATTCAAATACAAGTTAGTAAAAGGTATAATTCAATTAGTGAGAAATACCAGCACATTTTAGTAAAGGGTAGAATTATATGAAATTCCTCTTAAAATGTCCAGCATGTTAACATTGTCTCTGTGCACCAAAGAAGTTCGAATTCCTTTTTATCTTGCCAACGTTTCTCTTCTGGGTGGATTTGTTGGAATCTGTGCTATCACTCTTTCGATTTTAGCCATAGTTGTTCTCTGCTCTTTCGCAATTTCACTGATTATTTCGTACAGTCACAGTTTTTTCTCTCCCAGAATTGTATTCCAGCGTCTGTCTAATCTTTCAAGTTCGTTTTGTGTTCTGGGAAAGCCAAATAAATTGTTTTCACTAACTGACCAAATTGTTGGCGGGAACAGCGGAGGGCTTCTGCTTGGATTGTTTCTTCTGCTTCCACGAAATTTTCCAAGAACATAATTTTCCTCAAACCACTGAACTACAGAACCTGCATATTCTAGTAAAATTGATTTCACTTCTTCAAAAGCAGCTGGAATTTCATCAGATGAAAAAAATGCGAGTGCTTGCAAATGTCTGACTTTGAGAGCAAACTCACTGTTTTCCTTATATTCCAAGGCTATGCCAGAGGATGGATATTCCTCAGCACATTTTTTTCCGAGATGAAACCAACAACATTTGTGTGTGCTGCTTCCAAATTCCTTTTTAGCAGCATTATAACGGTAGCTATTTCAAAATCTATTATTATGCGTATATTGTGGTGCAAGCTGAATATCATAGTCTGATGCATAGTCTTGTAAATCCTACAAAATACTTTATAATAGTATTATATTATTTATATTTGCTGGAAAGTAACCCATAAACTAGTGGGACACGTCTGTGTATCACTGGATTCGTTTCAACCATAGCATGAATGGAACATAATTGCCTAAAAAGGGTTGGACAAGTTTCAAATGTCCCATCCATAATCCAGAGGGGTGCTTCTTTAAGCTTTCGTAAATTATTCTCTGTTAAAAATAAAATAATTCTTTGATGTCCAAATGCGCTATCTCTGCCAAGAAATTTTGCACCATCTTCTCCTGTAAATTTATTGGGGCATCGATCCGTTCTGAAGTCGTAGGCTCCGCAGGCATGTCTTGGCATGTCTTCTCTTTTTTACAACTTGCCTTAGTGCATCCATATTAGGCATGTAAGCTGCATTTACTGTAGCCATTGACGTTGTCACGGTTTGAATAATTTGTGCAGGGGCTTCGTCCGTATTTCTCGCTCGTTCTTTTATTTGCGCTCTTGCAACAGCAACATCACTTTTCTCCGGTCTTGGAGCATGATTATGTGGTTTCTCATTGCGCATTTTGTGTTCATCTCCAATAAGAATAGTACTAGCAAAGCCAGTACAATTTCCATAATTTCTTTCAATACAGTGCCAATACCGTAAATCACCTCGCACTCTGTTATGGCAAAATAAATACCCTTTCCATTTCAGCAAATCATTTTCTTTTTGTGAGTTAACTATTTATGTTGCATTCTTCATCTGCATAGTGCCTTCGGAAAACAATGCACTTTCTCTTTCCAAAATATTTAGAATGATATATTTCTACTATTATCACTTGACAACGCACAACAAAGGTTTCAACAAGCACGTTCTCTGTTCTCCAGTCAACTACGAACTAATGAGCAACCATTCAATAAAACACTCAGAATACAGACAATCACGTGAAGCTTGTTCCTCCAGTTAGGGTTTAAGCGAAGTTCAAGATTTTCGTACCTGTGGTCACAAGAAGTGGTTAATTTTAAGGATCGGCATCTTATCTTTTGTTTTTCCAAAACGCAGAGGTACATGTATTTTACAGCTGGGACGCTCCAGGCGGGGATCAACAGATGCGAAGAACCCGGGAGCCAGGTTCCGGTGGCGGCAGCAGGCGCGGACTGGGCAGCTGTACTCTGGGCCGGTAGGCGTCATGCTAATTCTCAAAAATAAATTCAATTTTTTTGTGTTGCACCATGCGTATGAAAGAAAATTGTTATACTGAAAAGACAATTTGTTTACCCCGTAACATATTAAACGAAACCTACGTCCCTACGTGCCAAATGATCTGCAAGCCAAACACAGTTTTTCATGCAACACCTTCTCCCGACTTTCTAAGTTCAGATCTGTCTCGTTCGACTTATTTCCTGTACCGCCCCTCTCTTTCGCTAATTGCAGTTAATTGCCGTGAAATGGGTGTTTTACGTTGGGGTGTATTGCCGCCTGTCCTGAAGACTATAGTGAAATCGGTGAACCCCAGGGGAAAAGTATTCCATCAAAAGCAACAGAAATCCTATGCGAGAGCAAAACTTTGTTCGTTGGCATTACATACAAGCAATTTAGGCGAAGTAGGAAGTGTGTTTTTCTACTACGACACCAGAAGATTGTCGCGAATGCTCAGGCAATTACGATACAGATGTGTCCTTAAGACTTCTCTTTCAAGACGTCCAAAGGCCGGCACTAGGGGATGGGGAGGGATACAGTGCGGATGCTCTTTTTTGTTGCAGTTAGAAATTCTTAAGCTCATTCTTCCTAAAAACTTTGCCTGGTTACCAGTAAGTACTGTCTCATGCCTCAACCGTTGCACAGATTTGTTGTTTTTGTTTTCATTCTTTGAGTTAACAGCGGGAAAATATCTGAACTGCGTTGTTTCAGTTGGAAATATTTTTTTACTTCAGCAACAGGGCTTCACGTATAATTGCAAAATACTTCGATAGAATAAACATACCTTACATAAAGAGTTTGCACGAGAAAATATATTAATAATAAGGAAAATATTCTAAAACCAAAAAAAGAAATTGCGGAACCGAAAAAGCTAGGTAGAGGAAACAAAAGGCTCTAAGAAAACGTTCATATTTAAAGAAACCTGTAGTCGCTTAATGAGTAAGTGGTTAAACTCAATACAAAATCATGTGCTGTATTTGAAAAAAATTAGAAGCAAGTAGGCATCGTGACTGTCCCCAGTTTCCCCTTTTCATCCTGTCGACATTACAACTACCACAGAAAAGAAAGTAACAAAAATATAACAAAAACACCCATACAAAATAAAATGCCCAAAACATAAAAAGAAGTAACCACACAAAATGAAATGCCCAAAACATTAAAAAAACTGCAACCACACGAAACAAAATACCCAAAACATAGTAAGAAATTCTGTTGAAAGCACAATGAAGGTATACGATAGGAGAAATATATGTTTTTAAAACTTAATACAAGTGTCAAAACTGAAATAAAAAGAAAGAAAAAAGAAATATTCCAAATTTCATTGTTACTTTAGATATTTTGACCTGTTGACATTTCGTAAATTGTACTTGCACTCGGTCAAAAAATATTACTTACAAGGACTGTTTAGTAACTTTTAATCGCTGTGGTCGTATTTATAAGGTTTGCATAACAAATCAAGTTAATAATGTTGCGCTTTCACTTACCGTCTCCCGCAAAGTTAGAGTTTCATGACACAAAATTTGGTGGTTCTGAATTGAAAAATAAAAATTTTAAGAAAATTTTGTATGTGTGTGGGGGGTCTTATCCCCGGGCCTTGATCCGTTCCAAAAACCTTCTACCGTCTAAGTTAGAGTACCATGAGATAATATACAAAATTTGGTGGTTCTAAATTGAAAACTATAGATTTTACGAAAGTTTGTGTGTAGGGGGGGGTAACCACCCTTGCCCCGACCCGTTCTGAAAACCGTCTACCGTTTAATTTGGAACACCATTATATAGTATACCAAATTTGGTAGCTCTAAATTGAAAACTTTAGTTTTTACGAAAAATATTTATGGGCGGAGGGACTCTGACCCCGTGCCCGACCCGTTCCAAAAACCATCTACCGTCTAAGTTAGAGTACCATGAGAGAGTATGCCAAATTTGGTGGTTCTAAATTGAAAACTAGATTTTACGAAAAAGCTTTTATTCGGAGGGGTGGTCTGACCCCCGGGCTCCAACCCATTCCAAAACCCGTCTGGCGTCTAAGTTAGAGTACCATGAGATAGTATACCAGATTAGTTGGTTCTGAATTGAAAACTTTAGTTTTTAAGAAAATGTTGTATGTGGGGGGCTCTGACCCCCGGGGCCTTGACCCGTTCCAAAAACGGTCTGCCGTCTAAGTTAGAGTACCATAAGATAGTATACCAAATTTGGTGGTTCTAAGATGAAAACTGTAGATTTTACGAAATTTTTATGAAGGGGGTCTGACCCCCGGGCTCCAACCCCTTCTAAAAACCGTCTAGCGTCTAAGTTAGAGTACCACGAGATAGTATACCAAATTTGGTGGTTCTAAATTGAAAACTGTAGTATTTACGAAAAAGTTTTTATTCGGGGGGTCTGACCCCCGGGCTCCAACCCCTTCCAAAAACCGTCTAGCGTCTGAGTTAGAGTACCATGATATAGTGTACCAGATTAGGTGGTTCTGAATTGAAAACTGTAGTTTCTAAGAAAAATTTTTATGTGGGGAGCTCTGACCCCCGGGCCTTGACCCGTTCCAAAAACGGTTTGCCGACTAAGTTAGAGTACCATAAGATAGTATACCAAATTTGGTGGTTCTAAGATAAAAACTGTAGATTTTACGAAATTTTTATGAGGGGGGCGACCCCGCGGGCTCCAACTCCTTCCAAAAACCGTCTAGCGTCTAAGTTAGAGTACCATGAGATAGTATACCAAATTTGGTGGTTCTAAATTGAAAACTGTAGTATTTACGAAAAAGTTTTTATTCGGGGGTCTGACCCCCCGGGCTCCAACCCCTTCCAAAAACCGTCTAGCGTCGAAGTTAGAGTACCATGAGATAGTATACCAGATTAGGTGGTTCTGAATTGAAAACTGTAGTTTTTAAGAAAATTTTGCATGTGGGGGCTCTGACCCCCGGGCCTTGACCCGTTCCAAAAACGGTCTGCCGACTAAGTTAGAGTACCATAAGATAGTATACCAAATTTGGTGGTTCTAAGATAAAAACTGTAGATTTTACGAAATTTTTTATGAGGGGGGGGGCGACCCCGCGGGCTCCAACCCCTTCCAAAAGCCGTCTAGCGTCTAAGTTAGAGTTTCATGATACCAAATTTGATGGTTCTGAAATGAAAACTAGATTTTACCAAAATTTTGTATGTACGAAGCGGGGGGGGGGCTCTGACTCCCCGGGCCTTGACCCGTTCCAAAAACTGACAACCGTCTAAGTTAGAGTACTATGAGATAGGATACCTGATTTGGTGGTTCTGAATTGAAAACTGTAGATCTTACGAATATTTTGTGTATGGGGGCTCTGACCAACCGGGCCCCTGACCCGTTCCAAAAACCGTCTACCGTCTAAGTTAGAGTACCATGAGATAATATACCAAATTTGGTAGTTCTAAATTGAAAACTATATCTTACGGCAATTCTGTAGAGTGGGGGGCTCTAACCCCCCCCTCTCCAACCGCTTCCCAAAACCGTCTACAGTCTAAGTTAGAATACCACGAGATAGTATACCAGATTTGGTGGTTCTGAATTGAAAACTGTAGATTTTACGAAAATTTTGTATATGGGGGCTCTGACCAACCGGGCCCTGCCCCGTTCCAAAAACCGTTTACCGTCTAATATTTTTAGTGCCAAAGAAAAACGTAATTTTCCTATCCTGTCTGCGTGTCCAAACTTTATAAATTTGATCAAGGAGCAAGATGTTCGAAATCGTACGTTTTCCTGCATTCGTTTTGTATGTAACCAAAATCTGTAAACGCGACGAATTGACGTAGTCGACGAATTGACGTAGTCGACGAATTGACGTAGTCGACGAATTTGTCCGCGACGAATTGACGCGCGACGAATCGTCGTGGTCGACGAATTGACGCGCGACGAATTGACGCATGCGACGAATTGTCGTAGTCGACGAATTGTCGTAGTCGACGAATTGACGCGCGACGAATTGACGCAGGCGACGAATTGACGTAGTCGACGAATTGACGCACGCGACGAATTGTCGTGACACCGTTATATTTGATTTGTTTTCAATCTGCTTCAATTAAAAGTTTCACCCCATGCTTGGACAGGCAACATCTCCTATCTCTTATAATAATCAGCTAAGAGCTCTCCTCCTCCTCCTCTTGTCGCTATTGCAACAACCGAGAAACAAATGTTTGTGACGTCACGCTTAGCTTTTCGTGTTTTCGTGTAGGTGACGTCACCACTTACACGCGCGTAGTCCACACGTATTCCACTTTCTTTTATTGTCATAGCAGCACACAGCTGCCGGTGTGACGTCATCTAATCCAAATCATTCTCACATGACGTCAGAGATGCGTTAGGTCACACGGTCAACTCTAGAGATACGAAAACGTTTTTTTGTTTTTTTTTTTGGTTGGAGGTTTAGAAACCACCGTGAGCAACTCAGTGGGCTATAAGCAGTCGCCCGTGCCTCATTTAGAGTCACTGGTTCCAGGGAAGGGGATTCGAACCCGGACCCCTTTCGGACGAACGATCGGAGACCGTCGCTTAGACCCCTGCTCCACCGGCGCGGCTACGATAAACTTTACATCAGGAATTTTGGTTCACTACCTGAACCGGTGTTTAGCCATCTGTATGTGGCAACGTCAAGAGTACGACGATTTGACGATGTCAAGAGAAAAATAGTTCACGGAAAAGAACAGGGGAAATTAATATAGGGTTCACAGTCAGTGTATACGAAAAATTTTGTGTACAAGGAAGTGTTGACGAAATAGGGACTAAAGGGTTTACAAAACACATAACAAAAAGACAGCCCGTCGTATCAAATTCCATAACCGACTGCTCGGGAAATTTTCAGAAAGCTGTGAGCCAACGTCGCCATCTATTGGCGTGGAACTCAAAATCTCAATAAATAAATGTCAATAATTTTGGTATCATAAATTTTATTTTTCCCCGTCATTATTGACGGGCTTTCATCTATATATTAATATTTATTTAAAGTTTAAAAACACCAGCCCTAGAACGAGCTACATGCTAGTGCTAATAGAAGAATCAAACACCGACAGTATCAATCTGAGATGAGGAGTATATCCTCCGAGATGAAATAGAATGAGAAACGATGAAATGTTCTGACGATGAGCGAATACAGTAAAATATGCACTGAAGAGCAATTGAATTAGAGACAGTTGGCGTTATGCAAATGTGGCGCCGTGGGCGGCCCTGTAAACGGAAACGACATGACGTATGCAGCGATTCGACAATATAAGGAGTGATGCGACGGAAATCAGTAAGAGTCGGACGCAGTATGGGTAAGACGAAGGATCTAAGCGCGTTTGATCGTGGGCAAATTGTCGGGACCCGACGAATGGGTCACTCCAACTCGGAAGTCGTGCATGCACTGGGATTTTCACGAGTCACTGTGTCGCGGGTGCACCGTGAGTACATCGAATCCGATAAAACCATCCTTACAAGAGCCAACTGCCGTGGACAACAGCGTGTGGATGAGCGGGGTCATCGTCGGATAGCTCGCATTGTAACAGCGGATAGACGGGTCACAGTGCAAGAAATCACTCGGAAATGTAACGCTGGTGCACAAAAACGCAGCCACACCATCCAGAACCATCTCCTCGCTATGGGGTACAGAAGCCATCGTCCCACGAGGGCACCGCTGCTGACCGCACATCACAGGGTGCAAAGATTAGCATGTGCGAAGGTACATCGCCACTGGACCCTAGACATGTGGGAAAATGTTGCCTGGACTGATGAGTCGAGATTCACGTTGGTACATGCGGATGGCGGGATACGAGTACGGCGCAAATCACATGAAGCGATGAATCCTTCTTGCCAGCAGGGTACTTTTCAAGCTGGTAGGGGGGGGGACATTCTCGTCTGGAGACTGTTTACGTGGGCTGAAATGGGACCCCTGGTACGTGTGACATCGTCCCTCACAGGTCAACGTTACCGGGATATCCGGGACGACCATTTGCTCCCGTTTGTTCGTCTTCAACATCTCACTATGGACCTTATTCTGCAACAAGACAATGCAGCTCCCGAATTGTATCCGAATGGTTGGATGAACACTCCATCGACGTGACCTCGCTTCCTTGGCCAGCTAGGTCTCCTAATCTCAATCACATCGAGCACATCTGGAATGCCATCGAGAGAGATATTCTAGGCTCTGACCCCCCTCCATCAAATTTTCGTGAACTGTTGGAGCTTGTTCAGGGGTGGTGGATCCGTATGCATTCCCAACGCCTCCGGTGTCTTGTCGAGTCCATGCCGAGACGAATCGCCACCGTCATCAGAGCGAAAGGTGGTGCTGCACGTTACTAGACAGGTATCTCTAATTCAATTGCTTTTCAGTGTAATATTGAGTTCACATAATTCTTCTTAGATTAAAGAACAACAAAACTTAGCTCTTTTTATTGAGAGAATGTTCTAGTTACTATTAACCAGCTAAGTAATATAATGCTTCAAGATGGGACAAAAATACTAATCCTTGTTATGCTTTGAGTGCAAGAGCTCTTATCAGGTAGAAATACAGCACTTTAAGTGATGTAATACTTTTGAGATTAAAGATGGTGAAAATGACTACTTTTTCTTTAATTTTTGTGTAAGTAGAGAAGGTATATCTTTAAGAAATGCAATTTGCAATAGTGTAAATTATTTTTAAAGAGCACAAAAAATCGTTTTCACAGCGAATGTATCGCAGCTGAAATTTCAAGAAAGTGAAAGGAAAATAAAATATTAATCGTATGATGCTATTAACACAGAAAAAAATCTGTTTAAATTGCTTGTTTCGAAGAAATCCAGAGATTAAAGAAAAGATCACAAAAAAATTCGGTCCGAATTAAAGGAAAATGTGTTTCGAATATCTATCTGTCTTGAAAGTAAATTGGATAAGCTCAGAATAACAGAAAAACGTGATGCATGCAATTTAATTTCCTTTATGCATTCTGTCGTCTTTTCACGGGACTTCAAAGAAACTGTTTTACCGAATCTACGTAAAATATTTAGCGCCTGTGTTTCCGCTCTTTTTCTCTCGGAAGTATCATGCAGTTTTATGAAAGTGAAAAATTAAATTGGAAAAGGAAGGAAAGTAAATTATTTGGCTCGGTGTTTTGGTTTTTCTAACCTGGTAGAAACTTACTACAAATTCAAAGATTCCAGATGAGCGATTAAAAACTGTTTTTTTTTTTTTTTTTTCGTTGCGTCTTTCTTTCCCTGAATTTACAGTTTTTATGTTAATGTGTTCAGAGGGAACAGCTTTAAAAAGGCGTAATTTTCTGGTACTTTTACGCTGCATTAGGTGAAAGAAATGTAATGCGTGAAAATAAACCTTCACTTTTTTCCTTCTTGATAAAAAATTAAAGGGAAAAAGAAAAGTGGAATTCTTACACATCTATAGCTTGATTTTCTGATTCTTAAAGTAACTTTCATGTCACTACAGTTTTTACGTTTTTTTTTTGCCATAAAAGTAACGCTTTGTTTTATTTACTCACTTATTTAATTTCATTTTCATGTTTTTTAGTATGTGTTATGCGCAATATCCTTCCTAAAGTTAATTTTTAGGAAACCTCGATCTCTTTATTGTTAGTAAAAAGTAGATGGAAAGTTTCTCCTGTTAACACATCAAAGCGATTAGGTGTGCAATTTAAGTCTCGGCCAAAGGCACGGCACGTTGACATCAAATCGAAGACGTACCTAATCAGGTAAATAATCCCCGTCGTGTTGGATACATTTGAGCCATCGGTCAGGGAGCTACCGAATGCCACTGCGGAAAAAAGAGGGCTGTTTCAAGTTGATAAAGTCATCAATACTTGTGTGGACCTCCTCGATAGAAGTGAAGTGCGTATCACTCAGGTGATATTGCAGGGAGCAAAAGAGGCGATAATCCGACGGGGCGAAAACGACGGGTGGGACAAGATCTCCCATCCCAGGTCGGTGATCGTGTTTAAAGTCGTTTTCGTGGTGTGAGGACGCGTGTTATCCTGAAGCAGGACCGACCTCCTGCCCTTGCCGGTGAATGGCCTTTCCCCCTCCATTGCGTCACTCACACGAATGAGTTGCTGACAATAACGCTTTGACCGTTTCACCAGGTTTGTGCAACTCATAGTATACAACACCGCGCTGATCCCACCATATGCACAGCAACAACTTCCTGGCATGGATATTCGGTTTGACGACACTGGTGGTAGGCTGACCTGGATAAACCCACGATTTGCGCAGCTTAGGATTATCGTAGAGGAGTCACGTCTCATCACAGGTCAAATTCTTCTGGAGGAAATCCTTCTTGAATCTGGAGAGCAAGGACACAGCAACATTGTAGCGCCTCGACTTGTTCGCAGCTGTGAGTTGGTGGGGAACCCAACAGCTCTCCTTCTGAATCCGTCCAAGCTTGTGCAGGTGCTTTGCAATGGCTTGCCGTGTTCCTTGGCGAGCTCTGACTGTGTGAGACAGGGATCCGCGTCCAATAGTTGTTCCAGTTCCTCATCGTCAACTTTCTGTGGCTGTCCCGGACGTTCTGCATCACGGGGATCGAAATTTCCCTTGCTTAAACCGCTGGACCCACTTCTTACAGGTACTGTAGGACACAGCAGCCTCACCCAAAGCAGCACAGATCATTTGCTGGGCACTTTCGTTTCAGCTGAAACGCGAACACGAGGCAGTGCCTCAGATGCTGCTTTTCGAACGACATTGCTTTCACCGTCAACTTTCGTCCCTTCTGTTACTACAGTTGTGAGCGGTTACGGTTGCCTGGAAAGCTGTTGGATGGCGCTGCAATCAGCCATTATCGCACACAGCTATTTGCATTTGCTGACGTTCTATAATCGCTTGCGGTTAGAGGCCGAGAATTAAGTTACACACCTAATACTTCCATAAAGTAGAAAAAAATCCAGACAGGACCTCGGTAATCTTTGTACATAATTTGTGCTATGAATCTTTCGCGTGCCAAGACCTTTGTGGGCGTGAAATAAGACGAATGATTCGAAAGTAAAGACGTTTAATATACATAGACGGGAAAACGGTAAGTTAGGCGTGCGACATTTGAAGTTCAGCGTTGTACGGCAAGAATCTGTTACATCTCATTGCTTAGTGAATTAAATCCTTTGTTTACCCTTTCCAACCGTAGGTTGAAGAAGCGTATAACCGATGTAGTCACGTTCGTTTCGAGCTCTGTGTTTGTGCCCAGTTTTGGAAGTGTATAGTGAGTGTTTGTTCCTATTTTTGTGTTCCCCTTCAAGAAGAAGATACTGTACTTTCTTTTAGCTCAGCTCCCAAGTCGGTGAGTTGCATATTTTGTTTGCATTCAGCGTTTTATTATTTTCGATCAAGCTGATCGATCCTTAAGTTTGTCCTCGCCATTTACAATGGCGGGCACTGAGAAGGTAGATGTCCACGCCCACATCAGTGATGCTCATTCAACCTCCTCCTGGCTCTCAGGAGACCAATCAGCATTTATGCACGTCAAAGACGTCATACGCATACAAGATGGGACGCGCGCCTCCTGTGCAAAGGCTCAAGTTCGTATCCCTGCCCAGGAGAGTGACGTCACCTTGACGCACGTTCCTGGTTCATTTGCCGAAGCTATGGGTGTGACCTATTGCACGGTTGCGTTGCCTTCCACTGGCTCAACTCAGTTTACCAAGCCGCTACCAGCAATCAGCACTGTGTCTCATCCTTCCCCTGCCAACTCTACTTCACTCACTTACTCCAAAGTGACCTCCGGAGCGAGAGTTCCTTCCACGTTTATTGCTCCCGTTTTTCCTGACTCTTACGTCAGTGTTGAGGGTTGTTCTGCCACCATCGATATTCCAGAAGATTCCCCAGCCGGGAAACAATTTTTCTCCGCAATGGATTTCGGTGTCTGTTTTGATGCATTACCAGACACGAAACTCAAGGAATATAGTATTGCCCTAAAGAAGATGCTTCCTACAGGAGCTTATATCACTCATATGGCACGTAAGCCACGGGCCGTATTAGTGTATGTTGCCCGTAAAGAACATGCAGACCTTGTGATGACTGACGGCTTATCCATTAAAGATGTGCATCTTCTGGCTGAACCTGTGGCGCAGCGACCTATCCAGGACACTTTCCACCCAGTCCCGTCTGAAGTCTCAGTCTCTTCCCCTGCCAACTCTACTTCTCTCACTTACTCCAAAGTGACCTCCGGAGAGAGAGTTCCTTCCCAGTTTATTGCTCCCGTTTTTTCTGACTCTTACGTAAGTGTTGAAGGTAGTTCTGCCACCATCGATATTCCAGAGGATTCCCCAGCCGGGAAACAATTTTTCTCCACAATGGATTTCGGTGTCTGTTTTGATGCATTACCAGACACGAAACTCAAGGAATATAGTAATGCCCTAAAGAAGATGCTTCCTACAGGAGCTTATATCACTCATATGGCACGTAAGCCACGGGCCGTATTAGTGTATGTTGCCCGTAAAGAACATGCAGACCTTGTGATGACTGATGGCTTATCCATCAAAGATGTGCATCTTCTGGCTGAACCTGTGGCGCAGCGACCTATTTAGGTCACTTTCCACCCAGTCCCACCTGAAGTCTCAGATGTCGCTCTATGCACTTTACTCAGCAAATTTGGCCGAGTGGTTGGACCAATAACGACTCTTTCGGCGGCGCCCAGAGATCCCGATGCCAAATCCATTGCAGGATTTCGTCGTAGTGCCCGTGTCATATTTCCGTCGGACGATCATCTGATTGCGTGCCCGAAGATACTAACAGTACGGTGTGGCCAGCAACGTCGGAGAATCGACGTCATTACCTCCTTGCACTGCACGCTTTGCCATGGCGAAAACCATCTACGCGTGCAATGCTCACATCAAAATCCACCTACTCCGACTGGCGCTCCTACAGGTACTGTTCCTATCCTCGAAGCGTACCACACCATCTATTTCAGCACAGCAGGCCTCAGAGCCAAGATATGATGAAAAACGTTCGCTTACAGACGTTGGTCAACGCAACGCTCCCACAGCCGCTTCGTCTTTATCACTAGAGGACTTTCCCACAATTGCCTCCTCACTGCCGCAACGACGACGCTCTACCACTGAGTCCCTTTCAGAGGGTTCACAACCAGCTATGACCATTGGATCCTCCGAAACAGCTGATGTGGGGCCCGTTGGTCCAGAGACGCAGTGTGAGGATGAGACGACCCAGTGAAGCGTCGCGGCTCTGGCCGCAGTAGACGCGTAGCGAAGAAGCAAAACTCTACTTCACCTCGTTCAACCTCCATCTCCAGCAGTTCTCCTCGACACACCTCGCAAGCCGAAGTCTCCTTTCCCACGGTCGAGGATTTCCCTACTTTTCTCCAGACAGCCAATATACCTCCCGTACCACTCTCATACATTGATCTCCATACATACTTAACGAATCCGACCAGCTACGCAATAGCACGTGCCTTAGCAGTCAAGACTCCATCGCTTCGCCAACTTGTGCCGGAGCAGATCTTCAATGTGTTGCATTTCTGCGGTCAGAATGTTCCCACCCATCCGTGGGCACAAATCTTCTATAATCGTCTCAAGTCTTTTCCTCCAGCTCTGAAAGATCTTCAGCTAGAGGCAAGGAACCCCACAATTCAAGATCGTGTCACTTAATTGCAGGGGATTCGCTTCCCCCTCAGCACCTCTCTGGCATATGAAGACCTCAGTCCGTTGGGGGCTGATATTCTCCTCCTTCAAGAGACAAATTGCAAACCAACTACCGTCTATTCTCGATGGCGCCAGTGGAACTTTTGTGTTTCATCACTCCTATGGACTAACATCTCATAGCGGCCTTGCCATCGGCATTAGTCATACTTTCAGTTCTATTATCACATCCCTCTCTGTGCGAAATATTTGTCGAGATCTCTTACAGCATGCATCCTTTACCATCGCGTCTTCCAGATACCATTTATTCAATATCTATATTCCTAGCACTACAACTCATTTATCGATTCTCTTCACACGTCTTTGCTGAGCACTGGACCGTATCACACCGTCAGACCATGTTCTCGTTGGTGGGGATTATAACTGTACCCTGGATACTCTTCTGGATAGGTCTTCTCCCAATAGAGAGAGCCGCCATGCCCTGGCGAACCTGCTCCAGACAGTTGTCACCAACAACGATCTTCATGATGTACATCGGCATATTCATCCATGGTCGACTAATTACACTTAGCGCTCCTCTCACGCGCAAAATTCCTTTCTTAGCCCGCCTTGACAGGTTATATGCCTCCAGTACTCTACTTCCTGCCGTGACAGAATCGAGTGTGCATCTCACGGCCTCATCTGACCACTGCGCCATTGCCATCATAGTCCATACTGCACCATTCAAACCCAGGATAATGCGCCCGTGGACATTTGATGATGCACCTCTTTCCGACCCGGCATTCTGCTCTTCGGTCCGGTCATTCCTGATTGACAGACGACCGCAGCTTCAATCTGCACTCTGAGGATTAAATTCGTGGTTGGAGATCAAGCAACAGCTCGTTCTGCATGTCCGAAACTACTCATTCTAATTAAAGACACTCCAGAACATGCGCCTAGACTATGTTCGTTCAATGCTATCCATGATCAGTCTCACTGATCCTCTCTTCTCCTCCTTTCAAGAAGAGCTTCGATCTCTTCTCACTTTTCTGGCGCAACAAGCTCTCCGTCGACTTCGTTTGCAACACCTGACGCCGGATGCTCACAACTATGAGTTTCTGACGTCGGTGGAAAACACCCGACGAGCTTCGTCCATACTTCATCATCTACGCCTTTCTTCTGGAGAGGTATCAGATGAGCCGATTGCGCTTTGTTCCCAAGTCCGTCAGTACTTTTCCATGAAGTTCTGTAAACCTCCTCAAATATCCTCTGCAGCAATGGATTCTCTCCTTTCTAATCTACATCAGGTTCGTCCCCATTTCGCTTCTTCTCTTCTCCTTTCCCCCACGCCCTCTGAACTAAACACTACATTCTTTTCTATGAATTCTAGTGCCGCTCCGGGTCCGGACGGCTTAACCTTTAGCTTTAATAAAACTTTTCTGCCTCTTCTTCTTCCGTTTCTCCTATCCGCTTTCTCTGCTGCCTTTACTTACTCTCATCTCCCGAGGGGATTCACAACAACATACGTTGTCCTTTTCCCCAAGAAAGGTGATCTCCTTGACTTGGTGAACTGGCGCCCAATTTCCCTACTGAATCTCGACTACAAACTTTATACCAAGCTTCTTTCACAGCGACTAAATCCCTTCCTCACTCACATCCTCTCCACTAACCAGACTTACACAGATCCCGGCCGTTCCCTATCTCACAACATCCATCTCCTGACTGATCTAATTCACCTTACGCGCTCCCGCTCTGAACCTCTCGCCCTAATCTCTTTAGACCAACAGTCCGCGTTTAATAACATCTCCCACACTTATCTCTCTTCCACACTTCTCCGATTTGGATTTCCGCCTCCGTTTATTTCTCTCCTCACCTCCCTCTACCAGGACGCCAGTTTCCAGGTCAAGTTGCCCACCTTTCTTACAACACCAATCCTCTTCCGCCGTGGAGTGAGGCAAGGCTGCCTACTCTCCGGTCAAATTTTCGCCATAGCCTTAGAACCTTTTCTCCTCTCCGTTCAACCCTCCTTTCAAGCCACCCTGCCGCCACTCATCGCCCGCACGAGACACCATGTCACCACTTCCGTGGCGTATGCAGACGACGTTACCTTCTGTATACGCCTGGATTCACAGTTCTCTTTGCTCCAAAGTCTTTTCGCCGATTACGCCTCCTGTTCCGGAGCTGCGATTAATACAACCAAAAGCACAGGCCTGTGGTGCGGCTCATGGGTTGACCGCTTGGATTCCCCATGGGGAGCGCACTGGTCTTCAGCCTCTCAACGTTTCCTTGGCGTACATCTTGGCGTTCCAGGTGAAGCCTCCAGCACAACGTGGAATACCATCCAGCCTCGTCTTCATCGGTCAACTGCGTTTTGGCGAAAAGCGCAGTTCTGTACTTCATATTTTCAACGTGCACGTCTTGCGCAAACCTATCTTCTCTCCGTGTGCACACATTCCTGGCTTGCTACTAAATCCCCACTTCTTCGTCTCAATGATATCACTCGCTGCTTCACCTCAGTTATCTGGACCGGACACCACTGGCTCAGTGCCCCCAAGCTCAGCCTTCCTCCTGACCAAGGTGGCATTGGCCTAATTGATACACGACTGTACTATCAAGCTCTCCGGATTACTTCGTTCCTCCGTCTTCATACCTCACCTGTTGCCGACGCCGTTACCGCAAGGAATGTCATCACTTCTTCGAACAACATTAATTTCACTTTCACTTCCTTCATTCTAATGGACCTCCGAACTAACACTCACTCTCGCCTTCCTCCTGCCTTACGGGAGACTCTCACCTTTCTCCGCTCTCTCTTCCATTCACTCGTTCTCCACCTGATTCCACCACTGAACTCCTTGCCGAACCCCTGTTCTTCTCCTCTCTTCTTCACCGCCCTCATCTTTCATGCTTCGCCTACCCTTCTTGGCTCCGAGTCGGAGTTGTAACCGTCAAAACCTTGTAACCTCAGATCTGTCCTGGCGACCCTACGCCAGCTCCCCCTCCTGATTTTCTTTCACCCTCCTCTCGCTCTGTTTATGACTCCCTACTTTCTACCATCATTGCTAAGTTCCCACATCTAGCAACCACCACCGGCCTAACCTTTGTTCCTTCCGCCTCCCTTCACCTTCCTTTCTTTAATTCAGTCGGTAGATCAACACTTCTACTCTCCTCTCTTTCAACCTCAGTTCTCTATCGGTTACTTTTAAAATCCCTTCACATCCCTGATGTCTCCCGATCCTCTCTCACCGCTGTCTGGTCTACCACCCTTTCTCCTCTTTCAGCTCGTCTTGAAATAAACACTCAATGGCTTTTTCTCCACCGCCGTCTTCCCGTTCCATCCATCCTCCACCGCATGACCATTCTTGACTCACCTCTTTGCCCCTTCTGTGCTCAAGAAGCTGATGTCTCTCACGTTTATCTACATTGTGTCATCCTCCTTCTACTACTCCATCTTGCATTTTCCATTGCTCAACGTTCAGCCACAACTGATCTTCCTTTCGATGCCTATAAGACACTCCTCCTGCAGGTCTCTCCACCAGTCAAGCTTCCACCCATCTGCTCATATATTTTCATCCTGGTGAAACACGTCATCTACGTATTTCATCAGTGCTGCCGAGATTTCTCATCTCCTTATACCATCCACCAAGCTTCTGTGGAACTACTGTGCCACTTTCGGGAGCGTCTCCTCTCAAGACTTCGTCTAGAGAACCTTGTGGCCGTTGCCCAACAGAGAGAACAACATTTCCGTTCCACCTGGTATCCGGCCGCTTCCTGGTTCACCGGCATGCCAGCGACGTTGCAACTGACTGTCGGTAGTTTATAACCTCGTTGCTCCTAGCTCTGTTGAACTTCTGTTCAACGTGCATGCTCACCATTGGTTTTCGGACTCAAACTTCAACATAAAGCTTATATCTTCTAACAAATGTGAATATATATGCACCATGCTGTACAAATGTATATAGTCTTTCTTGTTTTTTCTTTGATTATCATATTTTCTACCAGTACTAAGACATCGTAATTCTGTTTGCCTTAGGTTTCACATTGTCTACTTTGTCACCTACAGTTCTCCTTTTGTACAGTGCTTCATTATAATATTCTCGTTCTGTTATTTGTCAACACTATAATATATTTATGCTTCGAGACGAAATGTTTCGACAATCTCTCTTATTGTTCTTGTGCAAAATGCCTGTACCTCTTACCACGAGGCTCCTTTGTGAATCAATACATCGTGCTGTATATAATGTACATATAATTTTAGAGTTTGTATATTTTACCGTACAATATATGTACCAGGACGCCCATGTTCGCCTCCTGAACCCAACCTTGTTAATAAAATTGTGTTGCGCTGAAGAAGCGTATATGCTCTAGCTTTGTCCGTCCGTACGATAACTGGCGTAAAAATGGTTCGATTTCAATGAAATTTTAGTATGTGGTAATGGACCACCTGGGGACGAAGCCTATTGAAAATGGGACAAATGGGGTCAAAGGTCATGACATAGGAGCGGGATCCATTCCATTGCACTTATGCATCATAACTTGCGTAAATATGGTTCGATTTCAATGAAATTTTACTATTTAGTAGGGGACCGCCTGGAGACGAACCCTATTTAAAATGGGTGAATTGGGGTCAAAGGTCAGGACATAAGAGCGGGATGCATTCCATTGCCCTTATGCGTCATATAGTGCGTACAAATGGTTCGATTTCGACGAAATTTTCAGCATGTGGTAGATCCATTCTTATGCGTCATTACTTGCCTAAATATGGTTCGATTTCGATGACACTTTAGTATGTGGTAGTGGACCACCTGGGGACAAATTTTATTGAAAATGGGACAAATAGGGTCAAAGGTCACGACGTAGGAGCGGGATCTAATTTATTGCACTTATGCATCATAACTTGCGTAAATATGGTTCGATTTCAATGAAATTTTACTATGTGGTAGGGGACCACCTGGGGAGGAACCCTATTGAAAATGGACGAAATGGGGTCAAAGGTCAGGACATAGGATTGCGATCCATTCCATCGGTTTTATCCCATATTAATAAGGTGGACGTCAAGAAAATTTTGCTTCCTATACTCCAACGGGAAAACTTTTGTACACATTTCCTTCACAATCTTCTTCCTTGTGTTCCCAAGGAAGAAAATTTGAACAACGATTAAAATAACTTCCTTGTATAACTTGGAATACTTAATATTTTCTAAAACATAACCATAATTATATTAAAAATCAATAACTTTTCCTTTGGGAGTGTTGAAACCAGAAAAAGGATGGCGCGACCTGTACTTTGATGACGTCAGTAGACAAACAAATGTTGAATTGCATAATTATGGTTATGTTTTAGAAAATATTAGGTATTCCAAGTTATAAAATGAAGCAATTTTCATCGATGTTCAAATTTTCATCCTTGGGAACGCATTAATTTGAAAGAAAATGTGTACAGAATTTTTTCCATTCGAAGCAGAGGAAGCAAAATTGCTTGACGTTCACCTTAAAGGAGCAATTCTTGTATGTATGTAAATTTTATTTTGAAAACGGCTCTAAGGATTTTGGTGAAAGTCGTTAACCTACCGTTTTCTGGTACTAGAATACGATTTAGCTTGATATCGACTTTAGGAAAATTCGTTCAGTGAGTTAAATAACCACCCCGAATTACCATGTTTTTAGTGTAGTATCATGGCGTCGTCGCATTAGATGTTGGCGCGCAATCACGCCATCTGTCTCATTACGTCACGCGTTGTGTGTGGATCCTACTGAAGTATTATGACGTCACACTCTTGCGAGCACATGGTCGCGATTCTCATCTGCCTCATTACATCACGGGTTGTGTGCGTATGTTCGTCCGCACGATAACTCACGTAAAAATCATTCGATTTCGATGAAATTTTAGTATGCGGTAGGGGAACACCTGGGAAGGAATCCTATTGAAAGTGAACGAAATGGGGTTGAAGGTCAGGACATAGGAGCGGGATCCATTCCACTGCTCTTATGCGTCATAGCTAACGTAAAAAATGTTCGATTTCGATTATATTTTAGAATGTGGTAGGGGACCACCTGGGGACAAACTCTATTAAAAATGGCGAAATGGGAGTCAAAGGTCAGGACATAGGAGCGGAATCACTTCCATCGCCATTATGCGTCATAACTTACGTAAAAATGTTTCGATTTGGATGAAATGTTAGCATGTTGTAGGGACCTGCCTGGGGACGAATCCTATTGAAAATGAGCGAATAGAGGTCAAAGGCTAGGGCACAGAAGCGGGATCTATTCCATAACATTTATGCATCATAACGTACGTAAAATTGCTTCGATTGCGACAAAACTTTATCATGTTATTTCGGAGGTATACTGAACCAGTTCTGTTGAATATTATCGAAATGATATCAAAGGCCAGGGCACAGGAGTGAGATTTATTCCACAGCAGCATTTTCCTCATAACTTGAGTAATAAGTTGTTTTTTTTTTTTTTTTTTTTTTTTTTATTGGAGGTTTAACGACCACCGTGAGCAACTCAAATGGGCTATAAGCAGTCGCCCGTCCCTAATTTTGGGTCACTGGCTCCAGGGAAGGGAAAGAGCCAGTGCCGTAAGACAAACACAACATCCATGCCTGACCGGGATTCGAACCCGGACCCTTACGGACGAATGATCAGAGGCCAGCGCCTTAGACCACTGCGCCACCGGGGCGGCGAGTAATAAGTTGAGTAATGGTTTCTAGTATGTTGGAAAGCGTATGATAATCAATGCATTGCAAAATTTTACTAACTTGTTTACGCTTTCCAACCGTTTTTTGAAGAAGCGTACATGCTTCACCTTTGTCCGTCTGTCCGTCCGTCCGCCCGATAACTCGCGCAAAAATGGTTCGATTTCGATAAAATTTTAGTATGTGGTAGGAGACCATATGGGAAGGAACCCTATTGTTAATGGGCGAAATGGAGTCAAAGGTCAGGACATAGGAGCGGGATCCATTCCATTGCTCTTATGCATCATAACTTACGTAAAAATGCTTCGATTTCGACAAAACTGCATTATGTTATTCCGGAGATGTATTAAACCGGTTTTCTTTATTATCATCGAAATGGGATCCTAGGTGCGAGATTTATTCTACGGCCATTATTCTCATAACTTGGCTAACAATGCTTCTTTTGCGACAAAACTGTAGTATGTTGTTCCAGAGATATACTGAACCGTTTCTGTTGAATATCATAGAAATGGGGTCAACGGTCAGGGCACAGGAGCGAGATTTATTCCACAGCCATTATTCTCATAACTTGAATAAAAATGCTTCGATTGCGACAAAACTTTAGTATGCTGTTCCGGATGTACACTAAACCGGTTCTGTTGAATATCATAAGAATGGGTTCAAAGGTCAGGGCACAGGAGCGAGATTTATTCCACAGCCATTATTCTCATAACTTGAATAAAAATGCTTCGATTGCGACAAAACTTTAGTATGCTGTTCCGGATGTACACTGAACCGGTTCTGTTGAATATCATAAGAATGGGTTCAAAGGTCAGGGCACAGGAGCGAGATTTATTCCGCAGCCATTATCTTCATAACTTGAGTAATGATTTCTGGTATGTTGGAAAGCGTATTATAATGAATGCATTGCATGATTCTACTAACTTGTTTTATATATATAACCAGTAAAATTTAGTATTATTTGTTTTTATAATAGTATATATATATTGTAAAGTATTTCAGAAAATAATATAGCCACATTTAATGAGCTATACGAATTTTCAATCAATTTTCAATCAATTTTAATTTAAACACTTCTCTTTTCTGAGACTTTCACTCCCCGAGATTTGAAACTGTCTGAACTCTAAATAATGTGAACTGGGCATTTCTTTCTATCATATTTAATTTTTTATTTATTTTTTCTCCCGTTGCGTGGCTATTATACGAACTCATAACATTGCGGGAAAAACTTCCAATTAAAAGGTTTGTTCTCGGCAACCTCTCTTAAGAATAAACAAATGGCTACATGAAAATGATTTTTGACGTTATTTAGAGTGTGAAATACGAAGTTCATGCAACTAGTTCACGCAGTTTGCCAGCAGCTGAAGCCGAAATATGTTTTACACGTAGGGCAAGCGACTTTTCCCATCAGTTATTTCATATCCCCCAAATTTCTGGGAGTCCAGTCAACTCTGTGCGCCATTTCTTTAATTTTTTTACGTTTTACAATCTCATTAAATGAAAGAACACAAAAATTAAAACTCAACCAACTTGATAGCAATCACATAACGCACTGACAAATGTCCTCCTCTCAGCTCCAATACATAACAAGAATAACTGAATCCTACTGTGACCTGATCGGCTCCTTGGCAAAACATGACACTTGATTGGTTCTCTAAACACTCATGCTCACTGGCTACATTTAAATGAAGGAAAGCTATTTCATATCAACCTAAGCAAGTTGTGCTTCTCTTTTCTGGTTGTTAGACTATAACTTTTCATAGAATACAGGTAATTAAACAAGCTTTATTGCATGACATAACACTCTTGATGAAATTATCGTTCCAATGTTATACACTGACGGAAAAAAATCCCAACACCACGAAAAATAGTTGTAGAGGAATGAAATGGCGGCAATACATTTGTATAGGTAACATATTTAATCGATTAAGGTTTCAAGATCACAGCTTACTGTAAGCGCGAGAAGAACCATTTTAAATGTGAAATGCTGGTACATTAATAACCGGTGTAACCGCCAGAATGTTGAATGCAAGCACGCAAACGTCCATGCATTGTGTCGTACAGGTGCTGGATGTCAGTTTGTGGGATGGAGTTCCATGCCTGTTGCACTTGGTCGGTCAATACAGGGACGGTTAATGCTGGTTGGGGGTGACGATGGAGTTGTCGTCCAATGATGTCCCATACGTGCTCGATTGGTGAATGATTTGGTGATCTAGCAGGCCACGGCAACATGTCGACACTCTGTACAGCATGTTGGGTTACAACAGTGGTATGCGGGCGAGCGTTATCCTGTTGGTAAACACCCCCTGGAATGCTGTTCATGAATGGCAGCACAACAGGTTGAATCACCAGACCGACGTACAACTGTGCCGTCAGGGTGCGTGGGATAACCACGCGAGTGCTCCTGCTGTCATAGGAAATTGCTCCCCAGACCATAACTCCAGTTGTAGGTACAGTGTGTCTCGGCCGCAGACAGGTTGGTTGAAGGCGCTCACCTGGCCTCCTTCTAACCAACACACGGCCATCACTGGCACCCGGACAGAACCGACTTTCTTCAGAAAACCCAACAGATCTCCACTCCGTCCTCCAATGAGCTCTAACTTGACACCACTGACGTCGCAAACGGCAGTGGTTTGGAGTAAGTGGAATGCACGCTACAGGGCGTCTGGCTCGAAGCTGTCCTTCAAGTAACCGATTTGTAACAGTTCGATGTGTCAATGTGGTGGCAACTGCAACTCGAATTGCTGCCGCAGACGCGGTACGATACGCCACGGTCATGCGCCGTACACGGCGGTCTTCCCTCTTAGTAGTGCCAAGTGTCCGGCCGGAACCCGGTCTTCTTGAGGCAGTACCTTCCCCTGACCACCGCTGCTAACAATCATGCACAGTGGCCACATTCCTGCCAAGTCGTTCTGCAATATTGCGGAAAGAAAATCCACCTTCTCGTAGCCCTATTACACGACCTCGTTCAAACTCCGTGAGCTGTTGATAATGGCTTCTTCGTCTTCTTAAAGGCATTCTTGACTAAAATCAACACACTACGTCGAATCTCAACGATAACTAACGCTCACGAACGTTACGAGCGCGCAATTTGAAAGACGTCATCTTAAAGATGTACTCTCACCGCCTACCAACTGTCGTTTATCTAATACAACCCCTTCTTGGTGTTGGGAATTTTTTTCCGTCAGTGTATAATTTTATGGTATTACTCCAAACAATAGTGGTGTTAAGAGCCATCAAACCTCAAAAAATACACTTTTTCCAAAATGTTTCCACAATTTTGGCCACTACTGTACATCCAGTTTTTCTTCTGTCCTTTCTTCCTCAGCTCTCCTGAAGGCCCTCGCGATATTTTGTATAATTTGTATATCCAGATCCCATTTAGGTTGTGCGTGCGTACGTGTCTAATATTACTTCTACATTGTTCTGTTACCCTCCTCTCTAAACAATATGGGAATCCATTAATGAAATTTTCGTGAAATGCATAGACTGAAGGGGGGTTGAAATGAATCGAAGTTCATGCGGGCAGATTCTCAATTTTTAATCATGCTGGGAAGACACGTGTCTATTGTTTGGTTGTCCTTGTCCAGCAGTTCCGAATGGTTGGTCTTAATCTTGTCTTTGGTATTTTGTCGACGAAGAGCAGTGCACCAACAGGTGTTGTCACGCTTCAGTATATGGAGCTTTTGTAAACAAATGGGTGGAAGAAATAACCCTCCATGAAAGAAATTAAAAATCGCACTAGGAAACCATTACTGAGCTTTCTATGCTTCTGCAGGCTGAAGCTGTTTAATATTCATGCTGTGTTCCTTTTACCTTTGATGAATAATATAAGACTGAAAAGATGCAGTTAGTGTGTATACTCGAAGAGTCCCATTAAAATTCATGGCCAGCTGCCTACCTTGCAGGGTGCCTCGCTTAAAGTGTGTCCGTTTACGCTACATGGTACCGTCAGCACGACGCAGCTCACGCAATGTTCACCCTCCTCCGTCACCTGCGGACAAAGGGACGGCTGGACGTGAAAAGGACTCGCGGAGAGCACGATAAATAAACACACGCCCGGAAACTGGCCATTCAGCATTATCTGCCACAAAAAGCCCTGTATTGAATGTCTCTCCAACGTATAGTTCACTGAAATAATTAAAAGTGACTGAAAAGTCGTTGCGGCTGAGTTACAACAAAAGAAAGTGTATTCATCACAATACTTTATTTATTAGGCTTCTGCTACAGGACTTTAGCTCAGTTTCATCATGGTTGTTTGGTATTCTGCTGCGTGTTGACGTCATCAAAGATGCTGATGGTTACGGTTTTCTTTTCTTTCGGGGTTTAACCATGGAGGTAGGATTAAGGGGAGAAAGCAAGGAGGTTATATTACTGGAGACACCACTGGCTCTGCCGCCATAGGTCACAGCTAATCTGTGGTGTGACGTCACAAGCAGGCAAAAATGAACTACATTCTACCGTTCATGAAACAGTAAGCTTGTGTATCATTGATAAAGATTATCGAATTACTCATTTTATCTGTTTATACGCTTAGGAACTTTTGTTCCAATGGTTTCCAATCAGCTTCTCTTCTGCGGCTGCGTCGTGCCTGCTCATGACGTCATTTGAAGCACAGACGGTGACTTATGGCGGCCAATTCTGCGTGGATAGGAGTGGTGTCTCCAGTAATATAACCTCCTTAGGAGAAATCACTCTCCGTTGGCTCAATGCAATCCAATTGAAGCCAGAGAAACGTCACGCCTGTGACGTCACGGCAGCCATCTTAAACCTGACATGAGCAGATGGCGCAGTGGTCTAAGCGATGGCCTCTGATCATTCGTCTGCCGCCCCGGTGGCGCAGTGGTCTAAGGCGCTGGCCTCTGATCATTCGTCCGTAAGGGGTTCGGGTTCGAATCCCGGTGAGGCATGGATGTTGTGTTTGTCTTACGGCACTGGTTCTCTCCCTTCCCTGGAACCAGTAACCCTAAATTAGGGACGGGCGACTGCTTATAGCCCATTGAGTAGCTCACGGTGGTCGTTAAACCTCCAATAACAAAAAAAATAAAAAAAAAAAAAAAAAAAATCATTCGTCCGAAAGGGGTCCGGGTTCGAATCCCGGTGAGGCATGGATGTTGTGTTTGTCTTACGGCACTGGCTCTCTCTCCCTTCCCTGGAACCAGTGACCCTAAATTAGGGACGGGCGACTGCTTATAGCTCATTGAGTTGCTCACGGTGGTCGTTAAACCTCTAAAAAAATGAGCAGACTATGCTATGGCTGTTAGTCCTGTGCGAGGCATGAAGTTGGTAATTTGCTTTTAATATGAATAAATTTGCCCATCTTTATTATATTAATTGTTGATATACTGTACTTTAGGATACTTATTAGTTGATTTAACAATGTTTTACGGCTACTTCCAGGTATTTAGAATTCAGGAAACATTTCGGCTGGCTTCTGGGGCATCAGTGTAAGTTTCTCATTCTGTAGGTAAAACCGCCGTGTAATTTCACAGTTTTTAAAGTTGTGAGGATGATAATATAAGTTTAGTGACGAGTTTCAATCTGAGTTTAGTAACGTTTTACAGAGATCAGCTCTGTTAAAATGAAGATAATATGATGGTGTACGCAAATTAATGTTTACCATAATACCCCAATATTACTTTATATTAGATATATTATGATGTTGCCGTTTCATCTGTGAGCAAGCACTTGAAAGATTATTTTTGCGAGGAAATTGCTAGGAACATACATCACGATGGTAAGGCTTTTCACCTGAATGAACAAGCATGTGCCTTAAAATATTACTTTTCTGAGCAAACTGCTTAGAGCACACATCACATTGATGAGACTTTTCACCTGTGTGAAGGAGGATGGGCTGTGAAAGAACACTTTTCCAAGAAAATTGTTTCGAGCATACATCACTTTGGTGAGTCTTTTACCCCATGTGAATGAGTAAATGCTTTGAAAGAACACTTTTTCGAGCAAATAGTTTGGAGCATACTTGAAATCAAACTTCTGACGTACGTAACCCAATGGCCCAAAACCACCATCAGAGGCTTAAGATTCCCGCCACACAGTCAGCGTCGTCTGCTAAGAAAGCTTAAATTTTGTGACGTCATACTTTCTCACTTTATTCCTACCTCCATGGGGATTCTGCTACGTGTTGACGTCATTAAAGATGCTGATGGTTACGGTTTTCTTCTCTTTCAGGGTCTAACGGGCCATTATGAGCATCAAAGGCAGTAGTTCCCAACCTTTTCCAACTTGTGTACCCCTTTTAACACCATTTCTGTAAATTGTGCCCTTTGTTTTTAAAATATTCGTAGCTTCGAAGATGTGTTGAGAAGTACTTGGCGACTGGTTGTAATCCACATGAAGTTTGGTTTTTTAACCGTTTCTTTTTTCAACCACTGATCCATAACTGACACGTTTAAAAATCACTGACAATAATAACTGAAACTACGTTAAACACTAAATAAAAAAACTACTTGTAAAGAATCACAATTAAAGACAACGCACTTTCTCAATCAATCACTGAACTAATCAAACACTTTGGCTACGGATGTGTCAGTAACACGCGATTGTGCTGGAAAGGAGGATGGGTGACAAAAGTGACACATGAACTGTGCGTAATGATTGGTAGAAGAGTGGTTTGAGGGAGAGGTTCATAGCCACGTCTTCACTAATCATGATTCGCTAATGTGAGCTGGTTTTGAAGTGTCTCCATTAGCGGTGATTCAAAGTTAACATTTATTGTTCCATAACTAACGCTTTGCCTTTTTCTTTTACTTTACTTGTTTTTCCGCCATTACTGATTATTTTTCGTGTACCCCTGAACGGCTCAGCACGCACCCACGGTTGGGAACCGATTATCTAAGGCTATAAGTGCCGCTTGGGCAGCGCATTGGTCTAAGTGCAGGGTTCTGACCATTTGTCCGAGATGGGTTCGGGTTCGAATCCCGGGTAAGGCATGAATGGTGCGCTTCTCTTACGACACTGACTCGGTCCCTGGAATCAGTGGTCCTAAATTAGGGACGGGCAACTTTGTGACGTATATTCTAAATTAACTTTCCTTTTTAGTTTCTTTCCCTATGTAAATCTTGAGTTTGTTCTCAGTTATACTTCACACTTAACGTGATATCTTTTCTCTCAAACAAATACTGTTGGGAACATAATTGAGGTTGAATGAACGTGACGTATGCCTGTTATTAGATAAGATCCAGAGATATAAACTACGATAAAACAGTTGCTTGGGGAGCGATTAATGTGGAGCGTTGTGAAGCGTTGTAGAGTGTAGTGGGTGGAGCGTTTAATGTGGAGTGTTGATACCGATTTGTTATGTGAAGTGCTATATCTATGCTGGAGAAATAAAGCATCATTTCCGTAAGTTTGATTTCTGTTTTTAAATGTTTCGTCTGGCCGTTAGGGTTTAGTTTAGGAACTCTTTCATTGTATGGTGATGTCTTAAAATAACGTAGCAGTACGAAAAGACGTTTACGTTATAACTTCTTATAGCTCATTGAGTTGTTTATGTAGTCGTTCAATCACCAAGCTGTGATTGAAATCTTTTCTTGTCATATAACACGAATCGTAATAAAATGCATAACTATAATAAATGGTTGAATGGGCATTCTATAAGATGGATCACCACCAACAAAATTTTCGTAATATTCCCATTAATTTTTAATTTCTCCTAGTACTCGTATACGGATTTAACGATAAGGTTCCTCATTATTGTATAAACATGTGCTTACTCGTTGCTGACGGGCTTGCATTGGAGTATTGACTACTGAGGTATTCTTTCAGTGACACGAAATGATACCGTGTCTAGATCTACACAATGGGGATAAAAATGTGTTTTATTTCGCCAGTTTGGTTTTAACAATTTTTTTTTTGGGTATCATTATACGTACATACACACACATGAAACGCAGTCAAAGTCCCAGTTTGCTTAGGAACAGAAGAATTGGACAATAAATGAGTGGGAAAGCGTTATGTGGTCCGACGAAGCACGTTTCAAACTACACCATGCAGATGGAAACGCGATGCCTTGGAGACAGCAGTGCCAAAGCAGGGACCCATCTTCCATCATCACTAATCTTCAAGGTGTCAACGTTATGGATAGTCGGAGGCATATTTTCGTGGGAATGTTTGAGCCCCCTTGATTCGTGTTGAGCAATGTCTGACCACTCAAAGGTATTTAAATATCGTTGATGACGAAGTCCACCCAGATATTTCGATGGTTTTCCTAACGGAAATACATGCTTTCAGCAGGACAGTTCTCCATGCCATAGTGCTGACATTGTATGCGAACGGTTTGAGGATCATCACTGAGAATTTTTCCTGCTACATTGGCCTCCTAAATCACCGGATCTCCATCCAATGGAGCATTTGTGGGATAAAGTTGAAATGGACGTCACACACCTGCATTTGCTAACAAAATATTCAAGAGATGGAGGTGCAATTCGTCGCATTTGGGTTAATATACCCAAGGCGCTACCGACATTTAATACAGTTTATACCAAGACGAATTCAAGAAAGTTTTAATGGCATAAGGTCGCCCAACAAGTACTAACCACGTGTTCATAGTAACTTGGCTACTCAGTGTATTTTCACTGTATTCTATGTTTCCTGTGTTGATCATATAAGTCATCTTGCTAGACTGTCTTGCCTTCTGATGAATTGAAGTATTCTTTGAAATGTTTGCTGATGTTGAAATCTTCAAATGCCTCATTATCGCCTAGCCTGAAATGGCACTGAAAAATAGCTCTTGGCTTTCTAGTTCTCAGGGCAGACATAAGCTTTCTTCATGTCCTAGTAGGAAATTATGGAAACAGGGTTTTGATATGATCTGGTTGTCTGCTAGAAAAATAACCTATAATTCAATAATTTAAGTTAAAGAAGATAATATAATAACACTTGCAATTACGGTACGAAGAGCTCTACACCCAAAGCGACAAACATCTAGCTGATAAGGTCTGTGTTGTTCCGAACTTTTGTGCAGACAAAATTTGTTTCTCTTTCGATGCGGAAAGTTTGTTTTACCTTCGGATGCGGAAAGTTCGGTTCCGTTCGGATGCAAAAAGATCGTTTACGTTCGGAAGCGGAAAGTCCGTGTTTGTTCGGATGCGAAAGTTTCGTTTCCGTTCCTATGCGGAAAGATCGTTTGCTTTCGGATGCGAAAGGTTCGCTTCCGTTCCTATGCGGAAAGATCGTTTGCTTTCGGATGCGAAAGGTTCGCTTCCGTTCCTATGCGGAAAGATCGTTTGCTTTCGGATGCGAAAGGTTCGCTTCCGTTCCTATGCGGAAAGATCGTTTGCTTTCGGATGCGAAAGGTTCGCTTCCGTTCCTATGCGGAAAGATCGTTTGCGTTCGGATGCGAAAAGATAGCTTGCGTTCGGAAGCGGAAAGTTCGTTTCCGTTCTTATGCTGAAATTTCGTTTTCGTTCTGATGTGGAAAGTTCATTTCCGTTCCGATGCGGAAAGTTCGTTTCCGTTCGGATGCGAAAAGATCGTTTGCGTTCGGAAGCGGAAAGTTCGTTTCCGTTCGGTTGCAAAAGGTTCGTTTCCGTTCTGATGCAGAAATTTCGTTTTCGTCAGATGTGGAAAGCTCGTTTCCGTTCATATGCGAAAAGATCGTTTGCGTTCGGAAGCGGAAAATTCGCATTCGTTCGGATGCGGAAAGTTCGTTTTTGTTCGGATGTGGAAAGTTCGATTTCGTTCGGATGTGGAAAGTTCGTTTCCGTTCGCATACGGAAAGTTCGTTTCCGTTCATATGCGGAAAGTTCGTTTTCGTTCCGATGCGAAAAGATCGTTTGCGTTCGAAAGAGGAAATTTCGTTTCCGTTCTTATGCGAAAATTTCGTTTTCGTTGGGATGTGGAAAGTTTATTTCAGTTCAGATACGAAAGGTTCGTTTCCGTTTGGATGGCAAAAGTTCGTTTCCGTTCAGTTGCGAAAAGATCTTTTGCGTTCGGAAGCAAAAAGTTCGTTTCCGTTCGGATGCGAAAAGTTCGTTTCCGTTCTTATGCGAAAATTTCGTTTTCGTCGGGATGTGGAAAGTCTATTTCCGTTCAGATACGAAAGGTTCGTTTCCGTTTGGATGGCAAAAGTTCGTTTCCGTTCAGTTGCGAAAAGATCTTTTGCGTTCGGAAGCAAAAATTTCGTTTCCGTTCGGATGCGAAAAGTTCGTTTCCGTTCAGATGCGGAAATTTCGTTTCCGTTCTTATGCGAAAATTTCGTTTTCGTCGGGATGTGGAAAGTTTATTTCCGTTCAGATACGAAAGGTTCGTTTCCGTTTGGATGGCAAAAGTTCGTTTCCGTTCAGTTGCGAAAAGATATTTTGCGTTCGGAAGCAAAAAGTTCGTTTCCGTTCGGATGCGAAAAGTTCGTTTCCGTTCAGATGCGGAAAGTTCGTTTCCGTTCTTATGCGAAAATTTCGTTTTCGTCGGGATGTGGAAAGTTTATTTCCGTTCAGATGCGAAAGGTTCGTTTCCGTTTGGATGGCAAAAGTTCGTTTCCGTTCAGTTGCGAAAAGATCTTTTGCGTTCGGAAGCAAAAAGTTCGTTTCCGTTCGGAAGCAAAAAGTTCGTTTCCGTTCGGATGCGAAAAGTTCGTTTCCGTTCGGATGCGAAAAGTTCGTTTCCGTTCAGATGCGGAAAGTTCGTTTCCGTCCGGATGTAGTGTGTGACGACCTTTAACACAGCTTTTAAAATCTGAATTTAGTGAAACAGTTAGGTCTTTCTATGTATCTTTATCTCCTGTGTTTAACGAACTACGAGAACATCAGAAGTATAAGCCGTCGCCCGGTCATATTTTAGGGCAGGGGTCGGCAAGTAATTTTAGGTGGGGTCCGGATATTTTTGAAAATTTTTATCGAGGTCCAGAAAAAATACTCATATTCCTTACTAATTTTTTATTTTAATTTTCACTCACAAAATAATATGAAATACAATAGATAGGCATATTTGTATTCAAAAATCAATGGGAGAAATTACATTTGCGGTCTTGAGCTAGTATTTTAAAGTTAGGTTCACGCGGGCAGCAGCTTATGCGAAGAGTGTCTTCAAGGTGGGCGGCCGTTAATCTTGAGCGATATTGGTTCTTCAAAAAATTCATTTTTGAAACTCAAGTTTCACAAACATATGTGGAGCCAAACATAGTCGCCAGGTAAATGGGTAATTTTTTGCAATTTCCATATTTTTTTCTGGGACATGTTTACTCCAAAATTCTTCGGCGGATGCAGTTTTGTACGTATGCAAGGAAATGTCTTCCTGCAAGTCTATTATCTCCATTTGGAGTAAAGGCTTCGAAAGGTGGAACAACTTCGCAGCCACACCAGTCCATTCTGCCGCTGGAGAAACTTCAAAAGGCGATTTTAAGAATCGCGACAACTTCTCTATCTCTGCGAAGTCTTGGAATCTTGCTGCAAATTCCTTCTTAAGATCTGGCATAAAATTTGAAAATACTGCAATGTCTATTTCAGAATTATTTTTATATTCAAGAATTGTTGGAAAGTGAATAAATTCTTGACTTGCAATGTCTTTTTCAAAGATATCCAGCTTGCGACGGAAAGGAGACACTTTGTATCAGATCCCATATTAATTTCCCATTTCCCAGTATTGAGCGCATTTAAATGTTCCACAATGTCTTTCGGAAAAGCCACAGCTAGCATATAGCGTTCGTTTGCTAGGAACTCCAAATGCTTCCTTGTTTCTTGTGTATCCAAGTTGTCTAAGAAGGAGGATACTTCTTCTTTTATTTGCCAAAAACGTTCAATCACTTGACCTTTACTTAGCCAACGAACATTGTTGTATAGCAGTAAGTCAGAATGCGCCGAATCACACTTAGATAGAAACTCTTTGAACATGTCTGTGCTGAAGAGCAGAACGAGATCTTATAAAATTAATCAACTTGATCAAGCTGTCCATCAGAGCGGCACTAAGCTTTCCACAAAGGGCTGCCTGGTGAATTATGCACTGATGAGATAATAGCTCAGCATTCTTATCCTTGATTCTCTTTACTAGTCCCTTTTCTTTGCCGATCATCGCTGGGGCCCCGTCAGTTGAAAGAGACACCATTTTATCATAACTAATGTTTGATTTTATCGTGAAATCATCAAAAGTCTTGAATAAATCTTCTCCGCGAGTCTTGCCATTAAACGGCAATATTGCTAGCAATTCTTTCCTAAATGTTTTACGTGCAATATCCAAAAATCGCACGAAAATAGACATTTGTTCTTCATCAACTATGTCACATGATTCATCAAGTGCTATTGCGTAGCAAGGCGTCTTCTGCAGAAGTTCGAGCAAGTTACTTTTATTGTGAGCAGCCAAAAATTTCGGTTCTTCTTGTATTGCTTCTTGCCGACAGTGGAATACCTTGAATTGCGGCAACAACATCCTTTTTCTCTTCAAAAAGTGCCGCGGCCATTTCCAACATACATTTTTTTTTACTATCTCAGAGTCTGAAAATGGCTTCTGGTGTTTATTAAGCGTCCAATGCACACGCAACGCTGCTTCTGCAGACTTTTCTTGCTCGCTCATAGAGCGAACTAGTAAGGCCGTGCTTTTTTTTTGTAAGAAGCTAGATATGCCTGGAGTTTTTCTTGACGAGCTTCACTACCCAGAGGAAAATTTTCATGGAACTGCTGATGAGTTGTTTCGTAGTGTCGCTTTATATTGACACTTTTAACGAGAGCGACAGTTTTGTTGCATATGAGTCAAACTGGAACAGCTCCAGCGTAAAACAATATTGTTTAGTCCACTTAGTCAAAAACTTCCTATTTTCACTATCAACTTTAAGCTTTTTTAGGATCCATATCGATGCAAAAAAAAATACGTTATAAGCCTCGACAATAACAAAACAACTTAATAAAAGCTCCGTACGAGATCGCAACAACTACTGACGGCCGCCCCGGTGGCGCAGTGGTCTAAGCGATGGCCTCTGATCATTCGTCCGAAAGGGGTCCAGGTTCGAATCCCGGTGAGGCATGGATGTTGTGTTTGTCTTACGGCACTGGCTCTCTCCCTTCCCTGGAACCAGTGACCCTAAATTAGGGACGGGCGACTGCTTATAGCCCATTGAGTTGCTCACGGTGGTCGTTAAACCTCCAATCAAAAAAAAAAAAAAATAACTACTGACGAAGTGACGATAAAATTTGATTATTTTATTTAGATTCGTTCTTTATAAAAAAATACCGCCGCCCGGCACAAACCGCGTGCCGTACGCACCGCAAAGGAGCCGCTTCCATGTCAAAGGTCGTCGCCGCCGAGTACACCCGCACGAAAGATAAAATTGTCATTTCACATCAAAATTTCATAAAGTGGCGTTAAATTTTCGTTCGAGTTACGAGCACAAGAATTGTGTTAATATGAATATGCCTGCTCCAATTAAAAGAGGCTTCAGAGGTTGTCAGAGTCAGAGATCGATTTATAAAATTTCCCATTTCATTAAATAAAATTCTTGTGTTGCCTTCGGGTGTACAGAGCTTTTATGTGGATCGACAAATGATGAGGGTGGCGCTCAAACGTATTGTTATCTACAGAAAAATATGTTTTATTTATTTATTTGAGTAATTTATACTTTCAAAAAATTTTTGGCGGTCCAGTTTTTGACCTTCCGCGGTCCGCCAGTTGCCGACCGTGGATTTAGGGTTATTAATTCAAGGAATGGGATACAACCAGCACAGTAGCAAAAACACGCTACCCATCTCTCGAACGGGACCCGAACCTACGTATGACCAACTGGGGTGATTAGCCTAGATCCAGTACCTCTGATCACCCGGATACTAGGCAGCCATGTTTTATTTTTGAGAAAGAAAATAATTGTATTCTGCAAGTACCTTTTCACAGGTTGAAAACCAGAAGTGTTCAACCTGCGGCAACGGAGCACGTTTGGTCAGCTAATGATTTTAATTCGATCCACTGTGATATATCAGTAAGACGGTTAAAAGGGAAAAAATGGAAACAGTACGAAGACAAAGTGGGAAAGAAATTAGTGCACGCACACTGTTATGCATCCATAATCTGGAACTCCATGTGATTGTTTAATGTTCGCACGCGAGTGGCGGTCACGCAGATACGATCGCAGGAGAATTATTCGCTGCATACATTTTACTTATAATTAATTAATACCGCCTCGTGGCGAATCGCATATTGTCATTTATATCCATTGCATCAAATAATCATCACCTTGGATACCAGTAATAAACGTCATTATTAAATAGGTAACATACAAATATACACCCTGTGTGTGTATACATGCACGGTCGAGTTGCTCTATTGTGACCACCAGCTAATAACCAGAGTAACCGCCGTGTGCAGCGCGGACAGCTGCTAGACGAGCTGGGAGGGACTCAGTAAGCTGCTGGAAGGTGTTCACAGGTGCGTGGAGATGCCATGCTGGCTGCAATGCATCTGACAGCTGCTGGAGGGTGCGTGGTGGAGGGTCCATAGAGCGAACAACACGATCGAGGTGGTTCAGTTGGGTTTATGTCTGGGGAATTAGGAGGCCAGGGAAGTACTTTGAAGTCTTCATCGTGCTCTTTCAAACACTCTTGGTTATTTCTAGCTGTGTGACACGTCGCATTATCGTTCAGCAAGATCGCATCCGCACCAGGAAAGATAATCAGCATGTATGGGTGTACCTGGTCTGCGAGGATGAATTCATAACGAATTCCGTCCATAGCGCCCTCCACAGGTATGAGTGGACCCAGGGAATGCCACGAAAACATTCCGCAGACCATAACGCTGCACCCACCAGTCTGTGTTCTTCCAGCAATGGTTGAAGAGTGTTTGTTCTGCGATGTTTCTCGCCTTATAAGCCAACGTCCATCCGTTTGATGAAGCAGAAAACGTGACTCATCGGAGAAAGCAATTATTTGCCAGTCAGCGGAGGTCCAATTCCTATACCGCCGTGCAAATGTAAGCCTTTTTAGTCGATGCACCTTCGTTAACATAGGTGAAGTGACCATCGGAGCCCCATACGCAGCAGGGTTCACTGAACTGTCGTTTAAGACACACTTCCGGTAGCCCCCTGGTTCATTTGGCCAGTGAGTTGCTCCAATGTAACTTTTCGATCGGCCTTCACGCACCTTCGAAGCCGACGTTCACCTCTCACATCAATGGCACGTGGTGCTCCGCAGTTTTCACGTCGCTTATTCGAAATGGAGCCATTTCTCCAAACACAATACACTTTAACCAAAGCAGCACGCGAACTGTTCACAAATTGCGCTGTTTCAGAAATACTGTCACCTTTGGCCCGAAAACCGATTATCATCCCGTTTTGCAAATCTGATAAATCGCTCATTTTAACCATGACAGCAACGAGGGATATATTTTGAGAATGCCTACATCGCACCTTATATTAGATGCTTGAATTAATTCCCGCTGTTGCCCAATGGAGCGCAACAGTGGTGCGCTGTGACCCGGGCCACACGTGGCTTCCCTTGCGCACGCACGTACTGTCCGTAACCTGGACGAAGCAGTGCGTGACACGCGATCGGAGGGCACAGAACACGAGTTTGTATCGCATTCACGATGTGGTTTTTCGTGCCAGAAAAGGGGCATTTGTGGGAAGCATTACTCTTCTGCTTTCATCTCAAGAAATCCGCAGCGGAAAGTCATCGTTTGCTAGTGCAGGCCTATGGGGGATATGCCCTATCGGAAAACACATGCAGAGACTGGTTCCGACGCTTCAAAGCCAACGAATATGACGTGAAGGACAAAGAGCGCCCTGGGCAGCCGAAAAGGTTCGATGATGGCGCATTGGAGGCCTTATTGGACGAGAATTCATGTCAGACCCTCCACGAGTTGTCTGAAACACTACGGGTCGATGAGTCAACGGTTAGCAAACGTTTATAGGTAATGGGAATGATCCAGAAACTCGGAAACTGGATCCCACATGACAAAGGTTATTATTCTGCACGACAACGCCAGACCTCATGTCGCCAAATCCGTGAAGGAACTCTTGGGGGCACTTGGTTGGGACTTCTTACCCCACCCACCTGATTCCCCGGATATTGCTCCCTCGGACTTCCATTTGTTCCGGACGCTACAACATGACCTGTCAGAGCAGCACTTCCTTTCTGTCGCGGATATCCAAAAATGGCTCGATGAATGGTTCGCCTTGAAAGAACCTGCATTTTTCTACCGCGGAATCGATTGGTTACCCCAACGGTAGGAAAGGATCGTAGCTGCCAACGGACACTACTTTTAATAGACTATTTTGTACCGTTCTGTAGAAACACACAGGTGTTTGTGTGGCAAAAAACAGCTGGAATTAATTCAAGAACCTAATATACCCACCAAGCCAGCTCACGACACGTGCCTTCTTTCATTGGCTACGCGCTGTTGAACGTCAAAGGTAAGAGGTGGTCACAATAATGTGTGTGACTCGACTATGTATATAAACTGGCTTATACACTACACACGTGACCAAATGTTAATCGTAGTTGAATTGTTAAAAAAAGAAGACATTTTAGAACAAAAAACAAAGGTCGGAAACAGTAGTAAAGTAAACTACGGAGCATGTAGGAATATGTAAATGTGGAAATCATAACGCAATATCATGTGGCTAACGAAAATTGGCATATACGGTGAAGCAGTAGATTTGTGGAGTTGAGAAAGAGCTTCAGCAATGCTTGAAATGACATTCCTTGTCGTCATCGTAACCTGCTAGTACAATTTTGTTTTATTGAAACAGTCTGTCAGAAAGACAGCAAGTGGGTATGTTTACACACGTGGTGGGGTTAACGGAATCCGGTCAGAAGCAAAGCAATGTTGCGAGAAGCACTGACGTGAATCAATCCATTGTACTCAGAATTTCTAGAAGGCACCACGACACCGGAGATGTGTTAATCATCAACCTGTGGAAGGTCGCCCACAGGTTACAACGGATCAGAATGACAGGTATGTGGCACTTGCAACGAGAAGTAGCAGGTCATTATCAGAAAGAACCGCTTGCTTTATACACTATCTACAAACAAGTAATTGGGCACCTGTGATAGCAAAGGAAAACGAAGTTTATGCACCTTCAATAGTTGGTGGAGCCTCCACGAGAGGCGGTTACAGCTGCGACCCTCCGGGGCATACTCTCAACCAGGCGTTGTACGAGGGCTAGCGGTATTATCTTCCTCTCGGCGTGGAGAAGACAGGTCAGTTCCTTCACCGATTTCGGACGGTAGGGGCACCCCTTAAGTCGACGCTCCAACTCGTCCCAGAGGTGCTCGATAGGGCTATGGTCCGGGCTCTGCGCAGGCCAGTCCATTCGATTAACCCCATTGTCACCATACCAAGCCATGGTGGACCTCGCAACATGACAGGTGGCATTGTCATCCTGAAAGTAACATGGGTCCACCCCGCAAAACTGCTACAACGTAGGAAGCGCATGGTCATCCAAAATGGTGCAGTAGGTCTCGGCGTTGAGTCAACCAGAAATTTCGACCAAGGATCTCGGGCCATACCAGGAGAAACAGCCCCATAGCATAATTCCACCACCGCCAAACTTCACATTTGGCACAATACATTCCGGCAGGAGACGTTCTCCAGGCAGACGCCAAACCCAGACATTGCCATTCGAACGGTAGAGGGTGAACCTTGATTCGTCGCTCCAGAGAACCTGTTTCCACGGCTAACGACGTTCTTTGCACCTCGTTAGCCGAGCAGCGTTATTGTACTTGGTGATCAACGGCTTGTGGGCGGCAGCATGTCCGTGATAACGGAGCAGATGGATTTCCTTAAGGATGGTATTCATCGAAGGAACGCTCCCGGATGCCTGTTGAAACTCCTCGCGGATGTGGCCCATCGATTTGGTTCGGTTCTTCCGAATTTCTCTGGTCAGCACTCGTCGGTCTCTAACTCCCAGTTTTGTGGGTCTGCCGGGTCGGGGCACATTCCGACAGTCACCTCTCATCTTCCACTTGCCAATCACGTAGGCCACTGTCGATTTTGGGTACTTGAACTTGCTGGATATGTCACGTATGGATCGGCCATTTCTGTGATACCCGACGATTACACCTTTCTCGAAATCAGAGAGCTCCGAACTGCGTGGCATCTTGCATGCGACTGGTTGCGTTGTTGTTTCTCACACGATATTTAACGGTGTCGTCCGTGACGTGTATCAGGACCGCAGATATCGTCGGTTTCAGGGGTGTCCAATTACTTGTTGGTAGATAATGTAGCTGTCTACGGCTGGTGGAGCAGCTGTTTCAAGGGAAACGGAATACAGATTAGAGATCAGTTCGGGCTCAATTTTAAGAGCCCGGGCCCGGCCAGCTTTCTTTGATTACATGTGTTTGCTGAGCCCGGGCCCGGATTCTTGGAAAATTTTGCTTATCAAGGATTGCATTTATGCATTATACATTGGCCTAAGATATGACCCATGCAAGGATTAGTTCTAAAAGTTTAGTTCGGTTAATCTACTTCACAATATTAATATGTTTTTAGAAATACTACGCATAAAGCCAAATGTTCCAAAATGTGGATTTGAAAATAATTAAATAATAATCAACTTGCCCTTCGACCGTATCAGGGTAATTAGTAATTTTGGTAAGAGCTGAAGAAAAGAAAATCGTTTAGAAACAAAAAATTCCATTCGTTATTTCTTTTTGATTTCTAAATTTACTTTTATTTTGAATAAATTGCATTATAAAACGTACAACGCCGTACAGATAGTTGCAAGTGTTTGAAATTTGTACTCTAAAAAACTAATCTTTGCAATATAATTTCCATACACTGGCGGAAAGTGAAAAAAGAACACCAAGATGGAATTGGTGGACGATCATGAAATTTACATATGTTAATGGGGTCGAGTTTACGCAGGTGTGATGTTAATTTCGAGACCAACCGGTGAGCGCTTACGCCACAGCACGGCATAATATGCAAATTTTCGTCGGTGGTATTTAAGGAGTAAGGCGAAGTGAATGTAATCAGTCGTCGGCGTACGGACACGTGCGAAGACCCTGAAGAAGCTACAATGACTGGACATGAAAGACGTGTATGATTTCAGCAGTTATCAGACTTTGACCGAGGTCGTATAGTCGGACTCCGCGAGGCCAGGTGGTCGTATCGTCGTTTTCCGGAGCGAATTGGACGTGAAGTATGGGTGGTGGTACGATGGTGGCGTAGACGGTCCGAGGAACATTCCCACACGAGAAGACGTGGAACCGGGAGTCACAGACGGACTGATGAGCGGACCGATCGACGCATTAAAAGAGCGGCGTTGTCAAGCAGAACATCCACTGCGACGCAAATCCAAGCTGTCGTTGCACCTGAGGTGACTGTGCGAACAATTCGCAACCGTCTACTGGATGCAGGACTACGTGCACGTGTACCTCTGACTCCAGCCCACCGTCAGGAATGGATGCAGTGGTGCCGCCAACGTCTGCACTGGAGAACGCAATGGCGATCTGTCGTGTTCAGCGATGAAAGCAGATTCTGCTTGGGAGCCTCCGATGGCCGTATGCGTGTTCGCAGACGCACAGGGGAGCGTCTCCACCCTTCTTGCATCCGCCAGCGACACACAGGGCCTACACCTTGTCTCCTGGTGTGGGGAGCGATCAGCTATCACTCACGTACACAACTAGTGTTTGTACCGGGTACGTTAAACACCACCTCCTACATCAACAACATCATTCAGCCCGTTGTTGTGCCATTTGTAAGGTCGGTCCATCGTGGTGTTTTCCAGCAAGATAACGCACGCCCACACACGGCAAGTGCAAGGCAACACGCACTTCAGGGTGTGAGACAATTTCCATGGCCTGCACGTTCACTGGATATGTCCCCCATTGAGCACGAGTGGGATTTTATGGTACAACGACTTATCCGGTCTCCACGGCTAGCCACGACCATCCCCGATTTACGCGTCCAGGTTGAGCATGCTTGGAAATCACTACCCCAAACTTACATCCAACATCTGTACGACAGACTCCATGCCAGAAGTGCACAATGTGACGCAGTTCATGGCGGTTCAACCTCGTACAAACCATGTTACATGGAAATGTAATTTTTCAGTTTACCAGTATATACAGCTGTATTTCGCCACAATGTTTTGATCACGTTATTCTCTGTATTCCGTTATTGTGCTGTATAAATTTCGTTGGTATCAGACGTCTCCTTCTTGGTGTTCTTTTTTCACTTTCCGCCAGTGTATGTATTGGGTTGATGCATAAGTTCATGCCGTTTTATATCACGAGTGTTTCCTAGTTCAGTAGTGACGGTGCAGATGGCCAGTTGTATATCAAAATGTAGCCAGTGATATCGTGTACCTAAATCATATTGCGCTTTGTGATTGTGGCTAATGGTGTTTTGGTTTTCTGGTCCGGAAGTATATGAGTGTCAAGGAATGAACATTTCGGACATAAATCCTCTACGAGAGATCCACAGACGCCGAGTCGACAAATTTGTGCTGTATGTGGGGAGGATGTTGTTGCTGCGAGGACAGCCCGCAAACGGTCTGAGCGATTCCGAGGTGGCAATTTTGTCCTCGACGACTCCCCACGCTCAGGGCGTCCATGTCACTTTGATGAGGATGATTTGAACCATCTCATCCACTTTGATCCGCGTCAAACCACACGCGAATTGGCCACTGAGATGGACTGTGATCAGGCCACAGTGGTGCGAGACCTGGAACGTATGGGAAAGGTCCAGAAATTGGGGTTTTGGGTGCCTCACACTCTCACCGAGGACAACAAGAATTAGCATGTTGCCATATGTTCTTCCCTATTCGCCCGTTATCGCGAATGTTCTCAGCAACACAAACCCCTTCTGGCACTTATTGTTACTGGAGATGAAAAGTGGTGCCTGTACGTGAATTTCAGGCATCGGAGAGATTGGTAAAACCTAAACAATACGCCCACCCCACGTACAAAACATGACCTTCATCCTGCGAAGATCATGTGTGTCTGTTGGGACATGGAAAGCATTATTCACTGGAAAATGCTGCCGAAAAATTTGACCATCAACGCTGCACTCTGCCGTGTGGAGGGAGGAATTCAGAAGAAACCGCCACATCGGCGTCATGGTGTCCTTCTCCAACATGATAACGCACGCCCTCACAGTGCAAATATGACTAAAATTACCATTCAGTACATGAAATGGGAGATTCTTCCACATCCTACCTGTTCCCCAGATATCGCTCCTTCAGACTATTACCTGTTCCGATCTCTGTCGAATGCATTTCGTGGCAGAACGTTCAACAATGATGTTGATCTCCAGAATTTCCTTGATGATTTCTATCTTCAGACTATCACCTGTTTCGATCTCTGTCGAATGCATTTCGTGGCAGAACGTTCAACAATGATGTTGATCACCAGAATTTCCTTGATGATTCCTATCTTCAGACTATCACCTGTTTCGATCTCTGTCGAATGCATTTCGTGGCAGAACGTTCAACAATGATGTTGATCTCCAGAATTTCCTTGATGAATTCTTCGCAGCAAAACCTGCACGTTTTGGTTTACCGAAAAGTGGCCCCTCGAATCCCCCCCCCCAATATTTCGCCCCCGGCACATTTCGCCCCTGTGGATAAAGAGTAGGTTACAAAAAATGTAAATTGTGCCATGCAAGTGTCACAACTAGAATTTCCTGGTATTGTAAATACCGTTGTTTTTTTTGTTTGTTTGTTTGTTTTTTTCCCAAAGCGTTTGGCGAAAGGTGCAGAATGAAGGTTTAAAAGCCCAATACGAAGAAGACTATTAATTTGCTCGTTGGATCCGAATGATTCGGCATTGGCATTTATTCCTCCTGCTAACGTTATTCAAGCATTTGAATATTTAGTTGGAGCTGATGACTCCCCATTGAATCTATGGTGATTGCAAACTACTTTGAAGATACATATATTGGAAGAAGACAACGGACAGTCCGGCACCCATTTTTGCCATCGAATTGTGGAATGTTTACAGACGAACACTGAATGATCAGCAACGTAATAACAACGGCGTATAGTAATGGCACAGGGGATTTCAGGAAACTTGTACTACTTTATTCCCAAATATTTACCTATTCATTGATTCTTTAAAGAAACAACAAGGGCTGCATAATTTCGAAATTACGCAACTAACTGTCGGTAGTTCAGGCAATCAAAGAAACAAGAAATATACTGCTATTTCTGCTAGAATCAGAAGAATAATCCAAGAATTTCAAAATCGTAATGTGATTGATTACCTTAGTCATTGCATACAACTTCGAGTTTTAAACAATAATAATGTGCATTTATTCTATTAAAACAAAATAAATTATAATTATTAAAAAATTAGGTTTATTTACATTTTTGTAGCCTACTCATTATCTACTGGGGGCGAAATGTGGGAGGCGAATTTTTTTGGGGGTGGGGGACATTTCTGGATCCCATTTTGAACTGCCTATTTCATTCTCACTTCTCGTTTTTGTAATTCAACACCTATTATAGAATATGCTTAATATTTGGACACCACTGTATATATGATATACACTGAAGAGCAATTGAATTAGAGACAGCTGGCGTTATGCAAATATGGCGCTGTGGGCGGCCCTGTAAACGGAAACGACATGACGTATGCAGCGATCCGACAATATAAGGAGTGATGCGACGGAAATCAGTAAGAGTCGGACGCAGTATAAGTAAGACGAAGGATCTAAGCGCATTTGATCGTGGGTAAATTGTTGGAGCCCGACGAATGGGTCACTCCATCTCGGAAGTCGTGCAGGCACTGGGATTTTAACGAGCCACTGTGTCACGGGTGCACCGTGAGTACATCGAATCCGGTAAAACCATCGATGCAAGGGCCAACTGCCGTGGACAACAGCGTGTGGATGAGCGGGGTCATCGTCGGCTAGCTCGCATTGTAACAGCGGATAGACGGGCCACAGTGCAAGAAATCACTCGGCAATTTAACGCTGGTGCACAAAAACATGCAAGCAGCCACACCATGCAGAACCATCTCCTCGCTATGGGGTACAGAAGCCATCGTCCCATGAGGGTACCGCTGCTAATCGCGCATCACAGGGTACAAAGATTAGCATGGGCGGGGCAACATCGCCACTGGACCCTAGACATGTGGAAAAATGTTGCCAGGACTGATGAGTCGAGATTCACGTCGGTACATGCGGATGGCAGGATACGAGTACGGCGCAAACCACATGAAGCGATGGATCCTTCTTGCCAGCAGGGTACTCTTCAAGCTGGTGGGGGTGGCATTCTCGTCTGGGGACTGTTTAAGCGGACTGAAATGGAACCCCTGGTACGTGTGACATCGTCCCTCACAGGTCAACGTTACCGGGATATCCTGGATGACCATTTAATCCCGTTTGTGCGTCTTCAACATCTCACTGGGGACCTCATCCTGCAATAAGACAATGCAGCTCCCGAATTGTATCCCAATGGTTGGATGAACACTCCACCGACGTGACCTCGCTTCCTTGGTCAGCTAGGTCACCTGACCTCAATCGGGCACATTTGTGATGCCATCGAGAGAGATGACCCCCTCCATCAAATCTTCCTGAACTGTGGGAGCTTGTTCAGGGGTCGTGGATCCGTATGGCTTCCCAATGCTTCCGGTGTCTTGTCGAGTTCATGCCGATAGGAATCGCAGCCGTCATCAGGACGAAAGCTGGTGCTACACGTTACGAGACAGGTATCTCTAATTGAATTGCTCTTTGATGTAGTGCTCAGGTGGTTGGACCAGGGTTTCATGAGAAGCTATAGCACATGTTGAGTTATACAGGGTGTCCGAAAAATCAGTGCGCGCTGAAAGTAACACCATGTCGAACTGGTTCCTACAAGAGGTGTTGGAAATGGGCCCAACCGTGTGCAGATGCTTCTGTATGTTGGTGAAGACCTTTCTCAGGGTATTTGGTGAGATTTGTTGGATGTGTGTCGTTATTGCAGCCTGTAGCTCTTGAAGTTTTGGATGTGGGTCGTTATTGCAGCCTGTAGCTCTTGAAGTGTTGGATGTGGTTCGTTATTGCAGCCTGTAGCCGTTGAAATGTTGGATGTGGGTCGTTATTGCAGCCTGTAGCTCTTGAAGTGTTGAGTGTGGGTCGTTATAACAGCCTTTAGCCCTTGAAGTGTTGGATGTGTGTCGTTATTCTAGCCTGTAGCTCTTGAAGTATTGGATGTGGGTCGTTATTGCAGCCTGTAGCTCTTGGAGTGTTGAATGTGAGTCCTTATTGCAGCCTGTAGCTCTTGAAGTGTTGGATGTGGGTCGTTGTTGCAGCCTGTAGCTCTTGAAGTGTTGGATGTGGGTCGTTATTGCAGCCTGTAGCTCTTGAAGTGTTCGATGTGGGCCCTTATTGCAGCCTGTAGCTCTTGAAGTGTTGGGTGTGGGTCGTTATTGCAGCCTGTAGCTCTTGAAATGTTGGATGTGGATCGTTATTGCAGCCTGTAGCTCTTGGAGTGTTGGATGTGGGTCGTTATTGCAGCCTGTAGCTCCTGAAGTGTTGGATGTGGGTCGTTATTGCAGCCTGTAGCTCTTGAAGTGTTGGATGTGGGTCGTTATTTCAGCCTTTAGCTCTTGAAGTGTTGGATGTGGGTCGTTATTACAGCCTGTAGCTGTTAAAGTGTTGGATATGGGTTGTTATTGCAGCCTGTAGCTCTTGAAGTGTTGGATGTGGGTTGTTTTTGCAGCCTGTAGCTCTTGAAGGGTTGGATGTGGGTCGTTATTGCAGCCTGTAGCTCTTTAAGTGTTAGATGTGGCTCGTTATTGCAGCCTGTAGCTGTTGAAGTGTTGGATGTGGGTCGTTATTGCAGTCTGTAGCTGTTGAAGTGTTGGATGTGTGTCGTTATTGCAGCCTGTAGCTGTTGAAGTATTGGATGTGTGTCGTTATTGCAGCCTGTAGCTCTTGAAGTGTTGGATGTGGGTCGTTATTGCAGCCTGTAGCTCTTGAAGTGTTGGATGTGGGTCGTTATTGCAGCCTGTAGCTGTCGAAGTGTTGGATGTGGGTCGTTATTGCAGCCTGTAGCTGTTGAAGTGTTAAATGTGGGTCGTTATTGCAGCCTGTAGCTCTTGAAGTGTTGGATGTGGGTCGTGATTGCAGCCTGTAGCCTTTGAAGTGCAAGCGGATTACCCTGCGTACACCATCTCCTTCAGTGCTTCTCTCATCTGTAAAGGAAGTCACGTCTAGAATTTCCTCACCTTCTTCAGACAGGAACTCTTTGAACCACCTGCAGTACCAAACATGGGTCACGTGGTCTGTTTCCTTCAGCCAATGCACGACTGACACTGTACGGGTGGAAACGCATCTTCCTTTTCATAATATGGTGAGCTTTACTCTTTGGCACATTAGCTTCTTCTGACAGCCACCTCAGGGACTTGTGTGGACTCCTCTGTGTCCTGTCCTGAATATCCTGTACGGTCTTACCTGCCGTGGATTGTCTACTGGGACGGTGGGCACCCAGAACACTGCCAGTTTCACGAAATGTCACTTTGAGTTGATGTACTGCATTATGGTGAGGGACGTCTGCATCACGAAATTTCCTAGCGAACACTTTTTTCACTTCGTCCCTGTCCTTGTCATGGTGAAAGACATGTTCCACCAAAAACACTCTCTGTTCATTCATCAGCACCGTTTTCCTTGTGCCCAGGCGAGTGATCAATCGACACGTCTCCCCCTTCGTCGACCAAGCCGTCGTGAATCACCTTCGCTCAAAATGACGCCTGGGGTGAGAAGACATCAATTTTACCAGACACAGAGCACTTCTATGTGGCGAGTCAGTGTCACTGTAATTCTCTTCAAAATTTATTTACTGCAGTTTGTACATCATTATTCTGACATCCCGTACACATCTAAGTTTATAAACGCTGCTTCTTTATGTGAAAATGAAATGTTACTAAAATTGTATGGTTAACGTGTAACAAAACGTATGCTTACTATCCCGTTACGTACAAATGTGTTTTGGTTAACTATAATTACACACTAGTGTGCAAAAATTAAGGACGAAGAGGAGAAATTAGCGTAACACTGGAACGAGCAGGCAGAACCGACCGAAAGACCACTCAGGAGATAGACTAGGGTCCGGTACGGTAGGGCATGCGCATATGTGCATCATGACGTGGGAGGGGAGTGTCGGAAGGGTATAAAGCACATGGGCGGTGTACGCTCAGCAATACGGTGAAAACTATTGCACGGTGTACATCGGTTTGAACGACGTCGAGTTACTGCCACCGTATGATATAACCAACAGGCAATCCAGTAGACGACATGTGGATGACTTTACCTGAGGTCGCGTCATTGGGAAGTTGGAAGAAGGTCGAAGTGTGACAAGTGTGGCCGAGGAGTTTCGGAATCCCTCACAGCATCCTTTCACGAGCTTGGAGAGCATTTCAAACGACAGGAACAGCTGTCCGAGAGTTTAGCAGTGGTCGTCCACGAGCAACTACGGCGGAGGAAGACCGGTATATTGTCCTACATGCGAGAAGAGACAAACGGCAGACAGCGGGAGAAATCGCAAGGCACATGAAACAGACAACTGGACGTCCGTTATCGCGTTTTGCCGTGGCCCGGAGGCTGCACAAAGATGGTCTATTTGCATGACGACCAGTACGGTGTGTGCCATTAACGCCTGCTCATCGGAAACGGCAGTTTCTGTGTTGCCAGGAACACAAGAACTGGACACATCAGCAATGGGGTCGAGTTCTCTTTACGGATGACAGCCGATTTAGTCTGACGAGCGATTCTGCACGTATACACGTCTGGAGAGAGCAGGGAACACGCAATCACATCTCCAACATCATCGAAAAGGACCGGTTTGGAGGTGGCGGAGTTCTCGTTTGGGGCGGTATCATGCTTGGTAGCCGTACTGACCTTTACATCTTCCAAGGAGGTTCAATCACTGGTGTCCGCTATTGTACCTAGTTTCTCCTGCCTCACGTTCGTCTGTTTAGAGGTGCTGTGGGTCCTGAGTTCCTCTTCATGGACGACAACGCTACACCTCATCGTACAGTGGCTGTCGCAGAGCTGTTGGAAAGTGAAGATATTCAACGCATGGCTTGGCCCGCAAGATCCCCGGACCTAAATCCAATTGACCACGTGTGGGACCTTCTCGGGAGATGCTTGGCAGCACGTCACCAGCCGCCAGCAACGATTCCGCAGCTGCTATTGGCGCTACAAGAGGAATGGGCCGCGATGCCTCAACAGCTCCTTCACAACCTCGTCCTCAGCATGGACAGACGTTGTAAATCCTGCAACGCAGTCAGGGGTGATCATAACCACTACTAAAGACTGGATTTTTCTTGGCAGCCGCCTGTCACGTGGACGTTTCTGTCTTCTGTCCAGTTGTGCTCGAAGCTACCTTTTCAATAAAGTGCCTTTGTATCCTTTGGATTCCTTGTTTGGAAGGTTTTGCTCACTTGTCCCATATTCTTACATCTTGGGGATCTTATCTTATGATTTGAGACGATGTGGAGCACTTCTGCACGACGTTACATTCGAAAAACCGTCTCGTCCTTAATTTTTGCACGCCAGTGCAATTCATCCATCCAGGGTTATGTGACGTAAGGTCGGATTCGTAAACTAGTTAGTTAAATCATGCAATGCATTGATTATGACACGCTTTCCAACATGATGCCGGAAATCATTACTCAAGTTATGACGATAATGTCTGTGGAATAGATCTCGATTCTGTGTCCTGAACTTTCACCCCATTTCGATTATATTAAACAGAATTGGTTCAGTATGCCTCCGGAACGACATGATAAAGTTTTGTTGCAATCGAAGCATTTTTACGTATTGTATGACGCATAAGGACGATGGCATGAATCCCTCTCCTATGTCCTGACCTTTGACACAATTTCGTCCATTTTAAGTGTCAGGTGGTCCCCTAACAAATACTAAACTTTCATCGAAATCGAACCATTTTTACGCAGTTATTACGCATTAGTGCAATGAAATTAAATGGATTCCGCTCCTATGCCCTGACCTTTTTTTTTTTTTTTTTTTTTTATTGGAGGTTTAACGACCACCGTGAGCAACTCAATGGGCTATAAGCAGTCGCCCGTCCCTAATTTAGGGTCACTGGTTCCAGGGAAGGGAGAGAGCCAGTGCCGTAAGACAAACACAACATCCATGCCTCACCGGGATTCGAACCCGGACCCCTTTTGGACGAATGATCAGAGGCCATCGCTTAGACATGGCGCCACCGGGGCGGCGCCATGACCTTTGACCCCATTTCGTCCATTTTCAGTAGGGTTCGTCCCCTAGTGGCCCCCATATCACATATAAAACTTTCATCGAAATGGAACCATTTTCCCGCAAGTTATGACACGTAAGGGTAATAGAACGAATGGAGCCCTCTACTGTGTCGTGCCCTTTGACCCCATTTCGTCCATTTTCAATAGGGTTTGTCTTCCGTGGTCCCCTACCATATACTAAAAATTTCATCGATTCATTTTTACGCACGTTATGACGCATAAGGGCAATGGAATTGATCCCGCTCCTATGTCCTGATCTTTGACCCCATTCTTCCCATTTCTCATAGGGGTCGTCCCCAGGTGGTCTCCTACCATATTATAAAATTTCATCGAAATAGAGCCATTTTGTTACGCATTTTATGACGCATAAGGGCAATGCAATGGATTCCTCTCCTTTGTCCTAACCTTTGACCCAAATTCGTCCATTTTTAATAGGGTTCGTCCCCAGGTGGTCCCCTACCGCATACTAAAATTTCATCGAAATCGAACCATTTTTACGCGAGTAATCGCGCTGACGGACAGACAGACAAACGGACAAAGCTGGAGCACATACACTTCTTCAACCTACGGTTGGAAAGCGTAAAAAATGACGAACGGACTGAGTTAAGTCCAAAGCCTGAAAATATTGCCCAGTGCTATTTCTTTCCGCTTTAGAGAACATGAGGATATGTGTTACACGAACTTTAAAGCGAATGACATACCTAGCTGATTTAAGTTTCCCAAGATGCTGCCATACATGTTCTTCTAACCGCTCTTGGGAGGTTTAACGAACTCTGTTTGTGACCCTTGAAATACGTTCCAAGTAAGTTGCTTAATTCAAGAATGCCTTCCGCAAGAGCTTCAGCGGTTTCCTTTGAAATGTTCTTCCTACTATAAGAGTCCTCCTGTTGATTTGAGTATCGCAGTGTGCCAGTCAGTCAACAGATTTCTTTAAAGTCCTTCTTCCATTCGGAAACCAGATCTTTTACAGGTGTACCTTTTCGGTAATGAGCAGCGAAGTTTCCCCCTGAGATTCCTGTGCACTTCAATTCTGCAACGCACAAGCGTATTACCCTGCTATCTCGATTTCCAACTTATAAACCCTAACTTTAAAAAAACAAAACGTTGTTTAATTATGCTTTCGCGTGTCATTAACAGACTGCTATTTTCGTTTACACAGGGACAGATGTAAACGATTTCCAGTTCTTTACAGTAATCGTCTTATGCTTAATAAAAATCCCGAAATTTTTTACGTTGTGCAAAGGAAACTGAAATTAAGCTACAGAATACGCAAATATCCAATGTGATATTGTTGCAGATAAAAGATGCGCAGTAACTGCTGGTTAAAACAAGTTAGTAAAATCATGCAATGCCTTGATTATGATACGCTTTCCAACATACCAGAAATCATTACTCAAGTTATGAGGATAATGGCTGTAGAGTAAATCTCGTTCTTGTGACCTGACCTTTGACGCCATTTCGATGATATTCAACAGAACCGGTTAAGTATACTTCTGGAACAACATGCTAACGTTTAGTCTCAATCGAAGCATTTTTACGCCAGTTATAACGCATAAGGGCGACGGAATGGATCCCGATCCTATGTGCTGACCTTTGATCCCATTTCGCCCAATTTCAATAGCGTATGTCCTCAGGTGGTCCTTTACCACATATTAAAATCTCATTGAAATCGAACCATATTTACGCAAGTTATGACGCATAAGGGCAATGGAATGGATCCCGCTCCTTTGTCCTAACCTTTGACCACATTTCGCCCATTTTTAATAGGATTCATCCCTAGGTGGTCCCCTACCACATACTGAAATTTCATCGAAATCGAAACATTTTTACACAAGTTATGACACATAAGGTCAATGGAATGGATCCCGCTCCTGACCTTTGACCCCATTTCGTCCATTTTTTAACAGGATTCATCCCCAGCTGGTCCCCTACCAAATACTAAAATTTCATCGAAATCGAATCATGTTTACGCAAGTTATGACGCATAAGGTCAATGGAATGGATCCCGCTCCTGACCTTTGACCCCATTTCGTCCATTTTTTAACAGGATTCATCCCCAGCTGGTCCCCTACCAAATACTAAAATTTCATCGAAATCGAATCATGTTTAAGCAAGTTATGACGCATAAGGGCAATGGAATGGATCCCGCTCCTATGTCGTGACCTTTGACCCCATTTCGTCCGTTTTTAATAGGGTTCGCCCCAAGGTGGTCCCCTACCCCATACTGAAATTTCATCGAAATCGAACCATTTGTACGCGAGTTATCATGCGGACAGACAGAGGGACAAAGCTGGAGCATATACGCTTCTTCAGTTCAACACAATTTTATTAACAAGGTTGGGTTCAGGAGGCGAACATGGGCGTCCTGGTACATATATTGTACGGTAAAATATACAAACTCTAAAATTCTATGTACATTATATGCAGCACGATGTATTGATTCACAAAGGAGCCTCGTGGTAAGAGGTGCAGGCATTTTGCACACGAATATTAAGAGAGATTGTCGAAATATTCGTCTTGAAGCATAAGTACATTATAGTGCTGACAAATAACAGAACGAGAATATTATAATGAAGCACTGTACAAAAGGAGAACTGTAGATGACAAAGTAGACAATGTGAAACCTAAGGCAAACGGAATTACGATGTCTTAGTACTGGTAGAAAAAATGATAATCAAAGAGAAAAAACAAGAAAGACTATATACATTTGTACAGTATGGTGCATATATATTCACATTTGTTAGAAGATATAAGCTGTATGTTGAAGTTTGATTCCGAAAACCAATGGTGAGCATGCACGTTGAACTGAAGTTCAACAGAGCTAGGAGCAACGAGGTTATAAACTACCGACAGTCAGTTGCAACGTCGCTGGCATGCCGGCGAACCAGGAAGCTGCCGGAGACCAGGTGGAACGGAAATGTTGTTCTCTCTGTTGGGCGACGGTCACAAGGTTCTCTAGACGAAGTCTTGAGAGGAGACGCTCCCGAAAGTGGCACAGAAGTTCCACAGAAGCTTGGTGGATGGTATAAGGAGATGAGATATCTCGGCAGCGCTGATGAAATACGTAAATGACATGTTTCACCAGGATGAAAATATATGAGCAGATGGGTGGAAGCTTGACTGGCGGAGAGACCTGCAGGAGGAGTGTCTTATAGGCATCGAAAGGAAGATCAGTTGTGGCCGAACGTTGAGCAATGGAAAATGCAAGATGGAGTAGTGGAAGGAGGATGACACAATGTAGATAAACGTGAGAGACATCAGCTTCTTGAGCACAGAAGGGGCAAAGAGGTGAGTCAAGAATGGTCATGCGGTGGAGGATGGATGGAACGGGAAGACGGCGGTGGAGAAAAAGTCAGTGAGTGTTTATTTCAAGGGGAGCTGAAAGAGGAGAAAGGGTGGCAGACCAGACAGCGGTGAGAGAGGATTGGGAGACATCAGGGATGTGAAGGGGAGAAGGAGAGTGGGATTTTAAAAGTAACCGATAGAGAACTGAGGTTGAAAGAGAGGATATTGGAAGTGTAGATCTGCCGACTGAAAGAAAGAAAGGAAGGGGGAGGGAGGCGGAAGCAACAAAGGTCAGACCGGTGGTGGTTGCGAGATGAGGAAACTTAGCAATGATGGTATAGAGTAGGGAGTCATAGACAGAGCGAGACTAGGGTGAAAGTAGAACGGTGGGTGGGAGGCTGACGTAGGGTCGCCAGGACAGATCTGAGGTTACAAGGTCTTTGACGGTTACAACTCCGACTCGGAGCCAAGAAGGATAGGCGAAGCATGAAAGATGAGGTGGGTGAAGAAGAGAGGAGAAGAACAGGGGTTCGGCAAGGAGTTCAGTAGTGGAATCGGGTGGGGATCGAGTGAGCGGGAGAGAGCGGAGAAAGGTAAGAGTCTCCCGTAAGGCAGGAGGAAGGCGAGAGTGAGTGGTAGTACGGAGGTCCATTAGAATGAAAGAAGTGAAAGTGAAATTAGTGTTGCTCGAAGAGGTGATGACATTCCTTGCGGTAACGGCGTCGGCAACAGGTGAGGTATGAAGACGGAGGAACGAAGTAATCCGGAGAGCTTGATAGTACAGTCGTGTATCAATTGGGCCAATGCCACTTTGGTCAGGAGGAACGCTGAGCTTGGGGGCACTGAGCCATTGGTGCCCGGTCCAGATAACTGAGGTGAAGCAGCGAGTGATATCATTGAGACGAAGAAGTGGGGATTTAGTAGCAAGCCAGGAATGTGTGCACATGGAGAGAAGATAGGTTTGCGCAAGACGTGCACGTTGAAAATATGAGGTGCAGAACTGCGCTTTTCGCCAAAACGCAGTTGACCGATGAAGACGTGGCTGGATGGTATTCCACGTTGTGCTGGAGGCTTCACCTGGGACGCCAAGATGAACGCCAAGGAAACGTTGAGAGGCTGAAGACCAGTGCGCTCCCCATGGGGAATCAAAACGGTCAACCCATGAGCCGCACCACAGGCCTGTGCTTTTGGTTGTATTAATTGCAGCTCCGGAGCAGGAGGCGTAATCGGCGAAAAGACTTTGGAGCAAAGAGAACTGTGAATCCAGGCGTATACAGAAGGTAACGTCGTCTGCATACGCCACGGAAGTGGTGACATGGTGTCTCGTGCGGGCGATGAGTGGCGGCAGGGTGGCTTGAAAGGAGCGTTGAACGGAGCGGAGAAAAGGTTCTAAGGCTATAGCGAAAAGTTGACCGGAGAGTGGGCAGCCTTGCCTCACTCCACGGCGGAAGAGGATTGGTGCTGTAAGAAAGGTGGGCAACTTGACCTGGAAACTGGCGTCCTGGTAGAGGGAGGTGAGGAGAGAAATAAACGGAGATGGAAATCCAAATCGGAGAAGTGTGGCGGACAGATAAGTGTGGGAGATATTATCAAAGGCGGACTGTTGGTCTAAAGAGAGGAGGGCGAGGGGTTCAGAGCTGGAGCGCGCAAGGTGAATTAGTTCAGTCCGGAGATGGATGTTGTGAGATGGGGAACGGCCGGGAACTGTGTAAGTCTGGTTAGAGGAGAGGATGTAAGTAAGGATGGGGTTTAGTCGTTGTGAAAGAAGCTTGGTATAAAGTTTGTAGTCGAGATTCAGTAAGGAAATTGGGCGCCAGTTCACCAAGTCAAGGAGATCACCTTTTTTGGGGAAAAGGACAACGTATGCATTTGTGAATCCCCTCGGGAGAGAAGAGTAAGTAAAGGCAGCAGAGAAAGCGGATAGGAGAAACGGAAGAAGAAGAGGCAGAAAAGTTTTATAAAAGCTAAAGGTTAGGCCGTCCGGACCCTGAGCAGCACTAGAATTCAGAGAAAAGAATGTAGTGTTAAGTTCAGAGGGCGTGGGGGAAAGGAGTAGAGAAGAAGCGAGATGGGGGGAACCTGAGGTAGATTAGAAAGGAGAGAATCCATTGCAGCAGAGGATGGTTGAGGAGGTTCACTGAACTTCATGGAGAAGTACTGACGGACATGGGAACAAAGCGCAATCGGCTCATCTGATACCTCTCCAGAAGAAAGGCGTAGATGATGAAGTGTGGTCGAAGCTCGTCGTGTGTTTTCCACCGACGTCAGGAACTCATAGTTGTGAGCATCCGGCGTCAGGTGTTGCAAACGAAGTCGACGGAGAGCTTGTTGCGCCAGAGGAGTGAGAAGAGATCGAAGCTTTTGTTGAAAGGAGGAGAAGAGAGGATCACTGAGACTGAGCATGGATAGCATTGAACGAACATAGTCTAGGCGCATGTTCTGGAGTGTCTTTAGTTGGAAAGAGTAGTTTCGGACATGCAGAACGAGCTGTTGCTTGATCTTCAACCAAGAATTTAATCCGCAGAGTGCAGATTGAAGCTGCGGTCGTCTGTCAATCAGGAATGACCGGACCGAAGAGCAGAATGCCGGTTCGGAGAGAAGTGCATCATCAAATGTCCACGGGCGAATTATCCTGGGTTTGAAAGGTGTAGTATGGACTATGATGGCAATGGCGCAGTGGTCAGATGAGGCCGTGGGATGCACACTCGATTCTGTCACGGCAGGAAGTAGAGTACTGGAGGCATAAAACCTGTCAAGGCGAGCTAAGAAAGGATTTTGCGCATGAGAGGAGCGCCAAGAGTAATTAGTCGACCATGGATGAATATGCCGATGTACATCATGAAGAGCGTTGTTCGTGACAACTGTCTGGAGCAGGTTCGCCAGGGCATGGCGGCGCTCTTTATTTGTAGATGACCTATCCAGAAGAGGATCTAGGGTACAGTTAAAATCCCCACCAACGAGAACATGGTCTGACGGTGGGATACGGTCGAGTGCTCTGCGAAGACGCGTGAAGAGAACTGATAAATGTGTTGTAGTGCTTGGAATATAGATATTGAATAAATGATATCTGGAAGACGCGATGGTAAAGGATGCATGCTGTAAGAGATCTCAACAAATATTTCGCACAGAGAGGGATGTGATAATAGAATTGAGAGTATGACTAATGCCGATGGCAAGACCGCTATGAGATGTTAGTCCATAGGCGTGATGAAACACAAAGTTCCACTGGCGCCATCGAGAATAGACGGTAGATGGTTTGCAATTTGTCTCTTGAAGGAGGAGAATATCAGCCCCCAACGGGTTGAGGTCTTCATATGCTAGAGAGTTGCTGAGGGGGGAAGCGAATCCCCTGCAATTAAGTGACACGATCTTGAATTGTGGGGTTCCTTGCCTCTAGCTGAAGATCTTTCAGAGCTGGAGGAAAAGACTTGAGACGATTATAGAAAATTTGTGCCCACGGATGGGTGGGAACATTCTGGCGGCAGAAATGCGACACATTGAAGATCTGCTCCGGCACAAGTTGGCGAAGCGATGGATTCTTGACTGCTAAGGCACGCGCTTTTGCGTAGCTTGTCGGATTCGTTAAGTATGTATGGAGATCAATGTATGAGAGTGGTACGGGAGGTATATTGGCTGTCTGGAGAAATGCAGCGAACTCTTCGACCGTGGGAAAGGAGACTTCGGCTGGCGAGGTGTGTCGAGGAGAACTGCTGGAGAGGGAGGTTGAACGAGGTGAAGTACAGTTTTGCTTCTTCGCTACCCGCCTGCAGCGGCCAGAGCCGCGGTGCTTCAGTGGAGGCTCGGTCGTCTCATCCTCACACTGTGTCTCTGGACCAACGGACTCCACACCAGCTGTTTCGGAGGTTCCAGTGGTAATAGCTGGTTGTAAACCCTCTGAAAGGGACTCAGTGGTGGAGCGACGACGTTGCGGGAGTGAGGAGGCAATTGTAGGAAAGTCCTCTAGTGAAAAAGAGGAAGCGGCTGTGGGAGCGTTGCGTTGACCAACGTCTGTAAGCGGACCTTTTTCATCATATCTTGGCTCCGAGGCCTGCTGTGCTGAAGTAGATGGTATAGTACGCTTCGAGGTAGGAACAGTACCTGTAGGAGCGCCAGTCGGAGTCGGTGGAACTTGATGTGGGCAGTGTACGCGAAGATGGTTTTCGCCATGGCAAAGCGTGCAGTGCAAGGAGGTAATGACGTCGATTCTCCGACGTTGCTGGCCACACCATACGGTTAGGATCTTCGACCCGCAAGCAGATGATCGTCCGACGGAAATATGACACGGGCACTTCGACGAAATCCTGCAATGGATTTGTCATCGGGATCTCTGGGCGCCGCCGACAATGTCGTTATTGGTCCAACCACTCGGCCAAATTTGCTGAATAAATTGCATAGAGCGACATCTGAGACTTCAGGTCGGACTGGGCGGAAAGTGACCTGGATAGGTCGCTGTGCCACAGGTTCAGCCAGATGATGCACATCTTTGATGTATAAGCCAGCAGTCATCACAAGGTCTGCATGTTCTTTACGGGCAAAATACACTAATACGGCCCGTGGCTTTTGAGCCATATGAGTGATATAAGCTCCTGTAGGAAGCATCTTCTTTAGGGCAATACTATATTCCTTGAGTTTCGTGTCTGGTAATGCATCAAAACAGACACCGAAATCCATTGTGGAGAAAAATTGTTTCCCGGCTGGGGAATCCTCTGGGATATCGATGGTGGCAGAACTACCCTCAACACTGACGTAAGAGTCAGGAAAAACTGGAGCAATAAACTTAGAAGGAACTCTCGCTCCGGAGGTCACTGTGGAGACGTAGAGTTGGCAGCGGAAGGATGCGATACAGTGGTCGTTGCTGGTAGCGGCTTGGTAAACTGAGTTGAGCCAGTTGAAGGCAACGCAACCGTGCAATCGGTCACATCCATAGCTTCGGCAAATGAACCAGGGCCGTGCGTCAAGGTGACGTCACTCTCTTGGACAGGGATATCAGCTTGAGCCTTTGCAGAGGAGTCTCGCGTCATATCTTGAATGCGTATGACGTCTCTGACGTGCATGAGTGCTGATTGGTCTCCTGAGAGTGAGGAGGAGGAGGAAATTGAATGAGCATCAGTGATGTGGGCGTGACATCACCCTTATCAGTGCCAGCCTTTGTAAATGGCGAGGATTAACTGAGGGATCGATCAGCTTGATCGAAAATAATAAAACGCTGAATGCAAACAAAATATGCAACTCACCGACTTGGGAGCTGAGCTAAAAGAATGTACAGATCTTCTTCTTGAAGGGGAGCACAAAAGTAGGAACAAACACTCACTATACACTTCCAAAACTGGGCACAAACACAGAGCTCGAATGGAACGTGACTATATCGGTTATACGCTTCTTCAACCTACGGTTGGAAAGTGGAAATAACAAATGTTGTTATTATCTCAACTTGGAAACAAATTAACATAAGCATAAATCAAGCTGTTCTTTCCATGTAACATAACCACAGAAACTTCAAAATTTTGTCGTCTTGGAACAGGAATCGAACCCGCATCTCCGTTCCAGGAAGATCAGATTTTCAAATTTCGGTGGTTATGTTACATGGAAACAACAGCTTGATTTTTGTCTATGCGTTGTTATTATCTTTTGTGAATCTTTTCTTCGGATATATTCTCTAGGTTGTACGTCTGTATATCAGTGTACACTGATATACCATTACATTATGACCACCTACTGTAACCTAATAAGCTGTTGTACCCCCTTTAGCCCGCAAAACAGCGGCCACTCTGCGAGCCATCGATTTGATCACCTGGCGACGGGTATCCTCTAGTATGTGGTACCATAATGTCAACAGCAGGTCCTCTAGTTCCCGTAAATTTCTGGGTGGTGGTGATTTAGCGCGAACCCGCTTTTCCAAGTCTGTAAAAAAAAACACAAAATGAAGGAATATCGGTACACCAAAAAACACTGCTGGCCACCCAAAATGCAACACCGAGAAGGACACGAGATAGCAAAGCCAGATTTACTGGACACATAACAACAGATACAAAGATGAAACGATTCAGCTTACATGCCCGTGCGACTTGCGGAACACGCAGACGTCAATAGTTCGTGTGGCCCCCCAAGACTGGCAATAACGGCCGCTACACGCCCCGGCATCGAACGAAAGAGGCTTTGGATGTGGGCTTGGGGTATGTCGGTCCAGGCTGCTTCCACACGTTGTCACAGTTCATCACGGGTGGTGCTTGCCGGGCCATTCGGTTTGCCGATCAGCGACCAGACGTGTTCGATGGGCGGCATATCGGGAGAACAAGCGGGCCACGGCAGCAGTGACACCTGGTAGGGCCGTGAAGAATTGTTGCACAGCGTGCCACGTGCGGGCCCGCATTGTCCTTTCGAAACGTTGCCGCTGGCAGGTCTTGCAGGTAAGGGAGGACTACAGGCTCTAAAACGTCGGAGATGGAGCGGTGGCTGCTGAGTGTACCGGCGATGCGTACCAGAAGGGTGCGGGTGTCATATCCAATTGCGCCACATACCATAACGGCAGGCGACGGACCGGTATGGCGATGCATAATGCAGGCGTCAAACAGTCTATCGCCGCGGTGCCGCCACACGCAGATCCTACCATCGTGGTGTTGCAGGCAGAAGCAGGGTTCGTCGGAGAAGACAATGTCGTGCCTTTCCGTAGTCCGATCAGCGATCACACGTGTTTGATGGGCGGCATATCAGGAGAACAGGCGGGCCACGACAGCAGTGACACCTGGTGGGTTGTGAAGAATTGTTGCACAATGCGTGCCACGTGCGGGCGCGCATTGTCCTTTTGAAACGTGGCCGCTGGCAGGTCTTGCAGGTAAGGGAGGACTACAGGCTCTAAAACGTCGGAGATGTAGCGGTGGCTGTTGAGTGTACCGGCGATGCGTACCAGACGGGTGCGGGTGTCATATCTAATTATGCCCTAAACTATAACGCCAGGCGACGGACCGGTGTGGCGATGAATAATGCAGGCGTCATACAGTCTCTCGGCGCGGTGCCGCCACACGCGAATCCGACCATCGTGGTGCTGCAGGCAGAAGCGGGATTCGTCGGTGAAGACAATGTCGTGCCATTCCGTAGTACAGGTGCGGCGTTCAACGCCACACTGCCGCCGCACTCGCCGGTGGTGTATCGTCAATGGTAATCAGAGCAATGGGCGCCGTGCTACAAGTCCCTGCTGCTGCAGACGACGTCGAATGGTACGTCCTGACACAGGTTGTGGCGCAACACACCCTAATTCCTCCTCTAACGTTCGTGATGTGGCGGTGCGAGCCGTCACATCACGAACGTTAGCCAATGCCCGCAGCACAACATTCTGGTCCTCTCGTTCGGTACTGTGGAAGGTAGACAGGTAACTGCAAACTGAATAATAGAACGGTTCAACAATTCGAACGTGGTGACTTGACTTGACAATACGAACGTAATCAGGTATTCAAAGACACGAGGCGTTATGCTCGTTTAGCACGCGGAATCATTGAAGGAAAACAAAGAGGCAATCACTATTTGAAGAACTGATTCCAAACCCGTGGCAACTCCAGTGAGAAGCTATCATTGCGCGACTCGCTGTTGGTTACGCTCTCCAAAGTTTTAAGAACGCGGTCAAGAAGCTGAACCTCGGTTTTAGCATCAGATCTCCGGCATCTTTATATACCATGCTTAAGGGAAAACACTGAGAAGTCCCCACCTTCCAATGAAGCAGATGTTTGTGACATTCCTCTACTATATCCGGACGGATCTGCGCGATACTACATTAGAATGACTAAACGTTCATTTAAAATGAGAGTAACCGAACATAAAAGGAACAGAAAGAACGGCAAAGTTACCATGGCCCTATCCAGAGAAGTCAAGTTCAAGTCCGGTGCTCCTATATGGGATGACGTAAAGAAATTAGCTTCCTACTCCACCCCAAAATCTACTGCCATTCGCGAAACATTGGAGATCCTAACCAACAGCGAGTCGTGCAATGATAGCCCCTCACTGGAGTTGCTACGGGTTTGATCACCTGACAGTTTTAAGCAAATGAGCTATGGCTGCACACTGTGCCCGCCAGAGGGCGACGCTAGTATAAAAAGGGGACGCTTAGTGCTTGCGAAAGTAGTAGAAGTGATTTTTGGGTGACGAGATGGGTAAAAAATGCGATTTGACGGACTTTCAACGTGGGATGATTGTAGGAGCTCGGAGCCATGGAGCGAGTATCACCGAAACCGCCGCATTCGTGAAATGTTCCAGAGCAGCTGTTGTTAAAGTGTTTAAAGACTAGACTGTCAGCCCAAAAACTGGGTCTCTACGTGCAACGTGTGGTCGTCATCGACTAGTGACTGCTCGGGCGGAATGGAGAGTGTCCAGACTGGTAACAGAAAAGAGAAGGACAACAGTGCAGCAAATTGCAGACCATCTTCACAAAGGATCCCCTCAAATGATCTTCGTACGCACTGTTCGCCGTACACTGCATCGGATGGGATATGGCAGCCGAAAGCCTGTTCGAACACCTTTGCTGTCTGCAGTTAACAAGAGAAAACCTTTCCAGTTCTCACAGGAGCAGAAGGATTGGACAGTCGATAACTGGAAAGAAATTATGTGGTCCGATGAATCACGTTTTCAGTTGCACCAAGCCGATGGCGGAGTGAGATTTGGCGGAAACAGCACAAAGGCATGAACCCCAAATGCATTGCTACAACCCTTCAAGCTAGTGCAGGCTACGTTATGGTTTGGGGAATGTTTTTCTGGCATGCTTTGGGCCCTTTAATTCGTGTTGATCAACGTCTAACTGGCACATCATATCTAAACATCGTTGTGGACCAAATGCATCCTGTCATGTGGATGGTTTATCCCAATGGCGAAGGCTACTTTCAACAAGATAATGCGTCCTGCCATAGTGCTCGTATTGTACAGGATTGGTTGCAGGAACATGCCGGTGAGTTTGCTTTGCTTAGGTGGTCCCCACAATCTCCAGATCTCAACCCCATTGAGAATTTGTGGGATGAAGTTGAACGAGCCGTCAGACAGCTGATTCCACAACCCTGCAATCTCACACTCCTGGAAAGTGCTACTCATCAAGCATGGTCTCAGATTCCACAAACGACCTGTCAACATCTCGTGGAGTCCGTGCCACGAAGAATCGACGTTGTATTAAAGGCAAAAGGTGGCCCAACGAAGTACTGAGTGGGTTGTCATAATAAAATGGCCACTCAGTGTATAGTTCCTTGTTATTGATTACTAAAATATATGTTATTCTTTCTCAAAGTATCTTCCCTTGGATGTTATGCAACGATCCCATCGTTCAGTCCACTTCTGAAAGCATGTGGCGAAGGCGTTTTGTGGAAGCTGCTTTAGTACAGCTTGAATAACGTCAGCATCTGTGTTGAATGTTGCGCCACGGAACTTCTCCTTCATTGTTGGAAACAACCAGAAATCGCACGGGGCGAGGTCGGGACTGTAGGCAGGCTGTGGCATGATTTCAATGCTGCATTTCGTAAGAAACTGTTGAATACAAGTTGCCACATGTGGTCGGGCGTTATCACGATGTAGGGTCGCCCACCAACATTCGGTCGCTTAATCGATATGTGTCGCCGCAGGCGCTTCAAGACTGAAATGTAACACTCAGCATTGACAGTAATTTGTGGAGGAATGGTGTGCTGGTAGACTACACCTTTATGAAGAAAGAAAATTGTCAACATCCCCATCACAGCTGATTTGGTTTGGCTGACCTTTTCGGGAAGGTGAGCCCGTGTGTTTGCAGACACTCGCTGCGCGCTTCGTGAGGGGTTCGAAATAGTGGATCCATGTTTCGTCGGCTGTTATTACTGTGTTTCGAAAGTTTGGACCCTTTGCAATCATTTGTTTCCACTCATGACACACCTGAACTCTGACTAATAATTGTTCTCTCGTCGGATGATGAGGTACCTACTTAGAGCACACACCATGCAGCAGTAATTTTTCGCATAGAATTCGGAATGCCGACATTTTGATATTAGTTGACGCCGCTATATCTTCGCACGCGATTCGTCGATCGTCTTGCAAGATTGCCTAAAGAGTGTTAACAATACGCTCCGTGAAAAAACTTTCAGGTCGATCAGGTCTGGGAGCGTGTTCTGCCGACAAACGCCCATTTTTTTTTTTTTTTTTTTTGCAATTATGGTGCCATCTAAAAATCGTTGACTCATCTTTGTAAGCTTTTTTTCATTAAATCAATTGTTTCTGGTGCCGTTTTACCGAAGCGGTAGCAAAATTTTGTCGCATAACGCATTTCAATTTTTCACCCTGAATCACTCTCCTCCATAGCTGCATTGCGAAATGCAGACGTACTATAACGAAGTAAATTTCTCCGTCATTTTTTATTCCACGCCGGGGGTCGAACCCGAGTCCACTTATTCCTGGACAAGTCGCTCTACCAACTGAGCTACCTGAGTTCAGTTAGTCGTCTGAGTGGTTATTTTCCTCCTTTGCACTATTGCCAACTCAAAAAAAACAAAAATACTGCCTGTTTTTAGGGAACGACATTTTTATATCGACTTCTACAAAAGAAATATTAAAAAAAGATCTGTTCTTATAAAATTGCTACAAAGTGATGCAGAACCTCAAGATGGCAGCCCCGGTGTCGCAGTGGCTTAAGATATGGCTTTTGACCATTCGTCCGATAAGGTGCTGGGTTCGAATCCGGTGAGGCATGGATGTTGTGTTTGTCTTATGGCACTGGTTCTCTCTCTTCCGTGGAACCAGTGACCTTAAATTAGGGATGGGCGACTTTTTACAGCCCATTGAGTTGCTCACGGTGGCCGTTAAATCTTCAATCAAAGAAAAAAATTCTCAGGATGAACTTAAACTGCGTTTTTGTTTTTTCTTTATAGACCACTGGAATTTCACGATGTTATTTAAAATTCCCTAGTGTCATATTTTCTTCGAAAAATATAATTGTTTTTAAAAAGTACCATGATTTATTTCTGCATGACGCAAATTAGTTCTTTTTTACCGTTTCCAAACGTAAGTTGAAAAAGCGTTTATGCTTCAGCTTTGTCTGTCCGTCTGTCTGTCTGCCCGTCCGCACCATAACTCGCGTAAAAATGTTTCGATTTCGATGAAATTTTAGTATCTGGTAGGGGACCACCTGGGGACAAACCCTATTGAAAATGGGCGAAATGGAATCAAAGGTCAGGACAAAGGAGCGGGATCCATTCCATTGCCCTTATGCGTCATAACTTGTGTAAAAATGTTTTGATTTCGATGAAATTTTAGTATGCGATAGAAGATCACCTGGGGACGAACCGTATTGGAAAATGGGCGAAATGGGATTAAAGGTTAGGACAAAGGAGCGGGATTCATTCCATTGCCCTTATGCGTTATAACTTGTGTAAAAATGTTTCGATTTCGATGAAATTTTAGTATGTGGTAGGGGACCACCTAGGGACGAATTCTGTTAAAAATGGGAGAACTGGGATCAAAGGTCAGGACATGGAGCGGGATCCATGGAAATCATATCATAATCAATGGATTGCTTGATTTTTCTAACTTGTTTACGAAAAATTATATTAATTTGTTTCCAACTTGAGAGAATAACAACGTTTGTTATTTCCGCTTTCCAACCATAGGTTGAAGAAGCGTATATGCTCCAGCTTTGTCCGTTTGTCTATCCGTCCGTCCGTCCGTCCGCAGGATAACCCTCGTAAAAATGGTTCGATTTCGATTGCATTTTAGTATGTGGTAGGGGACAACCTAGGAAGAAACCCTGGTGAAAATGGGCGAAATGGGGTCAAAGTTCAGGACATAGGAGCGGATCCATTCCATCGCCCTCATACGTCATAACTTACGTCAAAATGCTTTGATTGCGACAACACTTTATAATGTTGTTCCGGAGGTATACTGAACCGGTTCTGTTGAATATCATCGAAATAGGGTCTAAGGTCAGGGCACTGGAGGGATATTTATTCCACAGCCATATTTCTCATAACTTGACTGGAAATACTTCTATTGCGACAAACTTTAGTATGTTATTCCAGAGGTTTACTGAACCGGTTTTGTGAATATCATCGAAATGGGGTCAAAGATCAGGTCACAGGAGCGTGATTTAGTAAGAACTTGAGTAATGATTTCTGGCATGTTGGAAAGCGTATCATAATCAATGCATTGCATGATTTTTCTAACTTGTTTTCAATAGAGCCTTCACGAATCACATCCAGCGCAATAATCATGGTGTTCGCATGATTTAATCCAACCCTTGAATATTCGTTTTGCGTCTTATTTCCCCATCGCCTTGTTTTTTCCTTCTTGTCTTGTCCTTGATTGAAGGTTTAACGACCACCGTGAGCAACTCAACGGGCTATAAGCAGTCGCCCATCCCTAATTTAGGGTCACTGGTTCCAGGGAAGGGAGAGAGCCAGTGCCGTAAGACAAACACAACATCCATGCCTCACCGGGATTCGAACCCGGACCCCATTCGGACGAATGATCTGAGGCCATCGCTTAGACCACTGCGCCACCATGGCGGCGGCCCTTGTTTTTTTCACAAGGGTGCGTAGCTTAAGAGCGAATTTCTCACCCATAAACTACACACGAACACTTCCCCCTTAAACTTGCCCCCAAAATCAGAAGAACCCTACATCTTCAAACGGGTAATAAAATAACTGGCAGGGTAGAAGAGACCAAAGCCTATGCTTCAGCCCTGTTAAAACCAAGTATTTCTTTTAATTCATGTCTTTTCGCGTGTGTGATTAGCGAAAAAAAAACCCTTTAAGATAAAGTACGGAAGCATGAATGTTCGTCATTCGTACTGGATTATGAAATCCAATTTTCTTATGCATTTTTTTTTCACAAACACGATTTCTCCCCCTCTATTTCCTCTTGAAGCGCAAATCTCTGGTTTCTCTTAAATTCCACCCTCGTAGCACGGAGAAAATAGGGATTTCCAGGTTTATGTTTAAATACAAAAAATACCTCATTCTGTCAGAGTATTTCTTTTCCTTTTTGAATCGCTCTTGTTACGAAAGGCCTCCGCACAAAAAAATCAGCCTTTTTTTTTTGCGAAGGTTTGCTTCGTTTAATTAAAATTTTAGAATAAAAACGTAAAAAAACAAATAAGGGATATTATGCAAAAGTAGATTCGAATTATTAAGTGCTGGTAATTTTTCCATTCGTAATCAGTCGGGCATGTAAGGTTCTTCTCGATCATAAAATTATGCTGAAAAAAACAAAAATTTCTCTTCTGCGTTTCATGGTTGCATTGATAAGCCGAGCGCCTCGTCGCAGCGCAGCTGGGGAAATAAATTCCCTTCTAATCTAAAATCCCCCTGTTGACGTTCATGTTGCCAACGGCCGTTCCATTACACTGTTTTTGCTTTCGACAGAGTTCCTTGTTTCAACCAAAGCTCCCTCCACGGAAGTGGCAGCGACAAATCTGTTTACGTCTCAACAGAGGATCGGGGAATTCGTCGGCAGTGTTTTTGAATTTCGCAGTAACCGGTGAAAATGACATTTTCTGTCCTAAAATGAGAAAACTTGATAGCCTCTTTTATTTTTACCTGATTCATTCCGGTATTTAACTTTTAAAGTCCAGACGGTGTTATCTGGATTGCTTCCCGGCATAATACATTTTGCTATCATATTAAAAAGGGATTTTTAAATAATCAGTGGAAACCTGATGTCATATGCACTCATCTTCAAGGAAATAGCTGCACCCAGAAGGACGTGTTGCATTGCAATGGTTATTGGTAGAGGTTACCAATGATTCAATATTGAAACGGATATGGGCGATATTTATTGAGCTAAACGCAAACTAGACAAAACCCGTCGAATCGATGGTTAGTTTTTTTTTTTTTAAATAATAAACTCATATGAAACAACAAACGTAAACTTTATTTGATTGACCAATTTATTCAACCACTTCAGTAAACACAATAATCCAAGTTCGTGTTTTATTTTTTATTTTTTTGTGACTGAAGATTTAACGACCACCGTGAGCAACTCAGTGGACTTTAATCAGTCTCCTGTCCCTAATTTACGGACACTGTTTCTAGGGAACGGAGAACGCCAGTGCTGTGAGACAAACACAGATTCGAACTCGGACCCTTCACGAACGAATGATGATAAGCCAACTCTTGGGGTATATAAGCAGATCAGATCAGATCATATGTAGAGGATTTTAGGAAGGGAGACCCCAGGCCTTAAAAAACCCTTAGAAATATGAAGCTACGAGATTTGGGCTATAGTGCCCGATAGGAAAGTGACACGGAAGCGAGGTAGAAAGGGGAGGAAGGCGCCTTTATTTATTACCAGGGGGGGGGCAGTACCCGGGGTCCGATGGCTTAACGTGCCCATCCGACGCACGGCGGATATTTAGTGGATCGAGCGTTCGTACCTGCCTGGGATCGAACCTGAGGTCCTTTCCGTGGCAGTACGAACGTTGCCCACTAGGCCACCAGCGGCCCGAGGTATATAAGCACCCGCTCGTCCCTAATTTAAGGTCACTGGTTCCAGGGAAGGGAGAGAGCCAGTGCCATAAGACAAACACAACATCCATGCCTCACCGGTATTCGAACTCGGACCCTTCTTTTTTTTTTTTTTTTTATTGGAGGTTTAACGACCACCGTGAGCAACTCAATGGGCTATAAGCAGTCGCCCGTACCTAATTTAGGATCACTGGTTCCAGGGAAGGGAGAGAGCCAGTGCCGTAAGACAAACACAACATCCATGCCTGACCGGGATTCGAACCCGGACCCCTTACGGACGAATGATCAGAGGCCAGCGCCTTAGACCACTGCGCCACCGGGGCGGCCTCGGACCCTTCACGAACGAATGATAATAAGCCAACTCTTGGGGTATATAAGCAGTCGCTCGTCTCTAATTTAAGGTCACTGGTTTCAGGAAAAGGAGAGAGCCAGTGCCGTAAGACAAACACAACATCCATGCCTCACCGGGATTCGAACTCGGACCCTTCACGAACGAATGATCATAAGCCAACTCTTGGGGTATATAAGCAGTCGCTCGTCTCTAATTTAAGGTCACTGGTTCCAGGGAAGGGAGAGAGCCAGTGCCGTAAGACAAACACAACATCCATGCCACACCGGGATTCGAGGACGGTAGACGAAACCCGTCGGAATCGACGCTGATTTTTTTTTTTTTTTTTTTTTTTTTTTTTAAGAATAAACTCATATGAAACGTTTATTTACATCTGTACATAATGGGAAACGTCTAACGTACGTGAATAAACTGGATCGAATGAATGTTGAATTGTATATATACATCACACAGTCCAATGGCACGACGCAATCCGGTCTTCGAGTGTTCGCTGTTCCGATAAGAACTTTGATACAAATTCCTGCTAGTGTTGTTTTGCACAACGGTTTGCTGAGAAAAGTTACTTCGGACTTTGGACTATCCGAGTCCCTCCATACTTCCGCCTTCAACAGTGTGTGAGTCAATCGCAGGAGGTCAGATGACAACCGCAGGCTTCTCCCATAGACTTTACATGGGAAATTTGGCGCCCTATAACGCCCGAAGCGTTGCCCCAATCTCATTTTTCTCTTCGACTGGCACATCTACATGGTAAGACCTTTATTTTGACACCTCAACTATATGTTTACGTTCAGCCATTCTCAGTATAAAACCTTATAGAATTAATATATAGATAAGAAGTGTCTCTCAGCATGGCGTCGGGCCGCCATGTTGGCTCACACAGCATGCCAGACCTCTCGGCATGGAGTTGTGTAGGTTCCTAATGGTGTCCTGCGATAAGCCATCCCATGCAGCTTGAATCTTCTCACGCAGTTTCTGCAGATTGTGCGGTAGGGGTTGAGTGTGGATAGCACGTCCAATAGCACCCCATACATTTTCAATCGGCGATAGGTCTGGTGATGCGGCTGGCCATGGCAGAGTGTCTGTGCCTTGAAGACAAGCTCTCGAGACAGAAGCAGTAGGCGGACGAGTGTTGCCCTGTTGAGAAATTGCACTAACGTTGGGGTGTCAAAATGCCTGTAATGAACACCAAAGGTAATCTTGCATCGTAGGCAATTGCACCCCACACCATGACCCAGACCTTCTGGAACGTGTGACGCTCGACAACAGACCATTCATCTTGGCGTTGATCACGGTGCCTCCATACACGGATTCGTTGATCGTATCCTCCAAGAGAAAAGCGGGACTCGTCACTGAAGATCACCCGCTGCCATTCTGAGTCGCTCCTTGACAGTCTGGCACGACACCATTGCAGTCTTTGGCGACGATACACTGGTGTTAAGGGTTGTCATGGTAACGGTCTGCGTGGGTGTTATCCTACGTGTGCAGCCGTCTGTTAATGGTACTGGAACTAATCGGATGATGCGTGGAAGACATCACAGCTTGCTGAATATCCGCAATCGTTTGTGTTGGGTCACTCCGTGCATGACGGACAACCCGTCGGTCCTCTCTCTCCGTGGTTTGTCTAGGTTCTTTAGACCCTTCCTGTAGCTGATGCGTGCCTTGTTCTATCCACTGTTGCTAACAGCGTGCTATGGTGATATCCGCACGACCCGTATGGCGCGAAATATGGCGATAAGTTTATCTCACGTCCCGGAGCCACACCATGCGGCACCTCTCGAACTCCTCCAACTGCTCGAACTGTTTCTGAACTTTTCCCCGATGCGTACTTTACTTGCAAAGGATGCAACCAGCACCAGAGCACGAGTCAGAATGGCAAGCGTGCGCAACGGGACGACCTTATATAGCCGGTCAGGCACAGTGCTATGACCTTATACCCTGAGTTGCCACTTTATTATGACCATCCCCTCAGTACTTCGTTGGGCCACCTTTTGCCTTTAATACTGCGTCGATTCTTCGTGGCATGGACTCCACGAGATGTTGATACGTGGTTTGAAGAATCTGAGACCATGCTTGATGAATAGCACTTTCCAGGAGTGTGAGATTGCAGAGTTGTGGATCCAGATGTCTGATGGCTCGTTCAACTTCATCCCCCAAATTCTCAATGGAATTGAGATCTGGAGATTGTGGGGGTCACCTAAGCAAAGTAAACTCACCAGCATGTTCCTGCAACCAATCCTGTACTATACGAGCACTATGGCAGAACGCATTGTCTTGTTGAAAGTAGCCACCGCTATTGGGATCAACCATCCACATGACAGGATGCACTTGGTCCGCAACGATGTTTAAATATGATGTGCCAGTCAGACGTTGATCAACACAAATTAAAGGGCCCAAAGCATGCCAGGAAAACATTCCCCAAACCATAACGCTGCCTCCACCACCCTGAAGAGTAGTAGCAATGCATTTGGGGTCCATGCTTTCGTGCTGTTTGCGCCAAATTCTCACTCGGTCATCGGCATGGTGCAACTGAAAACGTGATTCATCGGACCACATAATTTGTTTCCAATTATCGACTATCCAATCCTTGTGCACCTGTGTGAACTGGAGACGTTTTTTCTTGTTAACTGCCGACACCAAAGGTGTTCGAACAGGCCTTCGGCTGCCATATCCCATCCGATGCAGTGTACGGTGAACAGTGCGTGCAAAGATTATTTGAGGGGATCCTTGATTAAGATGGTCTGTAATTTGCTGCACTGTTGCCCTTCTGTTGTCTGTTACCAGTCTGGACACTCTCCGTTTCGCCCGAGCAGTCACTAGTCGATGACGACCACACGTTGCACGTAGAGACCCAGTTTTTTGGCTGACAGTCCAGTCTTTAAACGCTTTGACAACAGCTGCTCTGGAACATTTCAGGAATGCGGCGGTTTCTGTAATAAACGCTCCACGGCTCCGAGTTCCTACAATCATCCCACGTTGAAAGTCCCTCAAATCGCATTTTTTTCCCATCTCGTCACCCAAACATTACTTCTACTACTGTCGCAAGCAGTAAGTTTACCCTTTTTTATACTGGCCTCGCCCTCTGGTGGCAACAGCGTGCAGCCATAGCTCATTTGCTTAAAACTGTCAGGTGGTCATAATAAAGTGGCCACTCAGTGTATAGCCGGTCAGGCACACGGCTACGACCTTATATAACCGGTCAAACACAGCCAGCGCTACGACCTTATATAACCGGTCAAACACAGCCACGCTACGACCTTACATAGCCGGTCAGGCACAGCGCTACGACCTTATATAGCCGGTCAGGCACAGCACTACGGTCTTATGTAGCCGGCCAGGCACAGCGCTACAACCTTATATAGACGGTCAGGCACAGCGCTACGACCTTATATAGCCGGTCAAACACAGCGCTACGACCTTATATAGCCGGTCAGGCACAGCACTACGGTCTTATATAGCCGGCCAGGCACAGCGCTACAACCTTATACAGCCGGTCAAGCACAGCGCTACGACCTTATATAGCCGGTCAGGCACAGCACTACGGTCTTATATAGCCGGCCAGGCACAGCGCTACGACCTTATATAGCCGGTCAGACACAGCGCTACGGTCTTATATAGCCGGCCAGGCACAGCGCTACAACCTTATACAGCCGGTCAGGCACAGCACTACGGTCTTATATAGCCGGCCAGACACAGCGCTACAACCTTATATAGCCGGTCAGGCACAGCGCTACAACCTTATATAGACGGTAAGGCACAGCGCTACGACCTTATATAGCCGGTCAGGCACAGCACTACGGTCTTATATAGCCGGCCAGACACAGCGCTACAACCTTATACAGCCGGTCAGGCACAACACTACGGTCTTATATAGCCGGCCAGGCACAGCGCTACAACCTTATATAGACGGTCAGGCACAGCGCTACAACCTTATATAGCCGGTCAGGCACAGCACTACGGTCTTATATAGCCGGCCAGGCCCAGCGCTACAACCTTATATAGCCGGTCAGGCACAGCGCTACGACCTTATATAGCCGGTCAGGCACAGCACTACGGTCTTATATAGCCGGCCAGGCACAGCGCTACGACCTTATATAGCCGGTCAGACACAGCGCTACGACCTTATATAGCCGGTCAGGCACAGCACTACGGTCTTATATAGCCGGCCAGGCACAGCGCTACGACCTTATATAGCCGGTCAGACACAGCGCTACGACCTTATATAGCCGGTCAGGCACAGCACTACGGTCTTATATAGCCGGCCAGGCCCAGCGCTACAACCTTATATAGACGGTCAGGCACAGCGCTACAACCTTATATAGCCGGTCAGGCACAGCACTACGGTCTTATATAGCCGGCCAGGCACAGCGCTACAACCTTATATAGACGGTCAGGCACAGCACTACGGTCTTATATAGCCGGCCAGGCACAGCGCTACGACCTTATATAGCCGGTCAGACACAGCGCTACGACCTTATACAGCCGGTCAGGCACAGTACTACGGTCTTATATAGCCGGCCAGGCACAGCGCTACAACCTTATATAGCCGGTCAGGCACAGCGCTACGACCTTATATAGCCGGTCAAACACAGCGCTACGACCTTATGTAGCCGGCCAGGCACAGCGCTACGACCTTATATAGCCGGTCAGGCACAGCGCTATGACCTTATGTAACCGGTCAGGCACAGCGGTACGACCTCTCCTTGCTTGCGTCACGTGAGCGGCCGAGCGTGATACTTGAATCATTTGCATGTCTCACGATGTCAAACCTACCCACCAAGTTCCATTTCTGTCGGTTGCTTCCGTCTGGGTGCAAGCAACTATGTTTGACGATGAGTGTATTTAAGAAGAAAGTGATTTTTGTCGTGCAGTACGTTTACTGGTCTATCCATTGGTTTTCCGACAATACTATCTGGAATTGTGAATTATACATTCAAGTTCAACCCAACTTCATACTATTTTTTTGAAAATACCACTACTACAACCTACGTAAAGAAAGTTCCAGGACTAACCGCATTGCTAACGTAACGTTTCTGGGATAACATTATCACGGGTATGCCAGAAGAGAGCAGTCCTTCGCCAATCAGCGGACGGTTTATACCGGTACCGATAGGCGGCAGACGGGCATTAAGGGGAATCATAGCAAGCGTTCTGGTCATATTTAAATTTAGCCATGGAAGAGCGGAAAGTAAACATCCATTTTTGTTAGAAACTTGGTAAATCAGCTACTGAAACACACAGAATGCTAAAAGAAGCGTATGGAGACAGAGCATCATCCCGCAGCAGAGTTTTCGAATGGTAGGCAACGGTTTCGTGACGGACGGGAATCCTCCCACACAGCGTAGAATATTTCGTATATGTTACAAGTACATAGCACCGAAACATTTTGACTTTTCACATACGTTGCGCAATGTAACAGTAATGTTTCGGAAACCTTACGGTTACGTCAAAATGTCCGCAAACGTTATATAACTTTAAAACATAACCAATACTATACTAGTGACCCGATTTATTTGCGTAGGAAATCGACACATTAGCTTGTTCGGTTATTGATAACGAGGAACAACACACCAACTATGCTTTTTCGGTTATTGATAACGAGGAACAATACACCAATTAAACTTTTTCGGTTATTGATAAAGAGGAACAATACACCAATTAAGTAGTAAATAGTAACATTATACTAGTGATCCGATTTATTGGCGTGGGAAATAGACACATTAGCTTTTTCGGTTATTAATAACGAGGAACAACACACCAATTATGCTTTTTCGGTTATTGATAAGGAGGAACAATACACCTATTAAGTTTTTTCGGTTATTGATAACGAGGAACAATACACCAATTAAGTAGTAAATAGTAACATTATACTAGTGATCCGATTTATTGGCGTAGGAAATAGACACATTAGCTTTTTCGGTTATTGATAACGAGCAACAGAGCATCAATTAAGTTTTTACGGTTATTGATAACGAGGAATAATACACCAAATAAGTAGTAAATAAACTAACGGAAAAAAATCCCAACACCACGAAAAAAATGTTGTAGAGGAATGCAATGGCGGCAATACATTTGTATAGGTAACATATGTAATCCATTAAAGTTTCAAGATCACAGCTTAATGTAAGCATGAGAAGAGCCATTTTAAATGTGAAATGCTGGTACATTAATAACCGGTGTAACCGCCAGAATGTTGAATGCAAGCACGCAAACGTTCATGCATTGTCTCGTACAGGTGCTGGATGTCAGTTTGTGGGATGGAGTTCCATGCCTGTTGCACTTGGTTGGTCTATACAGGGACGGTTAATGCTGGTTGGGGGGACGCTGGAGTTGTCGTCCAATGATGTCCCATACGTGCTCGATTGGTGAAAGATCTGGTGATCTAGCAGGCCACGGCAACATGTCGACACTCTGTAGAGCATGTTGGGTTACAACAGCGGTATGCGGGCGAGCGTTATCCTGTTGGAAAACGCCCCCTTGAATGGTGTTCATGAATGGAAGCACAAAAGGTTAAATCACCAGACCGACGTACAACTGTGCCGTCAGGGTGCGTGGGATAATCACGAGAGTGTTCCTGCTGTCATAGGAAATTGCTCCCCAGACCACAACTCCAGGTGTAGGTCCAGTGTGTCTCGGCCGCAGACAGGTTGGCTGCAGGCGCTCACCTGGCCTCCTTCTAACCAACACACGGCCATCACTGGCACCCAGGCAGAACCGACTTTCATCAGAAAACACAACAGATCTCCACTCCGTCCTCCAATGAGCTCTAGCTTGACACACCTGACGTCGCAAACGGCAGTGGTTTGGAGTAAGTGGAATGCACGCTACAGGGTGTTTGGCTCGGAGCTGTCCTTCAAGTAACCGATTTGTAACAGTTCGTTGTGTCACTGTGGTGGCAACTGCAGCTCGAATTGCTGCCGCAGACGCGGTACGATGCGCCACGGCCATACGCCGTACACGGCGGTCTTCCCTCTCAGTAGTGCCACGTGGCAGGCCGGAGCCCGGTCTTCTTGAGGCAGTACCTTCCTTTGACCACCGCTGCCAACAATCATGCACAGTGGCTACATTCCTGCCAAGTCGTTCTGCAATATTGCGGAAAGAAAATCCACCTTCTCGTAGCGCTATTACACTACCTCGTTCAAACTCCGTGAGCTGTTGGTAATGGCTTCTTCGTCTTCTTAAAGGCATTCTTGACTAAAATCAACACACTACGTCGAATCTCAACGATAACTAACGCTCACGAACGTTACAGCGCGTGTTTACAGCAAACCTGCTTTGCATGCTCCGAGGGGCGCTACTAGCGCCTCACGCATGCGCTGAGCGCTTAATTTGCATAGACGCCATCTTACAGATGTACTCTCACCGCCTACCAACTGTCGTTTATCTAACACAATCCCTTCTTGGTGTTGGGATTTTTTTCCGTCAGTGTAGAAACACTATACTAGTGATCCGATTTATTGGCGTAGGAAGTAGACAGATTAGCTTTTTCGGTTATTGATAACGAGGAACAATACACCAATTGAGCTTTTTCGGTTATTGACAACGAGGAAGGAACAATACACCAATTAAGTAGTAAATAGTAGCACTATACTAGTGATCCGATTTATTGGCGTAGGAAGTAGACACATTAGCTTTTTCGGTTATTGATAACGAGGAACAATGCACCAATAAAGCTTTTTCGGTTATTGATAACGAGGAACAATACACCAATTAAGTAGTAAATAGTAACACTATACTAGTGATCCGATTTATTGGCGTAGGAAGTAGAAACATTAGCTTTTTCGGTTATTGATAACGAGGAACAATACACCAATTAAGCTTTTTCGGTTATTGATAACGAGGAACAATACACCAATTAAGCTTTTTCGGTTATTGATAACAAGGAACAATACACCAATTAAGTAGTAAATAGTAACACTGTACTAGTGATCCGATTTACTGGCGTAGGAAGTAGACACATTAGCTTTTTCGGTTATTGATAACGAGGAACAATACACCAATTAAGCTTTTTCGGTTATTGATAACGAGGAACAATACACCAATTAAGCTTTTTCGGTTATTGATAACGAGGAACAAAACACCAATTAAATAGTAAATAGTAACACTATACTAGTGATCTGATTTACTGGCGTAGGAAGTAGACACATTAGCTCTTTCGGTTATTGATAACGAGGAACAATATACCAATTAAGCAGTAAATAGTAACACTATACTAGTGATCTGATTTATTGGCGTGGGAAGTAGACACATTAGCTTTTTCGGTTATTGATAACGAGGAACAATACACCAATTAAGTAGTAAATAGTAGTACTATACTAGTGATCCGATTTATTGGCGTAGGAAGTAGACACATTAGCTTTTCCGGTTATTGATAACGAGGAACAATAAACCGATTAAGTTTTTTCGGTTATTGATAACGAGGAACAATACATCAATTAAGTAGTAAATGGTAACACTGTGCTAGTGATCCCATTTACTGGCGTAGGAATTAGACAAAATAGCGTTTCTAAGCTTTCGCACATCAACCAGATGGCTTTTTCAAGGAAGTTAGACAGAATAGAACGCATAAACAATTTGAACGCGGAAACTTGACTTGACAACAATAGATACGACGTTATAATCATTTAAAGATATGACGCATCACGTTGGTTGCACGCGCAGTATCCTGGTAGACAGAAGGCTTTACTTGAAGAATTGGTTCCAAATTCGTGGCAACTCGAGTGACACGCAATCGTTGCAAGTATCGTGGTTGGTAACGATCTCCAAGGTTTTCCGAATGGCTGTACCTTTAGGAGGAGCGTAGGTAGCTAATTTCTTTATATCGTCCCACATAGGCGTAGCGGACTTAAATTTCACTTCTCTGGATAGTGCCGTGGCTACTTTACCGTATTTTGTGTCTCTTTTATGTTCGTTGATTCCGATTGCAAACGAACGCTTGGTCGTTCCATTGTATTATTGTTTAGAGCCGTCCGGATACTCTAGGGGGATCGCATAAACATCTACATCGCAGGAGAGAGGTGGTTTTTCACTACTTCCCTGTAGCATAGTATATATAAATTAGCTACCTATTCTACTCCTAAAGGCACAGCTATTCGGGAAACTTTATAGATCATTACCTACAGCGATACTTGCAATGATTGCATCTCACTATAGTTGCCATGAATTTGGAACCAATTCTTCAAGTAAAGATTTCTGCCCGCCAGGATACCGAGCTTACAAACCAACGTGATGCGTCATGTCTTTAAATAAATATGACATCGTATCTATTCTTGGGAAGTCAAGTTTCCGCGTTCAAATTGTTGATGCGTTCTATTTTTCAGTTGCAGTTTCTGTCTAACTTCCTTGAAAAAGCCATCTGGTTGATGTGCGAAAGTTTGGAAACGCTAATGTGTCTACTTCCTACGACAGTAATTCGGATCACTAGTATAGTGTTACTATTTACTACTTAATTGGTGTATTGTTCCTCGTTATAAATAACCAAAAAAACTTAATTGGTGTATTGTTCCTCGTTATAAATAACCAAAAAACTTAATTGGTGTATTGTTCCTCGTTATCAATAACCGAAAAAGCTAATATGTCTACTTCCTACGCCAGTAAATCGGATCACTACTATAGCGTTACTATTTACTACTTAATTGATGTATTGTTCCTCGTTATAAATAACCGAAAAAACTTAATTGGTGTATTGTTCATCGTTATCAATAACCGAAAAACTTAATTGGTGTATTGTTCCTCGTTATCAATAACCGAAAAAGCTAATATGTCTACTTCCTACGCCAGTAAATCGGATCACTACTATAGTGTTGCTATTTACTACTTAATTGGTGTATTGTTCCTCGTTATCAATAACCGAAAAAGCTAATATGTCTACTTCCTACGCCAGTAAATCGGATCACTAGTATAGTGTTACTATTTACTACTTAATTGGTGTATTGTTCCTCGTTATCAATAACCGATACGTTACAGTGAAAGTTCTTTGTAACTTAACTTCATGTTACTGTTACGTATTTGAAATACATTTGTAACTTCGTTACATTACTGTTACGTATTTGAAAGATATTTGTGACATCATTATATTACGGTTGCGTATGTACTACGTTGAACATTATAGTTTTAATAAACTTTGTAAAATCATAATTAAAAATATTACACTCGACAGCTGTTTCAAAAACAACAACAGTCGTATTACGAGTTGTTTACGTCTTCGCAGGTTCAACGCAGTCAGCTGTCCATTGTGAACAGTGGCGGCGTTTATATATTGATAACAAAAGAAATTAAAATCGGTCCCAAATGATGGTCTCGAATTTCTATTGTACATGTGGAATAGACTATATTTCAGCGAAAAAAATAAAGAAAATTAAATTCGTCATTTCTCTAAATAGCTACCAGTATGAAATTTCTCAGCTTCAAGTAAAAAAAACATGCTATTATAGTATACCAATTCAACAACACAGCCATCTACTTAGATTTTATAAAATGCTTTTTTAGAATTTAAAAATTATAATAACCAAAACAATTACTTAATTTCAGATGATTTTGAATCCCCCCCCACAAAAAAGGATGAATTATTAAATCAACTAATTCGAGTACGACAGTATCACCAAAGAATATCCCAGAACCACATGGAAATACGACTACGAGAGTGCTTCAGTAAAATTCCATAAATGCGCATGCGCATCCATGCCGTTGTCAAACCAAATATCTTAAATATCGCCGGAAAGTAACATCAAGGTAGCAATTATATGCAATGGAAACTAAACTGAAGAGCAATTGAATTAGAGATACCTGTCTAGTAACGTGTAGCACCACCTTTCGCCCTGATGACGCGGCGATTCGTCTAGGCATGGACTCGACAAGACACCGGAAGCGTTGGAAAGCCATAGGGATCCACGACCCCTGAACAAGCTCCCACAGTTCACCAAGATTTGATGGAGGAAGGTCAGAGACTCAAAGATTTCTCTCGATAGCATCCCAGATGTGCTCGATCGGATTGAAGTCAAGTGACCTAGCTGGCCAAGGAAGCGAAGTCACGTCGGTGGAGTATTCATCCAACCATTCGGATTCAATTTGGGAGCGATGGCGCAGTGCACTGTCTTGTTGCAGGATGAGGTCCTCAGTGGGATGTTGAAGACGCACAAACGGGAGCAAATGGTCGTCCAGGATATCCCGGCAACGTTGACCTGTGAGAAATGATGTCACACGTACCAGGGGTCCCATTTCAGTCCACGTAAACAGTCCCCAGACAAGAATGCCAACCCCACCAGCTTGAAGAGTACCCTGCTGGCAAGAAGAATCCATCGCTTCATGTGGTTTGCGCCGTTCTCGTATGCTGCCATCCACATGTACCAACGTGAATCTCGACTCATCAGTACCCAGACAAGAATGACAACCCCACCAGCTTGAAGAGTACCCTGCTGGCAAGAAGAATCTATCGCTTCATGTGGTTTGTGCCGTACTCGTATGCTGCCATCCGCATGTACCAACGTGAATCTCGACTCATCAGTCCAGGCAACATTTTTCCACATATCTAAGGTCCAGTGGCGATGTTCCCGCGCCCATGCTAATCTTTGCACCCTGTGATGTGCGGTCAGCAGCGGTACCCTCGTGGGACGATATCTTTTGTACCCCATAGCGAGGAGATGGTTCTGGATGGTGGCGCTGCTTACAAGTTTTTGTGCACCAGCGTTAAATTGCCGAGTGATTTCTTGCACTGTGGCCCGTCTATCCGCTCTTACAAGACGATCTAGCGGACGATGACCCCGCTCATCCGCACGCTGTTGTCTACGGTAGCTGGCCCTTGCCGGTTTGGTTTTACCGAATTCGATGTACTAACGGTGCACCCGTGACACAGTGGCTCGTGAAAATCCCAGTGCCTGCACGATTTCCGAGATGGAGTGACCCATTCATCGTGCCCTGACAATTGACAATTTGCCAACGATCAAATGCGCTTAGATCCTTCGTCTTACCCATACTGCGTACGACTCTTACTGATTCCCGTCGCATCACTCCTTATATTGTCGGATCGCTGCATTCGTCATGTCGTTTCCGTTTACAGAACCGCCCACAGCGCCACATTTGCATAACGCCAGCTGTCTCTAATTAAATTGCTCTTCAGTGTATTGCATAGTGTAATCCCATATTTCATACATGAATATTAGCTATAATTTAATGGCTTGTGCCGTTAAGCCCCACCAGATGGTGATGTCTCAGTTGCTAAGTCCATCCCTACGGATTTGTGAAGTCAGATGCTGACAGATAAATACACATAGCGCCGTGGATTGTTGGCACCGTAGTGTAAGGCGAACGCACTCGGCTAGGTATCGAGAGATCTGGAGTTTGATCCCAGCGGTGTCCGGATAACAATTTTTTGGTTGCTGTGTGTTAAAGAAAAACGTGGGAAAAGCGATGACTTTCATAACATGTTTACTGCTGTCTTAATAAATGTTACACTTACTACGAAGTAACACCTTCTGCTGAAGTTCAGAAAAAAATTCTGATTTCTTTGAAGATGAACGCATAAATTCTTTAAGGTCGTGTCATTTCATTTTTGTGAAAATTAGGTTTGATATTTTCACCGGCTGGAATGAATGAACTTGGAGTTAAAAAAAATTGATTAAAATTAGCTGGAAAGAATATACTCCGTGCCTAAGAAATAAGCCGAACATAACTGGAATGAGAGAACCTGCGCAACAGAAAGCATTGTTTCCCCCTTAGCTTAGTTATTCAAAGTGGTTATTTAGGGGAATGATTTATACTAATCCTTTCTGATCAATTACCTGCTCAAGGACTGTAACAATGGCGACAAACCTATGAAAGGAGGAAGAAAACATTTCTTACATGACTCTGCCTAGTTGCAGCATGTCCGAGTCAGGAAAACTAATCCTTCCCCATCATGCATTGGATCATGGAGCAGAGAATAAAAAATTAGGAGGAGCGTTTATCACCAAGGACAGGATTAAACCTGAGAAAGGAGGGAAAAGATGTTTGTGTCACTTGTTTCTACTCAATAATATGACGTTCGAGTCAGGGGAATTATCCCTTGCTCATCAGGTCTTAGGTCATGGGGCCGAGAATAACGAATTAGAAGGGAGCACTTATCACCAGGGTAAGCATTAAACCTGAGAAAGGAGGGAAAAGATGTTTGTGTCACTTGTTTCTACTCAATAATATGACGTTCGAGTCAGGGGAATTAGCCCTTGCTCATCAGGTCTTAGGTCATGGGGCCGAGAATAACGACTTAGAAGGGAGCACTTATCACCAGGGTAAGCATTAAACCGTAGAAAGGAGGGAGAAGATGTTTGTGTCACGTGTTTTTATCCAGTGATATGACATCCGAGTCAGACGAACTAGTCCTTCCTCATCAGGTCTTAGGTCATGGAGCAGAGAATAAAGAATTAGGAGGAGCGTTTATCACCAAGGACAGGATTAAACCTGAGAAAGGAGGGAAAAGATGTTTGTGTCACTTGTTTCTACTCAATAATATGACGTTCGAGTCAGGGGAATTAGCCCTTGCTCATCAGGTCTTAGGTCATGGGGCCGAGAATAACGAATTAGAAGGGAGCACTTATCACCAGGGTAAGCATTAAACCTGAGAAAGGAGGGAAAAGATGTTTGTGTCACTTGTTTCTACTCAATAATATGACGTTCGAGTCAGGGGAATTAGCCCTTGCTCATCAGGTCTTAGGTCATGGGGCCGAGAATAACGACTTAGAAGGGAGCACTTATCACCAGGGTAAGCATTAAACCGTAGAAAGGAGGGAGAAGATGTTTGTGTCACGTGTTTTTATCCAGTGATATGACATCCGAGTCAGACGAACTAGTCCTTCCTCATCAGGTCTTAGGTCATGGAGCAGAGAATAAAGAATTAGGAGGAGCGTTTATCACCAAGGACAGGATTAAACCTGAGAAAGGAGAGAAAAGATGTTTGTGTCACTTGTTTCTACTCAATAATATGACGTTCGAGTCAGGGTAATTAGCCCTTGTTCATCAGGTCTTAGGTCATGGGGCCGAGAATAACGAATTAGAAGGGAGCACTTATCAATAGTAACAGGATTAGACCTGAGAAAGGACGGGAAAGATGTTTCTGTCACTTTTTCTACCCAGGGATATGACGTCCGAGTCAGAGGAACTAGTCCTTCCTCATCAGGTCTTAGGTCACGGGGCCGAGAATAACGAATTAGAAGGGAGCACTTATCAATAGTAACAGGATTAGACCTGAGAATGGACGGGAAAGACGTTTGTGTCGCTTTTTCTACTCAGTGATATGACGTCCGAGTCAGAGGAACTAGTCCTTCCTTATCAGATCTTAGGTCATGGAGCAGAGAATAAAGAATTAGGAGGAGCGTTTATCACCAAGGACAGGATTAAACCTGAGAAAGGAGGGAAAAGATGTTTGTGTCACTTGTTTCTACTCAATAATATGACGTTCGAGTCAGGGGAATCAGCCCTTGCTCATCAGGTCTTAGGTCATGGGGCCGAGAATAACGAATTAGAAGGGAGCACTTATCACCAGGGTAAGCATTAAACCTGAGAAAGGAGGGAAAGATGTTTCTGTCACTTATTTCTACCCAGTGATATGACGTCCGAGTCAGAGGAACGAGTCCTTCCTCATCAGGTCTTAGGTCATGGGGCCGAGAATAACGAATTAGAAGGGAGCACTTATCAATAGTAACAGGATTAGACCTGAGAAAGGACGGGAAAGATGTTTGTGTCACTTTTTCTACCCAGTGATAATACGTCCGAGTCAGAGGAACTAGTCCTTCCTCATCAGGTCTTAGGTCATGGGGCCGAGAATAACAAATTAGAAGGGAGCACTTATCAATAGTAACTGGATTAGACCTGAGAAAGGACGGGAAAGATGTTTGTGTCACTTTTTCTACCCAGTGATATGACGTCCGAGTCAGAGGAACTAGTCCTTCCTCCTCAGGTCTTAGGTCATGGGGCCGAGAATAACGAATTAGAAGGGAGCACTTAACAATAGCAAAAGGATTAGACCTGAGAAAGGACGGAAAAGATGTTTGTGTCACTTTTTGTACCCAGTGATATGACGTCCGAGTCAGAGGAACTAGTCCTTCCTCATCAGGTCTTAGGTCACGGGGCCGAGAATAACGAATTAGAAGGGAGCACTTATCAATAGTAACAGGATTAGACCTGAGAAAGGACGGGAAAGATGTTTGTGTCACTTTTTCTACCCAGTGATATGACGTCAGAGTCAGAGGAACTAGTCCTTCCTCATCAGGTCTTAGGTCATGGGGCCGAGAATAACGAATTAGAAGGGAGCACTTATTAGTAGCAACAGGATTAAACCTGAGAAAGGAGGGAAAAGATGTTTGTGTCACTTGTTTGTACCCAGTGATATGACGTCCCATTCAGGGGAACTAGCCTTTCCTCATCAGGTCTTGTGTCATGGGGAGAGAATAAAACACTAAAAGGGAGCTTTTATCACCAGTGACAGGAGTAGACGTAGAAAGGGAAGGGAAATTTTTTGAGTCACTTGTTTCCACCCAGTGGCATGATGCCCGTGTCAGGGGAACTAGCCCATCCTTCATTAGTCGGGTCATGGAGCAGAGAATAAAGGACTAAAAGGAGCATTGAAATTTTTGGGCAGAAGTTATAGCAATACTGTATGTATTGTAATTAAATTACTCGTCAAATTCAGAAAGGTGTAAACGATATGATATGATATATCATATCGTTTACATATGCAATTCTTAAACTGTATAAGTAATAAAGACTTCAACAAATGTTATTAAGACGCTGTTAACTTTATTTCGGTTTACCTTTAATAAAAGCTAACTTTTATAATATTGTGTACAAATAAGTTTTAAGGCGCTTTGAGACAACGCAACATGTAATTTGAGAGAAAACAACAAAACCTTTATGAATCAAAATATGGGCCGTCATTATCTATCACCTTCCGCCATCGGTCGGGCAGCTTACGAATTCCAGCCATGAAGAATACGTCGTGTGACGCGATGAAGTCGGCAACATATTTTCTTACTTCCTCAGATATCCGGAACCATAGAGCAGACAAACCATGTTGCATCGATCGGAACAAATGATAGTATGAAGGGGCTATGTTGGGACTATACTCCGGCTGCTCCAAACCTTCCACCTTCCCAGCCATGCGTCAATAACGCTTCCCTAAGCGATTTTGCGACATGCGGCTTGGCGTTGTCATGCAGTAATTTCACGAGACGCACTCCTTTGCCTGTGAATGGACGTTTCCGACAAATTTCCTGGTTCAATCGCAGCAATTAGTGCTTGTAGAAATCAACAGTAACAGTTTAACCCTGTTGCAATAGTTCATAATAGAACACACCCTTTATATCCCACCATATGCACAGCAGAACTTTCTTGGAAGGATCATTGTGTTTCGGTGCCGAAGACGTTGCTTCACCGGAGTCTACCCTGTGTTTTTTCCTTTTGAGATGGTTGTACGGATCCACTTTTCATCACCCGTAATGATTTTCCCCAGGAAAGTATTTCTATGTTGTTTATTCAACAGATTCAAACACTTCATGACACGCTCATCCTTGCTCCTCTGGTTAAGGTCATGTGGCACCCATTTTCCTCCCTTCTAAATCTTTCCCATTGCGGGTAAACGATTGGAAATGGTTTGTGGAGTTACCCCCAGTTGTTCAGCTAGTTTTTTTTTGTTGTTTTTTTTTGCGTTTGAGACGAATCTTCATCCTGCAATGCTTGCAGTTCCTCATGTGCAAATATCCGCCACGTTCTCGACGGCTAACATCAAAATCACTTGCTTTTTTTTTTTTTTTTTTTTTTTTTTGATTGGAGGTTTAACGACCACCGTGAGCAACTCAATGGGCTATAAGCAGTCGCCCGTCCCTAATTTAGGGTCACTGGTTCCAGGGAAGGGAGAGAGCCAGTGCCGTAAGACAAACACAACATCCATGCCTGACCGGGATTCGAACCCGGACCCCTTACGGACGAATGATCAGAGGCCAGCGCCTTAGACCACTGCGCCACCGGGGCGGCAAAAAAATCACTTGCTTTAAACCGTCTAAACCGAAACTCGCACGTGCTTTTCGATACAATATTCCCCCCATAACAGAACAGATCGTTTCACATGCTTTTGCAGCACTTTTTCCTTAATAAAATTTCTAACTAATGCAGTATCGCTTGCCATCTTCCACCTACCGATGTGCAAGTGCGTTTGACTGTTGGGCAAACTTCTGTGTCCCATTTTATACTCTGGACCAGTTACGGTCACATGACAACAACGAGGGGAATGTCGGATATGTAAAGTAGGGGTATACGTCGCACAAAAAACGCTTTAAAACTTATTTGCACACCTAATAATACAATTTTAACAAGTTAAGGACGTTGTAATAAACATCAGTTAGATCTCTATGGCGAAAGCTCATTTTGGATTGATGTTAAAAAAGGCCCATTCCATAAAGTGAATTTTTTATATAACGAATATTCCGGCCATCACTACGGTACTTCGTTAAGGTGGACGTCAAGTAATTTTGCTTCCTATACTTCCAATGGAAAAAAACTTCTATACACATTTTCTTCACAATTAATGCGTTCCCAAGGATGAAATTTTCAACATCGATTAAAATAGCTTCATTTTATAACTTGGATATTTTCTAAAACATAACCATAATTATGCAATCCAACATTTGTTTGTCTACTGACGTCATCAAAGACAGGTCGCGCCATCTTTTTTTTTTTTTTTTTGGTCTTAAAACCACCAAAGGAAAAGTTATTGATTTTTAATATAATTATTGTTATCTTTTTAAAAAATATTAAGTATTCCCAGTTATAATACACAGTGTGGCAAAGAAGTTTTAAGACTGGGTCTGTAAAATTAAACAGAAACAGGAAATTATAATTTGTTTTTGTTTGTTATTCAAAATAAGTCCCTCCGACTTCAAAACACTTGTTACAGCGATTTAATATGATTCGAATGCCTGTTCCAGTTCACTTTGGGTAATTGCCTCCAAAGCACGCGTCGAAGCTGTTTGTATGTTCGAAATATCATCAAAATAACACCCTTTTAACGTCATTTTAAGTTCTGGGAATAAAGAAAAGTTGCAGGATGCTAAATCAGGCGAATACGGTGAATGATTCAACACACAGACGTTATTTTTCGCCAAAACTCTAGGAACAAGAAGTGAAGTGTGACTGGGTGCATTATCGTGCAACAAACACCAACTGTTTTCATCCCGATATTCTGGAAGAATGCGACGAATTCTGCCCATCAAACGCCTCAAAGCATTTAAATAAAACTCACCAGTAATAGTTTGTCCACTTGGAACAAATTCTTTGTGGATAATACCCTTACTATCGAAGAATGTAATGAGCATTGTTTTGATTTTCGATGGAACTTTTCTTGTTTTTTTGGCTTGTGGCGAGTTTTTTGAATTCCATTCCACACTTTGTCTCTTTGTTTTAGGATCATATTGAAAACACCATGTTTCATCACCAGTAACAATCGATTTTAAGAAGTTTGGATCATTTTCAGCGGCTGAAATGATGTCTCTACAATGTGCACTTATTCTTGATTTTTGTTCATTGGTTAACGTCTGTAGAACAAATTTAGCACAGACTTTTGTTTTGCCCAAATCTTCATGCAGGATGGTTCCAATCGTTTCTTTGTTGATGTTTAAAGACTCTTCCATCATTCTTAGTGACGCACATCAATTTGTTTCCACGAAATCACGCACTTTTTCAATAATCTCAGGTGTCCTAGATGAACTTGGTCTTCCGGTATGCTTATCATCTTCTAGCGTCTCTCTTCAGTTCAAAAAACGTTTGTGCCACAGGAAAACATTTGGCCTACTTAAACAAAACTCACCGTAAACTTGTTTCATCATTTGGTACGTTTCCGAGGCACTTTTACCAAGTTTTGCGTTAAATTTAATAACAACCCTTTGTTCCATCTTAATAATTCAACATGAAAAAAATGTGACTTCTCTAATGAACGGCCGTTTCGTTTGAGTTACTTTAACAACTAGTGCTTTTGGCTGAAAGCAAGCAGATGGTCACGGTTTATAACGCACTCGCGATTACACTGGTGGCGCCACCGTAGGCTAAAATCTAGCGCCATTCTTAAAATTTCTTTGACGCACTGTGTATGAAGCTATTTTAATTGATGTTCAAATTTTCATTCTTGGAAACACACTAATTGTAAAGGAAATGTGTACAAAATTTTTCCATTGGAAGTATAGGAAGCAAAATGACTTGACGTCCACCTTAAATAGTGGTTTCCTTGTATCTTTTCACCGTCAAATGCTCCGGTCGTTGCTTTAAATTAAAAACTGTAATTAGTTCATATCAAAACATTTAGAAGTATTTGATGCTTTTTCTCAGAGCTGATGGAAATACCATGAAAGTAAATATTTTTAAAGATTGTTTCGGCACTGATAATTAACTTAAATTATTAAAGAGTTGGCACCCCTGTATATTAAATCATTTATTTTAACTCCGATGCGACGAGTAAAAATGGCCTTACGCCTTCAGAGTATACGACCGAACGTAATGGCTCTTATGATTAGCAACTTCTGAGCACACAGCTCTTGAATTTGGACCATGTTCGTTCTATTCTTTTTTCTTCTTAAGCAGCTGAAATTGACTGGCTGCAATCGATCAAGTTCCTATTCCATAACATTAGCCACGTTATGCATATGATGTGTGCAATATTACCTAACGTAGTTTTAAATGAATAACGCAGCCGTCCACCGGAAGTGGTGATTTCTCAACGAAAGGTAATTATCATAACGAAAGCTGCCTTAGACTCTGCGACGGATGACGCGGCAAAAGCGCACTGTTAATGCTCTCTCTTAATTTCTATTCCCTTGCCTACTCAACCAAAAATTAATTTTGCCACACGAAGAACTTGTTTGAAAAACGTTTCGCGATTCTAAAACCAAGTTACGTCTTGAAATTTTATAAGGATAGCTACGAATACACATTGCACACGTTTATAAACACTCCACTCCGTGATTGAAGCATTTTTTTCCCCTCATGGCGCACGAAATGCTAAGAATCGCTCTTTAAAGAGAAGAGTCCATCTCGTGCAACATCGCCATAAAAACCCTCATCACGAAGTCGTTATGCATGTATTTCAAATGTACATGGAAAATACTTACAAATTAGTCAATTTACTTATGCATGTATACATATCACTAAGACAAGTCGCCTACGGTAACCGATAACTCGGGTACAGTTGACAAATTTTGAGCGAAGTTATTGCAAAATCTAAGCTCATTAAGGCGTCTAGTATATAACAAATTCTAAAAAAAACGAACGCGTTAAATTTATGACATCCAGAACAAAAGTACGAAACCTTCTGAAAACGAAATGCCCAAAATTTATCATAAACTACTTTTCTTCACGCCTTGGTTGTGATCAGGTTGCATGTAAACGAAGCGGAAAGACGCACTCGGATCGGGAATAACGTTTTTCATTTTGTATCGCGCAAGTCAGACACACACGTACATACACAAACCTTCTTTTTATTACTATACACTGCTGGCCACCCAAAATGCAACACCAAGAAGAACACCAGATAGCAAAGCCAGATTTACTGGACACATAACATCAGATACAAAGATGAAACGATAGAGCTTACAGGCCCGTGCGACTTGCGGAACACGCAGACGTCAATAGTTCGTGTGGCCCCCATGGCTGGCAATAACGGCCGCTACACGCCGCGGCATCGAACGAAAGAGGTTTTGGATGTGGGCTTGGGGTATGTCGGTCCAGGTTGCTTCCACAGGTTGTCACAGTTCATCACGGGTGGTGCTTGCCAGGCCATTCGGTTGCCGATCAGCGACCAGACGTGTTCGATGGGCGACATATCGGGAGAACAGGCGGGCCACGGCGGCAGAGACACCTGGTGGGCAGTGAAGAATTGTTGCACGATGCGTGCCACGTGCGGGCGCGTATTGTCCTGTTGAAACGTGGCCGTTGACAGGTCCTGCAGGTAAGGGAGGACTACAAGCTCTAAAACGTCGGAGATGCAGCGGTGGCTGTTGAGTGTACCGGCGATGCGTACCAGAAGGGTGCAAGTGTCATATCCAATTGCGCCCCAAACCATAACGCCAGGCGACGGACCGGTATGGCGATGCTTAATGCAGGCGTCATACAGTCTATCGCCGCGGTGCCGCCACACGCGGATCCGAACATCATGATGTTGCAGGTAGAAGCGAGTTTCGTCGGAGAAGACAATGTCGTGCTATTCCGTAGTCCAGGTGCGGCGCTCAAATGCCGACTACCGCCACACTCGCTGGTAGTGTAACGTCAATGGTAATCGGAGCAATGGGCGCCGTGCGACAAATCCCCGCTCCTGCAGACGACGTCCAAAGGTACGTGCTGACACAGGTTGTTGCGCAACACACCCTATTTCCTGCGCTAACATTCGTGATGTGGTGGTGAGAGCTGTCAATACCCGCCGCACAACATCCCGGTCCTCTCGTTCGGTGGTGTGCCATGGCTGCGGCAATCGCTCACGTCGGTCCGTCCGTCCCTCCTGCACTCACCGAATCGTTACTCGCCTCACTGTGGCTGGATGTCGTCCCACACTGCCGCCGATGTCTCGGTACGATTAACCGCTGTCGCTATAAGCCACTATTCGTCCTCCGTCGAAATCCGAGAGTGCTGGAATGACTGCCGTATTCTGCGACGAGGCATCAGGAAGCTTCCCACGCACAACACACTTCCACTACTTTCACCCCGCCTTCTGTGCGCCCTTCTTATAGTGCTTCTTGGTGGCGTGCCGGGCGCACATGATTTGCATATGCCCTGCAGTGCTAATCGTTTGCATGTCCTCTCCCGGGTGACGCATGCTGCGAATTTCAAGCCAATCGGATGCTTCCTTCTTGGTGTTGCATTTTGGGCGGCTAGCAGTGTAGATTAATCAAATGTAGAGCTAATACATGCAGCCTTTCCATTTCTTCGTTTTTCAATTCAAACGATTTTTGTAAATTAATGTTTGTAAGCCGACTTTCGTGAAATGGTTCAAGTAAAAGGCGATCTAGTTTTTTTACTCTCGACAACCCTACAAGCCGAGAGAAATTTTTTTCCATCAAATATATTGATGGAAAATATTTTGCATATAATTTCAAATTTTTGGTAAAGAATACTTTGGCCACCAGGGGGCGTAAGTGGTAATTTTTACTTCTGGTGTATTTGCCATAAAATCTGAGCTTCTAAAATATCGATGGAAAAAATTCTTTCGCGGACAAATGCCACTCACATCGATAAACATTTTCGGAGTATTTTCTTCTTAAAATATTCCACAGTTTCTCCGCCAGGGGGCGTAGATGTACATCTTGTTTTTGTCAATATCTCTACTTCTACAAGTCCGATTTTAAAAATTCCTTCTTTGTTGGATAGTGTTTTCGGTGTGACACGTTTTTCATACAATTTTAAAATTTTCAAATAATTCATAGACTTTCCGCTAGGTGGCGTAGAGGTAAATTGCGTTTCCCCCTATATCTCCGCTTCTAAATCTCCGATTTGAAAAATTCTTTCTGCACCGGATACAGCTCCTGATGGGAAATCGTTTGCACATAATTTCAAATGTTTGTAAAAAAAATGGTTTGGCCACCAGGTGGCGTAAACTTCAATTTCCACTTCTGATGTACTTGCTGCAAAATATGAGCTTCTAAAATCTCGATTGAAAAAAACGTCGTTTGTAGACCGATACTGCTCATGTCGGCAAACCTTTTAGAAACATTTTCTTCAAAAAATAATGCATGGTTTTTCAAAAAATAATGCATGGTTTCTACGCCAGGGGCGTACATGTATATCTTATTTTTGTCAAGATCTCTACTTCTAGGAGTCCGATTTGAAAAAATCCTTCTTTGTTGGATAGTGTCTCCAGTGTGACATGTTTTTCCTATAATTTCAAAATGTTCAAGTGATTCATGGACTTGTTTTTCATTTAATTTCAAAATGTTCAACTGATTCATGGACTTTCCGCTAGGGGGCGTAAAGGTAAACTACTTCCTCCCTATATCTCTACTTCTTAATCTCCGATTTGAAAAATTCTTTCTGCTCCGGATACAGCTGCTGATGGGAAATCCTATGCACATTAATTTCAAATTTTTATAAAAAATGATTTGGCCACCAGGTGGCGTAAGTCTTAATTTTCGCTTCTGATGCATTTGCAGCAAAATACACTGATGGCCACCAAAAATGCAACACCAAGAAGAAGTATCAAATTGGCCTGAAATTCGCAGCATGCGTCGCCCGCGAGAGGATATGCAAACGATCAGCATTGCAGGGCATATGCAAATCATGTGCGCCTGGCACGCCACCGAGAAGCACTATAAGAAAAGTGCACATAAGTCGGGGTGTAAGTAGTGGAAGTGTGTTGTGCTGCCGGAACTGTGCGTGGGAAGCTTCCTGATGCCTCTTCGCAGAATACGGCAGTCATTCCAGCACGTTTCGGAGTTCGACAGAGGACGAATAGTGGCTTATCGCGACAGCGGTTTATCGTACCGAGACATCGGCGCCCGTGTGGGACGACATCCAGCCACAGTTAGGCGAGTATGGGTTCGGTGGGTGCAGGAGGGACGGACGGACCGACGTGAGCGATTGCCGCAGCCGCGGCACACCACTGAACGAGAGGACCGGTATGTTGTACGTCAGTAGATAAACAAATGTTGGATTGCATAATTATGGTTATGTTTTAGAAAATATTAAGTATTCCAAGTTATAAAATGAAGCTATTTTTTTCGATGTTCAAATTTTCATCCTTGAGAATGCATTAATTGTGAAGAAAATGTGTACAGAAGTTTTTCAATTGGAAGTATAGGAAGCAAAATTACTTGAGACCCACCTTAAAACTATAATATTCAACGTAGTAAATACGTAACAGTGATATGATGATGTCACAAATATCTCTCAAATACGTAACAGTAATGCAACGAAGTTGCAAATATCTTCCAAATACGTAACAGTAACATGAAGTTGGTATTTTGAAGTTATAAAGACCTTTCACAGTAAAGTATCGGTTATGTTTCAAAGTTATGTAACGTTTGAGGACATTTTGACGTAACCGTAAGGTTTCTGCAACATTGATGTTACATATCGCAACGTATGTGAAAAGTCTCAATGTTTCACTGTTACGTTCTTGTAACATATACGAAATATTCTGTTCTGTGTGGGAATTGGCCACACAAATGAACTCTGGGGCACCCAGGTACATGTGCCCTGTAACAACAGAGCGAACCCTGTAACTCGGTGCCACGTCGCTAAGGAGGTAGGTGACCGTTCCAGGAACACGACAACGATGTCGCCGTTCTCCCTTGGCCGGCGAAATCCCACGACCTTAATCTCACAGAGCACTCGTGGGACAATTTGGATCGACAGGTGCTGACCAACTACCACGTCGTCTGTGGGACGTCCGTGTTTTGGTGCAGTCCAAATGGGCCCGTATGTCTCGAGGAACCTTCCAGGGACTTACTGGACCATGCTACGCCGTCTGGTCGCTGTTATCCGTGCTAAGGCTAGTTATTCTCATTATTAGGTAAGTGATCGTATTATTCTTCTAATACGACCGTGTACATAACAGTCAGTCTTTCGTAATGACTCACTTTAAGTGAAACACTAGTCACTCAACTACTATACTGTGCAAATTAATTGGGACAAAGTAAAAAATCAATCTTTTTTCCAAATCTATGCCTTTATATCATTCTATGCCTTGACATACACTGATAAATGCCTGTATTAGTACGAAGTATGTCTTCCTTTAGCAGAAATGACCCCTTGAATTCGTTTTGGCATTGACTCCACTAATTGAGTGCACATATTTTTGACTTCATAATCGTGGAACCACACTTTTATAGCATTCGTTATCATGCGTTCTTTGGTTGTACAGTTCATTTTACCTAAACGTCTCTTCAAAATATTCCACAACGGGATTTAAGTCTGGTGAATTTCCATGCCAATGAAGCAAATGAATTTCATTTTTCAGCATGAAATTCTTGACCAATTTCGAATTGTGACATGGGCCAAGTCATGTTGAAATGTCCCGTCAAAAGTTTGCAAGAATGGAACAATCCTACGTTGTAATATTTCTACGTACTTGGCTGAATTCATCATACCTTGAACAGGAACTAAGCTTCCAGTGCCATTTGATGTGAAAAAAACCCCGAAACATCTGTTTCAGAGGGTGTTTTACTGTTTGTTTGACATGCTCGGGTCTTAAGGGTTCACAGTTGCTTCGTCTAACGACATTTGCTTGCTAACCCTGCACAAATAAATGAGTTTCATCACTGAAAATTACCTTTTTCCAGTCGTCAGCAGTCCATGATTTATATGTTTTGGCCCATGCTAAACGTTTTATCTTCATTTTCGCATTCAAATATTGTTTTTTCGTTGGTCTTCTTGCCTTCCGGCCAACTTCCAAAAGCCTACGGCGTACAGTTGAATCACTAACATCACAACCACTAGCCAATAAATATCTTTGAAGGTCGGTGTTTTTTTTTTTTTTTTTTTTTTTTTTTGGATTCATTTTACTATTTCTGATTAGATATTTATCGTTCGTGGAGTTGTTTTTCGTTTTCTTCCACATTTACTTCTCCTTTTTGGAGACGATCCAGATGCATTGCATCGTGTAAGCAGTCTTGATACACTTTATTTGCATACACCAACTGCAGAAGCGATATCTCTCACTGTCATAGAAGTGTGATCCTTCAGAGCAATTATTTTTGCCCGCTTCCTTGGGAAAAAATCCATTTTTCAATACACGATAGCAATACGTACTCACAGAGAGCAAAAACTAACATCCACCTGTCACACATCGTACGAAAGCTTACAACTGAAACTCAAGTGCCTATTTCCTGTTTAAAACCTGTCAAACCACATTCTTACCATCACGTTCTAACAGTCACACCACCTCACAGCTGATAAAAAAGGTTTACGTTGGTTTCCGACATCAACTGGCGATCACATTACAATTCTGAGAATAAAATAGCTGGTCCCAATTAATTTGCACGGTATAGTAAAGTTCAAGGAATTATTTAATTCTAATTAATATATAACCACTGCCGTTAATGCCCATCAGATGGAGACATCTCAGTAGCTGAGCCCATCTTACGGATTTATGATGTCAGAAGATGACAGAAGAACACACATAGCACTGTGGATTGCTGGCCACCGTGGTGTAAGAATAACGCGCTCGGCTAGATATCGAGAGATCCGTGGTTTCATTTCCCCGGCGGTAGCCGAATAACAATTTTTCGGTTGCTGTGTGTTATTTAAACGTGGAAAAAGCAATATCTTTGTTTATTCACTGACGCCACGAATTTGGAGGATTTTTACTTTGGATCTCGCCCTTTGGATTTAACTGCTACAATTAATATACAACCAGTGCCATTAATACCCACCAGATGGAGATGTCTCAGTAGCTGAGCCCATCTTACGAATTTTTGATGTCAGAAGTTGACAGAAAAAAAACCAACATAGCGCCGTGGATTGTTGGCCACCGTGGTGTAAAGCAAACGCGCTCGGCTAGATATCGAGAGATCCGTGGATTCAATTCCCCGGTGGTAGCCGAATAACAATTTTTCGGTTGCTGTGTGTTATTTAAACGTGGAAAAAGCGATATCTTTGTTTATTCACTGACGCCACGAATTTGGAGGATTTTCACTTTGGATCTCGCTCTTTGGATTTAACTGCTACAATTAAAATACAACCAGTGCCATTAATACCCACCAGATGGAGATGTCTCAGTAGCTGAGCCCATCTTACGGATTTGTGATGTCAGAAGCTGAATGAGAAACACACATAGCACCTTGGATTGTTGACCACCGTGGTGTAAGGCAAACGCGCTCGGCTAGATATCGAGAGATCCGTGGATTCAATTCCCCTGCGGTAACCGACTAACAATATTTCGGTTGCTATATGTTTCTGGAACGTGGAAAGAGCGGTGTATTTGTTTATTTACTGACGCCGCGTATTTGGAGGATTTTCATAAAGTTCAAGGAATTATTGCTTACAATTCGTCTTTTATTGAGCCGCACTTCAGTAAATCATAGCTCCAATAACACAGTAGGCACATATTCGAATTGGCTTGAAATAGTAGACGCAATAGCAGATTGAAAAGAATAACACGATATATACAGGGTTACAAGGAAAGTCCGTGATTGGACCAATATCTCACGAACTATGGCAGTTAGCTGCAGGGGTTGTCCAAAATAACAGAAACACCTCGCTGAAGATAGTGACTTTGGTATGTCCTGCTTTTTCAGCAAAATGAACATGTAGCTACAATTGTGTTTGTAAAAAAGTGTTGCGTCTCAAAGGTCTGTGCGATTGCATTGAAAATCGGTGTTTGCATAATTTCGTTCCAGGTGAAGGCACCTGTCGGAGTTCCAAATAGGGCAGATTGTAGGAGCCCGTCTGGTTGGTACGCCTGTAACCACAGTGGCACAGGTATTGGGGTTTATCTAGAAGTACCGTGTCGAAGGTCATGACAGCATACAATGTTCACGGCACAACATCATCTGCGAGACACAACTGTGGAAGGAAAACCAAACTCTCTACGAGAGACAGGAGGGCATTAAAGAGGATTGCGACAGCAAGGAGGAAGATCACAACGACGAAAGTGACTGCTGAGTTTAATGCACATCTGTGGAATCCAGTGTCGACTCGTACCGTGCGAAGGGAATTGCGTAAGCACAATATTTACGGCAGAGCTGGAATTGCAAACAACAAGTGAATTTGAAATGGAGGCTACAATGATGCCAGGAGCATAAAACGTGGACTGCGGATCAATGGAAACGTGTCTTGTTTTCCGATGAGTCAAGTTTCTCACTATTCCTCACCACAGGACGGGTTTACGTGTGGAGAACCCTCGCAGAAGCCTACAACCCAGACTGTCTCCTTCCTACAGTGAAGCATGGGCGCGGTTCCGTAATGGTTTGGGCCATGATCACGTGGTTTGCAGCAGGTCCCATTATCACCTTACATGGACGGATCACTAGCGGTGACTATGTCACCTTTTTGGCCGACCATGTGCATTCAATGGCGCGGACATTGTTTCCGTCAGGGGATTGCACCTATCAAGATGATGATTCACAGAAGTTCAACTGTTCAATCATGGTTTGAGGAACATGAGGATGAAGTTACACACCTTCCCTGGCCTGCACAATCACCGGACTTAAACACCATTGAGCACCTGTGGTCTGTGTTGGAAAAAAGATTGCGATCCTGCTATCCTCCTGCGTCGTCTCTCAAAGAATTGGAGCAGTTGCTGCAGGACGAATGGTACAACATACCACTTACCGACATCCAGGACTTGTATGCGTCCATTCCAAGGAGGATTCAAGCAGTTTTAAATAACAAAAATGCGCCTACATCATACACTGCTGGACAATTGCTAAGGACGGATCATAAACGGCTATATAGCGCATAAAAAAGGAGGTGTGGTTTTATGCCAAGTGAAATAAAATAATGTCAGAATGCCAGGACATTACAAGAAAGACAATTTATTGTGCTCTGAAATCCAGAAGGCTTTGGAACGTGTTCAAGGGACAAACAGGCCATTTTGTGCAGAATACGTAAACGTGAAAAAAATGCAATTACCGTCCGCAGGCGTTCCGGCGTATGATGTCAATACGGGATATGGCCACCATGGAGGGCGATGCAAGATTCCACACGTCGTGTCATGCTTTGCACAACATTATCAAGCAGTTGTTGGGGTAATTTATCCCATTCCTCTGTAAGTGCACGGATGAGGGTGTCCTTGTTTATTGGAGGGCATTGGTGACCAGCAAGACTCCTCCCCAAAGCATCCCACACATTTTCAATGGGATTCCTATCTGGAGAACGTGCTGGCCATACGAGGCGCTGAATATCCTCGCTCTCAAGACACTCCTGGACAGCGACTGTTCGATGACATGTTGCGTTGTCGTCCATGAAAATGAATCTATCACCGAAAGCACCACGGAACATGCGAACATGAGGTAGCAGAACATCGTTAATGTATCGTTGGCCAGTCATAGTCCAAGTTGGAAGCACATAGAGGAAAGTACGGCCATTGATCATGATGCCAGCCCATACCATGACACTACATGTCGGATATTGGTCCCTTTCCTGTATGTTTGCTGGACAATATGCAGTACCACTATCACGCCAGATCAGTTGTCGTCGACAATCAGACGATAGACTGTATCTACTCTCATCTGAGAAGAGGACAGCAGACCAGTCGTTATCAGTCCAATTGTGATGTTGATGGCACCATTGCAAATGGGCAGTACGGTGACGTCTGGACAATGGGATGCACACAACAAGACGGCGGGCGTGTAGTCCTAGTTCATGCAAACGTCTGGCGACAGTTTTTCGGGAGATCCGCTTGCCAGTAGCAGCCATAAACGGATTTGCTACCTCACTAGTTGTGCTGCGCCGGTGTCTTTTTGTTGATAGCACTATGTACCGATCTTCTGCAGGTGTCGTACTGCGAACACGACCTCCCCGTGACGTTTGCTACACTCTCCATTTGTTTGAAATGATTTCCAAAGCCTTGAAACAACACTGTGGCTGACGTCGAACTCCCTGGCCACATCTGTTATTTTTCGCCCTTCTTCAATCTTGCCAATAATACGGCCACGCGTAAAATCATCTAGGTGATGTCGGGAAGACATACTGAAAATTGCAAGTTCGTCAATTGATTCTTTCCCTTTCAACTTTGCGTTTGAAAAACAACGGTCAATACGCGTCAAAACCTTTATATCTCTTATCAGGGTTATGACATCACGAACAAGTTCGGCAATCCAAAATTTGCATACGCACAACGCGTCTTACTGTATCCCGCACTTATGCTAATTTCCACATTTTCCTGCCTTCCATTTTATGGTTGCTATCGTTGCTATTGTCATCCGTTCTTAGCAATTGTCCGGCAGTGTATTAGGCGCGTAACACCTATTGTATCAAGGTGTTTCCATTATTTTGGACAACTCCTGTATTTACTTCTTATGCAGTTGTATAAGAATCATTTTATGGCGCACACAATAACACCACGAAGGATCCCATCGCCCCTTTTGGTGGGGGGAAGTTGAGGGGCTGTTGCGCCTCCCTTTACAGATAGGGCAAAAACGTCAATTACAAACTTGTTCAGCGAGGCAAAAATAGCACATAAATGTTCTTATTCCATAACAAAAGACTGAAGAGGACTCTCCAAAGGCGAAAAAAGCGGAAAGGTACCTGGGTCGTTGTGTCCGAAGCATATTTGCATGGATTTCAAATATGTTTTCTACTCCATCGCCAGAATACAAAATTTATATGCGTGGTCGGTATGCCAACACTTCAAAAACCAGTGACGGGAAGTCGAAAGCTTTGCCACATAAACAAGTCAATTAGATGTGCATACAGTTTTCCTATTGGATGAATGTTTCGCCACTTTAAGCTATTTCTTCTTGTCTCAGTGTATTTTTACTGTATTGGACATCAAACTCTGATATTGAATGCACTGAAGAGCAATTGAATTAGAGACAGCTGGCGTTATGCAAATGTGGCGCTGTGGGCGGCCCTGTAAATGAAAACGACACGATATGCAGCGATCCGACAATATAAGGAGTGATGCGACGGGAATCAGTAAGAGTCGGACGCAGTATGGGTATGACGAAGGATCTAAGCGCATTTGATCGTGGGCAAATTGTCGGGGTCCGACGAATGGGTCACTTCATCTCGGAAGTCGTGCAGGCAATGGGATTTATTTTCACGAGCCACTGTGTCACGGATGCACCGTGAGTACATCGAATCCGGTAAAACCATCCCTGCAAGGGCCAACTGCCGTGGACAATAGCGTGTGGATGAGCAGGGTCATCGTCGGCTAGCTCGCATTGTAACAGCGGATAGACGGGCCACAGCGCAAGAAAACACTCTGCAATTTAACGCTGGTGCACAAAAACGTGTAAGCAGCCACACCATCCAGAACCATCTCGCTATGGGGTACAGAATCCACCGTTCCACGAGGGTAACGCTGCTGACAGCACATCACAGGGTGCAAAGAATAGCATGGGCGCGGGAACATCGCCACTGAACCCTAGACATGTGGGGAAATGTTGCCTGGACTGATGAATCGAGATTCACGTTGGTACATGCGGATGGCAGGATACGAGTACGGCGCAAACCACATGAAGCGATAGATCCTTCTTGCCAGCAGGGTACTCTTCAAGCTGGTAGGGGTGGCATTCTCGTCTGGGGACTGTTTGCGTGGACTGAAAAGGGACCCCTGGTACGTGTGACATCGTCCCTCACAGGTCAACGTTACCGGGATATCCTGGACGACCGTTTGCTCCCGTTTGTGCGTCTTCAACATCCCACTGGGGACCTCATCGTGCAACAAGACAATATAGCTCCCGAATTGTATCCAAATGGTTGGATGAACACTCCACCAACGTGACCTCGTTTCCTTGGCCAGCTAGGTCACCTGACCTGAATCCCATCGAGCACATCTGGGATGCCATCGAGGGAGATGTTCGAGGCTCTGACTACCCCCCCTCCATCAAATCTTCGTGAACTGTGGGAGCTTGCTCAGAGGTCGTGGACCCAACGCTTCCGGTGTCTTTTCGAGGCCATGCGGAGACGAATCCCCGCCGTCATCAGGACGAAAGATGGTGCTACACGTTACCAGACAGGTATCTCTAATTCAATTACTCTTCAGTGTGTGTCAAGGAACTGCGTTCCATTTCAGAACAAGAACTATTGATAAGGTTAGTAGGAAAACTTTTCCTTTGTGCTTTCACTTACTTCGAACTTACCAGTTTAGATAAATTCTGAGTAATTCGTTCTTGTCTAAATACTACGTCGTTGCTTCCGGATGTTGGGATTTTTTGGGGGACACAATCCCGGTCCCGTTCCATCTTTTGTTATGGGACAAAAACATTCATGTACTATTTTTGCCTCGCTGAACAAGTTTCCAATTGACTTTTTTGCCCTATCTTAAAAGGGGGGCGCGATAGCTCCCTAAACCCACCCCAAAGGGGGCGAGGGGATTCTTCGTGGTGTTACTGTGTGCGCCATTAAGGGGGGAGGTACTATACAACTGCACGAGAAGTTAATCGCTAGCTGCCATAGTTCGTGTGATATTGGCCTAATCGAGGACTTTCATTGAAACTATGTATATGCATTACAGATCAACAACCGCTACCTTCATGAAAGAATACAGCTTACAGATTCCTACTGTCTCCACGACTACCACTGGGTCACCACAGTTTTTGCTGCTTGCTCCAACAATATATCTCTCGTTCTTATCTGACGTCATGCACTCAGACCTAAGGACAGTTGCCACAAAACATTCCGTGAGTGAGAAAATGCAGAGTGGTCACTTTATTATGACCACCTGACAGTTTTAGGTAAATGAGCTATGGCTACACGCTGTTGCTGCCAGAGGGCGAAGCTAGTATAGAAAGGGAAAGCTTAGTGCTTGCGACAGTAGTAGAAGTAATGTTTGGGTGACGAGATGGGTAAAAAATGCGATTTGACGGACTTTCAACGTGGGATGATTGTAGGAGCTCGTAGCCATGGAGCGAGTATCTCCGAAACCGCCGCATTCGTGAAATGTTCCAGAGCAGCTGTTGTTAAAGTGTTTGAAGACTGGACTGTCAGCCAAAAACTGGGTCTCTACGTGCAACGTGTGGTCGTCATCGACTAGTGACTGCTCGGGCCTGAACGGAGAGTGTCCAGACTGGTAACAGACAACAGAAGGGCAACAGTGCAGCAAATTACAGACCATCTTAATCAAGGATCCCCTCAAATGATCTCTGCACGGACTGTTCGCCGTACAGTGCATCGGGTGGGATATAGCAGCCAAAGGCACACCTTTGCTGTGTGCAGTTAAAAAGAGAAATCGCCTAAAGTTCTCACAGGAGGAAATTATGTGGTCCGATGAATCACGTTTTCAGTTGCACCATGCCGATGGCAGAGTGAGAATTTGGCGGAAACAGCACGGAAGCATGGACCCCAAATGCATTGCTACAACCCGTCAAGCTGCTGAAGGCAACGTTATGGTTTGAGGAAAGTTTTCTTGGCATGCTTTGGGCCCTTTAATTCGTGTTGGTCAACGTCTTACTGCCACATCATATCTAAACATCGTTGCGGACCAAGTGCATCCTGTCATGTGGATGGTTTATCCCAATGACGATGGCTACTTTCAACAAGATAATTGTTCTACCATAGTGCTCGTATTGTATAGGATTGGTTTCAGGAACATGCCGGTGAGTTTACTTTGCTTAGGAGGCCCCCACAATCTCCAGATCTCAACCCCATTGAGAATTTTTGGGATGAAGTTGAACGAGCCGTCAGACAGCTGGATCCACAACCCTGCAATCTCACACTCCTTGAAAGTGCTATTCATCAAGCATGGTCTCAGATTCCACAAACCACCTATCAACATCTCGTGGAGTCCATGCCACGAAGAATCGACGCAGTGTTAGAGGCAAAAAATGGGCCAACGAAGTACTGAAGGGGTGGTCATAATAAAGCGGCCACTCAGTGTATAACCGTAAGGTTGAAAACTCTTAAAAAGAATGAAATCAAAATTTGCAAAGAGAAAGACAGCTAAAAATGAAAGCTAAATCAGAGTAAACGCCATAGGACATCTTTTGAAGTCTAGTCGAGTGGATGTTCCGACGCAAGACTGGCTTATGTGAATGTGGTCGTAATCTTATTATTCATGAGTGTATCTCTCTTCGGCATCTGTGACACACTCAAACTCCTGGTGGATTTCGAATCACGCTCTTCTCCAACTGCAGCCTGAAAGGCTCTTAACAAAAAGTCACGTTGCCGCTCCGGAGAAGCAGTGGTCTAGTGCGGGTTCAAATCCCGGCGAGGTATGGATGTTTTATTTGTCTTACGGCACTTGGTTTCTCCCTTCACTGGAACCAGTGACCCTAAATCAGGGACGGGCGACTGCTTTATAGCCCATTGAGTTGCTCACGGTGGTCGTTAAACCTCCAATCAACAACAACAACAAATCCCGGTGAGGCATGGATGTTGTGTTTGTCTTACGGCACTGGCTCTCTTTCTTCACTGAAACCAGTGACCCTAAATGAAGGACGGGCGACTGCTCATTGAGTTGCTCACGGTGGTCGTTAAACCTCCAATCAACAACAACAACAAATCCCGGTGAGGCATGGATGTTGTGTTTGTCTTACGGCACTGGCTCTCTTTCTTCGCTGGAACCAGTGACCCTAAATGAAGGACGGACGACTGCTTTATAGCCCATTGAGTTGCTCACGGTGGTCGTTAAACCTGCAATCAACAACAACAACAAATCCCGGTGAGGCATGGATGTTGTGTTTGTCTTACGGCACTGGCTCTCTTTCTTCGCTGAAACCAGTGACCCTAAATGAAGGACGGGTGACTGCTTTATAGCCCATTGAGTTGCTCACGGTGGTCGTTAAACCTCCAATCAACAACAACAACAAATCCCGGTGAGGCATGGATGTTGTGTTTGTCTTACGGCACTGGCTCTCTTTCTTCGCTGGAACCAGTGACCCTAAATGAAGGACGGGTGACTGCTTTATAGCCCATTGAGTTGCTCACGGTGGTCGTTAAACCTCCAATCAACAACAACAACAAATCCCGGTGAGGCATGGATGTTGTGTTTGTCTTACGGCACTGGCTCTCTTTCTTCGCCGAAACCAGTGACCCTAAATGAAGGACGGGTGACTGCTTTATAGCCCACTGAGTTGCTCACGGTGGTCGTTAAACCTCCAATCAACAACAACAACAAATCCCGGTGAGGCATGGATGTTGTGTTTGTCTTACGGCACTGGCTCTCTTTCTTCACTGAAACCAGTGACCCTAAATGAAGGACGGGCGACTGCTTTATAGCCCATTGAGTTGCTCACGGTGGTCGTTAAACCTCCAATCAACAACAACAACAAATCCCGGTGAGGCATGGATGTTGTGTTTGTCTTACGGCACTGGCTCTCTTTCTTCGCTGAAACCAGTGACCCTAAATGAAGGACGGGTGACTGCTTTATAGCCCATTGAGTTGCTCACGGTGGTCGTTAAACCTCCAATGAAAAATAAAAAAATAGTCACGTATCAGGTAGACCCTAATTGCGCGATGATGAAATGCTTTTCGTTATTAATGTAGGAGAATTAGTCACTTTATTTTCTGTTGGTGTTTATTATTTTTTCTGAAAAGTTCCTAAGGTAAGAAGAATTATAATTGAGTAAATGGAACTGTATGTAGGTTTTAAATATTGTGGTTCACAAGACTGTGTTTTTAAAAAATGGCTATTTTTAATATACAGGGTGTCCGAGAATTACTGGGCACATAACAAAATTGTATAAAACAAAACATTAAACAGATAGAAGGAAACCGAGTGTACTAACTTACAATCCAACTACACAAGTTAATACATTTCGATGTGAGATCCCTTGGTTGCTCGTAGTACGTCCAAGCGATACTCGATTTCATGCCATGTATTGACAAGCATCTGAGGAGTTATGGAATTAATAGCAGCTGTGATAAGCTGCTTCAGTTCCTGCAAATAAGTACAAAGCGTCTGATAGACACGATCCTTCACATAACCCCACATGAAATAATCCAATGGAGTTCGATCTGGAGAGCGAGGAGGCCACGGAATGGGACCACCACGCCCAATCCATCTGTTGAGGAAATGCTCATTTATGCACTTACGTACACACGTTGACCAACGCGAAGGTGCGCCGTCTTGTTGGAAAACAACGTTGTCATATCTTTTGATCTGCGCTATAGCGAAATTTTCTATCATATCCAAATAAATGTCACCATTTATGGTTTTTTCGCAGAAGAAGAAAGGGCCAATCACTTCTCTTTTTGATAGGGCGCACCTCACATTAACTTTTGGAGAATCACGTTCCAGTTCAATAGCAGCATGAGGCGGTTCACTGCCCCATATCCTACAATTGTGATGATTCACAATACCTGATACATGAAATGTGGATTAATCACTAAACATTACAGTACTGTGAAAGTTTTCGTCGTTTTCCACTCGATTCAGCATATGCACAGCGAAATCGTATTGCATAGTGTGATCATTTATATGCATCTTTTGCACTATTTGAATTTTATAAGCATGAAACTTTAATTTCTTGTGCAAGATATCGCGAACTGTCGATTTCGGAATGCACAGTTCTCTGCTTGCTTTACGAACGGATTTCCCGGGGCTTCGTCGGAAACTTTCATTAACTTGGTCAACCGTCTCTACCGCTGACGCTAGGCGTACCGGCTCCTCCACGATGTTCCACATTGCCAGTTTCTTTAAACTATTTCATCCACCATTTAATTCGTTGACGGAGGATTACAACCATACTAAAAATGGTACCGTCTTTTAACTTTCATGACTGACTTTAATTCCGCAAGCCATAACACACACATCGCTTTCTGCTGTACGGATGGCATGACTACTGATTGCGCAATTCTCATACATTCCTCATCAGGCCACACCTAGCGCCATCTATCGCATTCTGGGAATAAGAATTCTGCAAAACAAAACTATAGAAACCGTAATATGTGACATAGAAAAACATACAATGCTCATAGTTTTTTTGTTTTTTTGTACATAATTTTGTAATGTGTCCAATAATTCTCGGACACCCTATATAGAAGTCGAGTCGATGCCATATCGTATGAAAATGGAAATGCTTTTGTACATAAAGAAAAATGATAATGCAGTAAATTAAATTGTATCGTAGTGTGAAACCTAACCCAATAATAAACGTATATGAACTAAATGAATAAGCAATACGGTATGTATAGATTTTTGTGGACATGTCTGAAATTTGGGTTCAAACGAGAGTACGAGAATACTCACAGCAAAAATGTGCAGAGAGTCAACTATGAATTGCAGGCGTGCTTCTTATATCAAATCATATGTTGACAATTTAAAATTTAAAATGCACAAACTGGTTCTTTAATACACAGTGCGTCAAAGAATTTTTAAGACTGGCGCTAGATTTCAGCCTACGGTGGCGCCACCAATGTAATCGCAAATGCGTTATAAACCGTGACCATCTGCTTGCTTTCTGCCAAAATTACTGCGCAGTTCTTAAAGTAACTCAAACGAAACGGGCATTCATTAGAGAAGTAACATTTTTTTCATGTTGAGTTATTAAGATGGAACAAAGGGCTGTTATTAAATTTAACGCAAAACTTTGTAAAATGCATCGGAAACGTACCAAATGATGAAACAAGTTTACGGTGAGTTTTGTTTAAGTAGATCAAATGTTTTCCTATGGCACAAACGTTTTTGGACGGAAGAGAGACGATAGAAGATGATAAGCATACCGGAAGGCAAGTTCATCTAGGACACCTGAGAATATTGAAAAAGAGCGTGATTTCGTGGCAAACAATCGATGTGCGTCACTAAGAATGACGGAAGAGTCTTTAAGCACCAACAAAGAAACGATTCGAACCATCCTGCATGAAGATTTGGGCAAAACAAAAGTCTGTGCTAAATTTGTTCCACACAAGTTAACCAATGAACAAAAATTCAAGGAGAAGTGCACATTGCAGAGACATCATTTCAGCCGCTGAAAATGATCCAAACTTCTTAAAATCGATTGTTATTGGTGATGAAACATGGTGTTTTCAATATAATCCTAAAACAAAGCGATAAAGTGCGGAATGGAAGTCAAAAAACTCGCCACAAGCCAAAAAAACAAGAAAAGCTCCATCGAAAATCAAAACAATGCTCATTACATTCTTCTTCTTCGCCGCCCCGGTGGCGCAGTGGTCTAAGGCGCTGGCCTCTGATCATTCGTCCGTAAGGGGTCCGGGTTCGAATCCCGGTGAGGCATGATGTTGTGTTTGTCTTACGGCACTGGCTCTCTCCCTTCCCTGGAACCAGTGACCCTAAATTAGGGACGGGCGACTGCTTATAACCCATTGAGTTGCTCACGGTGGTCGTTAAACCTCTAATCAAAAAAAAAAAAAAAAAATTACATTCTTCAATAGTAAGGGTATTATCCACAAAGAATTTGTTCCAAGTGGACAAACAATTACTCGTGAGTTTTATTTAAATGTTTTGAGGCGTTTGATGGGCAGAATTCGTCGCATTCGTCCAGAATATCGAGATTAAAACAGTTGGTGTTTGTTGCACGATAATGCACCCAGTCACAATTCTATTCTTGTTCGTAGATTTTTGGCAAAAAATAGCGCCTGTGTGTTGAATCATCCACCGTATTCGCCTGATTTAGCACCCTGCGACTTTTCTTTGTTCCCAAAGCTTAAAATGACGTTAAGAGAGTGTTATTTTGATGGTATTTCGACCACACAAACAGCTTCGACGCGTGCTTTGGAGGCAATTCCGCAAAGTGAACTGGAACAGGCATTTCAATCATTATTAAATCGCTGTAACAAGTGTATTGAAGCCGGAGGGACTTATTTTGAATAAAAACCAAAACAAATTATAATTTCTTGCTTCTATTTCATTTTACAGACCCAGTCTTAAAAATTCTTTGACGCACTGTCTATTTCAATCGCATGCACTGCTTATGCCTTTAGTTTAATATTTTATGGCCTCCCTCAAAGACAATCCGTATCACTCTGTAAAAGATTTGAAGACGAATTTTGTGTAGCGCTGCAGCTGCAAAATGAGGCAACGTTTCTCTTTCAAAACCAGCTGCATTCAAGTCGGGTTTTTTTCCAATGCTGCAAAGACATTCCCCCATTCCACCGAGTTTTAATGGATGGGAGTGGAAGTAAATTAAGGGAACTGTTGGGGGCAGAAAAAAATTATATCGCATTGGATGAACGGCTTTCATCTCGGAGGACATGGGGGTTTAAACATTTATTCGGTCATTGATGAAAGATGTGGGGATCTGATGGGAGAATGCATTTGAAAAGAACGCCTGCCAGATCCTCCCCTTTTGAATTATTAACCTTTGAAAATAACCTCAGAGAACCCTCTCCCTCTTTCTCTCTCTCTCTCTCTCTTTCTCTCTCTTATTAGCACCAAGGCTGAAAATTTATATTACCAGACGCAGCCGCAGTATTCGAAAACGGCTAGGAGCGTGTAAGTTCTGCAGCTGTGCAGAATAATTGTCAACGTGTCTCGCAAAATCTTCTGGATGAGAAGTTCTGCTTCGCGTTTCGGTTACAAATGCTTTGTCATCTTCTCCCCAGTTGAAACAAAATGAGATTATTTCACACAGATATAATGAAAGCGTTGCACATAATTTCCGTTTAAACAGATGCACAAAATATTGATTAAGAATAAGTTTCATTTCATAATTGACGGATATCGTATAATCTCAAACGATAATCACAATTCCCAAACTTGGTTATGGAAATGCCTTCTACGAAATAATAAATGTCTACATTACCCAATTCAATTAAGAGGGGTGATCAAAAAGTATTCAAGCCAGGGATGGAAACGTGTCAAGGGCGTTTCCATCCCTCAACGGGGCAAAGGGGCGACAATTTCTTGCGGGTCAAGTTGTCCCTGACCGGATTTCGACCGAGTTTTATTTTTGAAAAGAAAAAATATTTCAAAGGACCCTTTCGAGGTCTTTAAAATAATACCTAAGAGATGTAGGTTATGATCCAGGAACTTGCTGAAAAGGCTAAAGAAATGGTGATTAAAAATTAACTTTCACAAGGAATGAAGATTGATCGGTTAATGGGGTAAACCTGGAGTTAACCAGCAGGGACGCCCCAAGAGAGTTTCAATGGGTGCGAAGCATCCGGGAGCCAACTCCTAGGGGCGGCAAGACGCCCCAATCAAATTTTGCGGTTGACAAAACAATATCAGTCACGTGAGAGAAATTAAGAAAACGTTTTACTGGGAGAAATCGGAATGCTACCTGGCACGTTTATTTTTCTAGTAAAAATATTGATTATGCAGGGTTCATAGGAAAGTCCCTTTAACCTGGAATAACTTGCAAACGGAGAGAGGTACAGTTATGCAAGTCAGACAACGGTATCGCAAAGTGACTACGCCCGATCGAATGCAACCGATAGCAGCGCTCCTAGAGGCGAAATGCGGAATTTAGCCATTGCAAATAAAAAACGAAAAGAGATAGATCCAAATTTCCAATTACAAAGTTGTAGAACATCAATTCATTAGTACAAAACGACATTTGCTTTACACGGATAAGATAAATAGTTGCCTGAATACACTAAAATGCCATCGGGAGATGAGGAGGACAACCGTTACAAAAATGGATGCTAACTGTTACACCACCCAGGACAGTGAAATTGGGAGATTGACAGGATATCGGTTACAGAGATGGATGCTAAACGTTACACCACCCGGGACAGTAAACTTGGGAGATTGAGGAGGATATCCGTTACAGAGATGGATGCTAAACGTTACACCACCCAGGACAGTAAAATTGGGAGATAGAGAGGATATCCGTTACAGAGATGGATGCTAAACGTTACACCACCCAGGACAGTAAAATTGGGAGATAGAGAGGATATCCGTTACAGAGATGGATGCTAACTGTTACACCACCCGGGACAGTGAAATTGGGAGATGGAGAGCATATCCGTTACAGAGATGGATGCTAACCGTTACACCACCCGGCACAGTGAAATTGGGAGATTGAGAGGATATCGGTTACAGAGATGGATGCTAAACGTTACACCACCCGGGACAGTAAAATTGGGAGATTGAGGGGATATCCGTTACAGAGATGGATGCTAAACGTTACACGACCCAGGACAGTAAAATTGGGAGATAGAGAGGATATCCGTTACAGAGATGGATGCTAAACGTTACACCACCCAGGACAGTAAAATTGGGAGATAGAGAGGATATCCGTTACAGAGATGGATGCTAACCGTTACACCACCCAGCACAGTGAAATTGGGAGATTGACAGGATATTCGTTACAGAGATGGATGCTAACCGTTACACCACCCTGCACAGTGAAATTGGGAGATTGACAGGATATTCGTTACAGAGATGGATGCTAACCGTTACACCACCCAGCACAGTGAAATTGGGAGATTGAGAGGATATTCGTTACAGAGATGGATGCTAAACGTTACACCACCCAGGACAGTAAAATTGGGAGATAGAGAGGATATCCCTTACAGAGATGGATACTAAACGTTACAACCCCCAGGACAGTGAAATCGGTAGATGAAGAGGATAACCGTTGCAAAAATGGATGCTAACCGTTACACCATCCAGGACAGTGAAATTGGGAGATGGAGAGGATATCCGTTACAGAGATGGATGCTTAACGTTACACCACCCAGCACAGTGAAATTGGGAGATTGAGGAGGATATTCGTTACAGAGATGGATGCTAACTGTTACACCACCCGGGACAGTAAAATTGGGAGATTGGGAGGATATTTGTTACAGAGATGGATGCTAACTGTTACACCACCCGGGACAGTGAAATTGGGAGATGGAGAGCATATCCGTTACAGAGATGGATGCTAACCGTTACACCACCCAGGACAGTGAAATCAGGAGATGAAGAGGATAACCGTTACAGAAATGGATGCTAACCGTTACACCACCCATTACAGTGAAATCGGGAGATGAGGAGGATAAACGTTACAAAAATAGATGCTAACCGTTACACCACCCAGGACAGTGAAATTAGGAGATGGAGAGGATATCCGTTACAGAGATGGATGCTAATCGTTACATCACCCAGGACAGTGAAATCCGGCGATCGAGAAATGCGGGTTCGATTCCGGTTTCAGGGCGATGAAATTTTCAAGTTTTCTGAGAGGTATTTCATTGATGACCATTATGTGTTACAAATAAATTTAAAATTTAAAATCTGCTTGCTTTGAATATTTGTTAAGTAATTTTTACTTTTAAAAAAATCTCAATTTCAAAAGTATTATGTTGCTTCGAACAATCACAATGACAAAAATATTTAATTTGTAAGTCCTCCAAGAGAAAAAATGAAATTATTACAAACATATTGAAAAAAATTAGTTCCAACGAAGATAAAATGAACAAATTCACCCCCATTAATGACTAAAGAAAAATTTCATTATTGCGTAGTTACGGTTTTATTTTAAACGTGAAGTGCGGTGTGCGAGTCTATCTGGCTCAGTGGTTCAAGTGCGCGGTTTTGGCTCAAACGACTTCGGATCAAATACAACCAGGGAAAGAAATCTCTGGTTCAAGAACTGAAAAATGTAGCATCTTCGATTTTATGAAATTTCTGTGAAAATATGGAAGTTAAAAAACGGTCAGTTTTTTAACAACAGAAGTTCCGTTAAAAAAAACTGACAACTTTGGTGCACATTATTTTGAGGAATGTTCCGTGAATTCATACCACTTTTTTTACAATGCATGACAGCCATTCCAAACAGAATCGTCTTACTCTTATAACAAAGCGGAACACAATGATGCATGGCAGCACCTGCGCCTGATGGTTACTATGGTTACAGGTTAAAGAATGTCCAGTAGAGCTGCGTTGCGATGGATAAATGCAAGTGGACTTCAGAACAGGACGCCTACTGCGTGTATCCGTCTTATCTTCAAGCAGTTCTGCTCGTCTCATTTTCACGAGGTCTTCAGAACTAATGCAGTCATTATACACAGTCGTATTAGAATAATAGGACTACCCCGAAATCACAGTGCACCCGCCCTTCCCCCAAGCGTGTCACATACTGCACGTGACAAGGTTGACCATACGGAGATATTAGCTGCCCGCCAGACAGATGAGCCATAGTGCGTCACGTGAGCACAATGGGTAGAGGTAGTAATTTGACGGACGTTCAAAGAGGAATTATCATCTGCTACCGCGCCAAGGGTGGAAGCATCTCAGGAACAGTAGACCTCTCCCGCGAAGTCTGCTGTAGTAAGGCTGTACCAAGAATACACTGCAGAGCAATTGAAATAGAGATACCTGTCTAGTAACGTGTAGCACCACCTTTCGCCCTGATGACGGCGGCGATTCGTCTCGCCATGAACTCGACAAGACAGCGAAAGCGTTGGGAAGCCATACGGATCCACGACCCCTCAACAAGCTCCCACAGTTCCCAAAGATTTGATGGAGGGGGTTCATCACTCTCGATGGCATCACAGATGTGTCTGATTGAGGTCAAGTGACCTAGCTGGCCGAGGAAGCGAGGTCACGTCGGTGGAGGGTTCATCCAACCATTCGGATACAATTCGGGAGCTGCATTGTCTTGTTGCAGGATGAGGTCCCCAGTGGGATGTTGAAGACGCACAAAATGGAGCAAATGGTCGTCCATGATATCCCGGTAACGTTGACCTGTGAAGGACGATGTCACACGTACCAGGGGTCACATTTAAGGTCCACGTAAACAGTCCCCAGACGAGAATGCCACCCCCACCAGCTCGAAGAGCACCCTGCTAGCAAGAATGATTCATCGCTTCATGTGGTTTGCGCCGTACTCGTATCCTGCCATCCGCATGTACCAACGTGAATCTCGACTCATTAGTCCAGGCAACATTTTTCCACATGTCTCGAGTCCAGTGGCGATGTTCCTGCGTCCATGCTAATCTCTGCTCCTTGTGCTGTGCGGTCACCAGCGGTACCCTCGTGGGACGATGGCTTCTGTGCCCCATAGCGAGGAGATGGTTCTGCATGGTGTGGCTGCGCACACGTTTTTGTGCACCAGCGTTAAATTGCCGAGTGATTTCTTGCACTGTGGCCCGTCTATCCGCTGTTACAATGGGAGCTAGCCGACGATGATCCAGCTCATCCACACGCTCTTGCCCACGGCAGTTGGCTCTTGCAGGGATGGTTTTACCGGATTCGATGTACTCACGGTGCACCCGTGACACAGTGGCTCGTGAAAATCACAGTGTCTGCAGGACTCCCGAGATGGAGTGACACATGCGTCGGGCCCCGACAATTTGCTCACGATCAAATACGCTCAGATCCTTCGTCTTACCCATATTGCGTCCGATTCTTACTGATTCCCGTCGCATCACTCCTTGTATTGTCCGATCGCTGCATACGTCATGTCGTTTCCGTTTACAGGGCCGCCCATAGCGCCACATTTGCATAACGCCAGCTGTCTCTAATTCAATTGCTCTTCAGTGTAGACCGCTGGTACACCGAGTACCTCCCGACGTCATAACTGTAGAGCCCTAAAGGTCGTTGACCCTAGAGGAGAACGTCGCCTCCGTCGAAAGGTAAAGGGCAATCGACGCTCAACAGTGCAGCACCTGACCACGAAAACGAACGCGGTGACACACATTGGTCATATTATTCTGGTACGACTGTGTATACAGAGGCATAACTAGGGAAGGGCATGTGTTCCTCGGGCAACCTTCCAGGGCCTCATTGCGTCCATGCCACGCCGTCTCGCCGCTGTCATCCGGGCCAAGGTTGGTTATTCCCATTATTAGGTAGGTGGTCATATTATACTGACACGACTGTGTATACAGAGGCCTAACTAGGGAAGGGCATGTGTTCCTCAGGCAACCTTCCAGGGCCTCATTGCGTCCATGCCACGCCGTCTCGCCGCTGTCATCCGGGCCAAGGGTGGTTATTCCCCTTATTAGGTAGGTGGTCATATTATACTGACACGACTGTGTATACAGAGGCATAACTAGGGAAGGGCATGTGTTCCTCAGGCAACCTTCCAGGGCCTCATTGCGTCCATGCCACGCCGTCTCGCCGCTGTCATCCGGGCCAAGGGTGGTTATTCCCCTTATTAGGTAGGTGGTCATATTATACTGACACGACTGTGTATACAGAGGCATAACTAGGGAAGGGCATGTGTTCCTCAGGCAACCTTCCAGGGCCTCATTGCGTCCATGCCACGCCGTCTCTCCGCTGTCATCCGGGCCAAGGGTGGTTATTCCCCTTATTAGGTAGGTGGTCATATTATACTGACACGACTGTGTATACAGAGGCCTAACTAGGGAAGGGCATGTGTTCCTCAGGCAACCTTCCAGGGCCTCATTGCGTCCATGCCACGCCGTCTCTCCGCTGTCATCCGGGCCAAGGGTGGTTATTCCCCTTATTAGGTAGGTGGTCATATTATACTGACACGACTGTGTATACAGAGGCATAACTAGGGAAGGGCATGTGTTCCTCAGGCAACCTTCCAGGGCCTCATTGCGTCCATGCCACGCCGTCTCGCCGCTGTCATCCGGGCCAAGGTTGGTTATTCCCATTATTAAGTAGGTGGTCATATTATACTGACACGACTGTGTATACAGAGGCCTAACTAGGGAAGGGCATGTGTTCCTCAGGCAACCTTCCAGGGCCTCATTGCGTCCATGCCACGCCGTCTCTCCGCTGTCATCCGGGCCAAGGGTGGTTATTCCCCTTATTAGGTAGGTGGTCATATTATACTGACACGACTGTGTATACAGAGGCCTAACTAGGGAAGGGCATGTGTTCCTCAGGCAACCTTCCAGGGCCTCATTGCGTCCATGCCACGCCGTCTCTCCGCTGTCATCCGGGCCAAGGGTGGTTATTCCCCTTATTAGGTAGGTGGTCATATTATACTGACACGACTGTGTATACAGAGGCATAACTAGGGTTGGGCAGGTGTTCCTCGGGCAACCTTCCAGGGCCTCATTGCGTCCATGCCACGCCGTCTCGCCGCTGTCATCCGGGCCAAGGGTGGTTATTCCCCTTATTAGGTAGGTGGTCATATTATACTGACACGACTGTGTATACAGAGGCATAACTAGAGTTGGGCATGTGTTCCTCAGGCAACCTTCCAGGGCCTCATTGCGTCCATGCCACGCCGTCTCTCCGCTGTCATCCGGGCCAAGGGTGGTTATTCCCATTATTAGGTAGGTGGTCATATTATACTGACACGACTGTGTATACAGAGGCATAACTAGAGTTGGGCATGTGTTCCTCAGGCAACCTTCCAGGGCCTCATTGCGTCCATGCCACGCCGTCTCGCCGCTGTCATCCGGGCCAAGGGTGGTTATTCCCATTATTAGGTAGGTGGTCATATTATACTGACACGACTGTGTATACAGAGGCATAACTAGAGTTGGGCATGTGTTCCTCAGGCAACCTTCCAGGGCCTCATTGCGTCCATGCCACGCCGTCTCTCCGCTGTCATCCGGGCCAAGGGTGGTTATTCCCATTATTAGGTAGGTGGTCATATTATACTGACACGACTGTGTATACAGAGGCATAACTAGAGTTGGGCATGTGTTCCTCAGGCAACCTTCCAGGGCCTCATTGCGTCCATGCCACGCCGTCTCTCCGCTGTCATCCGGGCCAAGGGTGGTTATTCCCCTTATTAGGTAGGTGGTCATATTATACTGACACGACTGTGTATACAGAGGCATAACTAGAGTTGGGCATGTGTTCCTCAGGCAACCTTCCAGGGCCTCATTGCGTCCATGCCACGCCGTCTCTCCGCCGTCATCCGGGCCAAGGGTGGTTATTCCCCTTATTAGGTAGGTGGTCATATTATACTGACACGACTGTGTATACAGAGGCATAACTAGAGTTGGGCATGTGTTCCTCAGGCAACCTTCCAGGGCCTCATTGCGTCCATGCCACGCCGTCTCTCCGCTGTGATCCGGGCCAAGGGTGGTTATTCCCATTATTAGGTAGGTGGTCATATTATACTGACACGACTGTGTATACAGAGGCATAACTAGGGAAGGGCATGTGTTCCTCAGGCAACCTTCCAGGGCCTCATTGCGTCCATGCCACGCCGTCTCTCCGCTGTCATCCGGGCCAAGGGTGGTTATTCCCCTTATTAGGTAGGTGGTCATATTATACTGACACGACTGTGTATACAGAGGCATAACTAGAGTTGGGCATGTGTTCCTCGGGCAACCTTCCAGGGCCTCATTGCGACCATGCCACGCCGTCTTGCCGCTGTCATCCGGGTCAAGGGTGCTTATTCCCATTATTAGGTAGGTGGTAATATTATTCTGATAAGACCGTGTATCGCTTGAGCATACATGTTTTCTGGCGAATCTTATTTCATCCTACGTCCTGATTCTATGGGTTGCTTAATCTGGAGAACACCACGTAATCCTTAAAAGTCGTTATCATCCTTTCAACGTGGTAAGGAGATACCTGTGGTGGAAGCATCTAGAAACTTCGGGTGGCTTAAAGAACAACAGCTACGCTCCGTTCCATGTCTTTGAAGGAAATGCTCTAACTTCTCAGAAATGCAGATATTACAGTGACACCTTTTCGTTCTAGACCCACTCCCAATTACGCCCATTGTGTATAGAACAACATGAGTTCGTCCCTGCGCCGAACAACATGAGTTCTAACAGATGTTGCCCCTTCGATATGATGAATTTCGTAACATCCACGAGGAATATGTTAAAAAGTAGATTAACGTACACAGTGTGTCAAAGAATTTTTAAAACTGGCGCTAAATTTCAGCCTACGGTGGCGCCACCAGTGTAATCGCAAATGCGTTATAAACCGTGACCATCTGCTTGCTTTCTGCCAAAAGTACTGCGCAGTTGTTAAAGTAACTCAAACGAAACGGCAGTTCATTAGAGAAGTAAAATTTTTTCATGTTGAATTATTAAGATGGAACAAAGGGCTGTTATTAAATTTAACGGAAAACTTGGTAAAAGTGCCTCGAAAACGTACTAACTGATGAAACAAGTTTGCGGTGAGTTTTGTTTAAGTAGATCAAATGTTTTCCTGTGACACAAACGTTTTTTGGACGGAAGAGATACGCTAGAAGATGATAAGCATACCAGAACACCAAGTTCATCTAGGACACCTGAGATTATTGAAAAAGTGCGTGATTTCGTGGCAAACAATCGATGTGCGTCACAAAGAATGATGGAAGAGTATTTAAACATCAACAAAGAAATGATTTGAACCATCCTGCATGAAGATTTGGGCAAAACAAAAGTCTGTGCTAAATTTGTTCCGCACACGTTAACCAATGAACAAAAATCAAGGAGAAGTGCACATTTGCAGAGACGTCATTTCAGCAGCTGAAAATGATCCAAACTTCTTAAAATCGATTGTTACAGGCGATGAAACATGGTGTTTTCAATATGATCCTAAAACAAAGCGAGAACGTGCGAAATGGAAGTCAAAAAACTTGCCACGAGCCAAAAAAACAAGAAAAGTTCCATCGAAAATCAAAACAATGCTCATTACATTCTTCGATAGTAAGGATATTATCCACAAAGAGTTTGTTCCAAGTGGACAAACAATTGCTGGTGAGTTTTATTTAAATGTTTTGAGGCGTTTGATGGGCAGAATGTGTCGCATTCGTCCAGAATATCGGAATGAAAACAGTTGGTGTTTGTTGCACGATAATGCACCCAGTCACACCTCACTTCTTGTTCGTAGATTTTTGGCGAAAAATAACGTCTGTGTGTTGAATCATCCACCGTATTCGCCTGATTTAGCACATTGCAACTTTTCTTTGTTCCCAAAACTTAAAATGACGTTAAATGGGTGGTTTTTTTATATTTCGACCATACAAACAGCTTCGACGCGTGCTTTGGAGGCAATTCCGCAAAGTTAACTGGAACAGGCATTCGAATCATTATTAAATCACTGTAACAAGTGTATTGAAGACGGAGGGACTTTTTTTGAATAACAAACCAAAACAAGTTATAATTTCTTATTTCTATTTCATTTTACAGACCCAGTCTTCAAAATTCTTTGACGCACTGTGTATATGAATCATTGGGACATAGCTTATATTTCGGGTTACATATCACGCACCACAACACATGTTAGATTATTTTTTCCCCTTGTGCTCTAATGCCATTTTCAGGCCACTCGTTTACCTTTGTAAGTTCATTTGGGCCAAAACGAAAATACACCCATCGGTTTTCGCCCTTAGTACACTGCCGGACAATTGCTAAGGACGGATGACAATAGCAACGATAGCAACCATAAAATGGAAGGCAGGAAAATGTGGAAATTAGCATAAGTGCGGGATACAGTAAGACGTGTTGTGCGTATGCAAATTTTGGATTGCCGAACTTGTTCGTGACGTCATAGCGTTGATAAGAGATATAAAGGATTTGACGCGTATTGACCGTTGTTGTTCAAACGCAAAGTTGAAAGGGAAAGAATCAATTGACGAACTTACAATTTTCAGTATGTCTTCCCGACATCACCTAGATGATTTTACGCGTGGCCGTATTATTGGCAAGATTGAAGAAGGGCGGAAAATAACAGATGTTGCCACGGAGTTCGACGTCAGCCACAGTGTTGTTTCAAGGCTTTGGAAATCATTTCAAACAAATGGAGAGTACAGCAAACGTCACGGGGGAGGTCGTGTTCGCAGTACGACACCTGCAGAAGATCGGTACATAGTGCTATCAACAAAAAGACACCGGCGCAGCACAGCTAGTGAGGTAGCAAATCAGTTTGGCTGCCACTGGCAAGCGGATCTCCCGAAAAACTGTCGCCAGACGTTTGCGTGAAGGAGGACTTTACGCCCGCCGTCCTGTTGTGTGCATCCCATTGTACACGTCACCGTACCGCCCGTTTGCAATGGTGCCATCAACATCGCAATTGGACTGATAACGACTGGTCTGCTGTCCTCTTCTCAGATGAGAGTAGATACAGTCTATCGTCTGATTGTCGACGACAACTGATCTGGCGTGATAGTGGTACTGCATATTATCCAGCAAACATACAGGAAAGGGACCGATATCCGACATGTAGTGTCATGGTATGGGCTGGCATCATGATCAATGGCCGTACGTCCCTCTATGTGCTTCCAACTGGGACTATGACTGGCCAACGATACATTAATGATGTTCTGCTACCTCATGTTCGCATGTTCCGTTGTGCTGTCGGTGATAGATTCATTTTCATGGACGACAACGCAACATGTCATCGAACAGTCGCTGTCCAGGAGTGTCTTGAGAGCGAGGATATTCAACGCCTCGTATGGCCAGCGTCTTCTCCAGATCGGAATCCCATTGAAAATGTGTGGGATGCTTTGGGGAGGAGTCTTGCCGGTCGCCAATGCCCTCCAATAAATAAGGACACCCTCATCCGTGCACTGACAGAGGAATGGGATAAATTCCCCCAACAGCTGCTTGATAATGTTGTGCAAAGCATGACACGACGTGTGGAATCTTGCATCGCCCTCCATGGAGGCCATATCCCGCATTGACATCTTACGCCGGAACGCCTGCAGACGGTAATTGCATTTTTTTCACGTTTACGTATTCTGCAGAAAATCGCCTGTTTGTCCCTTGAACACGTTCCAAAGCCTTCTGGATTTCAGAGCACAATAAATTGTCTTTCTTGTAATGTCCTGGCATTCTGATATTATTTTATTTCACTTGGCATCCAACCACACTTACTTTTTTATGCGTTATATAGCCTTTTATGATCCGTCCTTAGCAATTGTCCAGCAGTGTATTATCTCCTGGCCACGTTTCTTGAATTTCGGAGAGCGACAGTTGAAAGACTTCCTTTGTCGGTAACAAAGTTCCGGTAACTTCGCTGACAAATGCAGAAAAGAATCGGACGCTACTCTCTGAAGGAAATCGCATTATTGTCATAGTTTGTGTTATTGTAGCATAGTGTTTGAAACATTTTAATGAAAACAAATTTTTGGAAGGGAACGGCATTCTGGAGATTCATCAAAAGTCTCTAGACGTGCACGACGTTGTCACGGAAGATGAGGTCTTGGCGTGATTCCAACTAGTCCAAAGCCTGTTCTCAGAGAGATGTTTGGGATAGACTGTAAACTAATTATTTGCGGAGATCTCTGGTTTTCAACATACTCTCATTAATTTTCAGCAAATAACCCTTGCGTATATACGTTTATCTAACGAAATGTTTTTTTAAGTAGCACGTCTAGTGGAAGGAAAGCAAAACCGTTAAAACTGAAGTTGTGTTTTAAATAAGAAATACAGTTTAAAATGATGAACAGAAATCGCATTAGCACGAATCAAGAGTTGGATAAATACAAATATATACTGTACATATACGTATATAAATGTGTATATGAGGGATAAAGATTAATGGAGGTTATTCAACTCACCTTCGTTTTGTTGATGACGTAGTCGTCTTTGCAACTACCCTTTCAGAGCTGCAGAGTTTGATCAAGGAACTTGCTGATAAGAGTAAAGAAGTGGGACTAGAAATGAACTTTTAGAAGACAAAAGTGATGTACAATGCTTTACAAGAAACGAAGATTTATCGATTGATGAAGAAAAGCTGGAGATAACAGATGCGTAAGTTTATCTTGGACAGCAGATATCAAGTGAGGGTCACATTGATGAAGAAATTAATCGGCGTATAAAACTTGCCTGGAGAGCTTTTGAAAGAAACAGCATAATTTTCAAGAGCAATATGCAATTATGTCTTTAAAGAGAAGTGTTTGATCAATGCATCCTTCCAGTGCTTATGTATGGTGAAGAGACGTGGACCTTAACTAAAAGAGACATACAAAGACTGCAGACAACTCAAAGTAGCATGGAGAGATGCGTGCTTTATTTAACCAGGAGAGATTAGAAGAGGAACTCGTGGATCAGAAAAATGACAAGAGTGGAAGACATCATGATGAGAGTAAAATCCCTGAAATGGCAATGGGCTGGACATATTGCTAGGAGGGCAGACCGACGATGGACAGCCAAAATTTTAGACTGGATTTCAAGGGGCAGGAAAAGACCCAGAAGAAGACCACATGGGAGATGGGTGGATGAAATTCGAAAGTATGCGGGAGTAACATGGAGGAGACTGGCACATGACAGACCGTTGTGGAAAAAACTTGGGGGACCTTCATCCAGCAGTGAATTGATAATGGTTGATGATGATGATCATATGTTACTGTAAAAGCCAGCCCGAAAATTGGTAAATCCTGGCATTTACCATACTAATGTGGTAAAAGTCCGAAAAATACTTGTAAACGCTTTCATTTCGGGCCTTTAGCAAACCATTTCGGTAAATGCATTTACCAACACCAATTGGTAAAAGTACGTTTTACATTAAGGACGAAGAATTTTATAAACTTGGTACTAAGTTCCGTAAAGTAAAAGCGTTGTTCATAAGAAACCAATTTATCTTGTGCAAAGAAAATTTTTAAGTACCGAAGAAGTCGGAAAAGGAAAAAAATAAGTGCACTTGAAGTGGTTAATAAGCTTTCTTTAGTTGGTGGACAAAATTTCAAAAAATGCGACTGTTCAAAGAAGTGTACCACGAAAATGTGTTTGTGCAAATCAGCCAATCTACTTCGTAACTCCAAATGTCGCAACAGTTAAAACTTGTTCTAACAAGTTTAATTACGACTTAAGGAAATCCTGATTAATAAGTTACTTTTATTTCTTGAACATTTTCTTGTTACACTTTAATTAAATGTAGTAAAATAATAAGGCAGTCATGTTTAATGTTATTCTGGACATTATGTTTGAAATTTAAATTGACAAAGGCAAATTATTATAATGTATTAGTTAGGTAGTGAAAAATCTAGAATTTCATCTCATAATATAAGGCCATTCTAATTTCTTATTCCAATTACACACTTTTTAAATGAACAATGCTAATTAAAAATATGGGCCCAGCATAACAGCTATCATATAAAAAATTATGCAACATAAATGACTGTTTCAATCACTGAAGCGATGAATGATTTCCGTCTATAGCACGATTTAATGATTAAAAGATGAGAAATATATACAATTAAAACCATGAGCATTTTCGAGGCAGCGGCTGCCTCTTCTTCAGATGTAATAAATAGATACACATTTAATCTATATATAATATATATCATTGCATTGTGGGAAGCATGGTAAGTTATTAGCCAATAGTAATCTACATACGCCAAAAATGTTGCGTATACTGTTGGCCCAATGGTCTGAAGAAGAAAACATGGAAATATATTATAGAAATAAATGGTGTAGGGTGAACATTCAATTTTAAGTTTATATTACAATTTATAATTTACATTTTTAATAAGGGATTTCCAAACGTTATGTAACTCATAGGGGGCATGTTCATTACAACATTGCTCACCGGAGGCCTCTATACACACACTTTCTGCAATTAAAAGGTCACCAGGTTTACTAGGAGTATTAATTATTCTTACATTACTCCAGTCGGGATTAAGATCATCTTGTATAACAGATTTGGCTAGTGATGTACAATACATGCCTGTTTTAATATTGTATTTGTGTTCTTTAATTCGTAATGCAATATTGCGTTTTGTAGAACCCACATAATTAGAAGCTGCTTGTCCTGTAGTTGACTTAAGCAGAGGGATATTGTAAATACCCCACTGTCCCATTTTGCTATTCTGTTCACGATCCTTACGAACTACTGAAAATACGTTTTGTGTTCGTGAACCAAATTACAAGCCATATGGTTTACATAGTTGTGTTAAGGCTATCGTTAAATGTGGATTGTATTGCATAGAGCCAACATATATGGAATTGCAGTTGGGGTTTCTTAACAGGGTAGTATGTTGGGCATATTTGACTTTGCCAAACACTTGCCTTATCAGATATTTAGGGAACTCATATTGCTCAGCTAAACCAAAAAGGTAGTTAACTTCTTGCTGAAATGATTCAGTAGTTGATGAATGTGAGTGAGCTCTTCTAAACAAATAGAATAATGTTGTCAACTTATGTTGTTTAGGGTGTGATGAATAATAAGGTATTAAAACCGGTGTATGACAAGGTTTTCTATATACACAAGTTTCAATATTTTAAAACTTACAAACAAAACGCAGTTTTACCAATTGGTGTTGGTAAATGCTGGCATTTACCGAAATGGTTTGGTAAAAGCGCGAAATAAAAGCGTTTACAAGTGTTTTTCGGACTGTTACCACCTTAGTATGGTAAATTCCAGGGTTTGCCCATGTTCGGACTTTTACAGTGACGCAGTAACATATATATATCATCATTGTCATCATTGCAAACCATTATCAATCCACTGCTGGACGAAGGTATCGCCAAGTTTCTTCCACAAGGATCTGTCTTGTGCCAGTCTGATATACACTATCTACTAACAACTAATTGGACACCTGTGATAGCAAAGGAAAACGAAGTTTATTCACCTTCAATAGTTGGTGGAGCCTCCTCGAGCGGCGATTACAGCTGCGACCCTCCGGGGCATACTCTCAACCAGGCGTTGTACGACGGCTAGCGGTATTTTCTTCCACTCGGCTTGGAGAAGACAGGTCAGTTCCTTCACTGATTTCGGATGGTGGGGGCACCCCTTAAGTCGACGCTCCAACTCGTCCCAGAGGTGCTCGATAGGGTTAAGGTCCGGGCTCTGCGCAGGCTAGTCCATTCGATTAACCCCATTGTCACCATACCAAACCATGGTGAACCTCGCAACATGACAGGTGGCATTGTCATTCTGAAAGTAACATGGGTCCACCCCGTAAACCTGCCACAACGTAGGAAGCGCATGGTCATCCAAAATGGTGCAGTAGGTCTCGGCGTTGAGTCTACCAGGAATTGCGACCAAGGGTCCCGTGCCATACCAGGAGAAACATCCCCATAGCATAATTCCACCGCTGCCGAACTTGACAGTTGGCACAATACATTCCGGCTGGAGGCGTTCTCCAGGCAGACGCTAAACACAGACCCTGCCATCCGAACGGTAGAGAGTGAACCTTGATTCGTCGCTCCAGAGAACCAGTTTCCACTGTTCAACGGTCCACTGTCGACGTTCTTTGCAGCGCGTTAGCCGAGCAGCGCTATTGGACTTGGTGATCAAAGGCTTGTAGGTGGCAGAATGTCCATGATAACCGAGCATATGGGCTTCCTTACGGATGTTATTCGTCGAAAGAACACTCCCGGATGCCTGTTGAAACTCTACCAGGATGTGGCCTATCGATTTGGTGCGGCTCTTCCGAATTTCTCTGGCCAGCACCCGTCGGTCTCTAACTCCCAGTTTTGTGGGTCTGCCGGGTCGGGGCACATTCCAACAGTCACCTCTCATCTTCCACTTGCCAATCGCGTAAGCCACTGTCGATTATGGGTACTTCAACACGCTGGATATGTCACGTATGGATCGGCCATTTCTGTGATACCCGAAGATTACACCTTTCTCGAAATCAGAGAGCTCCGAACTGCGTGGTATCTTGCATGCGACTGGTTGCGTTGTTGTTTCCCACACGATATTTACCGGCGGCGGTCGTGACTTGTGTCAGGACCGTAGATATCGTCGATTGCAGGGTTGTCCAATTACTTGTTGGTAGATAGTGCATATATATCGTCATCATCATTGTCGACATTATCAATTCAATGCTGGGTGAAAGTCTCCCCAAGTTTCTTCCACAATTGTCTGTCTTGAGCCTGTATCCTCCATGTCACTCCGTCATGCTTTCGAATTTCATCCATCCATCTCCCATGGGGTCTTCTTCTGGGTCTTTTCCTGTCCCCCGGAATCCAGTCTAAAATTTCGGTTGTCCATCGGTGGTCCGTTCTTCTGGCAACATGTCCTGCCCATTGCCATTTCAGGGGTTTCACTCTGGTCATGAAGTCAGCCAATTTTTGTTATTTTCCTTATCTACAAGTTCCTCTTCTTATCTTTCTTGGTTACACCAAGCATGCATCTCTCCATGCCGCTTTGAGTTGTCTGTAGTCTTTTTATATCTTTTTTAGTTAAGGTCCATGTCTCTGCTCCATACGTAAGCACTGGCAGGATGCATTGATCAAACACATTCCTTTTAAGACATAATGGTATACTGCTCTTAAAAATTGTACGGTTTCTTCCAAAAGCTCTCCATCCAAGTTTTGTTCGCTGATTAATTTCTTCATTAATGTGACCCTCATTTGATATCTGCTGCCCAAGATAAAAGTAGGTAACAGTTGCTTTAAGCTTTTCTCATCAATCAATAAATCTTCTTTTCTTATAAAAGCATTGTACATCACTTTTGTTTTCTGAAAGTTCATTTTTAATCCCTCTTCTTTACTCTTGTCTGCAAGTTCTTGGATCATACTCTGCAGCTCTGAAGGGGTAGTTGCAAAAATGACTATATCACCAGCACAACGAAGGTGAGTTAAATAATCTCCATTAATCTTTATCCCTTTGTTTTCCCAGTTCAGTTATTGAAAAACATTTTGCAATGTGGCGTTAAAGAGCTTGGGAGATATGGTGTCACCTTGTCTCACTCCCTTTCCAATCTTCATTTGTGCTGTATCCTCAGACATCCGAACCTTTGCACTTGCATTTTCATAGATGTTATTAATAATATTAATGTAGGCATCATCAATACAGCAGGATTTCAAATCCATTGTAACTGCTGATGGTTTCACGAAATCAAAGGCATTTTCATAATAAGTAAAAGCCATGCATAATGGGAGTTCATATTCTCTTGTTCTTCCGATCAGGAAGAACGCAAGAGAATATCGATAAACGCATTTTTAGCAATTGGTGTTGGTAAATGCTGGCGTTTACCGAAATGATTTGGAAATGCCCGAAATTAAAGTGTTTACAAGTGCTTTTCGGACTGTTACCACCGGAGTATGGTACATTCCAGGATTTACCCGTCAATTTACAAATGTTCGGGTTTTTACAGTAACATGCACTGAAGAGCGACTGAATTAAAGACAGCTGGCGTTATGCAAATGTAGCGTTGTGGGCGCGCCTGTAAACGGAAACGACAGGACGTATGCAGCGATCCGACAATATAAGGAGTGATGCGACGGGAATCAGTAAGAGTTGGACGCAGTATGGGTAAGACGAAGGATCTAAGTGCATTTGATCGTGGGAAAATTGTTGGGGCCCGACGAATGGGTCACTCCATCTCGGAAGTCGTGCAAGCACTGGAATTTTCACGAGTACCTCGAATCCGGTAAAACCATCCCTGCAAGGGCCAACTGCCATTGACAACAGCGTGTGAATGAGCGGGGTCATCGTCGGCTAGCTCGCATTGTAACAGCGGATACACGGGACACAGGGCAAGAAATCACTCGGTAATTTAACGCTGGTGCACAAAAACGTGTAAGCAGCCACACCATCCAGAACCATCTCCTCGCTATGGGGCACAGAGGCCATCGTCCCACTATAGGGTACCGCTGCTGACCGCACATCACAGGGTGCAAAAATTATCATGGGCGCTAGAACATCGCCACTGGACCCTAGACATGTGGGAAAATGTTGCCTGGACTGATGAGTCGAGATTCACGTTGGTACATGCGGATGGCAGGATACGAGCACGGCGCAAACCACATGAAGCGATGGATCCTTCTTGCCAGCAGGGTACTCTTCAAGCTGATGGGGGTGGCATTCTCGTCTGGGGACTGTTTACGTGGACTGAAATGGGACCCCTAGTACGTGTGACATCGTCCCTCACAGGTCAACGTTACCGGGATAACCTGGACGGCCATTTGCTCCATTTTGTGCGTCTTCAACATCCCACTGGGGACCTCATCCTGCAACAAGACAATGCAGCTCCCGAATTGTATCCGAATGGTTGGATGAACACTCCACCGACGTATCCTCGCTTCCATGGCCAGTTAGCTCAACTGACCTCAATCCCATCGAGCACATCTGGGATGCCATCGAGAGAGATGTTCGAGGCTCTGACCCACCTGCATCAAATCTTCGTGAACTGTGGGAGCTTGTTCAGGGGTCGTGGATCCGTATGGCTTCCCAACGCTTCCGGTGTCTTGTCGAGTCCATGCCGAGACGAATCGCCGCCGTCATCAGGACGAAAGGTGGTGCTGCAAGTTACTAGACAAGTATATGTAATTCAATTGTTCTTCAGTGTATATATATGTGTGTGTGTGTGTGTGTGTGTGTGTGTGTGTGTGTGTTCATCCAATTAACACGAAAGAAACATCTGCTGAGGTTAAATATCGTCTGCTAAGAGAATGGCGCATATAAACGAACTCTGGGTAGAAGGTTATGTTTTTGTTCTTTACGAAGAGAAATATTTGTATTCTGTAATTAAAAGTCGCTGCGAAAGTCATGGAATTTGCAATTTTATGTATAAAATAAGGAATATTATTAATAATAGAGGGAAAATCGTCAGACATTGTTTTTAACAGAAAAACGAACGACAAACGAATGTTCAAAGGAAGTACGTACTTTTACCACTATTTCAAAAGTAAGGTCTCTGGTCTCAAAAGAAAATCCACCGACACAAAGAGAAATCGCTAATTCGCTAAAAATCAACTGTAAGCAAAGTAACAAACAAAGATTTGAATCTCGAAAAAAAACGTTCGCCACCTGTTGCCTAGGTACGTACCTGAGCACCGAACACGGTGTAGAATTCTTTATGAAAATCCCTTAGTCGGAGAGAGATGGAAATTTATTGTAACTATTGATGTAGCAGGGATCTACGTAAACGACTGTAACAAAAAAACCGATTTACTATCATAAAAAAGCAGAAAAAGACTTACAAACTCGGTTCCAGGGATCCAAAGAAAGTTTCAGTAAAGGATTTAGATTATTGCTGTTTCACGTATAATAGGAAATTAAAGTAAAGAAAAGCTGAAAACAATATTGAGATCAATTCTACGTATTAACGAAATAATGTTTTAATTCCTATACAGGGTGATTGTAAACTCTTTCAACAAAACAAGAGGGGTGATAGTCCACATCAAGACGAACGATATTTACAATGGAACCTAGGGCCGCATTTCACTCGTAGTAACTGAAAATACAGGGTGATTATAAACTCCTTCAACAAAACAAGAAAGGTGATAGTACACATCAAGACGAAAAGTATTTGCAATGGAACCTAGGGCCGCATTCCACTCCTAGTGCCAGAAAATTCAGTGTGATTGTAAACTCCTTCAACAAAACAAGAAAGGTGATAGCACACATCAAGGCGAACAATATTTGCAATGGAACCTAGGGCCGCATTCCATTCCTACTGCCAGAAAATTCAGTGTGATTGTAAACTCCTTCAACAAAACACGAAAGGTGATAGCACACATCAAGACGAACAATATTTGCAATGGAACCTAGTGCCGCATTCCAATCCTAGTACCAGAAAATACAGGGTGATTGTAAACTCCTTCAACAAAACAAGAAGCGTGATAGTACACATTAAGACGAACAATATTTGCCATGGAACTTAGGGCCGCATTCCACTCCTAGTACCAGAAAATACAGGGTGATTGTAAACTCCTTCAACAAAACAAGAAGGGTGATAGTACACATTAAGACGAACAATATTTGCAATGGAACCTAGGGCCGCATTCACCTCCTAGTGCCAGAAATTACAGGGTGATTGTAAACTCCTTCAACAAAACAAGAAGGGTGATAGTACACATCAAGGCGAACAATATTTGCAATGGAACCTAGGGCCACATTCCACTCCTAGTTCCAGATAATACAGGGTGATTGTAAACACCTTCAACAAAACAAGAAGGGTGATAGTACACATCAAGGCGAACAATATTTGCAATGGAACCTAGGGCCACATTCCACTCCTAGTTCCAGAAAATACAGGGTGATTGTAAACTCCTTCAACAAAACAAGAAGGGTGATAGTACACATTAAGACGAACAATATTTGCCATGGAACCTAGGGCCGCATTCCACTCCTAGTTCCAGAAAATACAGGGTGATTGTAAACTCCTTCAACAAAACAAGAAGGGTGATAGTACACATTAAGACGAACAATATTTGCAATGGAACCTAGGGCCGCATTCACCTCCTAGTTCCAGAAATTACAGGGTGATTGTAAACTCCTTCACCAAAACATAAGGGGTGATAGTACACATCAAGATGAACAATATTTACAATGAAACCTCGGGCCGCATTCCACTCGTAGTAGCTGAAAATACAGGGTGATTATAAACTCCTTCAACAAAGCAAGAAAGGTGATAGTACACATCAAGACGAAAAGTATTTGCAATGGAACCTAGGGCCGCATTCCACTCCTAGTACCAGAAAATACAGGGTGATTGCAAACTCCTTCAACAAAACAAGAAGGGTGATAGCACACATTAAGACGTACAATATTTGCAATGGAACCTAGGGCCGCATTCCACTCCTAGTACCAGAAAATACAGGGTGATTGTAAACTCCTTCAACAAAACAAGAAGGGTGATAGTACACATCAAGGCGAACAATATTTGCAATGGAACCTAGGACCGCATTCCACTCCTAATTCCAGAAAATACAGGGTGTTTGTTAACTCCTTCAACAAAACAAGAGGGGTGATAGTACACGTCAAGACGAATAATATTTGCAATGGAACCTAGGGCCGCATAACACTCCTAGTTCCAGAAAATACAGGGTGATTGTAAACTACTTCAACGAAACAAGAAGGGTGATAGTACACATCAACACGAACAATATTTGCAATGGAACCTAGGGCCGCATTCCACTCCTAGTTCCAGAAAATACAGGGTGATTGTAAACTACTTCAAAAAAAACAAGAAGGGTGATAGTACACATCAAGGCGAACAATATTTGCAATGGAACCTAGGGCCGCATTCCACTCCTAGTACCAGAAAATACAGGGTGATTGTAAACTCCTTCAACAAAACAAGAAGCGTGATAGTACACATTAAGACGAACAATATTTGCCATGGAACCTAGGGCCGCATTCCACTCCTAGTACCAGAAAATACAGGGTGATTGTAAACTCCTTCAACAAAACAAGAAGGGTGATAGTACACATTAAGACGAACAATATTTGCAATGGAACCTAGGGCCGCATTCACCTCCTAGTTCCAGAAAATACAGGGTGATTGTAAACTCCTTCAACAAAACAAGAAGGGTGATAGTACATATTAAGACGAACAATATTTGTAATGGAACCTAGGGCCGCATTCACCTCCTAGTTCCAGAAATTACAGGGTGATTGTAAACTCCTTCAACAAAACAAGAAGGGTGATAGTACACATCAAGGCGAACAATATTTGCAATGGAACCTAGGGCCACATTCCACTCCTAGTTCCAGAAGATACAGGGTGATTGTAAACTCCTTCAACAAAACAAGAAGGGTGATAGTACACATCAAGGCGAACAATATTTGCAATGGAACCTAGGGCCGCATTCCACTCCTAGTTCCCGAAAATGCAGGGTGATTGTAAACTCCTTCAACAAAACAAGACGGGTGATAGTACACATTAAGACGAACAATATTTGCAATGGAACCTAGGGCCGCATTCCACTCCTAGTTCCAGAAAATACAGGGTGATTGTAAACTCCTTCAACAAAACAAGAAGGGTGATAGTACATATTAAGACGAACAATATTTGTAATGGAACCTAGGGCCGCATTCACCTCCTAGTTCCAGAAATTACAGGGTGATTGTAAACTCCTTCAACAAAACAAGAAGGGTGATAGTACACATCAAGGCGAACAATATTTGCAATGGAACCTAGGGCCACATTCCACTCCTAGTTCCAGAAGATACAGGGTGATTGTAAACTCCTTCAACAAAACAAGAAGGGTGATAGTACACATCAAGGCGAACAATATTTGCAATGGAACCTAGGGCCGCATTCCACTCCTAGTTCCCGAAAATGCAGGGTGATTGTAAACTCCTTCAACAAAACAAGACGGGTGATAGTACACATTAAGACGAACAATATTTGCAATGGAACCTAGGGCCGCATTCCACTCCTAGTTCCAGAAAATACAGGGTGATTGTAAACTCCTTCAACAAAACAAGAAGGGTGATAGTACACATCAAGACGAACAATATTTGCAATGGTACCTAGGGCCACATTCCACTCCTAGTTCCAGAAAATACAGGGTGATTGTAAACTCCTTCAACAAAACAAGAAGGGTGATAGTACACATTAAGACGAACAATATTTACAATGGAACCTAGGGCCGCATTCACCTCCTAGTTCCAGAAATTACAGGGTGATTGTAAACTCCTTCACCAAAACAAGAGGGGTGATAGTACACATCAAGATGAACAATATTTGCAATGGAACCTAGGACCGCATTCCCCTCCTAGTACCAGAAAATACAGGGTGATTGTAAACTCCTTCTACAAAACAAGAAGGGTGATAGCACACATCAAGACGAAAAGTATTTGCAATGGAACCTAGGGCCGCATTCCACTCCTAGTTCCAGAAATTACAGGGTGATTGTAAACTCCTTCACCAAAACAAGAAGGGTGATAGTACACATCAAGGCGAACAATATTTGCAATGGAACCTAGGACCGCATTCCACTCCTAGTACCAGAAAATACAGGGTGATTGTAAACTCCTTCTACAAAACAAGAAGGGTGATAGCACACATTAAGACGTACAGTATTTGCAATGGAACCTAGGGCCGCATTCTACTCGTAGTACCAGAAAATACAGGGTGATTGTAAACTCCTTCAAGAAAACAAGAAGGGTGATAGTACACATCAAGGCGAACAATTTTTGCAATGGAACCTAGGGCCGCATTCCACTCCTAGTACCAGAAAATACAGGGTGATTGTAAACTCCTTCAACAAGACAAGAAGGGTGATAGTACACATGAAGGCGAACAATATTTGCAATGGAACCTAGGACCGCATTCCCCTCCTAATTCCAGAAAATACAGGGTGTTTGTTAACTCCTTCAACAAAACAAGAGGGGTGATAGTACACGTCAAGACGAACAATATTTGCAATGGAACCTAGGGCAGCATTCCACTCCTAGTTCCAGAAAATACAGGGTGATTGTAAACTACTTCAACAAAACAAGAAGGGTGATAGTACACATTAACACGAACAATATTTGCAATGGAACCTAGGGCCGCATTCCACTCCTAGTTCCAGAAAATACAGGGTGATGGTAAACTCCTTCAACAAAACAAGAAGGGTGATAGTACACATCCCGGCGAACAATATTTGCAATGGAACCTAGGGCCGCATTCCACTCCTAGTGCCAGAAAATTCAGTGTGATTGTAAACTCCTTCAACAAAACAAGAAAGATGTAGCACACATCAAGACGAACAATATTTGCAATTTAACCTAGGGCCGCATTCCACTCCTCGTTCCAGAAAATACAGGGTGATTGTAAACTCCTTTAACAAAACAAGAGGGGTGATAGTACATATCCAAACGAACAATATTTGCAATGGAACCAAGGGCCGCATTCCACTCCTAGTGCCAGAAAAGAGTAAAGTTACATATCCACGTTGAGCCTTCATCATTGAAAACAAAGAGACATACCTAATTTATGAATTGCACAATTCTATTCGTATCAAAGACTTAGGAGCTACTCAAATTGGCGTCCAAGGGCGTCGTTGCACAGCCCACACCGGTGAATGAAAGACTGTCACACTCTCTCGTAGACTCCCGGTGTGGTGTTGATCTTGTCCACTGCAAAAGCGATTCGCGCGACGAGATCTTCCAGGTAGTTCACAGGTGTCACGTGCACAAAAGTTTTAAAGAGCCCCCACAAGTAGAAGCCCACTGGATTAAGGTCCATGGAGCTTGGAGGCCAAGCCACAGGTCCACCGCGTCGAATTCACCACCCGGGATATGTCGCATTTAGGAAGTATCGGACATCGGTGGCAAAGTGTGCTGGGGCTCCATCATGCATAAACCACATATCCCTCCGTGTGGCGAGCAAAACATCCTGCAACAGACAGGGAAGCACTTGCTCCAGGAACACATGGTACCCTGCGCCGGTCAGACGTATATATGTGCTGTTTGCACGGTAATATCGCTGAACGGGTTCGGCTGCGTTTTTAAATGCTTGCTCCTCATTGTCTAAGCACGTGTTCAGCGCACCTGATTTGTATCTTGTGCTTCCCAATGACTGGCTGGAACTGCGTGGGCCTGCTGGACGTTTTTCGAACGTGCTCTTTTCTGGTACTAGGAGTGGAATGCGGCCCTAGGTTCCTGTACAAATATTGTTCGTCTTGATGTGTACTATCACCCCTCTTGGTTTGTTGAAAGAGTTTACAATCACCCTGTATAAGAGGAATATCATTCCTTTATCTACAGAGCTTTCGAAGGGTAGCACACAATCAGGATAACGTTACCAGTCATGCATCCAAATCTACCACTCTATTTCTTAAAAAAATGAAAAAAGATATGCTTTTGAAGCATAGGCGCAACCACTGGAGGGTCAGGGGAGTCAGTACCCCCTCCCCAGTTTTCTAGACTCAGGGATCCTTATATATATATACACTGAAGAGCAATTGAATTAGAGATACCTGTCTAGTAACCTGTAACACTACCTTTCGTCCTGATGACGGCGGCGATTCGTCTCGACATGGACTCGACAAGACACCGGAAGCGTTAGGAAGCCATACGTATCCACGACCCCTGAACAAGCTCCCACAGTTCACGAAGATTTGATGGAGGGGAGGGTCAGAGCCTCGAACAGCTCTCTCGATCGCATTCCAGATGTGCTCGATGGGATTGAGGTCAGGTGACCTATCTGGCTAAGGAGGCGAGGTCACGTCGGTGGAGTGTTCATGCAACCATTCGGATACAATTCGGGAGCTGCATTGTCTTGTTGCAGGATGACGTCCCCAGTGAGATGTTGAAGACGCACAAACGGGAGCAAATGGTCGTCCATGATATCCTGGTAACGTTGACCTGTGAGGGACGATGTCACACGTACCAGGGGTCCCATTTCAGTCCACGTAAACAGTCCCCAGACGAGAATGCCTCCCCCACCAGCTTGAAGAGTACGCTGTTGGCAAGAAGGATCCATCGCTTCATGTGGTTTGCGCCGTACTCGTATCCTGCCATTCGCTTGTACCAACGGGAATCTCGACTCATCAGTCCAGGCTACATTTTCCCACATGTCTAGGGTCCTGTGGCGATGTTCCCGCGCCTATGCTAATCTTTTCACCCTTTGATGTGCTGTCAGCAACGGTACCGTCGTGGGACGATGGCTTCTGTACCCCATAGCGAGGAGATGGTTCTGGATGGTGTGGCTGCTTACACGTTTTTGTGCACCAGCGTTAAATTGCCGAGTGATTTCTTGCACTGTGGCCCGTCGACCCGCTGTTACAATACGAGCTAGCCGACGATGACCGCGCTCATCCACACGCTGTTGTCCACGGCAATTGGCCCTTGCTGCCACATTTGCATAACGCCAGCTGTCTCTAATTCAATTGCTCTTCAGTTTATGTATATATATAATGTGTGTATGTGTGATCAGACCTCCCAGATTTTGAAACATTGTTACGCCACTGGTGTGAAGTGTATATCTCTTGCTTGTATTCTTTCAAAGTCCTCTGATATGTCACCAATGGACTATTGTGCCTTCGGATGCTAAAAATAGCGCTTTCTAAACACTGACCTAAAACAATTATTGGACTATGAAAAGTAGTGGAAAAGGAGTGGAATAAAATTACAATACCAGTTTTAAGAAATACCCTGGTAACTTAGAAATCTAGATGTAGTTTCATAGTCCAGAGAAAAGGCTATCAGACAGAACATTTAAGAAAGAAATAATACATTATTTTAGACATTAATTATTTTGCTGGAAAATCGTTCTATATATACATAATGCTTATATAATGTATATAATGTTTTATGTTGGACGCATAATAAACTCCAGCAAATATGTAAATGGTCGGGCTTATAAAAACAATGCACGTTCTGGTTTTTAAAACAACATGAACAAATATTTTTGTTTTCGAATGCTCGTTCCTTCTAGAATCTGGGATTAAACTTAATTTTAAAGTGAGGCCCGAGAAAAAATATGTTTCCTTGGGAATTCTTTTTTGAAGGCTTAGCAAAAACTTTAAGGCTCACGTGAAAATGCAGCTGAGAAGGAAAATTCCGCTTCATAATGTTACTGTAGTTACCCGATTCTAAACGCGTCGTAATCCATGAACGAAGGAAAAGTCTTCCGAATAATGTTACAATGTTCATGAATTTTAATGAAGTCTTCGAAAAAATTATGTAAGTAAACATTGGAAATGTTTTTCATTTTATTTTTAGTCTGTTCCGTGCGACTTAGAGCAGTTACGTTTTATACGAATTCGTTAGATGTAACTGGATAATTACAATGAACAACAAAAATAAACTTTTTGTTTGTTACAAAGACTGCATATGCCAAACCATACAGTAATTGTCATGCTGATTGGAAATCTGCTTACCAAATTGTGCTATCGGGCATAGTTCTCGAGTAACCTGTTGTTTCAGTGTACAATAAGCCTTCATTTTGGTATGTATGTTCCGCTACAAGCGATTAATGACACTTACCTTCAAAAGTAGTTATTTTAGGTTTACTTCTGTACTATGGTTGTACTACATCCATTTTTAGAGTCCAACAGTAACAGTAATCAGCTAGCATTTTAGGGCTCCATTTGCCTTTATAGCGGTTTTCTGTGGTACATACGTCCTGATGAAAACGTTCTCCGTGCTCATTGCTTTCAGCTCCTAAGTTCTGTTGGAAAAAGTCCAGATGCGATTGAGGGAAATGTATTTTAACCCTTTAACCGGCTAGAACGAATTGACTTGGGGTTAACAAAAATGGACTGAACTCAATTCCAACTAATGTATTCGCTGTCTAAGAAGTGAGCCGAACGCGACTGGAACGAACTCATTCAGGGTATGTCTAGTGGTCCCGAAGTTGCTCGTATGAGTTACCTTCAAGACTTGAGCATCGAAAAAAGTTGAATTTGCCCATAGATTTGTTATTCAGACTGGTCATTTAGGCGTATGATTGACACCAATCCCTTCTGACAAATCAATTGATAAAGGGTTACGGCTATAGAGCCAAATTTAAATGAGGATACATTTGAGTAATTTTGTTTTACCGAGTTGCATGATGTTCGTGTCTGCGAGACTAGCCGCTCCCTATCATGTTAGAGGTCATGGAACAGGGAATATAGGACTAGAAGGGAAGGCTTATCACCTATGATAGGTTTATTTTCGCCGCTGCTGATATGAGAGGGGGTAAAGATACGAAATTACTTTGCTGTAGCTTTAATAAAACCCGGTCGCTGTATGAACATTTCTGTTTGGAGAGAGCAAACGTTTTTAACACCGTTTAGTTCAAGCACAATGCATCGGCCACATAAAGGGTTAAGGGACATATTATATCTCAAGGCCATGTAGTTTTCTAGGAGCTCAGTAACAAGTTCTTTATAATTTTCTGTCTTCCGGTTACCTAAACCGTTCAGTAACATATCTTTAAAACTATGAAGCAGCTTCAGTCTCATGCAAGTGCCTTCAAATGCAATATCGCGCATAAGTTCCCTTATTTGTGGACCAATAAAAAATGCCTTGTTTAATTTTGGCTTCAGACATTTTGGGAAACGTGTTCTTTAGAAAACGAAAGGTTTCTCCATATTTAATGCCTTTACAATTTTTTTTATCAAACACAGTTTGATGTGAAGCTGTGGGAAGTACACGTTCTGAGAACTTACTAAATGCCCAGCAACAACATTTTCAGTACCTGGAATTAAGGATTCTCTTTTAGACCAGGTCTTTTTAATATAATGAGTATTTTTGTCCTTTCTGTTCAATTCACAGAGGAAGCAGCAGTATTTTGTGTATCCAAGTTGTAGACCAGGAAGTAAAGCAATCACTTTAAGATCGCCACAAGTATTCCATGAGTGTTTTGTATACTATACTTTGAAGCAACAATTTAATATTTGCATATGTTTATCTCGTGCATGCAGCATATGCAACAGGTACTGACGGATACATGTTTCCGTTATGAAGAAGGACATTTTTTAAGCTTATTTTTAAGGAATCTACACTGGCGGAAAGTGAAAAAAGAACACCAAGAACGAGACGTCTGATACCAACGAAATTTATACAGCGTAATAACGGAATACAGAGGATAACGTGATCAAAACATTATGGCAAAATACAGCTGTATTTGCTGGTAAACTGAAAAATGACATTTCCATGTAACATGGTTAGTACGAGGTTGAACCGCCATGAACTGCGTCACACTGTGCAATTCTGACATGGAGTCTGTCGTACAGATGTTGGATGTAAGTTTGGGGTATTGAGTTCCAAGCGTCCTCAACCTGGACGCATAAATCGGGATGGTCGTGGCTGGCCGTGGAGACCGGATAACTCGTTGTCCCATAAAATCCCACACGTGCTCAATGGGGGACAAATCCGGCGAACGTGTAGGCCATGGAAGTTGTCTGACACCCTTAAGTGCATGATGCGTTGCACGTGCCGTGTGTGGGCGTGCGTTATCTTGCTGGAAAGCACCACGATGGACCGACCTTACAAATGGCACAACAACGGGCTGAATGATGTTGTTGATGTACGAGTTGCTGTTTAACGTACCCGGTACAAACACTAGTTGGGCACGGGTGTGATAGCTGATCGCTCCCCACACCAGGAGACCAAGTGTACGCCCTGTGTGCTGCTGGCGAATGCAAGAAGGGTGGAGACGCTCCTCTGTGCGACTACGAACATGTATACGGCCATCGGAGGCCCCCAAGCAGAATCTGCTTTCATCGCTGAACACGACAGATCGCCATTGCGTTCTCCAGTGCAGACGTTGGCGACACCACTGCAGCCGTTCCTGACGGTGGGCTGGAGTCAGAGATACACATGCCAGAGGCACACGTGCACGTAGTCCTGCATCCAGTAGACGATTGCGGATTGTTCGCACAGCCACCTCAGGTGCAACGGCAGCTCGGATTTGCGTCGTATTGGATGTTCTGCTTGACAACGCCGCTCTTCTTATGCGTCGATCGGTCCGCTCATCAGTTCGTCTGTGAATCCCGGTTCCACGTCTTCTCGTGTGGGAATGTTCCTCGGACCATCTACGCCACCATCGTACCACCACCGAAACTTCCTGTCCAATTCGCTCCGCAATACGACGATACGACAACCCGACCTCGCGGAGTCCGACTAGACGACCTCGCTCAAAGTCCGATAACTGCTGAAATCGTACACGTCTTCCATGTCCAGGCATTGCAGCTTCTTCAGGGTCTTCGCACGTGTCCGTACGCCGACGACTGGTTACATTCATATCGCCGTACTCCTTAAATACCATCGACGATAATTTGCATATTATGCCATGCTGTGGCGTAAGCGCTCACCGGTTGGCCCGAAATTAACATCACGCCTACGTAAACTCGACCCCATTAACATATGTAAATTTCATGATCGTCCACCAATTCCTTCTTGGTGTTCTTTTTTCACTTTCCGCCAGTGTATAAAACGTCTCCATTCTTCAAGTTTGTGTTGCTGTCCTAAGGCTTCAAACAATAAGTCAATAACATTGCGCACACAAGATCACCACTCTTCAAAAATAAGTGTTCAAACTCTTGCTGTCGTCGACAGAAACTACATACTTTTGTACTTGTTTGTAAAACATTCCATCGCTTCAATCATGAAGCCAATATTTCGGGCTGACCTTTTGCTAAATAAAGGTCACGAACCAGATCATTTAATTCTTCCTGGCGTATAAGGAGAGGCACAGAATCTTCCGAGAAATCAGGGTCTTGTTGTACTTCAATATCTTCTTCGCTGTGAGGATTTATTTCATCAGTATCACTATCATCTAAACTCCATGACTGTGGAGGTACAAGAACAGGAAGATCTGGACCATGAAGAACAGGTCTTGTTGCCGAAGGAATACTGGGATACTGAATCGTGTCTTTGGTCTTAGCTGTAATTCCAGATATCTTAGTGATGCAGAAGTAACAGCCTGTTGAGTCATCTTTCGGTTCTCTCCAAGCCATTGGTACCGCAAATGGCATTTGACGTGATCCCTTCAACCAGCCAGTCAACAAAGTTACACATGAATTACAACAAATGTGAGACGCCCAAGATTTATCTTCATCACCCATTTTGCACTGGAAATAGAGTTCTAACGATTTCCTAAAAAACGGTGTGAAATGTCGCCTTTAAGACTTTAAAGTAAATTGTCCACAAATGTAGCAGAAACTGTTTGGATGGTTCACACAAGTACGCAGCATTATTTAACGTAAACTTTACACAATCTACACTACTTTTTAAAACCACGAGCAAATGTACATCCTTCAATACTGATTAAATGCATTCGGATGACCAAATTTCTACTTTGTTCCCCCTTCCCAGAAGGAATTGCATAACAGGAAGTAATGTCGCCAGTAGGTCCACTCTCAGAGACTCAGCGCTATTCTGACTGCAAACAGATGTCTCCGTTGGGAAACCTAGGGAAATTTCTTTAAGTAACACAGCATTCATCCCAATAGAGAGTTCCATTACAAGAAATTGGAGCCCAGTGGAGCAATTGTGACGTCATATTTGGTTTCAGCAACCGTAAATACATACAGAACCGTTAAAGTTTTCTTTGTAACAAAACCATTGTTGTTCAGTTTTATTAATACACATGTTTTAAAATTTCATCTTGTTCTTTATAAACCACAACGCAGGCCAGTAGCCGAAGAGACGGTCATTGGGCAAAGCCCCAGCCAACTTGATATGTGAAACAAGAAATATGACCTCCGACATAATGGTGAAATAGGAAGTATGAAAACCTACTTCATATGTGAAACAGGAAATATGCCCCTTGAAACAGGAAATATGACCCGTGAAATAGGAAATATGGCCTGTCGCACTTAATAGTGAAACAGGTAATACGATCACCTAGTACTTCACATGTGAAACAGGAAATATGATCACCTAGTGCTTCACATGTGAAACAGGTAATATGATCACCTAGTACTTCGCATGTGAAACAGGAAATATGATCACCTAGTACTTCACACGTGAAACAGGTAATATGATCACCTAGTACTTCGCATGTGAAACAGGTAATATGATCACCTAGTACTTCACATGTGAAACAGGTAATATGATCACCTAGTACTTCGCATGTGAAACAGGTAATATGATCACCTAGTACTTCGCATGTTAAACAGGTAATATGATCACCTAGTACTTCGCATGTGAAACAGGAAATATGATCACCTAGTACTTCACATGTGAAACAGGAAATATAATCACCTAGTACTTCGCATGTGAAACAGGTAATATGATCACCTAGTACTTCCCATGTGAAACAGGTAATATGATCACCTAGTACTTCCCATGTGAAACAGGTAATATGATCACCTAGTACTTCACATGTGAAACAGGTAATATGATCACCTAGTACTTCACATGTGAAACAGGAAATATGACTATATACTTAATATATGAAACAGGAATTATGACATCATAGTTAATAAATGAAGCAATAAACTACTAAGTATGTGAAACAGGAATATACTAAGTATATGAAACAGAAAACTACTAAGAATGGGAAAAAGGAATAATGACTTCCTGCTTAACTGAGAAACAGGAAATATGACCTCATGCTTAATATGTGAAACAGGAAATTTCACATGTTTGACTTAATAGTGAAACAGGAAATACGATCACCTACTACTTCACATGTAAAACAGGAAATATGACCACATACTTAATATATGAAACAGGAATTGTGGCCACATAGTTAATATGTGAAACAAGAAACTACTAAGTATGTGAAATAGGAAACTACTATGTGAAAGAGGAAAAATGACCACCTGCTTAATTGTGAAATAGGAAATATGACCGCATACTTAATATGTGAAACAGGAATTATGACCATATATTAGTTACAAACAAACAAAACACAATTATTACTTACTGAGAGCATGCATTTTTAATAAATTAGGAAAAAAAATCCTGTAATGATGATTTTCCATATATAATAGCAGCACCCTGGAGAAACCTTCTGGACATTGAAAAAAGTACGCGAGAGAACATTGGACGAGATTTGACGCTTGCGTACATAATACAGCGAATGCACCGGACATATATGTGTGTGGATATGTATATATAGACACTAGTGAGTTGGCAAATTGTAGTCATGGTTTTAACGTTTTTTTATGATTTTAAGGTTGCTTTTCATCTGAGGAAGGGTATAATCTATACCCAAAAGATCTAATGGAGTTAAGTGTATTTCGTACTTAATAGTAAAGTTATTTTATACTTAATAGTAAAGTTTCTAAATGCGTATAAGACTGCTGTGTTTTTGTTTGTGAGTAAGCACGGTAAAAATAAAAGTACTTGACCATATAGTTAATATATGAAACAAAAAACTACTAAGTGTGTGAATGAGGAAACTACTGAGTATGTGAAACTGGAAACTACAAAGTATGTGAAAGAGGAATAATGACAACCTGCTTAATTGTGAAACAGAAAATTTGATCACCTAATATTTATCTGAAACAGGAAATTTGATCACCTAATATTTATGTGAAACATGAAATTTGTTCACCTAATATTTATGCGAAACAGGAAATTTGATCACCTAATATTTATGTGAAACAGGAAATTTGATCACCTAATATTTATGTGAAACAGGAAATTTGATCACCTATTATTTATGTGAAACAGGAAATTTGATCACCTAATATTTATGTGAAACAGGAAATTTGATCACCTAATATTTATGTGAAACAGGAAATTTGATCACCTAATATTTATGTGAAACAGGACATTTGATCACCTAATGTTTATGTGAAACAGGAAATTTGATCACCTAATATTTATGTGAAACAGGAAATTTGATCACCTAATATTTATGTGAAACAGGAAATTTGATCATCTAATATTTATGTGAAACAGGAAATTTGATCACCTAATAATTATGTGAAACAAGAAATTTGGTCACCTAATAATTATGTGAAACAGGAAATTTGATCACCTAATGTTTATGTGAAACAGGAAATTTGAGCACCAAATATTTATTTGAAACAGGAAATATGACCATATGTGTGAAGCAGAAAATTTTATCATCTACTTAATATGTGAAACAAGAAATATTACCTTCTACATCATATGTGAAACAGGAAATATGACCTCCTACGTAATAGTGGAACAAGATATATGTTCACGGACTTCATATGTAACCACCACCATAGCGCAATTGTTTAAGTCGCTATGCACTCTGTGAGAGGTGGACATTTCTGACGGGTGTTGGAACGCAGTCCTGCCGGCCATCGAAAGTACGGTTTTTCCGGGATTTTCCGCAGACTCCCTGTGTTTGGGGATGCGAATGCATAGGTGGTTCCCTGTGAAGTCGGCCCCGGACGCACTTTCTTCCTTGTCCCGATTTGCAGCAGACGAATCGCGAGCCAGCTGCATTAAGTCGCCTACATCATCTTAGATTGAATATTATTCTTTGAGGAACTCGACCCGCCCTGAGAGGAAGAGGGAAACGACGACGACGACTTCATACGTGAAACAGGAAATATGACCACATACGTGCCCCACCTCTTCTGATAATCACATCGATGCAGAGTGCAGGTCACACTTCTCGTACTTTTACTTTGTCAGAATTGGTGCACTAGCTCTTCCAACAATCACATCGAGGCAGTGCAGGTCCCACTTCTCGTACTTTTACTTTGCCAGAATTGGTGCCCTAGCTCTTCCAACAATCACATCGATGCAGTGCAAGTCACACTTCTCGTACTTTTACTTTGTCAGAATTGGTGCCCTAGCTCTTCCAACAACCACATCGATGCAGTGCAGGTCCCACTTCTCGTACTTTTACTTTGTCAGAATTGGTGCCCTAGCTCTTCCAACAATCACATCGATGCAGTGCAAGTCACACTTCTCGTACTTTTACTTTGTCAGAATTGGTGCCCTAGCTCTTCCAACAACCACATCGATGCAGAGTGCAGGTCCCACTTCTCGTACTTTTACTTTGTCAGAATTGGTGCCCTAGCTCTTCCAACAACCACATCGATGCAGTGCAGGTCACACTTCTCGTATTAAAAGAAATCCGTCTTGTTGCACGATGATATTTATTCAGCTAAAAAATGAAATCTATATACAGTTTAAAAACACATGAGCACTTTCGGTGTCACATTGACACCTTCATCAGATGTAATTTCACCATGTGGCTACATGCTGGTCTTAAGTACGTGGAGTAGATGCATCATGGGAAAGGTAATGTCAATGTCACATGATATACCAGATAACAAGAAAATCAAAAAAGGCATAGTTAGCGAATGATCACTTAACAGAAGCAATTGCTATTGTGCTGTCCTTCCCAACAAGATTGCTCCAAGGTTCAGGTAAAACATAAGGATAATAGTCATTACAGCAACGTGTATTATAAGCCTAAATATAGAGGCTTTCTGCAAATAACAAGGAATAAACAGAGTTAGGTGTGTTTATGATTTTAGCGTTGTCCCAGTCTGGGATGGAATTTCCAGCACTTATGGTTCTTGCAAAAGAGGTGCTTTGGTGATTCATTTTTAGATCATATCTGTGTTCATTTAATCTCAAATCCAAATTTCTTTTGGTAGAACCCACATAATGATTGTTTAGTTCACCAGAGATAGTGTCGAGCATAGGATTAACATACACACCCCATTTTTTCCCTTTGTCAATTTTGTCACGATCATTGCGGATAATGGTATATAGATTGCATGATCGTATTCCAAATTGTATTTTATGACGAGAACATATGTTGGTAAGGAGGTTTACAATATGTGGATTAAAATCAACAGATCCAACATACTTTTTAGGCACTTGCTCACTAATTAAAGCAGTTGACATAGAAAACCGTACTTTATTGTGCACTCCCTTAACAACGTTGTTCGGGTAACCATGGTTTTTAGCGAGGGATGATATCCATTGTAGTTCTTGAGCTCTGGCGAAATGGCTAGAAGAATGTGAATATGCTCTTCTAAATAGGAAGTGCAGAGCAGAAATTTTATGCTGAAAAATGTGAGCAGAATTGTACGGAATTAGAGTGGGTGTGGAAGTAGGTTTTCGATAAACGGCAAAAGACAGGGAATTGTCAGAAGGGGTACGAGTAATTTGAAAGTCAAGATAAGGTAAGACGAAATTATTTTCAAGTTCTATCGTGAGTTTGATTTAGGGGTATTGAGCAGACATAGCGTTGACAAACTGCTGTAACTGATTTATGGTATATGGCCAAATTACCAAGATGTCATCAACGTAACGGATATAGAGACTAGGTTTTTGTGGGAATTCTTGTATGACTTTATTTTCAATATGCTGTAGAAGAATTTCTGCTAAGACTGCGGATAAAGGTGAACCCATGGCTGTCCCGTCGGTTTGTTGGTAAAATATGTTCTGAAATTTGAAAAATGAACGCTTTTTAATGAGATGAAGAGCATTCATTATGAAAGCAATATCATTGGCAGGAATGTCAGAATCAATGAGCAAAGCCTGAATCAACTGAAATGTAGCTTCCATAGGTGCATTCGTGTATAAAGAAACTACATCTAGGGACGCCAAAAAATAGGAATTTGGTAGTGGCTGAATTAACTTTAACCTATCAATAGCTTGTGTGGTGCTCTTTATTGAGTAGGAAGAATTCACTGTAAATTTGGTGAGATAACTTGCCAAAGCTTTTTCCAAAGGTCGGGTGGGGGCAATGTAACCTGATACAAGATGGCGAATAGGGTACCCTTCCTTGTGTAGTTTTAATCTACCAAATAAATCAGGCACATGGCAGCCAGGGGGTGGATTGAAGGCATTTGAAAAGGAGTCCGGAGGAGCTGAAGAGTTCTTAAGGCGGCTTAAAGCACTAACAGTAGCCCTGGTGGGATCTCGTTTCACTATTACATGAGGGACACTAGAAATGGCATTGAGCATTTTTTTAATATAATCACTTTGATTTAAGAGCACAACTTGACTAGTTTTATCAGCTAAAAGAATGGCAATATCTGGGTCCTTTTTCAATTCAATCAGCTGCTGCATTTCCTCATGAAGCTGGCATTCTTCGGTGGTTTTACACCGTCGTGGATTGTGTTTGTGAAGAGACCTTGCGATTTTTATTCTTGCGAAGTTCCTATCTTCTATTGGAAGTGAATATAGAATTTTTTTCAATTTGCGGAACTGTTTTGAATAAGTCCACTTTACGTTGGTTAGGGTAAGCGAACTTGTAACCTCGTTGCAAGGCTCTTAGTTGAATGGGATTCAGAACTTTATCACTTAGGTTTCTGACTCCATTATGTGAATCAGAGTTATAGCTGTCATGGTCCAGTTCATGCAAATCCAATCCATTACCCACATTAGGTGATCCATGTAATGATCCATGTAATGATCCTTTTTTTGCAAGAACCATAAGTGCTGGAAATTCCATCCCAGACTGGGACAACGCTAAAATCATAAACACACCTAACTCTGTTTATTCCTTGTTATTTGCAGAAAGCATCTATATTTCGGCTTATAATACACGTTGCTGTAATGACTATTATCCTTATGTTTTACCTGAACCTTGGAGCAATCTTGTTGGGAAGGACAGCACAATAGCAATTGCTTCTGTTACGTGATCATTGGCTAACTATGCCTTTTTTTATTGTCTTGTTATCTGGTATATCATGTGACATTGACATTACCTTTCCCATGATGCATCTACTCCACGTACTTAAGACCAGCATGTAGCCACATGGTGAAATTACATCTGATGAAGGTGTCAATGTGACACCGAAAGTGCTCATGTGTTTTTAAACTGTATATAGATTTCATTTTTTAGCTGAATAAATATCACCGTGCAACAAGACGGATTTCTTTTAATACTAGTATTCATGCACGAATTATAGTGTCTACCGTCACACTTCTCGTACTTTTACTTTGTCAGAATTGGTGCCCTAGCTCTTCCAACAACCACATCGATGCAGAGTGCAGGTTCCACTTCTCGTACTTTTACTTTGTCGAATTGGTGCACTAGCTCTTCCAACAATCACATCGATGCAGTGCACGTCCCTCTTCTCGTACTTTTACTTTGTCAGAATTGGTGCCCTAGCTCTTCCAACAATCACATCGATGCAGTGCAAGTCACACTTCTCGTACTTTTACTTTGTCAGAATTGGTGCCCTAGCTCTTCCAACAACCACATCGATGCAGTGCAGGTCCCACTTCTCGTACTTTTACTTTGTCAGAATTGGTGCCCTAGCTCTTCCAACAATCACATCGATGCAGTGCAAGTCACATTTCTCGTACTTTTACTTTGTCAGAATTGGTGCCCTAGCTCTTCCAACAACCACATCGATGCAGTGCAGGTGCCACTTCTCGTACTTTTACTTTGTCAGAATTGGTGCCCTAGCTCTTCCAACAACCACATCGATGCAGTGCAGGTCCCACTTCTCGTACTTTTACTTTGTCAGAATTGGTGCCCTAGCTCTTCCAACAATCACATCGATGCAGAGTGCAAGTCACATTTCTCGTACTTTTACTTTGTCAGAATTGGTGCCCTAGCTCTTCCAACAACCACATCGATGCAGTGCAGGTCCCACTTCTCGTACTTTTACTTTGTCAGAATTGGTGCCCTAGCTCTTCCAACAACCACATCGATGCAGAGTGCAGGTCCCACTTCTCGTACTTTTACTTTGTCAGAATTGGTGCCCTAGCTCTTCCAACAATCACATCGATGCAGTGCAAGTCACACTTCTCGTACTTTTACTTTGTCAGAATTGGTGCCCTAGCTCTTCCAACAACCACATCGATGCAGAGTGCAGGTCACACTTCTCGTACTTTTACTTTGTCAGAATTGGTGCCCTAGCTCTTCCAACAACCACATCGATGCAGTGCAGGTCACACTTCTCGTACTAATACTTTGTCAGAATTGGTACAGAACTCTTCTAACAATCACATCGATGCAGTGTAATACTAACTTCTCGTACTATTACTTTGTCAGAATTGATGCCACATCTCTTCTAACAATCGCATCGGTGCAGTACAAGTCTCGCTTCTACGAGTAATCAAGTGTCAGAACCATGTCCCACTTCCACAAGAGATCACTGTAATCTAAGCTGAACTTTGAAATTTTGTCTGTACAGCACAGCTTACGCGTAACTCCTCCGTTCCGTCGATTAATGAGATCGTATTTCTGTATACATTTCTATTGTTTCGATACGCGTTTGTTTGTTTGTTCATAGTGCAGACTGGACTAGTATCACCACCAGATATACCTTGTTTAACTAAGAATGGATTTCACTCATGATCATTCATCTGAGAAGACCGCGGGATCGAGTCCTGGATAAGGCGTACAGAGCGTGTTTGTCTAACGATGCTGGTTCTGTCCTTTCCCTAGAAGCAGCAGTACTAAATTAGCGACGGGCGACAGCTTACAGCGCCCAAAACTTCTCACAGTGGTCTTTAACCCTTTAAGCGGCCGATGTTTCTGAACCAAATGTTGCCCAATTTACTGAGCTGCCCAAACAGAAATGTTCATATAGCGGTCGGGTTTGACGAAAGCTACGTCAAAACAGTTCCTTTCTCATTTTCATCTCAGTTGCACCGACCATAAACCTACTACTGGTGATAAGCACTGTCTTCTTGTCTGCTGTATGACCAACAGAATGAAGGAAAACAGCTTGTTCCTGATTAGAGTGATGGTGCCACTGTCTAGTCCCCCTGACACGGATATTATGCCACTACAGAACGGCAAGTGACTAGAATAACGACTTTCTCCTTTCTTAGGTTCGTTGCTGTTTTTATAGCTCTTTCAGCAGGCTCAGTTTGAAAGGATTACTGTCAATTATTTCCCTAAATAACTACTTTGATTAACAAAGCTAAGGAGAAAGCAACAGGGCAACGTTCACGACTGCCACGGAAAGGACCTCAGGTTCGATCCACTGAGTATCTGCCGTGCGTCGGATCGGCACGTTAAACCGTCGGACCCCGGGTACTGGCCCATCGGTAATAAATAAGGGTGTCTTCCTCCCCCTTTCTACCTTGCTTCTGTGTCACTTTCCTATCTGGCACTCTAGCCAAAATCTCCTAGCTTCCTATTTCTAAGGGTTGTTTAAGACCTGGGGTCAGACACTCCCTTCCTAAAATTCTCTACATATGAAAAGAAAAAAAAAAAAGAATAGCAACACTTTCTGATGCGCAGATTCACTCCTTCCAGCAGTGTTCTACCCACTTCTTAGACAGCTAATATATTCGTTAAAGCTGAGTACAATCCGTTAATTTTTTTTTTTTTTTTTTTTTTGGATTGGAGGTTTAACGACCACCGTGAGCAACTCAATGGGCTATAAGCAGTCGCCCGTCCCTAATTTAGGGTCACTGGTTCCAGGGAAGGGAGAGAGCCAGTGCCGTAAGACAAACACAAAATCCATGCCTCACCGGGATTCGAACCCGGACCCCGTTCGGACGAATGGTCAGAGGCCATCGCTTAGACCACTACACCACCGGGGGCGGCACAATCCGTTATGCTAATTCCGAGTTAATTCGTTCTAGCCGGTAAAAGGGTTAAACTCCAAAACATGAAATCGTTTAAAAATTACGTGTATGCTTAGAAACGCTGCATCAAAATCATTAAATGTTAATAAACAGTTATTTTGTACAATGCTCGAGATCTTTAAAGGGCTACTGCTACAAAACTAACAGAAACTGAGAAACCGTTTCCATTCGAAAGCTCCTTTCATCTGAAAATAATACGTTTTGAATTTAAAAAACGCGCTTGCGTTATCGCATTTCATGTTGCATCATAATTCATTGTTTCCGTCGGTAATATCCCCTAAATTCGTTTCGTGTTGAAACTCTCCTAAGGTCTTATCTCCCTCTACATGGCGCTGCATTTTGCCAATTTCCCCCGAGCATCCCTCCCTTACTCTCACGTTTCTCGTAGTAACTTCTTAATGGGAGAGATCCCCATTTCCTATTATGTTGCACGTCTGAAAAGGCTCAGCGTGAAGGTTATTGCAAAATTTCAGTAAAGAGTCGACAAGGTACATTAAGAACGCTCATCGCGATCGTTTCACACCCCTTTGATTTCCGCTTCGTACCGCGGCCGAGGGGGTTTCACACATCTCAGCATTAGATTTTGCACAGGGTTTCGAGGAAACATCGGGAGACACAATGCTTTGGAATGTCTGAATGACTTCGCCTCGTCTGGCAAACAAATTTCGTCACAAAATGGCTACCTCGTTTGCTCTAGAACAGCGTAAAAAAATGAGATAAAGTTTCCTACAGAATTTGACTAACACAATGCGTCAAAATATATATAGCTGACCCGGTGACGCAGTGATCTCTGATTATTCATCCGAAAGAGGTCCGGTGAGGCATGGATGTTGTGTTTGTCTTACGGCACTGGCTCTCTCCCTTCCCTGAACCCTAAATTTTTTTTTTTTTTTTTTTTTTTTTTTGATTAGAGGTTTAACGACCACCGTGAGCAACTCAATGGGCTATAAGCAGTCGCCCGTCCCTAATTTAAGGTCACTGGTTCCAGGGAAGGGAGAGAGCCAGTGCCGTAAGACAAACACAACATCCATGCCTCACCGGGATTCGAACCCGGACCCCTTCGGACGAATGATCAGAGGCCAACGCCTTAGACCACTGCGCCACCGGGGCGGCGACCCTAAATTAGGGACTGCTTATAGACCATTGAGTTGTTCACGGTACTGGTTAAACCTCCAATAAAAAAAAATTAAAAAAATTATGTAGTTTTAGGTTGTCTTTGTACGATAAAGTAAAATCACCATATCTGAACTGCAAAGTTAAAAGATGAAATTTATTGACAGTTGAAACATAGGAAACTTACGATATAGGCAAGATCTTTTGAAACTACTGTAGTCTCATCATTAGGACAAGTTGCACAAGAAACCGAGGGAGCAGCCCCAATAGCGCAGTGGTCAAAGCGATGGCCTCTGATCCTTCGACCGAAAGGGGTCCGGGTTCGAATCCCAGTGAGGCATGGATGTTGTATTTGGCTTACGGCACTGGCTCTCTCCCTTCCCTAGAACCAGTGACCCTAAATTAGGGACGGGCGACTGCTTACAGCCAATTGAGTTGCTCACGGTGGTCGTTAAACATCCAATCAAAAAAAAACCGTAAATTAAATAAAAGAACGATGATAGTGTTTTCTAGCACATCTTTTGTAAAAAAAGATCGTGCTTCTGTTATCGGTTTATCAGTCCGCCTGTACCCACGATATCTCTGCAACTATTAGTCCGATTTGAAAAATTCTTTTGCATTCGAAAGCTTCAAATATGCAAATGATGATCCTTTATTTCGTTTTGTTTTTTACGATATACAATTTCGCCGGTAGAGGGCGTAAATGCAGATGATGTCGAATTCAAAAATACGTTTTATTCCGCATATTTGCTTCTAAACATCCGATTGAAAAAAAATTTTATCTTTCGATTCCATTTTTTTCGAAGAATATTTTAGATATAGTTACTTTTTCAAATTACGCATAGATTTTCCGCTAGGGAGCGTAAAAGTAAATTACATTTTTCCCGATAACTCTTCTTCTAAAACTCCGATTTGAAAAATTCTTTTTCAGCGGATACATCTCCTGATGGAAAATATTTTGCATATAATTTCAAATTTTTGGTAAGTAATACTTTGGCCACCAGGGGGCGTAAGGGTTAATTTTTGTTTCTGATGTATTTGCCATAAAATCGGAGCTTCTAAAATATCGATTGAAAAAATTCTTTCGCGGACTGATGCCACTCACATTAATAAACATTTTGGGATTATTTTCTTCTTAAAATATTGCACAGTTTCTCCGCCACGGGGAGTAGATGTACATCTTATTTTTGTCAATATCTCTACTTCTAGGAGTCCGATTTGAAAAATTCCTTCTTTGTTGGATAGTGTTTTCAGTGTGACATGTTTTTCATATAATTTCAAAATTTTCAAGTAATTCATAGACTTTCCGATAGAGGGCGTAGCGTTAAATTGCGTTTCCCCTATGTCTCTGCGTCTAAATCTCCGATTTCAAAAATTCTTTCTGCACCGGATACAGCTCCTGAAAGAAAATCGTTTGCACATATTTTCTAATTTTTGTAAAAAAACAGTTTGGCCACCAGGGGGCGTAAATCTTAATTTCCGCTTCTGTTGTAGCATTTGAAGCAAAATATGAGCTTCTAAATTCTCGATTGAAAAAAACGTCGTTTGTTGACCGATATTAGTCATGTTGACAAACCTTTTAGAAACATTTTCTTCTTAAAATAGTGCATGGTTTCTACGCCAGGGGGCGTAGATGTATATCTTATTTCTATCAATATCTCTATTTCTAGGAGTCCGATTTGGAAAACTCCTTCTTTGTTGGTTAGTGTTTCAGCGTGACATGTGGTTCATATAACTTCAAAATTTTCAAGTAATTCATAGACTTTCCGCAAGGGGGCGTAAGGTGAAATTGCGTTTCCACCAAAATCTCTGCTTCTAAACTCCGATTTGAAAAATTCTTTCTGCACCGCATACAGCTCCTGATGGGAAATCGTTTGCACATAATTTCCAATTTTTTTAAGAAATTGTTTGGCCACCAGGAGGCGTAAGTCTTAATTTCCGCTTCTGTTGTATTTGCAGCAAAATATGAGCTTCCAAAATCTCGATTGAAAAAAGAATCGTTTGTTGACCGATACTACTAATGTCGACAAACCTTTAGGAAAATTTTCTTTTTGAAAAAATGCATGGTTTCTACGCCAGGGGGCGTAGATGTATATCTAATTTTTGTCAATATCTCTACTACTAAAAGTACGATTTGAAAAATTCCTTTTCTGTTTAATAGTGTTTCCGATGCGAAATGTTTTTCCCATAAATTCAAACTTTTCAAGTAAATCATAGACTTTCCGCTAGTGGGCACAAAGGTAAATTGCGTTTTCTGCGTTATTTTTGCTCCTAAATCCCTGATTTGAAAAATTCCTCCTGTATCGAATTTTTTTACATAATTTCTAATGTTTGGAAAAGAATGGCTTAGCCACCAGGGGTCATAAGTGTTAATTTCTTCTTCTGAAATATTTGTTGCAAAATCTGGGCTCCTGAAAACTCGACTAGTTTTTTTTTCTTGGACCGATACCGCTTATATAAATAAACCTTTTGAGAATACTTTCTTCCTAAAATAATGCATGGTTTTCTCACCAGGGGACGTAAAGTCACATCCTATTTTTGTCGATATCTCTGTTTCTAAGAGTTCGTAAGCTCACGATTTAGTTTTCAGCAATATCTGAGGGATTAAAAATCCGATTGAAAATCTTCTTTCTTTCGTCAGATCTCTTGTTTTCCATACCGGTTCCATTGACTTTGAATAGCTTTGATAAATTTAATTTGCGTCATAACGGATTCAAAAGACGTGCTTATTACATCCGAAAATTCGGTGTCATCTTTCTTGTTTTTTCTTTTGATTGAAGGTTTAACGACCATCGTGCGCAACTCAATGGGCTATAAGCTGTCGCCCGTCCCTAATTTAGGGCCACTGGCTCCAGGAAGGGAGAGAACCAGTGCCGTAAGACAAACACAACATTCATGCCTCACCGGGATTCTAACCAGGACCCTTTACGGACGAGGGGTCATAAGCCAGCGCTTAGACCACTGCACCACCAATCGTAGTGTTCAATATACGTGAGAGATTACGTCATCATTTCCTCGAAAACAACTTTCCGATCAAAAGCCTCCATGGGAGCAAGATATACGGCGGCAAATTATCGTTACATCATAAATACGAGTACCCAGAAATAAATGAACTTCCAGAAAATGACAGAGAGCGTTTAGAGTGTACTGAAGCCAGAATCCCGGCATTATCCCAATCAGTAACATAGTCGCCTTCTATCAATGTTCTTGCCAGGGCAGTTGAGGTGGACACTGTCCAGACAGTGTATTGGGTTGATATATAACTTCATGCCGTTTTTTCACCGCACTACAGGAATGTATTACATCAGAGAGGAAAACGGAATCAATCAACTATCTGTTCCAACTCATTGTTTACGATGGTGTCCCAACGTCTGGATAGATCTTTAATGCCACTCTTGGAAAAAGCGTGCAGGTTTTGCGGCGAAGAAATCATCAAGGAAATTCTGGAGATCAACATCCTTGTTGAACGTTCTGCCACGGAATGCATTCGGCAGAGATCGGAACAGGTGATATTCTGAAGATAGAAATCATCAAGGAAATTCTGGAGATCAACATCATTGTCGAACGTTCTCCCACGGAGTTCATTCGACAGAGATCGGAACAGGTGATAGTCTGAAGATAGAAATCATCAAGGAAATTCTGGAGATCAACATCATTGTTGAACGTTCTCCCACGGAGTTCATTCGACAGAGATCGGAACAGGTGATAGTCTGAAGATAGAAATCATCAAGGAAATTCTGGAGATCAACATCATTGTTGAACGTTCTCCCACGGAGTTCATTCGACAGAGATCGGAACAGGTGATAGTCTGAAGATAGAAATCATCAAGGAAATTCTGGAGATCAACATCATTGTTGAACGTTCTCCCACGGAGTTCATTCGACAGAGATCGGAACAGGTGATAGTCTGAAGATATAAATCCTTTCTGCTAAGGTGATAGTCTGAAGATAGAAATCCTTTCTGCTGAGGTGATAGTCTGAAGATAGAAATCCTTTCTGCTGAGGTGATAGTCTGAAGATAGAAATCCTTTCTGCTGAGGTGATAGTCTGAAGATAGAAATCTTTTCTGCTGAGGTGATAGTCTGAAGATAGAAATCCTTTCTGCTGAGGGGATAGTCTGAAGATAGAAATCCTTTCTGCTGAGGTGATAGTCTGAAGATAAAAATCCTTTCTGCTGAGGGGATAGTCTGAAGATAGAAATCCTTTCTGCTGAGGTGACAGTCTGAAGATAGAAATCCTTTCTGCTGAGGTGACAGTCTGAAGATAGAAATCCTTTCTGCTGAGGGGATGGTCTGAAGATAGAAATCCTTTCTGCTGAGGGGATAGCCTGAAGATAGAAATCCTTTCTGATGAGGTGACAGTCTGAAGATAGAAATCCTTTCTGCTGAGGTGATAGTCTGAAAATAGAAATCCTTTCTGCTGAGGTGATAGTCTGAAGATAGAAATTCTTTCTGCTGAGGTGATAGTCTGAAGATAGAAATCCTTTCTGCTGAGGTGATAGTCTGAAGATAAAAATCCTTTCTGCTGAGGTGACAGTCTGAAGATAGAAATCCTTTCTGCTGAGGTGATAGTCTGAAGATAGAAATCCTTTCTGCTGAGGGGATAGTCTGAAGATAGAAATCCTTTCTGCTGAGGTGATAGTCTGAAGATAGAAATCCTTTCTGCTGAGGTGATAGTCTGAAGATAGAAAACCTTTCTGCTGAGGTGATAGTCTGAAGATAGAAAACCTTTCTGCTGAGGTGATAGTCTGAAGATTGAAATCCTTTCTGCTGAGGGGATAGTCTGAAGATAGAAAACCTTTCTGCTGAGGTGATAGTCTGAAGATAGAAATCCTTTCTGCTGAGGTGATAGTCTGAAGATAGAAATCCTTTCTGCTGAGGCAATAGTCTGAAGATAGAAAACCTTTCTGCTGAAGTCAGAGGCCCGCAGTGGCGTAACTAACACGACATCCACCCCCCACCCCGCAAGATTTACTTCAGCGCTCTCAAGCGCAGGTTTTTCCCAGGATTTCAAGCACGAGGGAGGATGCGTTTTTCGTGGAGTGTATGGTGGATGGGGTTGGGGGTAGGAGGTCAGGGAGAGTGTCTGGAAAAGTAATGCAGCTACCCAGAGCCCTGTAGTTTTAACTTTTTAAGTAATATATTTAACAATACATGTAATTGTTTTGTACAAAACATAAAATAAATCACTCGAAGAAATCACCCTCTTGTACATGACAGTTCTGCGGTTGTTGTGAATAAACAACGTTGGCGCCTGTCGTGTACGTAATCTTCGGTGACTGATTGTTTCCCCACATCCCCCATGGGGAATTCCCATGTGACCTTGAGAGTTTCTTCAGCAGCGCAGAGAGAGGGCGGTTGGAAAGCGATCGTAAGAAAACCTGGAACCAAAAGACCGAACGAGCTTCAATCTGTTGGACATCCAGTGCCTCAAAGTGAAACTTGGCATTTATTTAGTCAAAGCTAAATATACCTTAAAAGGAAATATGAACCTTTGGGCTAATTATTTATTTGTTTGTCTCTGTGTATCAAACAAACTGTAAGTGAAAGGCCCTTGGTTACCTGCGGGGGTGGTAATTACGTACTGTCTCTTAGCCCTGAGGTTCCTCCGCAATGTGTTTTGTAAAAAAGGATCGTGCTTATGTTACAGGTTTGTCCGTGCGTCTGTACCCACGATATCTCTGCAACTATTAGTAGGAAAAATTCTTTTTGCATTGAAAAGCTTGAAATATGCGAATGATGATCCTTCACTTCGTTTTTTTTTTTTTTACGATGTACAATTTCGCCGCTCATGCAGATGATGTCGAATTCAAAAAATACCTTTTATTCCACATATTTGCTTCTAAACATCCGATTGAAAAAATTATTTTATCTTTCGATTCCATTCATGTCAAAGACAATTTTAGATATTGCTACCTTTTCAAATTACGCATAGATGTTCCGCTAGGGGGAGTAAAAGTAAATTACATTTTTTCCCGATAACTCTTCTTCTAAAACTCCGATTTAAAAAATTCCTTCTTTGTTGGATAGTGGTTTCAGTGTGACATGTTTTTCATATAATTTCAAAATTTTCAAATAATTCGTAGACTTTCCACTAGGGGTCCTAAATATAAATTGCTTTCCCCCTATATCTCTGCTTCTAAACCTCCGATTTCAAAAATTATTTCTGCACCGAATACAGCTCCTTATGGGAAATCCTTTGCACGTACTTTCTAATTTTTATAAAAAAATGGTTTGGCCACCAAGTGACGTAAGTCTTAATTTCCGCTTTTGATGTATTTGCAGCAAAATATGAGCTTCTAAGATCTCGATTGCAAGAAGAGTCGTTTGTTGACCGATACTACTCATGTCGACAAACCTTTTAGGAACACTTTCTTCTTGAAATAATGCATGGTTTCAACGCCAGGGGGAGTAGTGTATATCTTATTTTTTGTCAATATCTCTACTTCTAAAAGTCCAATTTGAAAAATTCCTTCGTTGTTGGATAGTGTTTCCCATGCGAAATGTTTTCCTATAAATTCAAAATTTTCACGTAAATCATTTAAGACTTTCCGCTAGGTCGCACAAAGGTAAATCGCGTTTTCTGCTCCTAAAACTCCGATTTGAAAACTTTTTCCTGTATCGCATACAAGACCTGATGGAAAATATTTTTAACATAATTTCTAATGTTTTGTAAAGAATGGTTTGGCCAACAGGGGTCATAAGTGTTAATTTCTGCTTCTGTTGTATTTGTAGCAAAATCTGGGCTCCTGAAAACTCGACTAATTTTTTTTTTTCTTGGACCGATACCGCTCATTTGGATAAACCTTTTGAGAATACTTTCTTCCTAAAATAATGCATGGTTTTCCCACCAGGGGACGTAAAGTCACATCTTATTTTTGTCGATAACTCTGTTTCTAAGAAATCGTAAGCTCACGATTCCGTTTACACCAATATCTGAGGGAAAAAAGGCCCGATTGAAAAACTTCTTTCTTCCGCCAGATACTATTGTTTTCCATACCGGTTCCATTGCCTTTGAATAGCTTTAATAAATTTAATTTGCGTCAGAACGGATTCAAAAAACGTGCTTATTACACCCGAAAATTCGGTGTCGTCATTCTTGTTTACCCATCTCGTCAGCCAAAAATCACTTCTACTACTGTCGCAAGCACGAAGCTTTCCCTTTTTATACTAGCCTCGCTCTCTGGCTGCAACAGCGTGCAGCCATAGCTCATTTGCTTAAAACTGTCAGGTGGTCATAATAAAGTGGCCACTCAGTGCACATTTGCAAAATATCGATCTATCTAAACGCTCTAAACTACAATAAAAACTGAAATCTTGAGATGTCAAAGTGAGCAAGATTGCATCTAAAAGCAGATGTCGCCGCAGTAGCACATTTTTGAGATTTTAGATAGTTCCGATTTGTAATACCAGATGTCGCATTGTTTTGTAGAAAAAGCTTTGTTATGAAATTTCAAACTAACCGTTGAAAAGGACAGTCTAAAACAAGCCGTGAAGGGAATAGCATGGGTGCCAGAGAAAAAGTAATTTAACGCGAAAAATCAAAGTAAAAGTTACTAAGGCAAATCTACACGAAAACAGCTTTAGTGCTGATTATAATACACATTTTCAAAATATCTATAGATATCTAAACGCTCTAATCTACAATTGTTAAAAAACAAATACTTTACACAGAATGATATTTATCGCGAGGTCTTTTGAACGACGGAAATAAATACACTGCTGGACAATTGCTAAGGACGGATCATAAATGGCTATATAGCGCATAAAAAAGTAAGTGTGGTTGGATGCCAAGTGAAATAAAATAATGTCAGAATGCCAGGACATTACAAGAAAGACAATTTATTGTGCTCTGAAATCCAGAAGGATTTGGAACGTGTTCAAGGGACAAACAGGCCATTTTGTGCAGAATACGTAAACGTGAAAAAAATGCAATTACCGTCCGCAGGCGTTCCGGCGTATGATGTCAATACGGGATATGGCCACCATGGAGGGCGATGCAAGATTCCATACGTCGTGTCATGCTTTGCACAACATTATCAAGCAGTTGTTGGGGTAATTTATCCCATTCCTCTGTCAGTGCACGGATGAGGGTGTCCTTGTTTATTGGAGGGCATTGGCGACCAGCAAGACTCCTCCCCAAAGCATCCCACACATTTTCAATGGGATTCAGATCTGGAGAACGTGCTGGCCCTACGAGGCGTGGAATATCCTCGCTCTCAAGACACTCCTGAACAGTGACTGTTCGATGACATGTTGCGCTGTCGTCCATAAAAATAAATCTATCACCGACAGCACCACGGAACATGCGAACATGAGGTAGCAGAACATCATTAATGTATCGTTGGCTAGTCATAGTCCCAGTTGGAAGCACATAGAGGGACGTACGGCCATTGATCATGATGCCAGCCCATACCATGACACTATACATGTCGGATATCGGTCCCTTTCCTGTATGTTTGCTGGACAATATGCAGAACCACCTATCACGCCAGATCAGTTGTCGTCGACAATCAGACGATAGACTGTATCTACTCTCATCTGAGAAGAGGACAGCAGACCAGTCGTTATCAGTCCAATTGCGATGTTGATGGCACCATTGCAAACGGGCGGTACGGTGACGTCTGGACAATGGGATGCACACAACAGGACGGCGGGCGTATAGTCAGTCCTCCTTCATGCAAACGTCTGGCGACAGTTTTTTGGGAGATCCGCTTGCCAGTAGCAGCCATAAATTGATTTGCTACCTCACTAGCTGTGCTGCGCCGGTGTCTTTTTGTTGATAGCACTATGTACCGATCTTCTGCAGGTGTCGTACTGCGAACACGACCTCCCCGTGACGTTTGCTACACTCTCCATTTGTTTGAAATTATTTCCAAAACCTTGAAACAACACTGTGGCTGACGTCAAACTCCCTGGCAACATCTTTTATTTTTCGCCCTTCTTCAATCTTCCCAATAATACGGCCACGCGTAAAATCATCTAGGTGATGTCGGGAAGACATACTGAAAATTGCAAGTTCGTCAATTGATTATTTCTCTTTCAACTTTGCGTTTGAACAACAACGGTCAATACGCGTCAAATCCTTTATATCTCTTATCAGCGCTATGATGTCACGAACAAGTTCGGCAATCCAAAATTTGCATACGCACAACACGTCTTACTGTATCCCGCACTTATGCTAATTTCCACATTTTCCTGCCTTCCATTTTTTGGTTGCTATCGTTGCTTATTGTCATCCGTTCTTAGCAATTGTCCGGCAGTGTAGAATATAATTTTTAGTTCTACCATGAATGAGTTCTTACTATATAAGTTTTTGCTATGTTTCCTTACAGAAATTCGGCGTCTATTTGATTTATTTTTAATCGGCTTCATTAAAAATTTTACTCCGTCACAGAACGGGCAACATCCCCTATATCATCATCAATACAGACATTTGACCTGGAAAAGGAACATCACACAAAGATCTTCGCTCTTTCCACGTTTATAAATGAGTCACGGAAAAATTCTCATTGGCCACCACCGAGAATCGAACCCAGGGTCTTCCAGTAACGCTCCGGATATGCTTCCACTACACCGCAGCGGCCTCGAATTCCTCCAGACTCGCACACTAACTGCCAAGCCAATTTGGCAGGTTGCTTCTTGGAGCCCCGCAGAATGCTTATAAACGTGGAAAGAGCGAAAACCTTTGTTTGTTGTTCCTGGTCCACGTCAAATGTCTGTATTAATTATTCATTCGCCTTCTAATTATTTCCTCTGTTGCTGCTTACCATCTTTAGTGAATCCCCAGCATTGTGCGGGGCTCCAAGAAGCAACCTGCCAAATTGGCTCGGCCGTTAGCGTGTGTGAGTCTGCTGGAATTCGAGGCCGCTGTGGTGTAGTAGAAACATTTCCGGCGCGTAACTGGAAGACCCTGGGTTCGATTCCCGGTGGTGGCCAATAAGAATTTTTCCGTGACTCACTAATAAACGCGGAAAGAGCGAAGACCTTTGTTTGATCATCATCATCAGCATTGTCAACCATTATCAATCCACTGCTGGACGAAGGTCTCCCCAAGTTTCTTCCACAACGGTCTGTCTTGTGCCAGTCTCCTCCATGTTACTCCCGCTTACTTTCGAATTTCATACACCCATCTAACATGTGGTCTTCTTCTGGGTCCTTTCCTGTCTCTTGGAATCCAATTTAAAATTTCAGCTGTCCATCGATGGTCTGTCCTTCTGGCAATATGTCCAGCCCATTGCCATTTCAGGGATTTAAAATATTTATTTAAAGCTTAAAAACAACCTTCCTAGAATACGTTATACGCTGGTTTACATAATATTACTCCATCCCCGTCAGAGCTGCAGAGTATGATCCAGGAACTTGCTGACAAGAGTAAAGAAGTGGGATTAAAAATGAACTTTCAGAAGACAAAAGTGGTGTACAATGCTTTTACAAGAAATGAAGATTTATCGATCGATGGAGAAAAGCTGGAAATAACAGACGCGTACGTTTATCTTGGACAGCAGATATCAAGTGAGGGTCACATTGATGAAGAAATTAATCGGCAATGGGCTGGACATACTGGCAATGGGCTGGACATACTGCCAGAGGGACAGACCATCGATGGACAGGCGAAATTTTAGATTGGATTCCAAGGGACAGGAAAAGACCCAGGAGAAGACCTCATGGAAGATGGGTGGATGAATTTCGAAAGTATGCGGGAGTGACATGGAGGAGACTGGCACAAGACAGACCGTTGTGGAGGAAACTTGGGGAGACCTTCGTCCAGCAGTGGATTGATAATGGTTGACAATGATGATGATGATAACGCTGTATATTAACAAGCGATAATATACATTTTTCAAGCAGCTGTGTTGTGAGTGTTTTTTTTTTTTTTTTTGTTTTTGTTTTTTTTTTTTTGTTTTTTTTTGGGGAACTTAACTTATAAAAGCAATGTCGAAATACCTCACTTTTTTCCCCGTTTGTGTGATTTTTTTATCCCAGCTATCAAAAATGCATACCAGGAGACGCTGAAATTCCCGACCCTCAGAAATCTTTAATTATGAAGCAGACAATATTAACACGGGCGAAATATTGTTTTCGCTGTGATTCCGGTTTGTGTTTTATATTTTTTCGGCAGTTGCTTCCTCTGAAGCTAGAACCAACTTCCTTCGTAATGGCGATGGTGGGGAGGGTGAGAATTACTATGGGCTTGGGAATAGGCTCCATTCGCAACGGGCACGTGAATCTACCACGACCACGTTTCACAAGAAACTGCATTAGATGAAATTCAGGGGAAGCGCAAATGGGTGACTGGCGGGGGGCGGGGTGGAAGCCAGATTGAAGACCATCGCTGTGATTGCACAACTGTTGACTCTCCGGGAAGGAATGGAGACGGGAAAGGGGGGGGGGGGGTTAAATATTTATTCCGTCACGTGATGAGAAACGGGAAATCACCAAAAGGGAGATCTGGGAGAGAGAAGTAAGCTGCTCGAAAATTATTCGTTCGTCCTTCAATTATTAATCCTTGTAGTTTTCCCATCAAAATTTGGCATGTAGATTATTTTTTTCCCTATTTCTCTGCTTCACTCTTCTTTTTTTTTTTCGTCTCTCTCGCTCTCGCTGTCTCTCGTTTTGTCGGACGGAACGTGGAACCATTTAGATAATTTGATTTATTTATTCGCCACTCCAGATGAAAATACAATGAAGTAATTTGCGCAAAATCTTATAATTCGGATATTCTTTGCTGCCTTTGTTTTTTTAATCAGATATCTTAGCGTAAAAAATAATTATCCCATTCCAGCATCCCATGCTGAAATTTCAGTTGATGGTTCAGCAAGAAATATGAAGGAACTCTGATAGTGGCATTGATTGCACTCCTCTTCTTCCGTCGTTCTGGCTTAATTTTAATCCTGCGCTGCTACAAGGAAAAAGGAATCTGGCAATCTTTTTAATCAGTTAACGAAAACAAAAAGGAGCAAATCACTGGAGCAAGCAGAATCACGGATCTGCGGATGCACAGAATCTTGATAACGGATTTCAAAATCTGATTTTGTGTGTGTGGAAAGTTTGATTGTGATTCTGATTGTGTGAGGAATGAAGATGGGTTGCAGTTATGTAATATGAAGCAAAATGTTGTTAGCAAGGTGGAGACTAATATGCTTCGGTCATTTGGTTATGTTGAAATAATGAGTAATGAGATGCTTACTAAGAAAATCGTTTTAGCCCAAGTGGCAGGAAGGAAAGGCAGGGGAAGGCCAGGGAATTCATGGGAAGATCAGATTCAGGAGTATCTACATAAGAAAAAGATTATGAGCATGAAGTATAGAAGATCTTGTGTACGGCGTGTGATGGATGTCGAAGCCCGAGTTGTATGTCAAGATCGCTGTAAATGGAGAAGTTTGATACGGAAACAATAAGTAAAAATTATCTGGTAGTTTGTATTTCTTTGTGGAGCTTAGCTCTGAATCTCAGAGAACAGCTTAATGATATGTATGTCTGTATGTAAAATCGCTATATGTACATTCGTAAAATTCCGATAGTGCACAACCACAAATATACGCTATCTGAACAAAAGTATCAGAACAGTGGCCTATCCACTATCTGATCAAAATTATTGGAACATTTGCCTATCCACTATCTGATCAAACGTATCAGAACATTTGCCTATCTACTATCTGATCAAAAGTATTAGAGCATTTGCCTGTCCACTATATCATCAAAAGTATCAGAACAGTTGCCTGTTGACTATCTGATCAAAAGTATTGGAACAGTTGCCTATCCACTATCTGATCAAAAGTATCAGAACAGTTACCTATCCACTATCTGATCAAAAGTATTGGAACAGTTGCCTATCCACTATCTGATCAAAAGTATCAGAACAGTTACCTATCCACTATCTGATCAAAAGTATCAGAACAGTTGTCTACCCACTATCTGATCCACTATGTGATCAAAAGTATCAGCCGCCCCGGTGGCTCAGTGGTCTAAGCGATGGCTTCTGATTATTCGTCCGAACGCGGTCCGGGTTCGAATCCCATTGAGGCATGGATGTTGTGTTTGTCTTACGGCACTGGCTCTCTCCCTTCCCTAGAACCAGTGACCCTAAATTAGGGACGGGCGACTGCTTATAGCCCATTGAGTTGCTCACGGTGGTCGTTAAACTTCCAATTAAAAAAAAAAAGTATCAAAACAGTTGCCCATTTTTTTTTTATTGGAAGTTTAACGACCACCGTGAGCACATCTAAATAAGGGACGGGCGACCACAATATGGCAGTCGCCTGTCCCTATTATATTCCCTATTTAGGGTCACCAGATTGCAGTCGCCTGTCCCTAATTTAGGGTCACTTGTTCCAGGGAAGGGAGAGAGCCAGTGCCGTAACACAAACACAACATCCATGCGTCACAGGGATTCGAACCCGGACCCCTTTCGGACGAATGATCAGCGGCCATCGCTTAGAGCAATTGCAAGCCTGCAGGCCCCTCCTAAAACCCTCCCGGGACACCAATACTCCTTGCTGGAGTAGTGGCACTTACCGCCCCAAACTCTCCTTCACAGCCTTGTAAGCAGCATGAGAGTTTGTTGTGAGAGCTGTATCGCAGTTCGGGTTAATCACACTCCCTATTAGCTCCTCGAAACTTGCTGCTTTACTTTTGGACCTTCATGCTGTCATGCGCTTGCTTCCTCTTCGTGCAATATGGCGTTCCTTTTCTGTTGTGTATTGCTATGTTATCGATAAATGTATTACGTGTACAAATACGTTTTAAAGCATTTTAAGACAAAGCAACATGTAATTTGAGCGAAAACAACAATGCTTTTACAAATCAAAATAAGCGCCGTCATTATCTATCACTTTCCGCCATCGTTTGGGCAGCCGAGGAACATCAAATAGAGGTCCTCGCTCTTTCCACGTTTATAAGTGAGTCACGGAAAAATTCTCATCGGCCGCCACCAGGAATCGAACCCAGGGTCTTCAAGTTAGGCGCCGGATATACTTCCACTGCGACCTCAAAATTCTCCAGACTCACAAACGACGTATCACATGACAGGTTGCTTCTTGGAGCCCCACACAATTCACCAACGATGAACAGCAGCAATTGAACAAATAACTCGAAGGCGAATGAATGATAAATACGCAGTTGACGTGGACCAGGAACATCAAATAGAAGTCATCGCTATTTCCACGTTTAAGCTTTCCAAAGCGGCTTGTAATGAGTTCTGTATTTGCAATACAGAACTGTTGTAATGGCTTGCAGGGTTCTTTAATATAGGATTTTCATTATATAACCAATAGAATTTATTTAAATGTGAATATACACTGGAGTATCGGGAATAAATAGTGAAACAATGACACTTTGTCGGCTGGTCGTTATGGACACAGTTATGAATCAACGTGAGTAACAGTGTTATTATACGGCACACGCCGTTGAAGCTATGGACAGTTTTATATTAGATAATCTTTTATGTTTTTTAAGAAGGAATGCGCCCCTTCATCTAATTGTTTTAAAAACCTTAGCCGCCGCTCACTTTGAAATTGGATATACACTGCCGGACAATTGTCAAGGACGGATGACAATAGCAACTATAGCAACCATAAAATGGAAGGCAGAAAAATGTAGAAATTAGCATAAGTGCGGGATACAGAAAGACATGTTGTCCGTATGCAAATTTTGGATTGCCGAACTTGTTCGTGACGTCATAGCGCTGATAAGAGATATAAAGGAATTGACGCGTATTGACCGTTGTTGTTCAAACACAAAGTTGAAAGGGAAAGAATCAATTGACAAACTTGCAATTTTCAGTATGTCTTCCCGACATCACCTAGATGATTTTACGCGTGGCCGTATTATTGGCAAGATTGAAGAAGGGAGAAAAATAACAGATGTTGCCGGGGAGTTCGACGTCAGCCACAGTGTTGTTTCAAGGCTTTGGAAATCATTTCGAACAAATGGAGAGTGTAGCAAACGTCACGGGGGAGGTCGTGTTCGCAGTACGACACCTGCAGAAGATCGGTACATAGTGCTATTAACAAAAATACACCGGCGCAGCACAGCTAGTGAGGTAGCAAATCTGTTTATGGCTGCTACTGGCAAGCGGATCTCCCGAAAAACTGTCGCCAGACGTTTGCATGAAGGAGGACTATACGCCCGCCGTCCTGTTGTGTGCATCCCATTGTCCACACGTCACCGTACCGCCCGTTTTCAATGGTGCCATCAACATCGTAATTGGACCGATAACGACTGGTCTGCTGTCCTCTTCTCAGATGAGAGTAGATACAGTCTATCGTCTGATTGTCGACGACAACTGATCTGGCGTGATAGTGGTACTGCATATTGTCCAGCAAACATACAGGAAAGGGACCGATATCCGACATGTAGTGTCATGGTATGGGCTGGCATCATGATCAATGGCCGTACGTCCCTCTATGTGCTTCCAACTGGGACTATGACTGGCCAACGATACATTAATGATGTTCTGCTACCTCATGTTCGCATGTTCCGTGGTGCTGTCGGTGATAGATTCATTTTCATGGACGACAACGCAACATGTCATCGAACAGTCACTGCCCAGGATTGTCTTGAGAGCAAGGATATTGAACGCCTCGTATGGCCAGCACGTTCTCCAGATCTGAATCCCATTGAAAATGTGTGATGCTTTGGAGAGGAGTCTTGCTGGTCGCCAATGCCCTCTAATAAACAAGGACAGCTTCATCCGTGCACTGACAGAGGAATAAATTACCCCAACAGCTGCTTGATAATGTTGTGCAAAGCATGACACGACGTGTGGAATCATGCATCGCCCTCCATGGTGGCCATATCCCGTATTGACATCTTACGCCGGAACGCCTGCGGACGGTAATTGCATTTTTTTCACGTTTACGTATTCTGCCCAAAATGGCCTGTTTGTCCCTTGAACACGTTCCAAAGCCTTCTGGATTTCAGAGAACAATAAATTGTCTTTCTTGTAATGTCCTGGCATTCTGACATTATTTATTTAACTTGGCATCCAACCACACTTACTTTTTTATGCGCTATATAGCCGTTTAGGATCCGTCCTTAGCAATTGTCCAGCAGTGTATTATTGAGCTAAAGCTTCACATTTAACAAGGGTATGTTGTGTAAGTTACAGCAAAAGTGTTTACGAAGGTCTGTATCTACTGCCATAAGTGAAATATAGAAAACGGTTATCTGCAAGAAAAAAGTAAGTGTTTTCATTTTCTAATGCGCACTCGAGTTCTTTGGATGTTACCTTTAAAGTTTTTAAGTAAGAAGTTAGGCTTTAAGCTTTCAGTGAGAGATATAATATTTAACTAAAACACCACACACAGTTGCGATTTTCGAAAAGATATTTCGGCTGAAATATTTACCACAAGAAAGGTAAGGCGTGTGAAAAGAGAAGAACACAAATTAAGCAAATTGCGTGAAGTAGTTCTCTCTACAGTAAAGTGCATCTGCCGCTTTTTTACAGAAATCCTATTTCTTATTTCTGCAGCAAAAATGTTTTTGAAAATGACTTGGCTAAAACTGTAGATTACGCATTGATTCGTATTCTTGGGATATTTCTAAATTCGCGCATGTAGGTATTTCACAGAAAATAGGTGTCTCGAGATAAATGAACAAAGTTTTCCACGATATGGTTTGTTCCCGTGAAAAGCCTATCTGTTCTCATAGCTTTATCGTATGAAGCGTTAAAAATTATGGCTTGAAAACATTTCAAAGCATATTGAAAAAATGTATCAAGGGCGATTTCATAATGAATTTCTTAACAGCTCTCCAACATACTTATCCATGGGGAAGATATGTATGACTGTTTGTGGTTTCTCCCACTAAAGGGTCGAAATTATTTCTCATTTCTTCCAAATTGGCTTTCGATGTTTTCAGTACTGAAGCAGCCGACGATTTACCTAAAAATTTCAATTTGTTAGTGCCGAAACAGTTTCAAGGATAAGGAAAATGTATCGAATGCTGAAATTTTTATAGCTAAATCTGGGTTTGGGGGTAAAGATGAGGCACTCGCATACATAAGAGTGTTACGCGATAGCTGTTTCAGTTTTTGTGAAGTATCAATGAATTAAAATCAGAGATATTATATCTTAAATTCGTGGCTTTGGTGGATTCGAACTGTTTTGATAAATTTTGTTAAAGCTTCCCTGAACATCTACTATCAGAGCTGAAAGAACTCTATGCTTCAAATTTTGATACAGCTGGACTAAAAAATGAACTGAAGGTGTTTTATTCCCTTGATGAATACAAAAACAGATCAGTAAGAGACATTACGTGTTACATAAAGTTGAATAAATTGGACATAGTGTTTAGCGAGTTGCAGAAATTAGGAGACCTCATATTAAACTTTCCATCAACAACTGCAACTGCTGAAAGTTTTTCAGCATTAAAAACAACAAGATATATTTTTGAGCCCCACAAGGACATGCACATTCGAAAAACTTGGCTGTTTTGTCAACAGAGAAAAACATTCTTTTTAAATATGAAAAAGTGCTCGGAAGAAACATTTTATGAAAACGTAACACTCAAGTTCACCCAAAAGGAAAGAAGAATAGAGTTCATGCACAAATAAAGTATTCAGAAGAAGAATGGAGTTCATGCACAAATAAAGTATTCAGAAGAAGAATGGAGTTCATGCACAAATAAAGTATTCAGAAGAAGAATGGAGTTCATGTACAAATAAGTTTTCAAATCCTAACCTTCATAATTATTTGGTATCATATCAGCAATGCCATATACCTAAAATTTAGAAAAAAAGTTGCTTCTACACTGCTTGCCACCCAAAATGCAACACCAAGAAGGACACTAGATAGCAAAGCCGGATTTACTGAACACATAACAACAGATACAAAGATGAAACGATTGAGCTTACAGGCCCGTGCGACTTGCGGAACACGCAGACATCAATAGTTCGTGTGGCCCCCATAGCTGGCAATAACGGCCGCTACACGCCGCGGCATCGAACGAAAGAGGCTTTGGATGTGGGCTTGGGGTATGTCGGTCCAGGCCGCTTCTACACGTTGCCACAGTTCATCAGGCGTAGCCGCCGGTGGTGCTTGCCGGGCCACTCGGTTGCCGATCAGCGACCAGACGTGTTCGAAGGACGATGTTCTGTCTCGAATTTTCATCGCGTGTAAATCTCAGAGATACCTGATCAATTTTTGGGGGATTTACTGGCGGAATGACAGGTTCGAGCCAGAGCACGTTAATAAATTTATCTGGGAGCAGGGAGTGTCAGAATTTGGCCAGTTCTGTCATTTCTCGTACCCCGGGTAAGCAGGCAGTTGTTGTAGTATTAAAAATTAAAATTGGATTCAGAAGACTTATCTGAGAAGGTTTGTTCGAAGGAATTAGTCAAAGCAACATAGTGTACACATATTCCTATAAATTTTATTAACAGAGAGAGTGCGAGAGATTTGCACTTCATCAACTTAATTTACACACCTTGTAAATTGCCTTTATGTGAAATTCATTAAAATTCTGGTATTTATTTTGATCAGTAGTGAGCCTGGTGCTATATTTTCATTGAAAGCAACTAAGCTGTCAGCTAATTATTTTTATTGGGCCCAGTGGCCAGGTTAAAAGTTTGTGTCCAAAAGAAATTACAAGGAGTGTTCAAATGAAAAGGTACGAAACGACACTGTTTGTATAAATGAAGACTTTATTCAAAGTATACACCATAGGCCGTAGCACAACGATCCCACTGATTAACGAGCCGAAGGATTCCTTGTTCCCAGAATTCCTGTGGCCGTGATGAGACCCAGTCCTGCACAGCGTCCTTGAGTTCGTCGTCCGAGTGGAAGCGCTTCCCTTTCAGATGTTTTTTCAGGGGACCAAACACATGGAAATCGCAGGGCGACATGTCCGGGCTGTAGGGCGGATGGTCAAGCTGCTCCCACTGGAACTTGGCCAGTTCCGCGTGTGTGACCCTGGAGACGTGTGGACGCGCGTTATCATGGAGCAGAACCACACCCTCCGTGAGCAGCCCCGGTCTTTTGTTCTTGATGGACCTGCGTATAGGCTTCGGAGTGTCTCACAGTACACATCGGAGTTAATAGTTCGTCTGTGCTGGAGGAATTCAACAAGTAGTGGACCTTGGACGTCGAAAAAGACGGTGAGCAACACCTTGCCTGCGCATGCGGGCGCCTGCGCATGCTCCGATCCACGCCGGCGACTCCAATCGCATCCCTAGATGTGTCGCTACGTTCTCCCATAGCGGCATAGGCAAATATGTTAACGGTTACGTTCTTAGGACGTTTCGTACCTTTTCATTTGAACACCCCTAGTAGCTTGTTAAGTTTTTCAAATAAATATAGGCCAAGTGGCCTTTCAAAAACCCAAACCTTAGTGCAGTGAAGTATCAGGTGTCTCAGTTTGAATTTTCATCACATGGTTCAAATGTATCACCCTCAGCAGTGACTGAGGTGAGGAAAGAAATCTTAGGTAATTGTGGTATAAAATCAATGTTCTTGTCCTAACCATTATATTTCGCTTCACCGCCTCTAAAAGTTATTGACACGTGTACATTGTATACCATTAATTTTTAGTGTTTACAAATTTGGTACACATGTAAACAATAGCTACCTTTCTTCCACTTTCAGGTGTATCTACTCGTCTAACGCAAACAACGCAAACTATTGTAGTAACTTTTGGAAGTTTCCAAATTCAGTGATGCATTTTATTTTCCTAATTATTATTTTTTTTTATATTTGAGGTTTAACGACCACCGTGAGCAACTCAATGGGCTATAAGCAGTCGCCCGTCCCTAATTTAGAGTCACTGGTTCCAGGGAAGGGAGAGAGCCAGTGCCGTAAGACAAACACAACATCCATGCCTGACCGGGATTCGAACCCGGACCCCTTACGGACGAATGATCAGAGGCCAGCGCCTTAGACCACTGCGCCACCGGGGCGGCTTTCCTAATTAGGTTTCATGGCCTTAATCAAAATTTCAGTTTTGTTTCGAAATGCATTCACCCATCTCCCAAATTCTAATTTTCTGTAATTTACATATAAATTGCAACATTATCATAAGCATCCTATATTTTTATACACCAAATCATCAATATAACAGCGACATATCAGGAGAACAGGTGGGCCACGGCAGCAGTGACACCTGGTGGGCCGTGAAGAATTGTTGCACGACGCGTGCCACGTGCGGGCGCGCATTGTCCTGTTGAAACGTGGCTGCTGGCAGGTCCTGCAGGTAAGAGAGGACTACAGGCTCCAAAAACGTCTGAGATGCAGCGGTGGCTGTTGAGTGTACCGGCGATGCGTACCAGAGGGGTTCGAGGGTCATATCCAATTGCGCCCCAAACCATAATGCCTGGCAACGGGCCGGTATGGCGATGCATAATGCAGGCGTCATACAGTCTCTCGTCGCGGTGCCACGCGGATCCGATCATCGTGGTGTTGCAGACAGAAGCGGGATTCGTCGGAGAAGACAATGTCGTGCCATTCCGTAGGCCAGGTGCGGCGTTCGATAGCTCACTGCCGCCGCACTTGCCGGTGGTGTAACGTCAATGGTAATCGGAGCAATGGGTGCCGTGCGTCAAGTTCCCGTTCCTGCAGACGACGTCGAACGGTACATGCTGACACAGGTTGTTGCGCAACACACCCTAATTCCTGCGCTAACGTTCGTGATGTGGCGGTGCGAGCCGTCAATGCTCGCCGCAACAACATGCCGGTCCTCTTGTTCGGTGGTGTGCCGCCGCTGCGGCAATCGCTCACGTCGGTCCGTCCGTCCCTCCTGCACCCACCAAATTCACGCTCGCCTCACTGTGGCTGGATGTCGTCCCACACGGGCGCCGATGTCTCGGTACGATAAACCGCTGTCGCGATAAGCCACTATTCGTCCTCTGTCGAACTCCGAAACGTGCTGGAATGACTGCCGTATTCCGCGACAAGGCATCAGGAAGCTTCCCACGCACAGGTCCGGCAGCACAACACACTTCCACTACTTACACCCCGCCTTCTGTGCACCCTTCTTATAGTGCTTCTCGGTGGCGTGCCGGGCGCACATGATTTGCATATGCCCTGCAATGCTAATCGTTTGCATGTCCTCCCGCGGGTGACGCATGCTGCGAATTTCAGGCCAATCCGATGCTTCCTTCTTGGTGTTGCATTTTGGGTGTCCAGCAGTGTAGATCTGCTAATTTGAACACCTCAATAAACACCATGTCCAATTATTCAACTTTATGTAACAAGTAATGTTTCTTACTGATTTGTTTTGTATTCATCAAGGGAATTAAACACCTTCAGTTCATTTTTTAATCGAGCTGTATCAGAAATTGAGGCATAGAGTTCTTTAATCTCTGATAGTAGATGTTCAGGAAGGCTTTCAAAAAATTTATCGAAACAGTTCGAGTCAAACAAAGCCGCGAATTTAAGATATAATATCACTGATTTTAATTCATTGACACTTCATACAAACTGAAACCACTCGCTGTTAAATGCGGAAGCATGGAGAGACTGAGGTTGTCCGACGTCTTCTCCTTTCTGAGTGAACCGATGCTCAAAGCAATGGTCCATTCACCTCCATACGCTGATTCATGTTGTCATGGAAACGCTAGCAGGCGATTGTATCGAAATTCTTCGCATCAGAACAGCGAAGACTCTCGAAGACCTGCTTCCGTTATGCCGTTGGTCATCGCTCGCCAGACTGATTCTCATAATCGAAAGAAGCGAATCCGCTCGTGTGTTTTTCGCACCGAAAGCATTAACATATCTTAATACCGTCGATATTTGACTTTTATTTGTGTATATTTAATTGGCTTTTGTTTGCGCATTCTCTGGGTTTCGCAGCAAGCCTCAAATACACGTCACTCGTCCTTAAGGGCAACCAACCAGTGAAGCATTTTTCACTCCTGCGCTCGAAAACAGACGACCCTGAAGTCGACGTGTGAGTTCAGGGAAGAGGTAGAAGTTGCAGGTGCGAGATCAGGCGAGTAGGAAGAATGTGGGAAAGCGACAGTTCTTGTTTTGGTGAGAAATTAACGAACGAGTGGAGGAAAAATTTCCGTGCAACAGCACCCACGACTGATCGCCTCACACTTGAGGCCCCTTCTTGCTGATCAACTCACGTAGACGTCGCATGATGTCCAGATAGAACTCCGTGACGTACACTGAAGAGCAATTGAATTAGAGACAGCTGGCGTTATGCAAATGTGGCGCTGTGGGCGGCCCTGTAAACGGAAACGACATGACGTATGCAGCGATCCGACAATATAACGAGTGATGCGACGGCAATCAGTAAGAGTCGGACGCAGTATTGGTAAGACGAAGGATCTAAGCGCATTTGATCGTGGGCAAACTGTCGGGGCCCGACGAATGGATCACTCGATCTCGGAAGTCGTGCAGGCACTGGGATTTTCACGAGCCACTGTGCCACGGGTGCACCGTGAGTACATTAAATCCGGTAAAACCATCCCTGCAAGGGCCAACGGCTGTGGACAACAGCGTGTGGATGAGCGGGGTCATCGTCGGCTAGCTCTCATTGTAACAGCGGATAGACGGGCCACAGTGCAAGAAATCACTCGGCAATTTAACGCTGGTGCACAAAAACGTGTAGGCAGTCACACCAACCAGAACAATCTCATCGCTATGGGGGCAGAAGCCATCGTCCCACGATGGTACCGCTGCTGACCACACATCACAGGGTGCAAAGATTAGCTTGGGCGCGGAAACATTGCCACTGGACCCTAGATATGCGGGAAAATGTTGCCTGGACTGGTGAGTCGAGGTTCACGTTGGTACATGCGGATGGCAGGATACGATTACGGCGCAAACCACATGAAGCAATGGATCCTTCTTGCCAGCAGGGTACTCTTCAAGCTGGTGGGGGTGGCTGTCTCGTCTTGGGACTGTTTACGTGGACTGAAATGGGACTCTTGGCACATGTGACATCGTCCTTCACAGGTCAACGTTACCGGTATATCCTGGACAGCCATTTGCTTCCGTTTGTGCGTCTTCAACATCCCACTGGGAACCTCATCCTGCAACAAGACAATGCAGCTCCCGAATTGTATCCGAATGGTTTGATGAACACTCCACAGACTTGACCTCGCTTCCTTGGCCAGCTAGGTCACCTGACCTCAATCCCATCGAGCACATTTAGGATGCCATCGAGAGAGATGTTCTGGGCTCTGACCCCCTCCATCAAATATTCGTGAACTGTGGGAGCTTGTTCAGGGGTCGTGGATCCGTATGGCTTCCCAACGTTACAGGTGTCTTGTCGAGTCCATGCGGAGACGAATCGCCGCAGTCTTCAGGACGAAAGGTGGTGCTAGACGTTACTAGACAGGTATCTCTAATTCAATTGCTCTTCAGTGTATATTCTAAATAAACTTTCCTTTTTAGTTTCTTTCCCTATGTAAATTTTGAGTTTGTTCTCAGTTATACTTCACAACTTAACGTGACATCTTCTGTCTCAAACGAATACTGTTGGCAACATAATTGAGGTCAGAGTGAACGTGATGTATGACTGTATGAGATAAGAACGATAGATAAAAACTAAGATACAACAGTTGCTAGTGTAGGATGTTGGATGTGTGTTTGAGATATGAATTATGTTGAAATGTGATATCTGATCTATTGATATAGTCTTGGAATAAAGCTAATTTCCGTAAATTTGACTTCTGTTTAAATGTGTCGTCTGGACGTTAAGGTTTAATTAAGGAAGTTTTCCATCGTATTCATACCTAATCATTTAGACATCACGTAAGAACCACAAGATTTCAGTACGAATGGAATTTTACGTTATAACTCCTTGTTGAAATTGCCACTTTTAAATTCCAGATGAACAATACCCTGGATGTCGAAGAAGACCTCTAGCATGAGTTTGCGTTCGTTGGGATCTCGGCGGAATTTCAGCTTGCGTGGAGACAATGGCAATTTCCACGTAGCTAATGCCTGATTAGTCTGCGGGTCGAAGAGGAAGCACCACTTTTCATCACCCGTTATGATTCTTCTAAGAAATTGTGGGTCTTAGACGGCGGTGGTTACGAGGTCGCCCTCCATCTCCATCCGTAAGACCAACTGATCTTCAGTTAACACGCGTAGGCGATGTGTTGATACCTCTGGTGCACTTTCAGATCATCTCTTAGTATGCATTTACACGTAGTCACCGATATCCCAGCAGCCTCTGTCTGCTCTGTGCTCGATTGTATGTTGTCTGTTAACGCGCACGATAGCCACAACCCCGAAATGCTTTCACCCATTGTTTGACGTAGATCTTCGTCGTCTTCGACCTCGTGTCTGCCTTCTCTGAAGTGTCGATGCCAGTCAAATGTTTGTGACTGCAACAGTGTGTTTTCTGTATAAACTTGCTTCAATATCTCCTAAGTTTCTGTTGACTTTTGCCCAAACGAAAACGAAATTTAATCAGGAAATATCTTACTGGAACCGAAACATTTTTGTGTGTTTGTGTCCGCGTTGATTATTATTCACACCGAAAGTTCCACAGTAAAAAATAAATATTCACTAATGGATCTAATCACTATTACGTACCTCTTAATCCACTAGTCGATACGAAGCACATTATTGGTGTGTCAATTCCTTTGTTTGTGAATTTCTTGACGATTCTCAACACATGTCGCAATTATTCCAACTGTAACTCCATTGGGAGATGAAAAACCTGGTTTTTACGCTTTCCAACCGTAGGTTGAAGAAGCGCATATGCTTCAGCTTTGTCTGTCTGTCCGCATGATAACTCGCGTAAAAATCGTTCGATTTCGATGAAATTTTAGTATGTGGTAGGGGACCGCCTGAGGGGCGAATTCTATTGAAAATGGACGAAATGGGGTCAAACGTCAAGACATAGGAGCGGGAATCATTCCATTGCCCTTATGCGTCATAACTTGCGTAAATATGGTTCGATTTCGATGAAATCTTAGTATGTGTTAGGGGACCACCTGGGGCGAACCCTATTGAAAGTGGACGAAATGGGGTCAAAGTTACAGACATAGGAGCGGGATGCATTTCATTGCCCTTATGCATCATAACTTGCGTAAATATGGTTCGATTTCAATGACATTTTAGTATGTTGTAGGGGACCACCTGCGCACGAATCCTATTGAAAATGGGTGAAGTGGGGTCAAACGTCAGGACATAGCAGCGGGATGCATTCCATTGCCCTTATGCATCGAAACTTGCTTTAAAATGGTTCGATGTCGATGAAATTTTAGTATGTGGTACGAGACCACCTTGGGACGATCCCTACTGAAAATGGACGAAATGGAATGGAAGGTCAGGACATAGGAGTGGGATTCATTCCGTCGCCCTTACGCGTCATAATTCTTCGATTGAGACAAAACTTTATCGTGTTGTTCCGGAAGTATACTTTACAGGTTCTATTAAATATCACTGAAATGGGGTCAAAGGTCAGGTCATAGGAGCGAGATTTATTCTATAGCCATTATCCTCATAACCTGAGTAATAACTTGAGTAATGATTTCTGGTATGTTGGAAAGCGTATCATAATGAATGCATTGCATGATTTTACACTGAAGAGCAATTGAATTAGAGATACCTGCCTAGTAACATGTAGCACCATCTTTCGGTCTGATGACGGCGGCGATTCGGCTCGGCATGGACTCGACAAGACACCGGAAGCGTTATGGGAAGCCATACGGTTCCGCGACCTCTGAACAAGCTCCCACAGTTCAAGAAGATATGACGGAGTGGGATCAGAGCCTCGAACATCTCTCTCGATGGCATTCCTATATATGCTCGATGGGATTCAGGTCAGGTGACCTAGATGGCCAAGGAAGCGAGGTCATGTCGGTGGAGTGTTCATCCAACAATTCGGATACAATTCGGGAGCGATGGCACGGCGCATTGTCTTGTTGCTGTATGAGGTCCCCAGTGGGATGTTGAAGACGCACAAACGGGAGCAAATGGTCGTCCAGGATATCCCGGTAACGTTAACCTGTGAGGGACGATGTCACACGTACCAGGAATCCCATTTCACTTAACGTAAACAGTCCCCAGACAAGAATGCCACCCCCACAAGCTTGAAGATTACCCTGCTGGCAAGAATGATCCTTCGCTTCATGTGGTTTGCGCCGTACTCGTATCCTGCCATCCAGGTGTACCAACGTAAATCTCGAATCATCAGTCCAGGCAACATTTTTCCACGTGTCTAGGATCCAGTGGTGATATTTCCGCGCCCATGATGTGCGGTCAGTAGCGGTACCCTTGTGGGACGATGGCTTCTGTACCCTATAGCGAGGAGATGGTTCTGGATGGTGTGGCTGCTTACACGTTTTTGTGCACCAGCGTTAAATTACCGAGAGATTTCTTGCACTGTGGCCCGTCTATCCGCTGTTACAATCATCCGCACGCTGTTTGTCCACGGCAGTTGGCCCTTGCAGGGATGGTTTTACCGGATTCGATGTACTCACGGTGCACCCGAGACACAGTGGCTCGTGAAAATCCCAGTGCCTGCACGACTTCCGAGATGGAGTGACCCATTCGTCGGGCCCCGACAATTTGCCCACGATCAAATGCACTTAGATCCTTCGTCTTACCCATACTGCGTCCGACTCCTACTGATTCCCGTCGCATCACTCCTTATATTGTCGGATTGCTGCATACGTCATGTCGTTTCCGTTTACAGGGCCGCCCACAGCGCCACATTTGCATACTGTCTCTAATTCAATTTGCTCTTTAGTGTACTAACTTGTTAATCTTTATTTTATATACATTATATCACATACATTATTGCACTTTGGTTCAAACACCTTAAATGTTGAAATCACTATATACATTTTGATAAAATATCCCATTCACCGATGGTCACTTCCACTTGTTGAACCAGCAATTAAATTTGCACCAGCAGTTAAAACAAGTGGATTAAGAGGTACGTAATAGTATTTGAATTTATTGGTGGACTACCCCATCAGAGCTACAGAGTATGATCCAGAACTTGCTGACAAGAGTAAAGAAGTGGGATTAAAAATGAACTTTCAGAAGACAAAAGTGATGTACAATGCTTTTACAAGAAATGAAGATTTATCAATTGATGGAGAAAAGCTGGAGATAACAGACACGTACGTTTATCTTGGACAGCAGATATCAAGTGAGGGTCACATTGGTGAAGAAATTAATCGGCGTACAAAACTTGCCTGGAGAGCTTTTGGAAGAAACAGCATAAATTTCAAGAGCAATATGCCATTATGTCTTAAAAGAAAAGTGTTTGATCAATGCATCCTTCCAGTGCTTACGTATGGTGCACAGACGTGGACCTTAACTAAAAGAGACATACAAAGGCTGCAGACAACTGAAAGTATCATGGAGAGGTGCATGCTTGGTGTAACCAGGAGAGATAAGAAGAGGAACACGTGGATCCGAAAAATGACAAGAGTGGAAGACATCATGATCAGAGTTAAACCCCTGAAATGGCAATGGGCTGGACATACTGACAGAAGGACAGACCATCGATGGACAGCCGAAATTTTAGATTGGATTCCAAGGGACAGGAAAAGACCCAGAAGAAGACCACATGGGAGATGGGTGGATGAAATTCGAAAGTATGCGGGAGTGACATGGAGGAGACTGGCACAAGACAGACCGTTGTGGAGGAAACTTGGGGAGACCTTCGTCCAGCAGTGGATTGATAATGGTTGATGATGATGATGATGATGATTTATTTTTTACCGAAGTTTATTTTTAAGCAGCATTTTCCATTAGTCACCGAACACTGCGTAAGTAGCCCACAACATCCGGATTTGCCGCAGCGAGCGCGTAACGTAGATTGACGAAACTAATTTCTCTCTGAGGGGTTATAATGTCGTAACGTAATCCAATAATCTCCGTGGGTATGCGATACACGTATTTTGCCGTACAGGCGCAATCCGGGAACTTTTGTATCCTACTCTGTACATGTAAGTAGTGCTTTAAGCTATCTGCAGTATTACAAGGAAGGTAAAACGGACGTCAGCTGAACAAGCTCATAATTAGTGTCTTACCCAGAAACAAACATAACGTTGGTATAAACCATAAACGTACTAGCTGATTGCCTGAGCCATGCATGTTTGAAAACGCTGTGACTGAATTTTTTTATAATACTAGCAATCATGCCCATTCTCCGAACGGTGAAACTGTAAAATCATTTTTTTGAACATAAAATTAAAGAAAGGGAAAAGTAAGTGAGGGAAAGAAGAGTAATTAAAAATCCGTAACTGTTTTACGATTTAGAGCAGCGTCGTGCATACGGTTTGACCTAAAACGGAGCAGACTTTGGCGCCCCTTAATTTTAAATCAAAATTTAAATTTTTCAAGACATTTCAGTGATTCTAACAAAATTATCTTTAAACCTATCAACATTTTGGAACAGTAAGGCTAAGCCACACTTTTGAATGTTTTGACTTTCAGACTTTTGTTTTGTTTTGTGTAGGAGTGGTAGAAAAATTCAAGCAGACAGTGTTTCAAAAGACTGTTGTTTTCTTGTTGTTGTTGTTGTTTTCTTGCATTTACAGGTATCCGCACTTTAAGACCTACCAGCATGCCAATTTTTAGATCTCTAGGTTGTTTAGAAGTAGTCTAACAATTCGCGAAAAGGTTCAAGCAGACAATGTACCAAATCCGCCATTTCGTTTTACCCACTTTCCCACCGTAGGTTGAAGAAGCCTATATGCTCCAGCTTTGTCCGTCTGTCTGTCCGTCCGAACGCACGATAACTCACGTAAAAATGGTTCGATTCCGATGAAATTTCAGTATATGGTAGGGGACTACCTGGGAACAAACCCTATTGAAAATGGGCGAAATGGGGTCAAAGGTCAGGACATAGGAGCGGGATCCATTCCATTGCTCTTGTGCATCATATCTTGCGTAAAAATAGTTTGAATTCGATGACATTTTAGTAAGTGGTAGAAAATCACCTGGGGACGAAGGCTATTGAAAATAGGCGAAATGGGGTCAAGGGTCAGGACAGAGGAACTGGATCCATTCCATTGCTCTTATGCGTCATAACTTGACTAAAAATGGTTCGATTTCGATGAAATTTTAAAATGTGGTAGGGGACCATCTGGGAACAGATCTTATTGAAAACGGACGAAATGGGGTCATTGCCCTTATGCGTCATAAGTAAAAATGTTTTGATTGCGACAAAACTTTATCATGTTGTTCCGGAGGTATACTGAACCGGTTCTGTTGAATATCATTGAAACGGAGTCAAAGGTTAGAACACAGGAGCGAGATTTATTCCACAGCCATTATCCTCATAACTTGAGTAATAACTAGAGTAAATATTTCTGGTATGTTGGAAACCGTATCATAATCAATGCATTCCATAATTTTACAAACTTGTCCTATTTTTTTTTTTTTTTTTTTTTTTTTTTGGATTTTCTAGGTATCCGGACCTTAAGACTTATCAGCATGGTAATTTTCAGATCTCTATGTCATTTAGAAGGGGTCAAACAATTCGTGAAAAATTCAAGCAGACAATATTCCAAAGCCGATTTTTTTTTATTTTGGTGTTCGTACTTTTCTAGATATACCGACCTTAAGACCTATATGCGTGCCAATTTTTAGATTTCTAGGTCATTTAAAAATGGACAAAGAATTTGCGAGAAATTCAAGCAATGTTCCACAGCCGCCATTTTGACTTTTTGGTTTTTTTTTTTGTTTTCGTACTTTTCTAGGTATACGGACCTTAAGACCTAACAGCATTCCAATTTTCAGATCTCTAGCTCATTTAGAAGTGGTCGAACAATTAGCGGACGAATACACTCGCATTTTTCCTCCTTGCTTTTCATATACGAGGCGAAAGCCTGTATTTACATAGGTATTCACGTATGTCGGCGGAAAACTCCGAACTTTAAAAGCGTTCCTACGTCATTAAGCAGTTTGATTGTAGCCTTTCCTTTCACCCAATCCAAAGGCAATGCTAAAAATAGCTGCGTCACCATGGCAGCAGGTCACGGGGCCAGAACTTCCCTTTCCTGTGTGGTTAACGCTGAAGACAGAATAAGCCGCTCGTTCCTTTCCTTTGCGTCTTTAAAAAATGCTCAAAAATCAGAAATTGCCTTTTTCTTGAAACGTTTTTCTGGAAAAGAGAGATAATAGTTGCGAGTTTATGGTGTAAAAATTGCAATACGTTATGATTTAAAGTTTGCCATATATCCGTTTTTTAAAACAGATCTCATCGCGAAATAGAAAATTTTGTGAAATTTTAAATTTCCGTTTCTCGGTAACTAAATCGAAATTCAAAAAAAAAAGGCCGACGAACATTCGGCCATGGTCTTACATGACTACAAAGCTGTGTTGTTATGTTGCTGTTAGTGTGTTTAGAACGCGAACTCATAGCACTTTTTGGCTTACCTTAACTTTGAAACGCAATAGCCCTTAAAGTATCGCCAGAATCGAAAAACGGATTATTTCAGCGTGTTCTCCGAACAATACTCTATAAACGATATAAATTTCATATTTTTGTGTTCAATACTTTTTGCGCTGCGAGCTAAAAAGCGTGAATGTCACGAAATTTCTAAAACAGCGGCTGCAGTTACTTTTTTCAGTTACGATTCCTTTTTATGAAACCACTCTGCAATTTTATTCCTTTTTATGAATCAATCTGCAATTTTATTCCTTTTTATAAAATTACTCTGCAATGCGAAGAAAATGAAATAAAACACGACATAACACTTACATAACAGAACAAACGTCGCAGACAGTTTTGTTCGAGCACGTGCGTGTTGCCACAGATATAGTCGTTTGTCTTACTAACTTTATTTTGCTTCCCGATATTTCTCCTTGATTTTACGTATCGTACGATAGCAGTGAGCTTAGTTCGGATTTCGGCCACCGGATAAAAGCAGATGGCGCTACAAGTACTGAATGACGTCAGAGCGTTAACGTGTTTGAAGTTAAGCTGTAAAATTTGTTCGTGTAAGTAAAATGAACCAAAGGACTTTTCGTTGGATTACCTGTTTGCTTATCAAGTGATGCAGAAAAAAACGTTAAAAACTTGGGCGCACATGTAAGCAAAGGTAGAATCTCTCCTGGTCTTTGATTCCAACACTGTACATTTTTCCAACAATAGCATTATGCGAAATGAGAGCCCATTTGGAGGAAAACTTCTTTTTTACGCTTTCCAACCGTATATGCTCTAGCTTTGTCCGTCTGTCTGTCCGTCCGTCCGCACGATAACTTGCGTAAAAACGGTTCAATTTCGACGAAATTTTAGTATATGATAGGGGATCACTGGAGAAGAACCCTATTGAAAATGGGCGAAATGGGGTCAAAGGTCAGGACATACGAGCGGGATGCCTTCCAGTGTCCCTAATGAGACTTAATTTGCGTAAATATGGTTCGATTTCAACGAAATTTTAGTATGTGGTAGGGGACGACCCGGGGACCAACCTTATTGAAAATGGGATCAAAGGTCATGACATAGGAGCGGGATCCATTCCATTGCCCTTATGCGTCATAACTTGCGTTAATATGGTTCGATTTCAATGACGTTTTAGTATGTGGCAGGGGACCACTTGGGACGAACCTTATTAAAGATGGGCGAAATGGGATCAAAGGTCAGGACATAAGATCGGGATCCATTCCATCGCCCTTATGCATCATAACTTACGTAAAAATTCTTCGATTGAGACAAAACTTTATGATGTTGTTCCGGAAGTATACTTAACCGGTTCTGTTGAATATCATCGGAATGGGGTCGAACGTCAGGGCATAGGAGCGAGATTTATCCTACAGCCATTATTCTCACAGCTTGAGTGATGATTTCTGGTATGTTGGAAAGCGTATCATAACCAATGCATTGCATGATTTTTCTGATTTGTTATGAAATTACTCTACAATTAGGAGAAAATGAAATAAAACACGACATAACACCTACGTAACAGAGCAAACGTCACACACAGTTGTTCGAACACGCGTGTGTTGCCACAGATGAAGTCGTTTGTCATATTAGCTTTAATACATACAATTGGCGTGGATTAGGAACATCAAACAGAAGTCATCGCTCTTTCCACGTTTATAAGTGAGTCACGGAAAAATTATCATTGGCCGTCACCGGGAGTCGAACCCAGGGTCTTCCAGTTACGCGCCGGACATGCTACCACTGCACCACAGCGGCCTCCAATTCCTCCTGACTCACATATGACCAACTGCAAAGCCACTTGGCAGGTTGCTTCTTGGAGCCCCACACAATGCTGGGGATTCACCAAAGATAGTAAGCAGCAACTGAACAAATAACTAGCATATTCGGCGCGTAACTGGAAGACTCTGGGTTCGATTCTCGTGGTGTCTAATGAGAATTTTTCCGTGACTCACTTAAAACCGTGGAAAGAGCGATTACTTCTGTTTGATCTTACTAACTTTATTTTATTTTCCGGTATTTCTCCTTCATTTTACGTGTCGTGCGATAGAGGTGAGCTTAGTTCCAATTTCGGCCACCGGATAAGAGCAGATGGCTCTGCAAGTACTCAGTGACGTCAGAGCGCTACAGACAGACGTAGTGTATTATATAGGTTTTATTCGTCAAAATAATTATTATTCCTCACCTCTATACCAGAGAAAATATGTAGATCAAATGAGGAAATGCTAGTTATTCCCGTTTTCTGATCCACTCATTAACGTGGTTCCACGTAAAATCTCTGCCTTATATTTCCAACGGTAAAACGTTTTTACATATTTTCTTCGCAATTAATGTATTCCCAAAGATGAAAATTTGCACATCGATAAACTAACTTTAAGTTATAGCATGGGATTCTTAATACTTGCTAAAACACAACCATAATTATGCACTCTAACATATGTTTGTCTACTGACGTCATCATGTGCAGCTCGCGCCATCTGTTAGCAGGTCTGAACATTACTCAAAGAAAGGTGATTGATTTTTAATAAAATTATGGTTATGCTTCAGCAAGTATTAAGTATCCCATGCTATAACTTATAGTTAGTTTTATTGATATGCAAATTTTCATCCTTGGGAATAAATTAATTGCGAAGAAAATATGTAAAGAAGTTTTTACCATAGGAAACATAAGCCAGAGACGCACCTTAATGTATGTGGACAAAGAAATGTTACAGAAAGCCTGTACTGCAGATTTTGCCTGCTCAAACGCAGGGAATGAATTTCTTCCGGGAAAATGTTTTCTGGTGACTAGAACAAACACACAAAAACTTTTAGGTAACATGAAGACCGTGGAAGTTAATAATGACTTCTGCTTTTCCGTTGTAACCGATTTTAATTAAGTACCCAGCTGTTATTTCTACTTTGCTTCACTGTTGCTGAAGTAGGAATTCGTGTTTCCTGCTGTGAAATACAAGACAAACATCTGACAAAGTAAATTAATGATTTGTTTGCTTTTTCGTATTTCCTGAGTCGACGATATTTGAGATTGTTCAATGTTTGGAGTAATAGTCATATAAAATGCTGCCTTGATCCGCAATAAACTCAACTATTCTTCTGTAGCTGTTTCGCAATAATTCTTGCGCGTACAAATTCTGTTAATTTGGATTCGGAACTTTTTGTTTTGTGGTCCTTAAGGGACCTGGAACGACACGCGAGTGAGATTAAAAGGTAAAATTTCCGCCCAAGACGTTGCTAAGGGCAACAGGTAGTGTTCTACACGCACGCCACCTTTTCACTTAATTACGGAGAAAGTGATCCGCCTTCCATTCTACGAATCTGGCAACAGCTTCTTAACTCTCCAATTAAAACGAAATCTGGTACTTTTATGGATGATGCAATAATGAACGTAAGCGCAACTCTCGCAGGGCGACAACGGCGAACTGTGCAGCGACAGACTTTTCGTTTTGGTCTCTGCTTTCACTAAACAGTTGGAGGTACAGGTTAAATTGTTCCTTTGGGATACAATTTCCATTGTTTTCGGGAAGAAGTTTCGCGTATTTTGGATGCAGATACCGTCCACAGATTAAAAACCCTGGAAGTACAAAGTGATTAACTGCAACCATATCTTTCGCGGGGCCTGAGAAAATGCATTCGTTTCTTCTCCAACTTTATTAATTGCTTATGCAATAGTGATTCGAAGGCAAGTCAGGCAGCAATAGTGTGCTAAAATCTAAAACTTATAATACAGTTTTCCTTCTTCTAACACTTTTTTATAGCCAATTGAGGCTACAGGTTTCATTCATTTCTTTCCTGATGTTCCTGTGTTGGGTTTGTCTATTCCACAGCTTTCTTACAGTTTTGTTTATACACTCATAATAAAAAAAATAGCACCAACCATAAGGACGTGTCAGATTGCAATGCTATTCGGAAGGAAGATAAAGGTTACCAGGAAAAATAAATGAGTAAACATTCAGACTGATATGGGCAATATTTATTGAACTACAAGCTAATAAGTAGTGTCTCTCAGGGCCGCGGGTGCACTAGTGGGCAACGTTCGTGACTGCCGCGGAAAGGACCTCAGGTTCGATCCCAGGCAGGTACAATCCACTAAATATCCGACCTGCGTCGGATGGGCACGTTAAGACGTCGGACCCCGGGTACTGGCCGCCCGGTAATAAATAAGGGCGTCTTCCTCCCCCTTTCTACTTCGCTTCCGTATCATTTTACTATCAAGCACTCTAGCCCAAATCTCCTAGCTTCCTATTTCTAAGGGTTGTTTAAGACCTGGGGTCAGACACTCCCTTCCTAAAATCCTCTACATATGACCATTTAAGTAGTGTCTTTCAGTATGGCGTCCAGCCGCCATGTTTGCTCACATAGCATGCCAGACGTCTCGGCATGACATGTTCTTAATGGCTTCCTGCGATAAGTCATCCCATGCAGCTTGAATTTTCTCTCGCAGTTTCTGCAGATTATGCGGCAAGGGTGGAGTGTGGACAGCGCATCCGATAGCGTCTCATATATTTTCAATCGGCGACAGTTCTGGCAATGCTGCTGGCCATAACAGAGTGTCGGCGTTTTGAAGGCAACCTCTCGAGACAGCAGCAGCATGCGGACGAGTGTTGTCCTGTTAGAAAATCGCAACGGAGTGAGCGTTCAGAAAAGGTAGGGCCACTGGTTGCAGGACCTCATTAATGAAACGCTGGCATGCCAATTGCCTGTAATGAACACCAAAGGGGATCTGGCATTGTAGGCAATCGCACCTCACGTCATGACTTCAGGCCTAGACATATGACGCTCGACAACAACCCGTTCATTTTCGCGTGACCGCGGTGCCTTCACACACGGATTCGTTGGTCGTCTCCTCCAAGACAAAAAGCGGGACTCGTATATTTTTGTAACAACAGGGAATGAGGAGGGAAAAGGCCTGATAGGCCTGACGTGCCCTCTTCTCCCAAAGCATCAAAATTTTCATGAAAATAAAGAAAATTCAAAAAAACATAAACAAGTCAAGTCCACACAATATCAAACACAGCTAGGGTGGTACTATAAATTAATAAAGGTAATGTTACACGGCACTAGCAGTGTTCCTGCCGAGTCGGCCGGTAACGGTGCTTGAGACCTGAAGTACAATTTAGTTGGCCGCGGCACTAGGTGAGAATCTCAGGTGCACTGCTGCACTCAAAGATTCACACCAGAACATAAAAAATGAAAAGTTGAAGAATGACCCGAAGCATAAGGCTTGGGTGAATCCACCGTGTGAACAAAATAACAACAACAAATAAAAAATAAAATAAACTAAAAAAACGATACTTTGGGATCAGAGTTGTGATGAGGTTGACCCGCAATCACCAATTCGTGACTGAGTGTAGTGGTCCGGATCTTACTCCGGTACATTCAATCCCCAACCAGCCAGTACAACACTCACTTTAGCAAATAACACATGATTCACAAATACACAACACAACATTTAATTACGTTCTGCGAGATTTAAACAGATACGGCGCTCTCTGGGCGTATAGACAATTGCCCCTCTTATGTGGGCAGCATACGGTGTCACACTTTACTGTCGGAAGACACAAGCCGACTGAGTCTCCACCGGACTATCTGAACAAGATATACTGCTCGTTAACACACTAAATAGAGCTGTAGGTGATATTCATATACAATTGCTTAGAGAATGAAAAAAATATTATATGCAAACGATCACATTAAAAATACTCGCGACATAAAATACACAGGCACGTTAATTTGCGGTATAAGATTATAGGTGCGAAATACTGCCAAAGTTAATTTACTAAATCTAATAAGCATGCACATGCAGATCCCTTCCCCGCTCGCTTTGGCCCTGAACCAAAGTTAAAAGAAACTGTCCCGCCCAGCGGAATTTGTGGCCACACCCTCTCCCTTATTCATGTAAAAAAAATCAGGAAATGGGCCCGGTAAGAAATTGAAATCTGTATGTGCAGGTATTTCCTCTGAGGTTCAGTCACTCAGCATTACTGCATCTATGTCCATGCAGCTTTGGGTGTCGGGATGGCACAAGTTCGCAGATGTGCGAAGAAAGAAAAAAGGAAATATTCATCTACTTACAGTTTCGTGACTTTGCTGTGCAAATCCGTTGTGCATCACATAATATCACACGACAAAAAAAAAACGCGCACACACACACAGACACTTGCACCATGTGGCAGCACCGATGATTCAACACTTCACTTTGACGCTTGATGTAAATGAAGCACACAATTAAAATGGTGATATCACGCCGCACTTTGTTGCGCTGATGCGAGTATACACGGATCCACTCTTGTGAAAATTTAAAGGTGGCCGTTAAACAAAATAGCCCCTCTCACATCTGCTGTTGCAGTTTCCGAGACTGATTTTCTGTGTTCCTGGGAAATGATTTATGTTGTCGTGAAGAAATAATTCTGACCATCAGCTGTTTGGAGAGTGGGACTCCCTCACTTCCGCTGCTGCTATAGTAGATTCCGTCCGTCGCTACCTTCCGTCCTTTTTGACCATTCATTCCCAATTCAGCCAGTTCCTTTCCATTAGCATAACATCTACCCTGCCTGAGTACGCAGTTCAAATATGCCCCTCGCAGGTTTTGTTTCCATTTTTTTTATCGAGTTGCGACCGCCAGCTCTGAGATAAATTTTCTCGGCCGAGCGAAATCAGACGTGCTTTTACCTTAAGCGTATATCGGCAACTGCCGACCGAAAACAACACTCGAATTCACCCCTATTCTTTTCGGCGATTCTAAACTCTTAATTGCCCATTGTCCCTCGCAGACGTCAGAATATCTTTCTTGCTGACAGAGTTATGTGTCTGCTGAGGGTCTCTTGGCCCACCCACTGAAGTAAACAAACGGACCACAGCGTTAAGCTACAAGCGGAAAGAAGAAAAAAAAGAAAAGTGAAAAACCACTTCGAACATTGCTGCTTCCATCCGCATTCGAAAACACATTTCCCTCGTTCGTTTTGCAGCCCCTCGAAGACACTTGAGATAGGAATTTTTATGTTTCACTTCAGGGCTATGTGTGAGGTCTAGCAATTCAAAATGGCAAAAATATTGCGATTCTTGCCTTCAAAAGCATTGGAGTGACTTCCCAATTATCCTGCAGTTTTGTTAATTAATTTAGAGAACAGCCGAAAGAAAAAAAAAAAACGTAAATGAGAAATAAATAAAAAAAGGCTGTGAACTGTAAAAGAACATGTGAGCCTGCCGAACTGTGATTCCTAGCTGCCTCATACAATACGCGACATGGCGGACAAATTTTAAAGTATTCTTCAGGTTTTAGGTTGGGAGGGAAGGGGGTGTCCACTGTAACAGTAATAATACATTATGAGCTTTTGGTCAGTAAGAAATGCCTGAGTTTTCCTTTAAATATATTAATATTATTAAGTGATATAATATCAGTAGGAAATGTATTCCATAATGCATGACCAATATAATTAATAAACGATCTAAATCGTTCTATTAGTGGAAACATGGGGATTAATGTTGCTTTATGTCTCGTGGAACAATCATGACTGTGAGTACTTATTTTAATTAAATCTTGGTAGTAACCATTTTTAATTCTCAAAAACATTAGTTTACCTATACTATAGATATGCAATTGTTGAATAGTTAGTATATTAAAATCGTTTGGACTGAGTCTAGCCTGAAAGACTGTATTTGAAAATTGAGTATTTTGTAGTTTAAATTTTAGTAGTCTTATGAATCTATTTTGTAACGACTTAAGTTTTTTCATATTGTATTAAGTAGTCGATCCCCAAACAGATATACAATAGATTAGGTGAGATTGAATTAAAGTGTAGTATAATAAAATCATTAATTTTGGGGTTAAATTGGCCACTGCACTACTAATAACCCCTATATTTCTTGAGATCTTATTAGAAAGGTAGTCAACATGTGAATTCGATTTTAAATCGTGCGCTGAATAATGATGCCAAGATAGTTATGACTTTGAACCATTTCTTTAGATGATCCAAGTAAATTAATATTCTGAATTAAGGTGGTGGGGGTTGACGTACTTGAAAAAATCACGAAGATTACCCGCTGCTATTCTGTGTGGCTCCATGACAGTCTGGCACGACACTATTCCAGTCCTTGGCGACGACACAGTGGTGTTAAGGGGGCAGTCGTCATAAAGGTCTGCGTGCGTGTAATCTAGGTGTTGGCACTAATCGGACGATGCATGGAGGGCACCACTGCTTACTGAATATCCGCAATCGTGGCTGTTCTGTCCCTCCGGACATGTCGGGAAATCCGTCGGTCCTGTCTCTCGAAGGTTTGTCTATGTCTCGCAGAACCCTCATGTCGCTTCTGCATGCCTTGTTCTATCCACTGCAGCCAACCTCGTGCTTATGGTGATATCCGAACGACCGGTATGACGCGCAATACTGCGATACGGCCATTCTGCTTCCCGGAGACCGACGATGCGGCAGATCTCAAACTCCTCCAACTACTCGAATTGCTTTCGAACTTTTCTCCCAGGCATACTTCACTTGCAAAGGATGCAACCAACACAACAGCACGATTCAGAATGGAAAGCACCCAGCTAGCTACGTTAGTCATTTTCTTGTAGGACTTCCGTCCACAGTGAGTAGAGTTTAGGTCCCAGCCACCTACAGCGAGATCGCCTTTTGGGCAGGACACAGAAACGGAAGGAATGAGAGCAAGTCTAGCGAATTTTGACAGAACAGTTTGTAGTGAGATTAGAGTACAGTAGATGGCGCCACCGTACAAGTACGATGTTGCACACAGAGGGTGAGAGAATTTCAGGGGGAGGGGCATAGGAAAGGATACACCATTTAACCAGTGGGTCCAGCCTGGGTGCCGTCACTTAACCTGCTCGTCCGATGCACGGCGGATATTCAGCGATTGTAAGTAAATCACATAATCTCCGAAAGATCAGCTCAGGGCTGAGCCTGGGGACCTTGCATTGATAGTCTGACTCGCTAACCACTAAGCCATCCGCGGCAAATGGCAAGCACGCGCAACGGGACGACCTTATATAGCCGGTCAAGCACAGCGCTACGACCCTTCCTTGCTTGCATCACATGCGCGACGAGCTTGATACTCGAATCATTTGCATCTCACTCTGTCAAACCTACCCACCAAGTTTATTTCCTGTCGGTTGCTTCTTTCTGGGTGCAACTATTGGGTTGTCGGAAAAGTCATGACGTACTTTAGCCATGTTTTGCAAAGGTCATTTATTGATAGAAAGAACAAAGATCAATCAATGATATAATGCCCGTTTTGTTCGATAACCTTTTGCCATTATTCAGTGAGCTGCAGAACAATTCGTTCATAAAAGGACCTGTCTTTCGTGGAGAAAAACTATACAAGGTGCTGATTTACAGCCTCATCTGAATTGAACGTTATACCACGCAAGGACTATTGAAGAGAGCGAAACAAGTGGAAGTCTGACGGCTCAAGGTCAGGCGAGTATGCTGGGTGTGGCAACACATCCCACCCAAGCTCCAATAATTTTTGGCGGGTGATCAGACTTGTGTGTGGTCTCGCTCTGTCGTGATGGAACACAACACCTTTACGATGAACGAGATCTGGATGATGGATTCGTTCAAACTGTCCAATTGCCGACAGTGCACATTCGAATTGATTGTTTGGTTCCGTGGTAGGAGCTCAAAAAACACGACACCTTTAAAATCCCACCACACTGAGACCAGAACTTTCCGCTGATGAATGTCTGCTTTGGATGCCGTTTGAGGCGAAGCAGCACGTCGGGACCAAGACCGTTTGCGCAGCACATTGTTGTACACAATCCACTTTTCGTCACCAGTTATGAGTCGCTTCAAAAAAGGATCGTTTTCCTCACCTTTAATGAGCATATTCCAGATGTTTATACGCGCCGTCAATTGAGCTTCTTTGAGTTCATGAGGAACCCACACATCGAGCTTGCTTACGTATCCCAGCTTCTTCAGGTGGTCGTGAACGCTTGAATGATGGATGTGAAATGTGTCTGCAATCTCTCCTGTGTTTGACTCGATCAATGCCTTGATTTAGTCGTCATCAACCTCGGTGGGCCTCCCCTACCGAGAAGGATCGTTGAGGTCAAAATCACCATCACGGAAGTTTACGAACCAACGCTGGCACTGACGTTCTTGTGGAGCATTATCACCGTACACTTTAAGCAACTTTTCACATGCTTGACGCGCGTTCTTCCCTTTACGGAAGTAAAACAGTAAAAATATGGCGAAAATGCACAGTTTGGTCTCCCATCTTCAACTTGATGTCCAGTCTCTGCACATCAACCAAATCGCTCACAATTCCTTTTAGACTGCAGCCATATCTGGCACCTGTCGAATGCCATAGCGATAACAGAGCTGCGCATGCATCTAGTACTTCCAAAACCACCCAACCGCCATCCGGTGCCAAAATACGTCATGACTTTTCCGACAACCCAATATATTTTTGACGATGAGTGTATCATTCATCCATCTTCCCTCTGACCTTCCCAATCTTCTCTTTCCTTCGTATGGTCTCCATCCGTTACTATTTTAGTCCATGTATTATTTCCCATTCTTGATATATTTGCAGTCCATTTCCATTTTAAATTGAGTAACTTTTCACCTATTTCTAAAACTTTTGTTCTGGATCTTATACATGTATTCCTTATTTTATCTTGAAGGCTTATATATAGTAGAGATCTTTCCATTTTAAGTTGTGTTTTTTGCAATTTGTCTGAGATGTTTTTCTCGATAGGCCAGGTTTCAGTGCTATATGTCATAATGGGTATTATACATTGATTGAAAAGTTTATACCTGTTTTCCGACTTCGTTTTACTACACTATCTACCAATAAGTAATTGGACACCCCTGCAATCGACGATATCTGTGGTCCTGATACACGTCACGGCCCCCGCCGTTAAATATCGTGTGGGAAACAACAACGCAACCAGTCGCATGCAAGATGCCACGCAGTTTGGAGCTCTCTGATTTTGAGAAAGGTGTAATCGTCGGGTATCACAGAAATGGCCGATCCATACGTGACATATCCAGCAAGTTCGAGTACCCAAATTCGTCAGTGGCCTATGTGATTGGCAAATGGAAGATGTGAGGTGGCTGTCGGAATGTGCCCCGACCCGGCGGACCCACAGAACTGGGAGTTAGAGACCGACGGGTGTTGGCCAGAGAAATTCAGAAGAACCGCCCCAAATCAATGGACCACATCCGCGAGGAGTTTCAACAGACATCCGGGAGTGTTCTTTCGATGAATACCATCCGTAAGGAAGCCCATCTGCTCGGTTATCATGGACGTGCTGCCGCCCAAAAGCCTTCGATCACCAAGTCCAATAGCGCTGCTCGGCTAACGTGGTGCAAAGAACGTCGACAGTGTACCGCTGAACAGTGGAAACAGGTTCTCTGGAGCGACGAATCAAGGTTCACCCTCTACCGTTCGGATGGCAGGGTCTGGGTTTGGCGTCTGCCTGGAGAACGCCTCCTGCCGGAATGTATTGTGCCAACTGTGAAGTTCGGCGGCGGTGGAATTATGCTATGGGCGTGTTTCTCCTGGTATGGCACGGGACCCTCAGTCACAATTCCTGGTAGACTCAACGCCGAGACATACTGCGCCATTTTGGATGACCATGCGCTTCCTACGTTCTGGCAGTTTCACGGGGTGGTCCCATGTTACTTTCAGGATGACAATGCCACCTGTCATGTTGCGAGGTCCACCATGGCTTGGTATGGTGACAATTGGGTTAATCGAATGGACTGGCCTGGGCAGAGCCCGGACCTTAACCCTATCGAGCACCTCTGGGACGAGTTGGAGAGTCGACTTAGAGGGTGCCCCCACCTTCCGAAATCGGTGAAGGAACGGACCTGTCTTCTTCAAGCCGAGTGGAAGAAAATATCGCTAGCCGTCGTACAATGCCTGGTTGAGAGTATGCCCCGGAGGGTCACAGCTGTAATCGCCGCTCGTGGAGGCTCCACCAACTATTGAAAGTAAATAAACTTCGTTTTCCTTTGCTATCACAGGTATCCAATTACTTTTTGGTAGATAGTGTATGTAGAATCTTCTTTAACTTTCCAGAAGCTTCTCCATTTTTATTCTTCTGTCAATTTTTCCCATAATTCCCTGTTTCTTTGGGAAAATTAGTTTTCTTAGGTATATGTATTCCCTTCAACACATTCTATTTCTTTATCTAATACTTCCTTGTGCTTCGCAATTTTTAAGTTCGTTTGACATCACTTTTAACGCTTTCCAACCGTAGGTTGAAGAAGCGTATATGCTGCAGCTTTGTCCGTCTGTCTCTCTGTCTATCTGTCGGTCCGTCTGTTCGTCCTTCCACACCATAACGCGTGTAAAATGGTTAGATTTGAATGAAATTTTAGTATGTGCTAGGGGACTACCTGGGAACGAACCCCATTGAATATGGGCGAAATGGGGTCAAAGGTCAAGACATAGGAGTGGGATCCTACCCATTGCCCTTATGCGTCATAAATCGCGTAAAAATGGGTCGATTTCAATGAAATGTTAGTATGGGGTAGGGAACCACTACGGTCGAACCCTATTGAAAATGGGCGAAATGGGTTCAAAGGTCAGGTCATAGAAGCGGGATGCATTCCACTGCCCTCATGTGTCATAATTTGCGTAAAAATGGTTCGATTTGATGAAATTTTAGTATGTGGTAGGGGACCACGTGGGCACAAACCCTATTGAAAATGGGTGAAATGGGGTCAAAGGTCAGGACATAGGAGCGGAATCCATTCCATTGCTCTTATGCGTTATAACTTACGTAAAGATGGTTCGATTGAGACAAAACTTTATCATTTTGTTCCGGAAGTATACTTAACCGGTTCTGTTGAATATCGTCGAAATGGGGTCAAAGGTCAGGGCACAGGAGCGAGATTCATTCCACAGCCATTATCCTCATACCTTGAGTAAGAACTTGAGCAATGATTTCTGGTATGTTGGAAAGCGTATCATAATTAATCAATGCATTGCATGATTTCACTAACTTGTTTTACCGATATTGATTTGTAATCAATTTCTTTTGATAAATCTGTTAGTTCCGCTATCATTTCTTTTCATTCCTTTTTATTTTCTGAAATGATGGCTATGTCGTCTGCAAATCTTAAATAGTTGAAACTTACTCCAAATGGAGTAAGTTTCAACAAAAACTTTGGTTGAGTAAAGTTGAAAATCCAGTATGTTGATTTCCTTTTCTAACCAATTTAATTTGCTAATTATGTGTTCCAGCGTTAATGTAAATAGCCTTGGCAAGATAGTATCTTCTTGTCTAATTCCTTCATTTACTTTAAACTTTTCACATTCTTCATTTAGGATATTAGATATTGCATTCTGGTAGATATGATTGATTAGATTTATACGTAAATAGAAGAAGTCATCGCTCTTTCCACGTTTTTCTTTAATTAACACCAGCAAACGAAAAATTGTATTGCGACATCGCTGGGATTGAATCCCAGATCTCTCGATAACTATCCGAGTGCGTTCGCCTTACGCAACGGTGCCAACAATCCACGGCGCATTGAGTGTTTATCTGTCAGCATCTGACTTTACAAATCGGTAGGGCTGGGCTCAGCAACTGAGACGTCTCCAACTGGTGTGGCATAACGGCACAAGCTATTTACACTGAAGAGCAATTGAATTAGAGACAGCTGGCGTTATGCAAATATGGCGCTGTGGGCAGCCCTGTAAACGGAAACGACATGACGTATGCAGTGATCCGACAATATAAGGAGTGATGCGACGGGAATCAGTAAGAGTCGGACCCAGTATGGGTAGGACGAAGGATCTAAGCGCATTTGATCGTGGGCAAATTGTCGGGGACGGACGAATGGGTCACTCCATCTCGGAAATCGTGCAGGAACTGGGATTTTCACGAGCCACTGTGCCACGGGTGCACCGTGAGTACATCGAATCCGGTAAAACCATCGATGCAAGGGCCAACTTCCGTAGACAACAGCGTGTGGATGAACGGGGTCATCGTCGGCTAGCTCGCATTGTAACAGTGGATAGACGGGCCACAGTGCAAGAAATCACTCGGCAATTTAACGCTGGTGCACAAAAACGTGTAAGCAACCACACCATCCAGAACCATCTCCTCGCTATGGGGTACATAAGCCATAGTCCCGCGAGGGTACCGCTGCTGACCGCACATCACAGGGTTCAAAGATTAACATATGCGCGGGAACATCGCCACTGGACCTTAGACATGTGGATAAGTGTTGCCTGGACTGATGAGTCGAGATTCACGTTGGTACATGCGGATGGCAGGATACGAGTGCGGCGCAAATCACATGAAGCGATGGATCCTTCTTGCCAGCAGGGTACTCTTCAAGCTGGTGGGGGTGTCATTCTCGTCTGGGCACTGTTTACGTGGACTGAAATGGGAGCCCTGATACGTGTGACATCCTCCCTCACAGGTCAACGTTACCGGGATATTCTGAACGACCATTTGCTCCCGTTTGTGCGTCTTCAACACCCCACTGGGGACCTCATCCTGCAACAAAACAATTCACCGTGCCATCGCTCCCGAATCGTATCCGAATGATTGGATGAACACGCTTCTTGGCCAGCTAGGTCATCTGACCTCAATCCCATCGAGCACATCTGGGATGATATCGAGAGAGATGTTCTAGGCTCTGACACCGCTCCATCAAATATTCGTGAACTGTGGCAGCTTGTTCAGGGGTTGTGGATCCGTTCGGCTTCCCAACGCTTCCGGGGTCTTGTCGAGTCCATGCCGAGACGAACCGCCGCCGTGATCAGGGCGAAAGGTAGTGCTACACTTTACTAGACAGGTATCTCTAATTCAATTGCTCTTCAGTGTATAGTATCAAGTTGCAAGGAGAGACAGTGTGAAAAAGAAAAGGCGGGTGTGTACGCTATACCGTTGGTATACCCTGAGAACACGGAAAAGATATATATAGAAATGACAAAGTGATCCTCGGACACTAGATGTAAAGAACACGTGCGAAGTGTCGACCAGGACGTGCAGAATACAGCCCTCGCCAGAGAAGTCATGCATTCAACGGCCACTCCAGTATGGAATAATATTAGAAGAATTGCCCCCTGACACGAATTTTAGAGAGACTGTCATCAGGGAAACTGTCGAAATCCTCTCCAGCAAAGTCGCATGCAATGACATGATCTCTGCTGAACTACCAATGGTTTGGCATGCGTTATTAAAAGGGGAACACGTCGCCGCGCGCCGTGTGATTACCTGCTAAAATATTACACGAAATATGCTCGTGATGTCACCCACGTTATTTTCAAAAAACATCTTTAATCCTTATGTGTTCCAATTCCCTGCATTTTTATGTCTACCGTTGCCTTGAAAAATACTCCCAGTGGAGTGCGAAAGCTTGGCGAATCTCTGTGATTATTACACCATAAGAAATAAATGGATTTAATACGCTATAAGCGAGGGAATATGAACGTCCATTGTGCGTGGGTTTTATCGATTATGAAAAAGCCTTTGATTCGGTGAAACCATCAGCAGTTACAATGGCTCTGAAATCCTGCGGTATTGAAGATGCATACATTAATATTATTAATAACATCTATGAAAATGCAAGTGCAAAGATTCGGCTGTTTGAAAATACAACACACATAAAAATTGGAAAGGGAGTGAGACAAGGTGACACCATATCTCCTAAGCTCTTTATTGCCACATTGGAAAATGTCTTTCAATCACTGAACTGGGAAAGCCGCCCCGGTGGCGCAGTGGTCTAAGCGATGGCCTCTGATCATTCGTCCGAATGGGGTCCGAATTCGAATCCCGGTGAGGCATGGATGTTGTGTTTGTCTTACGGCACTGGCTCTCTCCCTTCCCTGGAACCAGTGATCCTAAATTAGGGACGGGCGACTGCTTATAGCCCATTGAGTTGCTCACGGTGGTCATTAAACCTCCAATAAAAAAAAAAAAAAAAGGAACTGGGAAAACAAAGGGATAAAGATTAATGGAGATTATCTAACCCACCTTCGTTTTGCTGATGACATAGTCATTTTTGCAACTACCCCATCAGAGCTGCAGAGTATGATCCAGGAACTTGCTGACAAGAGTAAAGAAGTGGGATTAAAAATGAACTTTCAGAAGACAAAAGTGATGTTCAATGCTTTTACAAGAAATGAAGATTTATCGATTGATGGCGAAAAGCTGGAGATAACAGACACGTACGGTTATCTTAGACAGCAGATATCAAGTGAGGGTCACATTGATGAAGAAATTAATAGGCGTACAAAACTTGCCTGGAGAGCTTTTGGAAGAAACAACATAATTTTCATGAGCAATGTGCCATTATGTCTTAAAAGAAAAGTGTTTGATCAATGCCTCCTTCCAGTGCTTACGTATGGTGCAGAGACGTGGACCTTAACTAAAAGAGACATACAAAGGCTGCAGACAACTCAAAGCAGCATGGAGAGGTGCATGCTTGGTGTAACCAGGAGAGATAAGAAGAGGAACTTGTGGATCCAAAAAATGACAAGAGTGGAAGACATCATGATCAGAGTTAAACCCCTGAAGTGGCAACGGGCTGGGCATACTGCCAGAAGGACAGACCATCGATGGACAGCCGAAATTTTAGATTGAATTCCAAGGGACAGGAAAAGACCCAGAAGAAGACCACATGGGAGATGGGTGGATGAAATTCGAAAGTGTGCGGGAGTGACATGGAGGAGACTGGCACAAGAGAGACCGTTGTGGAGGAAATTTGGGGAGACCTTCGTCCAGCAGTGGATTGATAATGGTTGACAATGATGATGATGAATGATGATGCGTTTCTTTTGTATTCATATTGTGGTGCATTAAAAATAAAGTTCCCTTCTGATGTAATACATTCCTGTAGTGCGGTTTAAAAAAGGAATGTACTGCCGCATCAACTCGATAGAATGCAGAGTTTTAGTTCTTAGAGGGCATTTGGTTATTGCAGAAGGATGTAGCTTGCAAGGTAATTATTTTCATCTTGCAAAAAGTTTTCCTTTCCGTATATATCGCATTTTTTTTGTTCACGTAGTCAAAATGTGGTTTTACAGCAAACACCTTACACAGAGTGAGAAGGGACTCAACCTGTAATCTATATTTTTTGTGCATGTTTTGCGGTACCGCGGTTTCGCCCATGAAAGTGAGAGCTTTCACACTTTTGTAAACAGCCATTCGTGACCTTATTGATAATCAATCATTTCTGTCAGGTCTGGTCTTTGAAATCTACCTCCTCTCCCTCCCATCGGGATATTAGTGGGTTTCCCTCTTTCTTTCTCTCAAACAACGCGAAAGACGCAATCATCGTATACCCAGGAGTGGAGAGATTATAACCTGAGAAGAATTTCGATAAATTCTGAAAATCAACAAGAAAAAAGTATGGCTTTTCACTTGAAAAGCAGCAAAAGTAAAACGTGTTTTTTTTTTCTCTTTTCTGAAACGCATTTAAAAAGAGGTTAAATATTGATCTTCAATAAATGGAAGTGGTTGTGTTGTGTGCTGGTGTATACTTTTATTTATGAGTTTCTTTATGAGTTTCATATCACTAACGAAAATGTTTTAGCGTCTTTAATATACACTATATTGACAAAAGTCACCGGATTCCTAAACGAGATACACAACATAGCATTTATTGACATACATTAGTACGGTGTCGGTCCACCTTTGGCCTTAATGCATGCACTGACCCTTCGAGACAGGTTTTCGACAAGGTTTTGGAACACAACGATAGGTATGCGCTTGTATTCAGTACATAATGCTGCCGCTAACTGTTGCTTAGTAATATGCCTTGGTTCCAAACTTTTCACTCGGCGCTCTAATTCATCCCATAGGTGCTCTACGGGATTTATATCAGGGCTCTGTGCTGTCCAGTTCAAACACGATACGGAATTATCATCAAACAACGGCGTAATAGTCCTTGCTTTATGGCTCGGTTCATTGGTACCAACAAGGCTCGGTTCCATAGTATTGCCACAGAGTTGGTAGCGCATAATTGTCCAGAATATCGAGGTAAGCGTGCTGGTTAACAGGTTTGTCCACGATAACAAATGGGCAGGGATCATACCACGAAAAGCACCCCCACACCAGTACACTGCGAGCTCTAAACTTGACCGTAGGTACAGTACACTGGGGTAAATAGCGTTCCCCCGGTTGCCGCCATACCCACATATGACCATCAGACTGATGGATCGTGTATCTGGATTCATCAGTCCACAGAACCCGTTTCCATTGTTCTACGGTCCACGATAAATGTTCTTTACATCATGCTAAACGACGAGCATTCCTAGTGGAGATGAAAGGCTTATGAGCAGCCACACGACCACGAAAACCCATGGAATGAAGTGCTCTGTGAATGGTACGTGTACATACCGTGGTTCCAGCATTTTTACTCATCTGTACACTGAGGTCTTTTGCAGTACTCCGTAGATTAGCTGTAACGATTCTACTGAGGTTTCGACCTCCTCTATCACTGATTTTATTTGGTCTGCCGGTACGTTTTGCTGCTTCAGGCTCGCCATGTGTTTTTCACTTATGCAGCACATCTAAAACAGTTGACTTGAGTATGTTTAAACGCCTCTAGGTCTTTCCTTTCTCAAAGTCAGTTCTCTCCCGCCGTGACATTTTCACTCAACCTAACGGTGCGATTTGATTCCGGTCAGATACAGGCTTGTTTTTATACCGTTTACAGCTGTACTTCGCATCTTAAAAACGCAGTGGATTTCCTTTTGAAGGGGTGTCCGCGATTTTTGTCAATATACTGTATTATATGGCTCCATAAATTCCACATTATGTGCATTTTCTGGTCAAAACATTAGAACTACTCGGATGTTATATCAGTAGAAAAGAGCTTTCTTTAATGGTGATATATTGAAATTATAGTTATAAGGCCGCCATTGTGCTTCTGAATCAGTATGGCATGGATTCGGTGTGATAGCATCCATAAATTGCCGACTGTTCAATAGTTTCTGTTTTCTTATGTAGATTTAATTACTCCTTTTATATGTTTTCTCAATGAACGGCACATTGACACCCCTTCCATTTTCTATTTTGACTATTAGTAACAAGGAACAGTACACTGAAGAGCAATTGAATTAGAGATAAGTGTCTAGTAACTTTTAGCAAAACCTTTCGGCCTGATGACGGCGACGATTCGTCTCGACATGGACTCGACAAGACACCGGAAGCGTTGGGAAGCCATACGGATCCACAACCCCTGAACAAGCTCCCACATTTCACGAAGATTTGATGGAGAGGGGTCAGAGCCTCGAACACCTCTCTAGATGGCATCCCAGATGTGCTCGATGGGATTGAGGTCACGTCGGTGGAGTATTCATCCAACCATTCGGATACAATTTGGGAGCGATGGCACGGTGCATTGTCTTCTTTCAGGATGAGGTACCCAGTGGGATGTTGAAGACGCACAAACGGGAGCAAATGGTCGTCCAGGATATCCCGGTAACGTTGACCTGTGAAGGACGATGTCACACGTAACAGGGGTCATATTTAAGGTCCACGTAAACAGTCCCCAGACGAGAATGCCACCCCCACCAGCTCGAAGAGCACCCTGCTGGCAAGAAGGATCCATCGCTTCATGTGGTTTGCGCCGTACTCGTATCCTGCCATCCGCATGTACCAACGTGAATCTCTACTCATCAGTCCATGCAACATTTTCCCACATGTCTAGGGTCTAGTGGCGATGTTCCCGCACCCATGCTAATCTTCGCACCCTGTGATGTGCGGTCAGCAGCGGTACCCTCGTGGCGACGATGGCTTCTGTACCCCATAGCGAGGTGATGGTTCTGGATGGTGTGGCTGGTTACACGTTTTTGTGCACCAGCGTTAAATTTCCGAGTGATTTCTTGCACTGTGGCTCGTCTATCCGCTGTTACAATGCGAGCTAGCCGACGATGACCCCGCTCATCCACACGCTGTTGTTCACGGCAGTTGGCACTTACATCGATGGTTTTACCGGATTCGATGTACTCACGCTGCACCCGTGACACAGTGGCTCATGAAAATCCCAGTGCCTGCACGACTTCCGAGCTGGAGTGACCCATTCGTCGGGGGCCGCGACAATTTTCCTACGATCAAATGCGCTTAGATCCTTCGTCTTACCCATACTGCGTCCGACTCTTACTGATTCCCGTCACATCACTCCTTATATTGTCGGATCGTCGCATACGTCATGTCGTTTCCGTTTACAGAGCCGCCCACAGCGCCACATTTGCATAACACCAGCTGTCTCTAATTCAATTGCTCTTCAGTGTACATCAAGTATATTTAAAACAGTAAAACTGTATTAGTAATCCGAGTTTATAGGCGCAAAATAGAATTCAAATCAGACAAGGAACTTTGAATTTTATTTTACGTCAATAAACTAAGTACACCAGACGAAAGAATTGTCAGTCCTGTCAGAACTTACCTAATAACGGGTGACGACGCCTCGTACCTTGATAACAGCATGAGTCCGTTGTGGTAGAGACTCCACGAGGTTGTGGATATATTGAACATCGATTTGCAGTCACTCGAGCGTCAATTGGTCCCGAATATCCACCAGAGTACGTGGGTGTCGAGACAGTGTTGCTGATTGTTCGTGGTGCCACTCAGACACAGTTTTAGGCCTTTCAGGCCTGTGTTTCAATGGGATTTAAATCTGGGTATTAGGCGGGCAAGTCGAGATGAGACAGTTTTGCTGATTGTTCGTAGTGCTACTCAGAAGCAGTTTCAGGCCTGTGTTTCAATAGGATTTAAATCTGGGGATTTGGCGGGTCAGTCGACATTAGACAGTGTTGCTTATAGCGAAGTAAATTTCTCCGTCATTTTTATCCGCGCCAGGATTCGAACCCGGATCCCCTCATTCCGGAATAAGTCACTCTGCCAATTGAGCTACGCGGACGTTTTATTCTGATTCCTATCTTCCTTTATGTCGTGCGTGTCCTTCTGGCAGGTACGTCACATCATCTCCCCCTTATTATTTTTTTTTATTCGAAGTGCTGGAGAAGGGATTCTCTTATTTTTCCTATCTCACGGTGTGGAAATAACATCACACCATTGCGAGATTTTGAACGGTCGGGTCATCCGGATAGTTCGGGCGCCATTATAACGAAGTAAATTTCTCCGTCATTTTTATCCGCGCCAGGATTCGAACCCGGATCCCCTCATTCCGGAATAAGTCACTCTACCAATTGAGCTACGCGGACGTTTTATTCTGATTCCTATCTTCCTTTATGTCGTGCGTGTCCTTCTGGCAGGTACGTCACATCTCCTGGTACGTTATATGCTGATTGTTCGTCTTGCCACTCAGACACAATTTTAGGCCTGTGTACACGGCAACTTCCGACCTGTGTTTCAATAGGATTTAAATCTGAGGATTTGGCAGGCCAGTCGAGATGGGACAGTGTTGCTGATTGTTCGTCGTGCCATTCAGACACAGCTTTAACCCTGTGCACACGGCAATTGCCGTCTTGGAAGACAGGATTGTCAATGTGATGCTGCTTCTCGAGATGTAGGTGTGATGATGTGAAAACCGTTAGAAAAAAAGAATTGGAAAAAATGCCAGTGGAGCACAGGAAAATGGGAACTGCTAAATTTTAATTAAGTAAACGTGGGAAAAATCGGAAATGGGCAATGGAACGCCATTTTGAAGTGAAAAGCAGGGAAGGGAGAAGGACAGCCATCTTGGTGACCAGTTCACAAGGTCATAACGAGCCCATGAATTCTTAGAACTTTGAGCATGGAATTCTTCGAAGAACAAAGCAATACCGAAGGAGGAGCCATCGGGCGGACGTAAACCGTGAGAGAGACAGACCCATCCTCAGGCACAACGAGAAACTCACCGAAACAACACACACACAGTATTTGCCATTTTCTTGTAGGACTTCCATCCACAGTGACTAGAGTTTAAGTCCCAGCCACCTACAGCGAGATCGCCTTTTGGGCAGGACACAGAAACGGAAGGAATGAGAGCAAGTCTAGCGTCTTTGACAGAACAGTTTCTAGTGAGATTAGAGTACAGTAGATGGCGCCACCGTACAAGTATGATGTTGCACACAGAGGCGTGAGAGAATTTCAGTGGGTGGGGGCATAGGAAAGGATACCCATATAATCAGTGGGTCCAGCCTGGGGGCTGTCACTTAAAGTGCTCGTCCGATGCACGGCGGATATTCAGAGATTGTTAGCAAATCACACCATCTGTGAAAAATCAGCACAGGTTCGAACCTGAGGACCTTGCATTGACAGTCTGACTCGCTAACCACTAAGCCATCCGCGGCTCATGTAAACCGTGAGAACTAAGAGCGCGGAGAGTGAAGGATGCCCAGCAACGGGGGTCGAATGCGTCGTCGTGATTGGCCAAGCGCTCGCTGTTGCTCAAAAAGTTTGGGAGAATTCAGGAAGTTAGTTTTTTGGCGGTCTCTTGTCGTATAGCTTTCACTAAAGTAGGACATCAGGTCATCGCGTGGGATGATTTTGCCGTAAGAATAGCGCTCGGTTGCGGTCGAGTTAGCTAGAGGTACATTTCGACTAACTGCGGTTAGTAACTATCTATATTTTGTTCCAAGGGCTGCGGTCTATAACCATGATACCTGAGATCGGACAATCTAAATGTCAGAAGTGTTGCATAATTGTCTACATGAGATAAACAGCTATTAAAGCGGACATGTGTGCTAAAGTGTTTCCTTGTGTGCTGAATATGGCGTAATTTATGAACTCAAACAAAAACTAAATTTAGCATCACTGAACTCTTGTAAAATGCTGAACTGTGCTAAAAAGGAAGCACCATATTTCTATTTGCTCAGCTCAAGCTGTATTGTGACCTAAAATTCGGACGAGAATCTTCTGTATGTTCTAGTGCAAGGTGTAAAATCAACCTTCATCCTACCCTAAGTGGTGGAGAATAAAGTTAGTTGTTATTTGTTAAATATCTTCGGCTCATTTCTACACTAGCTTGGAAGTCTTCTACATAAAGCGTCTAGACCTTACCCTAATCTAGACTGGTAGCAGGAAGAAAAACCAGAAGATGACACCGAATTTTTGGGTGTGATACGTACGTCTTTTGAATCCCTTCTGACACAAATTAAATTAATCAAAGCTATTCAAAGTCAATGGAACCGGTATGGAAAACAACAGTATCTGACGGAACAAAGAAGTTTTTCAATCGGGTTTCTAATCCCTCAGATATTGCTGTAAACGGAATCGTGAGCTTACGCCCTCTGGTTGCAGACTTATGCGGTAAGAAAAACATGAATTTATATGAGAAATATTTCACACCGGAAACGCTCTCCAACATAGAAAAAAAATTTCAAATCGGACTCTTAGAAGCAGAGATATCGACAAAAAAAAGATGTGACTTTACGCCCCCTGGTGGGAAGACCATGCATCATTTTAGGAAGAAGGTATTCCAAAAGATTTTTCCATATGAGCGATATCGGTCCAAGAAAAAAAATTTAGTCGAGTTTTTCAGGAACCCAGATTTTGCTACAAATACATCAGAAGCAGAAATTAACACTTATGCCTCCTGGTGGCCAAACCATTCTTTACCAAACATTAGAAATTATGTGAAAAATATTTTCCATCAGGTCTTGTATGCGATACAGGAATAATTTTTCAAATCGGAGTTTTAGAAGCAGAAATAACGCAGAAAACGCTATTTACCTTTGTGCCTCCTAGAGGAATATCTATGATTTACTTGAAAATTTTGAATTTATAGCAAAAACATTTCGCATTGGAAACACCATCCAACAAAGAAGGAATTTTTCAAATCAGTCTCCTAGAAGTAGATATATTGACAAAAATAAGATATACATCTACGCCCCCTGGCGTAGAAACCATGCATTATTTCAAGAACAAAATGTTCGTAAAACGTTTGTCGACATGAGTAGTATCGGTCAACAAACGACTTTTTCAATCGAGATTTTGGAAGCTTATATTTTGCTGCAAATACATCAGAAACGGAAATTAAGACTTGCCCCAACTGGTGGCCAAACCATTTTTTACAAAAATTATAAATCATGTGCAAAGGATTTCCCATCAGGAGCTGTATCCGGTGAGGAAAGAATTTTTCAAATAGGAGATTTAGAAGCAGAGATGTAGGGGAAAGCAATTTACCTTTACGCCCCCTACCGGAAAGTCTACGAATTACTTGAAAATTTTGAAATTATATGAAAAACATGTAACAGTAGAAACACTATCCAGCAAAGAAGGAATTTTTGAAATCGGACTCCTAGAAATAGAGATATTGACAAAAATAAGATATACATCTATGCTCCCTGGGGGAAAAACCACGCATTATTTTAAGAAGAAAATGTTTCTAAAAGGTTTGTCGACATGAATACCATCAGTCTATAAACGACGTTTATTTCAATCGAGAATTTAAAAGCTCATATTTTGCTACAAATACATCAGAAGCGGAAATTAAGGTTTACGCCCCCTGATGGACAAACTATTTTTGTACAAAAATTGGAAATTATGTGCAAACGATTTCTCATCAGGCGTTGTATCCGGTGCAGAAAGAATTTTACAAATCGGAGATTTAGAAGCAGAGGTATAGGGAGAAACCCAATTTACCTCTACGACCCCTAGCGAAAAATCTATGAATTACTTCAAAATTTTGAAATTATATGAAAAACGTGTCACACTGAAAACACTATCCAACAAAAAAGGAATTTTTCAAATCGGACCCCTAGAAGTAGAGATATTGACAAAAATAAAATATACGTCTACGCCCCCGGCGGAGAAACTGAGGAATATTTTAAGAAGAAAATATTCCAAAAAGGTTTATCGATGTGAGTGGCATCAGTCTACGAAAGAATTTTTTTCAATCGATATTTTAGAAGCTCCGATTTTATAGCAAATACATCAGAAACAAAAATTAACACTTACGCCCCCTGGTGGCCAAAGTATTATTTACCAAAAATTTGAAATTATATGCAAAATATTTTCCATCACGAGGTGCATCCGCTGAAGCAAACATTTTTGAAATCGGTGTTTTAGAAGAAGAGTTATCGGGGAAAATGTAATTTACTTTTACACCCCCTAGCGAAAAATCTATGCGTAATTTGAAAAAGTAACTATATCTAAAATACTCTTCGACATAAATAGAATCGAAAGATAAAAGAATTTTTTTCAATCGGATGTTTAGAAGCAAATATGTGGAATAAAACGTATTTTTGAATTCGACATCATCTGCATTTACGCCTTCTAGCGGCGAAATTGTACATCGTAAAAAAAACGAAATGAAGGATCATCATTCGCATATTACAATCTTCCCAATGTACAAAGAATTTTTCAAATCGGCAAATCGGACTAATAATTGCAGAGATAGCGTGGGTACAGACGGACGGACGGACAAACCGGTAACATAAGCACGATCTTTTTTTACGAAAGACGTGCTAAAAAGTAAGTGTATCTGGATGGTAAGAGTATCGCAGTGAAATAAAGTTCCATAGCATTCACCATGCAAAACCTCCCACTATCCCACACCGAGCAATAAACAGAAAAATACAACAACAAAAATCGTGATAGTACGATTCTGACAGTAGGACAAATGAAAACACTTTTTCATTCAGAATGTAAAGGTACAGATACTGGTTTGAATTCATAGTCACTGCAACGAGAGGGTCCATTTCGTAGTACGAAAAGCATCTCCAAACATCACAGAACTTCCTCCAGCTTGAACACCATCTTCGACACAATCAGAATTAAAGGCTTCATTGGGCCTGCGATGCACTCGTTGCCTCCCATCGTTGGAGTACAAACAAAAAGAGACTTATCAGACCAAATTACTCGTTTCCAATCCACCACAATAAAGTTGTGGTGCTTCTGAGTCCATTGATAGCGTGCGAATTTGGGACTTGCTGTTAAAAGAGGTCTCTTCCGTGGTACTCCTGCTCCAGATATCCATCGCATACAGTTCTCGTCGCCATGTCCTTTCGGAAATTGGTTGGAGTGGACTTTCATTGACTGTTTGGAGTGGACTGTCATTGACTGTTTGGAGTGGACTGTCATTGACTGTTTGGAGTGGACTGTCATTGACTGTTTGGAGTGGACTGTCATTGACCGTTTGGAGTGGACTGTCATTGACTGCTTGGAGTGGACATTCATTGACTGTTTAAAGTGGACTTTCATTGACTGTTTGGAGTGGACTGTCATTGACTGTTTGGAGTGGGCTGTCATTGATTGCTTGGAGTGGACTTTCATTGACTGTTTGGAGCGGACTTTCATTGACTGTTTGGAGTGGACTGTCATTGACTGTTTGGAGTGGACTGTTATTGACTGTTTGGAGTGGACTGTCATTGACTGTTTGGAGTGGACTGTCATTGACTGTTTGGAGTGGACTGTCATTGACTGTTTGGAGTGGACTTTCATTGACTGTTTGGAGCAATTGTTGCCAGGTTTGAAACCGATTTGCAGTTACTAGGCGTGAAACATGGCGGTTATCCATGTTGATGAGATTTGTTTTCCGGCCACAGTTACGTCGGCGATTTTCAGTTGAGTGCGAACTACACCAGTGTTTGTAGACCCGCTGGACAGTACGCTTCTACACACCAACCAGTTGGGCGACTTCATTCACTTTGTGTCCACATTGATTCCACGAATTTTCTGGTTGTTTCTACACTGACTTTCAGCCATTCTTCGTTGAGTGATAGCCTTAGTTCTGTTTTGTTGGAAACTTTCCTTTTCCTCACTTGCAAATCCAACAAATGAAATAAATTAGCAATAGGATTGATATCTGACAATTCTAAGGGTGTTTTAGTTGATTTTTCACTTCATAAAGCAGCGACGACCTTGTTATGTTGGCTGTACGTTTAGGATTGTTGTCCTGTTAAAAATATGTAGAATGAATCTGCAATTCCCAATTTCGATGCACCCGCCAATAAATTATTGCAATATATCATATCTAGCAGTTTTGATCCTGTCATATTGCCAACTCCATTAAAAGCCATGCATCCCCAAATCCTTACATGCCCACCGCCATGTTTAACAGTTGGTCTTAAAGTTTTTGTTTCAAGGAAAGTGCTTAGCTTTCGCCCTCACACAAATATTTCTTTCCGTCCGAACCGAAATTATTAAACTTGCTTTCGTTGGAAAATATCCCATTTTGCCAAACCTCTGCTCGTTTGCTGACATAAGCTTCGATATAGGAAACGAATGGCAGAAAGGTTTCTAGAAATTCAAAAGTTTTCGTGAACGCCATTTAAAACTGCAATTTACCGTTAATATAAGAAAGCAATGGCAAAAACTTTTCTGAAAATATATAATTTTCTGTTAACACCTCTTAAAACGACAATTTACCGCTAATATAAGAATAAAATTGCGAAACGTTCCTGAGAATTCAGAATTTTTCTTAAAACGGCAATTTGTCGTTCATATAAGAAAGGAATGGCAGAAAGGTTTCTGAGAATTCAGAATTTTTCTTAAAACGGCAATTTGTCGTTCATATAAGAAAGGAATGGCAGAAAGGTTTCTGAAAATTCAAAATTTTTCGTGAACACTTCTTAGAACGGCAATTTACCGTTAATAGAAGAAACGAATGGCGGAAAGGTTTCTGAAAATGAAGAATTGTCCGTTAACACCTCTTAAAACGGCAATTTGCCGTTAATATGCGACAGGAATGGCTGAAAGGTTTCTGAAAATTCAGAATTATCTGCTAACACCTCTCAAAAACGACAATTTACTGTTACTATAAGAAAGGAATGGCGGAAAGGTTTCCGAAAATTAAAAAAATTCTGTTAACACCTCTTAAAACGGCACAATTTACCGTTAATAGAAGAAACGAATGGCGGAAAGGTTTCTGAAAATGAAGAATTGTCTGTTAACACCTCTTAGAACGGCAATTTATCGTTAATATAAAACAGGAATGGCGGAAAGGCTTCTGAAAATTAAGAATTTTCTGTTAGCACATTTCAAAAACGGAAATTTACAGTTAATATAAGAAAGGAATGGCGAAAAAGGTTAACAAAAATTCAGAATTATCCGTTAACACCTCTTAGAAAAGGCAATTTATCATTAATAGAAGAAACGAATGGCAGAAAGGTTTCTGAAAATGAAGAATTGTCCGTTAACACCTCTTAAAACGGCAAATTGCCGTTAATATGCGAAAGGAATGTCTGAAAGGTTTCTGAAAATTCAGAATTATCTGCTAACACCTCTCAAAAACGACAATTTATTGTTACTATAAGAAAGGAATGGCATAAAGGTTTCCGAAAATTCAAAATTTTCTGTTAACACCTCTTAAAACGGCAATTTACCGTAAATAGAAGAAACGAATGGCGGAAAGGTTTCTGAAAATGAAGAATTGTCTGTTAACACCTCTTAGAACGGCAATTTATCGTTAATATAAAACAGGAATGGCGGAAAGGCTTCTGAAAATTAAGAATTTTCTGTTAACACCTTTCAAAAACGGCAATTTATCGTTAATATAAAACAGGAATGGCGGAAAGGCTTCTGAAAATTAAGAATTTTCTGTTTGCACATTTCAAAAACGGCAATTTACGGTTAATATAAGAAAGGAATGGCGAAAAGGTTAACAAAAATTCAGAATTATCTGTTAACACCTCTTAGAAAAGGCAATTTACCGTAAATAGAAGAAACGAATGGCAGAAAGATTTCTGAAAATTCAAAATTGTCCGTGGACACTTCTTAGAACAGCAATTTACTGTTAATAGAAGAAACGAACGGCGGAAAGGTTTTTGAAAATTCAGAATTATCCGTTAACACCTCTTAGAAAACGCTATTTACGGTCAATATAAGAAAGGGATTGCGGAAATGTTTCTAAAAATCCAGAAGTTTCCGTTAACACCTCTTAAAACGGCAATTTACCGTTAATATGTGAAAGGAATGGCTAAAAGGTTTCTGAAAATTCAGAATTATCTGCTAACACCTCTTAAAAACGATAATTTACTGTTACTATAAGAAAGGAATGGCGGAAAGGCTTCTGTAAATTAAGAATTTTCTGTTAACACCTTTCAAAAACGGCAATTTACCGTTAATATAAGAAAGAAATGGCGAAAAGGTTTCAGAAAATTCAGAATTATCCGTTAACACCTCTTAGAAAAGACAATTTACCATCAATATAAGAAAGGAATGGCTAAAAGGTTTCTGAAAATTCAGAATTATCTGCTAACACCTCTTAAAAACGATAATTTACTGTTACTATAAGAAAGGAATGGCGGAAAGGCTTCTGTAAATTAAGAATTTTCTGTTAACACCTTTCAAAAACGGCAATTTACCGTTAATATAAGAAAGAAATGGCGAAAAGGTTTCAGAAAATTCAGAATTATCCGTTAACACCTCCTAGAAAAGACAATTTACCATCAATATAAGAAATGTATTGCGGAAAGGGTTCTAAAAATTCAGAATTTTCCGTTAACACCTCTTAAAACGGCAATTGACTGTTAATGTAAGAAAGAAATCGCGAAAGGTTTCTGAAAATCAAAATTTTCCGTTAACACCTCCTGAAAACGGCAATTTAACATCTGCGTAAGGAAAGAATTGCGGAAAAGTTTCAGTATTCTCCGTTAATACCTCTTTAAAAGGGCAAGTTACCGTCATGTAGAAGAAAGGAATTTAGGAAAGAATTCTGAAAATTCAGAATTTTCTTGTCGTACGCAAAATCTGTGAAATTTAGGTTTTTCTCTCATTTCGCGGAAAGGTGTTATCAGAAATACGCTTCGTTATTTAAGGAAGGAATCAGGGAAAATGGCTTGTGAATTTAGGAATTTTTTTTTTCCTTGCAGAGTATGAGTAACCATTTAAACATACATATATTTTAGATTTAAACTCTACAACTCACGTTTTGACGAATTTACATATTGTACAAGCACTGATATATAGCAAAAGTTGGGAAGCACCGAGTTTCACCGCAGACGATTTCAAGAACATATTATCTGATCCACCCTCATTTATTTAATATTTTCAGCATTCAGAAAATGCATAACCGGGTTCCCCCATCCACTCATCGCTGATTGCACTTTTTGAGGATTTTAGAGACAGCCGTGGTAAAAGTGAACAAGGTCAAAAGAAGCTGAAGAGGTTAAAACCATTACCGCTCCCATTTTATTAATTTAGCGATGCTCCCTTGAGTACTCGCAACATCAGTTTTGGATATCAGGGTCATTTTTACCTGTCAACATCTTCATTATTTTATACCTTATAGATCGAAATTATAAGGCAGTTCGCTTCATTGTTGTGAAGCTGAAGAAAGTAAAGAGGCCATTAGAGCAAAATCGAGATTTAATAGTGTGGAGGAAAACAGGTTTCATATAAACTTTCTTTCGCTTTCGTGAGTGTCTGTCAGTAAGATTTACGATATCCTCTCAATTATTTGCGTTAACTAAATTGCATTCCTTCACCAACAATACGGATTATAACTATGTGTACTCTGGAGTTCTTTTATTCTCAGGCATTACCATGTTGTATGACAATTACCGTATTTTTCGGAGTATAAGATGATTTTTTTTTTCAGAGGTTCGGGCCTCGAATTGTACATCACGTCGATTTATCTATTGACTAGCAACTATAGCTATGCCCATTCTCCGAACAGTGAATCTATAATTTTGAGCATAAAATAAAAGAAAAGGAAAAGCAATTACGGAAAAGAAAAGTGATTTAAGATATGTAACTGTTTTACGATTTAGAACAAGGTCGTGACGTCAATGCATACCGCTTCACGTAAAAGAGATCAGGCTTTGACGTCTCTTAACTTTAAATTAAAATTTCATGATATTTTTACAGAATTTCAACGTTTCTGGCATAATTATCTTCAAACCTAACAGCATTTTGAACAGTGAAGCATTGAATTTTTTCAGTTTTCAGACTTTTCAAGGTGTAGAAGTGGTAGAAAAATTCAATCAGACAATATTCCCAAGCCGCCACTTTTATTTTTAGTTTTTAGTTTTCCGACTTTTCTAAGTATATGGGCCTTAAGACCTATCAGCATGCCGATTTTCAGATCTCTAGCTCATTTAGAAGTGGTCGAACAATTCGCGAAAAATTCCAGCAGATAATGTTCCAAAGCCGCCATTTTGAGACTTTTCTAGGTGTCCGGACCTTAAGACCTATTAGCATTTAGAATACTAAAGCTAAGTCACCCTTACGAATTTTTTGGTTTTCAGGTTTTTCTAGCTGTAGAAGTGGTAGAAAAATGCAAGCAGACAATATTCCCAAGCCGCCATTTTGATCTTGTTTATTTAGTTTTCCGACTTTTCCAAGTATATGGGCCTTAAGACCTATCAGCATGCCGATTTTCAGATCTCTAGCTCATTTAGAAGTGGTCGAACAATTCGCGAAAAATTCCAGCAGATAATGTTCCAAAGCCGCCATTTTGAGACTTTTCTAGGTGTCCGGACCTTAAGACCTATTAGCATTTAGAATACTAAAGCTAAGTCACCCTTACGAATTTTTTGGTTTTCAGGTTTTTCTAGCTGTAGAAGTGGTAGAAAAATGCAAGCAGACAATATTCCCAAGCCGCCATTTTGATTTTGTTTATTTAGTTTTCCGACTTTTCCAAGTATATGGGCCTTAAGACCTATCAGCATGCCGATTTTCAGATCTCTAGCTCATTTAGAAGTGGTCGAACAATTCGCGAAAAATTCCAGCAGATAATGTTCCAAAGCCGCCATTTTGAGACTTTTCTAGGTGTCCGGACCTTAAGACCTATTAGCATTTAGAATACTAAAGCTAAGTCACCCTTACGAATTTTTTGGTTTTCAGGTTTTCTAGCTGTAGAAGTGGTAGAAAAATGCAAGCAGACAATATTCCCAAGCCGCCATTTTGATTTTGTTTATTTAGTTTTCCGACTTTTCCAAGTATATGGGCCTTAAGACCTATCAGCATGCCGATTTTCAGATCTCTAGCTCATTTAGAAGTGGTCGAACAATTCGCGAAAAATTCCAGCAGATAATGTTCCAAAGCCGCCATTTTGAGACTTTTCTAGGTGTCCGGACCTTAAGACCTATTAGCATTTAGAATACTAAAGCTAAGTCACCCTTACGAATTTTGGTTTTCAGGTTTTTCTAGCTGTAGAAGTGGTAGAAAAATGCAAGCAGACAATATTCCCAAGCCGCCATTTTGATTTTGTTTATTTAGTTTTCCGACTTTTCCAAGTATATGGGCCTTAAGACCTATCAGCATGCCGATTTTCAGATCTCTAGCTCATTTAGAAGTGGTCGAACAATTCGCGAAAAATTCCAGCAGATAATGTTCCAAAGCCGCCATTTTGAGACTTTTCTAGGTGTCCGGACCTTAAGACCTATTAGCATTTAGAATACTAAAGCTAAGTCACCCTTACGAATTTTTTGGTTTTCAGGTTTTTTCTAGCTGTAGAAGTGGTAGAAAAATGCAAGCAGACAATATTCCCAAGCCGCCATTTTGATTTTGTTTATTTAGTTTTCCGACTTTTCCAAGTATATGGGCCTTAAGACCTATCAGCATGCCGATTTTCAGATCTCTAGCTCATTTAGAAGTGGTCGAACAATTCGCGAAAAATTCCAGCAGATAATGTTCCAAAGCCGCCATTTTGAGACTTTTCTAGGTGTCCGGACCTTAAGACCTATTAGCATTTAGAATACTAAAGCTAAGTCACCCTTACGAATTTTTTGGTTTTCAGGTTTTTCTAGCTGTAGAAGTGGTAGAAAAATGCAAGCAGACAATATTCCCAAGCCGCCATTTTGATTTTGTTTATTTAGTTTTCCGACTTTTCCAAGTATATGGGCCTTAAGACCTATCAGCATGCCGATTTTCAGATCTCTAGCTCATTTAGAAGTGGTCGAACAATTCGCGAAAAATTCCAGCAGATAATGTTCCAAAGCCGCCATTTTGAGACTTTTCTAGGTGTCCGGACCTTAAGACCTATTAGCATTTAGAATACTAAAGCTAAGTCACCCTTACGAATTTTTTGGTTTTCAGGTTTTTCTAGCTGTAGAAGTGGTAGAAAAATGCAAGCAGACAATATTCCCAAGCCGCCATTTTGATTTTGTTTATTTAGTTTTCCGACTTTTCCAAGTATATGGGCCTTAAGACCTATCAGCATGCCGATTTTCAGATCTCTAGCTCATTTAGAAGTGGTCGAACAATTCGCGAAAAATTCCAGCAGATAATGTTCCAAAGCCGCCATTTTGAGACTTTTCTAGGTGTCCGGACCTTAAGACCTATTAGCATTTAGAATACTAAAGCTAAGTCACCCTTACGAATTTTTTGGTTTTCAGGTTTTTCTAGCTGTAGAAGTGGTAGAAAAATGCAAGCAGACAATATTCCCAAGCCGCCATTTTGATTTTGTTTATTTAGTTTTCCGACTTTTCCAAGTATATGGGCCTTAAGACCTATCAGCATGCCGATTTTCAGATCTCTAGCTCATTTAGAAGTGGTCGAACAATTCGCGAAAAATTCCAGCAGATAATGTTCCAAAGCCGCCATTTTGAGACTTTTCTAGGTGTCCGGACCTTAAGACCTATTAGCATTTAGAATACTAAAGCTAAGTCACCCTTACGAATTTTTTGGTTTTCAGGTTTTTCTAGCTGTAGAAGTGGTAGAAAAATGCAAGCAGACAATATTCCCAAGCCGCCATTTTGATTTTGTTTATTTAGTTTTCCGACTTTTCCAAGTATATGGGCCTTAAGACCTATCAGCATGCCGATTTTCAGATCTCTAGCTCATTTAGAAGTGGTCGAACAATTCGCGAAAAATTCCAGCAGATAATGTTCCAAAGCCGCCATTTTGAGACTTTTCTAGGTGTCGGACCTTAAGACCTATTAGCATTTAGAATACTAAAGCTAAGTCACCCTTACGAATTTTTTGGTTTTCAGGTTTTTTCTAGCTGTAGAAGTGGTAGAAAAATGCAAGCAGACAATATTCCCAAGCCGCCATTTTGATTTTGTTTATTTAGTTTTCCGACTTTTCCAAGTATATGGGCCTTAAGACCTATCAGCATGCCGATTTTCAGATCTCTAGCTCATTTAGAAGTGGTCGAACAATTCGCGAAAAATTCCAGCAGATAATGTTCCAAAGCCGCCATTTTGAGACTTTTCTAGGTGTCCGGACCTTAAGACCTATTAGCATTTAGAATACTAAAGCTAAGTCACCCTTACGAATTTTTTGGTTTTCAGGTTTTTTCTAGCTGTAGAAGTGGTAGAAAAATGCAAGCAGACAATATTCCCAAGCCGCCATTTTGATTTTGTTTATTTAGTTTTCCGACTTTTCCAAGTATATGGGCCTTAAGACCTATCAGCATGCCGATTTTCAGATCTCTAGCTCATTTAGAAGTGGTCGAACAATTCGCGAAAAATTCCAGCAGATAATGTTCCAAAGCCGCCATTTTGAGACTTTTCTAGGTGTCCGGACCTTAAGACCTATTAGCATTTAGAATACTAAAGCTAAGTCACCCTTACGAATTTTTTGGTTTTCAGGTTTTTCTAGCTGTAGAAGTGGTAGAAAAATGCAAGCAGACAATATTCCCAAGCCGCCATTTTGATTTTGTTTATTTAGTTTTCCGACTTTTCCAAGTATATGGGCCTTAAGACCTATCAGCATGCCGATTTTCAGATCTCTAGCTCATTTAGAAGTGGTCGAACAATTCGCGAAAAATTCCAGCAGATAATGTTCCAAAGCCGCCATTTTGAGACTTTTCTAGGTGTCCGGACCTTAAGACCTATTAGCATTTAGAATACTAAAGCTAAGTCACCCTTACGAATTTTTTGGTTTTCAGGTTTTTCTAGCTGTAGAAGTGGTAGAAAAATGCAAGCAGACAATATTCCCAAGCCGCCATTTTGATTTTGTTTATTTAGTTTTCCGACTTTTCCAAGTATATGGGCCTTAAGACCTATCAGCATGCCGATTTTCAGATCTCTAGCTCATTTAGAAGTGGTCGAACAATTCGCGAAAAATTCCAGCAGATAATGTTCCAAAGCCGCCATTTTGAGACTTTTCTAGGTGTCCGGACCTTAAGACCTATTAGCATTTAGAATACTAAAGCTAAGTCACCCTTACGAATTTTTTGGTTTTCAGGTTTTTCTAGCTGTAGAAGTGGTAGAAAAATGCAAGCAGACAATATTCCCAAGCCGCCATTTTGATTTTGTTTATTTAGTTTTCCGACTTTTCCAAGTATATGGGCCTTAAGACCTATCAGCATGCCGATTTTCAGATCTCTAGCTCATTTAGAAGTGGTCGAACAATTCGCGAAAGATTCCAGCAGATAATGTTCCAAAGCCGCCATTTTGAGACTTTTCTAGGTGTCCGGACCTTAAGACCTATTAGCATTTAGAATACTAAAGCTAAGTCACCCTTACGAATTTTTTGGTTTTCAGGTTTTTCTAGCTGTAGAAGTGGTAGAAAAATGCAAGCAGACAATATTCCCAAGCCGCCATTTTGATTTTGTTTATTTAGTTTTCCGACTTTTCCAAGTATATGGGCCTTAAGACCTATCAGCATGCCGATTTTCAGATCTCTAGCTCATTTAGAAGTGGTCGAACAATTCGCGAAAAATTCCAGCAGATAATGTTCCAAAGCCGCCATTTTGAGACTTTTCTAGGTGTCCGGACCTTAAGACCTATTAGCATTTAGAATACTAAAGCTAAGTCACCCTTACGAATTTTTGGTTTTCAGGTTTTTCTAGCTGTAGAAGTGGTAGAAAAATGCAAGCAGACAATATTCCCAAGCCGCCATTTTGATTTTGTTTATTTAGTTTTCCGACTTTTCCAAGTATATGGGCCTTAAGACCTATCAGCATGCCGATTTTCAGATCTCTAGCTCATTTAGAAGTGGTCGAACAATTCGCGAAAAATTCCAGCAGATAATGTTCCAAAGCCGCCATTTTGAGACTTTTCTAGGTGTCCGGACCTTAAGACCTATTAGCATTTAGAATACTAAAGCTAAGTCACCCTTACGAATTTTTTGGTTTTCAGGTTTTTTCTAGCTGTAGAAGTGGTAGAAAAATGCAAGCAGACAATATTCCCAAGCCGCCATTTTGATTTTGTTTATTTAGTTTTCCGACTTTTCCAAGTATATGGGTCTTAAGACCTATCAGCATGCCGATTTTCAGATCTCTAGCTCATTTAGAAGTGGTCGAACAATTCGCGAAAAATTCCAGCAGATAATGTTCCAAAGCCGCCATTTTGAGACTTTTCTAGGTGTCCGGACCTTAAGACCTATTAGCATTTAGAATACTAAAGCTAAGTCACCCTTACGAATTTTTTGGTTTTCAGGTTTTTCTAGCTGTAGAAGTGGTAGAAAAATGCAAGCAGACAATATTCCCAAGCCGCCATTTTGATTTTGTTTATTTAGTTTTCCGACTTTTCCAAGTATATGGGCCTTAAGACCTATCAGCATGCCGATTTTCAGATCTCTAGCTCATTTAGAAGTGGTCGAACAATTCGCGAAAAATTCCAGCAGACAATGTTCCAAAGCCGCCATTTTTGAAACTTTTCTAGGTATCCGGAATTATCAGCATTTGAATATGTATCCGGACCTATCAACATTTTGACCGGACCTATCAGCATTTCTAGGTATCCGGACCTATCAGCATTTGAATATGTATCCGGACCTATCAACATTTTGACCGGACCTATCAGCATTTCTACGTATCCGGACCTATCAGCATTTAGAATAGTAAAGCTAAGTCAGCCTTACGAATTTTTTGGTTTTCAGGTTTTTCTAGCTGTAGAAGTGGTAGAAAAATTCAATCATACAATATTCCCAAGCCGCCATTTTTATTTTTATTTTTTTAGTTTTCCGACTTTTCCAAGTATATGGGCCTTAAGACCTATCAGCATGCCGATTTTCAGATCTCTAGCTCATTTAGAAGTGGTCGAACAATTCGCGAAAAATTCCAGCAGACAATGTTCCAAAGCCGCCGTTTTTGAAACTTTTCTAGGTATTCGGACCTATCAGCATTTGAATAGGTATCCGGACCTATCAGCATTTTGACCGGACCTATCAGCATTTTGATTAGTAAAGCTAAGTCACCCTTACGAAGTTTGGTTTTCAGGTTTTTCTAGCTGTAGAAGTGGTAGAAAAATTCAATCAGACAATATTCTAAAGCCGCCATTTTGATTTTTTGGTTTTCGGACTTATTCCACGTATACGGACCTTAAGATTTATCAGCATGCCAATTTTCAAATCTCTACACTGTTAAAAGTTGGTACCTAGTAATACGCAAAATGTACTCGTTTTTGAGTACATTCTGGGCTTATAATAGCTTCGAGTACTGGTGTCACATTTTTGGAAAAGGTACGTACTCATTTTTGAGTACATACAGGGAATCAATTGTGAGTATATCCGGTATTTCATACATATGTACTCAAAAAAATCCATATATTTCAAATATATGTGGTCTAACTTCGTTCAGTTTCTGTGCCCTTTTGCGCAGGGAGCAGAAACTGGAAGGAAGTTACAGCGAATCTGACAGGATAGATTGTAAGTGAGCGAGAGCACACTAGATGGCGCCACCGTACAAACGTACGATTTTGCACTAAGAAGGCAGAGAGAAATTAGGGGTGGGGCGCTTAGGAATGAACGTATATATGCAACCAGGGGATTCCTTAGGAAGGGGTTAGGAATGAACATTATATGCAACTGGGGAATTCATACCCGGGGGCCGTCACTTAACGGGCTCGTCCAATGCACGGCGAATATTCAGCGACTGTTAGAAATTCACACCACCACAGAAAGCCCCCAGGTAGAGGTGGAGGCGCTATCGATAACACTATCGATAGTTTTGTCCAACTCAGTACATCGATAGTGCATCGATAGTTTTTCGTAACTATCGATAGTTTTACGTTCTTCAATGCTGTAAGTGTAAATCACGATGCTGTAAACAACACTGCTGGCAACCCAAAATGCTACACCAAGAAGGAAGCATCCGATTGGCCTGAAATTCGCAGCATGCGTCGCCCGCGAGAGGACGTGCAAACGATTAGCATTGCAGCGCATATGCAAATCATGTGCGCCCGGCAAGCTACCGAGAAGCACTATAAGAAGGGTGCACATAAGGCCGGGTGTAAGTAGTGGAAGTGTGTTGTGCTGCCGGACCTGTGCGTGGGAAGCTTCCTGATGCCTCGTCGCAGAATACGGCAGTTATTCCGGAACGTTTCGGAGTTCGACAGGGTACAAATAGTGGCTTATCGCGCCGGTGGTTTATCGTACCGAGACATCAGCGCCCGTGTGGGACGACATCCAGCCACAGTGAGGCGAGTATGGATTCGGTGGCTGCAGGAGGGACGGACGTACCGACGTGAGCGATTGCCGCAGCCGCGGCACACCACCGATCGTGAGGACTGGCATGTTGCGCGACGGGCATTGACGGCTCGCACCGCCACATCACGAACGTTAGCGCAGGAATGAGGGTGTGTTGCACAACAACCTCTGTCAGCACGTACCGTTCGGCGTCGTCTGCAGGAGTGGGGACTTGTCGCACGGCGCCCATTGCTCCGATTACCATTGACGTTACACCACCGGCGAGTGCGGCGGCAGTGGGCCGTTGACCGCCGCACCTGGACTACGGAATGGCATGACATCGTCTTCTCCGACGAATCCCGCTTCTGTCCGCAACACCACGATGATCGGATCCGCGTGGCACCGCGGCTAGAGACTGTATGACGCCTGAATTATGCATCACCATTCCGGTCCGTCGCCGGGAATTATGGTTTGGGGTGCAATTGGATATGACCCCCGCATCCCTCTGGTACGCATCGCCGGTGCACTCAACAGCCATCGCTACATCTCCGACGTTTTGGAGCCTGTAGTCCACCCTTACCTGCAGGACCTGCCAGCGGCCACGTTTCAACAGGACAAAGCGCGCCCGCACGTGGCACGCATCGTGCAACAATTCTTCACGGACCACCAGGTGTCACTGCTGCCGTGGCCAGCGTGTTCTCCCGATATGTCGCCCATCGAACACGTCTAGTCGCTGATCGGCAAACGAGTGGCCCGGCAAGCACCACTTGCGGCTACGCCTAATGAACTGTGGCAAGGTGTGGAAGCAGCCTGGACCGACATACCCCAAGCCCACATCTAAAGCCTCTTTCGTTCGATGCCGCGGCGTGTAGTGGCCGTTATTGCCAGCCATGGTGGCCACGCGAACTATTTATGTCTGCGTGTTCCGCAAGTCGCACGGGCCTGTAAGCTCAATTGTTTCATCTTTGTATCTGTTGTTATGTGTCCAGTAAATCTGGCTTTGCTATCTCGTGCCCTTCTTGGTGTTCCATTTTGGGTGGCCAGCAGTGTATTTAGCTTCGACCGATGGTTTTGATGACTGGAACGCGCATTCCAGTCATCAAGTCCTGTATGCGATACAGGAAGAATTTTTCAAATCGGAATTTTAGAAGCAAAAATAAAGCAGAAAACGCAATTTACCTTTGTGCCCTCTAGCGGAAAGTGTATTATTTACTTGGAAATTTTGAATTCATAGGAAAAACATTTCGCATCGGAAACACTATCCAACAAAGAAGGAAATTTTCAAATCGTACACTTAGAAGTACAGATATTGACAAAAATAAGATATACATCTACGCTCATCTAAGCGGAAACCATGCATTATTTCAAGAAGAAATTTTTCCTAAAAAGGTTTGTCGACATGAGTAGTATCGGTCAACAAACGACATGTTTTTCAATCGAGAATTTAGAAGCTCATATTTTGCTACAAATACATCAGAAGCGGAAATTTAGGTTTACGCCCCCTGGTGGCCAAACCATTTTTTTACAAAAATTAGAAATTATGTGCAAATGATTTCCCATAAAGGGCTGTATCCGGTGCAGAAAGAATTTTTCAAATCGGAGATTTAGAAGCAGAGATATAGGGAAACGCAAATTACCCCTACGCCCCCTAGTAGAAAGTCTATGAATTATTTGAAAATTTGGAAATTATATGAAAAACATGTGACACTGAAAACACTATCCATCAAAGAAGGAGTTTTTCAAATCAGACGCCTCGAAGTAGAGATAGTGACAAAAATAAGACATACTTCTCCGCCCCGTGGCGGAGAAAGTGGAATATTTTAAACGGAAAATATTCCGAAAAGGTTTATCGATGTGAGTGGCATTAGTCCACGAAATAATTTTTTCAATCGATATTTTTAGAAGCTCAGATTTTATGCCAAATACATCAGAAGCAAAATTTAACCCTTACGCCCCCTGGTGGCCAAAGTATTCTTTACCAAAAATTTGAAATTATATGCAAAATATTTTCCATCAGGAGGTGTATCTGCTGAATAAAACATTTTTCAGATCGGGGTTTTAGAAGAAGAGTTATTGGGGAAAATGTAATTTAATTCTACGCCCCCTAGCGGAAAATCTGTGCGTAATTTGAAAAAGTAACTAAATCTAAAATTCTCTTCGACACAAGTGGAATCGAAAGATAAAATATTTTTTTCAATCGGATGTTTAGAAGTTAATATGAGGAATAAAACGTGTTTTTGAATTCGACATCATCTGTATTTACGCCCTCTAGCGGCGAAATTGTACATCGCAAAAAAAAAAAAAAAAAAAAGAAACATCATTCGCATATTTCAATCTTCCAAATGCAAAAAGAATTTTTCAAATTAGACTAATAGTTGCAGAGATATCGTGGGTACAGGCGGACGGACGGACAAACCGGTAACATAAGCACGATCTTATTTAACAAAAGATGTGCTAAAAAACGAGTAGGTTTAGGTTCTTACTTTTTATGTTCTCATTTGTTCTCATTTTTAGGTTCTCGTTTGTTTTTAGGTTCTCATTCTTTTTTTAGGTTCTCATTTATTCTCAATTTTTAGGTTGTCATTTATTCTCATTTTTTAGGTTCTCCTTTGTTCTCATTTTTTAGTTTTTGATGAGTAGGTTTAGGTTCCCATTTTTGAATAGATTTTTCTAACAGTGTAGATCATTCAGAAGTGTTGGAACAATTCGCAAAAAAAATTTAACCAGGTAGTGTTCCAAAGCAGTATTTTTTTTTCGCATTTTTCTAGGTATACGAACGTTAAGACCTATCAGCATACTAATATTCACAGCTCTAGGTCATTTAGAAATGATCGAACAATTCGAGGACGGAAAAACCTCGCATTTTCCCATTTTGCTTCATATACTGTATATACAGATTGGTCGTTGAAATTTCTCAATGGGAAATATAGAAATCGAAACAGTACTCGCCCAAATTTTCACTCGATGCCTTAATGAAGCAAAGATTCCTGAGGATTGGAACACCGCTACAATGATCCTGCTACATAAGAAAGGTGACATTGAGGATCTCGGAAACTACAGACCTATCAGCCTCCTATCAGTAGTTTATAAAATCTTCACTAAAGTTCTTTCACACCGCTTGAAGGTAACACTGGACATGGCTCAACCGAGAGAACAAGCTGGATTCAGGAGTGGCTACAGCACAATAGATCATATCCATGTGCTGAGAGAACTAATTGAAAGAGCGAGGGAATATGAACTTCCATTGTGCATGGCTTTTATCGATTATGAAAAAGCCTTTGATTCGGTGAAACCATCAGCAGTTACAATGGCTCTGAAAACCTGCGGTATTCAAGATGCATACATTAATATTATTAATAACATCTATGAAAATGCAAGTGCAAAGATTCGGCTGTTTGAAAATACAACACACATAAAAATTGGAAAGGGAGTGAGACAAGGTGACACCATATCTCCGAAGCTCTTTAATGCCACATTGGAGGGTGTTTTTCAGTCACTGAGCTGGGAAAACAAGGGGATAAAGATTAATGGAGATTATCAAACCCACCTTCGTTTTGCTGATGACGTAGTCATTTTTGCAACTACCCCATCAGAGCTGCAGAGTATGATCCAGGAACTTGCTGACAAGAGTAAAGAAGTGGGATTAAAAATGAACTTTCAGAAGAAAAAAGTGATGTACAATGCTTTTACAAGAAATGAAGATTTATCGATTGATGGAGAAAAGCTGGAGATAACAGACGCGTACGTTTATCTTGGACAGCAGATATCAAGTGAGGGTCACATTGATGAAGAAATTAATCGGCGTACAAAACTTGCCTGGAGAGCTTTTGGAAGAAACAGCATAATTTTCAAGAGCAATATGCCATTATGTCTTAAAAGAAAAGTGTTTGATCAATGCATCCTTCCAGTGCTTACGTATGGTGCAGAGACGTGGACCTTAACTAAAAGAGACATACAAAGGCTGCAGACAACTCAAAGCAGCATGGAGAGGTGCATACTTGGTGTAACCAGGAGAGATAAGAAGAGGAACTCGTGGATCCGAAAAATGACAAGAGTGGAGGACATCATGATCAGAGTTAAATCCCTGAAATGGCAATGGGCTGGACATACTGCCAGAAAGACAGATCATCGATGGACAGCCGAAATTTTAGATTGGATTCCAAGGGACAGGAAAAGACCCAGAAGAAGACCACATGGGAGATGGGTGGATGAAATTCGAAAGTATGCAGGGGTGACATGGAGGAGACTGGCACAAGACAGACCGTTGTGGAGGAAACTTGGGGAGACCTTCGTCCAGCAGTGGATTGATAATGGTTGACAATGATGATGATGATGATGATTGTGCCTTTAATTCAGTTGTAATCCAAGAACCCGAAACGCAATATTACGTTCACTCCAAGAGTGTACGAGTAGTAAAATTTATTAAGAATTTGTTTCAAAGCTTCTACAATGGATACTTCTGTTCAACAGAATAGACGTGACCGATTTGGGGTGCAGCTGTTGTATGCTGATAGCATCCCCCAAGCGACCCGCCCAATATCCAATGGGTGACATTCACGCCTGGTCTTGTGAAGCCGCCGGAAACACAACGGGTGCATCTCATATCTCTCGCGACGATTAAACCTCTGAAACACGTCGCTGCCACACAGTTGATTGGCTGGTGACAATTGTGTTGTTAGCAGTGACCAGCGGAAAAAATTATATATATAATTATATATGATTTTATATATATATATATATATAATTATATATGTATTTCATACATACATACATATGCCTAGATTTCACTAAGCTGTTCTCCGAGATTCGGAGGTTCTCCACAACGAAATACAAACTACCAGATATTTTTTACTTACTGTTGCCGTATCAAACTTCTCCATTTGCAGCGATCTTTACATCCAACTCGACCTTCACTGAGATCCATCACACGACGTACACAAGATCTCCTATACTTCACACTCATAATGTTTTTTCCATGCAGACACTCTTGGATCTGATCCTCCCATGACTTCCTTGGCCTTCCTCTGCCTTTCCTTCCTGCCACTTGGGCTAAAAAAGATTTTCTTAGTAAGCATCTCATCACTCATTCTTTCAACATGGCCAAACCACCGAAGCATATTAGTCTCAACCTTGCTAACAACATTTTGCTTCACATTCTACAGCTGAAGCACATTTTCATTCCTCACGCAAGCAGAACGTGTCCTGCCACCCCCCGTAAGTAACGCATTTCTCCAGCACACAAACGACTCCTATGTTTCTTCTGTAGTACCCGGGTTTCACTGCCATACATCAGTATAGGAACAATTACGCTTTCATACACAGCCATGCGGGACTCTCTTGAAACCCATCATTTCTGTGAAAACCTCGCAAATCAGCTATGACTTTCAATGAAGAATTCACTCGCCTACTAATTTCGCCATCCAATTCGTTCTCCCTGTCAAACATGCTTCCTAAATGCACAAACTCATTCACCTTGACAATCACTGTGCCATGTAGACTTATATTACAGTCAGTGCTAACAGTTTCTCTCTCAAACACCATAACTTTGGTTTTCCTTTATTTATACTGTTTGAATTTCCTGCAAACTTCGTACATCCGGAGCAACATACTCTGCAACTCTCTTTTGCTCTCTGCCAACAGGACAGTCTCATCAGCATACAGCAATCTGCACACATGGATATCATCAAGACAAAGATCAGTATTGTCTATTTTGGCATGATTCATGCATGCATCCATAAATACACTGGCGGAAAGTGAAGAAAGAACACCAAGAAGGAGTCATCTGATACCAACGAAATTTATACAGCATAATAACGGAATGCAGAGGATAATGTGATTAAAACACTATGGCAAAATGCAGCTGTATTTGTTGGTAAACTGAAAAACAACATTTCCATGTAACATGGTTAGTACGAGGTTGAACCGCCATGAACTGCGTCACACTGTGCAATTCTCGCATGGAGTCTGTCGTACAGATGTTGGATGTAAGTTTGGGGTATTGAGTTCCAAACATCTTCAACCTGGACGTATACATCGGGGATGGTCGTGGCTGGCCGTGGAGACCGGATAAGTCGTTGTCCCATAAAATCCCACACGTGCTCAATGGGGGACCGATCCGGTGAACGTGCAGTCCATGGAAGTTTGCTCACACCCTGAAGTGCATGTTACGTTGCACGTGCCGTGTGTGGGCGTGCGTTATCTTGCTGGAAAACACCACGGTGGACCGACCTTACAAAGGGCACAACAACGGGCTGAAAGATGTTGTTGATGTAGGAGGTGCTGTTTAACGTACCCGGTACAAACACTAGTTGTGTACGGGAGTGATAGCTGATCGCTCCCCTCACCAGGAGACCAGGTGTATGCCCTGTGTGTCGCTGGCGGATGCAAGAAGAGTGCAGACGCTCCCCTGTGCGTCTGCGAACACGCATACGGCCATCGGAGGCTCCCAAGCAGAATCTGCTTTCATCGCTGAACACGACAGATCGCCATTGCGTTCACCACTGCAGCCGTTCTTGACGGTGGGCTGGAGTCAGAGGTATACATGCCAGAGGCATACGTGCACGTAGTCCTGCATCCAGTAGACGGTTGCGGATTGTTCGCACAGTCACCTCAGGAGCAACGGCTGCTCGGATTTGCGTCGCAGTGGATGTTCTGCTTGACAACGCCGCTCTTCTTATGCGTCGATCGGTCCGCTCATCAATCCGTCTGTGACTCCCGGTTCCAAGTCTTCTCGTGGGGGAATGTTCCTCGGACCATCTACGCCACCGTCGTACCAACACTGATACTTCCCGTCCAATTCGCTCCGCAATACGACGATACGACCACCCGGCATCACGGATTCCGACTAGACGATCTCGCTCAAAGTCCGATAACTGATGAAATCGTACACGTCTTCCATGTCCACGAATTGCAGCTTCTTCAGGGTCTTCGCACGTGTCCGTACGCTGACGACTGATTACATTCACTTCGCCGTACTCCTTAAATACCCCCGACGATAATTTGCATGTTATGCCGTGCTGTGGCGAAAGCGATCAGCGGTTGGTCCCGAAATTAACATGACACCTACGTAAACTCGACCCCATTAACATATGTAAATTTCATGATTGTCCGGCAATTCCTTTTTGGTGTTCTTTTTTCACTTTCCGGCAGTGTATATTAAACAGCCATGGTGACATTACACAACATTGTGTGACTCTTGCACCAATAGAAAACCATTTTGATAAAATATCATTCACTCGTACACAAGCTCTTCTGCCAGCATACATGGCTTTTACACTATTAAGTAGATTCCCAGTAACACCATATTCATTCAATACCTTTCACAAAAGTGTCCTATTTACGTTGTCGTAATCTATTAAGGCAGCAAAAGCTTTCTTAACAACAGCCAGACACTTTTCAATCATCATGCGTAATGCAAAAATTTGGTTAGTGCAGCCTTTACCAGGCATAAAACCACTCTGAACATCCCACACTTTCTCTGATGTAAGACCCCGTAAGTTTTCAATAAAGGCTTTACCAAACACTTTCCCCTGGCACACTCAGTAGGCTAATACTACGATAGTTCTTGCAGTCAGTCTGATCACCTTTTCCCTCATACAAGGGTACAATGAGAGCATCCTTACAATCCCAAGGGACCATTTCTAACTTCCAGCACAAGTGGCAAATTTCAGTTAACCAATCAATTACAGAGTCCCCGCCGTATTTCAACATCTCGGAAGTTATGCATCAACTCCCGGAGCCTTACCATTCTGAAGAGATTTTAGAGCTTTACACACCTCTTCTCTTGAGATCCCTCCTGTGCTTTCATCCTTCACTGTGACATCATCTGCTTCTGCCTCAGAATTCCCTTTGCATTCTTGATCTAATAACTCACAAGAAATTCAACATAAGATTATATATTTCAGCTGAATTAAAATCGACTATTGCTTTCATTTATTATGCTCATTTTAATTTATTTGATGTTTCCGATCGAAATCAAAAGCTCTTATTGTTTTTTATTCCAATCGGACTCTGTGAGCAAAAGCAACGAACGATAATTCCCTTTGTAAGCATCACTACGATTTGGCATGCTTATATGACCTTCATTTTTCTTTTTTATTATTATTATTATTAATTATATTATTATTACTAGACGAAACCCGTCGGAATCGACGGTTAGGTTTTTTTTTGTTTTTTTTAAAGAATAAACACGTATGAAACAACAAATGTAAACTTTATTTGATTGACAAATTCATTCAGCCACTTCAGTAAAGACAACAGTCCAGGTTCGTGATTTTTTTTCACTGAAGGTTTAACGACCACCGTGAGCAACTCAGTATAAGCAGTCGCCTGTCCCTAATTTAGGGTCACTGGTTTCAGGGAAGGGAGAGAGCCAGTACCGTAAGGCAAACGCAACATCCACGATCAGGTTTGTTTGTTTTTTGTGTGAAAAGGATAAACTCATATGAAACGTTTATTTACATCTTCACATAATGCGAAACGTCTTACCTATACGAGCATAAACTGGATCGAATGAATGTTAAATTGTATATATACATCACACAGTCCAATGGCACAACGCAATCAGGTCTTTGAGTGTTCGCTGTTCCGATAAGAACTTTCAAACAAATTCCTGCTAGCGTTGTTTTGCACAACGGTTAGCTGAGAACAGAGACTTCGGACTTTGGACAATCTGAGTCCCTCCATACTTACGCCTTCAACAGCGCGTGAGTCAACCGCACGCTTCTCCCTCTGACCTTACATGGGAACTTTGCCGTCCCACAACGCCCGAACCGTTGCCCCAATCTCATTTTTCTCTTCGACTGGCACATTTACATGTTAAGACCTTTATTTTGATACCTCAACCATACCTTTACGTTCAGCCATTCTTAGTATAAAACTTTATAGAATTAATATATAGATGCCGCAACTCAATGTGTGCATTCCAAATATATTCACTAACAATGGTCAACGGAATGTTTATTTGCATCTTTACATAATGGGAAACGTCTTTTTTTTTTCTTTTTTTTTTTTTTTTGATTGGGGGTTTAACGAACACCGTGAGCAACTCAATGTGTAACGTACCAGGAGATGTGACGTAACTGCCAGAAGGACGCACACGACATAAAGGCAGATAGGAATCAGAATAAAATGTCCGCGTAGCTCAATTGGTAGAGCAACTTATTCCGGAATGAGTGGACCCGGGTTCGAATCCTGGCGCGGATAAAAATGACGGAGAAATTCACTTCGTTATAATGGCGCCCGAACTATCCGGATGACCCGACCGTTCACAGTCTCGCAATGGTGTGATGTTATTTCCACACCGCGAGATAGGAAAAATAAGAGCAGCACTTCGAAAACAAAAAAAAAATAATAAGGGGGAGGATGATGTAACGTACCAGGAGATGTGACGTACCTGCCAGAAGAACGCACACGACATAAAGGCAGATAGGAATCAGAATAAAATGTCCGCGTAGCTCAATTGGTAGAGCAACTTATTCCGGAATGAGTGGACCCGGGTTCGAATCCTGGCGCGGATAAAAATGACGGAGAAATTCACTTCGTTATAAATGGGCTATAAGCAGTCGCCCGTCCCTGATTTAGGGTCACTGGTTCCAGGGAAGGGAGAGAGCCAGTGCCGTAAGACAAACACAACATCCATGCCTGACCGGGATTCGAACCCGGACCTCTTACGGACGAATGATCTAAGGCCAGCGCCTTAGACCACTGCGCCACCGGGGCGGCAGGGAAACGTCTTACTTACGTGAATAAACTGGATTGAATGAATACTAAATTGTATATATACATCACCCAGTCCAACGGCATAACGCAATCAGGTCTTCGAAAGTGTTCGCTGTTCCGATGAGAAGAACTTTGACACCAATGCCTGCTAGCGTTGTTCACTCAGAAAAGAAACTTCGGACTTTGGACTATCTCAGTCCCTCCATACTGCCGCCTTTAACAGCGTGTGAGTCAACAGCAGGCGATCGATGGGAACTTTGCCGCCCCACAACGCCCGAACCGTTGCCCCAATCTTATTTCTCTCTTCGACTGATACATCTACATGGTAAGATCTTTATTTTGATACCTCAACCGTATCTTGACGTTCAGCAGTTCCCTCAAAATAGGACTCAAAGTAAAACACCTTATAGAATTAATATATAGATTATTATTATTGTTGTTGTTGTTGTTTTTGTTAATAATATAAAGAAAATATAAATTCCAGCATCGACTTAAAATGATTCTAAAGACATACCTAAACACAGCTAATAAGGTGGAAGCAATTAATACCTTTGTGGTCCCGGTTCTAACTTATTCTTTTGGTATTATTAGGTGTTCGAAAACAGATCTTGAGGAATTTAACAGAGCTGTGAGGTCAAATATGACCCAACATCGAATAAGATACCCAAATGCAGCCGTAGAGCGCATCACACTCACACAAGAAGAAGGTGGATTATTTATTTATCCTTGATACGAGACGCCTTCACGATGCGCAAATTTACACACTGAGAAAATACTTTTACTCTAAATGTAATGAAAATGATATGTTTGATGTCATACGTGCTGCAGACAACGAGAGCACTCAACTGTTGTTAAGGCTCTACGAGACCCGCCATCTTGTATTGCTGCCTTCTCTTGTGTTAACCAACGGGCAAGCGTATTTCACAAATTGCTCGGGCAATTTTGCACATTTTGGAACACCGTTTATGGCTAGCGCAAGATATATGATAAATAAAGAATTCCCTGTTTTCAGATTTTCATTTTGGACTCTTTAAGTATTTTTTATTAATTAATAAAACTATGAAAGACGCCTTGGTACGACTTTCGCTGCAGATAAAAAATGAAGGGAAAGGTCAATTAAAATTCTGAAACCAGGGAACTCTTTATTTATCATATATCTTGCGTTAACCACAGACAGTGTTCCAAAATGTGCAAAATTGCCCGAGCAATTTGTGAAATACGCTTGCCCGTTGGTTAAAAGAGAAGGCGGCAGTACAAAATGGCGGGTCTTGTACAGCCTTAAGTAAACCAGGTGCTAAAATAGAAGAATCGTTTACGGAAGAGCAAAAGGAACTTCATGAGGTTCATCCAAACCAATTAGACAGACCAGAAGTTGATAAGAAAGCCTCAAATCAGTGGTTGAAGCGAGGGAAATTATATGGAGGGACAATTGGGCTTATGCTGGCTATTTAAGACAAATTGATTGCAACCAAAAATTACAGAAAATACATGTTAAAGGAGGATCTGTAAAGTGACAAATGCAGAAGATGTGGTATGTGCAGTGAGACCATTGAACACATCTGAGGAGGATGCACCACGCTAAAACGTTGATTATATACAGCGACATAATAATTTTGCTAAGATGGTACATCAACAATTAGCGCACGATACAGAACTATCAGTGTCAGAAGTAACGTACTATAAATATCAACCCACTGAGGTATTAGATAATAAACAATACAAATTATATTGGGACCGTGATATTAAAACAGACATAACCTTCTCTGCCAATCGTACAAACATAGTGTTATATGACAAAAGGCAGAAGGAAGCAGTCGTTATCGACATATCGGTACCGTTGGACCATAATATTCAGAATACCTATGCAACAAAAATCAACGAATATGTGGAACTGGCTGCGGAGATTAAACAGATGTGGAAGCTGAAAACAGTTCACATATATACGTCCACTGATTATCTCTGCAACTGGTATAATTCTTCAGACTCTTATGACTCAGCTCAAAGCTTTAGGTCTACAATACCTAAGGCCCAAAATCCAAGAAGCAGTAATTCCTGATACGTGCCACAACGTACGACCTTTTTTACGCTTTCCAACCGCAGGTTGAAGAAGCGTAGAGTATATGCTCCAGCTTTGTCCGTCCGCCTGTCCGTCTGTCTGTCGGCACGATAACTTGCGTAAAAATGGTTCGATTTCGATGAAATTTTAGTATGTGGTAGGGGACCACCTGGGGACCAACCGTATTGAAAATGGACGAATTGGGGTCAAAGGTCACGGCGTAGGAGCGAAATCCATTCCATTACCCTTATGCGTCATAACTTGCGTAAATTTGGTTCGATGTCGATTAAATTTTCGTATATTGTAGGGGACCACCTGGGAATGAATCCTATTGAAAATGGGTGAAGTGGGTTCAAAGGTCAGGACATAGAAGCGGGATGCATTCCATTGCCTTTATGCATCATAACGTGCGTAAAAATAGTTCGATTTCGATGAGATTTTATTATTTGGTAGGGGACTACCTGGGAACGATCTTATGATGTCACAATCTCGCGCTTGATATGTTGGCGCGCGGTCACGCCATCTGTCTCATTACGTCACGCGTTGTGTGTGGATCCTATTAAAGTTTTATGACGTCACACTCCTGCGAGCAGATCGTCGCGATTCACATCTGCCTCATTACGTCACGCTTTGTGTGCGTATGTTCGTCCGCACGATAACTCGCGTAAAAATCGTTCGATTTCGATGAACGTTTAGTATGTGGAAGGGGATCACCTGGGAAGAAACCCTATTAAACGTGAATGGAATGGGGTCAAAGGTTAGCACATAGGAGCGGTATCCATTCCACTGCTCTATGCGTCATAATTAACGTAAAAAAGGTTCGATTTTGATTAAATTTTAGTATATGCTAGGGGACCACCTGGGGACAAACCCTATTGAAAATGGGCCAAATGGGGTCAAAGGTCAGGACATAGGAGCGGAATCACTTCCATCGCCGTTATGCGTCATAACTTCCGTAAAAATTCTTCGATCTGGATGAAAGGTTAGTATGTTGTAGGGGCCTGCCTATTAAATGGGCGAAATGGGGTCAACAAATGCTATTGAAAATGGGCGAAACGGGGTCAAAGGTTAGGACACAGGAGCGGAATCTATTCAATAGACCTGATGCATCATGACTTACGTAAAAATGCTTCCATTCCGACAAACCTTTATCATGTTATTTCGGAGGTATACTGAACCGGTTCTGTAGAATATCATCGAAATGGGATCAAAGTTCAGGGCCCAAGACCGAGATTTGTTCCACAGCCATTATCCTTATAACTTGAATGATAACTTGAGTAATGATTTCTGGTATGTTGGAAAGCGTATCATATCCAATGCATTGCATGATTTTACTAACTTGTTTACGCTATCGAACCGTAGGTTAAAGAAACGCATATGATCCAGCTTTCTCCGTCTTTCCGCACGATAACTCGCGTACAAATGGTTCGATTTCGATGACATTTTAGTACGTGGTAGGGGACCACCTGGGGACGAACCCTATTGAAAATGGACGAAATGGGGCAAAAGGTCAGGACATAGGAACGAGATCCATTCCATTGCCCTTATGCGTCATTACTTGCGTAAAAATGGTTCGATTTCGATGAAATTTTAGTATGTGGTAGGGAACTACCTCGGGACAAACCCTATTGAAAATGGATGAAATGGGGTCAAAGATCAGGACAAAGGAGCGGGATTCATCTCACTGCCCTTATGCGTCATAACTTACGTAAAACCCGTTCGAAGTCGATGGAATTTTAGTATGTGTTAGGGAACAACTGGGAAAGAACCCTATTGAAAATGGGCGAAATGGGGTCAAAGGTCAGGACGTAAGAGCGGGATCCATTCCATTGCCCTTATGCGTCGTAACTTACGTAAAACTGCTTCGATTGCGACAAAACTTTATCATGTTGTCTCGAAAATACACTAAACCGGTTCTGTTTAATATCATCGAAATGGGGTCAAAGGTCAGGAAACAGGAGCGAGATTTATTCCTCAGCCATTATCCTTATAACTAGACTAAAAATGCTTCTAATGAAACAAAACTTTGGCATGTTGTTCCGGTAGTGTACTGAATAAATTCTGTTGAATATCTTCGAAATAGAGTCAAACGTCAGGGCAGAGGAGCAAGATTTATTCCACAGCCATTATTCTCATAACTTGAATAATGATTTCTGGTATGTTGGAAAGCGTATCATAATCAATGCATTGCATGATTTTACTGACTTGTTTAATTATGGGTGACTATGTCTTTACATGACTTTACGTCATTATTGACAAGTGGACCATGCTATAGATGCCATTGCTGTAGATGAGAAAATAAAATAAAATATAATAATAATAATAATAATTTATTATTATTATAATTATTATTTTCACCTTCTTGCAGCGGATTTTTCCATTGGTCAGTCTGGGGGAGGGGGTAGAATACGGTAACGTTAGTTCGAAAGAAAAAAGAAACTTGTGAAATTCAACTATTTCACGGAAAGTGAAATATGGAAGTTACCTTAAATATATAGACGCAGAATTTCGGAAAACAGACTGTGTTTCTTCTATCCTCACCTTATGCTCAGGATCGGCTTGTCTATGAATGATAAGGAAACTGAGAAATTTAATCCGTTCGACTTTTATTCTACATCGAAAGCCGATAAATACGGTATTTTTAATATTCGACCACAATATTTGACCACAATAAATACGTGGTCAAAAAAATTCCAATAATTCTAGAGCTTTGTCACTGAGACTTGAAAACAATAAATACGTGGTCGAAAAAGTTCTGGAGCCCTTGCCGCTGAGACTTGAAAACAATAAATACGCGGTCGAAAAAGTTCCAATAATTCTAGAGCTTTGCCGCTGAGACTTGAAAACAATAAATACGCTGTCGAAAAAGTTCCAATAATTCTAGAGCTTTGTCGCTGAGACTTGAAATAAATAAATACGTAATCGAAAAAATTCCAATAATTCTAGAGCTTTGTTGCTGAGATTTGAAAACAATAAATACGTGGTCAAAAATGTTCCAATAATTTTAGAGCTTTGTTGCCGAGACTTGAAAACAATAAATTCGTGGTCGAAAGAGTTCCAATAATTCTAGAGCTTTTTTTTTTTTTGATTAGAGGTTTAACGACCACCGTGAGCAACTCAATGGGCTATAAGCAGTCGCCCGTCCCTAATTTAGGGTCACTGGTTCCAGGGAAGGGAGAGAGCCAGTGCCGTAAGACAAACACAACATCCATGCCTCACCGGGATTCGAACCCGGACCCCGTTCGGACGAATAATCAGAGGCCATCGCTTAGACCACTGCGCCACTTCTAGAGCTTTGTCGCTGAGACTTGAAAACAATAAATACCTGGTCGAGAAAGTTCCATTAATTCTAGGGCTTTGTCGCTGAGACTTGGATATTCTTTCTCCATAATACCCCAAAACTGAGTCAGAGATTTGAATCTGAATATCGATACCAGACTGGCATGAGAAGGAAGTTCAGCAAAGCTTTCCTTTCCTGGTTGAGTTAGCCTGCATGTCCGTCTTATGCTCGTTGACTCTAATTCTAAATGCATTCCTTTCCTGGTGAGCTAGCTGTATGTCCGTCTTATGCTCGTTGACTCTAATTCTCAATGAACGTTTGGTCATCCCAATGTATTATCACTTGGAGCCATCCGGATATCGTAGTGGTATGGCATAAACACCTTCTCCGTTGGAAAGTGGGAGATTGTCAGTATTTCGCTTAAGCATAGCATATAAAGATGTCAAAGATCTTATGCCGAAACCGAGGTTCATCTTTCTGAGCGCGTTCTTGAGTTCAGAGGAAACATTTGGTATGTAAGGAATAGAGCTCAGATAACGTAACCGCTGCATAGAAAGATTGGTGACGGATCACTTTGTCCGTGTTCATTTCGTCCACGCTCACTTCGTCCAGTTCATTTCGTCCAACGTTCATTTCGTCCATTGTTCATTTCGTCCACTGTTCACTTTGTCCACTGTTCACTTTGTCCACTGTTCACTTCGTCCACCGTTCATTTCGTCCACATTCATTTCGTCCTCCGAATGAATGGAACACTGTGAAAATTATCTGTTTTTATGGAATCTTTGTGATAGGTAGGAGAAAAGGTCAGCGGACATTGCTTGCATGCGATTTTTCCCCTAAGTTTCTCTATTAAAATATAACGATTTTAAATCTTATTTAAAGTAAAACAAGGAACTTAACTTTGAAGAACTTTTTGATTCTTTTGTACGGTACGACGTCAATCACTATAGCATGACTCACGCTATGTTCATAAAAGGAGTGTAAAGTGGGATTTTTTAATAACGCTGCACTTTTACTGAGGCACTAAATATTTACATAAGATGCCAAGTTATTAATATTTCCCTTTTACTTACTTAGGCACTAAATAATAATTACTATGCCTCATGCGTAGGCCCTTTTATTCTGCCGATGTCATATTCAAAACGTTTACGTATCCACTCAAGGTAATCATATTGTGCTTTTACTGAGGCACGAAATATTAATTCATAAGCCCTAGGCTTAGGCCGTTTCAACAGTTTTTATTCTATGGATGTCATATTCATATTGCTTACGTGTCAAGTCATTGTAATAATATTGCGCTTCGCTCAGGCTGTAAATTTAATTTAATAGGCCCTAGGACTAGCATTTTTTCACAGTTTTTATTCTGACCATGAGATATTTGTAACGTTCACTTATCAACTCAATTTAATTATACTGCGCTTTTACTTTGACACTAAATATTATTTCATAGGACCCAGGCCAATGCCTTTTTTACAGTATTTATTCTACGGATGTCCTATTCATAACGTTTACATATCAAATTAAGGTAGTAATAATAATGCGCTTTTGCGCAGTCATTAAATATTATTTCATAGGCCTGAGACCCAAGCCTTTTTTACATTGCTTATTCTACGGATGTCATATTCATAATGTTTACATATCAAGTCATGGTAATAATATTGCGCTTTTACTTAGGCAGTAAATATTAATTAACTTGCCTTTGGCTTAGGCGGTTTAACAGTTTTTAATCCGCCGATCTCATATTCATAAAGTTTACATCACATAAAAATTTAGTAATACTGCGCTTTTTACTTAGACACTAAATATTAATTCATAGGCCTTAGGCCGGCTAAGTAAAATATCAATATTAATAACTTGACATGTTATGCAAATACTATGAATATGTAGTGTAATGTTTTAAAAACTGTTAAAAAGGCCTAGGGCTTAATAATTAATGTTTAGAGCCGAAGTAAAGGTGCAACGTTAATAACTTGACTTGATATGTAAGACTTATGAATACAATATAGTTAGAATATAAACTGTGAAAATGGCCTAGGAAATATTATTTAGTGCATGAGCAAAGCGCGAAATATTATTACCTTAATTTGATAAAAAATGTTACGAATATGACGTACTTAAAATTAAAACAGTGAAAAAGGCCTCTAGGGCCTATGAAATAATATTTAGTGCCAGAGCAAAAGCACAATATTATTACCTTGACTTGATACATAAACATTATGAATATGACATCCGTAGAATCAATACTGTAAAAAAGGCCCAGGCCTAGGGATTATGAAGTAATATTTAGTGCCTGAGCAAAGCGCAATATTATTACCTTGATTTGATACATAAATGTTATGAATATGACATCCGTAGAATGAAAACTGTGAAAAAGGCCTAAGGCATATGAAATAATATTTAGTGCCTAAGTAAAAGCGCAATAATGTTACCTTGAGTTGATATGTAAACGTTATGAATATGACATCGGCAGAATAAAAAATGTTAAAATGGCCTACGCATAAGGCATAGTAATTATTATTTAGTGCCCAAGTAAGTAAAAGATAAATATTAATAACTTGGCATCTTATGTAAATATTTAGTGCCTAAGTAAAAGTGCAGCGTTATTAAAAAATCCCACTTTACACTCCTTTTATGAACATAGCGTGAGTCATGCTATAGTGATTGACGTCGTACCGTACAAAAGTGTTAAAAAGTTCTTCAAAACTAAGTTCCTTGTTTGACTTTAAATAACATTTAAAACCATTATATTTTAATCGAGAAACTCATACAGGAAAAAAAAATCGCATGCAAGCAATGTCCGCTGACTTTTCTTTTACCTATCACAAAAACTCCATGAAAACAGATATTTTTCACAGTATTCCATTCATTCGGAGGACGAAACGAATGTAGACGAAATGTACGGTGGATGAAATGAACAGTGGACGAAGTGAACATTGGACTAAGTGTACAGCGAATGAAGTGAAGAGTGGACAAAGTGAACGTTGGACGAAATGAGCTGGACGAAGTGAGCGTGGACGAAATGAACACGGACGAAGTGATAGGGAACCGAAAGATTGCCATGCCTCTTTCTGTTTCTTTCAATATATCTATGTACCATGTTCCGATCGTATAATGCCTCAGTTGCCAATTCGATAACGCTTTTTAATTCGCTTAGTCTAAAAGGAACATCGGAGCAGATGTCGAATGCTCTTCTGATTCGAGAACAGAAGAAAGCTGTCTTGTAATTAGCGGGGCAGAATGAGCTACGGAGCATCAGTTTGGGAACTGAAGTGGGTTTTTATTATTCTGCGTTATTATTCATTTTTGCTCTTTTTTTCTTCGTGACTTTCAGCATCGGTTCGTCATTGGTACGGTAAATGTCTCGCTATTTCTTGCAAGGGCCTACGTGAATTTCTTTCTAGGAACACTCGTCTCAAGGAATTAAAGCTTCTTCGCCTTTTCTGAGAGCGACACTGCTGTATCTTGTTAATTCATTCGGACATACATCTTCCCAAAATTAAATTTCCATGTTGTGTAAACTTCATGACCGGCAGTATTCGAGTTTACAAATGCTGTCGCGTGCCGATGTGTAACCTTCATGGCAGCCAAATTCGGTTAACTACGATAAGCAATCAACCTTTTCCCTTAATTTGATTGGAAAGTCACAGCAAACATCAAAACCTAATGTAATACCTTTTTAATCACGTTACGATATTTAACAGGGGATAAACATTTAAATAGCTTTGCTTATCGTAAAGTGGCATTATCGGAATTGAAATACAGTCTAATTTCTTCGAATTTTATCTATCGCGCAAACATCTGTTAAAAGCATTAAATAGACGTAACTGAGATTTTGAGTTGGAAGCATTCCCAACGGATTTCTTTTTTAATCGCTTTTATCAGTTGCCATGGATACCGACTCTTGCGCATGCTCAGATGAATTACGTGGCACCACGTTCTAGAACAGATCAAAGAAATAAAATGTAAAATTCTCTCCCAAGTTTCGTTCGTATTTTTAAAAGTGCCTTGATATGTTTTGTACGTATTTCACTCTGTGGCAATAACTGCGGGAATGAAATGGCCAGGCTGACGGAATCAGCAAAGATATACGTAACGAGTTATTTATTCTCTAATGGAAGTTTAGGAAGCCAACACACTATAATAATCAAATCGCATCGCTGATACTTAATAACACGCTCTTGTGTCAACATGTATATTTCATTCATACACAGTCGTATCAGAATACACTGAAAAGCAATTGAATTAGAGACAGCTGGCGTTATGCAAATGTGGCGCTGTGGGTGGCCCTTTAAACGGAAACTACATGACGTATGCAGCGATCCGACAATATAAGGAGTGATGCGACTGGAATCAGTAAGAGTCGGACGCAGTATGGGTAAAACGAAGGATCTAAGCGCATTTGATCGTGGGAAAATTGTTGGAGCCCGACGAATGGGTCACTCCATCTGGGAAGTCGTGCAGGCACTGGGATTTTCACGAGCCACTGTGACACGGGTGCACCGTGAGTACATCGAATCCGGTAAAACCATCTCTGGAAGGGCCAACTGCCGTGTACAACAGCGTGTGGACGAGCGGGCTCATCGTCGGCTAACTCGCATTGTAACAGCGGATAGACGAGCCACAGTGCAAGAAATCACTCGACAATTTAACGCTGGTGCACAAAAACGTGTAAGCAGCCACACCATACAGAACCATCTCCTCGCTATGGGGTACAGAAGCCATCGTCCCACGAGGGTACCGCTGCTGACCGCACATCACAGGGTGCGAAGATTAGCATGGGTGCGGGAACATCGCCACTGGACCCTAGACATGTGGGAAAATGTTGCATGGACTGATGAGTAGAGATTCACGTTGGTACATGCGGATGGCAGGATGCGAGTACGGCGCAAACCACATGAAGCGATGGATCCTTCTTGCCAGCAGGGTACTCATTAAGCTGGTGGGGGTGGCGTTCTCGTCTGGGGACTGTTTACCTGGACTGAAATGGGACCCCTGGTGCGTGTGACATCGTCCCTCGCAGGTCAACCTTACCGGGAAATATCCTGGACGACCATTTACTCCCGTTTGTGCGTCTTCAACATCCCACTGGGGACCTCATCCTGCAACAAGACAATGCAGCTCCCGAATTGTATCCGAATGGTTGGATGAACACTCCACCGACGTGGCCTCGCTTCCTTGGCCAGCTAGGTCACGTGACCTCAATCCCATCGAGCCCATCTGGGATGCCATCGAGAGAGATGTTTGAGGCTCTGACCCTCTCCATCAAATCTTCGTGAACTGTGGGATATAACCAATTACCACATTTACGTTGGGCAGCAGATATCAAAGGAATTAAAATATTTTAAAGAACCCTTCCGAGGTCTTTGAAATAATACTTAAAGAACAGTATTTCAAAGAACCCTTCAGAGGTCTTTGAGATAAACTCCGGAGCTGCAGAGTGTGGTCCAGGAAATTTCTGAAGAATATAAAGGAATGGAAATTAAAAATGAACTTTCAGAAGACAAAACTGATGTACTATTACAAAGAATGAAGATTCATCAGTTGATGGGTAAATGCTGGAGATAACGAATTCCTACACTTGCCTTAGGCAGCAGATATCAAAGGAAAATAATATTTTAAAGAACCTGTCAGAGGTCTTTGAAATAATACTTAAAAAAATATAAAAATAATACTGAAAAAACAATACTTCAAAGAATCCTTCAGAGGTCTTTGAAATAATACTTTAAAAAATTAAAAAATAATACTTAAAAAACAATATTTTAAAGAACCCCTCAGAGGTCTTTGAAATAATACTTCATAGCTACAGATTATGATCCCGAAACTTTCTGAGAAAAGTAAAGGAATGTGAATTCAAAATGAACTTTCAGAAAACAAAACTGGTGTAGACAAAACTGATGTGCCGTTTACAAGGAACGATGATTCATCAGGTGATGGGGAAAAGCTGGAGATAATGAATTCCTATATTTACCTTAGGCAGCAAATATCAAACGAGAGTCATATTGATGAACGAATCAATTGGCGTATAAGACTTGGTTAGAGAGCTTTGGAAGAAACTTTTTAAGAGCAATATTCCCTTATGTCTTAAAATAAAAGTGTTTAATTGATCCTTCCTGCCAGTGCTTACGTATGCTGCAGCCACCTGGGCCTTACTAAAATAGACATACAAAGACTGCAGACAACTGGAAGCAGCATGGAGAGATGCGTCTTTGGTGTAATCAAGAAAGGTAAAGAGAGGAACTCATGGGCAAAGAAAATAACAAGAGTGGTGGATAAATACGCGGTTGACGTGCACCAGGAACATCAAATAGAAGTCATCGCTTTCTCCACGTTTATAAGTGAGTTACGGAAAAATTTCTCATCGGCCGCCACCGGGAATCGAACCCAGTGTCTTCCAGTTACGCGCCGGACATGCTTACACTCAACCACAGCGGCCTCGAAATTCTCCAGACTCACATATGACAAACTGCCAAACACCTGGCAGGCTGCTTATTTTGCAGCCCCGCAGAATGCTGGGTCATGTGTGAGTCTGGAGAATTTTGTCATATGTGAGTCTGGAGACCTTCGTCATATGTGAGTCTGGAGAATTTCGTCATATGTGAGTCTGGAGAATTTCGTCATATGTGAGTCTGGAGAATTTCGTCATATGTGAGTCTGATTTCGACATATGTGAGTCTGGAGAATTTCGCCATATGTGAGTCTGGAGAATTCCGTCATATGTGAGTCTGGAGAATTCCGTCATATGTGAGTCTGGAGAATTTCGTCATATGTGAGTCTGGAGACTTTCGTCATATGTGAGTCTGGAGAATTTCGTCATATCTGAGTCTGGAGAATTTCGTCATATGTGAGTCTGGAGAATTTCGTCATGTGTGAGTCTGAAGAACTTCGAGGCCGCTGTGGTGCAGTGGAAGCATATCCGGCGCGTAATTGGAAGACCCTGGGTTCGATTCCCGGTGGCGGCCGATGAGAAATTTTCCCGTGACTCACTTATAAACGCGGAGAGACCAATGACTTCTATTTGATGAAGAGTGGTGGGCATCACGATCAAAGTAAAATCCCTGAAATGGCAATGGGCTACACATATTGCCAGGAAAACGGACCACCGATGGAAAACCTAAATTTTAGACTGAATTCCAAGGGACAGGAAAAGACCCCGAAGAAGACCACATGGGAGATCGGTGGATGGAGAGACAGACCCAAAACAGCCCGTTGTTGAAGAAACTTGGGTAGACTTTCATCCAGCAGTGGATTCATAATGATTGACAATGATGATGATGATGATGAAATATTCCACTTTATACCTAAAAACAGATTTGTCCGCATCGGGTCTGGGTCCAAAATTTTTGACCCGCTTCCAGCTCTGGTCCCTACCTCTAATGTTTTGTCAACTGAATGTACATTATTGTGAATGTTTGGGAATTACGAATCAAACTCACTTCAATACAACTGATTCGTTAAAAGACCCGTGTCACACTTTCAAATGCATTGATTCGGTTACTTGGGGCTCCTCCGAACGTTAAATCATCCGTTATTTATTCGACGCTGCCAAGCACTGTGCACTGAAATACAGTGCATATTCATCCATCATTCCACCCTCCATCTGAAAATGTAATGCTAGAGCGTTCATTGAGGCAAAAGCATAATTTATCAAACTTCCTAACATTCTTTAAATATCCTTCTCTGTATATCTCCGAAAATTGCAGAATAAACACTTGTAAAGGATTGTTCCACTGCCTCTCGTTGCGTCGTTTGAATTTCATTTATCAATAAAGACATTACCCTCCTGACGGTGTCGTTTCGCTCATCTACGAACAAAAAAATTTCTTTGTTTGCGGAAAACTAATACTTTATCTCTGAAAATAGAAATTTCATCAGGTAAAACGAATCAGCAAGATTTTTTAGGTATTTAAAGTTTGTTTGTTAGCGCGTCTTTTGTAAAACAAGTTAGTAAAATCATGCAATGTATTGATTATGATAGGTTTTCCAACATACCAGAAATCATTACTCAAATTATGAGGATAATAGCTGTGGAATAAATTTCGCTCCTCTGTCCTGACTTTTGATCCCATTTCGATTATATTAAACAGAATCGGTTCAGTATACCTCCGGAACAACATACTAAAGTTTTGGCGCAATAGAAGCATTTTTAGTCAAGTTATGAGGATAATTGCTGTGGAATAAATCTCGCTCCTGTGCCCTGACCTTTGACCCCATTTTGATGATATTCAACTGAATCGGTTCAGTATACTTCCGGAACAACATACTAAAGTTTTGGCGCAATAGAAGCATTTTTAGTCAAGTTATGAGGATAATTGCTGTGGAATAAATCTCGCTCCTGTGCCCTGACCTTTGACCCCATTTTGATGATATTCAACTGAATCGGTTCAGTATACTTCCGGAACAACATACTAAAGTTTTGTCGCAATAGAATCATTTTTAATCATGCTATGACGATAATGGCTGTGGAATAAATCTCGCTCCAGTGCCCTAACCTTTGACCCCATTTCGATGACATTCAACTGAATCGGTTCAGTATACTTCCGGAACAACATACTAAAGTTTTGTCGCAATAGAAGCATTTTTAGTCAAGTTATGAGGATAATGGCTGATGAATAAATCTCGCTCCTGTTTCCTGACCTTTGACCCCATTTCGATTATATTGCACAGAATCGGTTCAGTATACCTCCGAAACTACATACTAAAGTTTTGTCGCAATAGAAGTATTTTTAGTCAAGTTATGAGGATAATGGCTGATGAATAAATCTCGCTCCTGTTTCCTGACCTTTGACCCCATTTCGATTATATTACACAGAATCGGTTCAGTATACCTCCGGAACTACATACTAAAGTTTTGTCGCAATAGAAGTATTTTTAGTCAAGTTATGAGGATAATGGCTGATGAATAAATCTCGCTCCTGTTTCCTGACCTTTGACCCCATTTCGATTATATTGCACAGAATCGGTTCAGTATACCTCCGGAAACTACATACTAAAGTTTTGTCGCAATAGAAGTATTTTTAGTCAAGTTATGAGGATAATGGCTGATGAATAAATCTCGCTCCTGTTTCCCGACCTTTGACCCCATTTCGATTATATTACACAGAATCGGTTCAGTATACCTCCGGAACTACATACCAAAGTTTTGTTGCAATAGAAGTATTTTTAGTCAAGTTATGATGATAATGGATCAACTGGAAGTATATTATTTGATGGCACATCTGGGATAATAGATATACTCGTTGTCACATGCTGGACAAATGGACCGCACAATTTTATGACAAATACAGTCACAAAGCGACAATATATTATTCATGAGATTGATACAAATATAGTTAATGCAAAAACGTACACAAAGATGCTTTATATAAAATTAAACTACTTGTGATCAGTGACTTTGTTGTACTAATTATTTATGTGTGTCACTTTACACATTTATTAAACATTTCTCTTGAAATCTACAATATCTAAAATGAAGTAATACGAGATTATATTTATAGACGCAGTTATTTATAAGTACGTATGGTTACTTATATTTGAGCACGTCATGTACTCGTTCACGATATGATTCTACTTAAAAAAAACGAGTAGGTTCAGGTTCTGATTTTTAAGTAGATGTTTTTTAACAGTGTAGCGTACAACCTTTTTTGCCATTGGTAGCTTTCGAACTCACGTCATTCAGTTCCGGAGTCGATTATTCTCTTGACTGGCTTATAATTCAAATTGCCCATAAAATTAAAAAAACAAAGAAGAAAGATGACACCGAATCTTTGGGTGCAATGAGCACGTCTTTTGGACCCGTTCTGATGAGAATTAAATTTATCAGGTTATCGTTCGCTTGATCAAAAGGTCATTTGACCGAAAATCATTTCGGAAATCACTTGATTGAAAGGAACATTTCACCGAAGGGTTACTTGATCGAAAAGTTCATCGCACCGAAAGGTCACTTCACCTAAAAGTCCATTTCATCGAAAGGACATTTGATCAAAAAGTTGATTTCACCGATGTGTTACTTTACCTAAAATTTCATTATATCGAAAGATCATTTCCCCAAAGCGTCACTTGATCGAAAAGTTTATTTCACTGAAAGTTCTCTTTACCTAAAAGTTCATTTCATCGAAAGGACATTCGATCAAAAAGTTCATTTCACCGAAGGATTACTTTACCTAAAAGTTCATTATATCAAAAGATCATTTCACCAAAGGGTCACTTGATCGAAAAGTTTATTTCACCGAAAGTTCTCTTTACCTAAAAGTTCATTTCATCGAAAGGACATTCGATCAAAAAGTTCATTTCACCGAAGGATTACTTTACCTACAATTGCATTATATCGAAAGATCATTTCACCATAGGGTCACTTGATCGAAAAGTTTATTTCACCGAAAGTTCTCTTTACCTAAATGTTCATTTCATCGAAAGTACATTCGATCAAAAAGATCATTTCACCAAAGCGTCACTTGATCGAAAAGTTTATTTCACCGAAAGTTCTCTTCACCTAAAAGTTAATTTCATCGAAAGAACATTCGATCAAAAAGTTCATTTCACCGAAGGATTACTTTACCTAAAATTTCATTACATCAAAAGATCATTTCACCAAAGGGTCACTTGATCGAAAAGTTTATTTCACCGAAAGTTCTCTTTACCTAAAAGTTCATTTCATCGAAACGACATTCGATCAAAAAGTTCATTTCACCGAAGGATTTCTTTACCTAAAATTTCATTATATCAAAAGATCATTTCACCAAAGGGTCACTTGATCGAAAAGTTTATTTCACCGAAAGTTCTCTTTACCTAAAAGTTCATTTCATCGAAAGGACATTCGATCAAAAAGATCATTTCACCGAAGGATTACTTTACCTAAAAGTTCATTTCATCGAAAGGTCATTTCACCGAGAGGTGAGTTTATCGAAAACTTTGGATTTCATTACAGGATCTGTTGAAACATCGTGCAAGTTCGGCAAACAGACCACCGAAACGTTAAGGGATCATACTCAAATTGCACTTTGGATTTCTCCGTGTCACAGAGAAAGCAAATATTTAGCTTTAAGATGAAAATAATTAATTTTAAGTACCTAGGCCTCGGCTTAGGCCTTTTTAGAAAATTTTAATCCTGTTCATAAGGTTTACATAAAAGTCATGTTCAGTGCTCATGATCATAAGGTTTACATAAAAAGTAAAATTAATAATGTTGCACATTTTTTTCACGCAAAACGAATCAATTTTAGGTACCAAAGCCTTGGCGTAGGCCTTTTTGCCCAATTTTAATCGTGCGAACTCATGTTCATAAGGTTTTACATAAAAAGTCAAGTTAATAATGTTGCACATTTTTTCAGGCAAAGAGAATCAAGTTTAGGACCCCAGAGAATCAAGTTTAAATTTGCTAAACAGGCTTAAGCCTTTTTAGCAAATTTTAAACGTATGTACTCATATTCATAAAGTTTACGTTAATGATGTTGCACATTTTTTCAAGCAAAAAGATTCAATTTTAGGCCCCTAGGTTTACATAAGAAGTTACTTTACATTTTATGTAATGCTTATAAATATGAGTAGGGTTAAAACCTGTTAAATTGGCCTGTATCTAGGCCTACGGTCAAAAAATTAATGTTTTGTGGTTGAGTAAAAGTGGAACATTGTTTACTCGATTTTGCTATGTAACCCTTATGAATATGAGATCGGAAGATTAATATTTGACAAAAAGGCACAAATCAAGGCCTTATAATTAATGCTATATTTCGAAAAACCTACTCATGGGGAGGTGTTTCATAGAAATTAAAAGCTAATTTTTTATACAATCGGATAATGTTTAAATGGCCAGTTTTTCAAAAACCCGCACCACACTCCAACAGAACTCTAGCACAAAAATTCTAAGTTTTCGAGAAACTGACCAATCGGTGAAATGATCTTTCGATATAATGAACTTTTAGGTGAAGTGACCTTTCGGTGAAATGAACTTTTCGATCAAGGGACCCTTCGGTGAAATGATTTTTCGATATAATGAACTTTTAGGTAAAGCAATCCTTCGGTGAAATGATTTTTTCGATATAATGAACTTTTAGGTAAAGTAATCCTTCGGTGAAATGATCTTTCGATATAATGAACTTTTAGGTAAAGCAATCTTTCGGTGAAATAATCTTTCGATATAATGAACTTTTAGGTAAAGTAATCCTTATGTGAAATGATCTTTCGATATAATGAACTTTTAGGTAAAGCAATCCTTCGGTGAAATGATCTTTCGATATAATGAACTTTTAGGTAAAGTAATCCTTCGGTGAAATGATCTTTCGATATAATGAACTTTTAGGTAAAGCAATCCTTCGGTGAAATAATCTTTCGATATAATGAACTTTTAGGTAAAGTAATCCTTCGGTGAAATGATCTTTCGATATAATGAACTTTTAGGTAAAGCAATCATTCGGTGAAATAATCTTTCGATATAATGAACTTTTAGGTAAAGTAATTCTTCGGTGAAATGATCTTTCGATATAATGAACTTTTAGGTAAAGCAATCCTTCGGTGAAATAATCTTTCGATATAATGAACTTTTAGGTAAAGTAATCCTTCGGTGAAATGATCTTTCGATATAATGAACTTTTAGGTAAAGCAATCCTTCGGTGAAATAATCTTTCGATATAATGAACTTTTAGGTAAAGTAATCCTTCGGTGAAATGATCTTTCGATATAATGAACTTTTAGGTAAAGCAATCCTTCGGTGAAATGATCTTTCGATATAATGAACTTTTAGGTAAAGCAATCATTCGGTGAAATAATCTTTCGATATAATGAACTTTTAGGTAAAGTAATCCTTCGGTGAAATGATCTTTCGATATAATGAACTTTTAGGTAAAGCAATCCTTCGGTGAAATGATCTTTCGATATAATGAACTTTTAGGTAAAGTAATCCTTCGGTGAAATGATCTTTCGATATAATGAACTTTTAGGTAAAGCAATCCTTCGGTGAAATAATCTTTCGATATAATGAACTTTTAGGTAAAGTAATCCTTCGGTGAAATGATCTTTCGATATAATGAACTTTTAGGTAAAGCAATCATTCGGTGAAATAATCTTTCGATATAATGAACTTTTAGGTAAAGTAATTCTTCGGTGAAATGATCTTTCGATATAATGAACTTTTAGGTAAAGCAATCCTTCGGTGAAATAATCTTTCGATATAATGAACTTTTAGGTAAAGTAATCCTTCGGTGAAATGATCTTTCGATATAATGAACTTTTAGGTAAAGCAATCCTTCGGTGAAATAATCTTTCGATATAATGAACTTTTAGGTAAAGTAATCCTTCGGTGAAATGATCTTTCGATATAATGAACTTTTAGGTAAAGCAATCATTCGGTGAAATAATCTTTCGATATAATGAACTTTTAGGTAAAGTAATTCTTCGGTGAAATGATCTTTCGATATAATGAACTTTTAGGTAAAGCAATCCTTCGGTGAAATAATCTTTCGATATAATGAACTTTTAGGTAAAGTAATCCTTCGGTGAAATGATCTTTCGATATAATGAACTTTTAGGTAAAGCAATCCTTCGGTAAAATAATCTTTCGATATAATGAACTTTTAGGTAAAGTAATCCTTCGGTGAAATGATCTTTCGATAATGAACTTTTAGGTAAAGCAATCATTCGGTGAAATAATCTTTCGATATAATGAACTTTTAGGTAAAGTAATCCTTCGGTGAAATGATCTTTCGATATAATGAACTTTTAGGTAAAGCAATCCTTCGGTGAAATGAACTTTTCGATTGAATGTCCTTTCAATGAAATGAACTTTTAGGTGAAGGAAGTGACCTTTCGGTGAGATGAACTTTTCGGTCACATGACCTTTCGATCAAGTGATCGATACCCTGATAAATTTAATTCTCCTCAGAACGGATTCAAAAAACGTGCTCATTACACCCAAAGATTCGGTGTCATCTTTCTTGTTTGTTTTATAATTTTGTGGGCAATTTGAATTCTAAGCCAGTCAAGAGTATGACCGGTCCCGGAACTGGATGACGTGAGTTCGAAAGCTACCAATGGCAAAAAAGGTTTTACGCTACACTGTTAAAAAATACCTACTTAAAAATCAGAACCTGAACCTACTCGCTTTTTTTAAGTAAAATCTTATCGTAAACGAGTACATGACATGCTCAAATAATAAGTAACCATACGTACTTATAAATAACAGCGTCTGTAAATATATTCTCGTATTACTTCATTTTAGATATTATAGATTTCAAGAGAAATTGTTTAATAAATGTGTAAAGTGGCACACATAAATAATTAGTACAACAAAGTCACTGATTACAAGTAATTTAATTATGCATAGAGTATATTCGTGTACGTTTTTAAATTAACTATATTTGTGTCAATCTCATAAATAATATATTGTCTCTCCATCACTATATTTGTCATAAAACTGTGTGGTCCATTTGCCCCAACATGTGAAAACGAGTATATCTATTATCCCAGATGTGCCATCGAATAATATACTTCCAGTTGATTCTATGAATAAATGAGTATGTATGTAGTACACGTATTCCAGATTTGAAATTGGGGCCGCGAGTGGCCTAGTGGTCAACGTTCGTGACAGCCACGGAGAGACTACGGGTTCGATCCCAGGCAGGTACGAACGCTCGAACCGCTAAATAGCCGCCGTGCGTCGCATGGGCACGTTAAGCCGTTGGGCGCTAGGTACTGCCCCCCCCCCCGTAATAAATAAGTGCGTTTTCCTCCTCCTTTCTACCTCGCTTCCGTGTCACTTTCCTATCGGGCACTCTAGCCCAAATCTCCTAGCTTCCGATTTCTAAGGGTTGTTTAAGACCTGGGGTCAGATACTCACTTCCTAAAATCATCTACATATGATTTGAAACCGAGCCGCGGATGGCTTGGTGGTTAGAGATGCAGACTGCTGATGGAGGGACCCCATGTTCAAACCTAGCCTGATAGGCGTGGCGGTGTGAATTTCTAACAATGGCTGAATATCCGACGTGCACGTTAAGTGACGGCCCTTGGGTAGGAATCCCCCGTTTACGTATAAAGCCTTCCATTCCTAAGCCCCCTTCCTTAATTTCTCTCTGCCTTCTATGTGCGAAATCGTACGGTGGCGCCATCTACTGTGATGTCTCTCACTTTCAAACTATCCTGTCAGATTCGCTCTAACTTCCTTCAGTTTCTGTGCCCTGCCCAAAAGGGCCCTATGTGCTAAAACTTCATTCAGTTTTTGTGCACTGCCCAAAGGGCCCTATGTGCTCAAACTTCATTCAGTCTCTGTGCCCTTCCCAAAAGGGCCCTATGTGCTCAAACTTCATTCAGTCTCTGTGCCCTTCCCGAAAGGGCCCTGTAATAACTCCAAACTTCCATTCAGTCTCCTGCCCTTTCCGAAAGGGCCCTATGTGCTCAAACTTCATTCAGTTTTTGTGCCCTGCCGAACAGGGCCCTATGTGCTCAAACTTCATTCAGTTTCTGTGACCTTCCCGAAAGGGCCCTATGTGCTCAAACTTCATTCAGTTTTTGCGCCCTGCCCAAAAGGCCCCTATGTGCTCAAACTTCATTCAGTCTCTGTGCCCTTCCCGAAAGGTCCCTATGTGCTCAAACTTCATTCAGTTCCTGTGCCCTGCCCAAAAGGGCCCTATGTGCTCAAACTTCATTCAGTCTCCTGCCCTTTCCGAAAGGGCCCTATGTGCTCAAACTTCATTCAGTCTCTGTGCCCTTCCCGAACAGGGCCCTATGTGCTCAAACTTCATTCAGTTTCTGTGACCCTTCCCGAAAGGGCCCTATGTGCTCAAACTTCATTCAGTCTCCTGCCCTTTCCGAAAGGGCCCTATGTGCTCAAACTTCATTCAGTTTTTGTGCCCTGCCGAACAGGGCCCTATGTACTCAAACTTCATTCAGTTTCTGTGACCTTCCCGAAAGGGCCCTATGTGCTCAAACTTCATTCAGTTTTTGCGCCCTGCCCAAAGGCCCCTATGTGCTCAAACTTCATTCAGTCTCTGTGCCCTTCCCGAAAGGTCCCTATGTGCTCAACTTCATTCAGTTCCTGTGCCCTGCCCAAAAGGGCCCTATGTGCTCAAACTTCATTCAGTCTCCTGCTCTTTCCGAAAGGGCCCTATGTGCTCAAACTTCATTTAGTTTTTGTGCCCTGCCGAACAGGGCCCTATGTGCTCAAACTTCATTCAGTTTTTGCGCCCTGCCCAAAGGCCCCTATGTGCTCAAACTTCATTCAGTCTCTGTGCCCTTCCCGAAAGGGCGCTGTGTGCTCAAACTTCATTCAGTTTCTGTGCCCTTCCCGAAAGGGCCCTATGTGCTCAAACTTCATTCAGTTACTGTGCCCTGCCCAAAAGGGCGCTATGTGCTCAAACTTCATTCAGTCTCTGTGCCCTTCCCGAAGGAGTCCTATGTGTTTAAACTTCATTCAGTTTCTGTGCCCTGCCCAAAAGGGCCCTATGTGTTCAAACTTCATTCAGTCTCTGTGCCCTTCCCGAAAGGGCCCTATGTGCTCAATCTTCATTCAGTTTTTGTGCCCTTCCCGAAAGGGCACAGAAACTGAATGAAGTTAGAGCACATATATTTGAAATATATGGATTTTTTTTTTCAGTACATATATTTGAAATATATGGATTTTTTTTTTCAGTACATATATTTGAAATATATGTACTCATAAATGAGTACGTGTGTTTTCCAAAAATAAGACACAAGCACTCGGAGCTATTATAAGCCCAGAATGTACTGAGAAACGAGTACATTTTGCTTATTATTAAGTACTAATGTACATGTATAACAGTGTATAAATCAGATGCTTCGATTGTTTTGAAAATCTGAAGTTGCTCATATTTCTAAGCTATGACTGCTTAGCTTCAGGTACTGGAAGCCTCCTCAGTGGATAGCATGCTCAAACAGAGATCGAAAGATGAGGATTCGATTTTTATTCCAAGGAGATGTACACTGTACAAAATAAGTAGTGCTAATTCACGGAAAATTTCTGAAAATAACGTGCAGCAAGTTTGCCAGTAGGTGTTCGTTGTGATGTACAACAGAGGTGAGTCACGTGTCAAGACGTAAATCTGCAGTGGTACATTCCGTCCGTGTAGCTTAGTTGGGAGAGCAACTTACTCCGGAATGAGGGTGGCGCGGTTTCGATATCGTCACGGACAAATTTGTGTTAGAGATTTGTGGGTGGCGCGGTTTCAATCCCGTCACGGACAAATTTGTGTTTGAGATTTGTGGGTGGCACGGTTTCGATCCCGTCACGGGCAAATATGTGTTAGAGATTTGTGAGTGGCGCGGTTTTGATCCCGTCACGGACAAATTTGTGTTAGAGATTTGTGGGTGGCGCGGTTTCGATCTCGTCACGGACAAATTTGTGTTACAGATTTGTGGGTGGCGCAGTTTCAATCCCGTCACGGACAAATTTGTGTTTGAGATTTGTGGGTGGCACGGTTTCGATCCCGTCACGGGCAAATTTGTGTTAGAGATTCGTGGGTGGCACGGTTTCGATCCCGTCACGGATGAATATTTGTTAGAGATTTGTGGGTGGCGCGATTTCGATCCCGTCACGGACGAATTTGTGTTAGAGATTTGTATGTGGCGCGGTTTCGATCTCGTCACGGACAAATTTGTGTTAGAGATTTGTGGGTGGCGCGGTTTTGATCCCGTCACGGACAAATTTGTGTTAGAGATTTGTGGGTGGCGCGATTTCGATCCCATCACGGACGAATTTGTGTTAGAGATTTGTGAGTGGCGCGGTTTTGATCCCGTCATGGACAAATTTGTGTTAGAGATATGTGTTTTCACATCGTCTTTTAAGGAAATTTCCGTTTTCAAAAGTACCTGTCCTTTTTTAACTTCCGTATTTTTACAAATTTTCCGTAGTCAATAATTCCGTTGTGACGTATATTCTAAATTAACTTTCCTTTTTAGTTTCTTTCCCTATGTAAATCTTGAGTTTGTTCTCAGTTATACTTCACACTTAACGTGAGATCTTCTCTCTCAAACGAATACTGTTGGCAACATAATTGAGATTGAATGAACGTGACGTATGCCTGTTATGAGATAAGAACGAGAGATATAAACTACGATAGTACAGTTGCTAAACGGTTGCGGTGTGTGGTGGAAAGTGGAATGTTGATTTGTGTTATGTGATTTTCTATAGTATCCTGAAGTGCTATAACCTGTGCTGGAGAAGCAAAAGTCCATTTCCGTAAGTTTGACTTCTGTTTTAAATGTTTCGTCTGGCCGTTAAGGTTTGATTTAGGAACTATTTCATCCTATGGTTATGTTTTTAAAATAACATACCAGTACGAAAAGACATTTACATTATACCGTTTATTTCAGAAGAGTCCGTTTCAAAATTTTCCGTTTTTATACAGAAATTTCTCAAAATCGAAATAGCTACATTTTCAGCCAGAGAGAGCATTTTGTGCAGGTGGCTGGGATCAAACTTAGATCCATGTGATCACAAGCAGCGCATCATAACCACTGAGCCAAAAATTCTCGAATCGCACTCAGCTTCAAGATAAAACGGATATCGAAATATATTTTTTTCATTAAAGCGAGTGGTTTATTCATTTCATTTGCAGTTAGAGCTTATCATTTTTTTTAATACGTTTGTAATCATTTTATTTATTTCTGTAGGAGGACTTATCACAAATTACGTGTTTTTTAAACGTGATAAACCGATCTGTAATTACATTATGATCACCTACCTAATAAGCTGTAGGACCCCCTTTAGCCTTCAGAACAGCGGCCACTCAGCGAGGCATTGATTCGATGAGGTATCGATAGGTATCCTGGGGTATCTGATACCATAATGTCAACAGCAGGCCCTCCAGTTCCCGTACATTTCGGGGTTGTGGTCATTTCGAACCCGCTTTTCCAAGTAGAACCACAAATGTTCGATTGGTGTTCGATTGGGTGAATTTGAATGCCAGAGCACTAACAGTAAGTCACCAACATGTTTCTCGAACCACTCCTTGACGATTGTGGCATGGCGCATTATCCTATTGGTAATGGCCATCACCAACAAGGAACACAGTTGCCATGAATGGGTGAACTTGCTCCGCAACGATATTTAGATACCTGACAGCTGCCAAGGGATTCTGCTATTAGGGTAATGGGGACTAAAGTTCCCCAAGAAAACATCGCCCACAGCATAACACCGCCGCCGCAGGCCGTCCAACAAAGCGTCCAGGAGCCATAGCCTCCGTTGGTAATCTGCGTATCCGCTCTCGGCCGTCTACGTGATGCACCAGGAATCTTGATTCGTCAGACCAGGCCACTTTCTTCCAATCATCCACGGTCCAATCTCGATTATCTTAAGCCCATTTCATGCGTTGTTGGCTATGATGCTCACTGAGCATGGGGAACAGGCTGGGTCTTCGGCTACACGGAGGCCCATGCGCAGAAGGCTGCGACGAACTACGTTCTGTGACACATTGCCCTAATCACCACTGTTGTAGCTGAGGGTGATTTGTCGCACTGTGACCCTGCGATCGCTGTGAACAATGCGCCAGAGTCTCCTCTCCCCTCTGGCAACAATCAGCTGCGGACGCCACGCGGATGGATGATGGTACGTCGTTTGGCCATCTGTGCACCACTTTTGATGCGTACTCACTACGGCGGCACGTGAACAACCCATCGCCGTTTCCGAGATCGTAGTTCCGTGACTCAGTGCCATCACAATTTGTCCTTTATTCGATAAATCGTCAGCTTTTTCCATTCTGACTCCAAGCACTCTACTAGCAGAAAGCCGCTCCTCGGGTTACTACTCTGTGAACTTCACCTGCGCCACCGTTCGGTCCCCAGGCGCACTCATTTCTCTAGGCTAGGAATGGTCATGATGTAATGGTTCATCTGTGTATTGTTGGTCCCCAGCCACGGAAAATATTTCCCATGATGCAATGTGAGGCGAATAAGGTCCCATTCTCACGCAAACGCTGTTGCCACCGAATAGCTGATAAATGACTTATAAAAAAAATTACCTTCCCGACCCGTTTATTTTTCCAGGATTTAGAAAAACAAAACAGTCTCATTATACTTAATTGCAGCTCTGTGTAAAAGAGTTACAAAAAACAACAAACTCAGTAATGATCAAATGTTGAATTCTGTGATCATCAAAATATTCCGCAATTTGCAGCAATTTCGATTTTTTCTCGAAGCAAGAAATGTGCTTTTAAATGGATTTCCGGCAGTGAAAAGGTACACCTGTCTCCTGTTTCATGCACAATACATTATATGCTCACCCCATCGTTCCTGATACCTTCATTTCATTTCTTTAATGTCATGATGGAACCTTTCTTTTTTGTTTTTTCCATCGATGACAGCCAACTTCTTCGGAAATTAATCTAAGGGGTAGTACAACAAGAAAATAAACTTGATGCTCGTGTTGCAACAACAACTGCAACTTCTCTAGTATGTCTGCCATAAGTGTTTTGTAATCGGAATCTTTGCAATTACTTAGAAATTTCTTGGCTACCTTATTTAATCCATTCCATGCTTCTTTTTTACGCTTTCCAACCGTAGGTTGAAGAAGCGTTTATGCTCCATCTTTGTCCGTCTGTCTGTCTGTTCGTCGGCACGACAACTCGCGTAAAAATGGTTTGATTTCGATGAAATTTTAGTTTGTAGTAGGGGACGACCTGGAAACGAACCCTATTGAAAACGGGCGAAAAAGGGTCAAAGGTCAGGATATAGGAGCGGGATTTATTCCATTGCCTTTATGCGTCATAACTTGCGTAAAAAGTGTTCGATTTCGATGGAATTTTAGTATGTGGTAGGGGACCACCTGCAAACGAACCCTATTGAAAATGGGCGAAATGTGGTCAAAGGTCACGACACAGGATCTGGATCCATTCCATTGATTGCCATTATTCATCATAACTTACGTAAAAATGCTTCGATTGTGACAAAACTTTATCATGTTGTTCCGCAGATATAGTGAGCCAGTTCTGTTGAATATCAACGAAATGAGGTCAAATGTCATGGCACAGAAGCAAGCTTTATTCCACAACCATTATTTTCATAATTTGCGTAAAAATGCTTCCATTGCGACAAAACTTTAGTATGTTATTCCTGAGGTATACTGAACCGGTTGCAAAGGTCAGGGCACAGGAGAGAGATTTCTTCCACAGCCATTACCCTCATAACTTGGGTAGTAACTTGAGCAATTTATTTCTGGTATGTTGGAAAGCGTATCATAATCAATACATTGCATGATTTTACTAACTTTTTTACGCTTTCCAACCGTAGGTTGAAGAAGTGTATATGCTCCAGCTTTGACCGCCTGTCTGTCTGTCTGTCCATCGGCATGATAACTCGCGTAAAAATAGTTCGATTTCAATTAAATTTTATTTTGAAGTAGGGGACCACCTAGGGACGCACCATATTGAAAATGGACGAAATGGGGTCAAAGGTCACGACATAGGAGAGGGATCCATTCCATTGTTCTTTTCCGTCATAACTTGCGTAAAAATGGTTCTATTTCGATGAAATTTTAGTATGTGGTAGGGGACTGCTTGGGGACGAACCCTATTGAAAACGGGCGAAATGGGGTCAAAGGTCAGGACGAGCGGGATCCATTCGATGGCACTTATGCGTCATAACTTATATAAACATTCTTCGATTGCGACAAAACTTTACCATGTTGTTCCGGAGGTACCCTGAACCAATTCTGTTTAATATCATTGAAATGGGGTCAAAGGTCAGATCACAGGAGCGAGATTTATTCCACAGCAATTATCCTCATAACTTGAGTAAAAGCTTGAGTAATGATTACTGGTATGTTCTAAAGCGTATCATAATCAATGCATTGCAATATTTTATTAACTTGTTATAAATCTATCATGTTCTTCTAAAATGTGGGGTCTTTCATCAAGTTGTGCCCGTCGCATACTTCTCCTTTTAATTTTTTCTTAAGACATAAAAAGAATCTGAATGCAAGAGGGTGAAAACATCTTCCACTTTCATCAACAACTTTCACCAATTGCTTTACGATTCCTAATTCCGACAGCCCAAAATAATTTGGGGAGCAAGATATATTGAAATGAAAATCATGTACAGCTTACGTTGTTGAACGTAAAATGTTACTTTTATGTAAGATAAAGTAGAATATTCAATAATATGGGTAAGAAAAAAGCACATTAGCGAATTTTTATGCTTTCTTGAATACACATAATGCGATATGCTATACAATTACACTAGAATGCCAAAAGTAATGGGATACGTACCTAGTATCGTGTAGCTCTGCGAAGTGCAGCAACTCGACATGGCATCGATTCCAAAAGGGGCCGGAAGACTTCTGGAGAGATGTTGAGCAATGCTATCTGAATAGCCGCCCACAATTCCCTGGTATTTGTATGTGCAGCATCTTGGGTGCGAATGGATCTTTCCACTACGTCCCATGAGGGATCTATTGGGTTCATGTCAGGCGAACGTGGTGGCAACACCATCCGTCGGAACTGTCCAGAATTCTCCTCAAACCGATTTCGGACAGCATGGGCCCGAAGACATAATGCATTGTCCACCCGGAAAATCCCATCGTTGTTGAAGTCCATGAACGACTGCAAATGGTCCCCAGTAGAGAAAAATTGCGGGTAATGGTTAATGGCGTGTTTAAGAGGACCAGAGGACGCAAACCGTGCCACGTAAAAACACCACACACATGTATGGAACCACCACCAGGTTCCATAGTGCCTCGTTGACAGCTTGGGTCAATAACCTCATGGGGTCTGCGCCACACCCGAAGCCAACTATCAGCTCGTAACAACTGGTAGAATGACTCATCGGACCACACCCCATGTTGCCAGTCTTTCAGGGTCCAATTACCGTGTTCACGAGCCCAGGTGATACGCAGTGTCCCATGCTGTGGTGTTAACAAAGGCACTTTGTTGGTTCTTATGCTTCCGTATCCCATGGAATCTAAATTACAATTCTCTGACCTGATGGATATGTCTCTGGTACCTCCTGCTTTTAATGTGGATGTTATTTGTGCCAATGTCTCTAGACTGATAGCATGGACAATCCTGGTCAGACGCCACTGCTCACGGTCGTTCACCTCCCGTGGACGGCCACTGCGCTGTCCACGGCGGGTGGTAATGCCTTCGATTTGGTATTCTCGGTACTCACGTGACACCATGAATCCAGGATTGTTGAATGTTTGCACAACTTCGGAAATTGAATGTCCCATCGGTCTCGCTCCCACTACCATGCCGCGTTCTGATAATTCACGTCGGCTTGCCATAATCCTACTGGCGGTTGTTCAACCGGACTCACTAGATTACACCTAGTTATGTTTTTTTTTAATTAAAAATAGTTAAATGAAATTTTCTCTAATTTTTTGGACTTCTGGGTCATCTTGTGAATCGCAATTTTAACGGTTCGGTATCAGCATTGCAGATACCGATTATATGGAGATTTTTCCGCATCTGAATTTCACAGCATGAGGATTATACGAACAATTTATTATTATTTTCCTGAATTTCATGGTCTGATGACTATACGCCGCTGCGGTTTATACGAAGAAAAGTTCAGTAATTCTTTCGTAAGAATGGCAGAAATCTTTTCTTAAGGTTTCTGCACCAGGAAAAAACAGTTCCATTTGCTAATAACATGTTTTTTTAATCGGGACCCTAATAGTTCAGCGTTCTCTTTTGTCAATCTTACACTGTTAAACATTTTGTTGTTGGTTGCACCAAGGAGTGGTGCTACACCAGCTGCACCACATTTTGAGAAAAGACACAACATTCTGCGATGCAAACCAAACCCAAAAACATGGTTCAGCCTTGCGTCATAATGCAGTGCAACCAAAGAATATAAAGCTTCGCCTGAAGAACGCCAACTCTCTTAGAGATAACGTAAAACAGGCGCCAACAGCGCCACCACAAGCTAAGAGATTCTGTGATCTGCCGGAAAGTTAGCATTCAGGAGCAATGCACGCTAGGGGGACTACTGCAGTGAAGCTTTCTTTGATCCACGATGGGTTTTTTTTAATCTGATTAGAGCAGTTGTTGTTTTTGTTGTTGTTGTTGTTGTTTTCTGATATCTCGCCCATCCCTTATTTTGGTGAGAAAAATATGCAATACCTATTTAAAGTGAATTTTAGCAAATATTGTAGTTAGGCCTGAGGATCCGTACAAAATGCAGACATTCCCTAGTACTTAACGTTACTGAAAATGTTTCTGAAGAACAAAGAAAAGCCTTAACTAACCCGATTGGCGTAACAAAACTAACATATCTGATTTGCGAAGTGATTATGCTACCGAGAAGGTAACAATCACGTGCTGTGAGTAGCTCGGCTGACTGTTCTTTACCCAAAGAATTCAAGTCAACAGAAATACGCATGCGCAGTCAGCTCCGGCATCAGCCTGTATGTTGGCTTCTGTGCACTGCATTTTAACTCTTAAGATATGGCGGCGCTAGTTACGTCTCGCCGAGCCTTAACTTCTTCTCAGTTAGATATTATTTGCCTGTATGTTGGCTTCTGTGCACTGCATTTTAACTCTTAAGATATGGCGGCGCTAGTTACGTCTCGCCGAGCCTCAGCTTCTTCTCAGTTAGATATTCTTTGCTTGTATGTTGGCTTCTGTGCACTGCATTGTAACTCTTAAGATATGGCGGCGCTAGTTACGTCTCGCCGAGCCTCAACTTCTTCTCAGTTAGATATTCTTTGCATGTATGTTGGCTTCTGTGCACTGCATTGTAACTCTTAAGATATGGCGGCGCTAGTTACGTCTCGCCGAGCTTCAACTTCTTCTCAGTTAGATATTCTTTGCCTGTATGTTGGCTTCTGTGCACTGCATTGTAACTCTTAAGATATGGCGGCGCTAGTTACGTCTCGCCGAGCTTCAACTTCTTCTCAGTTAGATATTCTTTGCCTGTATGTTGGCTTCTGTGCACTGCATTGTAACTCTTAAGATATGGCGGCGCTAGTTACGTCTCGCCGAGCCTCAACTTCTTCTCAGTTAGATATTCTTTGCCTGTATGTTGGCTTCTGTGCACTGCATTTTAACTCTTAAGATATGGCGGCGCTAGTTACGTCTCGCCGAGCCTCAACTTCTTCTCAGTTAGATATTCTTTGCTTGTATGTTGGCTTCTGTGCACTGCATTGTAACTCTTAAGATATGGCGGCGCTAGTTACGTCTCGCCGAGCCTCAACTTCTTCTCAGTTAGATATTCTTTGCATGTATGTTGGCTTCTGTGCACTGCATTGTAACTCTTAAGATATGGCGGCGCTAGTTACGTCTCGCCGAGCTTCAACTTCTTCTCAGTTAGATATTCTTTGCCTGTATGTTGGCTTCTGTGCACTGCATTGTAACTCTTAAGATATGGCGGCGCTAGTTACGTCTCGCCGAGCCTCAACTTCTTCTCAGTTAGATATTCTTTGCCTGTATGTCGGCTTCTGTGCACTGCATTGTAACTCTTAAGATATGGCGGCGCTAGTTACGTCTCGCCGAGCCTCAACTTCTTCTCAGTTAGATATTCTTTGCCTGTATGTTGGCTTCTGTGCACTGCATTTTAACTCTTAAGATATGGCGGCGCTAGTTACGTCTCGCCGAGCCTCAACTTCTTCTCAGTTAGATATTATTTGGTGTTACCTTGTACCATAACGTGATGCAAAGTTGTATCATTTAGTTGTGTTTTGTTTGTACCACATAATAGCGTTCCATTTCTCAGAAAGTGGTGCAGCTGATGTAGCACCAATTTTTTATTCAACCCACCACAAAATTTTTAACATTGTGAATTCCGCCCTGGATCGCTTAATTTTTGGAAGGTAAAAGGCTGAAATATTCTACATTTCTTTGGAGTAAAATTGAAATCTTTTTCTTGTATGGTGTATAGCGAAACAAGCGCTTTTTGCCGGTAATGGAGGTTCGAACGCACATTATTCTGCTCAGGAGCCCAATGCTTTTCCAATTAAACTACACCGGCAAGAGCTTATCGCTACCACTTGAATATAATCTTGAAATGTGCATTACCTCGGAGGTAGATGAAATAGAGTTCTGAGTCAGACACTATCCACACACTGAGGAGGTGTGAAAACAAGCACATTTACCCTATGGGCAACATATCTTATTGCCGATTTTAAATTAGGATCGACGGTTATAAATAAGCGCTTTTATCCATTGAAGAAATCGCATTTATCAGGATCTGGAATGATCATATGTAGAAGATTTTAGGAAGGGAGTGTCTGACCATAGATCTTAAGCAACCCTTAGAAATAGGAAACTAGGAGATTTGGGCTAGAGCGCCCGATTGGAAAGTGACACGGAAGCGAAGTAGAAAGGGAGAGAAAGACGCCCTTATTTATTACCAGGCGAGGGGAGTACCCGGGGTCCGACGGCTTAACGTGCCCATCCGACGCACGGCGGATATTTAGTGGATCGAGCGTTCGTACCTGCCTGGTATCGAACCTGAGGCCCTTTCCGTGGCAGTCACGAACGTTGCTCGCTAGGCCACCCGCGGCCCCATCAGGATATGGAATTAGGGGAGCACCCTTTTTAAACGATTTTATTCAAAGCAGTTGGGTAAAATGTTATTGAGCTTTCAAAATCTTTCCTCGGAATAATGAAAAGCAGCTGTAGAAAGCAGTTCGACATGCAAATTAGCAACAATGACCCTAAAAGTGACGTCGATGCGACAATCACATAAAACGGGTGGTTCTTTCGGAACTGTATTCTTATACCGCTGGTCGCGGGAGAGGCAATGTATTGCGTTATCTCATGTTAGCATGCCGAATCAACACGATTTGCCAGAAAGCACTGCGTGGTTAGCCAAAGGAAGGTTGGAAGCCAGTCGACGGACAGTAGCATCTGCCATTGGAGTGAGCCGAAGTGCAATTGCATGCTTGTGGAGTCAGTTTCAAGAGACAGGATGTGTTCGAAGACGTCCACGAGTTACCACCTCAAATGATGACCGTTATTTGTCATCAACAGTCCTTCGGAACCGGGATCAAAAAGCCACCCAGCTGCAAAGACAACTTTTAATGGCAACCGAAAGAAGCGCATCGACACAAACAATTCGAAGACGCCTTCACGGCCGTGGATTGTATGCACGTAGGCCAGTTTTTTGTGTCCCACTGACCTCCCGACATCGTATGGCCCGAAGAAACTTGGCTGAAGAACACTGTGATAGGAGACCTGCCGAGTGGAGCCATGTTCTCTTCTCCGACGAGTCCAGATTGCTGCTAGAGCCGGATAATCGACGACTTCTGATCTGGAGAGAACGTGGCACCCGATACAATTCAGCGCATGCCCAAGAAAGATCATTTTTGGTGAAGGTGGTGTGCTTGTTTCGGCACGGATAAGCGTAGGTGGACGTACTGACCTGTACGTTATTCGGAATGGGTCCCTCACTGCTCATAGGTACAGGGACGACATTCTTATACCCTTGGTCGTGCCTTATACTGCTGCCATCGGCGATTCAGCCCTTTTTATGGATGACAACGCCTGACATCATCGAGCGTGCCTTGTGAATCAGATGCTTGAAGAGGAAACAATAGAGCGTACGGACTGGCCGGCATGCTCCCCGGATTTGAATACGATCGAACATGCTTCGGACACATTAGGCAGATGCATTGCAGCTAGACCACAACCTCCGTTGACTCGCCTTCAGTTGACAAATGCCCTTCTTGAAGAGTGGGGAAGAATCCCCCAAAACCTCCTCGACCACGTGATCAATTCAATGCACAACTGTCTATCTGCACTGTTGACGCAGATGTATGTCGTGTCTGATACAGAAATCATGGAATCAGAAAAAGAAAGCTCCGAAGAAATATATGAGGATGATAAACAGGATAGAAATAAAGCGTACTATCCCATTCGGAGCTCACGCAAGACTTAATCGGACAATTTTATAGTGTGTCAAATGCAGCTATTGAAGAAACGTCAATTTTCCGTAAAGTGGAGAGTTGCACATGACAAACATCAATATCAAAGAGGAAACAAAACACTCTCGATTCTTATTTTTTGCAAAAATCCTACTAATCTGAATTATAAACGAACATCAGATATACAGTATAATAAGTATTGTTTTGATCACTTATGTAGTACTGTTATTTTGATGTGTTATGTAGTGCGTATAGTACTACGTGCATATACGTAATATGTATTTGTATGATCCGGTTATAACGATAAGTCGGTTAGAAAGACAATTTTTTCAGTTTTTGTCAGCTCTGGTAATATCGAACGTTTATTCTATTGAAATACATTTAGGACTCCGAATTTTAGATGAGTGTTTTCAAAATATTGGGTGATGCATAAGTTCATGTCTTTTTTTTCACAGCACTATAGGAGTGTATTATATCAGAAGGAAAAACGGAATCAATCAACTATTCCCCGCCCCCCATTGCTTAGGATGGTGTCCTAACATCTGAATAGGTCTGCAATGCCATTTTTGAAAACACGTTCAGCTTTTGCTGCAAAGAAATCATCAAGGAAATTCTGGAGATCAACATCATTGTTGAACGTTCTGCCACGGAGTGCATTCGCCAAAGATCGGAACAGGTGATAGTCTGAAGGAGCGACATCTGCGGAATAGGACAAATGTGGAAGGATCTCAAATTTCATGTCCTGAATGGCCATTTTGGTCATGTTTTTTTTTTTTTTTTTTTTTTTTTTTGATTGGTGGTTTAACGACCACCGTGAGCACCTCAATGGGCTATAAGCAGTCGCCCGTCCCTAATTTAGGGTCACTGGTTCCAGGGAAGTGAGAGAGCCAGTGCCGTAAGACAAACACAACATCCATGCCTCACCGCGGATTCGAACCCGTACCCCTTACGGACGAATGATCAGAGGCCAGCGCCTTAGACCACTGCACCACCGGGGCGGCTTGGTCATGTTTGCACTGTGAGTGTGTGCGTTATCATGTTGGAGAAGAACACCATGGCACTAATGTGGCCGTTTCTGCTGAATTGCACACCACGGCGGAGTTGCTCACAATAGAGCGCAGCGTTAATGGTCCAATTGCTCGGCAGCATTTTCCAGTGATTAATGCCTTCCATGTCCCATCAGACACACAACATGATCATGTTTTGGATGTGAAGGCCGTGTTTTCGACGTGGTGCCACCGTGGCGCCACCGGGGCAGCTTGGTCATGTTTGCACTGTGAGTGTGTGCGTTATCATGTTGGAGAAGAACACCATGGCACTAATGTGGCCGTTTCTGCTGAATTGCACACCACGGCGGAGTTGCTCACAATAGAGCGCAGCGTTAATGATCCGATTGCTCGGCAGCATTTCCCAGTGAATAATGCTTTCCAAGTCCCATGAGACACACAACATGATCATGTTTTGGATGTGGAAGCCGCGTTTTCAACGTGGTGTAGGCGTCTTGTTTGGACTTAACCATTTTCTCCAATGCCTGCAATTCATGTGCAGGCACCACTTTTCATCTCCAGTAACACTACGTGACAGAAAGGGTTTGTGTTGCTGAGGTCATTCGCGATAACAGGCGAGCAAGGAAGCACCTATGGCAACACGCTGATTCTTGTTGTTCTCGGTGAGAGTGTGAGGCACCCAAGACCCCAATTTCTGGACTTTTCCCATACGTTCCAGGTCTCGTACCACTATGGCCTGATCACAGTCCATCTCAGTGGGCAACACGCTGATTCTTGTTGTCCTCGGTGAGAGGGTGAGGCACACAAGACCCCAATTTCTGTACCTTTCCCATACGTTCCAGGTCTCTTACCGCTATGGCCTGATCACAGTCCATCTCAGTGGGCAACACGGTGATTCTTGTTGTCCTCGGTGAGAGTGTGAGGCACACCTTTGTCATACGTTCCAGGTGCCGTACCACTATGACCTGATCACAGTCCATCTCAGTGGGCAACACGCTGATTCTTGTTGTCCTCGGTGAGAGTGTGAGGCACCCAAGACCCCAATTTCTGGACTTTTCCCATACGTTCCAGGTCTCGTACCACTATGGCCTGATCACAGTCCATCTCAGTGGGCAACACGCTGATTCTTGTTGTCCTCGGTAAAAGGGTGAGGCACACAAGACCCCAATTTCTGGACCTTTCCCATACGTTCCAGGTCTCTTACCGCTATGGCCTGATCACAGTCCATCTCAGTGGGCAACACGGTGATTCTTGTTGTCCTCGGTGAGAGTGTGAGGCACACCTTTGTCATACGTTCCAGGTGCCGTACCACTATGACCTGATCACAGTCCATCTCATTGGGCAACACGCTGATTCTTGTTGTCCTCGGTGAGAGTGTGAGGCACCCAAGACCCCAATTTCTGGACTTTTCCCATACGTTCCAGGTCTCGTACCACTATGGCCTGATCACAGTCCATCTCAGTGGGCAACACGCTGATTCTTGTTGTCCTCGGTGAGAGGGTGAGGCACCCAAGACCCTAATTTTTGGACCTTTCCCATACGTTCCAGGTGTCGTACCACTATGGCCTGACCACAGTCCATCTCAGTGGGCAACACGCTGATTCTTGTTGTCCTCGGTGAGAGGGTGAGGCACCCAAGACCCTAATTTTTGGACCTTTCCCATACGTTCCAGGTCTCGTACCACTATGGCCTGACCACAGTCCATCTCAGTGGGCAACACGCTGATTCTTGTTGTCCTCGGTGAGAGTGCGAGGTACCCAAGACCCCAATTTCTGGACCTTTCCCATACGTTCCAGGTCTCGTAACACTATGGCCTGATCACAGTCCATCTCAGTGGGCAACACGCTGATTCTTGTTGTCCTCGGTGAGAGTGTGAGGCACCCAAGACCCCAATTTCTGGACCTTTCCCATACGTTCCAGGTCTCGTACCACTATGGCCTGATCACAGTCCATCTCAGTGGGCAACACGCTGATTCTTGTTGTCCTCGGTGAGAGTGCGAGGCACCCAAGACCCCAATTTCTAGGCCTTTCCCATATGTTCCATGTCTCGTACCACTATGGCCTGATCACAGTCCATCTCAGTGGGCAACACGCTGATTCTTGTTGTCCTCGGTGAGAGTGCGAGGCACCCAAGAACCCAATTTCTGGACCTTTCCCATACGTTCCAGGTCTCGTAACACTATGGCCTGATCACAGTCCATCTCAGTGGGCAACACGCTGATTCTTGTTGTCCTCGGTGAGAGTGTGAGGCACCCAAGACCCCAATTTCTGGACCTTTCCCATACGTTCCAGGTCTCGTACCACTATGGCCTGATCACAGTCCATCTCAGTGGGCAACACGCTGATTCTTGTTGTCCTCGGTGAGAGTGCGAGGCACCCAAGACCCCAATTTCTAGGCCTTTCCCATATGTTCCATGTCTCGTACCACTATGGCCTGATCACAGTCCATCTCAGTGGGCAACACGCTGATTCTTGTTGTCCTCGGTGAGAGTGTGAGGCACCCAAGACCCCAATTTCTGGACCTTTCCCATACGTTCCAGGTCTCGTAACACTATGGCCTGATCACAGTCCATCTCAGTGGGCAACACGCTGATTCTTGTTGTCCTCGGTGAGAGTGTGAGGCACCCAAGACCCCAATTTCTGGACCTTTCCCATACGTTCCAGGTCTCGTAACACTATGGCCTGATCACAGTCCATCTCAGTGGGCAACACGCTGATTCTTGTTGTCCTCGGTGAGAGTGTGAGGCACCCAAGACCCCAATTTCTGGACCTTTCCCATACGTTCCAGGTCTCGAACCACTATGGCCTGATCACAGTCCATCTCAGTGGGCAACACGCTGATTCTTGTTGTCCTCGGTGAGAGTGTGAGGCACCCAAGACCCCAATTTCTGGACCTTTCCCATACGTTCCAGGTGTCGTACCACTATGGCCTGATCACAGTCCATCTCAGTGGGCAACACGCTGATTCTTGTTGTCCTCGGTGAGAGTACGAGGCACCCAAGACCCCAATTTCTGGACCTTTCCCATACGTTCCAGGTCTCGTAACACTATGGCCTGATCACAGTCCATCTCAGTGGGCAACACGCTGATTCTTGTTGTCCTCGGTGAGAGTGTGAGGCACCCAAGACCCCAATTTCTGGACCTTTCCCATACGTTCCAGGTCTCGTACCACTATGGCCTGATCACAGTCCATCTCAGTGGGCAACACGCTGATTCTTGTTGTTCTCGGTGAGAGTGCGAGGCACCCAAGACCCCAATTTCTGGACCTTTCCCATATGTTCCAGGTCTCGTACCACTATGGCCTGATCACGGTCCATCTCAGTGGGCAATTCGCGTGTCGTTTGACGCGGATCAAAGTGTATGAGATGTTTCAAACGATCCTCATCAAAGTGAGGTGGACGACCTATGCGTGGAGAGTCGTTGAGATCAAAATTGCCACCTTGGAACCGTTCAAACCATTTGCGGGCTGTCCTCAGAACAATAGCATCCTCCCAATACACAGCAGAAATTTGTCGAGTAGCCTCGTTGGCTGAGGATCCCTTTGTTAAACTCGTAGAGGAGCAGATGTCGGAAATATTCATTCCTCTCTACTTGACACTCCATACTTACGGACCTGAAAACCAAAAAACCATTAGCCACAATCACTCAACGCAATATGATTTAGGTATACGATATTACTGGCTACAGTTTGATGTACACCTGTCTATCTGCACTGTAACTATTGGCCTGGGAGGCACTCGTGAAATAAAACGGCGGGAACTTATGCATTAACTCAGTAAAGTCCAACCGCTATTTAACGGACTGAGATTTAACGTACATTTTTTATGGTCCCGACGGAATCTGATTGAAATTAAAACTTGGCGTTTCCCGATTTAACGAACACATTTCCTCAATTTAGAGAACATTTTTTAAACCACAAAACTATGTTAACCAGCATTTTAACTTTAAAAGTTAGCCCAAATGCAATCCCTTGATGATGTTTTCGATTAGCACATTGGACTAAGTGCATAAGATTCTGATGAAGAAGATGAAGCAGAACTGAAAGTTAGCTGCTTTAGTGATGCTGGTGACAGTGTAGAATGCGCCAAAAAGTACTTGACGCCTTTCGATATCAGTTATGATGCTTTCCATGCACTTCATAAAATTAAGGCTGCAATTTATAAAGCCTAAACTTTCAGAAAAAACATAAGCAATCTTTTCTAAAGCATTTATTTTCTACATTGTAAAAATGTAATCAACACATATTCTGTTTTTACAAGTTAATTAGTACTGATTCATGAAGTTAGGATACTGAAATCTTTATTTTAGAAGCTATAAATCCTTGGGAAAAAATCAACTCTCGTATTTTTCTCGCAATTTTAAAGTACGCTTAAATTTTGATGCTACATATTGAAGTCTAATATCTACGAATTATGTACACTATCTACCAACAAGTAATTGGACACCCCTGCAATCGACGATATCTGCGGTCCTGATACAAGTCACGGCCGCCGCCGTTAAATATCGTGTGGGAAACAACAACGCAAATAGTCGCATGCAAGATGCCACGCAGTTCGGAGCTCTCTGATTTCGAGAAAGGTGTAATCGTCGGGTATCACAGAAATGGCCGACCCATACGTGACATATCCAGCGAGTTGAAGTACCCAAAATCAACAGTGGCCTACGTGATTCGCAAGTGGAAGATGAGAGGTGACTGTCGGAATGTGCCCCGACCTGGCAGACCCGCAAAACTGGGAGTTAGAGACCGACGGGTGCTGGTCAGAGAAATTCGGAAGAACCGCACCAAATCGATGGGCCACATCCGCGAGGAGTTTCAACAGACATCCGGGAGTGTTCTCTCGATGAATACCATCCGTAAGGAAGCCCATATGCTTGGTTATCATGGACGTGCTGTGCCCACAAGCCTTTGATCCCCAAGTCCAATGGAGTTGCTCGGCTAACGTGGTGCAAAGAACGTCGACAGTGGACCGTTGAACAGTGGAAACAGGTTCTCTGGAGCGACGAATCAAGGTTCACCCTCTACCGTTCGGATGGCAGGGCCTGGGTTTGGCGTCTTCCTGGAGAACGCCTCCTGCCGGAATGTATTGTGCCAACTGTGAAGTTCGGCGGCGGTAGAATTATGCTATGGGGGTGTTTCTCCTGGTATGGCACGGGACACTTGGTCGCAATTCCTGGTAGACTCAACGCCGTGACCTACTGTACCATTTTTGATTACCATGCACTTCCTTCGTTGTGGCAGTTTTACGGGGTGGACCCATGTTACTTTCAGGATGACAATGCCACCTGTCATGTTGCGAGGTTCACCATGGCTTGGTATGGTGACAATGTGGTTAATCGAATGGACTGGCCTGCGCAGAGCCTGGACCTTAACCCTATCAAGCACCTCTGGGACGAGTTGGAGCGTCGACTTAAGGGGTGCCCCCACCATCCGAAATCGGTGAAGGAACTGACCTGTCTTCTTCAAACCGAGGGGAAGAAAATATCGCTAACCTCCGTACAACGCATGTTTGAGAGTATGCCCCGGAGGGTCGCAGCTGTAATCGCCGCTTGTGGAGGCTCCACCAACTATTGTAGGTGAATAAACTTCGTTTTCCTTTGCTATAACAGGTGTCTAATTACTTGTTGGTAGATAGTGTATTTAATATGCAAAGTAAATGTGCACGTATCATAACATTTTGTTAATAAATTCGTTATTAAAACTACTGTACATAATTTAAATGTCACTGAAAGAAAGAGAGCATAGCTGCTTACGTATTCTATTATGAACACGAGCTTAATTTGACTGTTTCATTCGAAAGGCTTCCTCGATTTAGCGAATTCCGCGATTTTACGTACAAGACTGTAGGTCCATCGAAGTTCGTTTTATCGAGGTTTGACTGTATTTCTTTAGTGCACATGATAGTTAGATAGTACTGTACCTATCTGTACTAAATTCAGTTCCTAACTTGAAAACTTTATGTAACGAGAAAAAACAATGTTACAAAAGTATGAAAAACGTTCCGTGTATTAGTTAGTAGGCATGACTTTAGTACTGAAGTCTGTTATTTTGACAAACACAGCATATGGCCATATTGTTGTACTGAGCATCAATGAAATGATTTGGAGGGAGAGGAGAAACGAAGTGATTATTCTGACATATTTTTCTTTCGTCTGAAGCTCTATATTAACTTCCCCGCAGGGTTTCATAGCAGCTTGAACGATTCTCCACAAGCTCATGTTCTTACATAGCTGCGGGATCTATTTTGAACAAAAAATCAATGGAATCCTCTGCTATTTTTGGTACTTTTTCTTTCTTGTATGGTACTTGATCTGTCAATACAGATATTCAGCGTGGACCAGGAACATCAAACAAAGTACTTCGCTCTTTCCACGTTTATAAGTGAGTCATGGAAAAATTCTCTTTGGCCGCCACCTGGAGTCGAACCCAGGGTCTTCCAGTTATGCGCCGGATATGCTTCCGCTACACCACAGTAAAAAAAAAAAAAAAAGAGGGAGATTTTTTCCATGACTCACTTATGAACGTGGAAAGAGCGAAGTTCTTTGTTTGATGTTCCTGGTCCACGTTGAATGTCTGTATTGATTATTCATTCGCCTTCTAATTATTTCTTCAGTTGCTGCTTACCATCTTTGGTGAATCCCCAGCATTGTGCAGGGCTCCAAGAAGCAACCTGCCAACTTGGCTTCGCAGTTAGCGTGTGTGAGTCTGGAGGGATTCGAGGCCGCTGTGGTGTAGCGGAAGCATATCCGGCGCGTAACTGGAAGACCCTGGGTTCGACTCACGGTGGCGGCCAATGAGAATTTTTTCATGACTCACTTATAAACGTGGAAAGAGCGAAGTTCTTTGTTTAATGTTGATACTTGATCTGTGTTACATTCATTTTTTTCCTGTGGATTTCTGTTGATGTTTTCGGAATTCGTTGTCCTTGATTGAGGTTGATCGGTTTAGAAACAAAAAAAGTTTTAAAGAAAGCCTTTTTTTACCACGTTATGACACGGGTGTTAATTTTTTTTCAGGTGTTCAAATTTCATGGACTTCTTGTATCGAAGGCTTGGGTACCAGTCTTGGAGCCGAGTTGATGTTTTTCTAGTTCAATTTTGATCCTACTCCTAACCTTCAGACAACAACTCTATTGAAGGTTAGTGAGTCGACCTACAGTATTTTAACTATTACATTAGGATAGTTAACACGGCGATGCAAGCATGAACACGTATGACGTAGATGAATAATCGACGAGCTGATTTTATAGCTTCAAAAATGATTTTTTGTAATTATCACATTATATTGACGATATACACAGGCGGAAAGTGAAAAACGAGCACAAAGAAGGAATTGGCGGAAGATCATGAAATTTACATATGTTAATGTGGTCGAGTTTACGTAGGTGTGATGTTAATTTCGGGACCAACCGGTGAGCACTTACGCCACAGCACGGCATAATATGTAAATTATCGTCCGTGGTATTTAAGGATTACGGCGAAGTGAATGCAATCAGTCGTCGGCGTACGGACACGTGCGAAGACCCTGAAGAAGCTGCAATGCCTGGACATGGAAGACGTTTACGATTTCAGCAGTTATCGGACTTTGAGCGAGGTCGTCTAGTCGGACTCCGCGAGGCCGGGTGGTCGTATCGTCGTAATGCGGAGCGAATTGGACGGGAAGTATCGGTGGTGGTACGATGGTGGCGTAGATGGACCGAGGAACATTCCCACACGAGAAGACGTGGAACCGGGAGTCACAGACGGACTGATGAGTGGACCGATCGACGCATAAGAAGAGCGGCGTTGTCAAGCAGAACATCAACTGCGACGTAAATCCGAGCTGCCGTTGCACCTGAGGTGACTGTGCGAACAATCCGCAACCGTCTACTGGATGCAGGACTACGTGCCCGTGTGCCTCTGGCATGTGTACCTCTGACTCCAGCCCACCGTCAGGAACGGCTGCAGTGGTGTCGTCAACGTCTGCACTGGAGAACACAATGGCGATCTGTAGTGTTCAGCGATGAAAGCAGATTCTGCTTGGGAGCCTCCGATGGCCATATGCGTGTTCGCAGACGCACAGGGGAGCGTCTCCACCCTTCCTGCATCCGCCAGCGACACACATGGCCTACACCTGGTCTCCTGGTGTGGGGAGCAATCAGCTATCACTCCCGTACACAACTAGTGTTTGTACCGGGTACGTTAAACAGCACCTCCTACATCAACAACATCATTCAGCCCGTTGTTGTGCCATTTGTAAGGTCGGTCCATCGTGGTGTTTTCCAGCAAGATAACGCTCGCCCACACACGGCACGTGCAACGCAACATGCACTTCAGGGTGTGAGACAGCTTCCATGGCCTGCACGTTCACCGGATTTGTTTCGATTGCGCATGTTTTGGGATTTTATAGGACAACGACTTATCCGGTCTCCACGGCCAGCCACGACCATCCCCGATTTACGCGTTCAGGTTGTGGATGCCTGGAACTCAATACCCCAAACTTACATTCAACATCTGTACGACAGACTCCATGCCAGAATTGCACAGTGTGACGCAGTTCATGGCGGTTCAACCTCGTACTAACCATGTTACATGGAAATGTTATTTTTCAGTTTACCAGCAAATACAGCTGTATTTTGCCATAATGTTTTGATCACGTTATCCTCTGCATTCCGTTATTATGCTGTATAAGTTTCGTTGGTATCAGACTTCTCCTTCTTGGTGATCTTTTTTCACTTTCCGCCAGTGTATGATGATGATTATGATGGTATACACAATATTGACAAAAGTCACCGTACACCTAGAAGAGAAACACAACATAGCATTTATTGACATACATTAGTACGGTGTCGGTCCACCTTTGGCCTTAATGCATGCACTGACTCTTTCAGACATGCTTTCGACAAGATTTTGGAACACAGTGATAGGTATGCGCTTCCATTCAGTATATAATGCTGACGCTGACTGTTGCTTAGTGGTAGGCCTTGGTTCCAAACTTCTTATGCGGTGCTCTAATTAATCCCATAGGTGTTCTACGGGTTTAAGATCAGGACTCTGTGCTGGCCAGTCCACACACGACACGGAATTATCGTCAAACCACGCCGTAACAGTCCTTGCTTTATGGTTCGGAGCATTGGTACCGACAAGTCTTGGTTCCATAGTATTGCCACAGAGTTGATAGGGCATAATTGTCCAGAATATCGAGGCAGACGTGCTCGTTAACAGGGTTGTCCACGATAACCAAATTGTCGGGACCATACCAAGAAAATCACCCCGACACGAGTACACTGCCAGCTCAAACTTGACCGTAGGAACGGTACGCTGTGGTAAATAGCGTTACCCCCCCCCCCGGCTGCCGCCATACCCAAACACGGCCATCAGACTGATGGATCGTGTATCTGGATTCAACAGTCCATAGGACCTGTTTTCATTGATCTACGGTCCACGATAAAGGTTCTTTACATCGTGCTAAACGACGAGTAGCATTCCACGTGGGGATGAAAGGCTTATGAGCAGCCGCACGACCACGGTAACCCATGGAATGAAGTTCTCTGAGAATGGTACGTGTACATAGCGAGGTTTCAGCATTATTACTTGCCTGTGCACTGAAGTCTTGTGCAGTACTCCGTCGATTAGCTCTAACGACTCTCCAGAGACTTCGACGTCCTTTATCACTGATTTTCTTTGGTCTGCCGGTACGTTTTGCTGCTTCAGGCACGCCATGTGTCTTCCACTTATTCAGTACATCCGAAACAGTTGACTTGGGTATGTTTAAACACCTCTCGGTTTTTCTTATGCACAAACCACTAATGTAACACCCAACAATCTTTCCTTTCTCAAAGTCAGTTCTCTCCCGCCGAGACATTTTCACTCTACCTCACAGTGCGATACGATCGCGGTCAGCTGTAGGCTTTTCTTTACACCGTTTGCAGCTCTACAGAGCATTTTAACAACGCAGCGGATCCGTTCATTTGCTTTTAAAGGGGTGTCCGGTGACTTTTGTCAATATAGTGTGGGTATATACAGGATCCGTAGGAAAGTCCCTTTAGCCTAGAATAACTTGCGAACGGACAGAAGTTCAGTTATGCAAGTGAGATAACGGTATAGTAAAGCGACTACGTCCAATTGAATGTAACCAATAGCAGCGCCCCTAGTGGCTAAATGCGGAAGTTAGCCATTGCAAATCGAAAACGAAAAGAGATAGAGCCATATTTCCAATTACAAAGTTGTAGAGCATTAATTAATTAGTACAAAACGACATTGTTTCACACGGATAAGATAAATTGTCGCCTGAATACCCTACAATGTCAGGACATAGAAGCGGGATCCATTTCATCGCCCTTATGCGTCATAACTGCGTAAAAATGCTGCGATTGAGACATAACTTTATCATGTTGTTCCGGAAGTATACTTTACCGGTTCTGTTGAATATCATCGAAATGGAGTCATAGAAGCGAGATTTATGCTACAGCCATTATCCTCATAACTTCAGTAATAACTTGAGTAATGATTTCTGGTATGTTGGAAAGCGCATCATAATCAATGCATTGCATGATTTTACTAACTTGTTTAAGCTTTCCAACCGTAGGTTGAAGAAACGTATATGCTCCAGCTTTGTCCGTCTGTCTGTCCGCACCATATCTTGCGTAAATATGGTTCGAATTCGATGAAATTTTAGTATGTGGTAGGGAACAACAACCTGGGAAGGAATCCTGTTGAAAATGGACCAATCATGGTCGAAAATTAGGACATAGGAGGGAATCCATTCCATCGCCCTTATGCGTCATAACTTACGTACAAATGCTTCGATTACGACAAAACTTCATCAGGTTGTTCCGGAGATGTACTGAACCGGTTCTGTTTAATATCAACAAAATGGAATCAAAGGTCAGGGCACAGGAGCGAGATTTGTTCCGCCGCCAGTATTCTCACAATTTGACTAAAAATGCTTCTATTCCGACAAACCTTTAGTGTGTTGTTTCGGAGGTATACTGAACTATTTCTGTTTAATAACATTGAAATGGGGTCAAAGGTCAGGGCCCCACAAGCTATATTTACGCCACAGCCATTATCCTCATAACTGGAGTAATGATTTCTGGTATGTTGGAAAGCGTAGCATAATCAATGCATTGCATGATTTTAATAACTTGTTTATGTAAAATACGAGTAAAATATCTCCTCTATCCATTTTAGTGTTTCCACTGTGATTCTCCTTCAAATGTTTAATAGCAGGAACTCTTGTTGACGTCCAGTTTCAGCAGTTTATATTTATTTTTGAGCACAATTCCTACATACACTTCTGGCCACCCAAAATGCAACACCAAGAAGGACACGAGATAGCAAAGCCTGATTTACTGGACACATAACAACAGATACAATGATGAAACGATTGAGCTTACAGGCCCGTGCGACTTGCGGAACACGCAGACATCAATAGTTCGTGTGGCCCCCATGGCTGGCAATAACGGCCGCTACACGCCGTGGCATCGAACGAAAGAGGCTTTGGATGTGGGCTTGGGGTGTGTCGGTCCAGGATGCTTCCACACGTTGCCACAGTTCATCACGCGTAGCCACGGGTGTTGCTTGCCGGGCCACTCGGTTGCCGATCAGCGACCAGACGTGTTCGATGGGCGACATATCGGGAGAACAGGCGGGCCACGGCAGCAGTGACTCTTGGTGGGCAGTGAAGAATTGTTGCACGGTGCGTGCCACGTGCGGACACGCATTGTCCTGTTGAAACATGGCCGCTGGCAGGCCTTGCGGGTAAGGGTAGACTACAGGCTGCAAAACGTCGGAGATGTAGCGGTGGCTGTTGATTGTACCGGCGATGAGTACCAGGGGGGTGCGGGTATCATATCCAATTGCGCTACAAGCCATAACGCAAGGCGACGGACCGGTATGGCGATGCATAATGCAGGCAACATATAGTCTCTATCCGACAATCGTGGTGTTGCAGGCAGAAGCGGGATTCGTCAGAGAAGACAATGTCGTGCCATTCCCTAGTCCAGGTGCGGCGTTCAACGGCCCACTGCCGCCTCACTCGCCAGTGGTGTAACGTCAATGGTAATCGGAGCAATGGGTGCCGTGCGACAAGTCCCCGCTCCTGCAGACGACGTCGAACGGTACGTGCTGACACAGGTTGTTGCGCAACACACCCTAATTCCTGCGCTAACGTTCGTTATGTGGCGGTGCGAACCATCAACGCCCGCCGCACAACATGCCGGTCCTCTCGTTCTGTGGTGTGTCGCGGCTGCGGTACTCACTCACGTCGGACCGTCCGTTCCTCCTGCACCCACCGAATCCATACTCGCCTCACTGCGGCTGGATGTCGTCCCACACGGGCGCCGATGTCTCGGTACGATAAACCGCTGTCGTGATAAGCCACTATTCGTCCTCTGTCGAACTGCGAAACGTGCTGGAATGACTACCGTATTCTGCGACGAGGCATCAGGAAGCTTCCCACGCACAGGTCCGGCAGCACAACACACTTCCACTACTTACACCCCGCCTTCTGTGCACCCTTCTTATAGTGCTTCTCGGTTGCGTGCCGGGCGCACATGATTTGCAGATGCACTGCAATGCTAATCGTTTGCATGTCCTCTCGCGGGCGACGCATGCTGCGAATTTCAGGCCAATCGGATGCTTCCGTCTTGGTGTTGCATTTTGGGTGGCTAGAAGTGTATTACTCGCTGATATTTAATTTCATTGCATTTGTGCAGTCGCGTTAGTTATTTGCAGAATATTGTATTCACATCTCGCCTTAAATTCTTTATAACACAACGATAAACCAGTTACATTCATTATGCGTAGAGTGGTATTAAGTACTTCAGAATGAATTTAGGTTGTTGCCTTCAGACGGTTTTCCTTCTCGCTAATTATCAAAGGTACATATTGGTTTAACGTAAGCTATTCATTTTTAAAAGGAATCCCCAGAAATAGAACCCTTCTTGTTCGAAAGAGAAAATTACCTGATATTGATCGTTAACGCTGAAAATTCTTTCAAGGAAGATGATAAGGAAAAATTAAATTTCCACCACACCAGTTTGATTTTCTTTCAAATAAGCTCGTTACACATTGAAAGGAATAGTTAATTGATTTCACTGAGACTGGAAACTTTCTCATTTTAATTGAAGATAAATGCTGGATATTATGTTTTGCAACACAGACTTCAGATTCCTACAGTAATTCGTTTTATGCATTCTCTTGCACTGAAAGAGCTTCTTTTCCTCTTCTGATAACACCCTAAAAAAATGATTCCCTTTAAACTCAATCCAATGTTTCCCCGGAATTAGAATACAAGCAATTAAAAAATGACATAAGGCTCCTTATGCGTGATAACGCACTTTTAATCTTGTCGACTGTTGGGAAAGATGCTTCTTTCTCACGTTCTGTCCTGCTGATCATTCACATACCGCCATATGTAGTAGGAAGCTACATAATCAGTGAGCTAATAACAGTTGTATTACTAACAAATATCCGTGTACACATGTGTCGTTCAGTGCTGAGAAGAAGAAGATGCTTCGTTCTCACGTTCTGTGTTGTCGATCAATCACATCATCATTGTCAACCATTATCAGTCCACAACTGGACGAAGGTCTCTCCAAGCCTCTTCCACAACGACTTATCTTGTGCCAGTCTCCTCCATGTTACTCCCGCATACTTTCGAATTTCATCCACCCATTTCCCATGTGGTCTTCTTCTGGGTCTTTTCCTGTCCCTTGGAATCCAATCTAAAATTTCTACTGTCCATCGATGGTCTGTCTTTCTGGCAGTATGTCCAGCCCATTGCCGTTTCAGGGATTTTACTCTGATCATGATGTTTTCCACTCTTGTCATTTTTCTGATCCACGAGTTCCTGTTCTTATCTCTCCTGGTTACACCAAGCATGCACCTCTCCATGCTGCTTTGAGTTGTATGAAGCCTTTGTATGTCTCTTTTACTTAAGGTCCACGTCTCTGCACCATACGTAAGCACTGGAAGGATGCATTGATCGAACACTTTTCTTTTAAGACATAATAGCATATTGCTCTTGAAAATTATGCTGTTTCTTCCAAAAGCTCTCCAGGCAAGTTTTACACGCCGATTAATTTCTTCATGAATGTGAACCTCACTTCATATCTACTGTCCAAGATAAATATAGGTACTGGTTATCTCCAGCTTTTCCTCATCAATCGATAAATCTTCATTTCTTGTAAAAGCATTGTTCATCACTTTTGTCTTCCGAAAGTTCATTTTTAATCCCACTTCTTTACTCTGGTCAGCAAGTTCCTGGATCATACTCTGCAGCTCTGATGGGGTTGTTGCATAATGATTACGTCATCAGCAAAACGAAGGTGAGTTAGATAATCTCCATTAATCTTTATCCCTTTGTTTTCCCAGTTCAGTGATTGAAAGACATTTTCCAATGTGGCATTAAAGAGCTTCAGAGATATGGTGTCACCTTGTTTCACTCCCTTTCCAATTTTTATGTGTGTTGTATTTTCAAACACCCAAATCTTTGCACTTGCATTTTCATTGATGTTATTAATAATATTAATATATGCATCTTCAATACCGCAGGATTTCAGAGCCATTGCAACTGCTGATGGTTTCACCGAATCAAAAGCTTTTCAATAATCGATAAAAGCCATGCACAATGGAAGTTCATATTCCCTCGCTCTTTCAATTAGTTCCCTCAGTACGTTGATATGATCTATTGTGTTGTAGCCACTCCTTTAATCCAGCTTGTTCTCTCGGTTGAGCCATGTCTAGTGTTACCTTCAAGCGGTGTGAAAGAACTTTAGTGAAGATTTTATAAACCACTGATAGGAGGCTGATAGGCCTGTAGTTCCTGAAATCCTCAATGTCACATTTTTTGTGTAGCAGGGTCATTGTGGCATTGTTCCAATCCTCAGGAATCTTCGCTTCATTAAGGCATCGAGCGAAAACTTGGGCGAGTACTGTTTCAATTACTCTACTTGCTTCTTGTATGATGTCTACGGTAATTCCATCTTCTCCTGGAACTTTTCCTCGTTTCATGTTCTTGATTGCATGTGCAACTTCTGCTGGGAGGACTGGAAGACCTCTGGTACTGGTACCTTTCATGTTGCCTGGGTATCATCCCTTTGATATAATTTGGAGTAGAATTATATACTGCTTACATAATCAGTGGGATAATGGCTGTCGTATTGACAATAAATATTTTAAACCTTGATTTTAAGGAACGACGAATCAACATTTGATCATCACGTTCAGTGCACAGCCTTGGTCGACCTGTTCTTTTTTGGTTTCCTACACATCCAGTTTCTGCAACTCTTTTAATGGTGCGCAAGACAGTGGAATGATCGGAGTCACATTTCACAGCAATTTTACGACCACTGGATCCACGTTCAGGCAAAGTAACCATTTTTACCCTGCTTTGAAGAGGCAGGACTAATTTTCGGGTCTTTGACATTCCGAAATTCAAATATCACCAGGAATTCTGCATAACCTTCCGTTAACTGACTACAAGCAGCTGCGTTCTAAGTCGGCAGTATCTGTCATTTTCTTGTAGGACTTCCGTCCACAGTGAGTAGAGTTTAGGTCCCAGCCACCTTCAGCGAGATCGCCTTTTGGGCAGGACACAGAAACAGAAGGAAAGAGAGCAGGTCTAGCGACTTTGACAGAACAGTTTATAGTGAGATTAGAGTACAGTAGATGGCGCCACCGTACAAGTACGATGTTGCACACAGAGGGGTGAGAGAATTTCAGGGGGGCATAGGAAAGAATACCCATTTAACCAGTGAGTCCAGCCTGAGGGCCGTCACTTAGCGTGCTCGTCCGATGCACGGCGGATTTTCAGCGATTGATGTAAATCACACCACTCTGAAAGATCAGCTCACGTTCGAAAATGAGGACCTTGCATCGATAGTCTGAACTGCTAACCACTAAGCGATCCGCGGCTCTGTAAGTCGGCAGACGATTCTACATCCTTTTATATCTCACTAGCGGACGTCTGAGAAAGCTATAGTGTGTTAGAAGGGGCGCGAAAAGTTTTTCAGAACTGGATTTGTATTTCCTCACTTGCTTGTAACTTCACTTTTGTTACTGATAATAACATTCTGTAGAACTATTTGAATTCAGCATAACGTTTCCTTCAATATGATGTATAATATTTATTCATGACTTTACCATCACACTTCATGAGCTGACTTCAAACATCCAAACATCAAAAATTGACTTTTGGTCTACTGGTGCAGGGCTTTGGCCACGACTGTAATTGTGATCGTTTGCAGCTTGAGTCATAACTAATCACTCGCATAAATTTCGTTGTGATTGCTTGTTTCTTTCTTGGTGTATATATTATTAATAACATCTATGAAAATGCTAGTGCAAAGATTCGGCTATTTGAGAATACAGCACCCATAAGAATTGGAAAGGGAATGAGACAAGGCGACACTATATCTCCCAAACTCTTTAACGCCCCTTTGGAAAATATATTTCAATCATTAAACTGAGAAAACAAAGCGATAAAGATTAATGAAGATTATCTAACTCACCTTCGTTTTGCTGGTGACATAGTCATTTTTGCAACTACCCCATCAGAGCTGCAGAGTATGATCCAAGAACTTGCTGACAAGAGTAAAGAAGTGGGATTAAAAATGAACTTTCAGAAGACAAAAGTGATGTTCAATGCTTTTACAAGAAATGAAGAGTTATCGATTGATGGAGAAAAGCTGGAGATAACAGACACGTACGTTTATCTTGGACAGCAGATATCAAGTGAGGGTCACATTGATGAAGAAATTAATCGGCGTGTAAAACTTGCCTGGAGAGCTTTTGGAAGAAACAGCATAATTTTCAAGAGCAATATGCCATTATGTCTTAAAAGAAAGGTGTTTGATCAATGCATCCTTCCATTGCTTACGTGTGGTGCAGAGACGTGGATCTTAACTAAAAGAGATATACAAAGGCTGCAGACAACTCAAAGCAGCATTGAGAGGTGCATGCTTGGTGTAACCAGGAGAGATAAGAAGAGGAACTCGTGGATCAAAAAAATGACAAAAGTGGAATACGTCATGATCAGAGTGAAATCCCTGAAATGGCAATGGGTTGGACATATTGCCAGAAGGACAGACCGTCGATGGAGAGCTGAAATTTTAGATTGGATTGCAAGGGACAGGAAAAGACACAGAAGAAGACCACGTGGGAGATGGGTGGATGAAATTCGAAAGTATGCGGGAGTAACGTGGAGGAGACTGGCACAAGATAGACCGTTGTGGAAGATGCTTGGAGAGACCTTTATCCAGCAGTGGATTGATAATGGTTGACAATGATGATTACATAGAGCTACAATTAAGCTATATCGAACCTGAAGGTACTTGAAATAAACGGGCAACCATTCTTTTGCCCAACATATAATCCGACCTCGTTACAATTCACTACTTTAGCAAATTCTGCAACAACCGGAAATGAAAGCGAATTCTTAACTTTCGTGATTCCCTGGGAAACGTTATTTACTTCAGAAGAAAAATGGCAGAGTGTCTGACTTTCTATTCGCTCGGAAAGCAGAGAGTAATTCACACCAGTTAGTATCAGGTAGTTGTTCCGTGCATTGTTTTCCTGATAACCATTGATTCTCATTTCCTACGAACATCCATTGCAACAAAAGAGAGCAAGCTTTGCAAATTTATTCGGAACCCAGTGATGAATTAAAGCATCCGTATCCCGCTTCTTGTTCCCAGATATAGTCCCCGGCTTCGCGGGAGAATTTATTTGTTTTTCATTCATTTCGTTGGAGGCGAAGGCAAACAGTCAGAAGAAACAAATGACGGATACAATGCGACGCATTGTTAAGCACAATACATGTACGCGTTCGTCACTGGGACAACAATTCTCCAAAAGCCCGTGAAATGCCAGGCAGAGTTTTTGTAAGTCAGTAACATCGTGTGATTAGCGCGCTATGCTAATAAAGTTCGGTACGATAGTTTGGCTACAAGAACTCCCTCTGAGTTATCCAATCAGAATCCAGCTAAGTAACGTCATTTGTCACGACTCCGCTAAAAGCCGGCCTAATTTCCTGTCGAGACTCAATAAGAGCCACGCGCAATTGCTTCTCGGCTTTCCATACCCCGTCTCCCTCCCCTCCCTCCTTCTATGCTCCTGCCCCCTCCCTCCTCCTACGCTCCTGCCCCCTCCCTGTAGATGAATTGCAAGAAAGAAGAACCATGCAGATTCGGAAAATCTCCACTATTTGAGCTCAGCTCCCGTAAGACTTTCAGGGCGGAGATGGAAAAGAGTAATCCCTTTACGAACACATTATTCAAGTTAAATCTCCCCCTTTTTTCAGAATAGCACAAGCACACGAGGAGTTTGGAAACAACCATTTAAAATATGGGACATGCGGGCAGTACTTGTTCCAGATTGCCGGTCAGTGAGATATCTTGGGTCATCCGAGACCTGGGCTATCTCACCCAGCGTTGCATTCAGGGAGCTTTTTGCTGGGTAAGGGGGTTACAAATTTTAAGGGGGCTGAAACTGTTGATTGATTATATACATATTAGTACAATTTTGTTATTTATACCGATGCATTATATTATGACCACCCCCAGTCTAGAGAAATGAGCGCGCCTGGAGACCACACGGTGACGCATGTCAAGCTTACAGAGCAGTATACATACACTGAAGTGCCAGAAAAACTGGTACACCAGTCTAATACCTGGTAGGTCCCCCACGGGAGCGCAGGACTGCAGAAATACGACTTGGCATGGACTCCACTAGCTTCTAGAAATATGTTGTAGGCAATGCACGTTATACTTCCTGCAGAGCGTTCCACAATTCGGGTGTATTCCGAGGTCTCTGATTCCTGTGTTTGATATCGCGTTGCATGGCATCCCAAATGTGTTCTATCACGTTCAGATCTGTGGACTTGGGTGGGAATGGCAACACCCCAAACTCAGATGAATGCTCCTCTAACCATAATGTGGCGTCCCGACACTTGTGTGGAGGTGCATTATCCTGTTGGAACAGGCCCAATCCATCAGCATAAATGCAGGACATGAACGGGCGTACCTCGTCAGAAAGGATGCGCACATAGCGTTGGCCGGTCACAGACGTTTGTAGACGCACCAGGGGTTACAGTGAAGTCCAGCTAAACACACCCCATACCATTACGGACCTCCCCCCCCTCCCCACCACCAGCCGTTACAGGGATCCATAGCTTCATGGGGTTTCCGCCACACACAAATCCTTCCATCTGCCCGATACAGTTGTAAACCCGACTCGTCAGACCAGGCTACTTGCTTCCAGTCATCAAGTGCTCTTTGACAACCTCGTCCTCAGCATGAACAGACGTTGTAAATCCTGCAACGTAGTCAGGGGTAATCATATCCCCTACTAAAGACTGGATTTTTCTTGGCAGCCGCCTGTCACATGGACGTTTCTGTCTTCTGTCCAGTTGTGCTCGTTGTCTTGTGTCTGGCGCTCTTTGGCCAAACATGGCCCTTGCGCCATAAAAATCAATCAACCAACCAACCAACCAACCAACCAGTTGTGCTCGAAGCTACCTTTTTCAATAAAGTGCCTTTGTATCCTTTGGATTCCTCGTTTGGACGACTTTTCTCACTTGTCCCATATTCTTACATCTCGGGGATCTTACGGTATGGTTTGAGTCGATGTGGAGCACTTCTGCACGACGTTACATTCGAAAAACCGTCTCGTCCTTAATTTTTGCACGCCAGTGTATTTCTTGCATCTGTACATGCGCATTACTATTATCTATGCAGTGAACTAAAAGATAAGTGATGTTCCTGAACACTGCTGAGATACACTCATTCCTACATACATTAGTGTGAATTTTTGACAAATTTCTTCACTATATTGAATGTAAATCGCTATAACCTAACTCTGAACTGACAAACTGCAAAACTTTTAGTTCATTGCATGCACAACATTGTAAGAAAGATGTACACTGAAGAGCAATCGTTATGCAAATGTGGCGCTGTAGGCGCCACTGTAAACGGAAACTACATGACGTATACAGCGATCTGACAATATAAGGAGTGATGCGACGGGAATCAGTAAGAGTCGGAAGCAGTTTGGGTAAGACGAAGGATCTAAGCGCATTTGATCGAGGGCAAATTGTCAGGGCCCGACGAATGGGTGACTCCATCTTAGAAGACGTGCAGGCCCTGGGATTTTCACGAGCCACTGTGTCACGGGTGCACCGTGAGTACATCAAATCCGGTAAAACTATCCCTGCAAGGGCCAACTGCCGTGGACAACAGTGTGTGGATGAGCGGGGTCATCGTCGGCTAGCTCGCATTGTAACAGCGGATAGACGGGCCCCAGTGCAAGAAATCACTCGGAAATTTAACGCTGGTGCACAAAAACGTGTAAGCAGCCACACCATCCAGAACCATCTCCTCGCTATGGGGTACAGAAGCCATCGTCTCACGAGGGTACCACTGCTGACCACATCACAGGGTGCAAGATTAGCATGGGCGCGGGAACATGGCCACTGGACCCTAGACATGTGGGAAAATGTTGCCTGGACTGATGAGTTCAGATTCACGTTGGTACATGCGGATGGCAGGATACGAGTACGGAGCAAACCGCATGAAGCGATGGATCCTTCTTGCCAGCAGGGTACTCTCTAAGTTGGTGGGGGTGACATTCTCATCTGGGGACTGTTTATGTGGACTGAAATGGGACCCCTGGTACGTGTGAAGTCGTCCCTCACAGGTCAACGTTACCGGAATATCCTGGAAGACCATTTGCTCCCGTTTGTGTGTCATCAACATCCCACTGGGGGCCTCATCCTGCAACAAGACAATGCACCGTGCCATCGCTCTGGAATTGTATCCGACTGGTTGGATGAACACTCCACCGACGTGACCTCGCTTCCTTGGCCAGCTAGATCACCTGATTCCAATCCCATCGAGCACATCTGGGATGCCGTCGAGAGAGATGTTCGAGGCTCTGACCCCTCCATCAAATCTTCGTGAACTGTGGGTTCTTGTTCAGGGGTCGTGGATCCGTATGGCTTCCCAACGCTTCCGGTGTCTTGTCGAGTCCATGCCGAGACGAATCGCCGCCTTCATCAGGGCGAAAGGTGGTGCTACACGTTGCTAGACAGGTATCTCAAATTCAATTGCTCTTCAGTGTATACCAAGTTCCATGAATTTATTTTCATACCTTTTGTAGTTATCAGGTTTACCGTAAAGAGTTCGGGACGAAAATCTCATACTGCAAAAAACGCGTTTCAAGTGTCACTTGCAGTTTGTTTGACACCTGGGTTGAGATATTCCGAATGCTATAACTCTGTATCGTTTCATCGTAGACAAGAAAAGGCAGTTTTGGAATCCTAAAGAATGGGGCTTTAAAATGAACGCACTTTTACAAAATATGAAATTTGGCCCAAAACTACCTTTTCAAAGTAGTGGGATACCTTAAGTAATAGAAGTAACTTTTTTTTTCTAACTTTTAGGTATATGCTATTGCTGCTATAATACCAAATAATTATGACGATTAAGATTTTAACACTTATTTGTACATGAACTCCATTTTTCTTTCCTTTTGTGTGACGTTTTCATAAAAAATTTCTTCCGTGTACTTTTTCATATTTAACAAGTTAGTAAAATCATGCAATGCATTGATTATGAAACGCTTTCCAACATACCAGAAATCATTGCTCAAGTTATGAGGATAATGGCTGTGCAAAGAATCTCGCTCCTGTGCCCTGATCTTTGATCCCATTTCGATGATATTAAACAGAATTGGTTCGGTATACCTCCGCAATAACATACTAAAGTTTTGTCGCATTCGAAGCATTTTTAGTCAAGTTATCAGGATAATGGCTGTGGAATAAATCTTTCCCCTGTGTCCTAACCTTTGACCTCATTTCGATTATATTCAACAGAATCGGTTCAGTATACCTCTGGAACAACATACTAAACGTTCAGCGCAATCGAAGAGTTTTTACGCAAGTTACGACGCATAAGGGCAATGGAATGGGTCCCGCTCTTATGTCGTGACCTTTGAACTTATTTCGCCCATTTTCAATAGGATATGTCCCCAGGTTGTCCCCTAACATATACTAAACTTTTATCGAAATCGAAGCATTTCTACGCAAGTCCTGACGCATAAGGGCGATGGAATGGATCCCCCTCCCACGTCCTGACTTTTTATCCCATTCCGTCTATTTTCAAGAGGGATTGTTTCCAGGTGGTCCCGTACCACATACTACATTTTCATCGCAATCGAACCATTTTTACGCAAGTTATGACGCATAAGGGCAATGGAATGGATCCGGTTTGTAACGTACCAGGTGATGTGACGTACCTGCCAGAAGGACGCACACGACATAAAGGCAGATAGGAATCAGAATAAAACGTCCGCGTAGCTCAATTGGTAGAGTGACTTATTCCGGAATGAGGGGATCCGGGTTCAAATCCTGGCGTGGACAGAAATGACGGAGAAATTTACTTCGTTATAATGGCGCCCGAACAGGAAAGGGGGAGATGATGTAACGTACCAGGAGATGTGACGTACCTGCCAGAAGGACGCACACGACATAAAGGCAGATAGGAATCAGAATAAAACGTCCGCGTAGCTCAGTTGGTAGAGTGACTTATTCCGGAATGAGGGGATCCGGGTTCGAATCCTGGCATGGACAGAAATGACGGAGAAATTTACTTCGTTGTAATGGCGCCCGAACAGGGAAGGGGGAGATGATGTAACGTACCAGGAGATGTGACGTACCTGCCAGAAGGACGCACACGACATAAAGGCAGATAGGAATCAGAATGAAACGTCCGCGTAGCTCAATTGGTAGAGTAAATTTCTCCGTCATTTCTGTCCACGCCAGGATTCGAACCCGGATCCCCTCATTCCGGAATAAGTCACTCTACCAATTGAGCTACGCGGACGTTTTATTCTGATTCCTATCTGCCTTTATGTCGTGTGCGTCCTTCGGGCAGGTACGTCACATCTCCTGGTACGTTACGGGTTCCTATGTCCTGACCTTTGACCCCATTTCGCCCATTTTTAATAGCTTTCGTCCCCAGGTGGTCTCCTACCACATATAGGAGGGCAGACGGCCAAAGCTGGAGCATATACGCTTCCGCAAAATATGGTTGGAATGCTTAAAAAAGAATATTTTTCTCTATTGACAAAACAGCCGTGTGCATGTCCTTGTGTGGCTGTAAGATATGTCTTGATTCATTTTAATGCAGAAAAACTGCTTTATGCATTTGCAGTTGTTGATGGAAACTTTAATATTAGGTCTTCCAATTTGTACACCTCAATAAACACAATGTCTAAATATTCAATTTCATGTAACAGGCAATGTCTCTTACAAATTTCTTTTTGTGCTCATGAAGGGAATAAAACATCTTAAGTTCATTTTTGAGTCGAACTGTATCAAAATTTGAATCTCAGGATTCTTTAAGTTCTGACAGTAGATCTTAACGAAAGCTTTCACAAAATTTATTAAAACAGTTTGAATTCAACAAAGTCGCAGTTTTAAGATATAATATCCCTGATTTTAATTCATCGACACTTCACACAACTGAAACAGTTCTCTCGAAACACGTGCTGTTACGGGCGGGAGCATAAGAGTGACTAATGAAGTCCTAAATCTGAGTCTTCTGTTTTCTGAGCGAACCGTTTCCCAAAGCAATGGCCCATTCACCATTCACCCTGTCCTTCATGTTGTCATGGAAACGCTAGTTGGCGATCGTATCGAAAGTCATCGAATCTCGTAGGGAAGACTGGTAGAGCTGGTTGCGTTACGATAGTCTTCACTCGCCAGAGTGATTCTCTTAGTCAAAAAAAGCGAATCCACGCATGTGTTTCTTCGCAGCGAAAGTATCGACATAGCTTAATACAGTACCACTGATAATTGACTTTTATTTGTGTATATCTAATTGACTTTTACTTGTGCATTCTTTGGCCTTCGCAACTATTGTCAAATATACGCCACTGTTGGCGGTAATCCTCTAAAAACGGAGAGTGCGCGGTATAGAGAAACAACTAAAAAAAAAATTAATACATTATTTATTCTCGACCTGACAAAAATTTCATTATAACCATCTCATCAGCAAACATTATCCATCCACTGTCTCCAAGTTTTTTCCGCAACTTTCTGCCTTGAGCCAGTCCCCTCCATGTAACTTCAGCATGCTTTCGAATTTCATCCACCATCTCTCACCTGGTCTTCCCTTGTCCCTTGATATTATATCAAGTGCTTTGAAGTGCCATTAAATTAGAGATACCATTCTAGTGAAGCGTTGAGTCACCTCTTGTTCTAATAACCGCGGCCACACGATGTGGCATGGACTCCACGAGCTTACTAAATTTTATGCAGGGATTTCCAACCATTCCTCCTCCAAAGCTGTCTATAAATCGCTCAGGTTCGTGGCCAACGAGACATGTTCCCGAACAGCCTTTTCTTTGTGTTAAGGTAAGCTGCACTGCATCTAGGGTTTAAATCCAGGTTTCTAAGTTACTACTGAAGCGTTTCAAATTCACTATAATGCTCTAGTAACCATGCAGTATCCAGTTGGGACTTGTGGAATGAGGTGGAATAATCTTGCTGGAATATGTCATTGCCTCTGGGATGCATCCTGGCCATCTCTTTGTGTTAAGGTAAGCTCTGCCAGCTGTTTATGTTAAGGTTAGCTCTACCAGCTATTTGTGTTAAGTTAAGCTGCACTACCACTTTGTGTTAAGGGAAGCTCTGCCAGCTCTCTGTGTTAAGGTAAGCTCTACCAGCTATTTATGTTAAGTTAAGCTCTACAAGCTCTTTGTGCAAAGGAAATCTCTCCCAACTCGTTGCGTTAAGGTAAGCTCTACGATCTTTTTGTGTTAAGCCTCTTCGATGGGGTTTAAACCCAGGTTTCTAGGTTGACACTGAAGTGTTTCAAATTCACTACAGTGCTCTAGCAACCATGCAGTAGCCAAGTGGGACTCGTGGAATGAGGTGACATAATCTTGTTGGAATATGTCATTGCTTCTGGGATGCATCCTGGACATCTCTTTGCGTTAAGGAAAGCTCTTTCGGATCTTTGTGTTAAGGTAAGCTCTACCATATACACTGGCTGAAAGTGAAAAAGAACACCAAGAAGGAATTGGCGGACGATCATGAAATTTACATATGTTCATGGGGTCGAGTTTACGTAGGTGTGATGATAAGTTCGGGACCAACCGGTGAGCGCTTACGCCACAGCACGGCATAATATGCAAATTATCGTCGGTGGTATTTAAAGAGTACGGCGAAGTGAATGTAATCAGTCGTCGGCGTACGGACACGTGCGAAGACCCTGAAGAAGCTGCAATGCCTGGACATGGAAGACGTGTACGATTTCAGCAGTTTTCGGACTTTGAGCTAGGTCCTCTAGTCGGACTCGGCGAGGCCGGGTGGTCGTATCGTCGTATTGCGGAACGAATTGGACGGGAAGTATCGGTGGTGGTACGACGGTGGCGTAGATGGTCCGAGGAACATTCCCACATGAGAAGACGTGGAACTGGGAGTCACAGACGGACTGATGAACGGACCGATCGCGCATACGAAGAGCGGCGTTGTCAAGCAGAACATCCACTGCGACGCAAATCCGAGCTGCCGTTGTACCTGAGGGGACTGTGCGAACAATCTGCAAAAGTCTACTGGATGCAGGACTACGTGCACGTGTGCCTCTGGCATGTGTACCTCTGACTTCAGCCCACCGTCAGGAACGGCTGCAGTGGTGTCGCCAACGTCTGCACTGGAGAACGCAATGGCGATCTGTCGTGTTCAGCGATGAAAGCAGATTATGCTTGGGAGCCTCCGATGGCCGTGTGCGTGTTCGCAGACGCACAGGGGAGCGTCTCTACCCTTCTTGCATCCGCCAGCGACACACAGGGCCTACACCTGGTCTCCTGGTGAGGGGAGCGATCAGCTATCACTCCCGTACACAACTAGTGTTGGTACCGGGTTCGTTAAACAGCACATCCTACATCAACAACATCATTCAGCCCGTTTATGTGCCATTTGTGAGGTCGTTCCATCGTGGTGTTTTCCAGCAAGATAACGCACGCCCACACACAGCACGTGCAACGCAATATGCACTTCAGAGTGTGAGACAACTTCCATGGCCTGCACGTTCACCGCATTTGTCCCCTATTGAGCACGTGTGGGATTTTTGGGACAACGACTTATCCGGCTCCACGGCCAGCCACAACCATCCCTGATTTACGCGTCTAGGTTGAGGATGCTTGGAACTCAATACCCCAAACTTACATCCAACATCTGTACGACAGACTCCATGCCAGAATTGCACAGTGTGACGCAGTTCATGGCAGTTCAACCTCGTACTAACCATGTTACATGGAAATGTTATTTTTAAGTTTACCAGCAAATACAGCTGTATTTTGCCATAATGTTTTGATCACGTTACCCTCTGTATTCCGTTATTATGCTGTATAAATTTCGTTGGTATCTGACGTCTCCTTCTTGGTGTTCTTTTTTCACTTTCCGCCAGTATATTTGTGTTAAGGTAAGCTGCACTGCATCTAGGGTTTAAATCCAGGTTTCTAAGTTACTACTGAAGCGTTTCAAATTCACTATAATGCTCTAGTAACCATGCAGTATCCAGTTGGGACTTGTGGAATGAGGTGGAATAATCTTGCTGGAATATGTTATTGCCTCTGGGATGCATCCTGGCCATCTCTTTGTGTTAAGGTAAGCTCTGCCAGCTGTTTATGTTAAGGTTAGCTCTACCAGCTATTTGTGTTAAGTTAAGCTGCACTACCACTTTGTGTTAAGGGAAGCTCTGCCAGCTCTTTGTGTTAAGGTAAGCTCTACCAGCTATTTATGTTAAGGTAAGCTCTACAAGCTCTTTGTGCAAAGGAAATCTCTCCCAACTCGTTGCGTTAAGGTAAGCTCTACGATCTTTTTGTGTTAAGCCTCTTCGATGGGGTTTAAACCCAGGTTTTTAGGTTGACACTGAAGTGTTTCAAATTCACTACAGTGCTCTAGCAACCATGCAGTAGCCAAGTGGGACTCGTGGAATGAGGTGACATAATCTTGTTGGAATATGTCATTGCCACTGGGATACATCCTGGATAACTCTTTATGTTAAGGTAAGGTCTGCCAGATATTTGTGTTAAGGTAAGCTGCACGAGCTCTTTGTGTTATGGTAAGCTCCACAGCTCTTTGTGATAAGGTAAGCTCCACTAGCTCTTTGTGTTAAGGTCGGCTCTGCCAGCTTTTTGTGTTATGGTAAGATCTGCCAGCTCTTTATGTTTAGGTAAGCTCTACAAGCTCTTTGTGTTAAGGTAAGATCTACAAGCTCTTTGTGCAAAGGAAAGCTCTGCCATCTCGTTGTGTTAAGGTACTGTAAGCTCTACGATCTCTGTGTTAAAGTAAGCTCCACCAGCTCTTTGTGTTAAGGTAAGCTCGTATAGAAAATCCTGTAACAGTCACGGGTCCGCTAAATGCAGATTCTGTCCATATGAATGCAGATTCTGTCCATATGAATGCAGATACTGTCCATATGAATGCAGATTCTGTCCATATGAATGCAGATTCTGTCCATATTATTTTTGAAGACCAAAGAATCTCTGCAAAAGTTATAGTGGAGATTCTTGGGATACTCCGTGAACGTGCTGCATTCATCATCGACGAGGTACTGGGCATGAGAACACTATCGGAGAAATGGATGCCGAGATGCCCGACTGCAGATCAGAAGAACCATTCGGTTGCAGCAGATAAGGCAATGCTGCAGCGTTTTCAACAAGTCACAGACAATTTCTTGGTTCCATTGGTAACCACGGATGATATATTGATACTACATCTGTATAATACGAAGTCCAAAGAAGAATACAAAGAATGGAGCAACAGATTTCTTTTGCCTAGAGAAGTTTTGAGCATCGAAGTTTGCAGAAAAGGTAATGGTATCTGTGTTCCATTACAGGGAGAGTTCTCAAAAGGGGTTCTATTTTTGCAGGGCAGTGCTTCGTCACGGTTGGCATCAGGGAGGCAAAGTTTCGTGAAAATCATTTTGAACTTTTTAAACATTGTCCTTCATTCACCGAATTCAGCACACTCTGATTGCCATCTGTTTTTCAAGTTGAAGAACAAATCTGAAGGAAACAAAATTCTAGTCTATTTCCGGCACCACATCAACTGTCGATATTATGCACAACCAACAGATTTTTATTTGGAAGACTTAAAGAAGCTGAAGCATCGATGTCATGAACTGTTCTGACCTGAGAAGTGGATATGTAAAATACACTGGTGGAAAGTGGAAAAAGAACACCAAGAAGGAGATGTCTGATACCAACGAAATTTATACAGCATAATAACGGAATACAGAGGATAATGTGATCAAAACATTATGGTAAAATACAGCTGTATTTGCTGGTAAACTGAAAAATAACATTTCCATGTAACATGGTTAGTACGAGGTTGAACCGCCGTGAACTGCGTCACACTGTGCAATTCTGGCATGGAGTCTGTCGTACAGATGTTGGATGTAAGTTTGGGGTATTGAGTTCCAAGCGTCCCCAACCTGGACGCGTAAATCGGGGATGGTCGTGGCTGGCCGTGGAGCCGGATAAGTCGTTGTCCCATAAAATCCCACACGTGCTCAATGGGGGACAAATCCGGTGAACGTGCGGGCCATGGAAGTTGCCTCACACCCTGAAGTGCATGTTGCGTTGCACGTGCCGTGTGTGGGCGTGCGTTATCTTGCTGGAAAACACCACGATGGACCGACCTTACAAATGGCACAACAACGGGCTGAATGATGTTAGTGATGTAGGAGGTGGTGTTTAACGTACCCGGTACAAACACTAGTTGTGTACGGGAGTGATAGCTGATTGCTCCCCACACCAGGAGACCAGGTGTACGCCCTATGTGTCGCTGGCGAATGCAAGAAGGGTGGAGACGCTCCCCTGTGCGACTGCAAACACGCATATGGCCATCGGAGGCTCCCAAGCAGAATCTGCTTTCATCGCTGAACACGACAGATCGCCATTGCGTTCTCCAGTGCAGACTTTGGTGACACCACTGCAGCCGTTCCTGAGGTTGGGCTGGAGTCAGAGGTACATATGCCAGAGGCACACGTGCACGTAGTCCTGCATCCAGTAGACGGTTGCGGATTGTTCGCACAGGCACCTCAGGTGCAACGGCAGCTCGGGTTTACGTCACAGTGGGTGTTCTGCTTGACAACACCGCTCTTCTTATGCGTCGATCGGTCCGCTCATCAGTCCGTCTGTGACTCCCGGTTCCACGTCTTCTCGTGTGGGAATGTTCCTCGGACCATCTACGCCACCATCGTACCACCACCGATACTTCCCGTCCAATTCGCTCCGCAGTACGACGATACGACCACCCGGCCTCGCGGAGTCCGACTAGCCGACCTCGCTCAAAGTCCGATAACTGCTGAAATCGTACACGTCTTCCATGTCCAGGCATTGCAGCTTCTTCAGGGTCTTCGCACGTGTCCGTACGCCGACGACTGATTACATTCACTTCGCCGTACTCCTTAAATACCACCGACGATAATTTGCATATTATGCCGTGCTGTGGCGTAAGCGCTCACCGGTTGGTCCCAAAATGAACATCACACCTACGTAAACTCGACCCCATTAACATATGTAAATTTCATGATCGTCCGCCAATTCCTTCTTGGTGTTCTTTTTCACTTTCCGGCAGTGTAATTTACTAAAACAATTACCCTGACTCCATTCTTTCTACGGAAAGCCAAATTTTTATCAAAATTTTGTCGCTAAACTCTGCTGATTAGCTTTTCTAAGGTCAAAAACTTGATCGATTCTTTTGAATACTACTGCGTGTCGTGGTGCCAAAAAACGGCAACACTTCTGATATTTCTATTGATTCTTCTTATTCAATTAGGCAGATGATTTCGCAATGCAGCTGAACACGATTTTAAAGGGATTATACGTACTAACAACTTTAACGCTACCTTGGTAGATTAACCAAGGTAGCGTTAAAGTTGAACAAAAGAAATTAAGTTTCGTTCTGTTTAAAATAAAAAAAAAACATGTTTTAATAAAATTGTATGTATGCCAGTTTATGTGAGTTAAAGGACACGATAGCTCTCAATCGAAAAATCGAGGTATTTTTCTACGAGTAGAAGACGGCTTGGATGCAGCTGCCGCCGATGTTTTCTGACAGTGCACAAAAAAAGAAGCTGACAGCTTGTTACAGGCACACGGGAAGAAAAAGAAGGAAAACTTAAAGAAACGAGACGAAAAAGAAATAACTGGAAGGAAACGATCATGCGTCCTTTTTCTCCTTCATGCATTCGCTGAAGTTGTGCAGAAAACTCTTTCGCATTTCTAATACGATGACTTGCACCAGATGCCAAATTTTTGAACTAAGGTGCATATACATTGTGGTGTGCATAATGTGCATTCCTAATTGAGTATAAAGACAATAATGAAACTTCAATTTCCTTATTCCTCATGAATGTGCACTTTTTACCGAAGCGTTACGTCTTCAATATTTAACGAAGTTTGGCGCATACATTTATTGACTATACCAGTTTTAATTAAACGTTGCCTGTCTATTCTCTATAACGTGAAGCGAAAATAGTGAAACTTCGTTAAGGTCATCGTCCTCAACATTCATTCTCAATCCACTGTTGGATGAAAGTTTCGCATAATCAGTGCTGAATGGAAGTCTCCCCAAGTCAAAGTTGGATGGAAGTCTCCTCAATTTAGCTTAGCGGAAGTCTTCCCAAGGCAGTGCAGAATGGAAGTCTTCCCAAGGCAGTGCAGAATGGAAGTCTTCCCAAGGCAGTGCAGAATGGAAGTCTTCCCAAGGCAGTGCAGAATGGAAGTCTTCCCAAGGCAGTGCAGAATGGAAGTCTTCCCAAGGCAGTGCAGAATGGAAGTCTTCCCAAGGCAGTGCAGAATGGAAGTCTTCCCAAGGCAGTGCAGAATGGAAATCTTCCCAAGGCAGTGCAGAATGGAAGTCTTCCCAAGGCAGTGCAGAATGGAAGTCTTCCCAAGGCAGTGCAGAATGGAAGTCTTCCCAAGGCAGTGCAGAATGGAAGTCTTCCCAAGGCAGTGCAGAATGGAAGTCTTCCCAAGGCAGTGCAGAATGGAAGTCTTCCCAAGGCAGTGCAGAATGGAAGTCTTCCCAAGGCAGTGCAGAATGGAAGTCTTCCCAAGGCAGTGCAGAATGGAAGTCTTCCCAAGGCAGTGCAGAATGGAAGTCTTCCCAAGGCAGTGCAGAATGGAAATCTTCCCAAGGCAGTGCAGAATGGAAGTCTTCCCAAGGCAGTGCAGAATGGAAGTCTTCCGAAGGCAGTGCAGAATGGAAGTCTTCCCAAGGCAGTGCAGAATGGAAGTCTTCCGAAGGCAGTGCAGAATGGAAGTCTTCCCAAGGCAGTGCAGAATGGAAGTCTTCCCAAGGCAGTGCAGAATGGAAGTCTTCCCAAGGCAGTGCAGAATGGAAGTCTTCCCAAGGCAGTGCAGAATGGAAGTCTTCCCAAGGCAGTGCAGAATGGAAGTCTTCCCAAACCAATGTTGACTAGAAGTCTCCCTAGTCAGTGCTGGAAGGAAGTCTCACGTATGTTTAGTGAAAGTATACCCAAAGTAGTGCTGAATGGAAGCCTCTTCGTGTCTCTACTGGAGGAAGTCTCCCCAAGTTAATGCTCAATAGAAGTTTCCCATAGTCAATGCTAAATAGAAGTCTCCCCAAGTCAATGCTGACTGAATCTCTCAAATAAATGTTGAATAGAAATCTCCTCAATAAAGCTAAGTGAAAATCTCCCCAATGCAGTCCTGAATGGAAAAACCTTCCCAAATCAACGCTGACTGGAAGTCTCCTCAAGTATGTTTCGTGGAAGTCTCCTCGAAGCACTGCTGAATTGAAGTCTCTTCATGTTTCTGTTAGAGCAGTGGCTCTCAAACATTTTAGCCTGTGGAACCCTTTTTCCCACAATGCCTAGCAATGGAACCCCTCTATAAAGACCATTTAAAAATTAATATACCTATATGCCTATTATTTGTCACTGATTTAAAATAAAATGAAAAAAATAAGCAATCAATAAAAAGGTAACACATACAAAATTGTAATGTAGAGCCAAGAAAATTTATTATGCCAATGATGCAAGTATTCAATAATGAAAAATATTAATGTGATGAATGGCCTTGCTTTTTATTGCCACATAATTCTTTAAAATTCGGTTCTCTCGAAGAAAAATGTTATCTTATATGGGGCTCTGCATTCAGCTTATTTCGGTGCTTAGTTTTTGTTGAGGCATACACAGAAAAGCCATTTTCACACAGATAGGTTGTCGCAAATGGTAAGAGGACTGACACAGCTTTTTGCGATAATAATGGATATTCTCCTTTCAAACTGCACGAAATTTTTGCTATTGACACTGTTTTATAAAGAGATGTCACTGACGAATCTGACGTCAGTTCAATACATTTTTCATATTCATCAAATGAAAAGCAAGGAGGTTTCTCCTTTATAACAAATGGATTTTTAATCCATAATTGACTTTTTATTTTTTTCGTGCTGCTCATCAGGAAAATAGTGACTCATTGAATCTTTGAGAGCTTCCAGATGTTGGGTGATTTCATCATATTGTTTGTTTTCTATTTCTGAGTCCAACTCTGACAGAAAGTTTCTAACGGTTGAAAAGCAGTCAAGCTCGTGGCTGCAGACACAACTGGTCCAAAATTGTAGCTTTTTTTTTAAATGCCACAACTTTGTCTTTAGCAGTGAATACATCAATTTGCTTTCCTTGAAGTGCAAGAGTGAGTTCATTCAGTTTTATCATTTTAACTACTTTTTCCAGGGCGCTTTTTGGGTGGAGAGGCAAATTTTTCGCAGCAAAAGCTTGCCTAAGAAGCTTACAGTGACTACTGGTACAGTGCTTTGCAATCATCTTGATGAGTGCGGCAATAACAGATGTTTTTCGTACCATAGCTTTAGCACCATCTGTACAAATATCAACGCAATTTTCCCAAGGAATTTCATTTCCTTCACAGAAGGAATTTAAAATATTGAAAATCTCTGCTGCAGTTGCACGAGCTGTTAGCGGCTTGCATAAAAGAAGATTTTCTGCTAGAGATGCTTCATACGGATATTTTACAAAAACGAGCAATATCGCGAGACCTGACACGTCTGTAGATTCATCCATTTGCAAAGCAAAAGCGCAAGACGTGATGCAAAAAATAAGTTCCTCTTTTACGCTGCCTGTTATTTCCTTCACTCGGCGAGACACTGTATTATTTGATAGCGGAGTTTTCGATATTTCTTTGGCCGAATTTTCATCAAGTATACACTTAACCATGTCAATAACACATGGCTTGATTAGATTCTTTGCTATTGAATGAGGTTCATCTCCTCGTGCTATTTGATAGTTTACTAAAAAGGAAGCCTCTGTAGCTTTCTCTTTCGCTGTATGTGCTGCATGAAAAATATTTTTTTTTCATTTTTAAAAGTTCATCACGCTTGAGCACAAAAAAATCAACATTCTTATCTTTCAGCTCTCCATGTGTATGTCTCCAAATGGCGTCGCAGTTTGGCAGGTGTCATTGAACTATTATGAGAAACTTTGCGGCATACGACACACTACGGATTTTCATCAGCATTCATAAATCCGAAACCAATATTGCTCTCATCATACTTTGCTCTTTTTGCAAATTTGGCAGTTTTATCTTGATCACACCTTCCAGAACGTGTATCATTTTCTTGAACTGAAGCAAATTCTTTTGTTCCTTGGTCAATATCATTCTAATCTATATGTTATAACGCCGTTAAGTCATCCAAAATTTGTCATTTTCATGTAGGACTTCCATCCACAGGGAGTAGAGTTTAGGTCCCAGCCACCTACAGCGAGATCGCCTTTTGGGCAGGACACAGAAACGGAAGGAATGAGAGCAAGTCTAGAGACTTTTGACAGAACAGTTTGTAGTGAGATTAGAGTACAGTAGATGGCGCCACCGTACAAGTACGATATTGCACATAGATGGGTGAGAGAATTTCAGGGAGGACATAGGAAAGGATACCCATTTAACCAGTGGGTCCAGCCTGGGGGCCGTCACTTTTCGTGCTCGTCCGATGCACGGCGGATATTCAGCGATTGTTAGTAAATCACACCATCTCTGAAAGATGGAGCCCAGGCTAGAACCTGGGGACCCAGCATTGATAGTCTGAAACACTAACCACTAAGCCATCCGCGGCTTCTAATCTATATGAGAAGTACTTGGCACTGATAAAGAATTCAACTCAAAAATTTCGGACCTTGAACGTTTTAACGTTCCCTGTTTAAGCCAACGATCCATTTCTAACGTTAAGGGGAGTAGAGAGCATAATTCAACAAGCACACACTGACAGACCAAAACTACGCAGCAAATTCTTGCTTCTCCGGCTCTCTAGAGACCTAGGCAACAGTGAAGGCCATAAATCGACTTATCAGAGTTTCAGGCGCCAAACTGTTTTGACTCCTCCCTCAATCTTTTTGCACCACTTCTTTGAGATGTTCTGTCCCAAGTGGTTTTCATGGCTCTCTGTCACATCTTTTTTTTTCCGCTTTTTTTATTGGTTGCGAAGAATTTTTTGGTTAAGGTTGTCATCGGGAAAAATATGGAATTAACAGATTTTCTTGAATATTTCGGCGATGTTTTGCGAACTGCTTGCGGAATCCCTGGAGGGCTGTCGCGGAACCCTGGGGTTCCGCGGAACACACTTTGAGAAACACTGTGTTAGAGTAAGCCTCCCTAAGTCAGTGCTGACTGGAAGTCTCCCAAGTCAATGCTGGATGGAAGTCTCCTCAAGAATGCTTAGTGAGTCTCCCCAAAGCAGAGCTGAATGGAAGTCTCTGCTGGTGGAAGCCTCCCCAAGGCAATGCTGAATGGAAGTTCCCAAGTTAGTGCTGAATGGAAGTTTTCCTAAGTCAATGCTGGATGGAAGTCTCCTCAAGAATGCTTAGTGAGTCTCCCCAAAGCAGAGCTGAATGGAAGTCTCCTCAAGAATGCTTAGTGAGTCTCCCCAAAGCAGAGCTGAATGGAAGTCTCCTCAAGAATGCTTAGTGAGTCTCCCCAAAGCAGAGCTGAATGGAAGTCTCTTCACGTCTCTGCTGGAGGAAGCCTCCCAAGGCAATGCTGAATGGAAGTCTCTGCTGGTGGAAGCCTCCCCAAGGCAATGCTGAATGGAAGTTCCCAAGTTAGCGCTGAATGGAAGTTTTCCTAAGTCAATGCTCAATGATAGTCTCCCAAAATCAATTCTGACGAAGCCTCGCCGATGTTACTGCGATATGCTTTCGAATTTCCTGTGTTTATCTTCCACAAGGTTTCTTGTGTGCCTTTTTTTTTCGTTCTTTGGTATCCATCAAGTACGGCGATCTTACACCCAAGCACCGCAGGAACGTAGTCGGAGGTTCCGGCGAAGCGATGGACTTCGAGTCTTGCTACGGTGGTCATTTTGTAATTTTCTGGATCTGCCGAAACGAAGATTTATTTATTTATTTATTTATTTATTCATTTATTTATTTTTGTAATCCACTTAAAAACTGAGTTGTAACGCCTTTTCTGCAGTCAATAATGCTAAATTTAGAATATTTTTTCCAGAGCTAAGCAGATTGTTGTAAGATGCAAATGCTCTTGCTCTGTCTCGTTGTTTGCCGCCTATAAAATGGCCGCCGCAGAAAGAGCCAAAGATTGTTTCGACGACGCGGCAGTGCAGGGAGTTAGCTGTCCGTAACGTGTATTTACATCCCCATACTTACAGGTAAATTTTACAGTAAAAATCTTTAAAATGCCTTGTAAAGCTGAAATTTTTTTCATCATTTCACATCAAATTACATACTTTCAAATATATATATCCTCGTTTTTCGAAATTTTGAGACAAATGATTTAGGACAGCTACAATATTTTTATAATTTGAGACAAATGATTTTCAGTAGCTACAATATTTTTGTTTCTAAATGTTTTTTCGGTTGAAGAAATCCGCTTGATATTTTTTAACGGGTTCCATTGACTATCAATGAATTTGAAATATTTTTTGGGGGCAGAAAGCTTCAAAAGGCGTGCTCATTACAATCATTTCCTTTTTCCAGCATAGTTTTTAGCAGAAAACGGTAAATTCAGCAAACTCGTAACAACCCAAGCACATTTCTTCATGATATTCATATTCGAAAGGACAGACGTAGACAAAGCACTACTGTTCATTCTGGTAGTTCAACACACAACTTGAAGATGGGAATAAATAAACATTATCTGCTAAGTAATAATTAAACAGTCCACATGCATTAGTAGCTCTTAAAACAAACGCGAGAAAATCACTGAGATAAGGATTCACACGCGGTGTAACCAAATATGGGAATGGTGACAGTGAAAGTATCATCTGTTAGAAGAGACTGGAAGAGCTCCTGCGTTCTACTCGGATGCATGCGCAAGCTTAGTCAACAGAACTCGCAGTATTTCGCAGCCACTACTGGAAGGACAAAAGGTTGGCCTTGCCAATAGCTTGTGATTTATACTCTAATTGAACTTTCCTTTTTTACGCTTTCCAACCATAGATGAGGAAGCGTATATGCTCCAGCTTTGTCCGTCCTGTAACCGGGGCTTCCATATTTATCAGAAGCGAGATTCTGTAGCTATTTTTGTGTTACTGAATTGTAATCATTTCCTTTCAATTCCCGCCATTTGGACGAAAGGCAAATGAGTATTTCCTTTCCCACGCGACGCAGCAGATGGCAATTAGGGAATTCGGAAAAGAGACATCTTAGGGTGTAGCCGGAGGGAACGCGGTGGCAATGGGTCGACGAAGCAAGATAGTTTTCGCAGGAGGAGAGTATGCTTCGGGTCGAAAGGGACGGAGGAAGGAATAGTTTTGAGTGGCCGGAAAGAGAGAGAAGGATTTTCGGCGGTGTGGAATACTGAGGGAGAACGGAAAGAATGAAAGCACGAAAAGGACAGTAGCTTGGTGACATTCCCGTATGATCTGAATAAACGTTTTCCTCACTGCAAAATTTAGCCTCAGTCGATTCACTTTTCTATGCTTTGTATTGCTTTTATCTGCTCCAGTTGAGAGAATTACGGAATAAACCACTGATGCCGAACTTACGGCAAAGGAAGCATTAACGAACCTTCCACACAGGGCGCTGTAATAGACATCAGCTCCAAGCCCTGTAACAGTCCGTCCGCACGATAACTCACGTGAAAATGGTTCGATTTCCACGAAATTTTAGTATGTGATAAGGGACCACCTGGGGACGAACCCTGTTGAAAATGGGCGAAGCAGGGTCAAAGGTCAGGACATAGGAGCGGGATCTATTCCATTGCTCTTATGCGTCATAACTTGCGTAAAAATTGTTCGATTTCGATTAAATTTTAGTATGTGGTAGGGAGACACTGGGGACAAACCCTATTGAAAATGGGCGAAATGGGGTCAAAGGTCAGGACACTGGAGTGGGATCCATTCCATTGCCCTTGTGCATCATAACTGACCTAAAAATGCTTCGATTGCGACAAACCTTTATCATGTTGTTCCGGAGGTATAGTAAATCGGTTCTGTTGAATATCAACGAAATGGGGTCAAAGGTCATTGCACAAAAGCCAGATTTATTCCACGGCCATTATTCTCATAACTTGCGTAAAACTGCTGCTATTGCAACAAAACTTTAGCATGTTGTTCCGGAGGTATAGTGAGCCGGTTCTGTTGAATATCATCAAAATGTGGTCAAATGTCAGGACACAGGAGCGAGATTTATTCCACAGCCATTATCCACATAACTTGAGTAATAATTTCTGGTATGTTGGAAAGCGTATCATAATCAATGCATTGTATGATTTTACTAACTTGTTAGTTTCTTTTTCTACGTAAATTTGAGTACGTTGTCCTTAGCCTTTCTCGAACTTAACGTGATATCTACTCTCTCGCAAGAGTATGGTTGGCATCACCCCTGACGTCGAAACGAATGAAGTGTGGATATCTGAGATGAGAAATGATCCATATAAATAATGTTTAGAGAAGCAGCAGTGGTGCGTGCTGTGGATATAGTGGAAGTCATTATACTATTTAATTGAGAGACTTATGTCCAGTTGAAACTTGAGTTACTTGACAACTGTGTGTTCTACTTTAGTGTTGGTGTTGTGTGTTTCTTAACAAACTGTTAGATTCGTCAGATTATTTCACTAACGTTGGAAAAAGAGTTGTAGTTCCGTCTTGTTGAAGTGCCAAAGGATTAAGTTGCTGGATAAAGTTAGCTTTTCTGAAGTTACTTGAGTTACTCCTGATTTGCTTGAAAGTGGAGTTATTAAGAATTAAGAAATTGTGAAGCCTGTAACGGTGGGTATTCAGGCGCTATGATGTTGCCGTGTCTGTTTGAATATTACACAGTAACTTATATTACTGTGTAATATTCATACAGCTGTATTCCACGAATATTGCAGGCCGTAACTGTCACATGATCATATGTAGAGGATTTTAGGAAGGGAGTTTACCCCAGGCCTTAAACAACCCTTAGAAATTGGAATCTAGGAGATTTGGGCTAGAGTGCCGGATAGGAAAGTGACACGGGAGCGAAGTAGAAAGGGGGAGGAAGTCGCCCTTATTTATTCCCGGGGGGGGGGCAGTACCCTGAGTCCGACGGCTTAACGTGCCCATCCGACGCACGGCGGGTATTCAGTGGATCGAGCGTTCGTACCTGCCTGGGATCGAACCTCAGGTCCTTTCCGCAGCAGTCACAAACGTTGCCCACTTGGCTACCCGCGGCCAACTCCGTTACAAAGCAGATCAACACACGATATATCTCGACTGCCGATATGGAATAAACGACTTCATATGGAATTTGCACTTCCTTACAGTTTCCTATCTGAATAAATTATTCCCATTTATTTAAAACTTTTTTCCAGTGCCAATATTGGCTACCAGCACGCTTCGCTTGTGTTTTGAAACCTTAACAGCAAAAAAGTTTCTGATCGACCTGTGAGGAATATTATGGTGCCACAAAGTAATCTGCGGTTTGATCACTGCACAAGACAAGTTCTGGGTTCAAAAATAATTAAAATTTGTACAGACAGAAATTTAAAAAAAAAAAAAAAAAAAAGAGAGAGAATAAAGACACTCGCGACCTTGTCTTTCTACAATATTAGGTGTGCAACTTAATTCTCGGCCCCTAACCGCAACCGATCATAGAACGTCGGCAAATGCAAATAGTTGTGTGCGATAATGGCTGATTGCAGCGCCATCCAACAGCTTTCCAGGTAAGCGTAACCGCTCACAGCTGTAGTGACAGAAGGGATGAAAGCTGACGGTGAAAGCAATGTCGTTCGAGAAGCAACATTTGAGGCACTACCTGTCAGCAAATGATCTGTGCTGCTATAGTGAGGCTGCTGTGTCCTACAGTACATGTAAGAAATGGTTCCTGCGGTTTAAGCAGGGACATTTAGATCTCCGTGATGCAGAACGTCCGGGACAGCCACAGAACTGGAACAACTGTTGGACGCGGATCCCTGTGGCACACACTCAGAGCTCGCCGAGGAACTCGGAGTAACATGGCAAGCCATTACAAAGCGCCTGCACAAGCTTGGACGGATTCACAAGGAGGGCCGTTGGGTGCCCCACCGACTCACAGCTGCGAACAAGTCTAGGCGCTATGATGTTGCCGTGTCCTTGCTCTCCAGATTCAAGAAGAAGGATTTCCTGCACAAGATTTTGGCCTGTGATGAGAAGTGGATCCTCTACGATAATCCTAAGCGGCGCAAATCCTGGGTTTATCTAGGTCAGACTCCCACCAAACCGAATATCCATGCCAGGAAGTTGTTGATGTGCATATGGTGGGATCAGCGCGGTGTCGTACACTATGAGTTGCTCAAACCTGGTGAAACGGTCAATGCTGAGCGTTATTGTCAGCAACTCATTCGTGTGAGTGACGCAATGGAGACGAAAAGGCCATACACCGGCAAGGGCAGAAGGTCGGTCCTGTTGCTTCAGGATAACGCGCGTCCTCACTCTGCGAAAACGACTCTAAAGACGATCATCGACCTGGGATGGAAGATTTTGTCCCACCCAGTTTATCCTCTAGACTTCGTCCCGTCCAATTATCACTTCTTTCACTCCCTGCAGCATCACCTGAGTAATACGCACTTCACTTCTGTCGAGGAGGTCCACACAAGTATTGATGACTTTATCAACTCCAAACAGACCTCTTTTTTCAGCAATGGCATTCGGCAGCTCCCTGACCGATGGCTCAAATGTATCCAACACGACGGGGATTATTTCCCTGATTAGGTAAGTATTCGATTTGATATAATTTGCTGTCAACGTGTTGTGCCTGTGACCGAGAATCACGTTGCATACCTAAAACTACTTAAAAAAAGCCAAGATGTGCTACAGCAATTGCAATATTAACTAGAATAAAAAAAACTCTGCTTCATGAACGTGCATACCTTGGAATACTTTACAAAGCTCTAAGTGTGATGTATGACCTTTCGATTTACTGTCATACAGAAATATCAACATTTATGGAATAAAAAAATATTTAACAACAATACATGATGGAAGAAACATCTCTAAGAACAAAAATTACGATTTCGGGAGTAATTATCACTGCGTCCAGCATCGGCTGTCGGAAGCCTGTGCTTCCATTTTCAAGCTGAAGCACAACTATTTTCGAAACAAGATGATATTTAACACGTGACGTGCCTGCCCCGCAGGACGCACACGACATAAAGGCAGATAGCAGCAAGAACCAACGTCTGCGTAGCTCAGTTTGTAGAGCGACTTGTTTCGGAATAAGTGGACTCGGGTTCGATCCCCGGCGTGGACCAAAAATGATGGAGAAATTTACTTCGTTATAATGGCGCCCAAACTACCTGGATTACCCGGCCGTTAAAGAACTCGCAATGGTGTGATATTCTTTCCACACCGCGAGACAAGAAAAATAAGAGAATCCCTTCTTCAGCACTTCGAAAAATAAATGTGTGTGACGTTGCATTCCACACACCAGATTGACTGGGAGTTCTCAAGTGCACGTTTTACAGCGGATGGCTGCCTGCAACGATTCATGGTCACGGCTGACCCGTGGGCCATGTCCCCGGCCCTCTTTCGGGAGTGGGGGAGATGTGACGTGCCTGCTACGCAGGACGCACACGACATAAAGGCAGATAGCAGAAAGAACGAACGTTTGCGTAGCTCAGTTGGTAGAGCGACTTGTTTCGGAATAAGTGGACTCGGGTTCGTTCCCGGCGTGGACCAAAAATTACGGAGAAATTTACTTCGTTATAAACAACAATATATGACAAGGGGAAAGCATAAAAAAATCCATGGAAAAAGCTTTGCTGCCTTTAGCTTCTGTTATCGGAAATGTTTGCTTCCATTCTCAAGCTGAAACACAAATTATTAGGATTAGTATCGTAGATGAATAATGTATGATCTCTCAGATTCTATTTCACATGTTGTGTATATCAGAGTTGGAAACGGGCCAAAAATTTCGGACCCGAACCAGTCCCAAACAACTCTGCTTTTAACTGTAGATTTGAATGCATCATCATCATCGTTGTCAATCATTATCAATCCACTGCTGGATGAAGGTCTCCCCAAGTTTCTTTCACAACTGTTTGTCTTGAGCCAACCTCCTGCAAGTCCCTCCAGCATGCTTTTGAATTCGAGTCCACTAATAGAATAATACGAATCTATTCATAAACCTAGTACAAGATACGAACTGGGATGAAATAATGCAAATTCCTAATCCTGATGTGGCTTATAATTTATTTGAAATAACTTTGAAGAGATTGTACAATAAGGCTTTTCCATTTAAAAGAACCACGTCTAAATTCAAAGAAGAGCGGAAACCTTGGCTAACAAGGCACTGTCTTAATCAGATAAATAAAAAAAAATAAACTGTTCACAAAATTCTTAAAATCAAGGTCACAAATTGATTAAAATATTTTTAAAAAATTTAGAAATAATCTTAACTCCTACATTAGAAAATTAAAAAGAGATTATTATTTTCATATTTTTTCTAAAAATAATCCAAAAGTAACCTGGAAGTACTTAAACATATTATTAGGTCGTAGGAATGTACCAAAGACTTCGATTCACCTCACTCGGGGTAACATCAAAATCACTGATCAAACTGAAATTGCTAATCAATTTAAATCATCATTTTATTGTATCACCACAACGTATAATACAACAACTTCCTAAGCTGAACGATCAACAATTACCTCATTCCTCCAACTCATGTACCTTAAATTCAATGCATACTTTGGAAATTACTAGAACCGAATTAATCTACCAACTGCAGAATATTAACATAAATAAAGGACCAGGTCCAGATGATATTCTTCCCAAAATTTTAAAAACTATAACTTTTTTCATTGTTACTCCCCTATTATACATTTTTAATTCCATTCTAGCTACAGGCATTTTCCCAGTTTCGTTAAAAATTGCAAAAATTGCTCCTGTCTTTAAAAAGGGTTTCTTGACAGATATTAATAACTATCGACCTATAGCTAAATTATCCATATTTGCTAAAAATTTTGAAAAATTACTACTTGTTAGATTATTTGCTTATATTGAAAAATACAAAATTTTGCAGAAAAATCAATTTGGCTTTTTACCAAATTCCTCGCAGAAATCGCCCTTTTACACTTAAAAGATAAAATTCAATCTAATTCTATTAATAATAAATTTACATTGGGACTTTTCATTGATTTATCAAAAGCATTTGATACTTTAAATCACAACTTATTATTATCAAAATTGTATGCAATCGGTATTCGGGGTACATTATATAATTTCTTTTAGAAACTATCTCACTGGTCGCCAGCAATATACAGAAATTGAACATACCAAATCTAATTTACAATCAGTCATTTCAGGAGTCCCTCAGGGCTCGGTACTTGCTCCATTATTATTTAATATTTATATTAATGACTTCTGTACCTGTCTACAGAATTCAGATATTATTTTATATGCAGATGATGCAACCATATTAATACATGGAAATGATGTTGAGACATTGGTGCGACAATTACAAGTCCGTTTTACATCTATCACTAATTGGTTAAGTAAAAATGATCTGGCTATTAATATTAACAAAACAAAAGTAATGATTTTTTCAAGTACGTCAACCCCTATATCCTTAATTCAGAATACTAATTTACTCGGATCATCTATAGAAGTGGTTCAAAATCATAATTATCTTGGTATCATTATTCAGCATGATTTAAAATCGAATTCACATGTTGACTACTTATCTAATAAGATCTCAAGAAATTTAGGGGTTATTAGTGGTGCAGTGGCCAATTTAACCCCAAAATTAATGATTTTATTATACTACACTTTAATTAAATCTCACCTAATCTATTGTATATCTGTTTGGGGATCGACTACTTAATACAATATGAAAAAAACTTAAGTCGTTACAAAATAGATTCATAAGACTACTGAAATTTAAACTACAAAATACTCAATTTTCAAATACAGTCTTTCAGGCTAGACTCAGTCCAAATGATTTTAATATACTAACTATTCAACAACTACATATCTATAGTATAGGTAAACTAATGTTTTTGAGAAATAAAAATGGTTATTACCAAGATTTAATTTCAATAAGTACTCGTGGTCATGATTATTCCACGAGACAAAAACAACACTAATTCCCATGTTTCCACTAACAGAACGATTTAGATCATTTGTTAGTTATATTGGTCCGGCATTATGGAATACATTTCCTACTGATATTATATCACTTAATAATATTAATATATTTAATGGAAAACTCAGGCATTTCTTACTGACCAAAAGCTCATAATGTATTATTACCTTTATTAATTGATAGTACCACCCTAGCTGTGTTTGATATTGTGTGGACTTGACTTGTTTATGTTTTTTTGAATTTTTTTTATTTTCATGAAAATTTTGATGCTTTGGGAGAAGAGGGCACGTCAGGCCTATAAGGCCTTTTCCCTCCTCATTCCCTCTTGTTACAAAAATGTAATGTGTGTTATATACACTGACGGAAAAAAAAATCCCAACACCAAGAAGGGGTTGTGTTAGATAAACGACAGTTGGTAGGCGTCTGTAAGATGACGTCTATGCAAATTTCGCGCTCGGCCCATACGTGTGGCGCTAGTAGCGCCCCTCGGAACATGCAAAGCAGGTTTGCTGTAAATACGCGCTGTAACGTTCGTGAGCGTTAGTTATCGTTGAGATTCGACGTAGTGTGTTGATGTTAGTCAAGAATGCCTTTGAGAAGACGAAGAAGCCATTATCAACAGCTCACGGAGTTTGAACGAGGTCGTGTAATAGGGCTACGAGGAGATGGATTTTCTTTCCGCAATATTGCAGAACTACTTGGCAGGAATGTAGTCACTGTGCATGATTGTTGGCAGCGGTGGTCAAGGGAAAGTACTGTCTCTAGAAGACCGGGTTCCGGCCGGCCACGTGGCACTACTGAGAGGGAAGACCGCCGTGTACGGCGTATGGCCGTAGCGCATCGTACCGCGTCTGCGGCAGCAATTCGAGCTGCAGTTGCCACCACAGTGGCACAACGAACTGTTACAAATTGGTTACTTGAAGGACAGCTCCGAGCCAGACGCCCTGTAGCGTGCATTCCACTTACTCCAAACCACTGCCGTTTGCGACGTCAGTGGTGTCAAGCTAGAGCTCATTGGAGGACGTAGTGGAGATCTGTTGTGTTTTCTGATGAAAGTCGGTTCTGCCTGGGTGCCAGTGATGGTCGTGTGTTGGTTAGAAGGTGGCCAGATGAGCGCCTGCAACCAACCTGTCTGCGGCCGAGACACACTGGACCTACACCTGGAGTTATGGTCTGGGGAGCAATTTCCTATGACAGCAGGAGCACTCTCGTGGTTATCCCACGCACCCTGACGGCACAGTTGTACGTCGGTCTGGTGATTCAACCTGTTGTGCTGCCATTCATGAACAGCATTCCAGGGGTGTTTTCCAACAGGATAACGCTCGTCCGCATACCGCTGTTGTAACCCCACATGCTCTACAGAGTGTCGACATGTTGCCGTGGCTTGCTAGATCACCAGATCTTTCACCAATCGAGTACGTATGGGACATCATTGGACGACAACTCCAGCGTCACCCCCAACCAGCATTAACCGTATTGACCGACCACGTGCAACAGGCATGGAACTCCATCCCACAAACTGACATCCAGCACCTGTACGACACAATGCATGAACGTTTTCGTGCTTGCATTCAACATTCTGGCGGTTACACCGGTTATTAATGTACCAGCATTTCACATTTAAAATGGGTCTTCTCGCGCTTACATTAAGCTGTGATCTTGAAACCTTAATCGATTAAATATGTTACCTATACAAATGTATTGCCGCCATTTCATTCCTCCACAACTATTTTTTTGTGGTGTTGGGATTTTTTCTGTCAGTGTATTTATGAATACGTAATACCCTGTCTGTAACAACTAAAATGCAATAAATGAAATGAAATGAAATGAAATGAAATGAATTTCGTCCACCCATCTCCCACGTTGTCTTCTTCTGGGTCTTTTCCTATATCATGGAATCCAATCTAAAATTTCTGTTTTCTTCTACTCTTGTCATTTTCCTTATGCATGAGTCCCGCTTTTTATCTTTCCTGGTTACACGAAGCATGCCGCTCTCTATGCTTCTTTCAACTGTCTTTAGTCTTTTTATGTCTTTTTTAGTTAAAGTTCCCGTCTCTACTCCGTAAGTAAGCACTGGAAGGATGCACTGATTAACCACTTTTCTTTTAAAGCACAATGGCATATTGCTCTTAAAAATTGTACTGTTTCTTCTAAAAGCTCTCCAACCAAGTTTTATACGTTGATTTATTTCTTCATCAATTTTTTTTTTTTTTTTGATTGGAGGTTTAACGACCACCGTGAGCAACTCAATGGGCTATAAGCAGTCGCTCGTCCCTAATTTAGGGTCACTGGTTCCAGGGAAGGGAGAGAGCCAGTGCCGTAAGACAAACACAACATCCATGCCTCACCGGGATTCGAACCCGGGCCGATTCGGACGAATGATCAGAGGCCATCGCTTAGACCACTGCGCCACAGGGGCGGCTCTTCATCAATGTCACTCTCGCTTAAGGCGCTACGAGACCCGCCATCTTGTATTGCTGCCTTCTCTTATTAACCAACGGGCAAGGGTATTTCCCAAATTGCTCGGGTAATTTTGCATGTTTTGGAACACCGTTTGTGGCTAACGCAAGATACATGATAAATAAGGAGTTCCCTAGTTTCAGAATTTTAATTGACCTTTCCCTTCATTTTTTATCTGCAGCGAAAGTCGTACCAAGACGTCTTCCATAGTTTTATTAATTAATAAAAAATACTTAAAGGGTCGAAAATGAAAATCTGAAACCAGGGAACTCTTTTATTTATCATATATCTTGCGTTAGCCACAAACGGTGTTCCAAAACATGCAAAATTACCCGAGCAATTTGTGAAATACGCTTGCCCGTTGGTTACTAAGAGAAGGCAGCAATACAAGATGGCGGGTCTCCTAGAGCCTTAAGTTCATCCAGGGTGTGAGGATTATTGTGATACGCAACACCTTTGAGATACCCCCAAAGAAAGAAGTCGAGCGGCGATAAACCTGGGATCTGGATGGGAGGCCACAGGTCTTTAGAGATGAGGTATTCACTGAAAAAATCTCGGAAAATATTGACGGTACTAACCAACGTATGGCATGCGGCACATTCTTTCTGGAGCCAACAATGTAGTTCGCTGACATCAAGGAATGCCACAAACTGAGTGATAATGTCTTGGTAGACGTAACTATCCACAGTCGTTTGGACGGTGCGATATTGCACACTAAACTACAAGTTTTTTTCGAATGCAAACGTTTTTCAAGAAAAATATGTGGATTTTCACATGACCAAATCCTGTTGTTCTGACTATTGACATAACCTCCGAGGTGAAACCAGGCCTTGTCACTCAAGCAAAACTGTATCCAGACTCTGTATTCCACGTTGTTCAAGGAATGAGCTGAACCATCGGCAGAAGTGTATTTGTTTGCCTGTATCTGGGGCCTTGAGTTCATGCACTGCGCGAATACGGTATGGACGAAGATGCAACGATCTCACAGCTTTATGAGCACTACCATATGAAATTGATGATTGCACAGCAAGTTTCCGGAGGCTTTTTCGTGGCAACCGCTGCAGTGCTCGCTCGCTTTATCTCACCCACTTTATGTTCAGTCAAAATGGAGGGTCTTCCAGAGCGTTTTTTATCCGCAACAGATCCAATGTCCCGAAAACAGGACAGGACATAGGAGCGGGATGCATTCCATTGCACTTATCCGTCATAACTTGCGTAAATATGGTTCGATTTCCATTAACATTTAGTATGTGGTAGCGGACCATCTGGGGACGAACCGTATTGAAAATGGGCGAAATGGGGTGAAAGGTCAGGACATATGAGCGAGATCTATTCCATCGCCTTAGTGCATCATAACTTACGTAAAAATGCTTCGATTGAGACAAAATTTTACCATGTTGTATACTTAACCGGTTCTGTTGAATATCATCAAAAAGGGGTCAAAGGTCAGGGCAGAGAAGCGAGTTTTTTTTTTCTTGTTTTTTTTATTGGAGGTTTAACGACCACCGTGAGCAACTCAATGGGCTATAAGCAGTCGCCCGTCCCTAATTTAGGGTCACTGGTTCCAGGGAAGGGAGAGAGCCAGTGCCGTAAGACAAACACAACATCCATGCCTGACCGGGATTCGAACCCGGACCCCTTACGGACGAAAGATCAGAGGCCAGCGCCTTAGACCACTGCGCCACCGGGGCGGCAGTTTTATTCTGCAGCTATTATCCTTATAACTTGAGTAATGATTTCTGTTATGTTGGAAAGCGAATCATAATCAATGCATTGCATGATTTTACAAGCTTGTTGTCTATCGTTCTTATCCTGCCGCATATACGTCACTCTTGTTCCGACCTCAGGGTGTTGCCAACATTATTCTCGTTTGAGGGGAAAGACATAACGTTAAGTTTTTTTTTTTTTTTGGTTGGAGGTTTAACGACCACCGTGAGCAACTCAATGGGCTATAATAAGCAGTCGCCCGTCCTTAATTTAGGGTCACTGGTTCCAGGGAAGGGAAAGAGCCAGTGCCGTAAGACAAACACAACATCCATGCCTCACCGGGATCCGAACCCGGACCCCGTTCGGACGAATGATCAGAGGCCATCGCTTAGACCACTGCGCCACCGGGGCGGCACGTTAAGTTTGGAAAGTCTAAAAGAGAACAAACAAAAATTTACAGAGGAAGAGAAACACAAAAGGTAAAGTTAAAATAGAATGAACGTTACACACCATTGTTGCCGTTTATCCAGTAGGTAAAAGATGAACAAGTAAGGAAGATGAGTGAAGCTGAATTTAAACCCACTGATGAATAAAAACTGAGATTAAAAACATGAAATGAAGAAAATCAAGTGAAGAAAGGGTAAAACGTAGCATTACGATCTTGAGAAACCTTGGTTCCAGCCATTTATATCACTTATATCCTCCACCGTCGTGTCCAAACGCGTGTCAACCATCAATCATGTCGACATGGCGTTCATCAGTGGTGGACGATGTCGTTGTCAACGCTGCTATTTCTTCACTGCCTGAAGGAATTACTGCCCGCTCTTCATGCCTGGAGACGTCATGATCGGCATTGCGCATGCCCCATACTGCTTCATCTGGTGGATATTTATACTGTGATTTATTTCTTCAGTGTAATAGTTCGATTTCTGTTCTTTTTCTTTTTTAGGTCATTTTCTTGTTTAATCAAGTATTTCTTCAGATATGATAGTCTAATTGGCGTGTTAGTACAGAGTGTCCCACTCGCAACTGAACCAGGCATTTCTTTAATAATATTAACACCAATGAAGATATTGCAACGAAATTTGAAGTGGACTTACCTCATTTCATGCGAAATGTGATGACATCACAACATGTGCTGGAAGGGGCCACCATTTGCGTCCAGACAGCATTGAACCCGGAGCACCATATCGTGGAAAGTCCTTGCCAGTACGTCTGCCGTCACTGCCTGCATTTCTTCGGCGATGTTTGCTTTCAAGGCATCTATGGTTCTCGGTTTCTTTTGGTAAGCTCTACCTTTTAGATATCCCCATAAAAAAAATAATCAGGAGGCGTCTGATCTGGCGAGCGCGGTGGCCATAGGTCCTTCGAAATGACGCGGTCGTCGAAAAAAGGACTAAATTTCGGCCATGCTGGTGTGTGACGTCACTGCATCATGCTGGTAATATCCAATGGAGAATTCTTCGCCACCCAATTGATTTACAAAGGTGCTGAGGATTTCCGTATATGCAGCTGTTGTGATGGTTGTATCGAAGAAGATGGGATCAATTATGTGGCACAGGGTCATCCCACACGAAACACCAATTTTCTGTGAATTAAGGGGTTCTTCGTGTATCGCGTTTGGATTTTCAATGGCCCAAGTTTCGGAATTTTGAGAATTGACGTATCAGGAGAGGTGAAACCACGCCACGTCCGAGAACCACGTGTAGTCCGGAATGCCCGTATTTTCCTGAAGAAATATTTCAAACCATCGGCAATATGTCACTTGTTTCACGTGCTCAGGCTCTTTCAGTTCGTGGACTGCAGATATACGGTACGCATGAAGCTTCTCTTTTTTCACAGCACGTTGACAAGTGCTTTTGGACAACCCTGGTTCCTGTGACAGTCGGCGAAGTGACTCCCTGGGAGACGTAAGTAGTAGGTCCTTTACATTCTGGATCGTTTCCTCGGACAATTAAGGACGATTTCCTGCATGGTCGTCTAATAAAGTTTCCTAGCTTTCCAATTCCTTCGGCAATGCCCAAATGGTGGACTTGCTCGGCGAAGGTCTGCATGCAAACCTCTCCAGAAATTGTTGTTAACAAGACTTTAACGATTCTGTTTCCCAATAAGTGCGACCAATAGATACTCGCTCTTCCAGTGTATACCTATATATTTTCCTACTTACGCGAACAGCCACGATCACGAGCACTCACTATCAACAACCGTATTGTGCAGACACGCTCAGCGAAATGGCATAACAAAGCAGAAGAGTGGCGCGTTTGGCTGGCTGGCGGACAGCTCCTCAGTGGCGCCACTCTTAGGAATATGTCTGCCACTAAGGAGCACTCCGGCTGGCTGTGACGTGCCTGCCTAGTAGGACGCACACGACATAAAGGCAGATTGCAGTCAGAACGAACGTACGCGTGGCTCAATTGGTAGGGCGACTTGTTCCGGAATAAGTGGATTCGGGTTCGATCCCCGCCGTGGACCAAAAATGACGGAGAAACTTACTTCGTTATAATGGCGCCCGAACTTTCTGGATGACCCGGCAGTTCAAGATCTCGCAATGGTGTGATGTTATTTCCACACTGCGAGAAAGGAAAAATAAGAGAATCCCTTCTCCAGCGCTTCGAAAAATAAAAATGTGTGATGTTACATTCCACACACCAAATTGACTGGGAGTTCTCAAGTGCACGTTCTTCAGCGGATGCTGCCTACGACAATTCATGGTCACGGCTGACCCGTAGGCCATGCACCCGGCCCTCTTTCGGGGAGGGCGGGGGGGGAGATGTGACGTGCTTGCCCAGTAGGACGCACACGACATAAAGGCAGATAGCAGTCAGAACGAACGTACGCGTGGCTCAATTGGTAGAGCGACTTGTTCCTGAATAAGTGGACTTGGGTTCGATCCCCGGCGTGGACCAAAAATGACGGAGAAATTTATTTCGTTATAAACAATACAAGGCAGGGGAAACATCGAGAGAAATTGAACTTAAGATTACAGCATTCCATTTTCAGATATTGTTGCCTCCATTTTCAAACTTAAACACAAACATTTGTGGAATAAAATTATATTTAACAACAATAAATACAGACCCATCACCTTCCTATCAGTGGTTTATAAAATATTCACTAAAGTCCTTTCACTTCGCTTGAATGTAACAATGAACTTGGCTCAACTGAGAGAACAAACTGGAATCGGGGGTGGCTACAGCACTATAGATCACTTCCATGTACTGAGAGAACTAATTGAAAGAACGAGGGAATGTGAACTCCCATTATGTATGGCTTTTATAGAATATGAAGATGCCTTGGATTCCGTGAACTCATCAGCAGTTACAATGGCCTTGAAATCCTGCGGTATTGAAGATACATACATTAGTATTATTAATAACATCTATGGAAATGCAAGTACAAAGGTTTGGTTATTTGAGAATACAGCGCCAATAAAATTTAGAAAGGGAGTGAGGCAAAATGACACTATATCTCCCAAAATCTTTAATGCCACATTGCAAAATGTCTTTCAATCATTGAACTGGGAAAACAAAGGGATGAAGGTTAATGGAGATTATTTAACTCCCCTTCGTTTTGCTGATGATATAGTCATTTTTGCAACTTCCCTTTCATAGCTCCAGGAACTTGCTGACAAGAGTAAAGAAGTGGGATTAAAAATGAACTTTCAAAAGACAAAACTGATGTACAATGTTTTCACAAGAAATGAAGATTTATCGATTGATGGGGAAAAGCTGGAGATAACCATTACCTATATATATATCTTGGACAGCAAATATCAAGCAAATGGCACATTGATGAAGAAATTAATCGACGTATAAAACTTGGTTGGAGAGCTTTTGGAAGACACAGTGCAATATTTAAGAGCAATATGCCAATATGTCTTAAAAGAAAAGTGTTTAATCAATGCATCCCTTCAGTGTTTACGTATGGTGCAGAGACGTGGACCTTAACTAAAAAAGACTTACAAAGACTGCAGACAACTAAAAGGAACATGTAGAGATGCATGTCTGTTGGTGTAGCCTGTAGATATAAGAAAAGGAACTCATGGATAAGGAAAATGAGAAGAGTGGAAGACACATGAACAGAGTAAAATCCCTGAAATGGCATTCGGCTCGATATGTTGACAGAAGAATGGACCACCGATGCACAAACGAAATTCTAGACTGGTTTCCAAGGCACAGGAAAAGACCCCGAAGAAGACCACGTGGGAGATGGGTAGATGAAATTCGAAAGCATGCGGGAGTGGCATGGAGGAGACTGGCGCACGATAGACCATTGTGGAAGAAACTGGGGAGGCCTTTATCCAGCAGTGGATTGATAATGGTTGATGATGATGATGATACACAGGAACATCGCGAGAAAAACAAATACCATTTTGGAGGAAATCTTTATTGAGTCCAAGTTTCACTTTCGGAAAATGTTTTATGCGGATTACGTATGTAGCCCATTGTCGGGACAGGACAGAAGTAAAACGGGTTCTGTGGACACCATTCTTTGTCTTTTTGTCCGCAGGACAAAAAAAAAAGAAAGATCTGCGACGTACGTAGTCTGTTGCCACAATTCTGCGATGGGGCTTGGAACTATTATTTAAACCAATGAAATGCATCAAAAATTATTTCCCATCAATGCAAAGCTGGTAACTAATTCATGCTGTATTTTTCTGAAAATTGAGAAAGAAGCTATTAAAACATGATTCGTGTTTTTCTTTAGAATTTAGTTAACGAGAAAAACGTTCATATCGAAAAACATCGATTATCTGGCACTTAATTAAAAAAAAAAAAAACATTTTCCGGAAATTTATGCTATCTACTGTCGTAGTAAATACTCGCTTTCGCTGGTATGGCCGCCATCCGACTTTTGGTGAAAGTGATAAATAAATATAAAGATAATTTGAGTACTCAAGACGTCCTATCGGGCCATTAATGAAATTTTGATGACTGCCATTCAAAACTTTCCTCGTCAGCACTTGGGAATTTTCTTTTTCTTTTTTATCTCAGTTCGTCTCATCTACATTTTAATTGCGAGCAGGTGGCGCTGGCCGACAAACATCCAAAATAAAGATAAGGGGGAGGTGGTTTAGGGAGTCAACCGTAACCGGCTTGTGCTTTAATAGAGGTATACTGCGATCGATTTGTGTGAGTATCAAAACAGATGCGACGAAGCAACGGATAGACCCTTTTGCGGATATGCGATAAGACCTTCTTCGAAGCCCCCCCCCCCCCCGTACCCAACCCAACCCACTTTCATGTCCTTGTAAAGGCAATCGTAAAGGATCGAGCCGCCTGGAGGCTTTGCGTGTAGTGTCTGATTGGAAACAATTAGCGCTACGTAATAGATTTTTCCTTTCTTTCTTTTCATGTAAACGATGTTGCGATGAAGATTTCAAACTGAGGATTTCCGTGTATGAAATCGAGCTTCTAAGTATTTAATAGTTTACGTGACGTTCCGAACGAAACCAGGATCTGTAATGTTCTTTCCCGTCATCTAGTGTTTCCTAGCACATCTGTTTTACTCCATGTCTACATTGCTTTCAGAACAACAAACACCCTGCAATTGTTTAGTTACAAAAGCAGTCATACGTGTTCCATAAATTATGTCTCATTCTCCACACAAAATGTCATGAAGAGCATGTAGAATTCACAGAAAACTAGACAAAACCCGTCGGAATCGACGGTTAGTTTATTTGTTGTTGTTGTTGTTGTTGTTTTTTTTTTTTGAGAAGAATAAACTCATATGAAAAAACAAATGTAAACTTTATTTGATTGACAAATTCATTCAACCATTTAAGACAATAGCCCAGGTTCGTGACTTTTTTTTTTTTTTTGACTGAAGGTTTAACGACCACCGTGAGCAACTCAATGGGCCCTTTCCTAATTTAGGGTCACTGGTTCCAGGGAATGGAGAGAGTCAGTGCCATAAGACAAACACAACATCCATGCCTCACGGGATTCGAACGTAGACCCAAATAAACAAATATAAACTTTATTTGATTGACAAAATCATTCAACCACTTCAGTAAAGACAATAGTCCAGGTTCGTGACTTTTTTTTTTTTTTTTTTTTGACTGAAGGTTTAACGACCACCGTGAGCAACTCAATGGGCCCTTTCCTAATTTAGGGTCACTGGTTCCAGGGAATGGAGAGAGTCAGTGCCATAAGACAAACACAACATCCATGCCTCACGGGATTCGAACGTAGACCCAAATAAACAAATATAAACTTTATTTGATTGACAAAATCATTCAACCACTTCAGTAAAGACAATAGTCCAGGTTCGTGACTTTTTTTTTTTTTTTTTTTGACTGAAGGTTTAACGACCACCGTGAGCAACTCAATGGGCCCTTTCCTAATTTAGGGTCACTGGTTCCAGGGAATGGAGAGAGTCAGTGCCATAAGACAAACACAACATCCATGCCTCACGGGATTCGAACGTAGACCCAAATAAACAAATATAAACTTTATTTGATTGACAAAATCATTCAACCACTTCAGTAAAGACAATAGTCCAGGTTCGTGACTTTTTTTTTTTTTTTTTTTTTGACTGAAGGTTTAACGACCACCGTGAGCAACTCAATGGGCCCTTTCCTAATTTAGGGTCACTGGTTCCAGGGAATGGAGAGAGTCAGTGCCATAAGACAAACACAACATCCATGCCTCACGGGATTCGAACGTAGACCCAAATAAACAAATATAAACTTTATTTGATTGACAAAATCATTCAACCACTTCAGTAAAGACAATAGTCCAGGTTCGTGACTTTTTTTTTTTTTTTTTTTGACTGAAGGTTTAACGACCACCGTGGGCAACTCAATGGGCTATAAGCAGTCGCCCTTTCCTAATTTAGGGTCACTGGTTCCAGGGAATGGAGAGAGTCAGTGCCATAAGACAAACACAACATCCATGCCTCACGGGATTCGAACGTAGACCCAAATAAACAAATATAAACTTTATTTGATTGACAAAATCATTCAACCACTTCAGTAAAGACAATAGTCCAGGTTCGTGACTTTTTTTTTTTTTTTTTTTTTTTGACTGAAGGTTTAACGACCACCGTGAGCAACTCAATGGGCCCTTTCCTAATTTAGGGTCACTGGTTCCAGGGAATGGAGAGAGTCAGTGCCATAAGACAAACACAACATCCATGCCTCACGGGATTCGAACGTAGACCCAAATAAACAAATATAAACTTTATTTGATTGACAAAATCATTCAACCACTTCAGTAAAGACAATAGTCCAGGTTCGTGACTTTTTTTTTTTTTTTTTTTTTTTTGACTGAAGGTTTAACGACCACCGTGGGCAACTCAATGGGCTATAAGCAGTCGCCCTTTCCTAATTTAGGGTCACTGGTTCCAGGGAATGGAGAGAGTCAGTGCCATAAGACAAACACAACATCCATGCCTCACGGGATTCGAACGTAGACCCAAATAAACAAATATAAACTTTATTTGATTGACAAAATCATTCAACCACTTCAGTAAAGACAATAGTCCAGGTTCGTGACTTTTTTTTTTTTTTTTTTTTTGACTGAAGGTTTAACGACCACCGTGAGCAACTCAATGGGCCCTTTCCTAATTTAGGGTCACTGGTTCCAGGGAATGGAGAGAGTCAGTGCCATAAGACAAACACAACATCCATGCCTCACGGGATTCGAACGTAGACCCAAATAAACAAATATAAACTTTATTTGATTGACAAAATCATTCAACCACTTCAGTAAAGACAATAGTCCAGGTTCGTGACTTTTTTTTTTTTTTTTTGACTGAAGGTTTAACGACCACCGTGAGCAACTCAATGGGCTATAAGCAGTCACCCTTTCCTAATTTAGGGTCACTGGTTCCAGGGAAGGGAGAGAACTAGTGGCGTAAGACAAACACAGCATCCATGCCTCACCGGGATTCGAACCCGGACCCTTCACGAACGAATCATCGTAAGCCAGCGCTTAGACCACTGCGCCACCGGGGCTGCCAGGTTCGTGATGAGCATCACGACTGCACCCTTTTTCAGTCGTAAAATGTGAGGCGGAAGTCCACTCATCTCGATCGTGTGCAAAAATTCAATTGGATAGCTCACTCTTTCACTCTCATCTTCAGTCACAACCGTGTTTATAAATGTTGTTGGAATGAGATTCGCGTTGCGAATACTCTTCACCCGTCGGAATATAATGGGAAACGTCTTACCTACGTGAATAAACTGGATCGAATGAATATTAAATTGTATATATATATACATCACACAGTCCAACGGCATAACGCAATCAGGTCTTCGAGAGTGTTCGCTTTTCCGATGAGAAATTTGATACCAATGCCAGCTAGCGTTGCTTTGCGTAACGGTTCGCTCAGAAAACATAAAGACTTCGGACTTTGGACTATCTCAGTCCCTCCATGCTTTCGCCTTCAACAGCGCGTGAGTCAACCGCAGGCGATCGAATGTCAACCGCACGGTTATTCCATAGACTTTACATGGGAAATTTGCCGCCGAACAACCCCCGACTCGTTACCGCAATCTCATTCTTCTCTTCGAATGATACATGTACATGGTAAGACCTTTATTTTCATACCTCAACCATATCTTTACGTTCAGCCGTTCTCTCAAAATAGGACTCACAGTAAAAAACCTTATAGAATTAATATATAGATGCTACGCAGTCATGAAAATGAAAGACGCAACAAAATTTTCGAATCAAATGAAGATGTCCAGGTGGCGCAGTGGTCTAGGCGATGGCCTCTGATCATTCGTCCGAAAGGAGTCCGGGTTCGAATCCCGGTGAGGCATGGATGTTGTGTTTGTCTTACGGCACTGGCTCTCTCCCTTCCCTGGAACCAGTGACCGCAAATTAAGGACGGGCGACTGCTTATAGCCCATTGATTGCTCACGATAGTTGTTAAACCTCCAATTAAAAAAAAACAAGTTAGTAAAATCATGCAATGCATTGATTATGATACGCTTTCCAACATACCAGAAATCATTACTCAAGTTATGAGGATAATGGCTATGGAATAAATCTCACTCCTGTGCCCTGACCTTTGATCCCATTTCGATGATATTCAACAGAACTGGTTCAGTATACCTCCGAAATAACATGATAAAGTTTTGTCGCAATCGAAGCAATTTTACGTAAGTTATGATGCAAAAGGGCTATGGAATAGATCCCGCTTCTGTGTCCTAACTTTTGAAAAATTTCACCTATTTTCAATAGGAGTCGTCCCCAGGCAGGTCCCTACAACACACTGACATTTCATCCAAATCGAAACATTTTTACGTAAGTTACGACGCAAAATGGCGATGGAAGTTATTCCGCTCCTATGTCCTGACCTTTATCCCCCATTTCGCCAGTTTTCAATAGGTTTTGTCCCCGGGTGGTCCCCTACCACATACTAAAGTTTAATTGAAATCGAACCTTTTTTACGTTAGTTATGATGCATAAGAGCAGTGGAATGGATCCATCTCCTATGTCCTGACGTTCGACCCTATTTCGTTCACTTTCAATAGGGTTCCTACCCAGGAACGCTATTGAATTCATCGAAATCGAAAGATTTTTGAGCCAGTTATCGTGCGGACAGACGGACGGACAAAGCTGAAGCATATACGCTTCTTCAACCTACGGTTGGAAAGCGTAAAAAAAAAAGATGTTCAGGAAAAAGTCTGCAAATTAGCATTCAGAAAGTGTTTTAATGCGTGTGGTCTTTTGAAGCCTAAAGTTTTTTAGAGGGGTTTTTGTGTGTGTGTGTGTGTGTGTGTGTGTGTTTGGTACAGAATTACTCTGTCTGTTCAACGGATATTTCACAAACATCGTATCCGAAGTTTATTTTCTCATCCGTTGATCCTATACATATACAGTAAAATATCTCATTTAGGGACCTCCCTTGGGAAATCAATTTTTGTCCGTAAAAGACAGATCTCTTTAAGAGAGAGTTTTTGTCAGTTCTTGGTTGTAGCACGTAGAAACAACAAAACTCACGTTACTGACACCTCGCACTGTTAAAAATTGGTACCTAGAAATAAGCAAAATGTACTCGTTTTTGAGTACATTCTCGGGTTATAATAGCTCCGAGTACTTATGTCTCATTTTTGGAACAGACACGTACTCATTTTTGAGTACATACAGGAAATCAATTGTGAGTATATCTCGTATTTCTAATTTGAAAAATATGTACTCGTTTTTGAGTACATATATCTCAATTATCAGGTGTGCAACTTAATTCTCGGCCACAGGCACGACACGCAAATTTTAGCAAATCGAATACGTACCTAATCAAGGAAATATTCCCCGTCGTGCTGGATGCATTTGAGCCATCGGTCAGGGAGCTGCCGAATGCCACTGCTGAAAAAAGAGGGTTGTTTCGAGTTGATAAAGTCAGCAATACTTGTGTGGACCTCCTCGACAGGAGTGAAGTGCGTATCACTCAGGTGATGTTGCAGGGAGCGAAAGAGGTGATAATCCGACAGGGCGAGGTCTGGAGAATACGCCAGATGGGATAAAATCTCCCATCCCAGGTCGGTGATCGTGTTTAAAGTCGTTTTCGCGGTGTGAAGACGCGCGTTATCCTGAAGCAACAGGACCGACCTTCTGCCCTTGGCGGTGTATGGCCTTTTCGCCTCCATTACGTCACTCACACGAATGAGTTGCTGACAATAACGCTCATCATTGACCATTTCACCAGCTTTGAGCAAATCATAGTGTACAACACCGCGCTGATTCCACCATATGCACAGCAACAACTTCCTGGCATGGATATTAGGTTTGACGGTACTGGTGCTGGCTGATCTGGATAAACCCACGATTTGCGCCGCTTAGGATTATCCTAGAGGATCCACTTCTCATCACAGGTCAAAATCTTGTGGAGGAAATCCTTCTTCTTGAATCTGGAGACCAGGGACACAGCAACATCGTAGCGCCTCGACTTGTTCGCAGCTGTGAGTGGGTGGGGCATCCGACGGCCCTCCTTGTGAATCCGTCCAAGCTTGTGCAGGCGCTTTGCAATGGCTTACCGTGTTACTCTGAGTTCCTCGGCGAGCTCTGACTGTGTGCGACAATGATCCGCGTCCAACAGTTGTTCCAGTTTCTCATCGTCAACTTTCTGTGGCTGTCCCGGACATTCTGCATCACGGATATCGAATTTTCCCTGCTTGAACCGTTGAAACCACTTCTTACGCGTACTGTAGGACACAGGAGCCTCACCGAACGTAGCACAGATCATTTTCTGGACACTTTGTTTCAGCTGAAACGCGAACAGGAGGCAGTGCCTTAAATGTTGCTTCTCGAACGACATTGCTTTCGTCGTCAAATTTCGTCGCTTCTGTCACTACAGCTGTAAGCGGTTTCGGTTACCTGGAAAGCTGTTGGGTGGCGCTGCCATCAGCTGACGTTCTATGATCGCTTGCGGTTAGGGGCCGAGAATTAGTTGCACACCTAATATATGTACTCAAAAATGAGTATTTCTGACCTATATTTTGTATCTCAAATATGAATCTAGCGATTCGGAGAAGCTAGTTTGTAAGTGAGAGAGAGTACACTAGATGGCGTCACCGTACGATTTCGCACGGTGGAATAGAAGGCGGAAAGAAATAAGGGGGAGGTTAGGAACCTCAACGCGAGGGATTCCTACCGAGGGGCCGTCACTTAACGTGCTTTTCCGATGCACGGCGGATTTTCAGCGATTGTTAGAAATTCGCACCACCACAGACAGCCCCCAGGTTCAACCCTATTAGGTTAGGGTTGAACCTGGGGTCCCTCCATCAGTAGTCTGAATCTCTAACCACTAAGCCAGCCGATTACAAATTTAGAATACGTGTACTCCATGCATACTCATTTATTCATAGAATCAACTGAAACTGTATTATTCGATCAGATCATATGTAGAGGATTTTAGGAAGTGAGTGTCTGACCCCAGGTCTTAAACAACCCTTAGAAATAGGAAGCTAGGAGATTTGGGCTAGACTGCCAGATAGGAAAGTGACACGGAAGCGAGGTAAAAAAGGGGAAGGAAGACGCCCATGTTTATTACAGGGGGGGCAGTACCCGAGGTCCGACTGCTTAACGTACCTATCCGAAGCACGACAGGTATTTAGTTTTTCGAACGTTCGAACCTGCCGAGGATCGAACCTGCAGTCACAAACGCTGACCACACGTGGCCCTGTATCATCCGATGACACATCTGGGATAATAGATATACTCGTTGTCACATGGACCGCACAATTGTATGACAGATATAGTGATGAAGCGACAATATGATATTTATGAGATGGACGCAAATATAGTTAATATAAATACGTACACAAAGATACTTTATGCATAATTAAATTACTTGTGATTAGTAATTTTGTTGTTCTAATTAAACACTAACTATCAACAAGTAATTGGACACCTGTCATAGCAAAGGAAAACGAAGTTTATTCACCTTCAATAGTTGGTGGAGCCTCCACGAGCGGCGATTACAGCTGCGACCCTCCGGGGCATACTCTCAACCAGGCGTTGTACGACAGCTAGCGGTATTTTCTTCCACTCGGCTTGGAGAAGACAGGTCAGTTCCTTCACCGATTTCGGACGGTGAAGGAACTGACCTGTCTTCTCCAAGCGCACCGCTTAAGTCGACGCTCCAACTCGTCCCATAGGTGCTCGATAGGGTTAAGGTTCGGGATTTGCGCAGGCCAGTTCATTCGCTTAACACCATTGTCACCATACCAAGCCATGGTGGACCTCGCAACATGGCAGGTGGCATTGTCATCCTGAAAGTAACATGGGTCCACCCCGTAACACTGCTACAACGTAGGAAGCGCATGGTCATCCAAAATGGTGCAGTAGGTCTCGGCGTTGAGTCTACCAGGAATTGCGACCAAGGGTCCCGTGCCATACCAGGAGAAACACCCCCATAGCATAATTCCACCGCCGCCCAACTTCACAGTTGGCACAATACACTCCGGCAGGAGACGTTCTCCAGGCAGACGCCAAACCCAGACCCTGCCGTCCGAAAGGTAGAGGGTGAACCTTGATTCGTCGCTCCAGAGAACCTGTTTCCACTGTTCAACGGTCCACTGTCGACGTTCTTTGCACCACGTTAGCAGAGCAGCGCTATTGGACTTGGTGAACAAAGGCTTGTGGGCGCAGCACGTCCATGATAACCGAGCAGATGGGCTTCCTTACGGATGGTATTCATCGAAAGAACACTCCCGGATGCCTGTTGAAACTCCTCGCGGATGTGGCCCATCGATTTGGTGCGGTTCTTCCGAATTTCTCTGACCAACACCAGTCGGTCTCTAACTCCCAGTTCTGTGGGTCTGCCGGGTCAGGGCACATTCCTACAGTCACCTCTCATCTTCCACTTGCCAATCACGTAGGCCACTGTCAATTTTGGGTACTTCAACTCGCTGGATATGTCACGTATGGATCGGTCATTTCTGTGATACCCGACGATTACACCTTTCTCGAAATCAGAGAGCTCCGAACTACGTGGCATCTTGCATGCGACTGGTTGCGTTGTTGTTTCCCACACGATATTTAACGGCGTGTGCCGTGAAGTGTATCAGGATCGCAGATATCGTCGATTGCAGGAGTGTCCAATTACTTGTTGGTATATCAGCCTCTCCTTGACAAATGTCAACCCCGCCTTCTCGTGGTGCATCCTGTTCCCACTAAAGGGGCTCTGACGACCGCCAATAGCGGTATAACTATACCATCGGGATCAGAGGAAATTCTATCCCACACTCACCAACCCGCTTGGCCAGCGTGGTGAGTTATGGCCAAACCCCTCCAAAATGACTCCACAACTTAAATCTTGGCCCTCAGTCTCCGGCAGCTGGAATGTACCTGGCCAAGGCAGCGGCCAGTGCGACATGAAAGCAGAGGGTGCTAAGAATCCCCGGAGGACCGGACTAGGCTGCCATCTGATGCTGACCTTGGCAACGTACAATGGACGCTCCCTATCTTCTGATTCAAGGCTTCTTGAATTGGAAGAGGAACTACAAAGGATCAAGTGGACATCGTGGGGCTAAGTGAGGTAAGGAGAAAAGGAGAAGATCTCATCGAACTGAAAAGTGGACATCTCTTCTACTATCGTGGGACAAATACTGGCAGAACTAGTGGTGTTGGATTTATAATAAACAAGAAACTGAAGGATAAAGTTGTAGAAGTTGAAAGTTCCTCTGACAGAGCTGCACGGCTTGTTATCCAACTCTCGAGAAGATACCAGGCTCAGATTATTCAAACTTATGCACCCACCACAAGTCATCCTGAAGAAGAAATTGAAGAATTTTATGAGGAAATTTGTCATCTAAATAATAAAGGTAAGCAGCACTTGAAAATAATTATGGGAGATTTCAATGCAAAAATAGGGCAACGGCAACAGAATGAAACTTCAGTAGGTAAATTCGGTCACGGCAACAGAAACCAGCGTGGAAATACTCTCGTTGAGTTTGCAGAGGCAGAAGGGTTTTTCATCTTGAACTCCTTCTTCAAGAAAAAGCCACACAGGAAATGGACATGGAGACATCCAAATGGGACGACAAGTGAAATTGATTTTATTATGTGTAACAAAAAATTCGTCATAGAAGACTGCAGTGTGCTAAATAAGTTCAACACAGGTAGTGACCATAGATTGGTGAGATGTAAGATGCACCTCAACACTAAACTTGAACGTGGCAAGCTCATAAGACAAACAAAATCTATTGACATAACCAACCTTAAAAAACACCATAATACCTTCAAGTTGGAACTGAAGAACAGGTTCTCTGCTTTAGAAGGCCTAACATCGGAAGAAGTGGACATCTCTGAAGTTAACAGAAAAGTAACCAAAGCTCTTATGGAAACAGCAACAAAATTAGCTGGGTCTAAGAACAAGTTGCATGTAAATAAATTATCAGGAAAAACGAAAATGTTGATGCAAAAAAGAAGAGAGATGAGGACAACTAAAGAAGATGTGACTTCCAAAGTGGAATATATAGAGCTATGCAAGACAGTACGAAAAAGTATCACTGAAGACGTAAGAAAATTCAACTGTGAACTAGTGAGGAAAGCAATTGAAAACAACCAAAGCCTAAAGATAGCAAAGGGACATCTCAGTAAGGGAAGAAAACAGATTATGGCACTGAGAAAAGAAGATGGTTCTGTAACAAGAAATAGAGGCGAAATTTTGACAAGAGTGAAAGATTTCTACTCCAAATTATATGAAAGGGATGATACATGCACTCCAGACATCATGAAAGATACCAGTACCAGAGTTCCTCCAGTCCTTCCAGCAGAAGTTGCACATGCAATCAAGAACATGAAGCGGGGAAAAGCTCCAGGAGAAGATGGAATTACTGTAGACATCATACAAGAAGCAAGTGGAGAAATCGAAACAGTACTCGCCCAAATTTTCACTCGATGCCTTAATGAAGGAAAGATTCCTGAGGATTGGAACACCGCTACAATGATCCTGCTACATAAGAAAGGTGACATTGAGGATCTTGGAAACTACAGACCTATCAGCCTCCTATCAGTAGTTTATAAAATCTTCACTAAAGTTCTTTCACACCGCTTGAAGGTAACACTGGACATGGCTCAACCGAGAGAACAAGCTGGATTCAGGAGTGGCTACAGCACAATAGATCATATCCATGTGCTGAGAGAACTAATTGAAAGAGCGAGGGAATATGAACTTCCATTGTGCATGGCTTTTATCGATTATGAAAAAGCCTTTGATTCGGTGAAACCATCAGCAGTTACAATGGCTCTGAAACCTGCGGTATTGAAGATGCATACATTAATATTATTAATAACATCTATGAAAATGCAAGTGCAAAGATTAGGCTGTTTGAAAATACAACACACATAAAAATTGGAAAGGGAGTGAGACAAGGTGACACCATATCTCCGAAGCTCCTTAATGCCACATTGGAGGGTGTTTTTCAGTCACTGAGCTGGGAAAACAAGGGGATAAAGATTAATGGAGATTATCTAACCCACCTTCGTTTTGCTGATGACGTAGTCATTTTTGCAACTAGCCCATCAGAGCTGCAGAGTATGATCCAGGAACTTGCTGACAAGAGTAAAGAAGTGGGATTAAAAATGAACTTTCAGAAGACAAAAGTGATGTTCAATGCTTTTACAAGAAATGAAGATTTATCGATTGATGGAGAAAAGCTGGAGATAACAGACACGTACGTTTATCTTGGACAACAGATATCAAGTGAGGGTCACATTGATGAAGAAATTAATCGGCGTACAAAACTTGCCTGGAGAGCTTTTGGAAGAAACAGCATAATTTTCAAGAGCAATATGCCATTATGTCTTAAAAGAAAAGTATTTGATCAATGCATCCTTCCAGTGCTTACGTATGGTGCAGAGACGTGGACCTTAACTAAGAGAGACATACAAAGGCTGCAGACAACTCAAAGAAGCATGGAGAGGTGCATACTTGGTGTAACCAGGAGAGATAAGAAGAGGAACTCGTGGATCCGAAAAATGACAAGAGTGGAAGACATCATGATCAGAGTTAAATCCCTGAAATGGCAATGGGCTGGACACACTGCCAGAAGGACAGATCATCGATGGACAGCCGAAATTTTAGATTGGATTCCAAGGGACAGGAAAAGACCCAGAAGAAGACCACGTGGGAGATGGGTGGATGAAATTCGAAAGTATGCAGGGGTGACATGGAGGAGACTGGCACAAGACAGACCGTTGTGGAGGAAACTTGGGGAGACCTTCGTCCAGCAGTGGATTGATAATGGTTGACAATGATGATGATGATGATGATATAGTGTATATATGTGTGTAACTTTACACATTTATTAAACAATTTCTCTTGAAATCTATAATATCTAAAATGAAGTAATACGAGATTATATTTATATTTATTTATAACGAAGTGAATTTCTCCGTCATTTCTGTCCACGCCAGGATTCGAACCCGGATCCCCTCATTCCGGAATAAGTCGCTCTACCAATTGAGCTACGCGGACGTTTTATTCTGATTCCTATTTGCCTTTATGTCGTGTGCGTCCTTCTGGCAGGTACGTCACATCTCCTGGTACGTTACATCATCTCCCCCTTATTTTTTTATTTTTTTCGAAGTGCTGGAGAAGGGATTCTCTTATTTTTCCTATCTCGCGGTGTGGAAAAAACATCACACCAATGCGAGATTTTGAACGGTCGGGTCATCCGGATAGTTCGGGCGCCATTATAACGAAGTAAATTTCTCCGTCATTTCTGTCCACGCCAGGATTCGAACCCGGATCCCCTCATTACGGAATAAGTCACTCTACCAATTGAGCTACGCGGACGTTTTATTCTGATTCCTATCTGCCTTTATGTCGTGTGCGTCCTTCTGGCAGGTACGTCACATCTCCTGGTACGTTACATATTGACGCAGTTATTTGTAAGTACGTATGGTTACTTATATTTGTGCATGTCATGTACTCGTTTACGATAAGATTGTACTTAAAAAAAACCCGAGTAGGTTCAGGTTCTGATTTTTAAGTTGTTGTTTTTTTTAACAGCGCGCTTTTACTCGCCATAAGTGAAATAAACACGGATACAATTGCAAAGTCACGAGAAATCTAATAGAAAAGAAACTTTCAGGATGGATTGATAACGAATTCGGTGCATAGTGCCTTCCACAGGTATGAGTGGACCCAGGGAATGCCACAAAAACATTCCCCAGACTATTACGCTGCCCCCCCAGCTTGTGTTCTTCCAGCAATTGTTGAAGAGTGTTTGTTCTCCGATGTGTTCTCGCCTTATACGCCAACGTCCATCCGTTCGATGAAGCAGAAAACGTGACTCATCGGAGAAGGCAATCCTCTTCCAATAAGCGGAGGTCCAATTCCGGTTCTGCCGATGCAACCTTCGTTAGCATAGGTGCAGTGACCATCCGTCTGCATCGGAGCCCCATATTGCTAAACTGTCGTTTCAGACACACTTTCGGTAGCCCCCTGGTTCATTCGGCCAGTGAGTTGCTCCATTGTAGCGTGTCGATTGGCCCTCACGCGCACCTTCGCAGCCGACGTTCACCTCTCACATCAATGGCACGTGGTGCTCCGCAGTTTCCACGTCGCTTATTCGCAATGGTGCCATTTCTCCAACCACGATGCACTTTAAGCACGGCGAACAGTTCGCAGACTGAATTGTTTCCGAAATATTGCCACCCTTGGCCCGAAAGCCGATAATCATCCCTTCTTGAAATTTAGATATATCGCTTCTTTTATCCATGATAGCAACGAGTGATGTGTTTTCAGAATGCCTACAGCACACCTTGTTTACCCTCCAAGCCAGCTCACGACGCGTACATTCTTTTATTGGCTATGCGCTGTTACTCTCAAAAGTAGGAGGTGGTCACAATAAAGTAACTCGACTGTGTATGTACTGTGTTTATTTACTGTACATATTCGTATTTATGCTTTTGGTGCTTTGGGTACTTGATCCCTTATAGCCGTGTAGCATCTCGATAGGCGTATAACAAATCCCGGAGCTTCAGTGCAATCAAATCTTTTAAATTTAATGAGATAGCAAAAAATTTAAAAATCCGCCCTTAAAAGAAATCGTTGTATTCTTAATAATGTGTTTAATATTTTCCTGAAATAAATTTCGCGTATGAAATATATTTCCTCAAATAATCTGTAAGAATTCACATCATATATAAACCACATAATAATGGTATAATTTTTGAATTTTTCGGTACGTGCTGTGCTTAGACAACGAAAGAAATAAGAAAATTCTTATCAAAGTTTTGATACATCAGAAAAAATCGATGAACTGAAACCCAAGCTGATCTCAAGCACTAGTTTTTCGTTCATAACTTCTGAATTTTTTCTTCTTCAACGTTATCCCCACAGCTACCACTTAAAAAGGACGTGAAATTCAATACCCCAACGCACGTGACATACAGGTATATGTCGAAGTTTAAGAGCATATATTCCGTTTATCAGGAAGAAAAAATACATTGAATATTTCCACAGTTACTTCTCGTTGCTTTGCTAAGAATCTGACCTACGTCCATTTTCGGATTAAGTGCGTGTTGTCGTTTTAAGCGCTCCATTGGGAATACACCATATTATACCGCAGACAGCAGCTTAAGCAAACTCAAATTTCCTTAAAAACATCATGAGGAAAAGCGTAATGAGTCGTGGAAATTTAACTGCGAAAACAATGCACAACGGCCGTTCCATGAAAACTGAGGGTAAAATCAAACAAAATGAAGAAATATAGGTACAGCAAAATATACACTGGCGGAAAGTGAAAAAAGAACACCAAGAAGGAGACGTCTGATACCAACGAAATTTATACAGCATATAAACGGAATACAGAGGATAACGTAATCAAAACATTATGGCAAAATACAGCTGTATTTGCTGGTAAACTGAAAAATAACATTTCCATGTAACATGGTTAGTACGAGGTAGAACCGCCATGAACTGCGTCACACTGTGCAATTCTGGCATGGAGTCTGTCGTGCAGATGTTGGATGTAAGTTTGGGGTATTGAGTTCCAAGCATCCTCAACCTGGACACGTAAATCGGGGATGGTCGTGGCTGGCCGTGGAGCCGGATAAGTCGTTGTCCCATAAAATCCCACACGTGCTCAATGGGGGACAAATCCGGTGAACGTGCGGGCCATGGAAGTTGCCTCACACCCTGAAGTGCATGATGCGTTGCACGTGCCGTGTGTGGGCGTGCGTTATCTTGCTGGAAAACACCACGATGGACCGACCTTACAAATGGCACAACAACGGGCTGAATGATGTTGTTGATGTAGGAGGTGCTGCTTAACGTACCCGGTACAAACACTAGTTGTTTACGGGAGTGATAGCTGATCGCTCCCCACACCAGAAGACCAGGTGTAGGCCCTGTGTGTCGCTGGCGGATGCAAGAAGGGTGGAGGCGCTCCCCTATGCGTCTCCGAACACGCATACGGCCATCGGAGGCTCCCAAGCAGAATCTGCTTTCATCGCTGAACACGACAGATCGCCATTGCGTTTTCCAGTGCAGACGTTGGCGACACCAATGAAGCCGTTCCTGAGGGTGGGCTGGAGTCAGAGGTACACATGCCAGAGGCACACGTGCACGTAGTCCTGCATCCAGTAGACGGTTGCGGATTGTTCGCACAGTCACCTCAGGTGCAACGGCAGCTCGGATTTGCGTCGCAGTGGATGTTCTGCTTGACAACGCCGCTCTTCTTATGCGTCGATCCGTCCGCTCATCAGTCCGTCTGTGACTCCCGGTTCCACGTCTTCTCGTGTGGGAATGTTCCTCGGACCATCTACGCCACCATCGTACCAACACCGATACTTCCCGTCGAATTCGCTCCGCAAAATACGACGATACGACCACCCGGCCTCGCGGAGTCAGACTAGACGACCTCTCTCAAAGTCCGATAACTGCTGAAATCGTACACGTGTTCCATGTCCAGGCATTGCAGCTTCTTCGGGGTCTTCGCACGTCTCCGTACGCCGACGACTGATTACATTCACTTATTCCTTACATACCACCGACGATAATTTGCATATTGTGCCGTGCTGTGGCGTAAGCGCTCACCGGTTGGTCCCGAAATTAACATCACACCTACGTAAACTCGACCGCATTAACATATGTAAATTTCATTATCGTCCGCCAATTCCTTTTTGGTGTTCTCCTTTCACTTTCCGGCAGTGTATGTTTTTCTTTCTCAAAGTACCTTCCCTCGGATGATATGCAACGGTCCCATCGTTCAGTCCACTTTACAAAGCATGTGACGAAGGCATTTTGTGGAAGCTGCTTTAGCGACCCCTGTACAGCTTGAATAACGTCAGCATCTGTGTTGAATGTTGCTCCACGGAACTTCTCCTTCATTGTTGGAAACAAGCAGAAATCACACGGGGCGAGGTCAGGACTCTAGGCAGGCTGTGGTATTATTCCAACACTGCATTTCGTAAGAAACTGTTGAATACAAGCAGCCACATGTGGGTGGGCGTTATCATGGTGTAGGGTCCACTTTCCCTCCAAATTACGGTCTCCTAATCGATATGTGTCGTCGCAGAAGCTTCAAGACTGAAATGTCATACTCAGCATTGACAGTAATTTGTGGAGGAACGGCATGCTGGTAGACTACACTCTTATGATCAAAGAAAATGTTCATCAGAATCTTTCAAGCTGATTTGGTTTGGTGTACTTTTTCGGAGGAGGCGAGCCTTTGTGTTTTCAGACACTCGTTGAGCACTTCGTGACGGGATCGAAATACTGGACCCATGTTTCATCGGCAGTTATTACTGTGTTTAGAAAGTTTGGATCCTTTGCAATAATTTCTTTCCACTCATGACACACCTGAAAACTCTGGCTAACAATTGTTCTCTCGTCAGGTGATGAGGTACCCATTTGGAACACACACGATGCAGCAGTAATTTGTTTGTCGCGTTGAATGCGGAATGCCGACGGTTTCGAAATGTTAGTTGACGCCGCTATATCTTCACAAGTCATTCGTCGATCTCCTTACAGGATTGCCCGAACAGTGTTGACAATACGTTCCGTAACAACGCTTTCAGGTCGACCAGGCCTAGAAGCGAATTCTCCCGACAAACGTTTTTTTTTTATTAATCATGGTTCCGTCTAAAAAGCGTTGAATCGCCCAAACATTTATATTTGCAAGCTTTTTTCATTAAATCAACTGTTTCTGGAGCCTTTATACCCAAATAATAACAAAATTTTATCGCACAACGCATTTCACTTTGTGACGTTCCTTCACCGCTGAGAAAAAGGCAGATAGCAGCGAGAGCATACGTCCGCGTAGCTCAGTTGGGAGAGCGACTTAATCCGGAATGAGGGGACCCGGGTGCGATGCCCGGCGTGAACAAAAATGACGGAGAAATTTACTTCGTTATAACGTCTTAACTCTGAATCACTCACCTCCATAGCTGTATGACGAATTGCAGACGTACCTTAAACAACTGCGCAATAACAAAACCAAGGATCAACATTTTCAGATTTCAAACCTTCCCAACGCAAAAAGAATTTTACAGATCGGACTTATAGTTGCAAAGATATGGTGTCCACGGACGGGCCAATTCATCAGTCGGAACGGACGGACCAAGTGATAAGATCACGATCTTTATTTTATAAAAGACGTCCTAATAAAAGGAGCCCATGCAGTTCATGCACCGTTGAGCCGCGGATGTCCGAGTGTTCAACGCTTCTGGCTGTCACGGAAAGTACATCGGTTCGATCCATGGCAGACACAAGCGTTCGAACAACTGAATATCCGCCCTGCCTCGGACGAGCACGTTAAGCCGACGGCATCTGTTCCCCCCTTTCTACCTCGCTTCCGTGTGACTTTCCTGTTGGGTTCTAACAGGAAAGCCACACGGAAGCGAGGCCCTGGCTTCCTATTTCCAAGGGTTGTTTAAGATCTGGGGTCAGACACTCCCTTCCTAAAATCCTCTACATAAATCTCTCATCCGCCGTAAACTTCCGGTTGCCAAGATTCAGTTTTGCAACCCAGCTAATATTGTCTTTAAAACGACCGGTTTGGGTCTTAGACGACGTGCTTTGTTTCCGCTTCTTGAAGCCCTTAGTTCAAACGATGTCTCAACAGCATGATTGGCCAGAATCAACGGCGTGGAGAGCTATTGGCAGGCTGGAAGTAGATCAGACATAGCAGATGGTAGCAGAATTTTCCGTCTGTGGACACGATTTCAGGATACGAGAAGTGTTCAAAGAAGGTAAGGTCTAGGCCGTCTACGACCAACTACAGCAAGAGACGACCGTTATCTATTCGTAACATCCCTTCGGAACAAGCCGCAAATGAGTTTTTCTCGTATCAACAGGACTCAGGGTAGCAACTTAAACTTTGTGCAGTCGGCTTGACTAAGGTGATTCTCTTGTCTGACGCGTCCAGAATCAGTTTGGAGTCCGACAATCGACGAGTTCTTATCTGGACGGAACCCAGCACACGACAAAAACCCCAGCTGTTGTGCAGAAAACAACACATTAATACCCTGTGCAAGCATAAGTGTAGATGGACATTTAGACCCGTATGCCATCCTAAACGGCAGTTTGACGGCCCTGAGATATAGAGATGTAATTCTCAAACCTATCCTCATGCCATATGCTGCAGCCGTCAGTGGTTTTGTATTAATAAACCGTGATTCATCGGAGTCGTAGAACTTTCTACAGTCCTCAAGATATCCAGTTTTTGTGCTCCCGTGACTACTACATACTAATCTGTCAGTTTTTAGAGCAGACGAGTGGTACAATAAGTGGGGCATCTACTGTTATATTCCGATCGCGCCAATGAACGGCAAGCTGTGAATGCTGATGGCTGTGTATGCTTCTTAATACCACTGTCGTTCTGCGGGATCGCTTCACGACTGTCTCCTCGTACAATCCTGTCCAGCGTCGATCACTGACCAGTCTTTTCTGCCCATTCGAAGACCGCCGACTGATCGTTTTGTTGTTTTTGCACCACTTATTGTACATGGCATTTTACGAAGGGTGTACAATATACAACATCCATAAATTTGTTCTTGCATAGGCTAGAAGATTTGTAGTTTCTGAGATGTTTGCACCTGCACACCTAGCGTTCACTCTCATGCCTCTTTGAAAGACGCTTAAAATTCAAAATCTTTCCTATATTGACACTATAAACGCTTCCTACACGACTAAATCCCTCGTAGAGAGTTGATATTAAAGCAATAAAACGTCATTAGTTGCGTAAGTAAATGAGGATTGCTCGTCGTCTGACTGCCGTTCCGTGTTCCTACTAATTTGATCTAAAGTGTACCTTGACATTATGAACTCTTTGCAGTGAGCTATTTATAAAAAAATCATCTCAACGTCATAGTTGCGTACGTAAGTGAGAATGGCACGTGTCTTATTACTATTGGGTGTTCCTAATAATTTGCTACTTCAGTGTAGATTCACTTCATACACGTCTGAATCCTTTACAGTGAGCTGTTTGTAAAATCATTTCTAAGTCATAGTTGCGTCCGTAAGTCAGGATGACACATGTGTGATTGTTATTGGGTGTTCCTAATAATTTGCTACTTCAGTGTAGATTCACTTCGTACACGTCTGAATCCTTTGCAGTGAGTTGTTTATAAAGTCATTTCAACGTCATAGTTGCGTCCGTAAATGAGGATGACACATCTCTGATTGTTATTGGGTGTTCCTAATAATTTGCTACTTCAGTGTAGATTCACTTCGTACACCTCTGAATCCTTTGCAGTGAGTTGTTTATAAAGTCATTTCAACGTCATAGTTGCGTCCGTAAGTGAGGATGACACATCTCTGATTGTTATTGGGTGTTCCTAATAATTTGCTACTTCAGTGTAGATTCACTTCGTACACGTCTGAATCCTTTGCAGTGAGTTGTTTATAAAGTCATTTCAACGTCATAGATGCGCCCGTAAGTGAGGATGACACATCTCTGATTGCTATTGGGTGTTCCTAATAATTTGCTACTTCAGTGTAGATTGACTTCGTACACGTCTGAATCCTTTGTAGTGAGTTGTTTATAAAGTCATTTTAACGTCATAGTTGCGCCCGTAAGTGAGGATGACACATCTCTGATTGTTATTGGGTGTTCCTAATAATTTGCTACTTCAGTGTAGATTCACTTCGTACACGTCTGAATCCTTTGCAGTGAGTTGTTTATAAAGTCATTTCAACGTCATAGTTGCGCCCGTAAGTGAGGATGACACATCTCTGATTGCTATTGGGTGTTCCTAATAATTTGCTACTTCAGTGTAGATTGACTTCGTACACGTCTGAATCCTTTGTAGTGAGTTGTTTATAAAGTCATTTTAACGTCATAGTTGCGTCCGTAAGTGAGGATGACACATCTCTGATTGTTATTGGGTGTTCCTAATAATTTGCTACTTCAGTGTAGATTCACTTCGTACACGTCTGAATCCTTTGCAGTGAGTTGTTTATAAAGTCATTTCAACGTCATAGTTGCGTCCGTAAGTGAGGATGACACATCTCTGATTGCTATTGGGTGTTCCTAATAATTTGCTACTTCAGTGTAGATTCACTTCGTACACGTCTGAATCCTTTGCAGTGAGTTGTTTATAAAGTCATTTCAACGTCATAGATGCGCCCGTAAGTGAGGATGACACATCTCTGATTGCTATTGGGTGTTCCTAATAATTTGCTACTTCAGTGTAGATTCACTTCTGAATCCTTTGCAGTGAGTTGTTTATAAAGTCATTTCAACGTCATAGTTGCGCCCGTAAGTGAGGATGACACATCTCTGATTGCTATTGGGTGTTCCTAATAATTTGCTACTTCAGTGTAGATTGACTTCGTACACGTCTGAATCCTTTGTAGTGAGTTGTTTATAAAGTCATTTTAACGTCATAGTTGCGCCCGTAAGTGAGGATGACACATCTCTGATTGTTATTGGGTGTTCCTAATAATTTGCTACTTCAGTGTAGATTCACTTCGTACACGTCTGAATCCTTTGCAGTGAGTTGTTTATAAAGTCATTTCAACGTCATAGTTGCGTCCGTAAATGAGGATGACACATCTCTGATTGCTATTGGGTGTTCCTAATAATTTGCTACTTCAGTGTAGATTCACTTCGTACACCTCTGAATCCTTTGCAGTGAGTTGTTTATAAAGTCATTTCAACGTCATAGTTGCGTCCGTAAGTGAGGATGACACATCTCTGATTGTTATTGGGTGTTCCTAATAATTTGCTACTTCAGTGTAGATTCACTTCGTACACGTCTGAATCCTTTGCAGTGAGTTGTTTATAAAGTCATTTCAACGTCATAGATGCGCCCGTAAGTGAGGATGACACATCTCTGATTGCTATTGGGTGTTCCTAATAATTTGCTACTTCAGTGTAGATTCACTTCTGAATCCTTTGCAGTGAGTTGTTTATAAAGTCATTTCAACGTCATAGTTGCGCCCGTAAGTGAGGATGACACATCTCTGATTGCTATTGGGTGTTCCTAATAATTTGCTACTTCAGTGTAGATTGACTTCGTACACGTCTGAATCCTTTGTAGTGAGTTGTTTATAAAGTCATTTTAACGTCATAGTTGCGCCCGTAAGTGAGGATGACACATCTCTGATTGTTATTGGGTGTTCCTAATAATTTGCTACTTCAGTGTAGATTCACTTCGTACACGTCTGAATCCTTTGCAGTGAGTTGTTTATAAAGTCATTTCAACGTCATAGTTGCGTCCGTAAATTAGGATGACACATCTCTGATTGTTATTGGGTGTTCCTAATAATTTGCTACTTCAGTGTAGATTCACTTCGTACACGTCTGAATCCTTTGCAGTGAGTTGTTTATAAAGTCATTTCAACGTCATAGTTGCGTCCGTAAGTGAGGATGACACATCTCTGATTGTTATTGGGTGTTCCTAATAATTTGCTACTTCAGTGTAGATTCACTTCGTACACGTCTGAATCCTTTGCAGTGAGTTGTTTATAAAGTCATTTCAACGTCATAGTTGCGCCCGTAAGTGAGGATGACACATCTCTGATTGCTATTGGGTGTTCCTAATAATTTGCTACTTCAGTGTAGATTCACTTCGTACACGTCTGAATCCTTTGCAGTGAGTTGTTTATAAAGTCATTTCAACGTCATAGTTGCGCCCGTAAGTGAGGATGACACATCTCTGATTGCTATTGGGTGTTCCTAATAATTTGCTACTTCAGTGTAGATTGACTTCGTACACGTCTGAATCCTTTGTAGTGAGTTGTTTATAAAGTCATTTTAACGTCATAGTTGCGCCCGTAAGTGAGGATGACACATCTCTGATTGTTATTGGGTGTTCCTAATAATTTGCTACTTCAGTGTAGATTCACTTCGTACACGTCTGAATCCTTTGCAGTGAGTTGTTTATAAAGTCATTTCAACGTCATAGTTGCGTCCGTAAATTAGGATGACACATCTCTGATTGTTATTGGGTGTTCCTAATAATTTGCTACTTCAGTGTAGATTCACTTCGTACACGTCTGAATCCTTTGCAGTGAGTTGTTTATAAAGTCATTTCAACGTCATAGTTGCGTCCGTAAATGAGGATGACACATCTCTGATTGCTATTGGGTGTTCCTAATAATTTGCTACTTCAGTGTAGATTCACTTCGTACACCTCTGAATCCTTTGCAGTGAGTTGTTTATAAAGTCATTTCAACGTCATAGTTGCGTCCGTAAGTGAGGATGACACATCTCTGATTGTTATTGGGTGTTCCTAATAATTTGCTACTTCAGTGTAGATTCACTTCGTACACGTCCTTTGCAGTGAGTTGTTTATAAAGTCATTTCAACGTCATAGTTGCGCCCGTAAGTGAGGATGACACATCTCTGATTGCTATTGCGTTCCTAATAATTTGCTACTTCAGTGTAGATTCACTTCTGAATCCTTTGCAGTGAGTTGTTTATAAAGTCATTTCAACGTCATAGTTGCGCCCGTAAGTGAGGATGACACATCTCTGATTGCTATTGGGTGTTCCTAATAATTTGCTACTTCAGTGTAGATTCACTTCTGTCTGAATCCTTTGCAGTGAGTTGTTTATAAAGTCATTTCAACGTCATAGTTGCGCCCGTAAGTGAGGATGACACATCTCTGATTGCTATTGGGTGTTCCTAATAATTTGCTACTTCAGTGTAGATTCACTTCGTACACGTCTGAATCCTTTGCAGTGAGTTGTTTATAAAGTCATTTCAACGTCATAGTTGCGCCCGTAAGTGAGGATGACACATCTCTGATTGCTATTGGGTGTTCCTAATAATTTGCTACTTCAGTGTAGATTCACTTCGTACACGTCTGAATCCTTTGCAGTGAGTTGTTTATAAAGTCATTTCAACGTCATAGATGCGCCCGTAAGTGAGGATGACACATCTCTGATTGCTATTGGGTGTTCCTAATAATTTGCTACTTCAGTGTAGATTCACTTCTGAATCCTTTGCAGTGAGTTGTTTATAAAGTCATTTCAACGTCATAGTTGCGCCCGTAAGTGAGGATGACACATCTCTGATTGCTATTGGGTGTTCCTAATAATTTGCTACTTCAGTGTAGATTCACTTCTGAATCCTTTGCAGTGAGTTGTTTATAAAGTCATTTCAACGTCATAGTTGCGCCCGTAAGTGAGGATGACACATCTCTGATTGCTATTGGGTGTTCCTAATAATTTGCTACTTCAGTGTAGATTCACTTCGTACACGTCTGAATCCTTTGCAGTGAGTTGTTTATAAAGTCATTTCAACGTCATAGATGCGCCCGTAAGTGAGGATGACACATCTCTGATTGCTATTGGGTGTTCCTAATAATTTGCTACTTCAGTGTAGATTCACTTCTGAATCCTTTGCAGTGAGTTGTTTATAAAGTCATTTCAACGTCATAGTTGCGCCCGTAAGTGAGGATGACACATCTCTGATTGCTATTGGGTGTTCCTAATAATTTGCTACTTCAGTGTAGATTCACTTCGTACACGTCTGAATCCTTTGCAGTGAGTTGTTTATAAAGTCATTTCAACGTCATAGTTGCGCCCGTAAGTGAGGATGACACATCTCTGATTGTTATTGGGTGTTCCTAATAATTTGCTACTTCAGTGTAGATTCACTTCGTACACGTCTGAATCCTTTGCAGTGAGTTGTTTATAAAGTCATTTCAACGTCATAGTTGCGCCCGTAAGTGAGGATGACACATCTCTGATTGCTATTGGGTGTTCCTAATAATTTGCTACTTCAGTGTAGATTCACTTCGTACACGTCTGAATCCTTTGCAGTGAGTTGTTTATAAAGTCATTTCAACGTCATAGTTGCGCCCGTAAGTGATGACACATCTCTGATTGCTATTGGGTGTTCCTAATAATTTGCTACTTCAGTGTAGAGAATCCTTTGCAGTGAGTTGTTTATAAAGTCATTTCAACGTCATAGTTGCGCCCGTAAGTGAGGATGACACATCTCTGATTGCTTATTGGGTGTTCCTAATAATTTGCTACTTCAGTGTAGATTCACTTCGTACACGTCTGAATCCTTTGCAGTGAGTTGTTTATAAAGTCATTTCAACGTCATAGTTGCGCCCGTAAGTGAGGATGACACATCTCTGATTGCTATTGGGTGTTCCTAATAATTTGCTACTTCAGTGTAGATTCACTTCGTACACGTCTGAATCCTTTGCAGTGAGTTGTTTATAAAGTCATTTCAACGTCATAGTTGCGCCCGTAAGTGAGGATGACACATCTCTGATTGCTATTGGGTGTTCCTAATAATTTGCTACTTCAGTGTAGATTGACTTCGTACACGTCTGAATCCTTTGTAGTGAGTTGTTTATAAAGTCATTTCAACGTCATAGTTGCGCCCGTAAGTGAGGATGACACATCTCTGATTGTTATTGGGTGTTCCTAATAATTTGCTACTTCAGTGTAGATTCACTTCGTACACGTCTGAATCCTTTGCAGTGAGTTGTTTATAAAGTCATTTCAACGTCATAGATGCGTCCGTAAGTGAGGATGACACATCTCTGATTGCTATTGGGTGTTCCTAATAATTTGCTACTTCAGTGTAGATTCACTTCTGAATCCTTTGCAGTGAGTTGTTTATAAAGTCATTTCAACGTCATAGTTGCGCCCGTAAGTGAGGATGACACATCTCTGATTGCTATTGGGTGTTCCTAATAATTTGCTACTTCAGTGTAGATTGACTTCGTACACGTCTGAATCCTTTGTAGTGAGTTGTTTATAAAGTCATTTTAACGTCATAGTTGCGCCCGTAAGTGAGGATGACACATCTCTGATTGTTATTGGGTGTTCCTAATAATTTGCTACTTCAGTGTAGATTCACTTCGTACACGTCTGAATCCTTTGCAGTGAGTTGTTTATAAAGTCATTTCAACGTCATAGTTGCGTCCGTAAATTAGGATGACACATCTCTGATTGTTATTGGGTGTTCCTAATAATTTGCTACTTCAGTGTAGATTCACTTCGTACACCTCTGAATCCTTTGCAGTGAGTTGTTTATAAAGTCATTTCAACGTCATAGTTGCGCCCGTAAGTGAGGATGACACATCTCTGATTGCTATTGGGTGTTCCTAATAATTTGCTACTTCAGTGTAGATTCACTTCGTACACGTCTGAATCCTTTGCAGTGAGTTGTTTATAAAGTCATTTCAACGTCATAGATGCGCCCGTAAGTGAGGATGACACATCTCTGATTGCTATTGGGTGTTCCTAATAATTTGCTACTTCAGTGTAGATTCACTTCTGAATCCTTTGCAGTGAGTTGTTTATAAAGTCATTTCAACGTCATAGTTGCGCCCGTAAGTGAGGATGACACATCTCTGATTGCTATTGGGTGTTCCTAATAATTTGCTACTTCAGTGTAGATTCACTTCTGAATCCTTTGCAGTGAGTTGTTTATAAAGTCATTTCAACGTCATAGTTGCGCCCGTAAGTGAGGATGACACATCTCTGATTGCTATTGGGTGTTCCTAATAATTTGCTACTTCAGTGTAGATTGACTTCGTACACGTCTGAATCCTTTGTAGTGAGTTGTTTATAAAGTCATTTTAACGTCATAGTTGCGCCCGTAAGTGAGGATGACACATCTCTGATTGTTATTGGGTGTTCCTAATAATTTGCTACTTCAGTGTAGATTCACTTCGTACACGTCTGAATCCTTTGCAGTGAGTTGTTTATAAAGTCATTTCAACGTCATAGTTGCGTCCGTAAATGAGGATGACACATCTCTGATTGTTATTGGGTGTTCCTAATAATTTGCTACTTCAGTGTAGATTCACTTCGTACACCTCTGAATCCTTTGCAGTGAGTTGTTTATAAAGTCATTTCAACGTCATAGTTGCGTCCGTAAGTGAGGATGACACATCTCTGATTGTTATTGGGTGTTCCTAATAATTTGCTACTTCAGTGTAGATTCACTTCGTACACCTCTGAATCCTTTGCAGTGAGTTGTTTATAAAGTCATTTCAACGTCATAGATGCGCCCGTAAGTGAGGATGACACATCTCTGATTGCTATTGGGTGTTCCTAATAATTTGCTACTTCAGTGTAGATTCACTTCGTACACCTCTGAATCCTTTGCAGTGAGTTGTTTATAAAGTCATTTCAACGTCATAGTTGCGCCCGTAAGTGAGGATGACACATCTCTGATTGCTATTGGGTGTTCCTAATAATTTGCTACTTCAGTGTAGATTGACTTCGTACACGTCTGAATCCTTTGTAGTGAGTTGTTTATAAAGTCATTTTAACGTCATAGTTGCGCCCGTAAGTGAGGATGACACATCTCTGATTGTTATTGGGTGTTCCTAATAATTTGCTACTTCAGTGTAGATTCACTTCGTACACGTCTGAATCCTTTGCAGTGAGTTGTTTATAAAGTCATTTCAACGTCATAGTTGCGCCCGTAAGTGAGGATGACACATCTCTGATTGCTATTGGGTGTTCCTAATAATTTGCTACTTCAGTGTAGATTCACTTCTGAATCCTTTGCAGTGAGTTGTTTATAAAGTCATTTCAACGTCATAGTTGCGCCCGTAAGTGAGGATGACACATCTCTGATTGTTATTGGGTGTTCCTAATAATTTGCTACTTCAGTGTAGATTGACTTCGTACACGTCTGAATCCTTTGCAGTGAGTTGTTTATAAAGTCATTTCAACGTCATAGTTGCGCCCGTAAGTGAGGATGACACATCTCTGATTGTTATTGGGTGTTCCTAATAATTTGCTACTTCAGTGTAGATTCACTTCGTACACGTCTGAATCCTTTGCAGTGAGTTGTTTATAAAGTCATTTCAACGTCATAGTTGCGTCCGTAAGTGAGGATGACACATCTCTGATTGTTATTGGGTGTTCCTAATAATTTGCTACTTCAGTGTAGATTCACTTCGTACACCTCTGAATCCTTTGCAGTGAGTTGTTTATAAAGTCATTTCAACGTCATAGATGCGCCCGTAAGTGAGGATGACACATCTCTGATTGCTATTGGGTGTTCCTAATAATTTGCTACTTCAGTGTAGATTCACTTCTGAATCCTTTGCTAGTTGTCACTTCTGAATCCTTTGCAGTGAGTTGTTTATAAAGTCATTTCAACGTCATAGTTGCGCCCGTAAGTGAGGATGACACATCTCTGATTGCTATTGGGTGTTCCTAATAATTTGCTACTTCAGTGTAGATTCACTTCTGAATCCTTTGCAGTGAGTTGTTTATAAAGTCATTTCAACGTCATAGTTGCGCCCGTAAGTGAGGATGACACATCTCTGATTGCTATTGGGTGTTCCTAATAATTTGCTACTTCAGTGTAGATTCACTTCGTACACGTCTGAATCCTTTGCAGTGAGTTGTTTATAAAGTCATTTCAACGTCATAGTTGCGCCCGTAAGTGAGGATGACACATCTCTGATTGCTATTGGGTGTTCCTAATAATTTGCTACTTCAGTGTAGATTCACTTCTGAATCCTTTGCAGTGAGTTGTTTATAAAGTCATTTCAACGTCATAGATGCGCCCGTAAGTGAGGATGACACATCTCTGATTGCTATTGGGTGTTCCTAATAATTTGCTACTTCAGTGTAGATTCACTTCGTACACGTCTGAATCCTTTGTAGTGAGTTGTTTATAAAGTCATTTTAACGTCATAGTTGCGCCCGTAAGTGAGGATGACACATCTCTGATTGTTATTGGGTGTTCCTAATAATTTGCTACTTCAGTGTAGATTCACTTCGTACACGTCTGAATCCTTTGCAGTGAGTTGTTTATAAAGTCATTTCAACGTCATAGATGCGCCCGTAAGTGAGGATGACACATCTCTGATTGCTATTGGGTGTTCCTAATAATTTGCTACTTCAGTGTAGATTCACTTCTGAATCCTTTGCAGTGAGTTGTTTATAAAGTCATTTCAACGTCATAGATGCGCCCGTAAGTGAGGATGACACATCTCTGATTGCTATTGGGTGTTCCTAATAATTTGCTACTTCAGTGTAGATTCACTTCGTACACGTCTGAATCCTTTGTAGTGAGTTGTTTATAAAGTCATTTTAACGTCATAGTTGCGCCCGTAAGTGAGGATGACACATCTCTGATTGTTATTGGGTGTTCCTAATAATTTGCTACTTCAGTGTAGATTCACTTCGTACACGTCTGAATCCTTTGCAGTGAGTTGTTTATAAAGTCATTTCAACGTCATAGATGCGCCCGTAAGTGAGGATGACACATCTCTGATTGCTATTGGGTGTTCCTAATAATTTGCTACTTCAGTGTAGATTCACTTCCTGAATCCTTTGCAGTGAGTTGTTTATAAAGTCATTTCAACGTCATAGTTGCGCCCGTAAGTGAGGATGACACATCTCTGATTGTTATTGGGTGTTCCTAATAATTTGCTACTTCAGTGTAGATTCACTTCGTACACGTCTGAATCCTTTGCAGTGAGTTGTTTATAAAGTCATTTCAACGTCATAGATGCGCCCGTAAGTGAGGATGACACATCTCTGATTGCTATTGGGTGTTCCTAATAATTTGCTACTTCAGTGTAGATTGACTTCGTACACGTCTGAATCCTTTGCAGTGAGTTGTTTATAAAGTCATTTCAACGTCATAGATGCGCCCGTAAGTGAGGATGACACATCTCTGATTGCTATTGGGTGTTCCTAATAATTTGCTACTTCAGTGTAGATTCACTTCTGAATCCTTTGCAGTGAGTTGTTTATAAAGTCATTTCAACGTCATAGTTGCGCCCGTAAGTGAGGATGACACATCTCTGATTGTTATTGGGTGTTCCTAATAATTTGCTACTTCAGTGTAGATTCACTTCGTACACGTCTGAATCCCTTGCAGTGAGTTGTTTATAAAGTCATTTCAACGTCATAGTTGCGCCCGTAAATTAGGATGACACATCTCTGATTGCTATTGGGTGTTCCTAATAATTTGCTACTTCAGTGTAGATTCACTTCGTACACGTCTGAATCCTTTGCAGTGAGTTGTTTATAAAGTCATTTCAACGTCATAGTTGCGCCCGTAAGTGAGGATGACACATCTCTGATTGCTTATTGGGTGTTCCTAATAATTTGCTACTTCAGTGTAGATTCACTTCGTACACGTCTGAATCCTTTGCAGTGAGTTGTTTATAAAGTCATTTCAACGTCATAGTTGCGCCCGTAAGTGAGGATGACACATCTCTGATTGCTATTGGGTGTTCCTAATAATTTGCTACTTCAGTGTAGATTCACTTCGTACACGTCTGAATCCTTTGCAGTGAGTTGTTTATAAAGTCATTTCAACGTCATAGTTGCGCCCGTAAGTGAGGATGACACATCTCTGATTGCTATTGGGTGTTCCTAATAATTTGCTACTTCAGTGTAGATTCACTTCGTACACGTCTGAATCCTTTGCAGTGAGTTGTTTATAAAGTCATTTCAACGTCATAGTTGCGCCCGTAAGTGAGGATGACACATCTCTGATTGCTATTGGGTGTTCCTAATAATTTGCTACTTCAGTGTAGATTCACTTCTGAATCCTTTGCAGTGAGTTGTTTATAAAGTCATTTCAACGTCATAGTTGCGCCCGTAAGTGAGGATGACACATCTCTGATTGCTATTGGGTGTTCCTAATAATTTGCTACTTCAGTGTAGATTCACTTCTGAATCCTTTGCAGTGAGTTGTTTATAAAGTCATTTCAACGTCATAGTTGCGCCCGTAAGTGAGGATGACACATCTCTGATTGCTATTGGGTGTTCCTAATAATTTGCTACTTCAGTGTAGATTCACTTCGTACACGTCTGAATCCTTTGCAGTGAGTTGTTTATAAAGTCATTTCAACGTCATAGTTGCGTCCGTAAGTGAGGATGACACATCTCTGATTGTTATTGGGTGTTCCTAATAATTTGCTACTTCAGTGTAGATTCACTTCGTACACGTCTGAATCCTTTGCAGTGAGTTGTTTATAAAGTCATTTCAACGTCATAGATGCGCCCGTAAGTGTGGATGACACATCTCTGATTGCTATTGGGTGTTCCTAATAATTTGCTACTTCAGTGTAGATTGACTTCGTACACGTCTGAATCCTTTGCAGTGAGTTGTTTATAAAGTCATTTCAACGTCATAGTTGCGCCCGTAAGTGAGGATGACACATCTCTGATTGCTATTGGGTGTTCCTAATAATTTGCTACTTCAGTGTAGATTCACGTCTGAATCCTTTGCAGTGAGTTGTTTATAAAGTCATTTCAACGTCATAGTTGCGCCCGTAAGTGTGGATGACACATCTCTGATTGCTATTGGGTGTTCCTAATAATTTGCTACTTCAGTGTAGATTCACTTCTGAATCCTTTGCAGTGAGTTGTTTATAAAGTCATTTCAACGTCATAGTTGCGCCCGTAAGTGAGGATGACACATCTCTGATTGCTATTGGGTGTTCCTAATAATTTGCTACTTCAGTGTAGATTCACTTCGTACACGTCTGAATCCTTTGCAGTGAGTTGTTTATAAAGTCATTTCAACGTCATAGATGCGCCCGTAAGTGAGGATGACACATCTCTGATTGCTATTGGGTGTTCCTAATAATTTGCTACTTCAGTGTAGATTCACTTCGTACACGTCTGAATCCTTTGCAGTGAGTTGTTTATAAAGTCATTTCAACGTCATAGTTGCGCCCGTAAGTGAGGATGACACATCTCTGATTGCTATTGGGTGTTCCTAATAATTTGCTACTTCAGTGTAGATTGACTTCGTACACGTCTGAATCCTTTGCAGTGAGTTGTTTATAAAGTCATTTCAACGTCATAGTTGCGCCCGTAAGTGAGGATGACACATCTCTGATTGCTATTGGGTGTTCCTAATAATTTGCTACTTCAGTGTAGATTCACTTCGTACACGTCTGAATCCCTTTGCAGTGAGTTGTTTATAAAGTCATTTCAACGTCATAGATGCGCCCGTAAGTGTGGATGACACATCTCTGATTGCTATTGGGTGTTCCTAATAATTTGCTACTTCAGTGTAGATTCACTTCTGAATCCTTTGCAGTGAGTTGTTTATAAAGTCATTTCAACGTCATAGTTGCGCCCGTAAGTGAGGATGACACATCTCTGATTGCTATTGGGTGTTCCTAATAATTTGCTACTTCAGTGTAGATTCACGTCTGAATCCTTTGCAGTGAGTTGTTTATAAAGTCATTTCAACGTCATAGATGCGCCCGTAAGTGTGGATGACACATCTCTGATTGCTATTGGGTGTTCCTAATAATTTGCTACTTCAGTGTAGATTCACTTCTGAATCCTTTGCAGTGAGTTGTTTATAAAGTCATTTCAACGTCATAGTTGCGCCCGTAAGTGAGGATGACACATCTCTGATTGCTATTGGGTGTTCCTAATAATTTGCTACTTCAGTGTAGATTCACGTCTGAATCCTTTGCAGTGAGTTGTTTATAAAGTCATTTCAACGTCATAGATGCGCCCGTAAGTTTGGATGACACATCTCTGATTGCTATTGGGTGTTCCTAATAATTTGCTACTTCAGTGTAGATTCACTTCTGAATCCTTTGCAGTGAGTTGTTTATAAAGTCATTTCAACGTCATAGATGCGCCCGTAAGTGTGGATGACACATCTCTGATTGCTATTGGGTGTTCCTAATAATTTGCTACTTCAGTGTAGATTCACTTCTGAATCCTTTGCAGTGAGTTGTTTATAAAGTCATTTCAACGTCATAGATGCGCCCGTAAGTGTGGATGACACATCTCTGATTGCTATTGGGTGTTCCTAATAATTTGCTATTTCAGTGTAGATTCACGTCTGAATCCTTTGCAGTGAGTTGTTTATAAAGTCATTTCAACGTCATAGATGCGCCCGTAAGTGTGGATGACACATCTCTGATTGCTATTGGGTGTTCCTAATAATTTGCTACTTCAGTGTAGATTCACTTCTGAATCCTTTGCAGTGAGTTGTTTATAAAGTCATTTCAACGTCATAGTTGCGCCCGTAAGTTAGGATGACACATCTCTGATTGCTATTGGGTGTTCCTAATAATTTGCTACTTCAGTGTAGATTCACTTCGTACACGTCTGAATCCTTTGCAGTGAGTTGTTTATAAAGTCATTTCAAACGTCATAGATGCGCCCGTAAGTGTGGATGACACATCTCTGATTGCTATTGGGTGTTCCTAATAATTTGCTACTTCAGTGTAGATTCACTTCTGAATCCTTTGCAGTGAGTTGTTTATAATGTCATTTCAACGTCATAGATGCGCCCGTAAGTGTGGATGACACATCTCTGATTGCTATTGGGTGTTCCTAATAATTTGCTACTTCAGTGTAGATTCACTTCTGAATCCTTTGCAGTGAGTTGTTTATAAAGTCATTTCAACGTCATAGATGCGCCCGTAAGTGAGGATGACACATCTCTGATTGCTATTGGGTGTTCCTAATAATTTGCTACTTCAGTGTAGATTCACTTCTGAATCCTTTGCAGGGAGTTGTTTATAAAGTCATTTCAACGTCATAGTTGCGCCCGTAAGTGAGGATGACACATCTCTGATTGCTATTGGGTGTTCCTAATAATTTGCTACTTCAGTGTAGATTGACTTCGTACACGTCTGAATCCTTTGTAGTGAGTTGTTTATAAAGTCATTTTAACGTCATAGTTGCGCCCGTAAGTGAGGATGACACATCTCTGATTGTTATTGGGTGTTCCTAATAATTTGCTACTTCAGTGTAGATTCACTTCGTACACGTCTGAATCCTTTGCAGTGAGTTGTTTATAAAGTCATTTCAACATCATAGTTGCGTCCGTAAATTAGGATGACACATCTCTGATTGTTATTGGTGTTCCTAATAATTTGCTACTTCAGTGTTGATTCACTTCGTACACGTCTGAATCCTTTGCAGTGAGTTGTTTATAAAGTCATTTCAACGTCATAGTTGCGCCCGTAAGTGAGGATGACACATCTCTGATTGTTATTGGGTGTTCCAAATAATTTGCTACTTCAGTGTAGATTCACTTCGTACAAGTCTGAATCATTTGCAGTGAGCTATTTAAAAATCCATATCAACGTCGTTGTTGCGTTCAGTTACTTTGCGCCTTGATGGCATGGTGTCTGATACTACAAAAGGAGAGAGATACATACCAGAGGATATCATGTGTCTGATTGCTATTGTGTATTCCTACACATAAGCATTTGAGTGTTCCTATACGTAAGGTGTACCTATACATTTAGGTGTACCTATACATTTAGGTGTTCCTATATATTTCGGTGTACCTATACATTTCGGTGTTCCTATACATATCACATACCAGAGGATGGCATGTGTCTGATTGCTATTGGGTGTTCCTATACATATCACATACCAGAGAATGGCATGTGTCTTATTGCTATTGTGTGTTCCTATACATAAGCATTTGGGTGTTCCTATACATAAGCCTTTGGGTGTTCCTATACATAAACGTTTTGGTTCCTACACATAAGCCTTTGGATGTGCCTATACATTTAGGTGTACCCATACATTTTGGTGTTCCTATACATTTCTATTGGGTGTTCCTATACATATCCCATACCAGAGGATGGCATGTGTCTGATTGGCATTGGGTGTTCCTAATAATTTGCTACTTTAGTATAGATTCACTTACGTATACGTCTGAATCCTTTGCAGTGAGATGTTTATTAAACCATCTCAGCGTTATAGTTGCGTACGTGGGAATGGTACGTTTCTGATTGCTATTGAATTTTCCTGGCAATTTGCGACTTCGCTGTATGAAGTACAATAAAGAAATCATTGAAGAAAGAACGAAACGAGTTAAATATAGAATTCCCATAAATTTCTGATCATTCAGCTAAGTAAGATTCTGGAAAATACTTTTCCTACCTATATAAAACTTTTGCATCGTAAAGGCAGCAGAAATGGAGTAGCAATGAAAAACTGAAACAAAAAGTTTAGCTGAGACATAGTGCGGGAGAAAGATTATTGTGCATTTCTTGTGAAGGATGCCATTACCTCTGTACGTGTAACAAGATACGAATGATTCCCCAAGGGATCTAAATTGCTTTCGAACTTTCGTTTGAGAGGAAACATGTTAGTTTCCTAGGCGGAGGAGGGAGATTTGATGATAGAGCATCTGTGGGTACATTGTTATTAATGCATGCCGCAACAATTAATTGGTAAGTGCTAAAGTTATAACTAGATTCTTCTTTATCTGTTCACAACAACTCTTATAATAACTTCTTTTACACCAACTGTTATGTACATATCGGGTTTCACATAAGGGAGAACACGTTTGATAGCTGATATCACCTTACAAGGAGAATATGAGCATGGTATTTTCGTTGACGAGATAAAGTGAAAAGGTTTCATTTTTCCTAGATCGGTTTCTCTATCTGAAGTATTTTTGATCAGATGTGCAAAGCCAGAACATTAAAAGATTGGATAACGGCAAATATTCGTTCAAAGCTGTGAAAGAAAATGCGAAAGATGTGACGCATTTTCCGATGTAAACATCACTATTTCGAATCCGAAGAAACCGTGGTAATGTTAAAAGGTAAACATTTATTTACGAGCAAAATATTAAATCTATATTTTGTGATGAAATTCGTGGTACAGAATACAGTCCACGAATGTTCTGTTCAGTTGGTATTTTAGAAGCAGAGATATTATTGCCCATGAAATTGTGAACCTAACAGTCCAAATGAGAAACTGTATTTCTGGATGCAGTTTCACACAAGAAATCGCAGAAAATATTCGCCATAAGAGACGTTAACCAATCCAAACGAAATAAAAAGAACTTTTTTTACCAGTTACTATTGCAAAAGCAGCCGAAAGATTACCTTCAAATTTATTTGGGAGGAGGGGGAACAAAATAAAACGTGGAATTTTATATATTGATGTTGAGTTTGGGCGGCTGGAAATTAAACGTCTGACACTCGCAGGTAAAATACTTAGATTTTTGACATTTAGAAAAATTTTCCCAAACGAAAAACATCCGGCTTTTAAAGATTTTAAAGTTTCTGGTTGGATGTGATCTAGAATGTTTTTGTTCCTTGAGACCAGAGGGGCTTTTCTCTTTTTTGGAGGGAGGGAGTTATGTTAATCTTCGTTAGCTATGGGAAAAAATAAATGAAATATCTATTCTATAAAATATTACTCATGCCGATAAATTAAGAGATATTTTTATAAGGCTTTAAATTTAAAGCATCAGACAAAAATTAGAAATCATAATGAATATTCCATTTGGGAAACAACTTCAGATTAAATTAAGTATACACATACGCAATCTAAATTTTTAAAACTTCACACAACATTATTCCTAATCATAAATGGTTACATAAAATACATTTGTCAAATGATCCGTATTGTAAGCATTGTGGTCTCTTGGAGAACACTGAACACATTTTTGTTGAGTGTGATTTTGCAAAAAATATTTCGATATGGTTAAAGAATTACTTGAATTTAAAGGAGGGTTTTGATAGTAAACAAATCTTACATCATGTACCTCTAAAATATAGTGATTTAAAAGGTAATGCAATTCATTATCTAGTAGCAATCACAAATTGTAATCTGCGGAAGAATAGAAATTTAATGTCATTTAATCAGAAATTTGGAGCAGATAAAATTAGCAATAAGATGCGATTTTCTAAGAGTTCTAAAATTTGAAAATAGGAAATATGGTGTAAATACAACTTTTAAAAAGTGGATAGCATTAAAACCAATAGTTTATGGAAGAGGTAATGATATTCTTAATAAAATATTTGAACAGAATAATATTTAATAAGTCACAAATTCATAGTAGGATTAAGAATCAAATTATCATTTTTCATGTTCATAGTAGGATCCAGAGTCAAATTATCATTTTTCATGTTCATAGTAGGATCCAGAGTCAAATTATCATTTTTCATGTTCATAGTAGGATCCAGAGTCAAATTATCATTTTTCATGTTCATAGTAGGATCCAGAGTCAAATTATCATTTTTCATGTTCATAGTAGGATCCAGAGTCAAAGTATAATGTTTCATGTTCATAGTAGGATCCAGAGTCAAATTATCATTTTTCATGTTTATAGTAGGATTAAGAGTCAAAGTATCATTTTTCGTGTTCATAGTAGGATCCAGAATCAAATTATCATTTTTCACGTTCATAGTAGGATCCAGAGTCAAATTATCATTTTTCATGTTCATAGTAGGATCCAGAGTCAAAGTATCATTTTTCATGTTCATAGTAGGATCCAGAGTCAAAGTATCATTTTTCATGTTCATAGTAGGATCCAGAGTCAAATTATCATTTTTCATGTTCATAGTAGGATCCAGAGTCAAAGTATAATGTTTCATGTTCATAGTAGGATCCAGAGTCAAATTATCATTTTTCATGTTTATAGTAGGATTAAGAGTCAAAGTATCATTTTTCGTGTTCATAGTAGGATCCAGAGTCAAAGTATAATTTTTCATGTTCATAGTAGGATCCAGAGTCAAATTATCATTTTTCACGTTCATAGTAGGATCCAGAGTCAAATTATCATTTTTCATGTTCATAGTAGGATCCAGAGTCAAAGTATCATTTTTCATGTTCATAGTAGGATCCAGAGTCAAAGTATCATTTTTCATGTTCATAGTAGGATCCAGAGTCAAATTATCATTTTTCATGTTCATAGTAGGATCCAGAGTCAAATTATTATTTTTCATGTGTTGGAAACTGTTTCTCTTCCTGTGGCTATATTGCTTTCGTACTTTCACTTTCTTTCGTGTTTATTTTGTTCTCTCATTTTTAAAGAATCACTTCAGTATAGGTCTCTTCATAGTGCTCCCTAATGGGGTGATTCTAAATAAATTGTATTAAACCTGCTGCGGGTAGTTTTTCCGAGGCAACCCGTCTAGCAAAGATGTTTTGAAAGATCTGTATGAAAGATGTGAAAGAACATTGCTAAAACTTATAAGTAATTATTGTGAAATTTTGTCTCTTGGATCCACCTGAAATTTAGTCTGAATAGTATATCTGTGAGAAATAATTTAACTTGGTGTCCTTTGTTTTGTTTTTTAACCCAGGAACTTGTTTATAGTGCTCCTTACCTATCTATTCTGCAAAATAGTAGCTTAAATAAAATCCAAATTTTTAAGTAAATCTTTAGATTAAGTAAATGGTATGAAAGTGAGAAAAAGTTGTGTTTAAATGTGTTTCAGGAAAAAATAAATAAATCCTTAACAATAAATGAACAACAAGGAACATTACATCAATTAAGTAGTAAATAGTAACACTGCACTAGTGATCCGATTTATTGGCGTAGAAAGTATACACATTAGCGTTTCGTAAGTGAGAATAACTTCGTATCTATTGTTGTCAAGTCAAGTTTCCGCGTTAAAATTGTTAATGCGTTCTATTTTTTAGTTGCAGTTTCTGTCTAACTTCCTTGAAAAAGCCATCTGGTTGATGTACGAAAGCTTGGCAACGCTAATGTGTCTATTTTCTACGCCAATAAATCGGATCACTAGAGCAGTATTAGTATTTACTCCTTAACAATGAATACACAGTTGACGTGGATTGGGAACATCAAATAGAAGTCATCGCTCTTTCCACGTTTATAAGTGAATCACGGAAAAATTCTCATCGGCCGCCACCGGGAATCGAAACCAGGATCTTCCAGTTACACGCCGGACATGCTCCCACTGTACCACAGCGGCCTTGAAATTCTCCAGACTCACATACGACAAACTTCCAAACCACCTGGAAAGTTGCTTCTTTGGAGCCCCGCGCGATGCTGGGGATTCACCAAAGATGAACAGCAGCAACTGAACAAATAACTAGAAGGCGAATGAATAATAAATACACAGTTGACGTGGGTTAGGAACATCAAATAGAAGTCACCTCTTTTTCCACGGAGAATTTTGTGTGGCCACTGTGGTGCAGTGGAAGCATGTCCGGAGCGTATCTGAAAGACCCTGGGTTCGATTCCCGGTGGCGGCTGATGATAACTTTTCCGTGACTGACTTATAAACGTGGAAGGAGCGATGACTTCTATTTCATAAATCCTTGACAATTCTTTATCAATCCCTGATGGTCGGCTTTCACTAAGGTCGGGCATGAGGCATAAAATAAAGAAACATAATTTTTCAGGGACAATGTGACCCTCTCAGAAGCTTTTCAGTGCCACACTTTAGAAAGACTTTTAATCATTGAACTTGAAAGACAAGGGGCTTCTTAGAGATTTATGTATAGGATTTTAGGAAGGGAGTGTCTTACTCCAGATCTTATACAACTTTTAGAAATAGGAAGCTAGGAAATTTAAGTTAGAATGCCAAACAGGAAAGTCACAAGGAAGCGAGGTATAGGGAGGAAATTATCTTATTTATAACCGTGTGCATAGTCGTAGCGTGACCAAACATGGTTTTTTTAGGGGCACAGACTAGTGTAAACTGATGTTTGGGGAGGGGGCATTATAGGAAATACACTATATTGGCAAAAGTCACCGGACACACCTTCAAAAGCAAATGAACGGATCCGCTGCGTTGTTAAGAAGCGCTGTACAGATGCAAGCGGTATGAAAACAAGCCTGCAGCTGACCGCGATCATATCGCACTGTGAGGTTGACTGAAAGTGTCGCTGAACTGACTTTGAGAAAGCAAATATCGTTGGGTGTTATATTAGTCAGTTGTCTATAAGAGGAACCGAGAGGCATTTAAACATACCCAAGTCAATTGTTTTGGATGTACTGAATAAGTTGAAGACACATGGCGTGCATGAAGCAGCAAAACTTACCGGCAGACCAAAGAAAATCAGTGATAGAGGACGTCGAAGTCTCGGGAGAGTCTTTAGAGCTAATCGATGGAGTACTGCACAAGACCAAAAGTTCTGGAACCTCGGTATGTACACGTGCCATTCGCCGAGAACTTCAGTCCATGAGTTACCGTGGTCGTGCGGCGCTGCTCATAAGACTTTTCATCTCCACTCGGAATGCTACTCGTCGTTTAGCATGGTATAAAGAATATTTTTCGTGGACCGTAGATCAATGGAAACGGGTCCTGTGGACTGATGAATCCAGATACACGATCCATCAATCTGATGGCCGTGTGTGGGTATGGCGGCAGCCGGGGGGAACGCTATTTACCACAGTACACTGTTCCTACGGTCAAGTTTAGAGCTGGCAGTGTACTCGTGTGGGGGTGTTTTTTTCTGGTATGGTCCCTGCCCATTGGTTATCGTGGACAAACCTGTTAACCAGGACGTCTACCTCGATATTTTGAACAATTATGCCCTACCAACTCTGTGACAATACTATGGAACGGATCCTTGTTGGTATCAGGAGGATAATGCGCCGAGCCATAAAGCAAGGACTGTTACGGCGTGTTTTGACGATAATTTTGTATCGTGTGTGGACTGGCCAGCATAGAGCCCTGATCTTAATCCCATAGAGCACCTATGGGATGAATTAGAGCGCCGTTTAGCAGTCTAAAAGGAAACTAAGCAACAGTTAGCGGCAGCATTATGTACTGAATGGAAGCGCATACCTATCGCTGTGTTCGAAAACCTTGTCGAAAGAATGTCTCGTAAGGTCAGTGCATGCATTAAGGCCAAAGGTAGACCGACACCATACCAGTGTATGTCAATAAATGCTATGTTATGTTTCTCCTCTAGGTGTCCGGTGACTATTGTCAATAGAGTGTAGTTTCTCCAAAACTGCTTCAATTGCCATAACTTAGGTTTTTACATGCCTAATATATTGGGTTGTAGGAAAAGTCATGCCGTATTTTGGCACCCGATGGCAGTTGGGCGGTTTTGGAAGTACTAGAGGCATGGCAGTTCTGTTATCGCTACGGCATTCGACAGGTGCCAGTTCTAGCTACAGTCTGAAAGGAATAGTGAGCGATTTGGTTGATTTGCAGAGATTTGACATCAATTTGAAGATGAAAGACAAAACTGTGCATTTTCGCCATATTTCACTGTTTTACTTCCGTAATGAGTAGAACGCGCGTCAAGCTTGTGAAAACTTGCGTAAAGTGTACGGGGATAATGCTCTACATGAACCTCAGTGCCAGCGGTGGCTCGCAAAATTCTGTGCTGGTGATTTTGACCTCAACGATGCTCCTCGGTCCGGGAGGCACACGGAGGCTGATGACAACCAAATCAAGGCATTGATCGAGTCAAACCCACGTCACACGACACGATAGATTACACATCCATCATTCAAGCGTTCACGACCACCTGGAGAAGCTGGGATACGTAAGCAAGCTCGATGTGTGGGTTCCTCAGGAACTCAAAGAAGCTCAATTGACGGCGCGTATACACATCTGCGATATGCTCATTAAACGTGAGGAAAACGATCATTGTTTGAAGCGACTGATGACGAAAAATGAATTGTGTACAACAATGTGCTGCCAAACGGTCTTGGTCCCGACGTGCTGCTTCGCCTCAAACGACATCCAAAGCAGACATTCATCAGCGGAAGGTTCTGATCTCAGTGTGGTGGGATTTTAAAGGTGTCGTGTTTTTCGAGCTTCTACCACGGAACCAAACAATCAATTCGAATGTGTACTGTCGGCAATTGGACAGTTTGAACGAATCCATCATCCAGAAACGTCCAGAGCTCGTTCATCGTAAAGGTGTTGTGTTCCATCACGACAACGCGAGATCACACACAAGTTTATTCACCCGCCAAAAATTATTGAAGCTTGGGTGGGATGTGTTGCCACACCCAGCATACTCTCCTGACCTTGCGCCGTCAGACTTCCACTTGTTTCGCTCTCTTCAACAGTCCTTGCGTGGTATAACGTTCAATTCAGATGAGGCTGTAAATCAGCACCTTGTACAATTTTTCGCCACGAAAGACAGGTCCTTCTATGAACGAGGCATTCTGCAGCTCACTGAAAGATGGCAAAAGGTTATCGAACAAAACGGGCATTATATCATTGATTGTTCTTGGTTGTTTCTATCAATAAATGACCTTTGCAAAACATAGCTAAAATACGTCATGACTTTTCCGACAACCCGATATCCAAAACTACGAGGCGTGCCAACTTGGTTGTTTCATATTAATGAGGATGGAAAAAAAACCATGCCTTTCAAAGCACCTCATGCAGTCATCTAATGATAAAAACCATCATCAGATGACTGCATGTTATTGTGTATGTAATGACTGCTGGAAAGCAGTCATTTTTCGATAGTTTGATAGTTTTGACAGAGATAGGTAAATCCTAAAGTAACCGATGCATACGTTTACATTCGAGAACAGATTATAACGAAATAAATTCCTCCATCATTTTTATGCCAGGATTCGAACCTGCAACTCTCGTCTCCGGAGCTCCGTGTGCTATCCACTATACTACACCGGCATGTGCTCTCCCTGCTATCTTCCTTTATCTCATGTGCGTCCTGCGAGGCAGGCACGTCACATCCCCCCGCCCCTCCGAAAGAGGGCCGGGGGCATGGCCCACGGATCAGGTGGGATCATGTGTCGCTGTAGGCAGTCATCCGATGAAGAATGTGTATTTGAGAAATACCAGACAATTCGGTGTGTGAAACGATGCATCACACTGATTTATTTTTTCGAAGCACTGATGACGGGATTCTCATTTTTCCTGTCCCGCCGTGTGGAAAGAACATCAAATAAATCATTGCGAGAAACGGGTATCGTTCACTCTATCGAAAGGTCACTTAACCGAAAATCACTTATCCGAAAATCACTTGATCGAAAGGTACATTTCACCGAAGGGCCACTTGACCGAAAAGGTCATTTCACCGAAAGGTCATTTCGCCTAAAAGTTTATTTCATCGAAAGGACATTCGATCGAATAGTTCATTTCACCGAAAGGTCATTTCGCCTAAAAGTTTATTTCATCGAAAGGACATTCGATCGAAAAGTTCATTTCATCGAAAGGTCATTTCGCCTAAAAGTTTATTTCATCGAAAGAACATTCGATCGAAAAGTTCATTTCACCGAAAGGTCATTTCGCCTAAAAGTTTATTTCATCGAAAGAACATTCGATCGAAAAGTTCATTTCACCGAAAGGTCATTTCGCCTAAAAGTTTATTTCATCGAAAGGACATTCGATCGAAAAGTTCATTTCACCGAAAGGTCATTTCGCCTAAAAGTTTATTTCATCGAAAGAACATTCGATCGAAAAGTTCATTTCACCGAAAGGTCATTTCGCCTAAAAGTTTATTTCATCGAAAGAACATTCGATCGAAAAGTTCATTTCACCGAAAGGTCATTTCGCCTAAAAGTTTATTTCATCGAAAGGACATTCGATCGAAAAGTTCATTTCACCGAAAGGTCACTTCGCCTAAAAGTTCATTTCATCGAAAGGACATTTAGTCGAAAAGTTCATTTCACCAAAGGATTACTTTACTTAAAAGTTCATTATATCGACAGATCATTTCAGCGAATGCTCACTTGACCGAAAAGTTCATTTCACCGAATGCTCACTTGACCGAAAAGTTCATTTCACCAAAAGGCCGCTTCACCTAAAAGTTCACTTGACCGAAAAGTTCATTTCACCAAAAGGCCACTTCACCTAAAAGTTCATTTCATCGAAAAGACATTCGATCGAAAAGTTCATTTCACAGAAAAATCACTTCTCCTAAACGTTCATTTCATCGAACGGACATTTGATCGAAGTTCATTTCACCGAATGGTCAGTTTATCGAAAACTTAGAATTTTGTTTTTAGAGATCTGTTGGAGTGTGGTGCGGGTTTTTGAAAAACTGGCCACCAAAACATTATCAGACTGTATAAAAAATACACTTTTAATTTCTATGAAACTTCTTCACATGAGCGGGTTTTTCGAAATATAACATTAATTATAAGGCCTAGATCTGTGCCTTTTTGTCAAATTTTAATCCTCCGAGCTCATATTCATAAGGGTTACATAGCAAAATCAAGTAAATAATTTTCCACTTGTACTCAACCACAGAACATTAATTTTTTGACCGTAGGCCCAGATACAGGCCATTTTAACAGATTTTAACCCTACGCATATTTATAAGCATTACATAAAATGTAAAGTAACTTTTTATGTAAAACTTTTAAAAACGCACTGTTAAAATTTGCTAAAAAGGCCTTAGCCGAGACCTAAGGCCTTAAAATTGATTCTTTTTGCCTGAAAAAATGTGGAACATTATTAACTTGACTTTTTATGTAAATCTTATGAACATGAGTACTGGACATGACTTTTATGTAAACCTTATGAACATGATTGAAGTTTGCTAAAAAAGGCTAAGCCGAGGCCTAGAGACTTAAAATTAATTATTTTCCTGTTTAAACTAAATCTTTGCTTTCTCTGTGACACGGAGAAATCAAAAGTGCAATTTAAGTATGATCCCCTAACGTTTCGGTATTCTGTCAGCCGAACTTGCACGACGTTTAACAGATCCTGTAATGAAATCCAAAGTTTTCGATAAACTCACCTCTCGGTGAAATGACCTTTCGAGGAAATGAACTTTTAGGTAAAGAGAACTTTCGGTGAAATGACCTTTCCATGAAATGAACTTTTAGGTAAAGAGACCTTTCGGTGAAATGGCCTTTCGATGAAATGAACTTCTCGGTAAAGAGACCTTTCGGTGAAATAACCCTTCGGTGAAATGGCCTTTCGAGGAAATGAACTTCTAGGTAAAGAGACCTTTCGGTGAAATGACCTTATGATGATATGAACTTTTAGGTAAAGAGACCTTTCGGTGAAATGGCCTTTCGATGAAATGAACTTCTAGGTAAAGAGACCTTTCAGTGAAATGAATTTCCGGTGAAATGACCTTTCGATGAAATGAACTTTTAGGTAAAGAGAACTTTCTGTGAAATGGCCTTTCGAGGAAATGAACTTCTCGGTAAAGAGACCTTTCGGTGAAATGACCCTTCAGTGAAATGGCCTTTCGAGGAAATGAACTTCTAGGTAAAGAGACCTTTCGGTGAAATGACCTTATGATGAAATGAACTTTTAGGTAAAGAGACCTTTCGGTGAAATGGCCTTTCGATGAAATGAACTTCTAGGTAAAGAGACCTTTCAGTGAAATGACCTTCCGGTGAAATGACCTTTCGATGAAATGAACTTTTAGGTAAAGAGAACTTTCTGCGAAATGGCCTTTCGAGGAAATGAACTTCTCGGTAAAGAGACCTTTCGGTGAAATGACCCTTCAGTGAAATGGCCTTTCGAGGAAATGAACTTCTAGGTAAAGAGACCTTTCGGTGAAATGACCTTTCGATGAAATGAACTTCTAGGTAAAGAGACCTTTCAGTGAAATGACCTTCCGGTGAAATGACCTTTCGATGAAATGAACTTTTAGGTAAAGAGAACTTTCTGTGAAATGGCCTTTCGAGGAAATGAACTTCTCGGTAAAGAGACCTGTCGGTGAAATGACCCTTCGGTGAAATGGCCTTTCGAGGAAATGAACTTCTAGGTATAGAGACCTTTCGGTGAAATGACCTTATGATGAAATGAACTTTTAGGTAAAGAGACCTTTCGGTGAAATGAACGTTTCAACCAAGTGATCTTTCGGTGAAGTGATTTTCGGTCAAGTGGCCCTTCGATGAAGTAAACGTCGGGCAAATGAACCTGACTCCGAGAAACTTAACAGCCAGGTCATCCATGGAGTTCGGGCGCCAATATGACGAAGCAAATTTCTCCATCATTTTCATGCCAGGGGCGGAATTCGAACCCACAACTCTCGGCTCCGGTCATCCGAGTGCTATCCACTATACTACACTGGCATGTGCTCTCACTGCTATCTGCCTTTATCTCATGCGCGTCCTGCAGGGCAGGCAAGTCACAAAATATCAAGCGAGAAACATATCGAAGATGAAATTAGTAGGCGTGTGAAAATTAGTCAGAGAGCATTTGGAAGGAACAGTAGAATTTTCAAGAGCAATTTACCATTATGTTGTTTAAAAAAAAAGTGTTTAATGAGTGCATCGTCCCATGTTCTTGCTTATATGTAGACAGATATTGTGAGAACAAGAATTTGTCGGAGACGGTGGTCGACGCCGCGTCGCCTCGCTGCGGGGTGAGTTGCTCTAACGGATTAAGCTACATTGACGAAATGTATCACTGCATATATGTCCCCTTGACACGTGATTCACTTCTGTAGTAAGTCACAGCATACAAAACTTAATTAAAAAAGATATACAGAGACTGCACAAAAAGGAAGTATGGAAGAGCGCTTGCATTTTGTTACCAGGAAAGATAACAAGCTAGTAAATTAATGCAATGCTTTGATCATGATACGCTTTCCAACATACCAGAAATCATTACTCAAGTAATGAGGATAATGGCTGTGGAATAAATCTCGCTCCTGTGCCCTGACCTTTGACCCCATTTCGGTGATATTTAACAGAACCGGTTCAGCATACCTCGGAAATAACCTACTAAAGTCTTGTCGCAGAAGAAGCATTTTTAGTCAAGTTATGAGGATAATGGTTGTGGAATAAATCTTGCTCCTGTTCCCTAACATTTAACCCCATTTCGATTTTACTAAACAAAATTAGTTCAGTATACATTCGGAACAACATACTAAAGTTTTGTTGCAATCGAAGCATTTTTACGTAAGTAAAAGAGCGATGGAATGGATCCCGCTCCTATGTCCTAACCTTTGGTCCCATTTTGCCCATTTTTAATAGGGTGTGTTCCGAGGTTGTCCCCCTACCACATACTACAATTTCATCAAAATCGAACCATTTTTACGCGAATTATCGTGCGGACAGACAGACGGACAAAGCTGGAGCATACACGCTTCTTCAACCTACGGTTGGACAGCGTAAAAAAGGGGAACTCGTATATAAGCAAGATAACAAGAATAGATGACGTCAGGATCGAAGAAAAAACCCTAGAAAGGCAATAAGCTGTACGTATTGCTAGGAGAACCGACTACTGTTTAATAACTGCAATGCTAGGTTGGATAGCCAGGGAGAGTAAAAGACCAAGAAGACCACGTGAGCGGTAGATGGAAGAAATTAGAAAGCATACCGGAGTAGATGGAGAAAAATAGTACATGGAAGAACTTGTAAAGCATACCGTTATGCTTTATAATTTCTTCCATCTACCTCGCTATCTCTCATTTTACAAGGAGACATAACGAGCCTCACTTATCCACAAAGTCCTCCGAATGACCGCTGGTGAGGTTCCTAATGTCATGTAGATGTCCGTTGGTCCTGTTGAAAACTTTAACGAGAGCGGCTCAAGACAGAAGGTTGCTGAAGAGACTTGGGGGATACCTTCATCTAGCAGTTGATCGGTAATGGCTGATTTTTGTGATGCGCAAAATGTCAATCATAGTGGAAGTTATCCAACTTAAAAGGATCCCTTCAAATCTACTTTTACAACTAACTTTTACTAAATCTGACTTTTACAACTGACTTTACAAGATCTGACTTTTACGAGATCTATTCAAAAGGATCCTTCAGATTTGACTTTTACAACTGACTTTACTAGTAATTAATACAGACATTGGACGTGGACCAGGAATATCAAACAAAGGTATTCGCTCTTTCCACGTTTATAAGTGAGTCACGGAAAAATTCTCATTGGCCGCCACCAGGAATCGAACCCAGGGTCTTTCAGTTACACGCCGGATATGCTTCCACTACACCACAGTGGTCTCGAATTCCTTCAGACTCACACACGCTAACTGCCAAGCCAAGTTGGCAGGTTGCTTCCTGGAGCCCCGCACAATGCTGGGGATTCACCAAAGATGGTAAGCAGCAACTGAAGAAATAATTAGAAGGCGAATGAATAATTAATACAGACATTTGACGTGGACCAGGAACATCAAACAAAGGTCTTCGCTCTTTCCACGTTTATAAGTGAGTCACGGAAAAATTATCATTGGCCGCCACCGGAAATCGTACCCAGGTTCTTCCAGTTACGTACCGGATATGCTTCTACTGGAAGACCCTGGGTTCGATTCCCAGTGGCGGCCAATGAGAATTTTTCCGTGTCTCACTTATAAACGTGGAAAGAGCGAAGACCTTTGTTTGACTTTACTAGATCTGACTTACGACATCTATTCAAAGGATCCTTTCAAATCTGACTTTTTCAACTGACTTTACAAGATCAGACTTTTGCGAGATCTATTCAAAAGGATCCTTTCAAATCTGACTTTTATTAGATCTGACTTTTACAACTGACTTTATTAGATCTGACTTTTACGAGGTCTATTCTAAAGGATCCTTTCAAATATGATTTTTACAACTGACTTTTATTAGATCTGAATTTTACAACTGACTTTACTAGATCTGACTTTTACGAGATCTATTCAAAAGGATCCTTTCAAATCTGACTTTTACAACGAGAGATACCGACAAAACATAATGTACGTAGGTCGTTCAAAAAAGTAACGAGACTGACGTCATAGCTGCAAAACAAACACACGCAGAAAAATACAGCAGCCTGTGTCAGAACACCTGCAAGGTCAGTCACATAACGACGCGTCGTTACAGCGCTCCGCTAGTTATTTCTTGTGATAGACGGCGTAGAGTTCAGACGTGTTTCTGTAATCCAGTATGGATTTAAAACTGGAACAAAGAGGAACTACAAAGTTCTGCGTGCGTTTCAACAAAACCGCCACAGGAACCCACGAAATGATTAAAACAGCCTAAGAGGAAGATGTTTTGTCCCGTGCAACAGTTTTTGAGTAGCACAAGAATTTTGTGAATGGCGGAAAGTGTCTGGAAGACGCGCCACTCACCGGTAGCTCTTTGACATCAACTACAGAGATTAATGTCAATACCATCAAGACACTCCTGCGCGAAGACCTTCCGGATGACCATTGAGGAGGTTGTTAATATCATGCAGATGTCCATTGGTTCCGTTGATGACATTGTGAGAAACCGGTTGGGGTACTGCAAAGTGGATTCTCCACTTGTTCACGGATGAACACAAGGCGTTATCACTTGTCGCCAATGGAAGTGCCAACTACGAGGTAATGGCGTATCCTCCGAATTCACCGGACCTGGCACTGTGTGAGTTTCACCTATTCCCTGAAATGAAAAAGAACTTCGTAGGCATCGGTTTGCATCAAATACTGAACTGAACAATGTTGTGATGGGTATCTTGAAACACACGTCAAGGAAAGGCATCGAACACACCTTCCGGAAGTGGACAGAAAGGTGGGACCGGTGCATTCAGGTAGAACGTGAATACTTCGAAAGTATGTAAGTATGTTTACAGCATTACACTTATGCCCCATGAAAATTAGTCTCCCTACTTTTTGAACGACCCTCCGACATCCACGCACCCAGCTGGAAAATTGTGGGCGCAGTGGTCAGCGATGGCCTCTGATCATTCGTCCGAACGGGGTCCGGGTCCGAATCCCGGTGAGGCATGGATGTTGTGTTTGTCTTATGGCACTTGCTCTCTCCCTTCCCTGGAACCAGTGACCCTAAATTAGGGACGGGCGACGGCTTATAGCCCATTGAGTTGCTCACGGTGGTCGTTAAACCTCCAATCAAAATAAAAAAAAATGTGGGCTATTTGGAACAGATAACGTACGTACCATGTCCATTAGAGTAAAAGATATTCTAAGAAATAATTCATTTTTGTCAGTCGAATATTTAGGATCATCACGTACACGTGTGTCAGTCGAATGCATTTTTTCATCTTGTATATATAACTTCCCCAACCGGTAAAGTTACGCTTCGGTGAACGTGCAACCTGTCATACACGATGAGCCATTACATTATTTTTTTTTTGATTGGAGGTTTAACGACCACCGTGAGCAACTCAATGGGCTATAAGCAGTCAGGCGCCCGTCCCTAATTTAGGGTCACTGTTTCCAGGGAAGGGAGAGAGCCAGTGCCGTAAGACAAACACAACATCCATGCCTCACCGGGATTCGAACCCGGACCCCGTTCGGACGAATGATCAGAGGCCATCGCTTAGACCACTACGCCACCGGGGCGGCCATTTCACTATGACCGCCCCTAATCTAGAGAAATGAGCGCGCCTTGAGCCCGAATTTCATAGGGCAGTATATATACAACCCGAGGACCGGCTTTCGGTTAGTAGAGTGTGTGGAGATAGAATGGGAAAAGCTACCGATTTAGGAGAGTTTCATAAAGGACAGATTGTGACGGCACGACGCCTCGTAACTACGATCTCGGAAACGACGTGGCTTGTGGGTTGTCCACGTGCCGCTGTAGTGAGTACGTATCAAAAGTGGTGCACAGATGGCCAAACGGCGAATCGTTGTCCATCCGTGTGTTGTCCGTAGCCCATTGATGCCAGAGGTGTAGCGCATTGCTCACATCGACCGCGGGGCCGCAAGTGCCACAAATCACCCGCAGCTTCAACAGTGGCGATCAGGGCAATGCGTCACAGCACACAGTTCATCGCGGCCTTCTGCGCATGGACCTGCGTAGCAGGCCGGGTTCTTGTGCTCAATGCACGTCATCTCCAACAACGCATGAAATGGGCCCTAGATCATCGAGATTGGACGTTGGATGATTGGAAGAAAGTGGCCTGGTCTGACGAATGGAGATTCGTGGTGCATTACGTAGACGACGGAAGCGGTGTTATGCTGTAGGCGAAGTTTGTTTTCTTGGGACAATTTAGGCCTCATTATCCCAATAGCACAATCCCTGACAGCTGTCAGGTATCTAAACATCGTTTCGGACCAAGTTCCAGATACAATTGTTGGGGAAACATATCTGTGGCGGCGGTGTTATGCTGTGGGCGATGTTTTCTTGGGACACTTTAGACCCCATTATCCCAATAGCACAATCCCTGACAGCTGTCAGGTATCTGAACATCGTTGCGGACCACGTTCACGCATGCGTGGCAACTACTGGTGATTGCCGTTACCAACAGGATAATGTGCTATGCCACACTGCTAGAATCGTCAAGGAGTGATTCGAGGAGCATGCTGGTGATTTTCTGTTAATGCTATGGCCTCCGAATTCATCTGACATGAACCCAATCGAACATTTATGGTTCGTAATAGGTTGCTTACCTTTTGTACACATTTCCCTGCACGTTTTATTCTTTTGGTTGTCTAGCTTGGTTCAAGCCACTGGTGCAGTGGTCCTTTTTCGTCTTCAGGTTTATTCAATACCTGGCAAATGTATAATTCCTTGAAGTGTACTGCATAAGTCCTTGAAGTGTATAAGTCTTTGAAGTGTACTGCATTAATGACTTCTGGCCCCAACAGTGTCTACTTCCCCTCCAACCTTCTTCGTCTTCAGGTTCATTCAATGCCTGGCGAATGTATAAGTCCTTGAAGTGTACTGCATTAATGACTTTAGGCCTCAACAGTGTCTACTTCCCCTCCAACCTTCTTCGTCTTCAGGTTCATTCAATGCCTGGCGAATGTATAAGCCCTTGAAGTGTACTGCATTAATGACTTTAGGCCCCAACAGCGTCTACTTCCCCTCCAACCACTCTTACCAACGTGTAAAACCCAACTTTAGTTGGTTGATTGACATTTATAAAACCAAAATTCTTTAACTCAAAACGAACTGACTTTGTTGGTCATGTCAGTTCGTTTTGAGTTAAAGAATTTTGTTTTTATAAATGTCAATCAACCAACTAAAGTTTGGTTTTACACGTTGGTAAGAGTGGTTGGAGGGAAAGTAGGCGCTGTTTGGAAGGGAAGTAGACGCAAAGTCATTAATGCAGTACACTTCATGGACTTATACATTCGTCAGGCATTGAATGAACCTGAAGACGAAAAAGGACCACCGCACCAGAGGCTTGAACCAAGCTAGACAACCAAAAGAATAAAACGTGCAGGGAAATGTTTACAAGAGGTAAGCAACCTATTATGATTATAATTGTATGCACGTAAATTACGAATAGCATAAGCTATAGCTTTTCCAACACTGAATTTATGGTTCGACTTGAAAAAGCGGCTTCGCGCTAAATCACCACCACCTCGAAATGTACGGGAACTGGAGGACCTGCTGTTGACATTATGGTAAAGGATATCCCAGGATACCTATCGACGCATCATCGAATTGTGCCTCGCCGAGTGACCGCTGTTTTGCGCTCTAAAGGGGGGTCTACATCTTATTAGGTACGTGGTCTATAACGAAGTAAATTTCTCCGTCATTTTTGGTCTACGCCGGGATTCGAACCCGAGTCCGCTTATTCTGGAACAAGTCGCTCTACCAACTGAGCTACGCAGACGTTCATTCTGGTTGCTATGTGCCTTTATGTCGTGTGCGTCCTGCTGGCAGGTACGTCACATCTCCCCCCCCGAAAGAGGTCCGGGGGTATGGCCCACGGGTCAGCCGTGACCATGAATCGTTGCAGGCAGCCATCCACTGTAGAACGTGCACTTGAGAACTCCCAGTTAATCTGGTGTGTGGAATGCAACGTCACACACATTTATTTTTTGAAGCGCTGGAGAAGGGATTTTCTGATTTTTCCTGTCTCGCGGTGTGGAAAGAACATCACACCAATGCGAGATTTTGAACGGTCGGGTCATCCGGATAGTTCGGGCGCCATTATAACGAAGTAAATTTCTCCGTCATTTTTAGTTTACTCCGGGATTCGAACCCGAGTCCGCTTATTCCGGAACAAGTCGCTCTACCAACTGAGCTACGCAGACGTTCATTCTGATTGCTATCTGCCTTTATGTCGTGTGCGTCCTGCTGGCAGGTACGTCACAGGTCATAATGTAACGGTTCATCGATGTAGTTCCGCAACTACCTAACGGAAAAGGACTTTTCAAATTCTACTAATGAATACAGAGATATATTGTACACTACCAGATAGACACATCGGTGTTTTCAAAAAATTCTCGTGCTAGATTTGTTTCTAACAAATGTATATTTAACTCTCGGAAAGTATACTCAGCAGAATGGCTTCTCAGTCAGTTTCTCAAATAATTTGAAACACTCTCGTCTGCCATCTATATCCATTTGTTCGTACTTAAACAGTCCCTTACTGCCAGTCTTTTTTTCTTTTTCATGTCTTCAAACCGTTACCTACATCATCGTAAGCCCAACTGCTTTTTTGTTTCACAAATTATATCTCCTATTAAATATCACGGGCTCCTATTCGTATTCCCTCATGAGGTTTACGAGGACAAATATGTTATCGTTTCTATTAATGAGACGGTTGAAAAAATGACAGAGGAGAACTGACTGCGCTAGACTCCCTAGCCACGTCCTATTATTAATTCCATTAACCTTCGACTAATGTTCTTTAGATTTAGAGGGAGATGCAATCGATAGCAGAAAAACCTAAACTGATTCATAATTTCAGTCACGTGGACCAACGGTTATCGACAGACATCATGAAACTATAGTTTAAAAGCAATCTCCACTCTTATCGATTTTTCGTACTAGTGGTTAACCAAGTGGATAAAGGCACACCTCCATCCTTGACACTTCTTTTCCTAGAAAGAGCAAAGATGAACATTCGTATGCTGTTAGTGACAGATTTTTTCGTAACTTCAAATATCTCTTCCCGAAAACGTTAGCTGATGCAACATCAGTATTGTAGCGCAAGCCTAATAGCCTCTTGTTGCTCTGGGACCATGAATTTGGTAAACAAACATGAATTACAGAGGGTGATTCAAACTGACGAACGCTGACTAGCATTCAAAGTACAGGCCATCGTCTTGCACGAAAACAATTTTTAATAATTTTAATTTAAACCACTGCGATGTGTTCTTCATATATTTGAATAGATCTCGTCGAGAGCTTTAAAACTATACTACGCACAGTCGTTTTGTACTCACGGTTGTCCACAAAAACAGCGATATTTTCAAAAGGGTTCACAAGAAAACAATTTTTCAAATGTTCGGTTCAAAGCACTGCGAAATGTTGTTCATATATTTGAATAGATCTCGTCGAGAGCTTTAAAACTATACCACACACGGTCGTGTTGCGCTCACGGTTGCCAAGAGAGACTGAGTCAAACGCGGAGGCACACCCAGAAACATTGCATCATCTCCCCCGCGCACAGGAAGCTAGAAGAGCGTCGCGCGCACAATGTATTGCGCAGTAAGCGAATTGGACTCCATGCTGTTTACGAATATGCTAACATGATTAGTGTGCAGCGCGTATTTTTATCGCTATAATGATTTCAATTGGGACCTATCTTCGTCACACACGGTCAGCCGTTAAGTCGCCCCATACTATCCGTGGAGTTAGACGTAGTTCTACGTTAAAAAAGCAGACATGCCACGCTAGCTGTTCAAGATCATGTTGAGTGAGAAAGTCAGAGGACAGTGGAGGAATGTTGGCCGTAAATCATCAACCGCGAAGTGGGACGCCCGTAATCGGAATTTGCGATTAGAAAAGGCAAAAAGTTGATGATCTCTTCATGGAAAATCGAAGAGTAACTCACAGAATCACAGCAGGTAAGTTGAGCACAGTGATGTAGTTCTGAATAAAAAAGTGCCTTGGCGCTGAACGTAATAGGAAGCCTCAACCCGGGAAAGATACCCTCAAAAACTTTTCAAAAGACCTCTGAAACCTGATTTAATTTAATAATTTAACAATTTTTATTACTACACTGCTGGCCACCCAAGATGCAACACCAAGAAGGACACGAGATAGCAAAGCCATATTTACTGGACACATAACAACAGATACAAAGATGAAACGATTGAGCTTACAGGCCCGTGCGACTTGCGGAACACGCAGACATCAATAGTTCGTGTGGCCCCCATGGCTGGCAATAACGGCCGCTACACGCAGCGGCATCGAACGAAAGAGGCTTTGGATGTGGGATTGAGGTATGTCGGTCCTGGCTGCTTCCACACGTTGCCACAGTTCATCACGCGTAGCCACGGGTGTTGCTTGCCGGGCCACTCGGTTGCCGATCAGCGACCAGACGTGTTCGATGGGCGACATATCGGGAGAACAGGCGGGCCACGGCAGCAGTGACACCTGGAGAGCCGTGAAGAATTGTTGCACGATGCGTGTCACGTGCGGGCGCGCATTGTCCTGCTGAAACATAGCCGCTGTCAGGTCCTGCAGGTAAGGGGGGACTACAGGCTCCAAAACGTCGGAGATGTATCGGTGGCTGATGAGTGTACCAGCGATGCGTACCAGAGGGGTGCGAGTGTCATATCCAATTGCGCCCCAAACCATAACGCCAGGCGACGGACCGGTATGGCGATGCATAATGCAGGCGTCATACAGTCTCTCGCCGCGGTGCCGCCACACGCGGATCCGACCATCGTGGTGTTGCAGGCAGAAACGGGATTAGTCGGAGAAGACAATGTTGAGGCATTCCGTAGTCCAGGTGCGGCGTTCAACGGCCCACTGCAGCCGCACTCGCCGGTGGTGTAACGTCAATGGTAATCAGAGCAATGGGCGCTGTGCGGCAAGTCCCCGCTTCTGCAGACGACGTCGAACGGTACGTGCTGACACAGGTTGTTGCGCAACACACCCTATTTCCTGCGCTAACTTTCGTGATGTGGCGGTGCGAGCCGTCAATGCCGGCAGCACAAAATGCCGGTTCTCTCGTTGGGTGGTGTGCCGCGGTTGCGGCAATCGCTCACGTCGGTCCGTCCGTCCCTCCTGCATCCACCTAATCCATATTCGCCTCACTGTGCCTGGATGTCGTCCCACACGGGCGCCGATGTCCCGGTACGATAAACCGCTGTCGCGATAAGCCACTATTCGTCCTCTGTCGAACTCCGAAACGTGCTGGAATGACTGCCGTATTCTGCGACGAGGCATCAGGAAGCTTCCCACGCACAGGTCCGGCAGCACAACACACTTCCACTACTTACACCCCGCCTTCTGTGCACCCTTCTTATAGTCCTTCTCGGTGACGTGCCGGGCGCACATGATTTGCATATGCCCTGCAATGCTAATCGTTTGCATGTCCTTTCGCGGGCGACGCATAAGTAGTGGAAGTGTGTTGTGCTGCCAGACCTTTGCGTGGGAAGCTTCCTGATGCCTGGTCTCAGAATACGGCAGTCATTCCCGCACGTTTCGGAGCTCGACAGAGCACGAATAGTGGCTTACTGCGACAGCGGTTTATCGTACCGAGACATCGGCGCCCGTGTGGGACGACATCCAGCCACAGTGAGGCAAGTATGGATTCGGTGGGTGCAAGAGGGACGGACGGACCGACGTGAGCGATTGCCGCAGCCGCGGCACACCACCGAAGAAGAGGATCGGCATGGTGTGTGGCGGGCATTTACGGCGCGCACCGCCACATGACTGCAGGAATTAGGGTGTGTTGCGCAACAACCTGTGTCAGCACGTACCGTTCGACGTCGTCTGCAGGAGCGGGGACTTGTCGCACTGCGCCCATTGCTCCGATTACCATTGACGTTACACCACCGGCGAGTGCGACGGCAGTCGGCCGTTGAACGCCGCACCTGGACTACGGAATGGCATGACATTGTCTTCTCCGACGAATTCCGCTTCTGCCTGCAACACCACGATGGTCGGATCCGCGTGTGGCGGTTCCACGGCGAGAATTGGATATGACACCTGCACCCCTCTGGTACGCATCGCCGGTACACTCAACAGCCACCACTACATCTCCGACGTTTTGGAGCCTGTAGCCTACCCTTACATGCAGGACCTGCCAGCGGCCACGTTTCAACAGGACAATGTGCGCCCGCACGTGGCACGCATCGTGCAACAATTGTTCACGGCCCACCAGGTGTCACTGCTGCCGTGGCTCGCCTGTTCTCCCGATATGTCGCCCATCGAAAACGTCTGGTCGCTGATCGGCAACCGAGGGGCCCGGCATGCACCACCCACGGCTACGCCTGACGAACTGTGGCAGCGTGTGGAAGCAGCTTAGACCGACATACCCCAAGCCCACATCCAAAGCCTCTTTCGTTCGATGCCGCGGCGTGTAGCGGCCATTATTGCCAGCCATGGGGGCCACACGAACTGTTGATATCTGCGTGTTCCGCAAGTCTCACGGGCCTGTAAGCTCAATCGTTTTATCTTTGTATCTGTTGTTATGTGTCCAGTAAATATGGCTTTGCTATCTCGTGTCCTTCTTGGTGTTGCATTTTGGGTAGCCAGCAGTGTATATACAGGTTGGTGCATCAACTAAATATTCATTTTTCCAAATAAAAAACGACAGAACTGTCAGCGTACGGCCTTGCATTGGGCAGCACATGAAAAAAATGCGAAACCCAAGTTGAACAAACTGCTTTCATTCCTAAATGCTCGGTTAAAATTCTGTGGATGATATCTTCGATATCTCCAATTTGATAGGTGTCTGTCTTCCCATATAATAACAGCTATTGCATTGATGTTTACCTCTGTAACACTCGCTGATGGTCTTCCTCCATGCGTGATTAAAGCCGCCGACTCGCGGCCATCCATAAATTCTTTATGCCATCTGTAAATTGTTCAGTTATCTAAGCATTCGTCTTCATAAGCCTCTTGTATAAGACGGAAATTTTTTCCTACAGACTTCTTAAGTCGACAGTAAAATTTAATGGCGCATCTTTTTTTCCTCTTTCACATCCATTTTTTCGAAACATCGGAGCGCAAAAACACTTGCTAGGAGTTCACGAGAAAACACTTATTAAACTGCGCACTACCGATGGCGCACGCGTGATAAACAGGTGTGGCTGGTTGCTAAGGTTATGACAACGACTACCATTTTTTCGAGACTGGTGCCAAGGTCGAACGCAGTGTTGCATTTTCTATATAAAAACATTCTCAATTGTTTGGGGGCAAGCTATATGTAGTTTACATAATAACATAAATTGAAAAAGGAAATTTTGAGACGTACGTCACAATATATGGAATAGCCAACAAATAGAGAAATATCGCATGTCATTCATTGACGCCCCGGTGGCGCAGTGGTCTAAGGCGCTGGCCTCTGATTGTTCGTCCGTAAAGGGTCCGGGTTCGAATCCCGGTGAGGCATGGATGTTGTGTTTGTCTTACGGCACTGGCTCTCTCCCTTCCCTGGAACCAGTGACCCTAAATTAGGGACGGGCAACTGCTTATAGCCCATTGAGTTGCTCACGGTGGTCGTTAAACCTCCAATCAAAAAAAAAAAAAAAAAAAAAAATGTCATTCATTTACTTTCTATGTAAACTAAAGATTTATTATGTTTTCTTCACAGTAACTAAACTCTAATTACACTGAATAGAAAATTACTTTTGCACTTGTAATAAAATATTATACACCTATATATATCAAGAAATGACTTCCGTAGTTAGGTGTAATTAATTATTTATTTATTTACTAGATGAGCTTTTGCACCTCAACGGAGGGCTTTTTCAAGGCTTTGAACAACTGTTTTTGCACTGTTTGTGTTTAGTATGGTTAAGTTAAATGCAACGTACAATAAGGGCAATGAAATTCTATTGGCGTACTGGGAAAAATAAGACAGAACATAAAAATAGAAAGAAAATGAAATGAAAGCCATAAAAGCGTCCATCAAGCAGCCTCACATTACAATTTCGAAACGCGAAAGGCGTCTTTTTTGCTTAAAGTCGGCAATGTCGTGTGATCGTCAATAGAAATGGAGAAATTTCTAATGAAAATCAAGTTTTGTTCTGTCCTACATTGGATATTGATGAGGTTTTCTTATTACGTCTTTCTTCCGGAAATGTCCTATGTCATCATTTTTGCCGGAAGAATTCAACCTATTATTTGAGGTTAGAAATCTAGAAAAGCGCACCGGAAATGAATTTCTCGTAATTCCGTCTATTCGCATGTTTAATGATACCACAAAAGGATACGGAAAAATGAGTTTCATTAAAATCCGACCATGAACTTAGAACTACTCCAAAGCAGAAATGGTCTCTCCTAATTGAACAACTCGATTGAAACCTATTATTTCAGACCGAGAACTCGTAATAAATTGCTACAGAAAAGATCGAAGTAATAAATTTATCTTGAGACGAATGCACGTAGTAAATTCAAGCTAAGCAGTAGAACTTGCAAGATAAATTTATCCCCAAGATAAATTTAATCTGTAGAGAATACACACAGTGAGTTTAACATAAAGAAAACACATAGTAGACCACACATAATAAATCTCTCTATTCTAAAAAAAAAATTTATCTGAAGGGAAAACACATTATGCGTTTAACATAAATAAAACACATAATAAATCTTTCTATTTTAAAACAAGTTAGTAAAATCATGCAATGCATTGATTTTGATACGCTTTCCAACATACCAGAAATCATTACTCAAGTTATTAAGATAATGGCTGTGGAATAAATCTCGCTCCTGTGTCCTGACCTTTGACCCCCTTTCAATGATATTCAACAGAACCGGTTCACTATACCCACGGAACAACATGATAAAGTTTTGTTGCAATAGAAGCAGTTTTACGCAAGTTATGAGAATAATGGCTGTGGAATAAATCTTGCTTTTGTGCAATGACCTTTGACCCCATTTCGTTGATATTCAACAGAACCGGTTCACTATACCTCCGGAACAACATGATAAAGTTTTGTCGCAATCCAAGCATTTTAGGTAAGTTATGATGCACAAGGGCAATGGAATGGATCCCACTCCAGTGTCCTGACCTTTGACCCCATTTCGCCCATTTTCAATAGGGTTCGTCCCCAGTGGCTCCCTACCACATACTAAAATTTCATCGAAATCGAACCATTTTTACGCAAGTTATGACGCATAAGGGCAATGGAATAAATCCCGCTCTTATGCCTTGCCTGACCTTTGACCCCATTTTTCCCATTTTCAAAAGGGTTCGTCCGCAGGTGGTTCCTTACCACATACTAAAATTTCATCGAAATCGAGCCATTTTTACGCATGTTATGACGCATAAAGGCAATGGAATGAATCCCGCTTTTATGTCCTGATATTTGACCCCGTTCCTCCCATTTTCAATAGGGCTCGTGCCCAGGTGGGTCCCTACCACATACTAAAATTTCATCGAAATCGAATAATGTTTAGGCAAGTTATGACGCATAAAGGCAATGGAATGGATCAAGCTCCTATGTCCTCAATAGGGTTTGTCCCCAGTTGGTTCCTTAACGCATACTAGAATTTCATCGAAATCGAATAATGTTTAGGCAAGTTATGACGCATAAAGGCAATGGAATGGATCAAGCTCCTATGTCCTCAATAGGGTTTGTCCCCAGGTGGTTCCTTAACGCATACTAGAATTTCATCGAAATCGAATAATGTTTAGGCAAGTTATGACGCATAAAGGCAATGGAATGGATCAAGCTCCTATGTCCTCAATAGGGTTTGTCCCCAGGTGGTTCCTTAACGCATACTAGAATTTCATCGAAATCGAATAATGTTTAGGCAAGTTATGACGCATAAAGGCAATGGAATGGATCGAGCTCCTATGTCCTCAATAGGGTTTGTCCCCAGGTGGTTCCTTAACGCATACTAGAATTTCATCGAAATCGAATAATGTTTAGGCAAGTTATGACGCATAAGAGCAATGGAATGGATCCCACTCCTATGTCCTGACCTTTGACCCTGTTTAGCCCATTTTCAATATGGTTCGTCCCCATGTGGTCCCCTACCACGTACTAAAATTTCGTCGAAATCGAACCATTTTCACGTGAGTTATCGTGCGGACGGACGGACGGACAAAGCTGGAGCATATACTCTTCTTCAACCTACGGTCGGAAAGCTTAAAAAACGTAGCTGCCGTCGCCTCTGATTTAGAAATTCTGCGACACTCACGCTTTCCTAGCTCGCAGGGCAAAACGTATTGAACACAAAAATATGAAATTTACATCGTTCAAAACACGCTGAAATAAATCAGTTTTCGATTCTGGCGATATTTCAAGAGCTATTGTATTAAGTCGAGGTAAGAAAAAAGGGGCTATCAGTTTGCGTGCTGGACACACTAGAAGCAACAGAACCCCGAAACTTTGTAGCCATGTTGGGTCATGGCCAAATTTTTTCACCTCGTCGCCCGTTTTTTGAATTTCGATTTAGTTTACGAGAAATTATTTTTTTTATTTCACAAAATTTTCTATTTTGCGATGGGATCCATTTTAAACAAGAAAGATAACACCGAATTTTCGGGTGTAATAAGCACGTCTTTTGAATCCGTTCTGACGCAAATTATATTTATCAAAGCTATTCAAAGTCAATGGAACCGGTATGGAAAACAATAGTATCTGACGGAAGAAAGAAGTTATTCAAAGGGGTTTTAAAACCCTCAGATATTGCTGCAAATGGAATCGTGAGCTCACGCCCTCTGGTTGCGGACTTGTGCGTTAAGAAAATCTTGAATTTATATGAGAAACATTTCGCACCGGAAACGCTCTCCAACACAAAAAGAATTTTTCAAATCGGACTCTTAGAAACAGAGATATCGACAAAAATAAAATGTGACTTTACGTCCCCTGGTGGGAAAACTATGCATTATTTTAGGAGGAAAGTATTCTCAAAAGGTTATTCCGTATGAGCGGTATCGGTCCAAGAAAAAAAAAGTTTGTCGAGTAACAAATACATCAACAGCAGAAATTAACACTTATGCTCCCTGGTGGACAAACCATTCTTTACCAAACATTAGAAGTTATGTGAAAAATATTTTCCATCAGGTCTTGTATGCGATTCAGGAAGAATTTTTCAAATCGGAGTTTTAGAAGCAGAAATGACGCAGAAAACGCACTTTACCTTTGTGCCCCTTAGCGGAAAATCTATGATTTACTTAAAAATTTGGAATTTACAGGAACAACATTTCGTATCGGAAGCAAAAGAAGGAATTCTTCAAATCGGACTCTTAGAAGTAGAGATATTGACAAAAATAAGATACACATCTACTCCCCCTGGCGTAGAAACCATGCATTATTTCAAGAAGAAAATGTTCCTATAAGATTTGTCGACATGAGTAGTATCGGTCTACAAACGACTTTTTTTGCAATCGAGATTTTGGAAGCTCATATTTTGCTGCAAATACATCAGAAGCGGAAATTAATACTTACGCCACCTGGTGGCCACAACATTTTTTACAAAAATTAGAAATTATGTGCAAACGATTTCCCATCAGGAGCTGTTTCCGGTGCAGAAAGAATTTTTTCAAATCGGAGATTTAGACGCAGAGATATAAGGGGAAACGCAATTTACTTTTACGCCCCCTAAGGGAAAAGTCTATGAGTTACTTGAAAATTTTGAAATTATATAAAAAAACATGTCACACTGGAAACACTATCCAACAAAGAAGGAATTTTTCAAATCGGACTGCTAGAAGTAGAGATATTGACAAAAATAATGTAAACATCTACGCCCCTGCCGTAGAAACCATGCATTATTTTAAGAAGAAAATGTTTCAAAAAGGTTTGTCGACATGAGTGGTATCGATCTACAAACGACGTTTCTTTCAATCGAGAATTTAGAAGCTCATATTTTGCTGCAAATACATTAGAAGCGGAAATTAAGGTTTACGCCCCCTGGTGTCCAAACCATTTTTTTACAAAAATTAGGAATTATGTACAAACAATTTCCCATCAGGAGCTGTATATGGTGCAGAACGAATTTTCAAATCGGATATTTAGAAGCAGAGATATAGGGGGGAAAGCAATTTACCACCACGCCCCGTAGCGGAAAGTCTATGAATTACTTAAAAATTTCGAAATTATATGAAAAACATGTCACACTGGAAACACTATCCAACAAAGAAGGAATTTTTCAAATCGGTTTTCCTAGAAGTAGAGATATTGACAAAAATAAGATACACATCTACGCCCCCTGGCGGAGAAACTGTGAAATATTTTAAGAAAAAAATATTCCGCAAAAGTTTATCGATGTGAGTGGCATCAGTGCACGAAAGAATTTTTTCAATCGATATTTTAGAAGTTTGGATTTTATGGCAAACACATCAGAAGCAAAGATTAACACTGGCTACCTGGTGGCCAAAGTATTCTTTACCAAAAATTTGAAATGATATGCAAAAGATTTTCCATCAGGAGATGTATCCGCTGAAGAAAAAATTTTTCAAATCGGAGTTTTAGAAGAAGAGTTATCGGGGGAAATGTAATTTACTTTTACGCCCCCTAGCGGGAAATCTATGCGTAACTTTAAAAAGAAACTATATCTAAAATACTCTTCGACATAAATGGAATCGAATGATAAAAGAATTTTCTCAATCAGATGTTTAGAAGCAAATACGTGGAATAAAACATATTTTTGAATTCAACCTCATCTGCATTTACTCCCTCTAGCGGCGAAATTGTACATCCTAAAAAAAAACGAAATCAAGGATCAGCATTCGCATATTTCAAACTTCCCAATGCAAAAAGAATTTTTCAAATCGAACTAATAGTTGCAGAGATATCGTTGGTACAGACGGACGGACGAACAAACCGGTAACATAAGCACGATCTTTTTTAACAAAAGACGTGCAAAAAAAGGATGTACGGCAAGCTATAAATCATAACACGTTGCAATTTTTACAGCATAAACTCACAACTATCGCCTCTTTTTTAAAAATAATAAAAAATTTTAAGAAAAAAATTATTTTCTGATTTTTAAGCATTTTTCAAAAGACTCAAAGGATGGGAACGAACGGCTTCCTTGTTCTTAAGTGGTAACCACACAGGGACGTCCTGATCCCGTGATTTGCTGTTATGGTGAAGCAGCTATTTTTAGCAATATCTTCTCACTGGGTGAAAGGACAGGCTACAATCAAACTGGTAATGACGCAATGCTTAATAACGTAGCGACGCATTTAAAGTTCGGCGTTTTCCACCGGCTTACGTGAATACCTATGTAAATATAAGCTTTCGCCTCGAGCTTTTCTAGCTCGCAGCGCAAAAAGTATTGAACAATTGGGAGAATATTTTCATTTCGTCAGATGGCATCAGCGGAAAGAGACAGTCGAACACATTGGTCTACAATTCTGACGAAATGATGTTTGCGAAGCTGTGACATTTTTGCACCATGCCACTTCGAAGAAAGAAAATAATCCGTACGTAAAAAAAATAAATAGAATAAAATTTTTATACAAAACAGGATTTCGAAACGTGAAGGAGATACATTAGAACAGACACGTACTGCTCACAGAACCGAAAATATGTCAGAGCATCGACTAATAATTTAAAAAATAACTCTACATATCGTATACTCTTTTAGTTAAGGTCCACGTCTCTGCACCATACGTAAGCACTGGAAGGATGCATTGATCAAACACTTTTCTTTTAAGACATAATGGCATATTGCTCTTGAAAATTATGCTGTTTCTTCCAAGAGCTCTCCAGGCAAGTTTTATATGCCGATTAATTTCTTCATCAATGTGACCCTCACTTGATATCTGCTGTCCAAGATAAACGTACGTATCTGTTATCTCCAGCTTTTCTCCGTCAATCAATAAATCTTCATTTCGTGTAAAAGCATTGAACATCACTTTTGTCTTCTGAAACTTCATTTTTAATCCCACTTCTTTACTCTTGTCAGCAAGTTCCTGGATCATACTCTGCAGCTCCGACGGGGTAGTTGCAAAAATTACTACGTCATCAGCAAAACGAAGGTGGGTTAGATAAACTCCATTAATCTTTATCCCTTTGTTTTCCCAGTTCAGTGATTGAAAGACATTTTCTAATGTGGCATTAAAGAGCTTCGGAGATATGGTGTCACCTTGCCTCACTCCCCTTCCAATTTTTATGTGTGTTGTATTATCAAACAGCCGAATCTTTGCACTTGCATTTTCATAGATGTTATGAATAATATTAATGTATGCATCTTACAAAAGCTGCAGACAACTCGAAGAAGCATGGAGAGGTGCATGCTTGGGTGTAACCAGAGAGATAAAAAGAGGAACTCGTGGATCCGAAAAATGACAAGAGTGGAAGACATCATAATCAGAGTTAAATCCCTGAAATGGCAATGGGCTGGACATACTGCCAGAAGGGCAAACCATCGATGGACAGCCGAAATTTTAGATTGAATTCCAAGGGACAGGAAAAGACCCAGAAGAAGACCACATGGGAGATGGGTGGATGAAATTCGAAAGCATGCGGGAGCAACATGGAGGAGACTGGTACAAGACAGACCGTTGTGGAAGAAATTTGGGGAGACTTTCGTCCAGCAGTGGATTGATAATGGTTGATGATGATGATGATCTTATACTATGCAGTCATTATTGACGGGCTTACACCTACTTTATCAAAAGAAAAGTCACATACGGCGTTTAACATTCAGACGCAGACTTTCGTACACCACAATTTATTCCGCGGTTCATTTGCGCTCATAATACGTTTAACATATTGATATAGACACGCACACACCACAATTTATTGTAGTAGATTTACCCTGTAGAAAACCCACATAATGCTCAAAACAGTATAACTATACTGAAAATCCGAAATTTCTTGGTGTAAAATACAAATAAATATTTCGCACATCAACAAGATGGCTTTTACAAGGAAGGTAGACAGCTAACTGCAAACTGATCTGATCTGATCACATGTACAGGATTTTAGGAAGGGAGTATCTGACCCTAGGTCTTAAACAACCCTTAGAAATAGGAAGCTAGGAGATTTGGACTAGAGTGCCCGATAGGAAAGTGACACGGAAGCGAAGTAGAAAGGAGGGCGGGGGAAGACGCCCTTATTTATTACCGTAGGGCCAGTACCCGGGGTCCGAAGGCGTAACGTGCCCATCCAACGCACGGCGGGTATTTAGTGGATCGAGCGTTCGTACCTGCCTGGGATCGAACCTGAGGTCCTTTCCGTGGCAGTCACGAACGTTCCCCACTAGGCCACCCGCGGCCCCTGCAAACTGGATAATAGAACGTTTCAGCACTTTGAACGCGATGACTTGACTAGACAATAAATGATTAGGAGCAAACGTGATATTTCGAAGAAACGAGGTCACGTTGGTTTGGGCCGCCCTGGTGGCGCAATGGTCTATAAGGCGGTGGCCTCTGACCATTCGTCCGTAAGGGGTCCGGGTTCGAATCCCGGTCAGGCATGGATGTTGTGTTTGTCTTACGGCGTTGGCTCTCTCCCTTCCCTGGAACCAGTGATCCTAAATTAGGGACGGGCGACTGCTTACAGCCCATTGAGTTGCTCACGGTGGTCGTTAAACCTCCAATCAAAAAAAAAAAAAAAAAACGTTCGTTGGGCACGCGGTACTATGGTAGAAAACTCAGCATTATTTGAAGAATTGATTCTAAATGCGTGGCAACTCCAGAGAGACGATATCATTGCAAGCCTCGCAGCTGTTCAAGATTTCCAAGGTTTCGCGAATGGTGGTAGATTTGTGTGTGGAGTATGAAGCTAATTTCTTTACATCACTCACTATAGGATCGGCGGACTTGAACTTGACTTCTCTTGATAGGGCAGTGGTTATTTTCCCGTCTCTTGTATCCCTTTCATGTTCGATGTTTCTACGCAATGTAGTGGATTCATCCTGAAACAAACTTCACAGAATGCGGGTTTAACATTAGCAGACCTATTGGTAAAATCCAGTTTGGAAAAATTCCTGAGGCTGTCGTCTCACCCATGAGTTCACAGCCTGTTTAACACCTGTCTCATCGTCGAAACGTTCCCCACGAACGGCGTTTTTCAAACTGGCAAACAAGAGAAAGGAGCCGAATTAAGACCGTACGGGGGTTAGGGCATCACCGTTCACCCCATGTTTTGGCAATGGCCTGTGAAGTCTCCATTGAGGTGTGCGTTATCATGATGTAAAACAACACTATGAAGCGGAATGGCACGTCTTTTCCTTCTGTTAGGTTCCTTTCACATAGTGAGCACTGTTTATTGTTGCAACTCCTAGATGGTGACACGACAATCAGCTGTGATGAAGTCTTACACTCGTTGCCTGTTGGCATCTGTCAGTGCAGTTGCTGGTCTTCCACTCCGTCGTTTGTCCGACACTAAGATTCCTCCCTCTCGAAACCTCTTCATCCATTTTCGGACATTACTGATATCGATTATGGCAGTTCCATGCACCGCCAGCAGTCTTGTTTGGATTTCTGGAGCCTGATGTCCTTCTTTTTCCAGGAATTCAATTACAGCTCGCTGCTTTCCTGTCATTCATGATGTTTATTTTCGATTTTGAAAAAAGTTGTTCTCACATTGGCAACATATCATTGTACATGTCAAAGCAGTTTCATTAAAAGCACTTCAAAAGTTATTAAGGAGGCATTACTTTCAGGATGCCCCTTGTAGATACATCATAGGACCCCCAAGCTGTCGCTCTCCACTGGTGGGGTTTCTTAAAGCAGTAGGTGAATATGAAAGACCATGAAAACGCCTCTCATTGAACAGAAAGCTCGGCAATTCTATATAAACTATATTGACAAAAGTCACCGAACACCTAGAAGAGAAACACAACATAGCATTTATTGACATACATTAGTACGGTGTCGGTCCACCTTTGGCCTTAGCGCATACACTGGCCCTTCGACATGGTTTTCGAAAACAGCGATAGGTATGCGCTTCCATTCAGTCCACAATGCTGCCGCTAACTGTTGCTTAGTAGTAGGTCTTTATTCCAAACTTCTTATGCGGCGCTCTATTTCATCCCATAGGTGCTCTATGGGATACGATCAGGGCTCTGTGCTGACCAGTCCACACAAGATACGGAATTATCGTCAAACCACACCGTAACAGTCCTTGCTTTATGTCTCAGTGCATTATCCTGCTGGTACCAACAAGGCTCGGTCCCATAGTATTGCCACAGAGTTGATAGGGCATAATTGTCCAGAATATAAAGGTATGCGTGCTGGTTGACAGGTTTGTCCACGATAACCAATAGGCCGGGACCATACCACAAAAAACACCCCCACACGAGTACACTGCCAGCTCCAAACTTGACCGTAGGAACAGCACACTGTGGTAAATAGCGTTACCCCAGCTGCCGCCATACCCACATATGACGATCAGACTGATGGATCGTGTATCTGGATTCATCAGTCCATAGGACCCGTTTCTATTGATTTACGGTCCACGATAAATGCTTTTTACACCACGTTAAACGACGAGTAGCATTCCGAGTGGAGAAGAAAGGCTTATGAGCAACCTCACGACCACGGTAACCCATGGAATGAAGTTCTCGGCGAATGGTACGCGTGCATACCGAGGTTCCAGCATTTTTACTCACCTGTACACTGAGGTCTTGTGCAGTACTCTCTCGATTAGCTATAACGAATCTCCAGAGGGGCCCCCCGGTGGCGCAGTGGTCTAAGGCGCTGGCCTCTGATCATTCGTCCGAACGGGGTCCGGGTTCGAATCCCGGTGAGGCATGGATGTTGTGTTTGTCATACGGCACTGGCTCTCTCCCTTCCCTGGAACCGGTGACCCTAAATTAGGGACGGGCGACTGCTTATAGCCCATTGAGTTGCTCACGGTGGTCGTTAAACCTCCAATCAAAAAAAAAAAAAAAAAAAAAAAAAGAATCTCCAGAGGCTTCGACGTTCTCTATCCTTGATTTTTTTTTTGTTTCCACTTATTCAGTACATCCAAAACAATTGACATGGGTATGTTTAAACGCCGCTCGGTTTCTCTTATGGATAGCACAATAAAACACCCGAGAATCTTTCAATCTTTCCTTTCTCAAAGTCAGTTCTCTCCCGCCGCGACATTTTCACCTAACCTCACAGTGCGATATGATCGCGGTCAGCTGCAGGCTTGTTTTTATACCATTTGCAGCTGTACCGCGCATCTTAACAACGCAGCGGATCCGTTCCTTTGCTTTTGGAAGGGGTGTCCGGTGACTTTTGTCAATATAGTTTATTTCTTTACGCCAGCAAATAAACGAATTTACACTATGCCATAAGCGTTTTTACCTTACACTTATACACGGTTTTTCAATGAAAGAATCGACATAAAAATGGTTTGATAAAACTGATGAAATAAGTTTATAGTAAGTAGGACAAAGCTAGATAAATTTATCCTCAGAAGGGGACAACACATGAGCCTCCCCATGAGAAGGACCCGCATTTTGAACATATCCTGTGCACGACACACACAAGGTATCCGAAACAGGTATCAAAAATAAATTTCCCCGGAGGAGTTTCGTATAAAAATTTTAGACTGCCTTTGGCTCATGCGATGAATTAAAATTAAACAGCATCGATGCAATACATTTTTACCGTGTTGGATACAGCGATGAATTCAGCCAAAAGGGCATCACTAAATAACTTGATCTTTAGTAAGATACGAAAAATTCATTGAACGTCTGTTCGACCCCTACGATTCGAGTGGAATCCGCATGGGAAATACATCTCCAAAAGAAGAAAAAAAAATACATATTTCTCATCAAAATAAATTCATCCATTGAAGAAATAATATTTGTGATCGATTGAAGAGACGGAAAACTCAACTGAAAATATGTTTTCGTTTTTGGCGAAACACATGACGAAAGCAAATGGCATTGATCTCTTTGTTCTGCCATCCGTTCCCGAGCACAAAGAGAATAAAGAACCTGAAACCAGGAAAAGTATTTCTCGAGCGTTACAGTCTTCAAATACTCCGGTCAAGTGCAAACAAACATCTGGTAGCATAAGCACTGCTTTTCAAAGCAAATGCAGCGTGGGAAAAATCCAGTCTACACATACAAGAGTTATTTTTTAGTTGAAATCCAATGAAACATTTTCCATGCGGCAAAATTCGGGTCGTATTGATCTAAATATTTTATTTGAACGAGTAAAGTCCCTGTTTTGTTTTCCTATTACGACATCTATTTCATTATTTTAAGGGTAAAGGAAGTTATTAGCTCGGTAAAAATATATTTTCCTGAACGTGGTGGATGATAGAAATCCAGTTGCTTAGTCAAAGGTCGAAAAATATCGCACACATTTCACACTGAAGTACCAAATTATTAGAAACTGTATGGCGTAGAAGTCTTGTCTTACTTCTATGTTAACTTAAAACATGAACATACTAAGAAATAGTTCCTAAATGAAAGAAACCTTAACGGCCAGACGAAACATGTAAACAACAGAAGTCACACTTACGGGAAAATAAGCTTTATTCAGGATGTAGCAAACACATCTTAGCATAGCATATTGCGCTAAACTCTCCACACACCACACAACGCTCTTTTCACAAAGCTCCTTTCAATAATCAGTTTACAATCCAACGCTCTCAAGCAATAGATTAGTCGTCGCTTTTATCTCTTGTTCTTATCAATATCAGGCATTTGTCACGTGCATTCAACCTCAACTGTATTGCTAAACGTATTCGTTTGAGAGAAAGATATCACGTTAAGAGGGAAGAATAACAGAATAAACTCGAGATTTACATAGGGAAAGGAACTAAAAAGGAAAGTTAATTTAGAATATACGTCACAACTCCCAATAGCAGCAGTCCGACAGGCGCCATGCTCTGTTACGTACTCAACCATGACATTGTAATGGCTTTATAAACAGATTACTACAATGGGTTCAGACGAGGGCAGCGAGCGGCCTAGTGGTCAGCGTTCGTGACTGCCATGGAGATGACCTCAGGTTCGATTTTGGGCAGGTACGAACTCTCGATCCACTAAATATCCGCCGTGAGTCGGATGGGCACGTTAAGCTGTCAGACCCCGGGTACTGGCACCCTGGTAATAAATAAGGGCGTCTTCCTCCCCCTTTCTACCGCGCTTCCGTGTCACTTTCCTATCGGGCACTCTAGCCCAAATCTCCTAGCTTCCTATTTCTAAGGGTTGTTTAAGACCTGGGGTCCGACACTCCCTTCCTAAAATCCTCTACATATGATCTGATCTGATCTGGGTTCAGATGAGTACGAAGTTAAGCTGCGTTGAAGTATCAAGTTATTAGGAGCGCCCAGTAGCAATCCGACACGTCCCTTGCGTACGCAACTATTGGGTTGTCGGAAAAGTCATGACGTATTTTGGCACCCGATGGCGGTTGGACGGTTTTGGAAGTACTAGAGGCATGCGCAACTCTGTCACGTGCCAGTTCTAGCTGCAGTCTAAAAGGAATAGTGAGCGGTTTAGTTGATTTGCGGAGATTTGACATCAAGTTGAAGATGGACGACTAAACTGTACGTTTTCGCCATATTTTACTGTTTTACTTCCGTAAAGGGAAGAACGCGCGTCAAGCTTGTGAACAGTTGCGTAAAGTGAACGGGGATAATGCTCTACAAGAACGTCAGTGCCAGCGGTGGTTCGCAAAATTCCGTGCTGGGGATTTTGACCTCAACGGTACTCCTCGGTCTGGGAGGCCCACCGAGGCTGATGACGACCAAATCAAGGCATTGATCGAGTCAAACCCACGTTGCACGATACGAGAGATTGCAGACACATTGCACATCCATCATTCAAGCGTTCAGCTCGATGGTGGATTCCTCGTGAACCCAAAGAAGCTCAATTGACGGCGCATATAAACATCTGCGATATGCTCATTAAACGTGGGGAAAACGATCCTTTTTCGAAGCAACTGATAACTAGTGACGAAAAGTGGATTGTGTACAACAATGTGCTGCGCAAACGGTCTTGGTCCCGACGTGCTGCTTCGCCTCAAACGACATCCAAAGCAGACATTCATCAGCGGAAGGTTCTGGTCTCAGTATGGTGAGATTTTAAAGGTGTCGTGTTTTTCGAGCTCCTACCACGCAACCAAACAATCAATTCGAATATGTACTGTCGGCAATTGGACAGTTTGAACGAATCCATTATCCCGAAACGTCCAGAGCTCGTTCATCGTAAAGGTGTTGTGTTCCATCACGACAACGCGAGACCACACACAAGTTTGATCACCCGCCAAAAATGATTGGAGCTTGGGTTGGTATGTGTTGCCACACTCAGCATACTCGCCTGACTTTGAGTCGTCAGACTTCCACTTGTTTCTCTCTCTTCAACAATCCTTGCGTGGTATAACGTTCAATTCAGATGAGGCTGTAAATCAGCACCTTGTATAGTTTTTCTCCACGAAAGACAGGTCCTTTTATGAACGAATTGTTCTGCAGCTCACTGAATCTTGGCAAAAGGTTATCGAACGAAACGGGCATTATATCATTGATTGATCTTTGTTCTTTCTATCAATAAATGACCTATGCAAAACATGGCTAAAATACGTCATGACTTTTCCGACAACCCAATATAACGTTAAGATGGATTTATAAACAGCTGACTGCAAAGGATTCAGACGTGTATGTAGTGAATATACAATTGTCCCGCATTTTACGCGGATTCAAATATACGCGGTTGGCCCCACTGCTCGATTCATATGACACGGGAAATGGAGTTACGAAAGAATAAATCAATGCGTTATCTGATGAGGAGTGTTTCTCAAATACAGTTCTCATTACCTTAAACTCTATGCACATTCCATAAAAATGAGAAATTCCAGGGACTATGTAGTTCAAAAGACTATTAGTCTTACTATTGAGAATACTTCACTAATATACATTCATTACCATTAAGTACACTATTTCTGAAATGCTCGCTGAATAACACTAACTTTACATATTAAACAGTTGAAGGAAACACTAAACATCAAGGACAAAGTACGTACTATGCTATAGACATCGAAAAGTCAACACTACACACGAGCTCTCACCTCTGCACGATCTCCGTAACACGAAATACATTTCAATATCACTTCGATAACATTATCAAGCTTTCATGTGGAGTCTCCCAAGACTTAGGTATGCAGTAGTGGACAAAATTGTGGAAACCTTTTGGAAATAGTGTATTTTTGAGGTTTGATGGCTCATAACACCACTTTTTTTGGGAGTAACATAATAAAATTATATAACAATGGAAAGATAATTTCATCAAGAATGTAATGCAATAACTTTTATGTAGGATTTTATATTAGAACAACAGTTATAAAGAAGAAAAGTGAAACACATAGAAAAAATGAGATACGTATTTAAAAATTCTCACCATGTCAGTTAATACTTAGTTGGGTAACCTTTAGCGTTAATTACGGCCTTACAACGCCTTCCCATGGAGTGAACCAAGTTTTTTAGTTCTGCGGCTGTTATAATGTGAAACCAAGATTGAATTATTGCTTCTATTAATTGGGGTTTATTGCTGGGTTGCCTCTGACTAACAAGTTTCTTTAGTCGGCTCCATAGATTTTCGATGGGGTTAAGGTCTGGGCTATTCCGAAGCCATTCCGGCAGTGGAATATGATTATCTTGAAACTACTTTTTGCACACAGCAGCAACATGACATGGAGCTGAATACTGTTGAAATATAAATGCTTCACTATCTTGGAAAAGATTAAGTGCGGAAGGCTTCAGTTTGAGCTCAAGTAATTCATTAATGTATTTTTTGGCCATTTATATTCCCATTAATCACGAAAATTCGGCACACACCTTTTGATGTCATACAACCCCAGATCATAACACTAACTGGGTGTTTCACGGTACATGTAATGCAATGAGGATGCAAATCTTCTCCGATTCTTCTCCTTACGTATTTTATGCCATCACTACCAAACAGGGAGATTTTGGTCTCATCACTCCAAATAGCACTGTCCCATTGCTCCACTGTACAGTTAAAATGGGTTTTAGCGTAGTTTAATCTTTTCAACCTTTGTTTGAGAGATAAAAGTAGCTTTTTTCGTGGAATTGTAGCTTTTAGGCCAAATTCCTGCCGTCTGTGCCGAACAGTTCAGGTACTCAATATCACATTACATTGTGCCATTTCATCTTGTATACACCCAGATGATTTTCTTCTGTCACCTAGGCACAGTCCCTTAATTCTTCTATCATCACTTGCTGTTGTGCACCTTTTCCTGCCTTTACCAGTCTGGTTTTGTATTGACTGAGTCTCCTTATACCTCTTCAAAAATTTAGAAATGCCACCTTTGGTTAAGTTTCCATCAATTTTTCTTCTAATTTCTGCATGACTGAAGCCTTGTTCACTTAATAGTACTATTTTACATCGCTTTCTGGGTGACCAGTCAACTCTTTGCGTCATTTCTTTTTTTTTTTTTTTTTTAAGTTTTACGAGCACACAAAATGAAAGAACCTAAAAAAGAACCCAACTTGATAGCAATCACATAACACACCGACAAATGTCCTCCTCTCAGCTCCAATACATGACATCAATAGCTGAGTCCTACTGTGACCTGATTGGCTCATTGCCAAAACAAGATTACATCTGATTGGGTCTCTAAACACTCATCCTCATTGGCTACATTCAAATGAAGGAAAGATACTTCATATCAACCTAAGCAAGTTGTGCTTCCTTTTTCTGGTTATTTGGCTATAACTTTTCATAGAATACAAATAATTCAACAAACTTCGTTGCATTACATTCTTGATAAAATTATTTTTCGGTTGATACATAATTTTATTACTCCAACAAAAAGTGGTGTTAAGAGCCATCAAACCTCAAAAATACACTTTTCCCAAAAGGTTTCCACAATTTTGACCACTACTGTATATACATGGGCAGTACCAACCAATGGTCGTCATGTAACCGTCCGCGTCACTGTCCACGTCATCTCTCGTTCCCTGCGTCTTGCCGTCTTTATGTAGAACATTGTTGCCCAACTGCTGTAAGATGATTTGAGCGTTTGGATCCTGGGTTGTGTATTCCAGTATTTGTTTATCATATGCCTTATTTTGAGAGTATCCAAGTTTTCTTTTTTGCTTGGATTCTTGTTCTTCATTTACAAGCAGTCTCCAAGGATAGGGAATATCTATAGGGTTAAGTTTGTTGCAGTTTTTATCTCTTATCTTTTCGATAATCAAAGCCTCTGCAAATCTTAGTTTTTGTTCCGAGACTTGGTCGGTAATGATTTCAACACCATTGAAGTCTGGAGTGTAGTTGTTATCAATGCAATAAAACTCCACCAATGCAGTCTTTTTTTAACGTTTTTTCCAATTATCTTCATGTTGTGTGACGTATATTCTAAATTAACTTTCCTTTTTAGTTTCTTTCCCTATGTAAATCTTGAGTTTATTCTGTTATTCTTCACACTTAACGTAATATCTTTTCTCTCAAACGAATACGTTTGGCAACACAATTGAGGTTGAATGCACGTGAGGTATGCCTGATATTGATAAAAACAAGAGATAAAAGCGACGACTAATCTATTGCTGGAGAGCGTTGGGTTGTAAACTGATTATTGAAAGGAGTGTTGTGAAAAGAACTTTGTGTTAAAGAGTTGTGTAGTGTGTGGAGAGTTTAGTGCAATATGCTATGCTAAGATGTGTTTGCTACATCCTGAATAAAGCATCTTTTTCCGTAAGTTTGACTTCTGTTGTTTACATGTTTCGTCTGGCCGTTAAGGTTTTCTTTCATTTAGGAACAATTTCTTAGTATGTTGATATTTTAAATTAACGTAGAAGTAAGACAAGACTTCTACGCCATAGTTGCTTAAGTCGATAAGATAGTCGATTCTTTGTACTACCTATATAATATTTTTTCAGATTCCCTTCCGTTTTGATGTAATATTGGTATTTGGTACACTCCTGTCTTTTCTAATAGATTTTTTGGTGCTTATTCTTAAGAAGAATGTTTCCATGGTAGTTACATTAAGTCCAATGCCTTTACAGCACTCTCTTTTCAGTAGAGTTGCTATGGTTGGTAAATATGGGAAATTACCACCGTATGTAACTTTTTCGTTATTTTGTGTCAATGGTGGATGTTTGAACTCATAAATCATCTTGCCTATCACTTTACTTTTATATCCATATGTGTTTGCTGTGTTGTAAATCCAATCTAATTCTTCGTTTCTAAGGCGATTAATGCTATATAAGCACGTCGGATTTGTGACGTACCTGCCAGCAGGACGCACACGACATAAAGGCAGATAGAAATCAGAATAAATGTCTGCATAGCTCAGTTGGTAGAGCGACTTGTTCCGGAATAAGCGGCCTCGGGTTCGAATCCCGGCGTAGACCAAAAATGACGGAGAAATTTACTTCGTTATAAAGGCGCCCGAACTATCCGGATGACCCGGCCGTTCAAAATCTCGCATTGGTGTGATGTTATTTCCACACCGCGAGACAGGAAAAATCAGAGAATTCCTTCTCCAGCGCTTCGAAAAATAAAAATGTGTGATGTTGCATTCCACACAGCAGATTGACTGGGAGTTCTCAAGTGCACGTTCTACAGTGGATGGCTGCCTGCAACGATTCATGGTCACGGCTGACCCGTGGGCCATGCCCCCGGCCCTCTTTCGGGGGAGATGTGACGTACTTGCCAGTAGGACGCACACGACATAAAGGCAGATAGGAATCAGAATAAATGTCTGCATAGTTTAGTTGGTAGAGCGACTTGTTCCGGAATAAACGGCCTCGGGTTCGAATCCCGGCGTAGACCAAAAATGACGGAGAAATTTACTTCGTTATAGATTAAATATCTAAACGCAGAGGTCTTATATATCCATGGATGGAAAAAATCCGCCGGAATAAAAATTGGTGTATCCTTTCCGAAAAACTTGGAACTCCAGGTGTTGAACTTTCCTAGAGATTAATACAGACCATAGCCATGTGGTTCATCTAAATCAATGCGTGCTGGTGGCCCTGTGATGTGACTGTGTCAATTACAACGAAGTAAATTTATCCGTCATTTTCGGTCTACGCCGGGATGCGAACCCGAGGCCGCTTATTCCGGAACAGGTTGCTCTACCAACTGAGCTACGCAGACGTTCATTCTGATTGCTATGTGCCTTTATGTCGTGTGCGTCCTTCTGGCAGGTACGTCACATCCCCCCCGAAAGAGGGCCGGGGGCATGGCCCACTGGTCAGCCGTGACCATGAATCGTTGCAGGCAGCCATCCACCGTAGAACGTGCACTTGAGAACTCCCAGTCAATCCGGTGTGTGGAATGCCACGTCACACACATTTATTTTTTTGAAGCGCTGGAGAAGATATTCTCTGATTTTTCTTGTCTCGCGGTGTGGAAATAACATCACACCAATGCGAGATTTTGAACGGCCGGGTCATCCGGATAGTTCGGGCGCCATTATAACGAAGTAAATTTATCCGTCATTTTCGGTCTACGCCGGGATGCGAACCCGAGTCCGCTTATTCCGGAACAAGTCGCTCTACCAACTGAGCTACGCAGACGTTCATTCTGATTGCTATCTGCCTTTATGTCGTGTGCGTCCTGCTGGCAGGTACGTCACACAATGATTTTAAAGGTTTCTCTACCATCAACGAGGAAGCAAAATATATTACTCAGATGGCCAAGCACAGAGCCGGCTCTAGCCAAAGTTCCGCCCTGTGCGACTTTCTCATTGCCACCGCATTGTCACGAATTTGTTGCTCTTACTCTTCCTTATAGCAAATATTGTTCAGCTCATAATCAACCAGGAGTTTTACCCTTTTTCCTTCCTTCTCCACTTCACATTTCAATACAAAATGTCTTAAATATTTTTCCTTCATTAATAAAGTTTACATTTCCCAAAAAAATTATAATTTTTATACCAAGCACACGAAGTTCAAATATTGGAGAAAAACATTGTCACAGCCCGAAACGATATTGTAGATAAAGTTACTCTCGGATTAATAAGAAAGCCAATAAAACTTTTTTTACTTCCATATTTATTCCTTCAGCTGCAAAAAGCCTGCTTCTTGTCGAGCACTAAGTATTCTAAATGAGACAAAACAAAAGTTGGAAAAAAATAGAAATTTATCAGCCCGCTGGTTAACGAACGGATTTATTGAACTTTTAATACATTAGAAATTAAACGTACCAATAAAATTCTGTGATATAATGAAAAAAAACTGCATTTTAATTACATCACAGAATTTTCTAATCAACAAATTACGCCAAAATAATTGATAATTTTGTTCAAACAGGAAAAGAAGAAAATAATGTTAAGATAGTTCAAATGCAAGGAACTTTTCTGGAATTAGATCTTGCAAATTCTTTGACTGCTTCTGTGTAGTCTAATTTTTCAGCCAATTGATGTCCAATTGAAATCATTGCCAGTCCACTCAAACGACTCTGGGACATAGTTGACTGCAAGTAGGTCGTGATAACCTTAAGTTTGGAGAAACTGCTCTCCCAACTAGCTGCAGTTACAGGTAGAGTCAGTAGGATACGGAGGGCCGCACTTACATTTGGGGCAAAATTTTGTTGGTTAATGAATATTAAAATTTTTATATGGCCAAAACCGGACTCCACTAAAGTCGAGAGCACTTTCAGTTCATCTTTTAACTCATTAGAATTTATGTCCTTCGAATCTTTGTCCTGTAATACATTGGATACAGGTAGAGTCACTAGGATACGGAGTGCCACACTTACATTTGGGGCAAAATTTTGTTGGTTAGGGAATTTTAAAGTTTCTATATGGCCAAAACCGGGCTCCACTAAAGTCGAGAGCACTTTCAGATCATCTTTTAACTCATTAGAATTTATTTCCTTCGAATCTTTGCCCTGTAAAACATTGGATACAGGTAGAGTCAGTAGCATACGGAGTTCCACACTTACATTTGGAGAAAAATTTTGTTGGTTAATGAATTTTAAAGTTTCTATATGGCCAAAACCGGGCTCCACTAAAGTCGAGAGCACTTTCAGATCATCTTTTAACTCATTAGAATTTATTTCCTTCGAATCTTTGCCCTGTAAAACATTGGAAAGATTAGAACATTTTTAACTGAGCAGATCAATGCCATGTCTTGGAGCTTGCTTGCATTATAAAGAAAATCAAAAGTATCACAATGGGATTTCAATTGTATGCATCTTTCTTCCAAAGATGTAATTATAGTGACTAAAAGGTGGAAGTGAAATTCAACTTTAATAAGCTCATCATCTCCTTCATAAGTGAACTACTTGCTTCACATCCAACCCCCTTTTATCACGCCGGCATGGGCGCGAACGGGACGCACCTGCGTCCGCCGTGGGCAACCGCAAGATCCTATCGCTTCTTTTTATCTAAGCAACACTAAAAGGATAAACAACCCAATTCTTTTCTTTCTGCATATTTTTAATATTGGATGAAAGAAGTCCTTCACAAACAGGGTAGGTTGCTTTCTCCTTTTTTCGCTTCTCCGCTGATAAAAAAAAGAAAAGAAAAAGTAATTTTTGCCGCCATGCTCAGAGCGCCGCCCTGTGCGGTGGCACACTTTGCACATGCCTTACGTCGGCCCTGGCCAAGCAGATTGGGGGTGAAGGCTTCGTCGATATTCTGGAGGGAAAATAACAGATTTGATTGATGGACATCAAGAATCGATGAAGAGTTAGAAGAACTTGTAAAAACTTCCACCGTCGAAGATGATGACGACAACGCCGACGAACAAGATGAAACTCCCAGCAGCAATCTGCATAAGTTTGCTGAAATTTTCCAAGAAGCAAAGCACTTGAAAGGTTTAACTTCTAACTACGATTCCTCTATGGAACGTTGCCTTAAAATAAGCCGAAGTATTGCGGACTCTTTAATGCCGTATTATGAGATTTTTGAGGAGCTAAAGACTCAGCGGCAACAATTGCCGATAACGATATTTCTCCAGAAAAAAAACTCCTTTTACTGGGTCCCCATTAGCCCACCTGGAGTCCCCAACAACTGCAACTAATGCATCAGCTTTGGACCTCAGCGTTGACGACCCCACAGTAGTGTTACGTAGTGAAGGCAACGGTTAGGTAGGTATGCACAAATATTTGCATTTTGCTATCTCATATTTTAAATGCAACCGTTACAGAAGCACGTATACATTGTTCTTTGTGAAATACACATTATACTGTAATATATACATGTAAGCGAATAATACGTTACATGTATAACGAAAGAAAAGCGTGTGAAGTAATTTATTGTATGTAGTTTTATTATTGGTTTTGAAAATACACGGTTTCGGCTTTACGCGGTCTCGTCGGAACGTAACCCATGCGTAAAATGTGGCACTACTGTACACTGAAGTATCAATTTTTTAGGAACACCTAATAACAATCAGACACGCGCCATCCTCACTTACGTACGCAAGTATGACATTGAGATGGATTTATAAACAGCTTCCTATAAAGGATTTAGAGGTCTAGTAGTCAGCGTTCGTGACTGCCACGGAGAAATCTCAGGTTCGATCCCAGGGAAGTACGAACGCTCGAAACACTAAACATTCGCCTTGCGTCGGATAAGCACGTTAAGCACACGGGCACCGGGTACTGGCGCCCGATTATAAATAAGCGCGTGTTCCTCGCCCTTTCTACCTCACTTCCGTGTCACTTCCCTAGCAGTCACTGTAGCCCAAATATCCTAGTTCCTTATTTCTAAGGGTTGTTAAAGACCTGGGGTCAGACACACCCTTCATAAAATCCTCCACATATGATCTGATCTGATTGGATTCAGACGTCTACGAAGTGAATCTACACCAAAGTAGCAAATTATTAGGAACGCCCAATAGCAATCAGACACGTGGCATGCTCTCTTACGTACGCAGCTATGATTTTGAGATGGATTTGTATACAGCTCACTGCAAAGGATTCAGACGTCTACGAAGTGAATCTACACTGAAGTAGCAAATTATTAGGGACGCCCAATAGCAATCAGGCATGTATCATACTCTCTTACGTACGCAGCTATGACTTTGAGATGGATTTATATACAACTCACTGCAAAGGATTCAGGCGTATACGAAGTGAATCTACACTGAAGTAGCAAATTATTAGGAACGCCCAATGGCAATCAGGCATGTATCATGCTCTCTTACGTACGCAGCTATGACTTTGAGATGGATTTATATACAACTCACTGCAAAGGATTCAGGCGTATACGAAGTGAATCTACACTGAAGTAGCAAATTATTAGGATAGCCCGATAGCAATCAGGCATGTATCATGCTCTCTTACGTACGCAGCTATGACTTTGAGATGGATTTATATACAACTCACTGCAAAGGATTCAGGCGTATACGAAGTGAATCTACACTGAAGTAGCAAATTATTAGGATAGCCCAATAGCAATCAGGCATGTATCATGCTCTCTTACGTACGCAGCTATGACTTTGAGATGGATTTATATACAACTCACTGCAAAGGATTCAGGCGTATACGAAGTGAATCTACACTGAAGTAGCAAATTATTAGGATAGCCCAATAGCAATCAGGCATGTATCATACTCTCTTACGTACGCAGCTATGACTTTGAGATGGATTTATATACAGCTCACTGCAAAGGATTCAGACGTCTACGAAGTGAATCTACACTGAAGTAGCAAATTATTAGGAACACCCAATAGCAATCAGACACGCGACATGCTCTCTTACGTACGCAACTATGACTTTGAGATGGATTTATATACAGCTCACTGGAAAGGATTCAGGCATCTACCAAGTGAATCTACACTGAAGTTGCAATATATTAGGAACGCCCAATAGCAATCAGGCATGTATCATGCTCTCTTACGTACGCAGCTATGACTTTGAGATGGATTTATATACAGCTCATTGCAAAGGATTCAGACGTCTACGAAGTGAATCTACACTGAAGTAGCAAATTATTAGGAACGCCCAATTGCAATCAGACACGCGGCATGCTCTCTTACGTACGCAACTATGACTTTGAGATGGATTTATGTACAGCTCACTGCAAAGGATTCAGACGTCTACGAAGTGAATCAACACTGAAACAGCAAATTATTAGGAACGCCCAATAGCAATCAGACACGTACTATCCTCACAATAAGTTAACTTCTTGGCTTTATACCTCGATCCGACATTCATTAAATGCTCACTAAACTTTAATTATAATATCATTAAGCACTTTGTTTGCTGAAAGATTATTTCATTCTGTGCTCTTTTCAGAGGTAATGATCAGTATTTACCTTGGCAGAAATACATTTAAAATTTTCTCGGATTGCATCATCGAACTTACCAAATTGTTGTATTAATCCTAAGAAATATCCAATTTTCGCAATAAACCGCTTATCAGGTGATACCCTAGAGTTCAATTTGCGCTCCGTTAAAAATAAATTTATTGACATAAAATCCTTCCAATGACCAATTTCTTGGTTTACCAATTGCTGATGTGAAGCGTTTACATTTTTATTTAAATGGTTCCATCTAAACCTAATGTGATGTCATGTGCGATGTGGTAACCTTTCGTGTTCCTTCAAACGAACACTTACTTGTCTTCAATCGCGAAAAGCTGTAATTTCTCGCGAAGTTCATCATTTTTCGGTTGGAAAAAGTGCACGAAAAAAAAACAACCAATACTTATAGTACGACGTTTTTTCAGTAAATCAGGCATCTGCGTTTTATTTCTCCGCTATTGTACAGTGTTCACATCTTAAAATTTTCGTTTTTTTTTTTTAAATGACGTTAATTTTTATTCAAAAGAAAATTCATATCCTCAATTTAGGTGGTCCAAAAATTAAACAAACGCAAAGGGAGTATCGTTTTACAATATGGTATCGTCGATCAATGGAAAATTTATTGACTTTTAGAAAGAGACGGCCATATTTTTGTATGACAAATCATTTCTCACTCCTCTGGCAGTAGCATCGAGCACAAAATGCCACAGTAAACATTTTTATCTGAAATATTTTTTTCTTTTTAAAAATAAAACAGAAATAAAACTGGGTCAAAATCGTGTCAGAGACGCTTTGACCCGAACCGTTTGACCCGCAAGAAATTGTCGATCTGTTGACCTGTGACCCGTTTCCATCTCTGACTGATTCCAGGAAGGTAGAAAGGCAGTGTCGTAAGGCAAACACAACGTCTTAGACTCACGGGATTCGAACCCGGACCCATCTTGAATGAATGGCCAGAAGCCAGAGCTTAGACCATAGACTTCCATTTTGTTGATATGTTTCTTTTCATAAACAGAGCTTTGTTTTTCAGATATATTAATGTGAATGAAATAATCATTTAGCATGTGGCAACTTATGTCGCCGTGTACTATACCGTGCAAATTAATTGGGACAAGCTATTTTATTCTCGGAATTTTAATATGATAGCCAGTTGATGTCGGAAACCCACGTAAACCGGTTTTATCAACTGTGAGGTGGTGTGACGGTTTGAACTTGATAGTAAGAATGTGGTTTGACCGGTTTTAAACAGGAAATAGTCACTTCAGCTACAATTGTGAGCTTTCGTGTGTGACAGGTGGATGCTAGTTTTTGCTCTCTGTGAGTACGTGTTGCTTTCGTGTATTGAAAAATGGATATTTCCCCAAGGAAGCGTGCAAAAATAATTGCTCTAAAGGATCACACTTCTATGACAGTGAGAGATATCGCTTCTGCAGTTGGTGTAGGTAAATTAAGTGTATCAAGACTGCTTACGCGATACATTGCATCTGGATCATCGTCTCCAAAAAGTAGAGGTAAATGTGGAAGAAAACGAAAAACAACTCCACGAACCGACAAATATCTAATCAGAAATAGTAAAATGAATCCAAAAAAAAAAAAAAAAAAAACAAGCACCGACCTTTAAAAAGATTTATTGGCTAGTGGTTGTGATGTTAGTGATTCAACTGTACGCCATAGGCTTCTGGAAGTTGGCCGGGAGGCAAGAAGACCAACGAAAAAACAATATTTGAATGCGAAAATGAAGATAAAACGTTTAGCATGGGCCAAAATATATAATTCATGGAACGCTGACGACTGGAAAAAGGTCATTTTCAGCAGTGAAACTCATTTATTTGTGCAGGGTTACCAAGCAAATGTCGTTAGACGAAGCAACTGTGAACCCCTATGACCTGAGCATGTCAAACAAACTGTAAAACACCCTCTGAAACAGATGTTTTTGGGTTTTTTCACATCAAATGGCACAGGAAGCTTAGTTCCTGTTCAAGGTATGATGAATTCAGCCAAGTACGTAGAAATATTACAACGTAGAACTGTTCCATTCTTGCAAACTTTTGACGGGACATTTCAACATGACTTGGCCCCATGTCACAATTCGAAATTGGTCGAGAATTTCATGCTGGAAAATCAAATTCATTTGCTTGATTGGCCTGCAAATTCACCAGACTTAAATCCCATAGGAAACTTGTGGAATATTTTGAAGAGACGTTTGGGTAAAATGGACTGTACAACCAAAGAACGCATGATAACGAATGCTATAAAAGTGTAGTTCCACGATTATGAAGTCAAAAATATGTGCACTCAATTAGTGGAGTCAATGCCAAAACGAATTCAAGATTTCATTTCTGCTAAAGGAGGACATACTTCATACTAATACAGGTATTTATCAGTGTATATCAAGGCATAGGATGATATAAAGGCATAGTTTTGGAAAAAAAGAGTGATTTTTTGTCCCAATTAATTTGCACAGTATAGTACTTGAAGGAGACTAAAACGCCTTATCTCAAACTTTTTCGAGGTGGATGGGGAAAAGTCAATTGCATAAGTGTATATGGAATTTGAAAATATTTCATAAATATTCTCCAGGGAAATGTTAGCAAAAGGGCGCCAAAGGGGTGGATATAGATTTTTTTCGGGGGGGGGGGGGCGACCTGAAATGCAAGTTCCATAATATTCTTCAGGACAAGATAAAGCTTAATGAAAAATAGGAGAAAAATACAAATTTGAAGTTGTGATTCCATTTATTGGTGTAAATTATGACGAGACAAATAAATAATTTCCGAGAACTTGAAAATTTCATCGTCTTGCAGCGTGAATTGAAACCATATTTCCTGCTTGCTCCCGAGCGTGCTAACCACCGTACCACCCAGAACGACCATGTTTCACGTTTCCGAGTAATTTGAATTTAGCACATCACAGGAATCTGTTGGTTTGGTTTAATTTTATGTATTTTGCTGGACTCCAACTTATCAGAAGAATCGTTGTTGTTTGCAGGTTCTTGTCATTGGTACAGGGAAGCAAATAAATAAGTAGTTAAACAAATTGAATATAATGATTAATACAGACAATTCACGTGGATTAGGAACATCAAACAGAAGTCATCGCTATTTCCAAGTGAGTCACGGATAAAATTCGCATTGGCCGCCACCGGGAATCAAACCGATGGTCTTCCAGTAACGCGCCGAACATGCTGACACTGCACCACAGCTGCTTCGAATTCCTACAGACTCACATGTGGCTTCTTGGAGCCCTGCACAATGCTGGGGATTCACCAAAGATGGTAAGCAGCAACTGAGCAAATAACTAGGAGGTGAATGAATAATGTCCGGCGTGTAACTGGAAGACCCTGGGTTCGATTCCCGGTGTCGGCCAATGAGAATTTTTCCGTGACTCACTTATAAACGTGGAAGGAGCGATGACTTCTGTTTGATGTTCCTAATCCATGAATTTATTATTCATTAGCCTCCTAGCTATTTGTTCAGTTGCTGCTTACTATCTTTGATGAATCCCCAGCATTGTGCGGTGCTCCAAGAAGCCGCCTGCCAAGTGGCTTGGCAGTTAGTCGTATGTGAGTCTGGAGAAATTCGAGGCCGCTGTGGTACAGTGGAAGCATGTCCGGCGCGTAACTGGAAGACTCTGGGTTCGACTCCCGGTGGCGGTTAATGATAATTTTTCCGTGACTCACTTATAAACGTGGGAAGAGCGAAGATCTTTGTTTGATGTTCCTGGTCCACGTTAAATGTCTGTATTAATTATTCATTCGCCTTCTAACTATTTCTTCAGTTGCTGCTTACCATCTTTGATGAATCCCCAGCATTGTGCGGTGCTCCGAGAAGCCACATGCCAAGTCGCTTGGCAGTTAGTCGTATGTGAGTCTGGAGGAATTCGAGGACGCTGTGGTGCAGTGACAACATGTTCGGCACGTAACTGGAAGACCCTGGGTTCGATTCCCGGTGGCGGCCAATGATAATTTTTCCGTGACTCAGTTATAAACCTGGAAAGACCGATGACTTCTGTTTGCTGAATGTAATGCCAAATGATTTCGTCCGCTCAAATTTTATTCTTCAGATTGCGGGATAAAGAGGAAATATTAGTTGATCTGATTGAATAGTTAATACTTCCAGCGGGTTGATAGATTCTCGGGTGCTTTCTCCTATGTAATTCCTGCCGAAATTTCTTTCTACTTCATCCCGTGCAGAAGCGTTTTCCATGCCTTCTGTTCGAGCAAAATCCTTCCTTCTTCTCCACTCAAGATCCCCAACCAGACTCCTCGTTTTTGACTCCTATCCGGTCCCATTCCCGATCTGTTCTGCAGAAAAATGCTCTTGATGTAAGAAGTCGACTGTTAATTGCTTACTCACATTGTCCCTGGCGGGCTCTCTCTGAGGAAGAGTGGTGTCCAACAACGGGAAGAATAGGAATTCCTTTTGTTCCTGGGAGGTCCCACGGTCGACAAAAGAAAAACTTTCTCTGAAATGAATCTGTGTTAAGCGCCTTTTTAACTGAGGATGAATTTCTCTAGCTGTTGCTCGCACACCAAAATAACTGAAGTTACAATTTAATTAAAGTTTAAATATTTCCATATAACAAATCGCCAGTCGAATCAACGGCATTCATATTTAGCGAATCTGGATGAATACACTGAGAAAAACGTTTTGTTAATTCAACAAAAAAATTTGTTGAATTTGCAAAATTATTTTGTTGAAAATTATTGTTGATTTAACAAAATGTATTATTACCACGACAAAACGTTTTGTTCGTTTAACAAAATGATTAGGTCGATTTTGGGGAATTTGTTTGATCCAACAAAACACATTGTTATCATGACAAAATGTTTTGCTGCTGCAACAAAACATATTGTTATAGCAACAAAACTTATTGTGTCACGATAACAATATGTTTTGTTGGATCAAACAAATTCCCAAAAATCGACCTAATCATTTTGTTAAACGAACAAAACGTTTTGTCGTGATAACAATAAATTTTTGTTAAATCAACAATAGTTTTCAACAAAATAATTTTGCAAATTCAACGAAATTTTTTGATTTTTGTTGAATTAACAAAACGTTTTTCTCAGGGTATAATTCACTGCCCCCCCCTTGCCCGGAGCAGCAGATAAACCATAAAATACGGAATTACATAGGCTGAGCATATTTCCTTGAGATAAAAACGGGACATTGGGATGACAAAACGATAAAAAAAGTTTTATTTAAACATATTGAGCTTAACGTTATTCTTCAGTTAACACTGAGAGAACCCATACAAAAATTTAGGTACACTTAGCGGGGGGGGGCTGTAAGTCCCTATAAACGTACCACGGATATTTCTCCGATGAAGTAATCTTACGTAGCAAACTTCGGTCTTTCAACACCTTATAAAACTTCCAACACTCCATGACACAGTTTTGTTACAACTAGCAGGGCTCTCATTGTCTCAACACTTAACTCAGATTTCTCCTTTGACTACATACAGTTCATAACAGAAAATATTCTCTCAGCAGGTGTTGTTCTTCCTGGAAGACAAACAATAAACTCTACAACATATACAAAAATCCTGAAAGTCTAGGCATTTTTCGCTCATTTCAGAAAAAATTTGTACCCATCTCTCAGGTACTAGGCGTTTTTGCTCATTTCAGAAAAAACTTTGTACCCATCTCTCAGGTACTAGGCGTTTTTGCTCATTTCAGAAAAAAATTTGTACCCATCTCTCAGGTACTAGGCGTTTTTGCTCATTTCAGAAAAAATTTGTACCCATCTCTCAGGTACTAGGCGTTTTTGCTCATTTCAGAAAAAAGTTGTACCCATCTCTCAGGTACTAGGCGTTTTTGCTCATTTCAGAAAAAATTTGTTCCCATCTCTCAGGCACTAGGCGTTTTTGCTCATTTCAGAAAAAATTTGTACCCATCTCTCAGGTACTAGGCGTTTTTGCTCATTTCAGAAAAAATTTGTACCCATCTCTCAGGTACTAGGCGTTTTTGCTCATTTCAGAAAAAATTTGTACCCATCTCTCAGGTACTAGGCGTTTTTGCTCATTTCAGAAAAAAATTTCTACCCATCTCTCAGGTACTAGGCGTTTTTGCTCATTTCAGAAAAAAGTTGTACCCATCTCTCAGGTACTAGGCGTTTTTGCTCATTTCAGAAAAAAATTGCTTGACCAATATACAAGTATATTTACAGTTTTTATTAAAAACGGGACAAAATTGACATTTTTAATAAAAACGAACGGGACGGCTGGGAAATATGAAAAAAAAACGGTATTTCCCCGTTCAAAACGGCACGTATGGTCAGCCTAGGAATACACCAGTATGCAATACAAACTTGAAGTTGTGTTTCCGTCCATTAACACCAATAGACGGAATCACTACTTCAAATTTGTATTGTATGCTGGTGTAATAACGTATTTTATGGTAATAGAAGAAAAAATTAAAGCATTATTTTCTATCGTAAGTTGATGCATTTTTATTAAATTAAAGTATTTTTTTCTAATGTAAGTCGCATTTTAACAAAGAAATGAAACACTTTCGGGTAGGCCAAGGGGGACCTTGCACCTCTTCCCCCCGAAAGACGCTCCCGACTTTACATCAAGAAAAAACAGTCCTTGAGTTGGTTACATCTTTCATCGCTTCCTCCACTCATCATTGCTCGTCGTCTCGAACTGCAATACTCCTAGAATATTTTTTTCCTATTTTTATATCTATATCTACCATTTCATAAAGCAAAAGAGTAAAAAAAAAAAAGTTTAGCTCGGCGACCCCCCTCCCCCCTACCCCCAGAGCTTGTCGAATATCGGCCCAGCTGGCCCTGTATCGGTTTACGCATAGAAGAATCAAGGAACCGTGAATTTTTCATAATCTGAAGTTCAAATTTAGCGTGTAATCGAGTGAAGAGCATAAATGAAATACGTATTACCGAGTTAAAAAGGCGATAGAAATTACAGGACTAACGAGAAATACATACATATAAAAGTGAAAAACGTATAACTGGGTAACGTATGACCGAGATTCCACCGTATTTAAAAAACAGTAAGCAAATAAACAGTTATATTTTTTAATGTTTCTTGCGAGACCGTTACTGCTAATGTGTTGTGTTTAACATTTAGGAGTATTTTACAGTCATTTGCAAAAGCTTAAAACCACCTGTTGGTATTAGGAGATTTCTGCCAATTGCGTCAGCTACTGTCTGTATTACTCAACTTCCTGTCGGTGTTGCATCATCCTAAACAGCAGTTGATAGAGTTGGGGGATGTGTGCGAACGTCAGTTGGCTTCTGGTGAGAGGAGAGATCAGAGATCATATGTAGAGTATTTTAGGAAGGGATTGTCTGACCCCAGGTCTTAAACAACCCTTAGGAACAGGAAGCTAAGAGGTTTAGGCTAGAGTGCCCGATAGAAAAGTCACACGGAAGTGAGGTAGAAAGGGGGAGGAAGACGCCCTTATTTATTACTTGGGGGGTCAATACCCGGGGACCGACGGCTTAACCTGCCCATCCGACGCACGGCGAATATTTAGTGGTTCGAGCGTTCGTACCTGCCAGGGATCGAACCTGAGGTCTTCTCCGTAGCAGTCACGAAAGTTGATCACTAGGCCACCCTCGTTTTGGTGAGAGGTTTTGTACGTATTTTATATATAGCGAAAAATGGGAAAAGAAAAAAGCGTCATTAAGTGTTACTCAGAGGCACAAATAATGACTTTACATCATAAAGGATACTCCGAACGTGACAAAAGCAGAAAGGTGATTATAAGCAAGACTGCTGTTCATAATACGGTCATGAAATACCGAGATACAGGGGAATTTAGCGACGGAAAGAGAAGTGGACGTGTAAGGTAAACAACCGCACGTGATGACAATACCATAAGGCAAAGAGTTATGCGTTCTCCGAGGAGTTCGTGCAAAAATATCAAGGCCTAAATTCAAAAGGGGGGTCTGATATTAGTATTAGCACTGTTTCCCGACGTCTTAGCAAAGATTTTGGATTAAAGTCTTATAAACCTTGAGACGAGCCTTCCCCGCAGGACGCACACGACATAAAGGCAGATAGCAGCGAGAACAAACGTCTGCGTAGCTCAATTGGTAGAGCGACTTGTTCCGGAATAAGAGAACTTGGGTTCGATCCCCGGCGTGGACCAAAAATGTCGGAGAAATTTACTTCGTTACAATGGCGCCCGAACACCCCGGATGACCCGGCCGTTAAAGATCTCGCAATGGTGTGTTGTTCTTTCCACACCGCGAGACAGGAAAAATAAGAGAATCCCTTCTCCAGCGCTTCAAAAAAGAAATGTGTGTAATGATGCATTCCACACACCAGGAGTTCTCAAGTGCTCGTTCTTCAGCGGATGGCTGCCTACAACGATACATGATCAGGGCTGACCAGTGGGCCATGCCCCGGCCCTCTTTCGGGAGGGGGTGTGACGTGCCTGCCCAGCAGGACGCACACGACAAAAAGGCAGATAGCAGCGAGAACGAACGTCTGCGTAGCTCAATTGGTAGAGCGACTTGTTCCGGAATAAGAGGACTCGGGTTCGATCCCCGGCGTGGACCAAAAATGACGGAGAAATTTACTTCGTTATAACCTACAAATAAACCTAGACTAACATCTGTCACGAAAAAGAAGAGACTCCAGTTTGCGAAGCGACATCAGTCGTGGACTGCTCAAAATCGGAGCCAAATTCTTTTCCGATGAATCAAGTGCGCATCAAAAAAGGCAAAACCTTTGATGAAAAATACACCGTTAGCCCTGTGAGACGTGAGACATCCGCCTAGTCAGATGATATTAGGTGCTATATTAGCATCCGGTAGTGCTTCATTATCCTTTTTGACGACAGGCACTACCATGACTGATCCCTTTTGTGTGGAAGTATTACGTGAGAAGCTGTTAACTCATATGCAAGCGCACAGATGCACAATCTTTATGCAGGATGGTGCTCCATGCCACAGATCAAAGACAGTAAAGGACTACCTACAGAGGGAAAACCTAACTGGGCTTAACTGGCGTGGTAATAGTCCCGACCTTAATACCATCGGATATGTGTGGGCCATTTTAACCCTTTAACGACCATGACCCAAAATTCTTCTATCACTCCAAATACCATAACGCCCGAAATTGTCTGTTCGTTCACTTCTTTGTTTAATAACAACAATAGTGACTGAGAGTGACTCCTGCTGATCCCTCATAGGTAGAGAAAATTTGAAGAACAGGTAAGGGTAGGAAATCTGACTCACTCTAGACAGGCGTTTCAGGCGGCTATGGCCGTTCGTATGTACGGGCGCTTTGGGCGTTGTGGTTGTTAAAGCGTTAAAAGACAAGGTAGCAGAAAAACAGCCATCAAATTCCCCAGAAAATTGGAGCCAAATTCTTTTTTCCGATGAATCAAGTGCGCGTCGATTTGAATCACGTGAAGCACAAGTTCGACAACCAAAAGGCTAAACCTTTGATGAAAAATACACCGTTAGCCCTCATTGACGCGATAAAGTTCGTGTGGTACAAAGACATATAACGAAGTAAATTTCTCCGTCATTTTTGCCCACGCCGGGGCTCGAACCCGGGTCCCCTCGTTCCGGAATAAGTCACTCTACCAATTGAGCTACGCGGACGTTCGTTCTGACTGCTATCTGCCGTTATGTCGTGTGCGTCATTTTTGTCCACGCCGGGGCTCGAACCCGGGTCTCCTCGTTCCGGAATAAGTCCCTCGACCAATTGAGCTACGCGGACGTTCGTTCTGACTGCTATCTGCCGTTATGTTGTGTGCGTCCTGCTGGCATGTACATCACAGACATTTCAAGTTACTACTACAAATCCCTCATTAAGAGTATGCCAAATTGTATTCTGTGCGTTATAAAAAACAATGAATGTAAAAAAAATTATAAAAACATTCTTTAGAACGCAAAAAGATCCACACAAAGTACTGATTTCGGTCATTTTATGTTCTAAAGAATGTAAGTATTCATCTGTGAAGTCATTTTTCTAAATATCGCTGACCAGTTATTAGTAGCTTTTTTGAAAATCTTAATTTTCAATAAATTGACAGGTGGTCTTAAACTTTTACAAATCACTGTAACATCGTGAAAGCATAAAAAACTATATTAATCTTTAATGCTTTCGTAACTTTTTTCATGGTATAAGCATATTTGTATTTCATTTCGAAATCTTTCTATCGGTTATTTGAAATGGAAACTATCAAGGCTCGAATTTAATCAAATATTGAAACAAAAGTTATCTGAAAAGAAATTCAAGATCACTCAAGGGAGAAAATAGGAACGTTCACATTTTAGCAAACACTGAAATAAAAAAATTTCTAAAAGGACTTTGGCTCCAAAAGGAAGATAAAATAAAAGCCAACTCATAAAAAGTCGATATCCTAGTTCGTAAGTAATATAGATGTTTTATATTTCTCCCTTCGACTGATGTAGTGGAAGGAATCGGTCATAAATAACCCGTATCCAGAAAGAATCTTACCTTCCTGCTGTTTTTGTTTTTCCTGTGATTCCTTGAGACGTCTGCTGGAATGATGAAAAGCGAGTCAGGGTCAAGCCCGTTCGAAGACTGGATGATCTCCAAAGAGAGAAAGAAATCGAAGCACTGACGCAGATAATCCCGATGAAAACTGTGCGAACTGCCGAAGAGGAGGAAGAGAGACTAAAAGAGAAGATCGATTGCTTCCAGACTACATGCATGCATCGAAGATGCGCCCGTTAGAGTTGTGGCGTTGGTGGCGACGAAGGCGACTATTATAGAACGGGGGTCCTGAGTAACGCCCTCTGTAGGGGACGAAGAGCATTCGGCGACAAACTGTTGATTCTGGGTCACAGGGGAATTCGCGGGTGTGTGCGTGTGTGACTGTTCCACAGGTTTCCTTCCCCGATGTGCGCACGCCGATCAAGAGAAGGCGCTCTTCGCAGTGAAAGCGAACTCACGTGTCAACTTTCTCCGTTAAAATGATCGCCTCGAGCGGAAACTTCATCGAAGAACCGCAGAAAATGCCCGTTAAAATTTCAGCCGTGCGTTTAAAGTCAGATTTCCACGATCAAATTTAAGTTAATAATATTTTACATTAAAGCTGCTGAAAGTCTAGGAGATATTAATTACGCAACAATAGATTAACAGATCTTCTTACCAGGGACGTCGCTGGATTCCTAAATCAGGATGCGCGACGGGTGGGAAAGTATTATTTTTGGTGGGGCAAGCTTGATACCATTTTTTTTTTTTTTACGAAACACTGAAAGAACGAATTTTTAATGCATTTTTTTTTTTACAAGACACTGAAAGAACGAATTTTTAATGCATTTTTTTTTTTTACAAAACACTGAAAGAATGAATTTTTAATGCATTTCTTTTACAAAACACTAAAAGAACGAATTTTTAACGCATTTTTTTTTACAAAACACTGAAAGAACGAATTTTTAATGTATTTTTTTTACAAAACACTGAAACAACGAATTTTTAATGCATTTCTTTTACAAAACACTAAAAGAACGAATTTTTAACGCATTTTTTTTTACAAAACACTGAAAGAACGAATTTTTAATGTATTTTTTTTACAAAACACTGAAACAACGAATTTTTAATGCATTTCTTTTTACAAAACACTAAAAGAACGAATTTTTAAAGCATTTTTTTTTTACAAAACACTGAAAGAACGAATTTTTAATGTATTTTTTTTACAAAACACTGAAACAACGAATTTTTAATGCATTTCTTTTACAAAACACTAAAAGAACGAATTTTTAATGCATTTTTTTCACAAAACACTAAAAGAACAAACTTTTAATGCATTGTTTTACAAAACACTGAAAGAACGAATTTTTAATGCATTTTTTTTTTACAAGACACTGAAAGAACGAATTTTTAATGCATTTTTTTTTACAAAACACTGAAAGAACGAATTTTTAATGCATTTTTTTTTACAAAACACTGAAAGAACGAAGTTTTAATACATTTTTTTTTTACAAAACACTGAAAGAACGAATTTTAATGCATTTTTTTTACAAAACACTGAAAGAACGAATTTTTAATGTATTTTTTTTACAAAACACTGAAACAACGAATTTTTAATGCATTTCTTTTACAAAACACTAAAAGAACGAATTTTTAATGCATTTTTTTACAAAACACTGAAAGAACGAATTTTTAATGCATTTTTTTACAAAACACTGAAAGAACGAATTTTTAATGCATTTTTTTTTTACAAAACACTAAAAGAACGAATTTTTAATGCATTTTTCACAAAACACTAAAAGAACGAATTTTTAATGCATTTTTTTTTTACAAAACACTAAAAGAACGAATTTTTAATGCATTTTTTTTTACAAAACACTAAAAGAACGAATTTTTAAAGCATTTTTTTCACAAAACACTAAAAGAACGAATTTTTAATGCATTTTTTTTTTTTTTTTTTTTTTGCAAAACACTGAAAGGACGAATTTGTAATGCATTTTTTTTTTCAAGGTTAAATGACCACCGTGAGCAACTCCATGGGCTATAAGCAGTCGCCCGTTCCTAATTTAAGGTCACTGGTTCCAGGGAAGGGAGGGAGCCCGTGCCTTAAGACAAACACAGCATCCATGTCTCACGAGATTCAAACCTGGACCTGGTCTAATCGCTGGTTATAAGCCAGCGATTAGACCACTGCGTCAGCTGGCCGGCTTCAATGCTTTCGTCACCTTGCTGATTTAACTCTTTCCTTAATTACCGAAATCTGTTATAGTCAGAAGATTGCAAGGTTCCTTGAGCACTGTACACATCAATAGAGTAGTAATAGATCATTCAACAGAAGCGATTTGAAGTTTGATTAAATCCTTTATTTTCGTATATTTTGCCTAATTACGGATTACTCCGAGTCACCGGGTGATTGCATCCAATCCCTGCCCTAACTCCTCGCTACTTTCATTCTTACCTCCCGGGCGCGGTGACCATGCACTCCTTCTCAAATTCTGCTCCTACCTCCGAAAAATCTCCCAATTTGTCTGTTCCCGTCTCGGTCACATACTCCCGAAAGACACGTCATCATCCTTCATTCAGAAGGCTCGTTCTCCTTGTTTTTCGTACTGCTTTCAAAAAAACGCACCTGAGGCCCCTGTGTCGAACACCTTCTTCTCAATGCGCAGTGGCGCACCCGGGAATTCTTGTTGAAGGGGGCTATATATATATGGCATGCGTACACAATGTGTGTACATATATCATCATCATCATCATCATTGTCAACCATTATCAATCCACTGCTGGACGAAGGTCTCTCCAAGCCTCTTCCACAACGGTCTGTCTTGTGCCAGTCTCCTCCATGATACTCCCGCATACTTTCGAATTTCATCCACCCATCTCCCATGTGGTCTTCTTCTGGGTCTTTTCCTGTCCCTTGGAATCCGATCTGAAATTTCGGCTGTCCATCGATGGTCTGTCCTTCTGGCAGTATGTCCAGCCCATTGCCATTTCAGGGATTTAACTCTGATCATGATGTCTTCCACTCTTGTCATTTTTCGGATCCACGAGTTCCTTTTCTTATATCTCCTGGTTACACCGAGCATGCACCTCTCCATGCTTATTTGAGTTGTCCGCACCTTTGTATGTCTCTTTCAGTTAAGGTCCAAGTCTCTGCACCATACGTAAGCACTGGAAGGATGAATTGATCAAACACTTTTCTTTTAAGACAGTGGCATATTGCTCTTGAAAATTATGCTGTTTCTTCCAAAAGCTCTCCAGGCAAGTTTTATACGCCGATTAATTTCTTCATCAATGTGACCCTCACTTCATATCTGCTGTCCAAGATAAGCGTACTCATCTGTTATCTCCAGCTTTTCTCCATCAATCGATAAATCTTCATTTCTTGTAAAAGCATTGTACATCACTTTTGTCTTCTCAAAGTTATAAATATATATATATATTGTACGCATGTACTTTATATATGGTTGTGACGTACGTCACCCTTAATCTCCTAAGGACTTTGGAAAGGAGACACCATGTAATAGAAGATATGTCAGACACTATGTAATTTTTTTAACATGTAAAACAATATTTTTGAATGTTTAATTTGTGACATATGTCGCTCTTAATCTCTTTGAGGCTTTGGGAAAAAAACATTATGTCAGATAGTGATAAGCTCGGGCCCGGGCTCGGAATTACACGTCTTGAATTTCATTACTGTAATTAATTCAACACATGTAATTCCGAGCCCGGTTTGCAACCGAGTCCTAGCCTATTTGAAGTGTTACTCTGATATATTGGACAATGGAGCAGAGTTGATTACTATCACATCTATGCAGAACTATATTGCTTGTCGGGTTTAAGGTACCTTTTTTAGCATTACATTCTTTTGTGTAAAGTACTTCAGTTTTGCAACATTCACTTCCATAATTTTATGTTAATTCTCGCGTGCTTATAGCCATTAAAGAATTGGACTTTGCTTCTCACACGAATAAAAACGTTCATAGTGTATTTTACTATTTTGAGTAATATATGATATACACTTAAGTGCCAGAAAAATTGGTATAGACGAGCTTATGCAAAATACATAGCAACATCACCTATACACGTACTGGGTTGCATCCGCCATTGCGCATATAAAGCGATAGACATCCTTGCTAGCTCTCAGAGCTGTTTTCGGCAAGAGAATGACAAGTAATAACGATTTAAACAATTTTCAACGCGGTGTCATAGTTAGCGCCCGTGAGATGGGCCATAGTATTTCGGAGGTAGAAACGAAGTTCGGATTTTCACTGACGACCATTGCAAGGGTGTACCGTGACTACAAGAATTACGGCAAAACCTCCAACCTACGATACCAGTGTGGCCTAAAAACGCATTGGGTGAACGTGACCATCGTTGGCTATCAAGAATCGTTTCACGCGACACTCTCGCAGGTAGCATCCGAATCGAATGCTGGAGCCTCAACAAGCATTAGCGTCCGGACTGTGCAACGTTCCCTGCACGATATGGGCTTTGGGAGCCGACGCCCAACGCGAGTCCCCTTGATGGGTGCACGACACAGAGCCATGCGTCTCGCTTGGGCACGGAAGCACCGCCACTGGACACTTGATGACTGGAAAAAAGTAGCCTGGTCTGACGAGTCACGTTTCCAACTGTATTGGGCAGATGGAAGTATTCGTGTGTGGCGTCAACCCCATGAAGCTATGGATCCCGCCTGTCAACAGGGAACTGTACCGGCTGGTGGGGGGAGGGTCCGTAATGGTATGGGGTGTGTTTAGCTGGACTTCACTGGGACTCCTGGAACGTCTACAAACGTCTGTGACCGGCCAGCGTATTGTGCGCATCCTTTCTTACGAGGTACGCCCGTTCATGTCCTTCATTAATGCTGATGGTTTGGGCTTGTTCCAACAGGTCAATGCACCTCCACACAAGTGTTCACATTATGGTTAGAGGAGCATTCATCTGAGTTTGGGGTCTTGCCATTCCCACCCAAGTCCCCAGATCTGAACGTGATAGAACACATTTAAGATGCCATGCAACGCGCTATCGAACACAGGAATCCGAGACCTCGGAATACACCCGAATTGTGGAATGCTCTGCAGGAAGTATAGTGTGCATTGCCTGCAGCATATTTCCATAAGTAAGTGCAGTCCATGCCCCGTCGTATTTCTGTAGTCCTGCGCTCCCGTGGGGGACCTACCAAGTATTAGACTGGTGTACCAGGTTTTCTGGCACTTCAGTGTACATCTCAATTGATTAGCAGTTTCAGCACATTACTATTGACCATATCCATATGGTTATAATATATTTTCCAACGTCGTTGATTTAATTCATAAATACTAAAAAAATCACAAAAAAACAAGTGATACAAAAAACCCATAAAAAAAACTTGGTGTTGCACGCGAAAAGGAGCCCACGTCCCTCACGAAGGAAGGATTATGATCCGGCAAACGCTTTCGTATTTTCACTCACTATTTACGATGACTCCGCAGAAGGTAAAAATCCCAAAAAACAAGTAATACAAAAAAAAAAAAAAAAAAAAACAGGGGGTAGCAAGCGAAAGCTTGAATAGCAAAAAATGAGTTCTAGAACCCGTTGTATTCTTATCTCAACAGGCTTTACAGCTAGCAAAAAAATAAATTAATATGTGTTACAGGAAGTTAAAAAAAGACTTAATGCATCAGACTGTAAGAAATATTTTATAATTGGAATGATTTTAAAATTATAACAGATCGAACTGCTCCAAATTTATATCAGTGTCCAAGATTTTTCTGTTTTGTTTCGGCGTTCAGCGCCCATGATGAACAACTCTAAATATTAAGTGTAGAAATAAGTTTTGAGGCGATTTTTTGTGCGACGTATACCGCTAATTTACATATCCCACATTTCCCTACGTTGATGTCATGTGACCGTAACTGGTCCAGAGTATAAAATGTGACACAGAGGTTTGCCCAACAGTCAAACGCACTTGGACATCGGTAAGTAAAAGATGGTAAGTGATACTGCATTCGTTACGAATTTCATCAAGTGCTGCAAAAAGCATGGTGCATCAATCTGTTCTGTTCTGGGGGAGAATATTGTATCGAAAAGCACGTGTGAGTTTTGGTTTATAGACTGTTTAAAGCAGGTGATTTTGATGTTAGCAATCGAGAACGTAGAGAAAGGTTGCACATGAGGAACTGCAAGCATTGATGGATGATGATTTGTTCTCAAACGCAAAAAGAACTAGCTGAACAACTGGGGGTTACTCAAGAAACCATTTCCAATCGTTTACGCGCAATGGGAAAGATTCAGAAGGAAGAAAAATGGGTGACACATGACCTGAGCCAGAGGAACAAGGATGAGCGTGTCATGAAGTGTTTGAATCTGTTGAATAAACAACACAAAAAGCCTTTCCAGTAGAAAATCGTTACGGGTGATGAAAGGTGGGTATGGTTCGACAATCCCAAAAAGGAAAAAAAACACTGGGCAGACCTCGGTGAAGCAACGACTTCGACACCGAAACGCAATATTCACTCCAAGAAAGTTCTGATGTGCATCTGCTGGGATATGAAGGGTGTGCTCTATTATGAACAATTGGAACAGGGTCAACCTGCTACTGCTGATCGCTACAAGCAACAATTGCTGCGATTGAACCAGGCCGGCCCGGTGGCGCAGTGGTCTAAGCGATGGCCTCTGATCATTCGTTCGAACGGGGTCCGGGTTCGAATCCCGGTCAGGCATGGATGTTGTGTTTGTCTTACGGCACTGGCTCTCTCCCTTCCCTGGAACCAGTGACCCTAAATTAGGGACGGGCGACTGCTTATAGCCCATTGAGTTGCTCACGGTGGTCGTTAAACCTCCAATCAAATAATAAAAAAAAAAAAAGTTGAACCAGGAAATCTGTCCGAAACGTCCATTCACAGGCAAAGGATTGCGTCCCGTGAAATTACTACATGACAACGCTGTTGCGAAATCGATCAAGGAAACGTTATTGACGCTTGGCTGGGAAGTTTTGGAGCACCCGACATATAGTCCCGACATAGCCCCTTCAGACTAATATTTGTTCCGATCGATGCAACATGGTTTGTCTGCTGTGCGGTTCCGGACATGTGGCGAAGTGCAAAAATGGATTGACGACTTCATCTCGTCACACGACGAAGTATTCTTCATGGCTGGAATCCGTCAGCTGCCCAAACGATGGCGGAAGGCGATAGATAATGACGACGCATATTTTGATTCGTTAAGGTGTTGTCATTTTCTCTCAAATTACATGTTGCGTTGTCTTAAAATGTTTTGAAACTTATTTGTACACCTAATACTACAAGTAGTCGTCCCTAATTTAGCGCCACCAGTTCCAGAAAACGGGGAGACAAACATACCATTCACGACGGGACTCGAACTAGAGATAGAAACCCGTTACGAACCAGCGGGTCAAAGGGTCGATTATTTCTTGTGGTTCAAACGGGACGTGTCAAGGTGTTCCTGGCCCCATTTCGACGAAGTTTTTTTTTTCAGTTTTATTTTTGAAAAGAAAAAATAATATTTCAAAGAGAAATGCGCAATGTGGAATTTTTTGGCTAATACTGTTGCCAGCGGAATGAAAACTGATTTGTCATACAAAAATATTGCCGCCTCCTTCTTAAAGCAACGAAGATTTCCCCCGACCGACTGCAAGGCGTACATGCTAGACTCACCGATACCGTATCGTAAGACGATACATTCTTTGCATTTGTTTTCAGTGTGATTGTTAGGACCCAGGAACATGCAGACGCTTGTCGCCTGCTTCTCTGGTGATTCACTCTCTCACACCACGCGTGTCACATGTAAGACTGTGAGTTACTTTTCACATCGCATCTTTTGCATTGAGCATCCAGAGGTTTTGCGTTCGACGTGCTAACATCCCGTTTCATTGCATGTCGTGTCGGAATTGGCAAAAATTGTGGATACTTTTTGAAATTTTCATGTTTTGCAACTTATGACGAAGAAGTCTTGTCTTACTTCTACGCTAATTTAAAATATCAACATACTAAGAAATTGCTCCTAAATGAAAGAAACCTTAACGGCCAGACAGAACATGTAAACAACAGAAGTCACACTTACGGAAGAGATGCTTTATTCAGGATGTAGCAAACACATCGTAGCACAGCATATCGCACTAAACTCTCCACACACCACACAACTCTTTAACACAACGCTCCTTCCAATAATCAGTTTACAACACAACGCTCGCCAAGCAACAATTTAGTCGTCGCTTTTATCTCTCGTTCTTATCAATGTCAGGAATACGTCACATGCCTTCAACCTCAATTGTGTTGCCAAACGTATTCGTTTGAGAGAAAAGATATCACGTTAAGAGTGAAGAATAACAGTTAATTTAGAATATACGTCACATCATCTCCCTCGTAATTTTTTTCCCAAGAACCTATCAATTTTGTAGAGGTATCCTTTCAAACAATCTGATCATTCATTCAACTACTTCAGATAAGAACTTACAAAATGGATGAAGAGATTTGTTGATCCGTTGCTGTAACTGAATCTCTAGAAATCAATAGCTCAATTTTCTGTACATCAAATCTTTATCGTAAGTCGTGATAAATATTTTGTCACAATATGTGCGGAGAACACTCATCAATATACATACACTGGCGGAAGGTGAAAAAAGAACACCAAGAAGGAATTGGCGGACGATCATGAAATTTACATATGTTAATGGGGTAACGTAGGTGTGATGTTAATTTCGGGACCAACCGGTGAACGCTTACGCCACAGCACAGCATAATATGCAAATTATCGTCGGTGGTAATTAAGGATTACGGCGAAGTGAATGTAATCAGTCGTCGGCGCACGGACTCGGGCGAAGACCCTGAAGAAGCTGCAATGCCTTGACATGGAAGACGTGTACGATTTCAGCAGTTATCGGACTTTGAGCGAGGTCGTCTAGTCGGACTCCGCGAGGCCGGGTGGTCGTATCGTCGTATTATGGAGTGAATTGGACGGGAAGTATCGGTGATGATACGATGGTGGCGTAGATGATCCGAGGAACATTCCCACACGAGAAGACGTGGAACCGGGAGTCACAGACGGACTGATGAGCGGACCGATCGGCGCATAAGAAGAGCGGTGTTGTCAAGCAGAACATCCACTGCGACGCAAATCTGAGCTGCCGTTGCACCTGAGGTGACTGTGCGAACAATCCGCAACCGTCTACTGGATGCAGGACTACGTGCACGTGTGCCTCTGGCATGTGTACCTCTGACTCCAGCCTACCGTCAGGAACTGCTGCAGTGGTGTCGCCAACGTCTGCACTGGAGAACGCAATGGCGATCTGTCGTGTTCAGCGATGAAAGCAGATTCTGCTTGGGAGCCTCCGATGTCCGTATGCGTGTTCGCAAACGCACAGGGGAGCGTCTCCACCCTTCTTGCATCCGCCAGCGACACACAGGGCTTACACCTGATCTCCTGGTGTGGAGAGAGATCAGCTATCACTCCCGTACAGAGCTAGTGTTTGTACCGGGTAAGTTAAACAGCACCTCCTACATCAACAACATCATTCAGCCCGTTGTTGTGCCATTTGTAAGGTCGGTCCATCGTGGTGTTTTCCAGCAACATAACGCACGCCCACACATGGCACGGGCAACGCAACATGCACTTCAGAGTGTGAGACAACTTCTATGGCCTGCACGTTCACCGTATTCATCCCCCATTGAGCACGTGTGGGATTTTATGGGACGACGACTTATCCGGTCTCCACGGCCAGCCACGACCACCCCCGATTTACGCGTCCAGGTTGAGGATGCTTGGAACTCAATACCCCAAACTTACATCCAACATCTGTACGACAGACTCCATGCCAGAATTGCACAGTGTGACGCAGTTCACGGCGGTTCAACCTCGTACTAACCATGTTACATGGAAATGTTATTTTTCAGTTTACCAGCAAATACAGCTGTATTTTGCCATAATGTTTTGATCACATTATCCTCTGTATTCCGTTATTATGCTGTATAAATTTCGTTGGTATCAGACGTCTCCTTCTTGGTGTTCTTTTTTCACTTTCCGCCAGTGTATAAGTAGCATAGTAGTAAAAAAACTGCGTATGACAGGAAAAAAACTACAACATTTTTAACGTGGTTAATTTACACATTCGTCTACTCCTGATAACTTCTCAGAGAAGACAAAACATTCAAATTAAGTTAATTGAATAGTCGAACATGGAATAAATTTAGTTAGTTGAGAAAAAAACTGCACTTGCAGAAAAAATTCAACACCAAACACAACAAGTGTTAAGCACAGAAAAAGGTAAGTCATAGCACAACAACACATAAACCTTTAAGTGAACACTTGGCGGCCAGGGCCGTCTTCGAACTACTCCCATGCATTCGCACGTCAATTTTTAGATGGGATAGGGGAAACCCTGGAAAACCCTATCCTGGGAGTGAAACATCTTTATAGATATCAACAAAGGCAATGTTGATTTTCATGTTATGCCGAAAAGGCAACATGCACAAAATGAATTGACAAGCATTTTAGTACTATAAAAAAATTAATATGGCGCCACACCAAAAAAAAAAAAAAAAACGTTACATACTGACAAGGAGATAATGTATGCGATATTTTGTCTTCAAAGTCTGTGAAAAAAAAGTTCCGTGATACTTTGAGCACAGAAAAAAGTTCAAATGAACCCTTTACAAAGCGAAGCTCTGCGATATTTGTTTGTCCTCACATTCCGTCCTAAAGGTTCTGCGATAGTTTTTGAGGACAGAAAAGTTCAAATAAATAGTCTTTTGATATCAAAGTTCTGTGATACATTTTGAGTATAAGGAAAGATTCAAATAGTCTTCACAGAGCAAAGCTCTATGTAGTAAAAAAGTTCCTTTGAGCTTGAAGGTCAATTGTAATAAACAAAAAAAATATTTTAACAGTACCTTTTTCTAGCAAAGAATACCCGTGCGCGGACGTTCTTACTTTGCTGTCGAGGCGACAATAGCATTCTCGAAGCTTCCCGCTTTGCAGGCTGAGGTTGCAAGTCACTGGATCGCCAGGATGTGTCGGGAATTCCCGCGGACAAGGCAAGTCGACCAGAAGAAGCAGGGTCATCAGGCTGTCGCAAGGAAGTCCCAGGCTGGAGCAAGGAAGTCCCAGGCTGGAGCAAGGAAGTTTCAGGCTGGAACAAGGAAGTCCCAGCCTGGAGCAAGGAAGTCCCAGGCTGGTGCAAGGAAGTCCCAGGCTGGAGCAAGGAAGTCACAGGCTGGAGCAAGGAAGACCCAGGCTGGAGCAAGGAAGTCCCAGGCTGGAACAAGAAAGTCCCTGGCTGGAACAAGGAAGTCCCCGGCTGGAGCAAGGAAGTCCCAGGCTGGTGCAAGGAAGTCCCAGGCTGGAGCAAGGAAGTCCCAGGCTGGTGCAAGGAAGTCCCAGGCTGGAGCAAGGAAGTCACAGGCTGGAGCAAGGAAGACCCAGGCTGGAGCAAGGAAGTCCCAGGCTGGAGCAAGAAAGTCCCTGGCTGGAACAAGGAAGTCCCCGGCTGGAGCAAGGAAGTCCCAGGCTGGTGCAAGGAAGTCCCAGGCTGGAGCAAGGAAGTTTCAGGCTGGAGCAAGGAAGTCCCAGGCTGGAGCAAGGAAGTTTCAGGCTGGAGCAAGGAAGTTTCAGGTTGGAGCAAGGAAGTCCCAAGCTGGAGCAAGGAAGTTTCAGGCTGGAACAAGGAAGTCCCAGGCTGGAGCAAGGAAGTTTCAGGCTGGTGCAAGGAAGTCCCAGGCTGGAGCAAGGAAGTTTCAGGCTGGAGCAAGGAAGTCCCAGGCTGGAGCAAGGAAGTCCCAGGCTGGAGCAAGGAAGTCCCAGGCTGGAGCAAGGAAGTTTCAGGCTGGAGCAAGGAAGTTTCAGGTTGGAGCAAGGAAGTCCCAAGCTGGAGCAAAGAAGTTTCAGGCTGGAACAAGGAAGTCCCAGGCTGGAGCAAGGAAGTTTCAGGCTGGTGCAAGGAAGTCCCAGGCTGGAGCAAGGAAGTCACAGGCTGGAGCAAGGAAGTCCCAGGCTGGAGCAAGGAAGTCCCAGGCTAGAGCAAGGAAGTCCCTGACTGGAGCAAGGAAGTGGCAGGCTGGAGCTAGGAAGTTGCAGGCTGGAGCATGGAAGTCGCAGGCTGGAGCAAGGAAGTCCCAGGCTTGAGCAAGGAAGTTTCAGGATGGAGCAAGGAAGTCCCAGGCTGGAGCAAGGAAGTTTCAGGCTGGAGCAAGGAAGTCCCAGGCTGGAGCAAGGAAGTCTCAGGCTGGAGCAAGGAAGTCCCAGGCTGGAGCAAGGAAGTCCTAGGCTGGAGCAAGGAAGTCCTAGGCGGGCTGGAGCAAGGAAGTTTCAGGCTATAGCAAGGAAGTCCCAGGCTGGAGCAAGGAAGTTTCAGCCTGGAGCAAGGAAGTTTCAGGCTGGAGCAAGGAAGTCCCAGGCTGGAGCAACGAAGTTTCAGGCTGGTGCAAGGAAGTCCCAGGCTGGAGCAAGGAAGTCACAGGCTGGGGCAAGGAAGTCCCAGGCTGGAGCAAGGAAGTCCCTGGCTGGAGCAAGGAAGTTGCAGGCTGGAGCAAGGAAGTTGCAGGCTGGAGCATGGAAGTCGCAGGCTGGAGCAAGGAAGTCCCACGCTGGAGCAAGGAAGTTTCAGGCTGGAGGAAGGAAGTCCCAGGCTGGAGCAAGGAAGTCCCAGGCTGGAGCAAGGAAGTTTCAGGCTGGAACAAGGAAGTTTCAGGCTGGAGCAAGGAAGTCCCAGGCTGGAGCAAGGAAGTCCCAGGCTGGAGCAAGGAAGTCCCAGGCTGGAGCAAGGAAGTCCCAGGCTGGAGCAAGGAAGTTGCAGGCTGGAGCAAGGAAGTTGCAGGGTGGAGCATGGAAGTCGCAGGCTGGAGCAAGGAAGTCCCACGCTGGAGCAAGGAAGTTTCAGGCTGGAGGAAGGAAGTCCCAGGCTGGAGCAAGGAAGTCCCAGGCTGGAGCAAGGAAGTTTCAGGCTGGAGCAAGGAAGTCCCAGGCTGGAGCAAGGAAGTTTCAGGCTGGAGCAAGGAAGTCCCAGGTTGGACCAAGGAAGTTTCAGGCTGGAGCAAGGAAGTCCCAGGCTGGACCAAGGAAGTCCCAGGCTGGAGCAAGGAAGTTTCAGCCTGGAGCAAGGAAGTCCTAGGCTGGAGCAAGGAAGTCCCAGGCTGGAGCAAGGAAGTTTCAGGCTGGAGCAAGGAAGTCCCAGGCTGGAGCAAGGAAGTTTCAGGCTGGAGCAAGGACGTCCCAGGCTAGAGTAAGGAAGTCCCAGGCTGGAGCAAGGAAGTTTCAGGCTGGAGCAAGGAAGTTTCAGGCTGGAGCAAGGAAGTCCCAGGCTGGAGCAAGGAAGTTTCAGGCTGGAACAAGGAAGTCCCATTCTGGAGCAAGGAAGTCCCAGGCTGGAGCAAGGAAGTCCCAGGATGGAGCAAGGAAGTTTCAGGCTGGAGCAAGGAAGTCCCAGGCTAGAGCAAGGAAGTTTGAGGCTAGAGCAAGGAAGTTTCAGGCTGGAGCAAGGAAGTCCCGGGCTGGAGCAAGGAAGTCTCCGGCTGGAGCAAGAAAGTTTCAGCCTGGAGCAAGGAAGTCTCAGGCTGGAGCAAGAAAGTTTCTGCCTGGAGCAGGGAAGTCACAGGCTGGAGCAAGGAAGTTTCAGGCTGGAGCAAGGAAGTCCCAGGCTGGAGCAAGGAAGTCCCAGGCTGGAGCAAGGAAGTTTCAGGCTGGAGGAAGGAAGTCCCAGGCTGGAACAAGGAAGTCCCAGGCTGGAACAAGGAAGTCCCAGGCTGGAGCAAGGAAGTCCCTGGCTGGAGCATGGAAGTTTCAGGCTGGAGCAAGGAAGTTTCAGGCTGGAGCAAGGAAGTCCCAGGCTGGAGTAAGGAAGTCCCAGGCTGGAGCAAGGAAGTTTCAGGCTGGAGCAAGGAAGTCCCAGGCTGGAGCAAGGAAGTTTCAGGCTGGAGCAAGGAAGTTTTAGGCTGGAGCAAGGAAGTCCCAGGCTGGAGCAAGGAAGTTTCAGGCTGGAACAAGGAAGTCCCAGGCTGGAGCAAGGAAGTTTCAGGCTGGTGCAAGGAAGTCCCAGGCTGGAGCAAGGAAGTCACAGGCTGGAGCAAGGAAGTCCCAGGCTGGAGCAAGGAAGTCCCAGGCTGGAGCAAGGAAGTCTCTGGCTGGAGCAAGGAAGTTTCAGGCTGGAGCAAGGATGTTGCAGGCTGGAGCAAGGAAGTTTCAGGCTGGAGCAAGGAAGTCCTAGGCTGGGGCAAGGAAGTCCCATGCTGGAGCAAGGAAGTTTCAGGCTGGAACAAGGAAGTTTCAGGCTGGAGCAAGGAAGTTTCAGGCTGGAGCAAGGAAGTCCCAGGCTGGAGCAAGGAAGTTTTAGGCTGGAGGAAGGAAGTCCCAGGCTGGAACAAGGAAGTCCCAGGCTGGAGCAAGGAAGTCCCAGGCTGGAGCAAGGAAGTTTCAGGCTGGAGCAAGGAAGTCCCAGGCTGGAACAAGGAAGTCACAGGCTGGAGCAAGGAAGTTTCAGGCTGGAGCAAGGAAGTTTCAGGCTGGAGCAAGGAAGTCCCAGGCTGTAGCAAGGAAGTCTCAGGCTGGAGCAAGGAAGTCCCAGGCTGGAGCAAGGAAGTTTCAGGCTGGAGCAAGGAAGTCCTAGGCTGGAGCAAGGAAGTCCTAGGCTGGAGCAAGGAAGTTTCAGGCTATAGCAAGGAAGTCCCAGGCTGGAGCAAGGAAGTTTCAGCCTGGAGCAAGGAAGTTTCAGGCTGGAGCAAGGAAGTCCCAGGCTGGAGCAAGGACGTTTCAGGCTGGTGCAAGGAAGTCACAGGCTGGAGCAAGGAAGTCACAGGCTGGAGCAAGGAAGTCCCAGGCTGGAGCAAGGAAGTCCCAGGCTGGAGCAAGGAAGTTGCAGGCTGGAGCAAGGAAGTTGCAGGCTGGAGCATGGAAGTCGCAGGCTGGAGCAAGGAAGTCCCAGGCTGGAGCAAGGAAGTCCCAGGCTGGAGCAAGGAAGTCCCAGGCTGGAGCAAGGAAGTCCCAGGCTGGAGCAAGGAAGTTTCAGGCTGGAGCAAGGAAGTTTCAGGCTGGAGCAAGGAAGTCCCAAGCTGGAGCAAGGAAGTTTCAGGCTGGAACAAGGAAGTCACAGGCTGGAGCAAGGAAGTTTCAGGCTGGTGCAAGGAAGTCCCAGGCTGGAGCAAGGAAGTCACAGGCTGGAGCAAGGAAGTCCCAGGCTGGAGCAAGGAAGTCCCAGGCTGGAGCAAGGAAGTCCCTGGCTGGAGCAAGGAAGTTGCAGGCTGGAGCAAGGAAGTTGCAGGCTGGAGCATGGAAGTCGCAGGCTGGAGCAAGTAATTCCCAGGCTGGAGCAAGAAAGTTTCAGGCTGGAGCAAGGAAGTCCCAGGCTGGAGCAAGGAAGTTTCAGGCTGGTGCAAGGAAGATTCAGGCTGGAGCAAGGAAGTCACAGGCTGGAGCAAGGAAGTCCCAGGCTGGAGCAAGGAAGTCCCAGGCTGGAGCAAGGAAGTCCCAGGCTGGAGCAAGGAAGTTGCAGGCTGGAGCATGGAAGTCGCAGGCTGGAGCAAGGAAATCCCAGGCTGGAGCAAGGAAGTTTCAGGCTGGAGCAAGGAAGTCCTAGGCTGGAGCAAGGAAGTTTCAGGCTGGAGCAAGGAAGTCCCAGGCTGGAGCAAGGAAGTCCCAGGCTGGAGCAAGGAAGTCCCAGGCTGGAGCAAGGAAGTCCCAGGCTGGAGCAAGGAAGTTTCAGGCTGGAGCAAGGAAGTCCCAAGCTGGAACAAGGAAGTTTCAGGCTTAAGCAAATAAGTCCCAGGCTGGAGCAAGGAACTCTCAGGCTGGAGCAAGGAAGTTTCAGCCTGGAGCAAGGAAGTTTCAGGCTGGAGCAAGGAAGTCCCAGGCTGGAGCAAGGAAGTTTCAGGCTGGAGCAAGGAAGTCCCAGGCTGGAGCAAGGAAGTCTCAGGCTGGAGCAAGGAAGTCTCAGGCTGGAGCAAGGAAGTCCCAGGCTGGAGCAAGGAAGTTTCAGGCTGGAGCAAGGAAGTCCCAGGCTGGAGCAAGGAAGTTTCAGGCAAGGAAGTCCCAGGCTGGAGCAAGGAAGTTTCAGGCAAGGAAGTCCCAGGCTGGAGCAAAGAAGTCCCAGGCTGGAGCAAGGAAGTCTCTGGCTAGAGGAAGGAAGTCCCAGGCTGTAGAGAAGAGGTCCCGGACTGGAGCAAGGAAGTCTCAAGATGGAGCGAAGAGGTCACAGGCTGGCTTGGAGACGAACCCGGAATCTGAGAAGGGTGAAGATCTGGTCGTTTCTTTGGTGGTAGAAGAAGCGGTGTAAAACTAAAAGGGCACTTCCGTGAACGCCGAGTTACGGTGGAGGAAGGTATATGCTCCGTCCGTCTCGAGCGAAGATTCGAAGGACGAAATTCTGGCCAATGTAAATGCTGGACTCTATGTCTCGATTGTAGCCCAACACTAGAAGTTGCACTAGGAGAGTGTGGAACAGGAGGGGAAAATTCAGGCGGCGGACGCTTCTTAGGTTTAGATGGCACAGATGGTGAAAGAGGACGTTTTTGCCATACTGCAGATTGATCAAATGTTCCTAAAGTAGGCAGCTGCTCAGTAGAAACAGAAGGAGGGCTTTTTGTTCTTGGAGATTGAAGAACCTCAACAATATTGTCCGATGATTCAGATTCAGCAAGAGGTACGACTCTTTTAGGCACAGGAGAGATGGAACTACCTGAAGATGAAATTTCAGTTGTTTTTATTTTTTATTTTTTTTTTTATTTAAAACCAAAGGGAGGCACTATGCGTAAAGAAGTAAATGGAGCGATTGGAGTATGAGAAGCAGATGAAATTGAACCTCGTTGCACACGACAAGAATATGCAGAGGAACTGGAAGCACTAGAACTCTCGTCTTTTGAGAAGGCAGGAGACGGAGGATTTGAAATAATGACAGCACCCCGAGTGAATGGAATAATGTCAGAATGAGAATCGTTAAAAGTAGAAGCAAAGACCCGCTCAGACGAAGGTAGAGAATCGGACAGGACAGAGGTGGGGTCAATAATTTCATCATCAACTATACATACTTGTGAAGTCCCACCCTCTGCCTGGGGATTCCTACTAGATTTAGGGTTAATAATTGCATCATTGCTTCTAATAACCCATTTCTTACATTGCTGCACATGGGCAGAATGTAGGGAGCCATCTGGCTTTTTTAATATGACATTATTATTGTACAATTCTATCAATTCAAAGGGGACCTTCATATAAAGGTGCAAATGTTTTCACAAAGGTGTATGCAGCGGAGGATTGGAAATGAGTTTCTAATAAGACCAGATCTCCAACTGCGAGATCTGGTTCCCTCCGTTTCGCATTATAGTGCCTAGCTTGGTTTAACTGAGCTCGACTGATAGCAGTCCGTGCCTTTTGCGCAAGTAGTTTTACAGATTCAGGTGTTGGTCTTTGGTTTATTTCATCGATAATGCCGGTTAAATTCTCAAAGAGGGTGCGGATTTTGCGCCCTAGAAAAAGTTTAGCGGGCGTAAGCTGCTTTGATTCATGAAATGATGAGCGAAGAGCAAAGCAAAACATTTCAACGTGTTCGTCCCAACGCTCATGATTATTGCCAATAAAGGTTGAGATCATCTTTAGTAGTGTTCTATTCACACGCTCAGCCGGATTGGCTTGAGGGTGATATGGACTGATAAATTTATGTTTTATTTGAAGCCTCGCACACATTCGCTCAAATAACTCCGAAATGAACTGAACCCCGTGGTCCGAGACTACTGTATGGGGACAGCCAAATCAAGTTAAAACATTATGCATTAAAGTATCACATATGACATCAGCCGTAGCTGCTTTAATGGGGAATGCTTCCACCCATTTAGAAAAATTATCTGTAACAACTAAATTATAACGATACTTAGTTTTAGTTGATAATGCATAAGGGCCCAATAAATCTATAGAGATGGTTTCAAATACATAATTATTTGAACTACAAATAAGGTGACCGGCCGGTCATTTATTATCATAATTGTACTTTTGACAGTACTCACATGAGCGAATGTATGCGAGTAAACTATTGTACATGCCCGGCCAGTAGGCTACGTCTCGAAGTTTAGTACGAGTTTTTCGTATGCCTAAGTGGCCGGCAAGAGGAATATCATGAAATTCGTGGAGTAGAGCCGTGCGGAGAGACTGGGGTATCGCAGGGCGGTACTCAGCTCTCAAATTCACAATTTTTTAATAATACAAAATACCATCGATGGTCTCATAATTTTGACTACGACCCGCTAAAGAAAGTTCACTAGGAGCAGACGAACCAGCGAGTAAGAAATTATAAATTTCCCCAAAAACTGGATCATTCGGCAGTTCAGAAATTATTTGCTCCCTTGAAGTTATTTCCGAAATAAAAAATAGAGAGGGAGGTTCAGTTATAACGAATTCAATTTCTCCGTCATTTTTGGTCTACGCCGGGATTCGAACCCGAGGCCGCTTATTCCGGAACAAGTCGCTCTACCAACTGAGCTACGCATACATTTATTCTGAATGCTATGTGCCTTTATGTCGTGTGCGTCCTGCTGGCAGGTACGTCACAGCTCCCCCCCCCGAAAGAGGGCCGGGGGCATGGCCCACGGGTCAGCCGTGACCATGAATCGTTGCAGGCAGCCATCCACTGTAGAACGTGAACTTGAGAACTCCCAGTCAATCTGCTGTGTGGAATGCAACATCACACATTTTTATTTTTCGAAGCGCTGGAGAAGGAATTCTCTGATTTTTCCTGTCTCGCGGTGTGGAAATAACATCACACCAATGCGAGATTTTGAACGGCCGGGTCATCCGGATAGTTCGGGCGCCACTATAACAAATTCAATTTCTCCGTCATTTTTGGTCTACGCCGGGATTCGAACCCGAGGCCGCTTATTCCGGAACAAGTCGCTCTACCAACTGAGCTACGAAGACATTTATTCTGATTGCTATGTGCCTTTATGTCGTGTGCGTCCTGCTGGCAGGTACGTCACACAGTATCCGCCTGGGCACCAGAACTGGCCAGACAGCGAGACAGTGCGTCAGGCAGTTGGCTTGATTTACCAGGGCGATACTGAATTTGAACATTATATTCCTGAAGTCGAAGTGTCCATTTTAACAATCTTCGAGACAGATTCTTTGCAGTGGTTAAATATTGTAGTGCCGAATGATCCGTAATGACCATTGACAGTTAAATGATTGAGATAGCATTTAAATTTGGTGACAGCAAATAAAATAGCTAAGCATTCTCGTTCAGTAGTAGAGTAATTACGTCCTGCTTTGTTAAGAGTTCGAGAGGCATATGCAATAGGATGCCCTCGTTGAGATAGAACAGCTCCTAGAGCAACACCTGAAGCAGCGGTAAAGATATTAAACATTTCTGCATGGTTAGGAAAGGTTAACACAGGTGGCGAAACCAAGGCATGTTTAAGAGCATTAAAGGCAGTCTCCGCCTCTGTGGACCAAACAAAATGTTTATATTTTCGTTTCAAGGCAAATAAAGGTTCGCATAGAGTAGCGTACCCCGGAACGAACTTTTGATACCACTCGGTCATGCCCAAAAATCGCGACAATTCTTTCGCCGACTTAGGCCTCGGGAAGTTCGAAATTGGCTTGACCTTTGAGTCGTCAGTTAGAAGACATTTAGGGTTAATTTTCAATCCGAGATATACTAATTCGTGCCGTCCAATTTGACATTTGGCAGGCTTTAAAGTCAACCCCGCATTATGTAGCAGTTCGAAAACTTGGTCCAACAGAGACAGATGCTCTTCAAAAGTCTCAGAAGAGACATTAATATCGTCCAGATAGACATGGACATTAGGTCCGAGCACAGGACGTAAGACTGAATCCATTAGGCGCTGAAACGTTGCAGGAGCATATGCCAAACCAAAGGGCATTTGTAGAAACTCATATGCTCCAAACGGGATAATAAATCCAGTTTTTTTTTTTCTACAGAATCTGGGTGGACAGCAACCTGCCAATAGCCACTAGCTAAATCCAAAGTTGATAGCCAGTTTGTTGACGATAAGTCCTGGAGAATATCGCTAATTATAGGCAATGGATAATTGATGGCTTTAGTCGCCGCATTGAGTTTACGTTATAGTCTATCACAAAGCGATACTCTCCAGATTGTTTTTTTTTTTTTTTTTGGAACAAGAAAAGCAGGTGCCGCCCAAGGACTAAGTGATTCTTGAATTATTCCCGAATAGAGCATGTCTTGAATTTGTTTTTGGAATTCAGCTTTCTTCTGGTTCGGACATGGATAAGGTTTACATGCAATGGGATTAGCCCCTTCCGTATCAATGGTTGATACACCACCTGTGTAAATCCTGGGTTATCAGAAAATAACCCTGGTCTGCTGTGTAAAACCTGATCAAGTTGTCTCTTATGTTCAGGCAATAATCTGTCACTCGCAAGAACTGCAGAAAAATCAATTGGCTCTTCTGGGGTGGTAGGACTAATCTCAGGCATTAAGATTAGGCCATGTTCGAAATCAAGTGTGAGCTTAAACAGTTTAATGAAATCCACCCCAGAAGGCAATCCACGGGTAACTCTTGGATTAAAAAGAAAGTATATGGAACTTGAACTTTGCCAATCTTGACAGGTAAATTACCTGATCCAGAGATTGCAAAAGCATTATTGTCGGCACCTCGCAGACATTGCTGGGAGGGCTCGACACAAGCATTTGGAAAGGTAGCAGCATAGAAATCAAAGTTTAATTAAGAAATGTCAGATCCAGAATCAATTTTAGTCGACACCACTACTTTACCCAAGGTCACTAGAATATCAGGTAATAGTGGAGCTTGAATTTCTAAAAAAGAGATTTCAGGTCTACAAAAAAAAACGAGGAGATAAACTCGACGCATCTATCTCCTTGCTGAAGTTTAAATTGTCGTGAAACTGATGAGAATATCTTAATTGATTTTGGAAATGTGGCGAAGCACCAAAACGTGCTGAATTGTAGTAACGTGCAGGAGAGGCAGCATTATTATCATTAGGCTTGCATTGTCCCCCAGCACGGTGTTTTGGATAGGTCTTCTCAACCGGGTAGTAATTATCCCGGGGACGAGAAACTTGGTTATCCTGATTCCCAAAATGGTCAGGATGTCGCACCTCTGGTGCCCGACGATGCGGCGGCACGTATCTAGACTGATGATAGGCGTTCTTAGGCTGATTGAAAAATTCTCCTTGACGAAAGTTTTGTCTTGGCTGCTGATACCTATTAGTCTGAATAGAAGGTTCACGGTACTGCGTAGGTTGGTGGTACTCTTGGACCTGTGAAGATTGCTGTGGCGTTCTTCATAGACTTGAACGAGTTTTAAGCACTCGTGAATGGAGACAGGACGTTATAACGAAGTAAATTTGTCCGTCATTTTTTTGTCCACGCCGGGGCTCGAACCCGGGAACCCTCATTCCGGAATAAATCACTCTACCAATTGAGCTACGCGATCGTTCGTTCTGACTGTTATCTGCATTTATGTCGTGTGCGTCCTGCTGGCAGGTACATCACATCCCCCTCTTTCCGTAAGAAGGCCGGGGGCATGGCCCACGGGTCAGCCGTGACCATGAATCGTTGCAGGAAGCCATCCGCTGTAGAACGAGCGCTTGAGAACTCCCAGTCAATCTGGTGTGTGGAATGCAACGTCACACATTTTTATTTTTCGAAGCGCTAGAGAAGGGATTCTCTTATTTTTCCTATCTCGCGGTGTGGAAAGAACATCACACCATTGCGAGATTTTGAACGGCCGGGTCATCCGGAAAGTTCGGGCGCCATTATAACGAAGTAAATTTCTCCGTCAATTTTTCGTCCACGCCGGGCTAGAACCCGGATCTCCTCATTCCCGAATAAGTCACTCTACCAATTGAGCTACGCGGGCGTTCGTTCTGACTGCTATCTGCCTTTATGTCGTGTGCGTCCTGCTGGCAGGTACGTCACAACGTCGAACTTCCAAAAAATGCTGCAGGAAGGGATCCAGCTGCTGTAACAAAGTGTCACAAATATCAGACTCGACTGCAACGGGATCCCATAACTTGTAAAGTCGAACTGTTTCCAGAGCGAACGACACTGAACTATCTGACGCTCGCTGTCTCTTGGAAAACAGTTGTTGTGCAAGGGCGGCCTTATTGGTTCCAAAAGGAAAGACATCCAAAAAGTCAGCTTGAAATTGCTGATAGGAGTCCTCTGGGTTCATTCGACGCCATTGTCTGTACCAGACCTTTGCCGTGTCTTGCAAACATGTGCCAGCAATAGGTATCTGACAGTCTTCAGGAACATTATATAGGTCAAAATGATCATCAAGATCCTCCAAAAACCTAAGCGAACCACCGTTTCCCCTGAATGCAATAGAATCCGCATGGGGTACGTAATGAGCAAGAATTTTGCTCCTTCTCACGGGGTGGGGGATAAATTGTTGTTGAGGCACTGCTTCGCACAGAGCACTGGGTGAATAGTTTGGAACTCTATAACGCTGAGTGCGTAGATTGTCTGTTGTAGAATTATGAGCCTCGTGGTCATGTCTATAACAGTCATAGAAGAGGCCGATAGGATCCGTTAGGTTAGCCATGTTCCGTGACTTCTACTATGAATCTGTTCGAGTGAAGTTCAGGTGCCAATATGACGTAGTAGTCTTGTCTTACTTCTACGTTAATTTAAAAACATCAACATATTAAGAAATAGTTCCTAAATGAAAGAAAGGCCAGACGAAACGTGTGAACAACAGAAGTCAAACTTACGGAAAAGATGCTTTATTCAGGATGTAGCAAACACATCGTAGCATAGCATATTGCAATAAAATCTCCACACACCACACAGCTCTTTAACACAACGCTCCTTTCAATAATCAGTTTACAACCCAACGCTCGCTAAGCATCAATTTAGTCGTCGCTTTTATCTCTCATTCTTATCTTATCTCAGGCATACGTCACGTGCAATCAACCTCAATTGTGTTGCCAAACGTATTCGTTTGAGAGAAAAGATATTACGTTAAGAGTGAAGAATAACAGAATAAACTCAAGATTTACATAGGGAAAGAAACTAAAATGGAAAGTTAATTTAGAATATACGTCACAAACTTTTCAGGCTTATAGGAAATGTTAGCACCAAATGCAAATGTTTATATCTCAATTTAAAGAAACTTTAATGTTGAATTCAGTACAGAAAACAGAATGCAAATACACTGCTGGCCACCCAAAATGCAACACCAAGAAGGAAGCATCCGATTGGCCTGAAATTCGCATCATGCGTCGCCCGCGAGAGGACATGCCAACGATTAGCAACGCAGGGCATATGCAAATCATGTGCGCCCGGCACGCCACCGAGAAGCACTATAAGAAGGGTGCACAGAAGGCGGGGTGTAAGTAGTAGAAGTGTGTTGTGCTGCCGGACCTATGCGTGGGAAGCTTCCTGATGTCTCGTCGCAGAATACGTCAGTCATTCCAGCACGTTTCGTAGTTCGACAGAGGACGAATAGTGGCTTATCGGGACAGCGGTTTAACGTACCGAGACACCGGCGCCTGTGTGGGACGACATCCAGCCACAGTGAGATGAGTATGGATTCGGTGGGTGCAGGAGGGACGGACAGACCGACGTGAGCGATTGCCGCAGCCGCGACACACGGCCGAACGAGAGGACCGGCATGTTATGCGGTGGGCATTGACGGCTTTCACCGCCATATCACGAACGTTAGCGCAGGAATTAGGTTGTGTTGCGCAACAACCTGTGTCAGCACGTACCGTTCGACGTCGTTTGCAGGATCGGGGACTTGTCGCACGGCGCCCATTGCTCCGATTACCATTGACGTTACACCACCGGCGAGTGCGGCTGTAGTGGGTCGTTGACCGTCGCACCTGGACTACGGAATGGTACGACATTGTCTTCTCCGACGAATCCCGCTTCTGCCTGCAACACCACGATGGTCGGATCCGTGTGTGGCGGCACCGCGGCGAGAGATTGTATGACGCCTGCATTATGAATCGCCATTCCGGTCCGTTGCCTGGCGTTATGGCTTGGGGCGCAATTGGATATGACACCCGCACTCTTTTGGTACGCATCGCCGGTACACTCAACAGCCACCGCTACATCTCCGCCGTTTTGGAGCCTGTAGACCTCCCTTAACTGCAGGACCTGCCAGCGGCCACGTTACAACAGGACAATGCGCGCTTGCACGTGGCACACATCGTGCAACAATTCTTCACGGCCCACCAGGTGTCACTGCTGCCATGGCCCGCCTGTTCTCCCGATATGTCGCCCATCGAACACCTATGGTCGCTGATTGGCAACCGAGTGGCCCGGTAAGCACCACCCGCGGCTACGCCTGATGAACTGAGGCAACGTATGGAAGCAGCGTGAACCGACATACCCCAAGCCCACATCCAAAGCCTCTTTCGTTCGATGCCGCGGCGTGTAGCGGCCGTTATTGCCGGCCATGGGGGCCACACGAACTATTGATGTCTGCGTGTTCCGCAAGTCGCACGGGCCTGTAAGCTCAATCGTTTCATCTTTGTATCTGTTGTTATGTGTTCAGTAAGTCTGGCTTTGCTATCTCGTGTCCTTCTTGCTGTTGCATTTTGGGTGGCCAGCAGTGTATATTATACAGCCATGGCGATATTAGACAACCTTCTCTAACTCTTGCTCCAATAGAAAACCATTTCGATTCAACACCATAAGTATTAATTCCCCCTATAAATTTCACTTAAATGTTACAGGTCTTCCGTTGCGCTGCATTTTCAACAAACAGCAGTGTAGAATGGTTAGACCAAACGCCTATTCTAGCCAGTAACAAAGAATTCAACTTTCTCCAAAGAACAAATTTTTCGGTTTAAATGATTAAATATAGGCTGAACTTACCTTTCTTCCTAAGTTTCAGTAGTTGCGCTCCTAAGAAGAGCACTAAACATATTTAATGCGCATCAAAGCATAAAACGTTGGAAACCACAATTGCAAATGTTTCTGCTCTAAAGCGAATTCCACTACTTGTCCCTCTAATAAAAAACAGCGGAATAAACGTATATTTCTATTCTCAATTTCTTGCTTTCGAAAAATAACGTTACACGACGGTTGAAAATAAAACCCTTTTTTAGAGAAGTAGTCATTGAAAAGAGAGGAACAATGTTAGGAATACGAAAAAGTCTCCCAAAGGAACATTATGAAAGTTACATGTTGCAATAAGTTTTAGTTAGTCGTCTCACTAGTTTGCAGAAAGAAAACAGAAAAAAATCGATTTACCAGTCGAGAAATATTTTTTAAGGTATAAGACAAAAAACTAGGAACATACACAGCAGAGTTGGTTAAAATCGTAATTGAATTAATCTTTTTTTTTTTGTCTTTTTAATCAGGTAAGTACATCAGTGTGGGGGATTAGCCCACAGCTGAGGGTTCCAGTTGGTCATTCAACCTAAGGATTCTGGAACAAAACCCAGTGAGTTGGGGTCTTTTCGCCAATGTCACACAGAACTAGCTTGCACCTCTCCAAGATTCACAGAGGCTTAAGTTGCTGTTGTGTGTACCATTGTAACCACTGAGCGCCCCGAGGTTACAGAGTAATGGTAATGGGAACAAGTTAGTAAAATCATGCAATGCTCTGGTTCCAACACCACCAAAGGAAAAGTTATTGATTTTTAATATAATTGTGGTTATGTTTAAGAAAATATTAAGTTTTCCAAGTTATAATATGAAGTTATTTTAACCGATGTTCAAATTTTCATCCTTGGGAACTCATTAATTGTGAAGGAAATGTGTACAAAAGTTTTTCCATTGGAAGTGTAGGAAGCAAAATTACTTGACGTCCACCTTAATAATATGGGATGAGGACAATGGAATGGATCGCGATCCTATGTCCTAACCCTTGACCACATTTCGTCCATTTTCAATAGGGTTCGTCCCCAGGTGGTTCGCTACTACATACTGAAATGTCATCAAAATCGAACCATTTTTACGCACGTTATGACGCATAAGGGCAATGGAATTTATCCCGCTCTTATGCCCTGCCTGACCTTTGACCCCACTTCACCCATTTTGAATAGGGTTCGTTCCCAGTCCGTCTCCTACCACATAGTAAACTTTCATTGAAATCGAACCATGTTTACGCAAGTTATGGCGCATAAGGGTAATGGAATGATTCCGCTCCTACGTCGTGACCTTTGACCCCATTTGTCCCATTTTCAATAGGGTTCGTCCCTAGGTGGTCCCGTACCACATAGTAAAATTTCATTGAAATCGGACGATTTCTACGCCAGTTATCGTGCGGACGGACGGGCGGACAAAGCTAGAGCATATACGCTTCTTCAACCTACGGTTGGAAAGCGTAACAATAACTTAGCGTTAACATGACATGGTAAAGGTGAACTGGTCATTAGAATTACATAGCAATTGTAATGATATGTAGAAGTTACCCATTTAATGTTTAATGGTTAACTATATGTTGGTAATTAAACAATAACGTATGGATAACAATACAACGTGAATAAACCACCAAACATTACACCCTTACACGTTGTGTAGGTTATTTGACAATTGTTCTACTCCTCAAATGCGTGTATATAGGTATTGGAGATTGTACGTGTATGACATGAGTAGTTGCCTCGTCTTCGCCGCAAGTAAAGTGATTTGAACGAAATAATACATATGAAGTAAGTACGAATGGGATGTTTTTCGGTTAGAGAATAGTACAAAAATGAAAGAAAGATCATTGCCGTTCCATGTGATCTTAGTCTTCAACAAAGAACAATTGATTGATTGAAGGTTTAACGACCACCATGAGCAACTCAATGGGCTATAAGCACTCGCCCGTCCCTAATTAGGGTCACTGGTTCCAGGGAAGGGAGAGAGCCAGTGCCGTAAGACAAACACAACATCCATGCCTCACCGGGATTCGAACCCATCAGAGGCCATCGCTTACCGGGATTCGTATGATCAGAGGCCATCGCTTAGACCACTGCGCCACCGGGGCGGCCAAAGAACAATTCACTGAAGAACACACACACAAAAAAAAAAAAAGTCAGGAAATAACAAATTGTGCATTAAACGCCACTGGAAACCACTCTGAGACACTACATTACTTGAATCTTCGGATTACGTAAAGCTCTCCAACTTCCTACTGCGCGATCATTCTGGAACATTCTACAAACCCATTCTTGCCGCTTCGAGAATATTCTACACGACACTTCGGTCTCTGTCTGCTGTGTTACATGTCCGACGTTTCTAAACATAGCTTTTGGCACACGTACATTTCAATAAACTATTAGTATGTAATTATTATTATCTGAAAATTGTGTAATTTCATTACCAAATAATTCCATTGCGTTTGAATGGCATTACTAAATAATTGAATTATATCCTCTTCATTGTAATGCATTACACATTAATTCCATTACCTTGTGCAGACCATACTTGGGATTACCTTGTAATGGATTACCTGTTACTGCGTTACCTTATAATGCATTACACGTTAATTGTAATCTTTATTTGCATTACTTTGTAATGCATTCCTGCCCAACTCTGTTACGCAGTTAGGTGATTAATGCAATACTTGTAAACAAAATACTAACTGAACAATCAGGAACGCTGGCCATAGCCAAATCTTCCATGTTGAGCATAATTCAAGTCCCCGATGCGTCATGGGTGGTTTATTTCCTGCTGCGGTGGTTCTACCCCTTACCTAGGGCCTATCATCCTAAATTGGGGACGAAGGACTCATTACACTCATTATATCTCCTCAAACCCTGGAAAAAAAGAAAATGGTTTACTAGAGAGCACTTTAGCTTCCAAATCACAATCATAGAGGGTGTCCATGAATGAAATATACAACTTCAGTATACATACATACACATACATACCACTAAGCTGTTCTCTGAGATTCAGAGGTTAGCTCCAAAAAGAAATACAAACTACCAGATATTTTTACTTACTGTTGTCGTATCAAACTTCTCCATTTACAGCGATCTTGACATACAACTCGGGCTTCACTGATATCCATTACACGCCGTACACAAGATCTTTTATACTTCTTGCTCATAAGCTTTTTCTCATGCAGACACTCCTTAATCTGATCCACCCATATCATCCTTTGCCTTCCTCTGCCTTTACTTCCTGCCATTTGGGCTAAAACGATTTTCTTAGTAAGCATCTCATCACTCATTCTTTCAACATGTCCAAACCACCGAAGCATATTGGTCTCCACCTTGCTAACAACATTTTGCTTCACATCACACAACTGCAACACATCTTCATTCCTCACACAATCAGATCGTGTCTTCCCACAAACCTTCCGTAAGTAACGCATTTCTCCAGCACACAAACGACTCCTATGTTTCTTCTGCAGTACTTAGGTTTCACTGCCATACATCATAGTAGGAACAATTACAGTTTCATACACAGCCATGCTGGAATGTCGAGAATCCATCATTCCTGTGAAAACCTCCCAGAGCAGCTATGACTTTCAATGAAGAATTCACTCGCCTACTAATTTTACCATCCGATTTGTTCTCTCTGCCAAACATGCTTCCTAAATACACAAACTCACTCACCTAGTCAATCAAAGTGCAATTTATACTTACATTACATTCAGTGCTATCCGTTCCTTTCTCAAACACCATAACTTTGGTTTCTCCCTTATTTATACTCAGTTTGAATTGCATGCAAACTTCGTGCATCCGAGACAACATACTCTGCAAATCACTTTTGCTCTCTGCCAACAGGACAGTGTCATCAGCATACAGCAATCTGCACACACAGATATCACCAAGACATAAACCACTCTTATCTATTTTGGCATCACGCATGCATGCGTCCATTAATATATTAAACAGCCATGGTGACATAATACAACCTTGTATAACTCCTGCAGCAATAGAAACCCATTTTGATAAAACACCATTCACTCGTACACAAGCTCTACTACCAACATACATGGCTTTTACCCTATTAAGTAGATTCCCAGTAACACCATATTTATTCAATACCTTCCACAAAAGTGTCCTATTTTCTTGGTCATAAGCTTTCTCTAAATCTATGAAGGCAGCAAAAACTTTCTTACCAACAGCCAGATACTTTTCAATCATCGTGCGTAATGCAAAAATCTGGTTAGTGCAGCCTTTACCAGGCATAAAACCACTCTGAACATCCCACACTTTCAATGATGTAAGACCCCGTACTTTTTCAATAACAACCTTACCAAACACTTTCCTGGCACACTCAGTAGGCTAATACCACGATAGTTCTTGCATTCAGTCTGATCACTTTTTCCCGTATACAAGGGAACAATAATAACATCCTTCCAATCCAGAGGGACTACTCCTAACTCCCAGAATAACTGGCAAATTTCAGTTAACCAGTCAATTACAGAGTCACCACCATATTTCAACATCTCGGTTGTTATGCCATCAACTCCCGGAGCCTTACCATTCTGAAGAGATTTTTGAGCTTTACACACTTCTCTTGAGATCTCTGTTTTGCTTCCATTCCTTATTGTGACATCATCTGCGTCTGTCTCAGAATCATCTTTGCTTTCCTGATCTAATAACTCACAGATGTATTCACCCCATCTTTCACTTAACTCATTGGGCTCCCATATCATTTCCCCGATCTCATTCTTCACACAACTTACAACTTTATTTCCCCTATTTTTCCTGGGTCTCATGTACTTCCAGAAGGACTTCATATCTTTCCAAAAAGCCGGTTCATGCCTTTCCACCTTCTCCTTCCTATCTTTTGCCTTACTCTGGAGAACCAGCTTAGCAGCTTCACGCTTCTTACAGCGTTATTCATCCACAGAGACTCTACCTTGCAACATTCCCAAATAGGCTTCTTTCTTTCTCTTTACTGCCTCTTCAATCTCACTATTCCACCACGCATCACCTCTATTGTTACCCACTATTGTGGTGCCACAGACCTCTATAGCAGCAGTGACAACACAGTTCTTGAAACATTCATACTTCTTTTCCACATCCCTCTCACCAGACTTCAGCTCCTTCAGTCGTTCTATGAGTAAGTCAGAATGACGCTGATGATCTTCAAGGGACCTATCAACCTTTATACTTTCTATCATGGGTCTCTTCCTATTCCTTGTCCTCCAACCAACATTAAGTTTCACTCGTGACACTACCAAGTAATGATCAGAACAAACATCCGCACCTCTCATCACACGGGTGTCAACAACTAAGTGTTTCAGACGCTGATCGAAGACAACAAAATCTATCAAACTCTTTTGACCAAGAGTACGATTTTTTCAAGTATATGTGTGGATGTATTTCCACACACATATATATATATATATATATATATATATATATCTCGAAAAGATACCAGGCTCAGATAATTCAAACTTATGCACCCACCACAAGTCATCCTGAAGAAGAAATTGAAGAATTTTATGAGGAAATTTGTCATCTAAATAATAAAGGTAAGCAGCACTTGAAAATAATTATGGGAGATTTCAATGCAAAAATAGGGCAACGGCAACAGAATGAAACTTCAGTAGGTAAATTCGGTCACGGCAACAGAAACCAGCGGGGAAATACTCTCGTTGAGTTTGCAGAGGCAGAAGGGTTTTTCATCTTGAACTCCTTCTTCAAGAAAAAGCCACACAGGAAATGGACATGGAGACATCCAAATGGGACGACAAGTGAAATTGATTTTATTATGTGTAACAAAAAATTCGTCAGAGAAGACTGCAGTGTGCTAAACAAGTTCAACACAGGTAGTGACCATAGATTGGTGAGATGTAAGATGCACCTCAACACTAAACTGGAACGTGGCAACCTCATAAGACAAACAAAATCTATTGACATAACCAACCTTAAAAAACACCATAATACCTTCAAGTTGGAACTGAAGAACAGGTTCTCTGCTTTAGAAGGCCTAACATCGGAAGAAGTGGACATCTCTGAAGTTAACAGAAAAGTAACCAAAGCTCTTATGGAAACAGCAACAAAATTAGCTGGGTCTAAGAACAAGTTGCATGTAAATAAATTATCAGGAAAAACGAAAATGTTGATGCAAAAAGAAGAGAGATGAGGACAACTAAAGAAGATGTGACTTCCAAAGTGGAATATATAGAGTACGAAAAAGTATCACTGAAGACGTAAGAAAATTCAACTGTGAACTAGTGAGGAAAGCAATTGAAAACAACCAAAGCCTAAAGATAGCAAAGGGACATCTCAGTAAGGGAAGAAAACAGATTATGGCACTGAGAAAAGAAGATGGTTCTGTAACAAGAAATAGAGGCGAAATTTTGACAAGAGTGAAAGATTTCTACTCCAAATTATATGAAAGGGATGATACATCCACTCCAGACCTCATGAAAGATATCAGTACCAGAGTTCCTCCAGTCCTTCCAGCAGACGCATGCAATCAAGAACATGAAGCGGGGGAAAGCTCCAGGAGAAGATGGAATTACTGTAGACATCATACAAGAAGCAAGTGGAGAAATCGAAACAGTACTCGCCCAAATTTTCACTCGATGCCTTAATGAAGGAAAGATTCCTGAGGATTGGAACACCGCTACAATGATCCTGCTACATAAGAAAGGTGACATTGAGGATCTCAGAAACTACAGACCTATCAGCCTCCTATCAGTGGTTTATAAAATCTTCACTAAAGTTCTTTCACACCGCTTGAAGGTAACACTGGACATGGCTCAACCGAGAGAACAAGCTGGATTCAGGAGTGGCTACAGCACAATAGATCATATCCACGTACTGAGAGAACTAATTGAAAGAGCGAGGGAATATGAACTTCCATTGTGCATGGCTTTTATCGATTATGAAAAAGCCTTTGATTCGGTGAAACCATCAGCAGTTACAATGGCTCTGAAAACGTGCGGTATTGAAGATGCATACATTAATATTATTAAAAACATCTATGAAAATGCAAGTGCAAAGATTCGGCTGTTTGAAAATACAACATACATAAAAATTGGAAAGGGAGTGAGACAAGGTGACACCATATCTCCGAAGCTCTTTAATGCCACATTGGAGGGTGTTTTTCAGTCACTGAGCTGGGAAAACAAGGGGATAAAGATTAATGGAGATTATCTAACCCACCTTCGTTTTGTTGATGACGTAGTCATTTTTGCAACTACCCCATCAGAGCTGCAGAGTATGATCCAGGAACTTGCTGACAAGAGTAAAGAAGTGGGATTAAAAATGAACTTTCAGAAGACAAAAGTGATGTTCAATGCTTTTACAAGAAATGAAGATTTATCGATTGATGGAGAAAAGCTGGAGATAACAGACACGTACGTTTATCTTGGACAGCAGATATCAAGTGAGGGTCACACTGATGAAGAAATTAATCGGCGTACAAAACTTGCCTGGAGAGCTTTTGGAAGAAACAGCATAATTTTCAAGAGCAATATGCCATTATGTCTTAAAAGAAAAGTGTTTGATCAATGCATCCTTCCAGTGCTTACGTATGGTGCAGAGACGTGGACCTTAACTAAAAGAGACATACAAAGGCTGCAGACAACTCAAAGCAGCATGGAGAGGTGCATACTTGGTGTAACCAGGAGAGATAAGAAGAGGAACTCGTGGATCCGAAAAATGACAAGAGTGGAAGACATCATGATCAGAGTCAAATCCCTGAAATGGCAATGGGCTGGACATACTGCCAGAAGGACAGATCATCGATGGACAGCCAAAATTTTAGATTGGATTCCAAGGGACAGGAAAAGACCCAGAAGAAGACCACATGGGAGATGGGTGGATGAAATTCGAAAGTATGCAGGGGTGACATGGAGGAGACTGGCACAAGACAGACCGTTGTGGAGGAAACTTGGGGAGACCTTCGTCCAGCAGTGGATTGATAATGGTTGACAATGATGATGATGATGATGATTATATATATATATATCTTCTTAATAGAATGTGAATTCTGAATTTTCATAACTTCTGTGTTGCGCGTTTTGATCTTCAGGTTATTTTGCAACTTTCGTTTTAAATTCTAAAGCTTTTCCTTAGTTTTCAGCTTTGCTCTTCAGTATATATATCATCATCATCATCATTGTCAACCATTATCAATCCACTGCTGGACGAAGGTCTCCCCAAGTTTCCTCCACAACGGTCTGTCTTGTGCCAGTCTCCTCCATGTCACCCCTGCATACTTTCGAATTTCATCCACCCATCTCCCATGTGGTCTTCTTCTGGGTCTTTTCCTGTCCCTTGGAATCCAATCTAAAATTTCGGCTGTCCATCGATGATCTGTCCTTCTGGCAGTATGTCCAGCCCATTACCATTTCAGGGATTTAACTCTGATCATGATGTCTTCCACTCTTGTCATTTTTCGGATCCACGAGTTCCTCTTCTTATCTCTCCTGGTTACACCAAGTATGCACCTCTCCATGATACTTTGAGTTGTCTGCAGCCTTTGTATTCTTTTCTCAGTGCCATAATCTGTTTTTCCCCTTACTGAGATGTCCCTTTGCTATCTTTAGGCTTTGGTTGTTTTCAATTGCTTTCCTCACTAGTTCACAGTTGAATTTTCTTACGTCTTCAGTGATACTTTTTCGTACTGTCTTGCATAGCTCTATATATTCCACTTTGGAAGTCACATCTTCTTTAGTTGTCCTCATCTCTCTTCTTTTTTGCATCAACATTTTCGTTTTTCCTGATAATTTATTTACATGCAACTTGTTCTTAGACCCAGCTAATTTTGTTGCTGTTTCCATAAGAGCTTTGGTTACTTTTCTGTTAACTTCAGAGATGTCCACTTCTTCCGATGTTAGGCCTTCTAAAGCAGATAACCTGTTCTTCAGTTCCAACTTAAAGGTATTATGGTGTTTTTTAAGGTTGGTTATGTCAATAGATTTTGTTTGTCTTATGAGCTTGCCACGTTCCAGTTTAGTGTTGAGGTGCATCTTACATCTCACCAATCTATGGTCACTACCTGTGTTGAACTTATTTAGCACACTGCAGTCTTCTATGACGAATTTTTTGTTACACATAATAAAATCAATTTCACTTGTCGTCCCATTTGGATGTCTCCATGTCCATTTCCTGTGTGGCCTTTTCTTGAAGAAGGAGTTCAAGATGAAAAACCCTTCTGCCTCTGCAAACTCAACGAGAGTATTTCCACGCTGGTTTCTGTTGCCGTGACCGAATTTACCTACTGAAGTTTCATTCTGTTGCCGTTGCCCTATTTTTGCATTGAAATCTCCCATAATTATTTTCAAGTGCTGCTTACCTTTACTATTTAGATGACAAATTTCCTCATAAAATTCTTCAATTTCTTCTTCAGGATGACTTGTGGTGGGTGCATAAGTTTGAATAATCTGAGCCTGGTATCTTTTCGAGAGTTGTATAACAAGCCGTGCAGCTCTGTCAGAGGAACTTTCAACTTCTGCAACTTTATCCTTCAGTTTCTTGTTTATTATAAATCCAACACCACTAGTTCTGCCAGTATCTGTTCCACGATAGTAGAAGAGATGTCCACTTTTCAGTTCGATGAGATCTTCTTCTTTTCTGCTTACCTCACTTAGCCCCACGATGTCCCACTTGATCCTTTGTAGTTCCTCTTCCAATTCAAGAAGTCTTGAATCAGACGATAGGGAGTGTCCATTGTACGTTGCCAAGGTCAGCATCAGATGGCAGCCTAGTCCGGTCCTCCGGGGATTCTTAGCACCCTCTGCCTTCATGTCGCACTGGCCGCTGCCTTGGCCAGGTACATTCCAGCTGCCGGAGACTGAGGGCCAAGATTTAAGTTGTGGAGTCATTTTGGATAGGTTTGGCCATAACTCACCACGCTGGCCAAGAGGGTTGGTGAGTGTGGGATAGAATTTCCTCTAATCCCGATGGTATAGTTATACCGCTATTGGCGGTCGTCAGAGCCCCTTTAGTGGGAACAGGATGCACCACGAGAAGGCGGGGTTGACATTTGTCAAGGAGAGGCTGTGATGTTACGCATCACCTGACCTTACATCCCATATATATATATATCATCATCATCATCATCATTGTCAACCATTATCAATCCACTGCTGGACGAAGGTCTCCCCAAGTTTCCTCCACAACGGTCTGTCTTGTGCCAGTCTCCTCCATGTCACTCCCGCATATTTACGAATTTCATCCACCCATCTCCCATGTGGTCTTTTTCTGGGTCTTTTCCTGTCCCTTGGAATCCAATCTAAAATTTCGGCTGTCCATCTATGGTCTGTCCTTCTGGCAGTATGTCTAGCCCATTGCCATTTCAGGGATTTAACTCTGATCATGATGTCTTCCACTCTCGTCATTTTTCTGATCCACGTGTTCCTCTTCTTATCTCTCCTAGTTATACCAAGCATGCACCTCTCCATGCTGCTTTGAGTTGTCTGCAGCCTTTGTATGTCTCTTTTAGTTAAGGTCCACGTCTCAGCACCATACGTAAGCACTGGAAGGATGCATTGATCAAACACTTTTCTTTTAAGACATAATGGCATATTGCTCTTGAAAATTATTCTCTTTCTGCCAAAAGCTCTCCAGGCAAGTTTTGTACGCCGATTAATTTCTTCATCAATGTGACCCTCACTTGATATCTGCTGTCCAAGATAAACATACGTATCTGTTATCTCCAGCTTTTCTCCATCAATCGATAAATCTTCATTTCTTGTAAAAGCATTGAACATCACTTTTGTCTTCTGAAAGTTCATTTTTAATCCCACTTCTTTACTCTTGTCAGCAAGTTCCTGGATCATACTCTGCAGCTCTGATGGGGTAGTTGCAAAAATGACTACGTCATCAGCAAAACGAAGGTGGGTTAGATAATCTCCATTAATCTTTATCCCTTTGTTTTCCCAGTTCAGTGATTGAAAGACATTTTCCAATATGGCATTAAAGAGCTTCGGAGATATGGTGTCACCTTGTCCCACTCCCTTTCCAATTTTTATGTGTGTTGTATTTTCAAACATCCGAATCTTTGCACTTGCATTTTCGTTGATGTTATTAATAATATTAATGTATGCATCTTCAATACCGCAGGATTTCAGAGCCGTGGTAACTGCTAATGGTTTCACCGAATCAAAGGCTTTTTCATAATCGATAAAAGCCATGCACAATGGAAGTTCATATTCCCTCGCTCTTTCAATTAGTTCTCTCAGTACGTGGATATGATCTATTGTGCTGTAGCCACTCCTGAATCCAGCTTGTTCTCTCGGTTGAGCCATGTCCAGTGTTACCTTCAAGCGGTGTGAAAGAACTTTAGTGAAGATTTTATAAACCACTGATAGGAGGCTGATAGGTCTGTAGTTTCTGAGATCCTCAATGTCACCTTTTTTATGTAGCAGGATCATTGTAGCATTGTTCCAATCCTCAGGAATCTTCCCTTCATTAAGGCATCGAGTGAAAATTTGGGCGAGTACTGCTTCAATTTCTCCACTTGCTTCTTGTATGATGTCTATAGTAATTCCATCTTCTCCTGGAGCTTTCCCCCGCTTCATGTTCTTGATTGCATGAGCAACTTCTGCTGGGAGGACTGGAAGAACTCTGGTACCTTTCATGATGTCTGGAGTACATGTATCATCCCTTTCATATAATTTGGAGTAGAAATCTTTCACTCTTGTCAAAATTTCGCCTCTATTTCTTGTTACAGAACCATCTTCTTTTCTCAGAGCCAAAATCTGTTTTCTTCCCTTACTGAGATGTCCCTTTGCTATCTTTAGGCTTTGGTTGTTTTCAATTGCTTTCATCACTAGCTCACAGTTGAATTTCCTTACGTCTTCAGTGATACTTTTTCGTGCTGTCTTGCATAGCTCTATATATTCCACTTTGGAAGTCACATCTTCTTTAGTTGTCCTCATCTCTCTTCTTTTTTGCATCAACATTTTGGTTTTTCCTGATAATTTGTTCACATGCAACTTGTTCTTAGACCCAGCTAATTTTGTTGCTGTTTCCATTAGAGCTTTGGTTACTTTTCTGTTAACTTCCGAAATATCCACTTCTTCCGATGTTAGGCCTTCTAAAGCAGAGAATCTGTTCTTCAGTTCCAACTTGAAAGTATTATGGTGTTTTTTAAGGTTGGTTATGTCAATACATTTTGTTTGTCTTATGAGCTTGCCACGTTCCAGTTTAGTGTTGAGGTGCATCTTACATCTCACCAATCTATGGTCACTACCTGTGTTGAACTTGTTCAGCACACTGCAGTCTTCGATGACGAATTTTTTGTTACATATAATAAAATCAATTTCACTTGTCGTCCCAATTGGATGTCTCCATGTCCATTTCCTGTGGGGCTTTTTCTTGAAAAAGGAGTTCAAGATGAAAAATCCTTCTGCCTCTGCAAACTCAACGAGAGTATTTCCACGCTGGTTTCTGTTGCCGTGACCGAATTTACCTAATGAAGTTTCATTCTGTTGCCGGTGCCCTATTTTTGCATTGAAATCTCCCATAATTATTTTTAAGTGCTGCTTACCTTTATTATTTAGATGACGAATTTCCTCATAAAATTCTTCAATTTCTTCTTCAGCATGACTTGTGGTGGGTGCATAAGTTTGAATAATCTGAGCCTGGTATCTTCTCGATAGTTGGATAACGAGTCGTGCAGCTCTGTCAGAGGAACTTTCAACTTCTACCACTTCATCCTTCAGTTTCTTGTTTATTATAAATCCAACACCACTAGTTCTGCCAGTATCTGTCCCACGATAATAGAAGAGATGTCCACTTTTCAGTTCAATGAGATCTTCTCCTTTTCTCCTTACCTCACTTAGCCCGACGATGTCCCACTTGATCCTTTGTAGTTCCTCTTCCAATTCAAGAAGCCTTGAATCAGAAGATAGGGAGCGTCCGTTGTAGGTAGCCAAGGTCAGCATCAAATGGCAGCCTAGTCCGGTCCTCCGGGGATTCTTAGCACCCTCTGCCTTCATGTCGCACTGGCCGCTGCCTTGTCCAGGTACATTCCAGCTGACGGAGACTGAGGGCCAAGATTTAAGTTGTAGAGTCATTTTGGAGGTGTTTGGCCATAACTCACCACGCTGGCCAAGCGGGTTGGTGAGTGTGGGATAGCATTTCCTCTGATCCCGATGGTATAGTTATACCGCTATTGGCGGTCGTCAGAGCCCCTTTAGTGGGAACAGGATGCACCACGAGAAGGCGGGGTTGACATTTGTCAAGGAGAGGCTGTGATGTTACGCATCACCTGACCTTACATCCCATATATATATATATATATATATATGTATGAAAAAGCCTTTGATTCGGAGAAACCATCAGCAGTTACAATGGCTCTGAAAACCTGCGGTATTGAAGATGCATACATTAATATTATTAATAACATCTATGAAAATGCAAGTGCAAAGATTAGGCTGTTTGAAAATACAACAGACATAAAAATTGGAAAGGGAGTGAGACAAGGTGACACCATATCTCCGAAGCTCTTTAATGCCACATTGGAGGGTGTTTTTCAGTCACTGAGCTGGGAAAACAAGGGGATAAAGATTAATGGAGATTATCTAACCCACCTTCGTTTTGCTGATGACATGGTCATTTTTGCAACAAGCCCATCAGAGCTGCAGAGTATGATCCAGGAACTTGCTGACAAGAGTAAAGAAGTGGGATTAAAAATGAACTTTCAGAAGACAAAAGTGATGTTCAATGCTTTTACAAGAAATGAAGATTTATCGATTGATGGAGAAAAGCTGGAGATAACAGACACGTACGTTTATCTTGGACAGCAGATATCAAGTGAGGGTCACACTGATGAAGAAATTAATCGGCGTACAAAACTTGCCTGGAGAGCTTTTGGAAGAAACAGCATAATTTTCAAGAGCAATATGCCATTATGTCTTAAAAGAAAAGTGTTTGATCAATGCATCCTTCCAGTGCTTACGTATGGTGCACAGACGTGGACCTTAACTAAAAGAGACATACAAAGGCTGCAGACAACTGAAAGTATCATGGAGAGGTGCATGCTTGGTGTAACCAGGAGAGATAAGAAGAGGAACACGTGGATCCGAAAAATGACAAGAGTGGAAGACATCATGATCAGAGTCAAATCCCTGAAATGGCAATGGGCTGGACATACTGCCAGAAGGACAGATCATCGATGGACAGCCGAAATTTTAGATTGGATTCCAAGGGACTGAAAAAGACCCAGAAGAAGACCACATGGGAGATGGGTTGATGAAATTCGAAAGTATGCAGGGGTGACATGGAGGAGACTGGCACAAGACAGACAGTTGTGGAGGAAACTTGGGGAGACCTTCGTCCAGCAGTGGATTGATAATGGTTGACAATGATGATGATGATGATATATATATATTATCATTCACACAAGGATCAATTAAACTTACCCAGAACATTGTCAGAAATTGCATTCTGCACAACTACTCTAGCATTGAAATCCCCTGCTATTATAACTTTTTCTTTAGCACCAAACTGGCTCAAAACAGCTTTTAGCTCATTCCAGAAATCTTCCTTCCTATTAGAAGGTTCAGAGTCACAAGGAGCATACACTACAACAATTGCAATTCTTTGAAGTTTCACTTCCAAACGAATCCAGAGAAATCTCACTTACGCAACTACAGTGAATCAAGTTGTTCTTCATCTTTTCACTTAAAATCACACCTACACCAGCCTGTCCTCTCACATTATCCAATACTCTAGACCAAACACTCACCGTTCCATTCGTTTCTTCTACCCCAATTTACTTCTTTTTGGTTTCACTTACACACAGCATATCCAGTCTATACTTATCCATCTCCTCAATCACCTCACTCATCTTGCCACTTAAACCTCTAGTATTCCATACACCAATCTTACATTCACTCAGCCAAGATCGCTTTCTCATACGCCGTTTAGAAAGTCCAGGTCGATTCCGTGGAGGACCGTCCTTCTCAAGTGTGGTAGATCCACCATATCCCACACTTGAGTCATTCTTAATATTTCTTTTTGTCTTTTTAATCAGGTAGTCTTTTAATCAGGTTAGTACTTCAGTATGCTCTTGAAAAAAAAACTACAATAAACAACTTACTTTTAACGTCAAAAGACGTGGTAACTGTGAAAGTTTTTTTTTTAGTACGTCTTTTATAAAAAAAGATCGCGCTTAAGTTATCGGTTTGTCCGTCAGCCTGTAGACACGATATCGCTGCAACTATTGGTCCGATTTGAAAAATTCGTTTTACATTAGGAAGCTTGAGATGTACGAATGATGATCCTTTATTTCCTTTTTTTTTTTTTTTTTTTTTTTTGTACGATTGAAAATTTCTCGGCTAGAGTGCGTAAACGCAGATGATATCGAATTCAAAACACATTCTAATCCATATATTTGCTTCTAAACATCCAATTGAATTTTTTTTTTTTTTTTTACTTTTCAATTCCATTCAAGTCGTAGACTATTTTAGGCATAGTCAATTTTCCAAGTTACGCATATATTATCCGCTAGGTGGCGTAAAAGCAAATAGCTTTTCCCCAGGTATCTCTGCTTCTAAAACACCTATTTGAAAAATGTTTCCATCAGCGAATACAGCTCGTGATGGGCAATATTTTGCATATAATTTCTAATTTTTGGTATAAAATGGTTTGGTCACCAGGAGACGTAAGTTTTGATTTCTGCTTCTAATGTATTTGCAGCAAAATCTAAGCTTCTAAAATATCGATTGAAAAAATTCTTTCGTAGACCGATACTACTCACGTAGGCAAATCTTTGCGGAATATTTTCTTCTTAAAATAATGCATGGTTTCTCCGCCAGGGGGCGTAGATATATATCGTGTTTTTGTCAATATCTGTGCTTCTAATAATCCGATTTGAAAAATGTCTTCTTTTTTGGGCTGTTTTCCGGTGCAAAATGTTTTTAATTTAATTTCAAAATTTTCAAATTATTCATTGAATTTCCGCTAGGGAGATTAAAGGTAAAATGTTCTTTCTCCGATAACTCTGCTTCTAAAACTCAGATTGCCGCCCCGGTGGCGCAGTGGTCTAAGCGATGGCCTCTGATCATTCGTCCGTAAGGGGTCCGGGTTTGAATCCCGGTGAGGCATGGATGTTGTGTTTGTCTTACGGCACTGGCTCTCTCCCTTCCCTGTAACCAGTGACCCTAAATTAGGGACGGGCGACTGCTTATAGCCCATTGAGTTGCTCACGGTGGTCGTTAAACCTCCAATCAAAAAAAAAAAAAAAAACTCAGATTAGAAAAATTCATCCAGGACCAGATACAGCTCTTGGTGGGAAGTTTTTTTTATTGTAATTTCTAATTTTTTTATAAAATATGGTTTGGCGACCATGGGGGCGTAAGCGTTAAATTTCTGCTTCTAGGTATTTATAGCAAAATCTCAGTTTCTAAAAACCCGATTTAAAAAATTATTTCGTGGACCGATACCGCACCTATCGACAAACATTTGAGAATATTTTCATCTTAAAATAATGATTGGTTTCTCCACCAGAGGGCGCAGATGTATATTTTATTTCTGTCAATATATCTGCTTCTAAAAGTCGGATTTGAAAAATGCCTTCTCTGTTAGATAGCGTATCAGGTGTAAAATGTTTCTCATATAAGTTCAAATTTTTCAAGTAATGCATAAACTAGGGGTCGTAAAGGTAAAGTGCGTTTTCCTGAATATCTCTGCTTTTCTTTCCGCACCGGATACAGCTCCTGATAGGAAATTCTCAGTATATAATTTCTAATATTTGATAAAGAATGATTTGGCCACCAGCTGGCGTAACAGTTAATTTCGGCGTCTGATGTATTTGCAGTAAAATCTGAGTTCCTGAAAACTCGATTGAAAAAATTCTTTCGTGGACCGATGCCGCTCACATCGAACAACCTTTTGAAAATACTTTCTTTTTAAAATAATGCACGTTTTTTCCTCGAGGGGGGGGGCGTAGATTCATATCCTATATTTGTCCATATCTCTGTTTCTAAGAGCCCGATTTGAAAAACTTATTTCTTTGTTGGAGAGCGTTTCCGCCGCGAAATGTTTCTCATATAAATTCAAATTTTTCTTAACGCACAATCTGCCACCAGAGGGCGTAAGTTGACATTTTCGTTCACAGAATTATCTGCGGGATTAAAATCCCGATTGCTTTTGACTAGCTTTGGTAAATTTAACCCGAAAATTCGGTGGCATCTTTTTTTGTTTTTTTGTTGTTGTTTTTTTTGTTGTTTTTTTGTAAGTCAGTAGGTTGCTCACAGGATGTCTAAATGATAGTCCAGTTAAAAAAGGTTACAGCTATCACTGAGCTCAAAGAACGGATTACTGCAGTTTTCTTCCTTATCACACCTGACATTCTGCAGCGCATGTCAGGTGTGAGAAGGAAGAAGACTGCAGTAATGCGTTCTTTGAGTTCAGTGATAGCTGTAACCTTTTTCGTGTGCACAATGTCCTTAATAAAGTCCTAAAGAAAAAATCACATGGGGTAATATCAGGAGAACAGGGTGGCCATACCGTTGGACTCCACGTACAAACCAAAGCCCTCAAAAATGGTGTTCTAAAGATCTGGGTACATCTAAACACCGTTGCGGAGGCGCTCCATCTTGCTGGAAAATGATGTCTTGAATAATGTGGAATTTCCAATTGTTCTAACATGTCCAGGTATGTTATGCCAGTAATGGCAGCTTCAGCGAAGACAAAGTGACCTGTCACTTTGTTTCCCATTAGGTCAGCCCAGACATTAACCTTCTGGCTGTCTCTCTTGTGTGCTACGACCACATGGGGATTTTCCGTTGTAGCCGAAGTGGAATGCAACCCGCGTCTAAAAGGTGTGTGATAGAGGGCAGTTGCGGAAAATACAGGGGAGAGACGTCATGTTGCATAATATGGTGCTAGGAGGCAAGAGAAAGGCAGGCGTTTCCCTGGGTACGGGACGTCCTGAAAGAGGTGACAGTGTTGGTGAGTTATGAGACTCCCCAGGTATGCATCCTGTAGTAAATGCACTGACTGGATTGGCTGACTGCGATTGAACTGGGTGAAATCACATTTCGGACCAGGGGCCCAGATATTTTGGCGGGAATTCTCTTGTGTTTGCTCCAAGCTGGAAGATGTGTAAGATTTACCGCGATGGCTACTGTCATCAGGCTATAGAGAATTTTACAGTGGCTGAGGTCATTCCTTTAATATCATCGTATATAGCAGAGGTCACTCTGTACTACGGTACTGATAAATTACTAGATAATTGGTTGCGTGGATTTATTTATTTATTTATTTTTTGAGAGGAGCGGTACCACATCCGATGAACTCGCTGCTGAACTGTTCGTCCTATGAACTCGTTGCTGAACTGGGCCGCGGGTGGCCTAGGGATCAGCGTTTGTGACTTCCATGGAGATAACCTCAGGTTCGATCCCACGCAGGTACGAACGCTCCAACCACTAAATATCCTCCGTGCTATGGATGTGCACGTTTAGCCGTCGGACCCCGGGTACTAGACCCCCCCTAGAAGTAAATAAGGGCGTCTTCTACCTCGCTTCCGTGTCACTTTCCTATCGGGAATTCTAGCCCAAATCTCCTAGCTTCCTATTTCTAAGGGTTGTTTAAGACCTGGGGTCAGACACTCCCTTCCTAAAATCTTCTACATATGATCTGATCTGAAATTTGAAATCGGAGCCGCGGTTGGCCTAGTGGTCAACGTTCGTGACTTCAATGGAGGTAACCTCAGGTTCGATCCCACGCAAGTACGAACGCTACAACCACTAAATATCCGCCGTGCGTCGGATGGGCACGTTTAGCCGTCGGACCCCGGGTACTGCCCCCCCCCCCCAAGTAAAAATAAGGGCGTCTTCTACCTCGCTTCCGTGTCACTTTCCTATCGGGCATTCTAGCCCAAATCTCCTAGCTTCCTATTTGCAAGGGTTGTTTAAGACCTAGGGTCAGACACTCCCTTCCTAAAATACTCTACATATGATCTGATCTGATCTGATCGTTGCTGAAATGAGTATCTGTTGGAATCATGAATTCACTCAGTGGTACATAGTGAATGAGTCCTATAATTATTCGTAGTAGAATTACCGAAGTGTATTGGATTTGTGTATGTGTATAAATAGTCTTCACCCCTTTGAAAATAGGGGAGGATGCTGCAAATAAAATCCTGTAAATAGAGCCAGTGGGTCTGCTTTCGTGGATCAAACGTAAACAGCTAAAAAGTAAGTGTGTTTCAAAACATAGGTAATGTCAGACTGGGAAAGGTTTGGCTGGTGGCGACAACTACTAGGCAGCACCGGCGGCGCAGTGGTCTAAGCGATGGCCTCTGATCATTCGTCCCAAAGATGTCCGGGTTCGAATCCCGGTGAGGCATGGATGTTGTGTTTGTCTTATGGCACAGGATCCCTCCCTTCCCTGGAACCAGTGACCCTAAATTAGATACGGGCGACTGCTTAGAGCCCATTGAGTTGCTCAAGGTGGTCGTTAAATCTCCAATCAAGAAAAAAGAAACTTCTAGTGAACGAAATCCGAAATTCCAGTATTTGCGTGATCGCAAAGCTACGCACTAAGGTGAAACCAAAGTAAATAATCAGAACCACACCACATCCGTGTCCTAGATTCGGCAGTTATGTTTATTCACTCTGCTACATGGAATGTTGACTCATCACTGAAACATATCCGTAAAAGAAGTGTAGGTTTTTTGAGATTTTTCATTAATAAGGCAACTGGCGCCATCTATAATCTGATTTAACAAACTTTAGCACTTGCCACGTTTCTTGACGCTTAAAGTAAGTTTTTTTTTTCCACTGAAGTGCCAGAAAAACTGGTACAGACGAGCTTATGCAAAATATATATCAACGTCACCTATGCGCGTACTCGGTTGCATCCGCCAGTGCGTATATAAAGCGATAGACATCCTTTCCAGCTGTCAGAGCTGTTTTCGGCATGAGAATGACAAGTAATAACGATTTAAGCGATTTTCAACGCGGTGTCATAGTTGGCGCTCGTGAGATGGGCCATAGTATTTAAGAGGTAGAAACGAAGTTCGGATTTTCACGGACGACCATTGCAAGGGTTGTACCGTGACTACAAGAATTCGGGCGAAACCTCCAACCTACGATACAAGTGTGGCATTAAAAAGACATTGGATGAGCGTGCCCATCGTCGGCTGTCAAGAATCGTTTCACGCGACACTCTCGCAGGTAGCATCGGAATTCAATGCTGGAGTCTCAACAAGCATCTGCGTCCGGACTGTGCAACTTACCCTGCACTATATGGGCGTTGGGAGCCGACAGCCAACTCGAGTCCCCTTGATGGGTGCACGACACAGAGCTATGCGCCTCGCTTGGGCACGGCAACACCGCCACTGGATGACTGGAAACAAGTAGCCTGGTCTGACGAGTCGCGTTTCCAACTGTATCGGGCAGATGGAAGGATTCGTGCGCGGCGCAAACCCCATGAAGCCATGGATCCCGCCTGTCAACAAGGAACTGCAACGGCTGGTAGGGGGGTCCGTAATGGTATAGCGTGTGTTTAGCTGGACTTCACTGGGACCCCTGGTACGTCTGTGACCGGCCAACCCTATGTGCGAATCCTTTCTGACGAGGTACACCCGTTCATGTCCGGCATTCATGCTGACGGGTTGGGCCTGTTCCAACAGGACAATGCACCTCCACACAAATGCTGGGACGCCACATTATGGTTAGAGGAGCATTCATCTGAGTTTGGGGTGTTACCATTCCCACCCAAGTCCCCAGATCTGAACGTGGTATAACACATTTGGGATGTCATGCAACGCGCTATCGAACACAGGAATCCGAGACCTCGGAATACACCCGAATTGTGGAACGCTCTGCAGGAAGTATGGTGTGCATTGCCTACAGCATATTTCCAGAAGCTACTGGAGTCCATGTCTCGTCGTATTTCTGCAGTCCTGCGCTCCCGTGGGGGACCTACCAAGTATTAAACTGGTGTACCAGTTTTTCTGGCACTTCAGTGTACTTCATTATAGGCACGCTGTATAATTGACTCAGCGAACTCTCAATACAGCTGAAACATGACTCGTTTTATTTTTCACCATCACTACGAACAAATACCTAATGGTTAAAGAAAAGGTGTTCTCCACACGCTTCAGTTCAGATGTTTATGCAGGTTGCTTTGCCCCAGGTTTAATACTATACATGAAGATCCCACGTAATACGAAATATTTATAAGCTGTTAGTACGCAATGAACCAGATACTGAACGCAACGCCACTTTCTGTGTACAAGGGCTGGACAAAATAAAGTGAGCCGCCCCGGTGGCGCAGTGGTCTAAGCGATGACCTCTGATCATTCGTCCGAACGGGGCCCGGGTTCAAATCCCGGTGAGGCATGGATGTTGTGTTTGTCTTACGTCGCTGGCTCTCTCTCTTCCCTGGAACCAATGACCCTAAATTAGGAACGGGCGAGTACTTATAGCCCATTGAGTTGCTCACGGTGGTCGTTAAACCTCCAATCAAAAAATAATAATAATAATGTGAACACCTGGAAAATATGTGACATGTCTTCTAATTTATAAAGTTAAATGTTTGTTTGTTTGTCCGCTATGCAAATCTGCAGTTTTCAATTTTTTTGGAGGTTTAACGACCATCCTGAGCAACTCACCAGGGCCGCCCCTGTGGCATAGTGGTCTAAGCGATGACCTCTGATCTTTCGTCCGAGATGGGTCTGGATTCGAATCCCGTGAGGCATGGATATTGTGTTTGTCTTACGGCACTGGCTCTCTCCCTTCCCTGGAACCAGTTACCATAAACTAGGGACGGGCGACTGCTTTTTTTTTTTTGATTGGAGGTTTAACGACCACCTTGAGCAACTCAATGGGCTATAAGCAGTCACCCGTCCCTAATTTAGGGTCACTGGTTCCAGAGAAGGGAGAAAGCCAGTACCGTAAAAAAAAACACAACATCCATGCCTCACCGGGATTCGAACCCGGACCCCGTTCGGACGAATGATCAGAGGCCACCGCTTAGACCACTACGCCACCAGGACGGTAGTTTTCAATTTAGAACCACCAAATTTGGCATACTACCTCATGGTAGTCTAACTTAGACCATATACGGTTTCTGAAATGAGTCGGAGCCCGGGGTCAAGCGTGGCCACCGAGATAATAGGCCTTCTCACCCTCGCCCTTGAGAGCGGTGACGTCATCATACTTCGGGCTACCTACCACGAACCAATAAAACGTATTCGAGTCAAGCTTGCATTCGTCATTCTTCTAAGAGGCGCTAAGTTTTAAGACAGTGTAATTCCATTTTATAATCTTGTGGTCATTTCAATATACACTATCTACCAACAAGTAATTGGACACCTGTGATAGCAAAGGAAAACGAAGTTTATTCACCTCCAATAGTTGGTGGAGCCCCCACGAGCGGCGATTACAGCTGCGACCCTTCGGGGCATACTCTCAACTAGGCGTTGTACGACGGCTAGCGGTATTTTCTTCCACTCGGCTTGGAGAAGACAGGTCAGTTGATTCACCGATTTCGGACGGTGGGGGCACCCCTTAAGTCGGCGCTCCAACTCGTTCCAAAGGTGCTCGATAGGGTTAAGGTCCGGGCTCTGCCCAGGCCAGTCCATTCAATTCACCCCATTGTCACCATACCAAGTCATGGTGGAGCTCGCAACATGACAGGTGGCATTGTCATCCTGAAAGTAACATGGGTCCACCCCGTAAAACTGCCACAACGTAGGAAGCGCATGGTCATCCAAAATGGTGCAGTAGGTCTCGGCGTTGAGTCTAATAGGGATTGCGACCAAGGGTCCCGTGCCATACCAGGAGAAACACCCCCATAGCATAATTCCACAGCCGCCGGACTTCACAGTTGGCACAATACATTCCGGGAGGAGGCGTTCTCCAGGCAGACGCCAAACCAAGACCCTGCGATCTGAACGGTAGAGGGTGAACCTTGATTCGTCGCTCCAGAGAACCTGTTTCCACTGTTCAACGGTCCACTGTCGACGTTTTTTGCACCACGTTAGCCTAGCAGCGCTATTGGACTTGGCGATCAAAGGCTTGTGGGCGGCAGCACGTCCATGACAACCGAGCAGATGGGCTTTTTTACGGATGGTATTCATCGAAAGAACACTTCCGGATGCCTGTTGAAACTCCTCGCGGATGTGGCCAATCGATTTGGTGTGGTTCTTCCGAATTTCTCTGGCCAGCACCCGACGGTCTCTAACTCCCAGTTTTGTGGGTCTTCCGGGTCGGGGCACATTCCGACAGTCACCTCTCATCTTCCACTTGCCAATCACGTAGGCCACTGTCGATTTTGTGTACTTCAACTCCCTGGATATGTCACGTATGGATCGGCCATTTCTATGACACCCGACGATTACACCTTTCACGAAATCAGAGAGCTCCGAACTGCGTGGCATCTTGCATGCGACTGGTTGCGTTGTTGTTTCCTACACGATATTTAACGGCGGCGGCCGTGACGTGTATCAGGACCGCAGATATCGTCGATTGCAGGGGTGTCCAATTACTTGTTGGTAGATAGTGTATAACGATGACAAAAAACTTTATAGTACCAAAATGCAACGGAAAATACAAAGCTGTACTAAAAGTAAGTGCTCTTTCCGGAAAAAGTAATATCTTAGAATAAATGGACACACATGCCGAAGTAACCATTTCGACATCACGAAGAATAAGTCAATGATTTTATGATTTGTTCGACATTTTTTCGTCTAAGTCGTTTTCAGTTACCGAAATTGTTTTAATAAATATACACAAGATCCTTTCCTAATCTGAAATAAATTTCTGACGCTAGCATTAAGACGCAGCCGGCTGCCATAAGTGTTTCCGGAAATAAAAAAAATAATAATCCCCACGATGCATTTGTAGATTTCGCAGCTGCTGATTTTTAATCTCATATGAGCTAAAGAAATATATGTCGCTAATTAAAATGCCCTAGGAAGTCACCGCGATAAAAGGAAAGCGTGTAGAAAATGTTGTTGCCTTGACAGTCCGCTTGTTCGTGTGCTTAACTAAAGATTATTTTACTCGAAAACAATGACTAACGTTCATACATTTTCGTCTTTAGTACTTTTTTTGTACAAAAAGATCGTGCTTCTGTTATCAGTTTGTCCGTCCGTCCGTCCGTCTGTACCCGATATCTCAGCAACTATTAGTCCGATTTAAAAAATTCTTTTTGCATTGGAAAGCTTGAAATATGCAAATGACGATCCTTTATTTCGTTTGTTTTTTTTTTACAATGTACAATTTCGCCGGTAGAGGGCGTAAATGCAGATGATGTAGAATTCAAAAATACGTTTTATTCCACATATTTGCTTCTAAACATCCGATTGAAAAAAAAAATTTATATCTTTCGATTCCATTTATGTCGAAGAGTATTTTCGATATACGTTACTTTTTCAAATTACGCATAGATTTTCCGCTAGGGGGCGTAAAAGTAAATTGCATTTTCCCCGATAACTCTTCTTCTAAAACTCCGATTTGAAATTTGTTTTCTTCAGCGGATACATCTCCTGATGGAAAATCTTTTGCATATAATTTCAAATTGTTTGTAAAGAATACTTTAGCCACCAGGGGGCGTAAGTGTTAATTTTTGCTTCTGATGTATTTGCCATAAAATCGTAGCTTCTAAAATATCGATTAACAAATTCTTTCATGGACTGATGCCACTCACATCGATAAACCTTTTCGGAATATTTTCTTCTTAAAATATTCCATAGTTTCTCCGCCAGGGAGCGTAGATGTACATCTTATTTTTGTCAATACCTCTACTTCTAGGAGTCCAATTTGAAAAATTCCTTCTTTGTTGGATAGTGTTTTCCGTGTGACATGTTTTTCATATAATTTCAAAGTTTTCAAGTAATTCATAGACTTTCCGCTAGGGGGCGTAGTGGTAAATTGCGTTTCCCCCTATATCTCTGCTTCTAAATCTCCGATTTGAAAAATTCTTTCTGCACCGGATACAGCTCCTGATGGGAAATCGTTTGCACATAATTTCTAATTTTTGTAAAAAAATAGTTTGGCCACCAGGGGGCGTAAATCTTAAATTCCGCTTCTGTTGTATTTGCAGCAAAATATGAGCTTCTAAATTCTCGATTGAATAAAACGTCGTTTGTTGACTGATACTACTCATGTCGACAAACCTTTTAGGAAAATTTTCTTCTCGAAAAAATGCATGGTTTCTACGCCAGGGGGCGTAGATGTATATCTTATTTTTGTCAATATCTCTACTTCTAAGAGTACGATTTGAAAAATTCCTTCTTTGTTGAATAGTGTTTCCGATGCGAAATGTTTTTCATCTATAAATTCAAAATTTTCAAGTAAATCACACACCTTCCGCTAGGGGGCACAAAGGTAAATTGCGTTTTCTGCGTTATTTCTGCTACTAAAGTTCTGATTTAAAAAATTCTTCCTGTATCGCATACAAGACCTGCTGGAAAATATTTTTCACATAATTTCTAATGTTTGGTAAAGAATTGTTTTGTCGCCCCGGTGGCGCAGTGGTCTAAGGCGCTGGCCTCTGATCATTCGTCCGTAAGGGGTCCGATTTCGAATCCCGGTCAGGCATGGATGTTGTGTTTGTCTTACGGCACTGGCTCTCTCCCTTCCCTGGAACCAGTGACCCTAAATTAGGGACGGGCGACTGCTTATAGCCCATTGAGTTGCTCACGGTGGTCGTTAAACCTCCAATCAAAAAAAAAAAAAAAAAAAAAATTGTTTAGCCACCAGGGGTCATATGTGTTAATTTCTGCTTCTGAAGTATTTGTTGCAAAATCTGGACTCCTGAAAACTCGACTAATTTTTTTTTCTTCGACCGATACCGCTTATACGGATAAACCTTTTGAGAATACTTTCTTCCTAAAATAATGCATGGTTTTCTCACCAGGGGACGTAAAGTCACATCTTATTTCTGTCGATATCTCTGTTTCTAAGAGTTCGTAAGCTCACGATTCCGTTTAGAGCAATATCTGAGTGATTAAAAACCCGATTGAAAATCTTCTTTCTTTGGTCAGATCTATTGTTTTCCATACCGGTTCCATTGACTTTGAATAGCTTTGATAAATTTCATTTGCGTCAGAACGGATTCAAAAGGCGTGCTTATTACACCCGAAAATTCGGTGTCAACTTTCTTGTTCTTTGTTGCTGTTGTTGTTTTTTGGTATGAATGAAATCAAACGTTAAGCTGACCATTTCGAACTTCACGTAAGCAATCTAACCAACGAAAGTTAAAAGCCAAGCGGAAGTCACAACCCTTCGCTGTCAGTACTTCGTAGCAAGAAAAGCACCTAACGTCGCTCGTGCCAACAGCGGTCGATACGATAGCTCGGCGTTTAGTGACGTCACGAATCGCTGCGCAGGCCTTCAAATCTCGGTGGCCACGGGTCAAGAAGCCCCCATACAACATTTTTGTAAAAGGTTCCATTATTTTACTTTTTAATTTTGAATTCGAATTTAATTCCTTTTTGTCGTAATAAATGCAAGAACTTTTTTTTTTTTTTTTTTTTGTGTGTGTGACAAGTGCTTTCCAGTGTAGAACTGCAACACAATAAAGTATCGGAAGTGAAGGTAAATATTTCGATTCCTCTTCCTTCGTTTTATGTATCGTAAAAGTAAATTAACTGAATCAATAAAAAAAATTGTTTTTCACACCTACAGCCAACCCGGCTCAATAGCCTAAGTGAATTAATATAAATTTACTGAAAAATTACAGGAATATATTTTTCATTCATAAACATTCACCCGCTAAACCTAATTCCACGAATAGTAATATTTACCCGGGAAATACCGGGTACCCCTGATGTATGTATACATGTATAAAAAGCAACAAAAATCAAACGGAAAAATTAAAAATACTGTGTGGCTAAAAACTCAACAGCGAATAAAATTCAAATTCAATTAAGAAATGAAATACAGAACTAGGTACGGTTCATGCTGCAACAACTTAATCGTTTTTAATCGATTTGTACAAAATTTAGATAGTTAATTATCACCAAATATTCCCCACCAACGCCGGGCAATTCAGCTAGTTATTAATAAGGTGCTGGACATATGCCTTTAATACAGCTTCCAACTTTCTTGGAATAGTTTCATACAGCTTTTGAATAGTGTCCAGTAGAATGTTGTACTATGTATTTATTAATAAGGTGTTGGACCACCATTTGCCTTTAATACAGCTTCCAACCTTCTTGGAATAGATTCATACAGCTTTTGAATAGTGTCCAGTAGAATGTTGTACTATGTATTTATTAATAAGGTGCTGGACCACCATTTGCCTTTAATACAGCTTCCAACCTTCTTGGAATAGATTCATACAGCTTTTGAATAGTGTCCAGTAGAATATTGTACTATGTATTTATTAATAAGGTGTTGGACCACCATTTGCCTTTAATACAGCTTCCAACCTTCTTGGAATAGATTCATACAGCTTTTGAATAGTGTCCAGTAGAATGTTGTACTATGTATTTATTAATAAGGTGTTGGACCACCATTTGCCTTTAATACAGCTTCCAACCTTCTTGGAATAGATTCATACAGCTTTTGAATAGTGTCCAGTAGAATGTTGTACTATGTATTTATTAATAAGGTGTTGGACCACCATTTGCCTTTAATACAGCTTCCAACCTTCTTGGAATAGATTCATACAGCTTTTGAATAGTGTCCAGTAGAATGTTGTACTATGTATTTATTAATAAGCTGTTGGACCACCATTTGCCTTTAATACAGTTTCCAACCTTCTTGGAATAGATTCATACAGCTTTTGAATAGTGTCCAGTAGAATGTTGTACTATGTATTTATTAATAAGGTGTTCGACCACCATTTGCCTTTAATACAGCTTCCAACCTTCTTGGAATAGATTCATACAGCTTTTGAATAGTGTCCAGTAGAATGTTGTACTATGTATTTATTAATAAGGTGTTGGACCACCATTTGCCTTTAATACAGCTTCCAACCTTCTTGGAATAGATTCATACAGCTTTTGAATAGTGTCCAGTAGAATGTTGTACTATGTATTTATTAATAAGCTGTTGGACCACCATTTGCCTTTAATACAGCTTCCAACCTTCTTGGAATAGATTCATACAGCTTTTGAATAGTGTCCAGTAGAATGTTGTACTATGTATTTATTAATAAGGTGTTGGACCACCATTTGCCTTTAATACAGCTTCCAACTTTCTTGGAATAGATTCATACAGCTTTTGAATAGTGTCCAGTAGAATGTTGTGCTATGTATTTATTAATAAGGTGTTGGACCACCATTTGCCTTTAATACAGCTTCCAACCTTCTTGGAATAGATTCATACAGCTTTTGAATAGTGTCCAGTAGAATGTTGTACTATGTATTTATTAATAAGGTGTTGGACCACCATTTGCCTTTAATACAGCTTCCAACTTTCTTGGAATAGTTTCATACAGCTTTTGAATAGTGTCCAGTAGAATGTTGTACTATGTATTTATTAATAAGGTGTTGGACCACCATTTGCCTTTAATACAGCTTCCAACCTTCTTGGAATAGATTCATACAGCTTTTGAATAGTGTCCAGTAGAATGTTGTACTATGTATTTATTAATAAGCTGTTGGACCACCATTTGCCTTTAATACAGCTTCCAACCTTCTTGGAATAGATTCATACAGCTTTTGAATAGTGTCCAGTAGAATGTTGTACTATGTATTTATTAATAAGGTGTTGGACCACCATTTGCCTTTAATACAGCTTCCAACCTTCTTGGAATAGATTCATACAGCTTTTGAATAGTGTCCAGTAGAATGTTGTACTATGTATTTATTAATAAGGTGTTGGACCACCATTTGCCTTTAATACAGCTTCCAACCTTCTTGGAATAGATTCATACAGCTTTTGAATAGTGTCCAGTAGAATGTTGTACTATGTATTTATTAATAAGGTGTTGGACCACCATTTGCCTTTAATACAGCTTCCAACCTTCTTGGAATAGATTCATACAGCTTTTGAATAGTGTCCAGTAGAATGTTGTACTATGTATTTATTAATAAGGTGTTGGACCACCATTTGCCTTTAATACAGCTTCCAACCTTCTTGGAATAGATTCATACAGCTTTTGAATAGTGTCCAGTAGAATGTTGTACTATGTATTTATTAATAAGGTGTTGGACCACCATTTGCCTTTAATACAGCTTCCAACCTTCTTGGAATAGATTCATACAGCTTTTGAATAGTGTCCAGTAGAATATTGTACTATGTATTTATTAATAAGCTGTTGGACCACCATTTGCCTTTAATACAGCTTCCAACCTTCTTGGAATAGATTCATACAGCTTTTGAATAGTGTCCAGTAGAATGTTGTACTATGTATTTATTAATAAGCTGTTGGACCACGATTTGCCTCTAATTCAGCTTCCAACCTTCTTGGAATAGATTCATACAGCTTTTGAATAGTGTCCAGTAGAATGTTGTACTATGTATTTATTAATAAGCTGTTGGACCACCATTTGCCTTTAATACAGCTTCCAACCTTCTTGGAATAGATTCATACAGCTTTTGAATAGTGTCCAGTAGAATGTTGTACTATGTATTTATTAATAAGCTGTTGGACCACCATTTGCCTTTAATTCAGCTTCCAACCTTCTTGGAATAGATTCATACAGCTTTTGAATAGTGTCCAGTAGAATGTGGTACTATGTATTTATTAATAAGGTGTTCGACCACCATTTGCCTTTAATACAGCTTCCAACCTTCATGGAATACATTCATACAGCTTTTGAATAGTGTCCAGTAGAATGTTGTACTATGTATTTATTAATAAGGTGTTGGACCACCATTTGCCTTTAATACAGCTTCCAACCTTCTTGGAATAGATTCATACAACTTTTGAATAGTGTCCAGTAGAATGTTGTACTATGTATTTATTAATAAGCTGTTGGACCACCATTTGCCTTTAATACAGCTTCCAACCTTCTTGGAATATATTCATACAGCTTTTGAATAGTGTCCAATAGAATGTTGTACTATGTATTTATTAATAAGCTGTTGGACCACAATTTGCCTTTAATTCAGCTTCCAACCTTCTTGGAATAGATTCATACAGCTTTTGAATAGTGTCCAGTAGAATGTTGTACCATGTATTTATTAATAAGGTGTTGGACCACCATTTATTTGCCTTTAATACAGCTTCCAACCTTCTTGGAATAGATTCATACAGCTTTTGAATAGTGTCCAGTAGAATGTGGTACTATGTATTTATTAATAAGGTGTTCGACCACCATTTGCCTTTAATACAGCTTCCAACCTTCATGGAATAGATTCATACAGCTTTTGAATAGTGTCCAGTAGAATGTTGTACTATGTATTTATTAATAAGCTGTTGGACCACCATTTGCCTTTAATTCAGCTTCCAACCTTCTTGGAATAGATTGTAATAGATTCATACAGCTTTTGAATAGTGTCCAGTAGAATGTTGTACTATGTATTTATTAATAAGGTGTTGGACCACCATTTATTTGCCTTTAATACAGCTTCCAACCTTCTTGGAATAGATTCATACAGCTTTTGAATAGTGTCCAGTAGAATGTTGTACTATGTATTTGTTAATAAGGTGTTGGACCACCATTTATTTGCCTTTAATACAGCTTCCAACTTTCTTCCAATAGATTTCGTACAGCTTTTGAATAGTCTCCAGTGGAATGTTGTACGATGTGTTTACTAATAAGGTGTTGGATCACCATTTGCCTTTAATACAGCTTCCAACCTTGTTGGAATAAATTCATACAGCTTTTGAATAGTCGCCAGCGGCATATTGCACCATTCATCGATCAGAACATCATACGATTTGTTCCAAAGACATAGGAAGAGGAAATCTGCTTCTCCCTCTGCTGTCCAAAACTGACTACAGTTGTTCGATGGTTTTCAGTTCAGGTGATTGAGCTGCCCAGAGTAGAAGTTGAAGGTCATATTGGTTCCATCTCAAACTAAGACTGAACTGTTCTGGTTGTGTGTGTGTGGGCACATTTTCGTCTTGAAAAATGGCATCGTTGTTGGGAATCAACGTTTGAGCCATACGATGCACCTCATCACCTAGAATGTCCAAGCACCTGCTGGCAGTAACTCGTCTATGTAAGATAATGATGAAGCCAACCGAATACATAGATATAGTCGAACAAATCTTTACATATTCACCCCATGTTTGACAGTTTGAACCAGACGAAACATTTTACGCCCATTCTCTGCTCAAAATAATGTAAAATTTCTCTTCCAGGAGCACAAATGTTTAAGTTTTTCGAAATATCTCTGCTTCTAGTAGTCCGATTTATAGAATTCTTCCAACACCTGGCAGGTACTTCTGGGTTTTTGAAGTGCACAGTTCCGATGCTAGGTGGTGTTAGTGGGCATTCCTGTGTGCAACCTTATCTCTGGTTCTAAAAATCCTATTGAAGAATTGCTTTTTAAGCACGTCTTTTCTACAAAAAAGTTCGTGCTTATGCTTTGGGTTGGGCTGTCTGTCTGTGAACACCCTTTGTCTCCAACTACTGAACCTACGTAGATCATTTAAAAAAAATTGCACAATGAGCAGGCGCTGCCTGTAGGATAACGCACTCGCTCCACTCGTTACGCCAGTTGTTAGTCAGACTTCAGTTTACAAAGTTGTGTCTCAGTTTGCTAACTAATTTGTTCTTGTTCCGAAAACTTATGCCTAAAAATGGAGGGAAAAAGCAAGCTAAGTCTGATCTTGCGTAGACATTAGAATCGAAACTTTGCGAGGAATATCTCCTACCGAAATTCATAAAGCTTTGTGTGAAGTTTGTGGGGTTAGTGCGGTGGATCGTAGCACAGTGTCACACTGAGCTTCTCATTTCCACCAAGGTTAGATCGAAATTCATAAAGCTTTGTGTGAAGTTTGTGGGGTTAGTGTGGTGGATCGTAGCACAGTGTCACAATGAGCTTCTCATTTCCGCCAAGGTTAGGCCGAAATTCATAAAGCTTTGTGTGAAGTTTGTGGGGTTAGTGTGGTGGATCGTAGCACAGTGTCACAGTGAGCTTCTCATTTCCGCCAAGGTTAGACCGAAATTCATAAAGCTTTGTGTGAAGTTTGTGGGGTTAGTGTGGTGGATCGTAGCGCAGTGTCACAGTGAGCTTCTCATTTCCGCCAAGGTTAGGCCGAAATTCATAAAGCTTTGTGTGAAGTTTGTGGGGTTAGTGTGGTGGATCGTAGCACAGTGTCACACTGAGCTTCTCATTTCCGCCAAGGTTAGGCCGAAATTCATAAAGCTTTGTGTGAAGTTTGTGGTGTTAGTGTGGTGGATCGTAGCACAGTGTCACACTGAGCTTCTCATTTCCACCAAGGTTAGATCGAAATTCATAAAGCTTTGTGTGAAGTTTGTGGGGTTAGTGTGGTGGATCGTAGCACAGTGTCACACTGAGCTTCTCATTTCCGCCAAGGTTAGGCCGAAATTCATAAAGCTTTGTGTGAAGTTTGTGGTGTTAGTGTGGTGGATCGTAGCACAGTGTCACACTGAGCTTCTCATTTCCACCAAGGTTAGATCGAAATTCATAAAGCTTTGTGTGAAGTTTGTGGGGTTAGTGTGGTGGATCGTAGCACAGTGTCACACTGAGCTTCTCATTTCCGCCAAGGTTAGGCCGAAATTCATAAAGCTTTGTGTGAAGTTTGTGGTGTTAGTGTGGTGGATCGTAGCACAGTGTCACACTGAGCTTCTCATTTCCACCAAGGTTAGATCGAAATTCATAAAGCTTTGTGTGAAGTTTGTGGGGTTAATATGTTGGATCGTAGCACAGTGTCACAGTGAGCTTCTCATTTCCGCCAAGGTTAGACCGAAATTCATAAAGCTTTGTGTGAAGTTTGTGGGGTTAGTGTGGTGGATCGTAGCGCAGTGTCACAGTGAGCTTCTCATTTCCGCCAAGGTTAGGCCGAAATTCATAAAGCTTTGTGTGAAGTTTGTGGGGTTAGTGTGGTGGATCGTAGCACAGTGTCACACTGAGCTTCTCATTTCCGCCAAGGTTAGGCCGAAATTCATAAAGCTTTGTGTGAAGTTTGTGGTGTTAGTGTGGTGGATCGTAGCACAGTGTCACACTGAGCTTCTCATTTCCACCAAGGTTAGATCGAAATTCATAAAGCTTTGTGTGAAGTTTGTGGGGTTAGTGTGGTGGATCGTAGCACAGTGTCACACTGAGCTTCTCATTTCCGCCAAGGTTAGGCCGAAATTCATAAAGCTTTGTGTGAAGTTTGTGGTGTTAGTGTGGTGGATCGTAGCACAGTGTCACACTGAGCTTCTCATTTCCACCAAGGTTAGATCGAAATTCATAAAGCTTTGTGTGAAGTTTGTGGGGTTAGTGTGGTGGATCGTAGCACAGTGTCACACTGAGCTTCTCATTTCCACCAAGGTTAGATCGAAATTCATAAAGCTTTGTGTGAAGTTTGTGGGGTTAGTGTGGTGGATCGTAGCACAGTGTCACACTGAGCTTCTCATTTCCACCAAGGTTAGATCGAAATTCATAAAGCTTTGTGTGAAGTTTGTGGGGTTAGTGTGGTGGATCGTAGCACAGTGTCACACTGAGCTTCTCATTTCCACCAAGGTTAGATCGAAATTCATAAAGCTTTGTGTGAAGTTTGTGGGGTTAGTGTGGTGGATCGTAGCACAGTGTCACACTGAGCTTCTCATTTCCGCCAAGGTTAGGCCGAAATTCATAAAGCTTTGTGTGAAGTTTGTGGTGTTAGTGTGGTGGATCGTAGCACAGTGTCACACTGAGCTTCTCATTTCCACCAAGGTTAGATCGAAATTCATAAAGCTTTGTGTGAAGTTTGTGGGGTTAATATGTTGGATCGTAGCACAGTGTCACAGTAAGCTTCTCATTTCCGCCAAGGTTAGGCCGAAATTCATAAAGCTTTGTGTGAAGTTTGTGGGGTTAGTGTGGTGGATCGTAGCACAGTGTCACAATGAGCTTCTCATTTCCGCCAAGGTTAGGCCGAAATTCATAAAGCTTTGTGTGAAGTTTGTGGGGTTAGTGTGGTGGATCGTAGCACAGTGTCACAGTGAGCTTCTCATTTCCACCAAGGTTAGACCGAAATTCATAAAGCTTTGTGTGAAGTTTGTGGGGTTAGTGTGGTGGATCGTAGCACAGTGTCACACTGAGCTTCTCATTTCCGCCAAGGTTAGGCCGAAATTCATAAAGCTTTGTGTGAAGTTTGTGAGGTTAGTGTGGTGGATCTTAGCACAGTGTCACACTCAGCTTCTCATTTCCGCCAAGGTTAGGCCGAAATTCATAAAGCTTTGTGTGAAGTTTGTGGGGTTAGTGTGGTGGATCGTAGCACAGTGTCACAATGAGCTTCTCATTTCCGCCAAGGTTAGGCCGAAATTCATAAAGCTTTGTGTGAAGTTTGTGGGGTTAGTGTGGTGGATCGTAGCACAGTGTCACAGTGAGCTTCTCATTTCCACCAAGGTTAGACCGAAATTCATAAAGCTTTGTGTGAAGTTTGTGGGGTTAGTGTGGTGGATCGTAGCACAGTGTCACAATGAGCTTCTCATTTCCGCCAAGGTTAGGCCGAAATTCATAAAGCTTTGTGTGAAGTTTGTGGGGTTAGTGTGGTGGATCGTAGCACAGTGTCACAGTGAGCTTCTCATTTCCACCAAGGTTAGACCGAAATTCATAAAGCTTTGTGTGAAGTTTGTGGGGTTAGTGTGGTGGATCGTAGCACAGTGTCACAATGAGCTTCTCATTTCCGCCAAGGTTAGGCCGAAATTCATAAAGCTTTGTGTGAAGTTTGTGGGGTTAGTGTGGTGGATCGTAGCACAGTGTCACAGTAAGCTTCTCATTTCCGCCAAGGTTAGGCCCAAATTCATAAAGCTTTGTGTGAAGTTTGTGGGGTTAGTGTGGTGGATCGTAGCACAGTGTCACAATGAGCTTCTCATTTCCGCCAAGGTTAGGCCGAAATTCATAAAGCTTTGTGTGAAGTTTGTGGGGTTAGTGTGGTGGATCGTAGCACAGTGTCACAGTGAGCTTCTCATTTCCACCAAGGTTAGACCGAAATTCATAAAGCTTTGTGTGAAGTTTGTGGGGTTAGTGTGGTGGATCGTAGCACAGTGTCACACTGAGCTTCTCATTTCCGCCAAGGTTAGGCCGAAATTCATAAAGCTTTGTGTGAAGTTTGTGAGGTTAGTGTGGTGGATCTTAGCACAGTGTCACACTCAGCTTCTCATTTCCGCCAAGGTTAGGCCGAAATTCATAAAGCTTTGTGTGAAGTTTGTGGGGTTAGTGTAGTGGGTCGTAGCACAGTGTCACAGTGATCTTCTCATTTCCGCCAAGGTTAGATCGAAATTCATAAAGCTTTGTGTGAAGTTTGTGGGGTTAGTGTAGTGGATTGTAGCACAGTGTCACAGTGAGCTTCTCATTTCCGCCAAGGTTAGGCCGAAATTCATAAAGCTTTGTGTGAAGTTTGTGGGGTTAGTGTAGTGGATCGTAGCACAGTGTCACAATGAGCTTCTCATTTCCGCCAAGGTTAGGCCGAAATTCATGAAGCTTTGTGTGAAGTTTGTGGGGTTAGTGTGGTGGATCGTAGCACAGTGTCACAGTGAGCTTCTCATTTCCACCAAGGTTAGACCGAAATTCATGAAGCTTTGTGTGAAGTTTGTGGGGTTAGTGTAGTGTATCGTAGCAGTGTCCCTGTGTGCTTCTGTTTTCTGCCAAGACTGGGAAAGTATCGAAGACGACCCAAGAAGCGGCCGGCCATCAGATGCAGCGGACGACACTTCTGTGGCTATCGTCAACAGCATTTTGGAAGAAGATCGACAGAAAACATTTGAAGGGATTGCGTATGAAGCAAACATGTCTACCCCTTCGGTTTTTAGAATTCTAACTGAGAAATTACAGAAGAAAAAAGTGACTTCCCAATGATTCGCCAAAGAAGGCCCGACATGCTCGTAGCTGGTGTCATCATTTTGCACGACAACGCCAGGCCGCATAGTGCTCGTACTATAAGAGACATTCTGGAAAAGTTTGGATGGGAATTGTTTCCCTACGCGCCATTCAGTCCAGACGTGAGCCCAGCAGACTATGACTTGTTCCCAAAACTGAAGAAGACTCTCCGCGAGAAACGATTCAGTACGATTCAGGATGTTTCTAATGAGGTGGCCCGAGCAAACCGACGCCTGAACATTGGAGGTGTCTTGACTGGAATAGAACCCAAACGTTGGGTCGCTGTCATAAAGAAACATGGAGCTGCGAAGAACGGTAAAGTAGGGTGGGCCGAAAACAACTTTTTTAATTTGCATATCGCCTATTGCCGAAATGTTGCCATTTTGGTTAACAAGAATAACAAATAAATATTTTGTGAAATCGACCAATATCTTACGCCTCCGCGCGGCACACTAAGTTCGCGTTTTTCCCACCGCATTGGGCCGTAAGCAAAAATGGATTGAATCATTTTGTAATTGAAATCGAATAACCCCTAGTGCGCAAAATTGTCCTTTAGTGTTCCCAATAACAGTGAAAAGAAACGTTTTCAAGTTGTTCAATATGCTATGTCTCCGTACTGCTCGCGAAGTTCCCCATTTTCTTCCCACATTTGGCCCGTAGGCCTAGGCTATAGGTAAAGGCATCCTGGCATGCAGGGCATCGGAAAAATCCGATGCCCACATGCCAGGATGAAATTGCACTGTTCTCAGTGCACCATGCGTGTGCATGTGTAATAACACTCAGTTTACTTTTCAAAGTGTAGCGTGTACCTATTCGCTTGCTTCCAATGTCACATATGGAAACAACCCAGAACTCACCACGAGGAGGTAGCTACACTTTGAATTCCGCCCACCCTCCCTCCAGCTCAGAATTTTATTTCTACGTGGTATATCCTGTTCGGCATCCCGCTTTACTCGAAAAAGGTGGCATTAATTGCCGTGATGCAGTTGTTGCTCTTATGAAGGAATCTCCAGCTTCAAATCCACACACTAAGGCAGCTGCTTCGGTCACCAGTTTGACACAACGCTCCACAGCTTGCTTGTGGCAGGGAAACTTGGTTATTTCTTCGCCAGCTGCGGCAGAAGTTGCGATTAGTCGACCCAGATCTCCGTCTGAGATGTGTTTTGTCAGGAGCGGTTCGGTAAGACGCGTTTTAAACCAATCGATCATCTCATAATATTCATTAGAATCCAGATTTAATTGCATCACTTCGAATTCTCTTATGAAATTATTCATTTGTTGTTGTCTAGCTTTCTTTATTTTTTTCCATCCAGGAGCTCTAACGTGGGTGCATTCGTCCGAAATCATGCTTAGCAATATATTCTCTGGGTGACTAAAGAACGCGTTTCTCTTGATCACTGCTTCAATGATTACTTTGTACTTCAAATCCATGAAGCGCGATAAGTTGATTAGTTTTCAAAGTTATAACGAAGTAAATTTCTCCATCATTTTGGTCCACGCCGGGGATCGAACCCGAGTCCACTTATTCCGGAACAAGTCGCTCTACCAACTCAGCTACGCAGACGTTCGCCTCACTGCTATCTGCCTTTATGTCGTGTACGTCCTGCGTGGCAGGCACGTCACATCTCCACCCCTCCCTCCGAAAGAGGGCCGGGGGCATGGCCCACGGGTCAGCCGTGACCATGAATTGTCGTAGGCAGCCATCCCCTGAAGTACGTGCACTTGAGAACTCCCAGTCAATCTGGTGTGTGGAATGCAACGTCACACACATTTATTTTTCGAAGCGCTGAAGAAGAGATTTCCTTATTTTTCTTATCTCGCGGTGTGGAAAGAACATCACACCATTGCGAGATCATGAACGGCAGGGGTCATCCGGAAAGTTCGGGCGCCATTATAACGAAGTAAATTTCTCCGTCATTTTTGGTCCACGCCGGAGGTCGAACCCGAGTCCACTTATTCCGGAACAAGTGGCTCTACCAACTGAGCTACGCAGACGTTCGTTCTCGCTGCTATCTGCCTTTATGTCGTGTGTGTCCTACGTGGCACGCACGTCACAAAGTGTTTGGCACCGTTTGTGCACGAAGGCTTCTTCTTTATGGAAAACCAGACCGGGGTATATACCTTTATTATGTAGTTGGCAACGACATTGATGTAGTGGCCAAGAGAAACTTGTTCTTCAGTCACCCAGAGAATGTATTGCTAAGTATGATTGCGGCCGAACGCAACCATGTTAGAGCTCTAGGATGGAGAACAATAAAGAAAGCTAGACAACAGCAAATATATGATGTCATAAGAGAATTCGACGTAACGCAATTAAATTTTGATGCTAATGAATATTATGAGATGATCGATTGGACTAAAACGCGTCTTACAGAACCACCCCTGACCAAACACATCTCAGACGAAGATCTGGATCACCTAACCGCAGAGATTCGTTCATAAGAGCAACAATTGAATCACGGCAATTAATGCCACATTTTTCGAGCAAAGCGGATTGCCGAACAAGATATAACACGTAGAAATAAAATTCTGAGCTGGAGGGAGGGTGGGCGGAACTTGAAGTGTAGCCAATAGCCACTTCCTCGTGGTGAGTTCTGGGTTGTTTCCGCATGTGACAGTGGAAGCAGAAGAAGAGCTACACGCTACACTTTGCGAAGTAAACTGAGTGTACTACACATGCACACGCATGGTGCACTCAGAACAGTGCAATTTCCTACGGATTTTTCCGATGCCCTACATGCCAGGATGCCTTTTCCTAGCCTAGGCCTACGGGCTAAATGTGGGAATAAAATGGTGAACTTTGCTTGCAAAGCTGAGACATAGCATATTGATCAACTTCAAAACTTTTTTCACTGTTATTGAGAACACTAAAGGATACTTTTCCGGACTAGGGGTTACTCGATTTCAGTTACAAAGAAATTCCATCCGTTTTTGCTTACGACCCAATGCGGTCGGAGACGTAAGATAGTGGTCGATTTTAAAAACATTTCTTCCGATATTCATGTTGACCCAAATGGCAACTTTTCCGCACTAGGCAATATGCAAAATAAAAAAAAAGTTTTTTTCGGCCCACCGTACTGTAAAGGTATGTTGTGCAATACACCGCTGACCACCCAAAATGCAACACCAAGAAGGACATGTAACGTACCAGGAGATGTAACGTACCTGCCAGAAGGACGCACACGACATAAAGGCAGATAGGAATCAGAATAAAAAACGTCCGCGTAGCTCAATTGGTAGAGCAACTTATTCCGGAATGAGGGGACCCGGGTTCGAATCCTGGCGTGGATAGAAATGACGGAGATATTTACTTCGTTATAGACACGAGATAGGAAAGCCAGATTTACTGGACACATAACAACAGATACAAAGATGAAACGATTGAGCTTACAGGCCCATGCGACTTGCGGAACACGCAGGTATCAATAGCTCGTGTGGCCCCCATGGCTGGCAATAACGGCCCATACACGCTGCGGCATCGAACGAAAGAGGCTTTGGATGTGGGCTTGGGGTATGTCGCTCCAGGCTGCTTCCACACGTTGCCACAGTTCATCAGGCGTAGCAGCGTGTGGTGTTTGCCGGGCCACTCGGTTGCCGATCAGCGACCAGACGTATTCGATGGGCGACATTTCGGGAGAACAGACGGTCCACGGCAGCAGTAACACCTGGCGGGCTGTAAAGAATTGTTGCACGATGCGTGCCACGTGCGGGCGCGCATTGTCCTGTTAAAACGTGGCCGCTGGCAGGTCCTGCAGGTAAGGGAGGACTACAGGCTCCAAAACGTCGGAGATATAGCGGTGGCTATTGAGTATACCGGCGATGCGTACCAGAGGGGTGCGGGTGTGATATCCAATTGCGCCCCAAACCATAACGCCAGGCGACGGACCGGTATGGCGATGCATAGTGCAGGCGTCATACGATCTGTAGCAGCGGTGCCGCCACACGTGGATCCGACCATCGTGGTGTTGCAGGCAGAAGCGGGATTTGTCGGAGAAGACGATGTCGTGCCATTCCGTAGTCCAGGTGCGGCGTTCAACAGCCGACTGCCGCCGCACTCGGCGGTGGTGTAACGTCAATGGTAATCGGAGCAATGGGCGCCGTGCTACAAGTCCCCGCTCCTGCAGACGACGTCGAACGGTACGTGCTGACACAGGTTGTTGTGCAACACACCCTAATTCCTGCGCTAACGTTCGTGAAATGGCGGTGCGAGCCGTCAATGCCCGCCGCACAACATGCCGGTCCTCTTGTTTGGTGGTGTGCCGCGGCTGCGGCAATCGCTCACGTCGGTCCGTCCGTCCCTCCTGCACCCCCGAATACATACTCGTATCACTGTAGCTCGATGTCGTCCTACACGGGCGCCGATGTCTCGGTACGATAAACCGCTGTCGCGATTAGTCACTATTCGTCCTCTGTCGAACTCCGAAACGTGCTGGAATGACTGCCGTATTCTGCGACGAGGCATCAGGAAGCTTCTCACGCACAGGTCCGGCAGCACAATACACTTCCACTACTTACACCCCGCCTTCTGTGCACCCTTCTTATAGTGCTTCTCGGTGGCGTGCCGGGCGCACATGATTTGCATATGCCCTGCAATGCTAATCGTTTGCATGTCCTCTCGCGGGCGACGCATGCTGCAAATTTCAGGCCAGTCGGATGCTTCCTTCTTGGTGTTGCATTTTGGGTGGCCAGCAGGGCAAATTCGTTTTTTAAGAGAAAACCCACAGTGTGCAAAACTTTTGAAATGACCCTCGTATTTAAAAATGTAAAAATTATTTTTGCTTTGGAAAGTCTGATATGTGAAAACGAGTTTCCTTGCTTTCAGTTTTTTTTGTTGTTGTTGTTGTTTGCTTTTTGTTTGTTTTGCTGATTCATATTGTTGTCACCAGGGCCCGACTATGACAGCTGGAGGCCCAGGCCCGTTATGTGGTGAGGCCCCTCATCAAAACAAAATATTTCATTAATACATAGCACGGGAGATATGGTACACATACACCAAATACACTGACGGAAAAAAATCCCAACGCCAAGAAGGGGTTGTGTTACAATTGGTAGGCAGTGAGAGTACATCAGTAAGATGACGCCTATGCAAATTTCGCGCTCGGCGCATACGTGTGGCGCTAGTAGCGCCCCTAGGTACATGCAAAGCAGGTTTGCTGTAAATACGCGCTGTAACGTTCGTGAGCGTTAGTTATCGTTGAGATTCGACGTAGGGTGTTGATGTTAGTCAAGAATGCCTTTAAGAAGACGAAGAAGCCATTATCAACAGCTCACGGAGTTTGAACGAGGTCGTGTAATAGGGCTACGCGAAGGTGGATTTTCTTTCCGCAATATTGCAGAACAACTTGGCAGGAATGTAGCCACTGTGCATGATTGTTGGCAGCGGTGGTCAAGGCAAGGTACTGCCTCAAGAAGACCGGGTTCCGGCCGGCCACGTGGCACTACTGAGAGGGAAGACCGCCGTGTACGGCGTATGGCCGTGGCGCATCGTACCGCGTCTGCGGCAGCAATTCGAGCTGCAGTTGCCACCACAGTGACACAACGAACTGTTACAAATCGGTTATTTGAAGGACAGCTCCGAGCCAGACGCCCTGTAGCGTGCATTCCACTTACTCCAAACCACTGCCGTTTGCGACGTCAGTGGTGTCAAGCTAGAGCTCATTGGAGGACGGAGTGGATATCTGTTGTGTTTTCTGATGAAAGCCGGTTCTGCCTGGGTGCCAGTGATGGCCGTGTGTTGGTTAGAAGGAGGCCAGGTGAGCGCCTGCAACCAACCTGTCTGCGGCCGAGACACACTAGACCTACACCTAGAGTTATGGTCTGGGGAGCAATTTCCTATGACAGCAGGAGCACTCTCGTGGTTATCCCACGCACCCTGACGGCACAGTCCCCTGACAGTCTGGTGATTCAACCTGTTGTGCTGCCATTCATGAACAGCATTCCAGGGGGTGTTTTCCAACAGGATAACGCTCGCCCGCATACCGCTGTTGTAACTCAACATGCTCTACAGAGTGTCGACATGTTGTCGTGGCCTGCTAGATCACCAGATCTTTCACCAATCGAGCACGTATATGACATCATTGGACGACAACTACTCCAGCGTCACACCCAACCAGCATTAACCGTCCCTGTATTGACTGACCAAGTGCAACAGGCATGGAACTCCATCTCACAAACTGACATCCAGCACCTGTACGACACAATGCATGAACGTTTGGGTGCTTGCATTCAACATTCTGGCGGTTACACCGGTTATTAATGTACCAGCATTTCACATTTAAAATGGCTCTTCTCGCGCTTACAGTAAGCTGTGATCTTGAAACCTTAATCAATTAAATATGTTACCTATACGAATGTATTGCCGCCATTTCATTCCTCTACAACTATTTGTTCGTGGTGTTGGGATTTTTTTTTTTGTCAGTGTATATACACAGTGGAGTACCGTTTATACGTTTCTCATGTATGTATAAGTATTTTCAAATTATACGTTCTTCAGCTAAGGTCCCGACCATCAATTGGCACGCTTGACTTAATTTTCGTTTATACGACTTTTCGAGTCTGTCTCTTGAAAGACGTGTATATGGTTTAGTTTGAGTTTATCTGTGCAGGTTTTTGGTTTAATTTGTTTTCTCTGTTGTCGGAGGACAATTCCCGATATTTTTACAATAAAAAGGGCCCATTCGTTTTTTGGGTGGAGGGAATACTTTGCGTTCAGTGTGTTAGCGAACTGATAATTTTCTAATTTTACTTAGCAGTGGAATTCTCAATATTTCTTGGTGTTTCCCCTTTCCTGGCCTTTTTTCATGTTTATCCCTACTGTTGCTATCAAGTCCAGCTTGATAGTTTGTTGGTATTTTCGAATTTTTTAAGGTCGAAGGCTTAAGCCAGACAGCTATTTTTCTAAACAAATGCTCTGCCGGGGAATTTCCCAAAGCAGGTGACAACAAGGTTTTCGTTTATAAATACAGTGGTTAAATATCGTTAAAATAAGGCATTTGGGGAAAAAGAACTTTACGGTGGCTGCTGGAGAAAATGCAAGTCAGGAAAGCTAACCGTCGGGGGCGTAAGGAGCGTTGAACCTAAGGTAAACGGTAAGTCCGAAATAGGTTTTTTCGCCAAAAGAAACAATGGAAAATGGTAAAAGAAAGAAGGGAAGTCAAAAAAACCACCCATGTGAAACTGAATGTCCAGTTACCTGTGTCAATTGGAAATATCAGGTCTTCAGCTAGTGAAGAGTTTCCAGCATCATCAAGTAGTCCGTTAAAGATTCCCGACCTTTCTTTTCTTTTCTTTGATTGGAGGGGTTTTTTTTTTTTTTTTTGATTGGAGGTTTAACGACCACCGTGAGCAACTCAAATGGGCTATAAGCAACCGCCCGTCCCTAATTTAGGGTCACTGGTTCCAGGGAAGGGAGAGAGCCAGTGCCGTAACACAAACACAACATCGCCGCCCCGGTGGCGCAGTGGTCTAAGGCGTTGGCCTATGATCATTCGTCCGACGGGGTCCGGGTTCGAATCCCGGTGAGGCATGGATGTTGTGTTTGTCTTACGGCACTGGCTCTCTCGCTTCCCTGGAACCAGTGACCCTAAATTAGGGACGGGCGACTGCTTATAGCCCATTGAGTTGCTCACGGTGGTCGTTAAACCTCCAATCAAAAAAAAAAAAAAACCATCCATGCCTGACCAGGATTCGAACCCGGACCCCTTACGGACGAATGATCAGAGGCCAACGCCTTAGACCACTGCGCCACCGGGGCGGCGATTGGAGGTTTAACGACCATCGTGAGCAACTCAATGGGCTATAAGCTGTCACCTGTCCCTAATTTAGGGTCACTGGTCCCAGGGAAGGGAGAGAGACAGTGCCGTAAGACAAACACAACATCCAGGCCTCAGCGGGATTCGAACCCGCACCCCTTACGGACGAATGATCAGAGGCCATCGCTTAGACCACTGCGCCACCGGGGCGGCAGTACAGACCTTTAAAAAATATATCGAGCTGCACCTGATATAGGAACAGCGGGGATGATCATGGAAAAGGGAAATACCAAGAATCATTTTGAATTCCAGTGCTAAGTAAAGCTAGAATGCAACCGGCGTACCTCCGAAGGATGCAACAAAGCCTTCGAAAATATAATACACTGGCGGAAAGTGAAAAAAGAACAACAAGAAGGAGACGTCTGATACCAACGAAATTTATACAGCATAATAACGGAATACAGAGGATAACGTAACATTATGGCAAAATACCGCTGTATTTGCTGGTAAACTGAAAAATAACATTTCCATGTAACATGGTTAGTACGAGGTTGAACCGCCATGAACTGCGTCACACTGTTCAATTCTGGCATGGAGTCTGTCGTACCGATGTTGGATGTAAGTTTGGGGAATTGAGTTCCAAGCATCCTCAACCTGGACGCATAAATCGGGGATGGTCGTGGCTGGCCGTGGAGACCGGATAAGTCGCCCCATAAAATCCCACACATGCTCAATGGGGGACAAATCCGGTGAATGTCAGGCCATGGAAGTTGTCTCACACCCTGAAGTGCATGTTGTGTTGCGCGTGCCGTGTGTGGGCGTGCGTTATCTTGCTGAAAAACACCACGATGGACCGACCTTACAAATGGCACAACAACGGGCTGAATGATGTTGTTGATGTAGGAGGTGCTGTTTAACGTACCTGGTACAACCTAGTTGTGTACGGTAGTGATAGCTGATCGCTCCCCACACCAGGAGACCAGGTGTAGGTCCTGTGTGTCGCTGGCGGATGCAAGAAGGGTGGAGACGCTCCCCAGTGCGTCTGCGAACACGCATACGGCCATCGGAGGCTCCCAAGCAGAATCTGCTTTCATCGCTGAACACGACAGATCGCCATTGCGTTCTCCAGTGCAAACGTTGGCGACGCCACTGCAGCCGTTCCTGACGGTGGGCTAGAGTCAGAGGTACACTTGCACGTAGTCCTGCGTCCAGTAGACGGTTGCGGATTGTTCGCACAGTCACCTCAGGTGCAACGGCAGCTCGGATTTGCGTCGCAGTGGACGTTCTGCTAGACAACGCCGCTCTTCTTATGCGTCGATCGGTCTGCTCATCAGTCCGTCTGTGACTCCCGGTTCCACGTCTTCTCGTGTGGGAATGTTCCTCGGACCATCTACGTCACCATCGTACCACCACCGATACTTCCCGTCCAATTCGCTCCGCAATACGACGATACGACCACCTGGCCTCGCGGAGTCCGGCTAGACGACCTCGCTCAAAGTCCGATAACTGCTGAAATCGTACACGTCTTCCATGTCCAGGCATTGCAGCTTCTTCAGGTTCTTCGCACGTGTCCGTACGCCTGATTACATTCACTTCTCCGTACTCCTTAAATACCACCGACTATAATTTGCATATTATGCCGTGCTGTGGCGTAAGCGCTCACTGGTTGGTCCCGAAAATAACATCACACCTACGTAAACTCAACCCCATTAACATATGTAAATTTCATGATCATCCGCCAATTCGTTCTTGGTGTTCTTTTTTCACTTTCTGCCAGTGTAGTTTTTCAAACTTTACCTATAAATAAAAGTTTGAAAAAGAAAAGTACCTTTCCGCTAGCAAGTATAAGGAGAAATTGCTATTTCTCCTATATCACTGCTTTTAAAAGTTCGATTTGAAAAAAATATTTTGGTATCAGATAGAGCTTCCGTTAGAAAATATTCTGCACATAATTTATCATTTTTGGAAAGTGCGGTTTTTCCTCTAGTTGGCGTAACAGTATATTTCTATTTCTGATGCATTTGCAGGATGTCTCCGTGCGTGAAAACTCGATTCAAAAAATTCTTTTGTGGAAAGATACCGCTGAAAACTTTTTGAGAAATACCTTCTGCTTAAAATGATGCATAGACTCCATGGTTGCGCATTGGTATAAGCGCTGGGTTCTGCTCGTTCGCTTCAGATGCGTCCGGATTTGAATCCCGTTAGGCATGGATGTTGTGTTTGTCTTACAGCTCTGACTCTCTCCCTTCCTTGGAACTAGTGGCCCTAAATTATTGACGGGTGACTGCTTATAGCCCATTGAGTTACTCACAGAGGTCGTTAAACCCCCCAATCAGAAATAATAATGCTTGGTTTTTCCACCAGAGGTGTAGTTGTATTTCATACTTTTCTCTATATCTCTGCTTCCAATAATCCGATTTGAAAAAAAAATTATTTGTCGAAAAGCGTTTTCGGTGGGAAATGTTTTGCATGTAATTTCAAATTTTAATGCAGAACTTTACCACTAGAGGTCATAAGTTCATGCTTCCGTTTGCAGCAGTATTTGGGTGTCTAAACGCTTAATTGAAAAATCCTTTTTCGGTCAGATACTACTAACTACGAAAGCATTTTGTATACACTTCCTGTCTATGCTGATGCAAAATGTTTCCTGTAGAGGACACAAACATTTAATCTGTGCTTCTAAACATCCGGTTTTTTTGTTTTTTTTTGGTTGGAGGTTTAACGACCACCGTGAGCAACTCAGCAGTAGCCCGTCCCTAATTTAGCGTCACGGGTTCCAGGGAAGGAAGAGAGCCAGTGCCGTAAGACAAACACAACATCCATTGATTGATTGGAGGTTTAACGACCACTGTGAATTACTCAATGGGCTATAAGCAGTCACTCGTCCCTAATTTAGGGTCACTGGTTCCAGGGAAGGGAGAGAGCCAGTGCCGTAAGACAAACACAACATCCATTGATTCATTGGAGGTTTAACGACCACTGTGAGCAACTCAATGGGCTATAAGCAGTAGCCCGTCCCTAATTTAGCGTCACTGGCTCCAGAGAAGGAAGAGAGCCAGTGCCGTAAGACAAACACAACATCCATTGATTGATTGGTGGTTTAACGACCACTGTGAGCAACTCAATGGGCTATAAGCAGTAGCCCGCCCCTAATTTAGGGTCAGTGGTTCCAGGGAAGGGAGAGAGCCAGTGCCGTAAGACAAACACAACATCCATTGATTGATTGGAGGTTTAACGACCACTGTGAGCAACTCAATGGGCTATAAGCAGTAGCCCGTCCCTAATTTAACGTCACTGGTTCCAGGGAAGGAAGAGAGCCAGTGCCGTAAGACAAACACAACATCCATTGATTGATTGGAGGTTTAACGACCACTGTGAATTACTCAATGGGCTATAAGCAGTCGCTCGTCCCTAATTTAGGGTCACTGGTTCCAGGAAGGGAGAGAGCCAGTGCCGTAAGACAAACACAACATCCATTGATTGATTGGAGGTTTAACGACCACTGTGAGCAACTCAATGGGCTATAAGCAGTAGCCCGTCCCTAATTTAGCGTCACTGGCTCCAGGGAAGGAAGAGAGCCAGTGCCGTAAGACAAACACAACATCCATTGATTGATTGGAGGTTTAACGACCACTGTGAGCAATTCAATGGGCTATAAGCAGTAGCCCGTCCCTAATTTAGCGTCACTGGCCCCAGGGAAGGAAGAGAGCCAGTGCTGTAAGACAAACACAACATCCATTGATTGATTGGAGGTTTAACGACCACTTTCAGCAACTCAATGGGCTATAAGCAGTAGCCCGTCCCTAATTTAGCGTCACTGGCTCCAGGGAAGGAAGAGAGCCAGTGCCGTAAGACAAACACAACATCCATTGATTGATTGGAGGTTTAATGACCACTGTGAGCAACTCAATGGGATGTAAGCAGTAGCCCGTCGCTAATTTAGCGTCACTGGCTCCAGGGAAGGAAGAGAGCCAGTGCCGTAAGACAAACACAACATCCATTGATTGATTGGAGGTTTAACGACCACTGTGAATTACTCAATGGGCTATAAGCAGTCGCTCGTCCCTAATTTAGGGTCACTGGTTCCAGGGAAGGGAGAGAGCCAGTGCCGTAAGACAAACACAACATCCATTGATTGATTGGAGGTTTAACGACCACTGTGAGCAACTCAATGGGCTATAAGCAGTAGCCCGTCCCTAATTTAGCGTCACTGGTTCCAGGGAAGGAAGAGAGCCAGTGCCGTAAGACAAACACAACATCCATTGATTGATTGGAGGTTTAACGACCACTGTGAATTACTCAATGGGCTATAAGCAGTCGCTCGTCCCTAATTTAGGGTCACTGGTTCCAGGGAAGGGAGAGAGCCAGTGCCGTAAGACAAACACAACATCCATTGATTGATTGGATGCTTAACGACCACTGTGAGCAACTCAATGGGCTATAAGCAGTAGCCCGTCCCTAATTTAGGGTCACTGGTTCCAGGGAAGGGAGAGAGCCAGTGCCGTAAGACAAACACAACACCCGTGCCTCACCGGGATTCGAACCCGGACCCCTTTCGGACGAATGATCAGAGGCCATCGCTTAGACCACTGCGCCACCGGGGCGGCAAACATCCGGTTGAAAAAATTCTTTTAACACTGGATACCATTCAGCAAGTGGCGCACTTTGGATGTACTAGTGGGTTTTTTTAGTTCTGAGTTTTGGCGATAGGAGGTATTAGTCTCTATTTATGTTTGAGCTTTTAAATAACCTGCGGAAAAGTATCTCATTTTACTGCATGCCATTCGCTGTAGTAAAGATGGGGAACATTATCGTTTTTAAATAATGCACAGATTTCTCGCTAGAGCGCAGAAATGTCAAAGTTTTTTCTCGTCATCTATGCTTCCAAGAGACATTTTTTATTTTATTTTTTTTACTTAGCATAGTTTTTGCTATAAAGGATACTTTTAGCATGTTTTCTATGTTTCCATTATTCAAAATTCTCCTACCAGTGCGCATATGCGTTTATTGATATTTGAAAGAATTAATTCAATTCTAAAAATCCTGTAGAAAAATATATTTTTTCTTTACGAAGAGAGTTTTGAATTTAATTTCTTATTTAAGTAACACGAACATTTTCCGCTTGGGTGCATTAAATCTAGAGATGTCTAATAATGGTAATCATAAGCTTCATAATGCACAAAAAGTTCGTAGTTTAGAAACATCCTCTACAGCTTGAAAAAATGCTTCACCAAATAAGTGACGTCTGTAACAAAATAAGTCTAGAAATCCACCCTGATAAAGCCAAATGGATGAGAAATAAATGTTGTCCGAATTTCATCATCCAACTAACTAATTTCACCATAGAAAATGTAGATTTCAACCTGTTCCTTGAGCAAACAATAAATATGGACAATGACAACTCTGAAGAAATATCTAAAAGAAAAAGAGCGGCATGGACCACTTTTAACCGGGTCAAAACCACAATCACATATCCAAAGCTAGATATCAAAATAAGAGCTGGCATATTCAACAGCTGTGTCCATCCATCTCTAACATACGGCTCTGAAATATGGAGCACCGCTCAAAAAGCGGAACTAAGTCTTCAATCCATCCAGCATTCCATGGAAAGAAGAATCCTGGGGATAAGTAAACAAGTTAGTAAAATCATGCAATGCATAGATTATGATACGCTTTCCAACATACCAGAAATCATTACTCAAGTTATGTGGATAATGGCTGTGGAATACATCTCGCTCCCGTGTCCTGACCTTTGACCACATTTCGATGATATTCAACAGAACTGGTTCACTATACCTCCGGAACAACATGATAAAGTTTTGTTGCAATAGAAGCAGTTTTACGCAAGTTATGAGAATAATGGCTGTGGAATAAATCTGGCTTTTGTGCAATGACTTTTGACCCCATTTCGTTGATATTCAACAGAACCGGTTCACTATACCTCCGGAACAACAGGATAAAGTTTTGTCGCAATCGAAGCATTTTTAGGTCAGTTATGATGCACAAGGGCAATGGAATGGATCCCACTCCAGTGTCCTGACCTTTGACCCCATTTCGCCCATTTTCAATAGGGCTCGTCCCCAGGTGGTTCCCTACCACATACTAAAATTTCATCGAAATCGAACCATTTTTACGCAAGTTATGTGTGGGCAATGGAATAAATCCCGCTCTTATGTCCTGCCTGATCTTTTGACCCCATTTTGCCCATTTTCAATAGGGCTCGTGCCCAGGTACCACATACTAAAATTTCATCGAAATCGAAGCATTTTTACGCAATTTATGACGCATAAAGGCAATGGAATGGATCCAGCTCCTATGTCCTTACCTTTAACCCTATTTCACCCATTTTCAATAGGGATCGTCTCCAGGTGGTTCCTTACCACATACTAAAATTTCATCGAAATCGAACCTTTTTTACGCAAGTTATAACGCATAACAGCAATGGAATGGATCCCGCTCCTATGTCCTGACCTTTGATCCTGTTTCGCCCATTTTCAATAGGATTTGTCCCGAGGTGGTTCCCTACCACATACTAAAATTTCGTTGAAATCGAACCATTTTCACGTGAGTTATCGTGAGGACGGACGGACAAAGCTGGAGCATATACGCTTCTTCAGTTCAACACAATTTTATTAACAAGGTTGGGTTCCGGAGGCGAACATGGGCGTCCTGGTACATATATTGTACGGTAAAATATACAAACTTTAAAATTCTATGTACATTATATACAGCACGATGTATTGATTCACAAAGGAGCCTCGTGGTAAGAGGTGCAGGCATTTCGCACACGAACATTAAGAGAGATTGTCGAAATATTCCTCTGGAAGCATAAGTATATTATAGTGCTGACAAATAACAGAACGAGAATATTATAATGAAGCACTGTACAAAAGGAGAACTGTAGATGACAAAGTAGACAATGTGAAACCTAAGGCAAACGGAATTACGATGTCTTAGTACTGGTAGAAAAAATGATAATCAAAGAGAAAAAACAAGAAAGACTATATACATTTGTACAGTATGGTGCATATTATATTCACATTTGTTAGAAGATATAAGCTTTATGTT